>JAREIS010000217.1:0-1250000 GCA_030060385.1 Muscicapa striata striata | reverse complement strand
GTGTGGGGTGGTGGGTTCAGTGGTGACCCAGGCACAAGGCCTTGGGCCAAGCAGCTCCCTGGACCCAGAGTAAAGTGCAGAGCCTGGGAAGGGTCCAGCCAGAAACCACAGCTGGGACAGGAAACAGCTCCAGCTTCACACTGAGAGGGAAGAATTCATCCCACTGCCTTTGTCCCTTCCCTAAAGGAGCATCCATGAGCAGCAGGGTATGCCATATTCCCAGGTTTTTTGGTGCAGTTGAAGCTGTAATTCCCTAAATTTGACTGCACCCCAGGCTGTTGCTACTCGAGAGTGCACAGAGCTCCTCTCCTCTCCTGAGAGCCATCCCCACTCCCAGGGGAGCAAATGAAGTCCTTAGTGAAACTCTCCAGTCCTCTGGCACTGGCACCAGTCCAGCTCCTGTCTCTGTGTGCTGCTTTCTGTGCTCTGCTCCTCACCAGAATGGATTAAATATCCCAATAACGCAGCTGGAGGCTGCAGCCTCTGCTCCAGCCTGTAACAAATCTCCTTAAAATAATTATTTGACACAGCCAGGGCTGGTTTGGTTTACAAGGCTTCAGCACTGGGTTTATAAATGAGGTTTGGAATCAAATTCCTCCAGGCTCCTGAGCAATTTATTGGAAAAGCAGCTGCCCTTTGTTTATGTAAGGAATCCTCTGGCCCATGGAAGTGTCCTGGAGACAGAATTGATGCTGAATTTTGGGGTTTTGCAGCAGCATATCAGGGAGGCAGTGCTGGGCAGCTCTCAGAGGGTGTTTGTGTCTGCACTGGGACTCCTGTGCTGGCACCTGCACCAGTGCCTCAGCCCCACAGTGCTGCTGCACCTGCTGGGAACAGGCATTAAAACATTCACCATTCCAGGAGCATCTCTGGATTGCAGAGCTGTCCCTCAGCAGCCCTTCTGTATGGGATTGGGAGCTCAGACCCCCAGGATTTGGGCCAGTTCCTCTGAAGGTGCTGTCACAGGTCTGGATATTGATGCAGCATTTTGCAGACATCCCCTGGTGCTGTCTCTTCAGGCACCTCATGTCTGGAAGCTGTTGAACTCAAAATTGAGGACCCAGCACAGCAGAAGTGTGAACTGGTGTGCACAGGGGCTGCTCCAGTCCTCTCCCAAAGCCAAAGACACCTGGTGAGGAGGTCAGGAATGGAGGAATGGGAGCAGTGGGGACAGCTGCTGGGGGGGGTGGGATCCCTGGGGGGATGTGGCAGCCACTGACACTCCCATGGCACAAGAGAAGGGACAATGCACAGCTGGATCAGGTCCTCAGGGCAGGGCAAACCTTGGCTGACCTTTCCTGGAGCCCTGAGCAGGAGGGGGGGGCTGGGAACATCCAGGAGCTCCTCCTGACCAGCATTTCTGGGGCAGCTCCTGGGTATCAAAGAGAGATGGAAAAGGGAGGTGAAACCATCAGGTCACAGCGAGGGCAGCACAGGGCACAGGAGACACCATCCCCTGAGCCAGACTGGGGGGAGGGTGATGCCCTCACCAGGGGACAAAGGACACTTTCACCTTTCTCAGCTGCAGCCTGGCAGAGGCTGGGAAGGTGCAGGGGAACGTTCCCCATTTCACAATTCCAGCAGTGACAAAGGTGCTGGAGTTTTGCTCACCTGTGTTTGAAGCTCTGTCTGGTTTTTGGAGTCTCCTCTGCTTTGCCAAGCCAGATGTTGAGGGCAGCCCAGATGTTGCTGCATGGGCTGTTCTGCCTCCTGCTCCTGTGGACACCTGTTTGGGAGGAGAATCCCTGTTGTTCCAACAAGTGCAGGCTTCTGCTCCAATGAACATCAGGCTTTATTGACAGAATAAGTAAATATTGACCAGTGGAAAGTTAAAGCAAATATTTACTCTGAGTTTCCCTAAATCCAAGTGTCTACAGAAAGTGAAATTCAAAGTGCTGACCCACAGATTCCCATTTGTGACACTGCCTGGCCCCATCCAGGCCAGGGATTCTCCAAAATGTTTGTTCCCTGATTCCCAGACATTTCCAAAGAAGGTGCTGTCTGTGGGTCAGGCCTTGAGCAAGGTGCTGACCCATACATTAAACAAACTTCTTCCCAGAGGAAACTACAGGTGCAGAAAACTGGGGATTTGGTAATCCCCAGTGTCACAGTCAGGAATTTGATCAATACATGAGATAATTTCTTGGCAAATGAACTTATAAGGGAGAACAAACAGAAATTCATTCCCCGTGCATGGTTGGAAAGGAAATGTTGAAATCTTGGTGAATCACAGAAAAGTTTGGGCTGGAATTTAAAGGCCATTAAGCCCAACCCCCCTGCAGTGAGCAGGGACATCTTTAACTGGATCAGGTTGCTCAGAGCCTCCATCCAAACTGGCCTTAAATATTTCCATCAGTGGCCTCACTCCAGCTCTGGGACTCATCCCACCAAGTGTCAGGAATGACACTGAGGTCACAGCTCCCTTCCAGCTCCAACTAAAACATTTTATCTGCTCTAATTCTCCCTGAGCCTCTAGAGGTGCCCAGCCTTAACCCACCTTGATCCTCCACCTTTCCATTCAATTCCTTAATGCCTTTAGGCTCCTGATTTTTCCTCACAACCCCACCAGTCTCCCCAGCTTCCCCTCCTCCTGTTTCTGATGCTTGGATTTCCACGTGGCAGATGTTCTTTTTAGCAGATATTTACAGTGCAAAGGAGTGGGAGTCCAGCTGTGCTGATGGGCACAAACAGAGCCACATTATCACTGCTGCAGCCAGGCATGAAATGTAACCAAGCCTGCAGAGGAATAAATGTTTTGAAGGCAAGGCAAGGCAGCTTGTTTAGTGCTGAGTTCAGGATTTATTATGAGGACAAACACTCATGTTTGGGCCCCCATTCAGGTTATTTTTTTGGGAGCATGAAAATAGCAAACTATCAGCAAAATGTTTTGGGATAAAAATATTGCTCTGAGGGGAGAAAATTTGATTGCCCACTTTTATAGTGGGTAATTACAATTTAACTAAATTACAATTTCTAGAGCAGGGAATAAGAAAATACTTGGAGTTCTAGATCCAGCTAACCTGGAGTAACCAGGACCTTACACCCCTCTTTGGGATCAGAGCCAGGCTCCAGCCCTGTTTGTCAGAGGTGCTGGAAAGTTGGGTCACAGGGAGAATTTTAATCCATGTTTAATTTCACTCCTTGGCCATTTTTTTTTTTTTTTTTTTTTTTTTTTTGCCATTTGAGGGCTCAGCCACAAAGCAAAGTTCAGTGACTTTGGGCCAATGGCACACAGCCCTTTGAGGGCTCAGTGTGTTCTTGCCTGGTTCCTGCACCCCTCTGGGGAGCACCAGGAGCTCTGGATAGCCCAGAGGGAGCTGCCAGAGCTGCTCCCAGCCTGGGAAGTGCTCTCAGCTCTGGGCTGGGGGGTGTAAAAGGGACTCCCTGAGCTGTCAGCAGCTACTGGTGCTTAATGGTGGGAGAGCTTTCCCAGAGCCTGGCAGAGGAGCAGGAGCCTGGCTGGGTGTCCTGGGTTGCAATGCAGGATGTGACCAAAATGTGGATTCTGTCCCCATCTGTTAAACCAGCTGGGGCAGTGCCCCTCATCTCCTGGCACACATTATCTGCTCATGGGCCAGCTTTAAACCAGCTGGGGCAATCATCTTTATCTTTCCCACAGCCCATCCTCCCTCCAGGAGAGATCTCCTGTTCATGGCCAGTGAGTCCCAGGGCATGGCTGATAAAATTCCATCATCCCATGGGAGATGCTCCAGCCAGGGGAGGAGCCAAGCCTTTCCTACCCAGATAAAAACTGAGATTTTGGAACACCAAGGTACCTTCTTTCCACTGGATTCCAGAGGAAAACTGGACCTTTCCACATCATCCCTGCACCTTCAGAGGAAACTGCCCCTTCTCCAGGAGCACTGCTCCAGCTGAACCACATCTGCCACTGCAGGAGGATGCAGCCACCATAGAATGGGACTGTGCCAACACCCTGACTGACTGACGGGTGTCAGCTTGGATTCTGACTCTGGCAGTGCTTTGGGATTGTTCTTTGTAATACTGTATTTCTATTTTAATTTTCCTAGTAAAGAACTGTTATTCCTCATTCCCATATCTTTGCCTGATAACCCCTTAATTTCAAATTTATAATAATAATTTGGAGGAGGGGTTTCCATTCTCCATTTCAAAGGAAGCTCCTGCCTTTATTGGCAGACACCTGTCCTGCAAACCAGGGCTCATAGGCCACCAGGGCCCCTCTGGGTGCTGACAGGAGGGGATGAGGGACACCAGAGCCCCAAATCCCCAGGCTGGAGCTTTTCAGAGCAGCTGAGGAGCAGCTCTGTGTCTGCACCCTCATTAACAGCAAACCTGGCACTGAGGAGCTCCCTGGCTCTGCTGGGGGACCAGGCAGCCCCAGCTGCTTTATTCAGGTCTGGGTCTTTATAACACAGGGAGTTTCCACCTGCAGGTACTGAGATGCTTTTCAATGCTCCTTCCTTCCCAGTCCCTGCTCCCAAAGCAGGGCTGAACCTTTCACTGCTTGGTGGAAAATCCCCTGACAGACTCGAGTCACATAAAACCAGAACTGTCACTGCCCAAAATGGCCAATGACCTTCGGAAAGGCTTAGGAAAGAAGAAAAGGAAAAAAAAAAAATCAAGGTCAGAGTGAATCTTTTTTGGTTCACCCTGTTTCTGGCCAAAGTAAATCAGGAATATCCTGACTTGGAAGTTGAAATTAAAAAGCATTCTCTTTATTCAGCTTGTCCTGACCCTAGAGGCCTCATGCTGTTCCCCCTTCCTTCCTCCCACTCTCCCACCAGGCCATCCCACCCTGGCAGGATTCCTGCTGGCATCCTGCTGCTCCTGCTCCTCCAGAAGCAATAGGAGACATCTCCGTGCTGCTCAGGGTTTCAGGATAGGGCTGCATCTGCCAGGTGCAGAATGTAGGTTTAGATGGGATATCAGGAAGGAGTTTGTGGAGACTGAAAGCATTCCCAGTTAGGAGAAGCAAGCCTGTGTTGTGTTCCCTGGTTTGACCCCGTGCCCTCTCCCTGGCAGCCTTTTGGTCACTCCCACTCTGTTCCCCTGTTGGCCTTTTTGCCCCAACCCCACCCTTGGACACCCCTGTCCCCTGGTAATGGGTCCCTAAGGCTCTCCTCACCCTGCTCATCCCAGGTACCAAACCTGAACCCCCACAAGCCCCTTTGCCTTTGTTCCCTGAACTCTGGAGGGTGCACATGTGTGGCTGAAATAAATATCTCTATAAAGCCTTTGCAAAGGCCTTTCCTGCTCCTTTACTGGCTGTCACTCCAAACAACAACCAGATGCAAAAAAATTGTTCCCTGGGAGGGTGAGCAGGGCTAGCACAGGGTGCCCAGAGCAGCTGTGGCTGCCCCTGGATCCCTGGCAGTGCCCAAGGCCAGGCTGGACACTGGGGCTGGAGCAGCCTGGGACAGTGGGAGGGGTCCCTGCCATGGCAGGGGTGGCACTGGGTGAGCTTAAAGATCCTTTCCAACCCAAACCAGTCTGGGATTCTGCAATTCTGGGATTATTTCACTCTGGGATTCTCTGTGGGAGGGAGGTGACATCTGTGGGTTTTCTGTTTTCCCTTCCTGGGCCAGGTTCCCACACGAGGAATGAGCAGCAAGACCTATGGCAGGTCTACAAGGATGCTACAAGGTTATTGCACTCAAGGGTCACTCTGGATTTCCCTGCTCTTGGAATTTTTATCCATGAGTCCTCACAACTGGCCAGTGCATTTCTGATGCTGGCAGAGCTCCCTGGATATCAGTGCTGGACAAAAGCCAGCCCTTGTCTCCTACTCTGGGAATAGCAGGAGCCCCACACTAATTTCCCACCCAGGTCACCTCTATTTCAGGAGTGGCCTGCTTCCCCTTCAGAGATGCCTGGGGAAAAGTGTCCTCTAAAAATTTCTAGGAGCCCTGTGAGACTGGTGAGAAGAAAATCTGTTAGAGGAGAGGGGGGGAGGGTGCAGGGTTTGGGCACAGCTCTCCTGGGATGAGAAGCCCTGGCTGGTGGAAAGAGAGCCAAAAATCCCATTCTCCCATCTCCAGGTTATTTTCACCCACATTAAAGTCTGCAAGTCCTTGTTGGAACAGAAAGGCAGAGAAGCCATCAAGTTTGTATGAAAACATTCAGCTGACTGTATAAAAAGCCAGTTTTGTCCCCAAAGAACTGCTGGTTAGTGATGTGTGAGTTCTCAGAAAATAGAGGGGCTTGGAGAAAGAAAACAGGGCTGGGGATTCCCTTGTGCTCCTGGGGAGGTGGCTCATCCCTGAAAAATGAAAAATGATGGCCTTTCACTCTGGGTCTGAACTCTGTGGCAGGAATTGACACCAGGATAGGGGCCAGAGGGTAAAATCCACCTCACCTCTCCCTCTGTCCTGCACATCTCTGCCCGTGAAGGCACTAGATCAAATGTTAAACAGTACCAAGAAAAAAATGTCAGAAATGACCCCATCCTGTTCCAATGGGCTGTTTTTGTAGAGTAAAAAAAGATTGCTTTTTACATAAAATAAACATGATCTTGCCTTTTCCCCCCTCTGGAATGGATTTCACTTGGAGTAAAGAACAGAAATAGAAGCAGGAAAAACTTTGTGTGGCAACAAACCAGCCTGATGTTAATGATGCTCCCCCTGGGGCTGCTCTGAAAATTCTCCCCCGGCTGCATCACTGAGTTAAGAAAAAGTTGCATTAACTCAGTATTTTTCTTTTGGAAAACTATTTCTGGAATGTCTCTTGTTCCAACAGATTACGTCAAGTGACTCCAGCGGAGTCTCAGAGGCTCAGCTGGAAAAGACCCTTCAGATCATTCAGGCCAGGGTGAAGCTGCTCCTAAAGGGGTTAGGGCAGGCTCAGCTCTGCCCAGCTTTGCTTTCCACTTGGCTCAGCTCTACCCAACCCATTTCCTGCCTTTCCCACCACTGCTGATTTTTCTGCTTTTTATCCAGTCCTTACCAGAAGTTTCTATCCCATCCCATCCCATCCCATCCCATCCCATCCCATCCCATCCCATCCCATCCCATCCCATCCCACTTCTTGGCCATCCATGTCACTGCTCAGCTGCTGCCTTATCTTATTTTATACATATATCAATATATATGTATAAATACACACACACATATATATACACATATATATGCATATGTAAATATATATTTATATACTTAAATAAAATGTTAAAATATATAAATGTAAACACAAACAAACATGTATGTATTTACAGTTCAGAATCTGTAAAACCAGGAGCTGAGAAGGCAGCAAACACCAGCACAGCCATGGTGCAGTGGCAGTTTCCTGGGGGACAGTGGAGGAATGCCACATTGGTGTTTTTGGTCAGCCCAGTAGTTTTTAGGGTAAATCCTCAGTACCACTGGTCAAAGCTGATAAAGAAAAGTGCAGCTATTTGTGAATTTTACTGATATTGGACATTTTCTAATGTCAAAATGGCTTTGATACAATCCACTGGAGATCTAAAGACAAAGAATAAACCCTGGGGGTGATTTCCAAGCACCTCCCCACCCTCCTGCCTCCTCCATCCCATTCCTGTGAACCATCAGGAGATGCCAAGGCAGAAATCAGGGCAAGGGCCACCAAGAAATGGAGTTCCTAATGGATTTTTCAGACTGGAGGTGCTGAAAATTCCAGTGCAAGGATAGTCCAATAGAAGGACCAAAGTTCTACACCTGAGTACCTAAAGCAAGGGAAATGTGGATGCTCTTGGACTAAAGAGCTGATCCTGACACACAAAGTGGAGTCTCTGATGAAGTGCAATGATTGTGTGCAAGATCAAAACCCACAAATGAAGAGGAGCCAGGGCAGCAGCACCAGCTGGGTAAAATTGATCTGAATTAGAAAGAAAAAAACGCAGCCATTATTTTTGGTACAACGATCTGCCAAAATTTCCTCAAGACCATGTAAATACATCCTTAGACCACAAATATTTTTAATCTATAAAAAGCATCTGTCAGACAAGCTCCAGCTTTTAATGCAGCCCAAATATGGTCTGTGACGTCAATCCCAATCTATTTCTTTCTGAAAAATATAAAATGCAGCAGTTATTCAGGCTCTTTTAACATATATCAAAGGGAGAATTCATGGAGATCTTGAAAACCTTCATGAAGAACTGTTCCTTTATATGCTAAAGACAGGAAACCCCTGCAGAAGCAAAAATATAACAAATATTCCCAAAATTCAATATAATGCAGAGGTGTGTTCAGCACTTCGCAAAGGTTTGGAAATCCTCCCCCAAAATCAGAACGATGGATGGGATTTGCTATGACAATCCCCACATTCCTAAAAAAAAAAAAAAATAAAAATCACAATATATAAAATATTTAATGGCAAAAACTGCTGAGTGGAAAACACTGGACTCCTGATCATGGGAACTAGGATTGCAAAAGTCTTCTGTCATGAGACTGCAGCTCCCAAACTTTGTGGGAGTCAAACTGGCTGGGACAGAGGGTCAGTCAGATCTTACCCCAAAAAAAAAAAAAAAAAAAAGGCATTAAATTCAAGCTCTGGGAAACATCTGTAAGATAGGGTGAACCTAAGTGTTCTTCCCACAGTCCTTACTGTTGTTATGTTAATTAGTCCAAGTTCTGTTCCCCTATTGGTTACTTGTTCCCCTTATATATCAGAGTTCCAGAAAGTTCTCCCTGCAGTGAATCTATTGTCACACCCCCTTTGTTTTGGGTCCTGGGAGTTTGTCCCCATAAACCATTCACTTTCTGGGCATTGTCCCTGTTTTATTTCCCATTAAAGTTCTTTTGTTTTCAGCCAACTCCATTGTTCCCACTCCTTTATTTTTGCTGCTTAAACCCTCGATACTCTGAACCCAAAAGTTTTGTTGCAGCCACCATCACCAAAGGCTCATCCTGGGCTTGGTGGGGCCCACATTGTGCCTGGGACAGGAGAGGAGGATCCAGCTTGCCTGAGGAGGATCCAGCTTTCCCAGCTGGGGCCGTGTCCCTCAGCCCCAGGTGAGCCCCAGGTGAGCCCCAGGTGAGCCCCAGGTGAGCCCTGGATGAGCAGCCTGGGAGGAGATGGGACCAGAGCCAAATTCCCACTTCCCTCGTGCTCCAGGAACCGTGTGTGGGGTAAATCTGGCAGGACAGGGGATGCAGGGTTTGAACAGCCCCCCCTGCAGTGCTGTTCCCTCCCGTGCTGCCTTGTCATTCTAATGGCAGCATCGTGTGTTTTGATTTCTACTGGCTAATTGCTTCTTAACATTGTTATTCACAGAGAGTTTCTCTGCTTTGTTCTCATTTCAATGAAACCGAGACAATAAAATGTCAAGAAATACCAAAACAAAAGCAAACCTCCTGTAAATGAAGCATTTAGGTGGCATAGCTGACAGAAAAAAGATGGGGAATGTGCCATTATGGATTTAGTGTTGCTGTGAAATCACCTTCATTTCAAGTTGTAGTTTCTGTACTGTTTTCTGTTTGTTTGATTAATATTTTACAAATTCTGACAGAAAATGCATCCTGTAAAGTACAAAAAATAACATCCCTGGTAATAAACAGCCAACTGAGGCTTCTCTTCCCTGCTTTTACTGCAACTGAATAAAACAGCACTGACTAAACATCAAGAGGGTTTTTTTTACACAGAAAAGTTGGATTTATATATGGAGGAGTATTATTTCTAAAAACAATCTTTGGTTTTATTCATAAAGGCTAAGGCAGAGAATGGAAAATAGATTTAAATGATCAGATCTTTTCCCTGCCTTGCTTTGAATGACTGGAAACCTGGGAAAGTGTCAACGTGCTATAAACAAAATCATGCTCTGTTTATCCTTCCTGTGCTCATAAAACAGAAATAGCAATTGCAAACAAAGCAATCTTACAGCCAGCACAGCTCCGAGCTGCTCTTGGTGGCATCAGGGATTTGGGGTTTCCTGAGTCACAGAGATTTCTGCTTCCACCCCTCATGGGGAGCCCCAAATCGGGGGCATCAACTGGAAATGCAGCTGCAGAGAGACCCTGATGCAAATTCTCATCTCTCCCCTGATCAGGAATCAGTGTCTATGTCAAATAATAGCCCTAATTATAATTAGATTCGAACTGAACTCCTAAATCAGCCTGAGATTCTATTTAACAGTAATCTACTATAATGCAATGGTTAATCATATCTAACCTTAATACCAGCCTAATCCTTCAAATTATTTCAAATTTAATTCCAGCCCAAAGGCAATTATCTCTTGAAATTTAAAATCTAAGTCCTTGAGTTTAATCATCTCATAGATATAACCCTAAAACTTATCTAAACCTACAGACACAAAGAAAAACCTAATTGTATATTTTAACCTCCAAAGTAACCCATTTCTAATTAAAGCTCAGTCCTAAACTCGTCGTTATTCTAACCAAGAATAACTCCAACTGTAATCCCCCACCCTGATCTGCAATTCTCTAAATAAAAGAAAAATAGCAAAGGAGAAATTCTTTTTTTTCCCAGCTGGATGTTGCACACAGACAAGGGAAAGATGTGAAGAGCTTCATGTTGCTTTGGGGCCAAGATGCTCGTGTCCAGCTCCTGTCAGGAGGGGAGGTGGAGGGGATCCCCACAGGCTGTGGGACCCAGGCCAGTGCTGGAGCTGCAGAAATATCTTTAGTTGGCAGAATGGGTCTGGTTTGGAGCTTTTCATGGCTCCTGCAGCTGTAGCTGCTGGAGGGCTCGTCAGCCCAGTGATGGTTCATTAGCTGTGTTGGGTTCATGTAACCAGCAATGTGGATTCTGTCCCCATCTGTTAAAACCAGCTGGGGCAGTGCCCCTGATCTCCTGGCACACATTATCTGCTCATGGGCCAGCTTTAAACCAGCTGGGGCAATCATCTTTATCTCTCCCACAGCCCATCCTCCCTCCAGGAGAGATCTCCTGTTCATGGCCATT
Source organism: Muscicapa striata striata (assembly GCA_030060385.1). NCBI lineage: Eukaryota > Metazoa > Chordata > Aves > Passeriformes > Muscicapidae > Muscicapa > Muscicapa striata. Next base: position 1,239,146 of record JAREIS010000217.1, on the reverse strand, counting down.
GAGTCCCAGGGCATGGCTGATAAAATTCCATCATCCCATGGGAGATGCTCCAGCCAGGGGAGGAGCCAAGCCTTTCCTACCCAGATAAAAACTGACATTTTGAACACCAAGACACCTTCTTTCCACTGGATTCCAGAGGAAAGCCCAGACCGTTCCACATCATCCCTGGACCTTCAGAGGAAACTGCACCTTCTCCAGGAGCACTGCTCCAGCTGAGCCACATCTGCCACTGCAGGAGGATGCAGCCACCATTGAATGGGACTGTGCCAACACCCTGACTGACTGACAGGTGTCAGCTTGGATTCTGACTCTGGCAGGGTTGGGATTGTTCTTTGTAATCCTGTATTTCCATTTTAATTTTCCTAGTAAAGAACTGTTATTCCTAATTCCCATATCTTTGCCTGATAACCCCTTAATTTCAAAATTATAACAATAATTTGGAGGGAGGGGGTTTCCATTCTCCATTTCAAAGAGAAGCTCCTGCCTTTATTGGCAGACACCTGTCCTTCAAACCAGGACACTGTGCCTTGTCCATGCCCGAGGGTTCCTCCTGTGCCTCCCCCCTGCCCCAGCCCAGCCTCCAAGGGGGCTCCCTTAGGGATGGGAGCACAGGGAATGCAGAGCTGGGGTTCCAGCCCAGGCAGCAGCACTGCAAAGCAGTGAAATTCCCTTTGGGGGTTGATTTTCTGTCAGTTTTGAAGGAGGTCAATCCCAGCCTGCGTGGCTTTCACTTTCCTGCACTACAGCCTGCTGTTGCATTTTGGCTAAAGGATAATGCAACAAAGTTCCTTCGTGTAATGGAGGAGCAAAAAGAGAGCTTTATTTAAAGCACCACACTTACATAGGGTACTTTGTGCAAAACAGAATAGAAAAGGCTCATTGGTCCAAGAATGCAGCACCTCTTTGAAAACATGCTTTCTGCAAAATGTCACATAGCACATCTCCAGGTGTTTAATCATTGCTAGAATTTCTTGTCCTTGAGCACCCTGACAAAAGCTGCTTTTTCCCTGGTTCCTGGCAGTATCCAACAACAGCCCACCAGATCCAAATGCTGGGATCATCACCCTCTGCACCTCAATGGGGTCATACCTGGGGCCTTTCCAGTGCATGAATGTGCCACCTTTCAATAAAATCCCATTTTCCCTCTCTCCTGCCTCCCCAGCCTGGGTGTGTGGGTGTTGGCAGGGGAGCCCCTGGAGCTGGGCTGGGTTAGGTGGGTCCTGCTGCTCCTCATCCCCCCAGAGCTGCTGGGAATGTGACTACAAAGAGAAAAAATGGAGCTGTCATTTGCTGGTGACCTGATTTTTTTGAGAGGGATAAAAAAAGAGATTACATTCTACAATTAGCTGAAGTCATTTTTTAGCTGCAGGTATAATTTATTTGTCTCGCTCTCATTTCTCATAAAGAAGGGAGGATATAGAATATTCCCCCCTAGGCATTCTGGGGTTTTATTTAATGCAGTGATTATAAAATCATAGAATCACAGACTGGTTTGGATTGGAAGGGACCTTAAAGCCCATCCAGTGTCATGGGCAGGGACACATTCCCCTAGACCAGGCTGCTCTGAGCCCTGGCCATGGACACTTTTGAATATGCAAAAAAGAGAAAAAATTGAGCAAAAATTTGTATTTCACAGACTGAACTTCAAGATTAAAATGTGAAGCTCCCAGGGCTGCTGGTATCCACTGTGCCAACCATGACATGATTGAAATCTGTGACACATTCACCCAGATCACAAATTTGGCTTTAACAGGGTGTTGTCTTTTCAGGGAACAGACCCTGGGGTTTTCTTTCCTTTCCCATCTCCGTGTTTTCAGGTCCTTGCTTATGTTTTATTTTTCTGTGAAAGGCTCTTTCTCTGTTATGACAATATTTTTATTTAGCAAAAATGAGGGATCTTATGTAATTCTGTGACTTCTGGAGCTAAAGGTCAAACATTGCAGGAAAACATAAGCCTTGGCAGCAGCTTTTGCCTGTTGAAGCTTTCCAGCTTCCAGCATTTCAGATACTTCCGTAACAAATGAGTCTAAATAGGAAAAGCTGGTCCAAGTCTATTTGCTCTTTTTGTGTTTCTGTCCCTCCTCTGGAATTGCTCAAAGCCCTTCCTTTCCCTCCCTGGAGAGCCATGTCCAGCTCTGGGGTCCCCAGCACAGGAAGGACATGGAGCTGCTGGAACAATCCAGAGGAGATCATGGATGATCAGAGGGATGGAGAACCTCTTCCAGGAGCAAAGACTGAGGGAATTGGGATTGTTCAGCCTGGAGAAGAGAGGGCTTGGGGAAAGCCTAAAGTCCCTTCTAAAACATGAAGGGGCTCCAGGAGAGCTGGAGAGGGATTTGGGAAGGGGAATGGAATGACAGGATACGGGGGCAGGGCTGGATGGGATATTGGGCAGGAATTGTTCCCTGGCAGGGTGGGCAGGCCCTGGCACAGGGTGCCCAGAGCAGCTGTGGCTGCCCCTGGATCCCTGGCAGTGCCCAAGGCCAGGCTGGACACTGGGGCTGGGACAGTGGGAGGGGTCCCTGCCATGGCAGGGGTGGCACTGGATGGGCTTTGAGGGACCTTTCCAACCCAACCCAGTCTCTGATTCCAGGATTCCAAAGCTGCCCTTGCAGCAGCTCTGGACAAACTCACACAGTTCTTCCCTGGCACCACTCTCTGAAGAGGCACCAAAGCCCCATTTATTCTCAGAGAAGGACCTGTGCACTTGGCCAGTCTCTCTCTCCCTGTCATTCCTTTCCCAGCAGAGTAGGATTTGCAGAATAGGACCTGGGGGTCCTGGTGGACACAAACTTGAGAAGAAACTGGCACTCTGTCACTGCCCCCAAGAAGATCAGTGGCACCTTGTGCTGCAACAGACAAAGCACTGCCAGAGGCCAAGGCAGGTGGTTCCCCAGGTCACCCTCCAGGTGATTCTCCAGATCAAAGCAGGATCTCCAGATCAAAGGATCTGGGCTCCTCCTTGTGCTGGGCTCCCTGGGAACCTTCTTGCTGTGCCTTGTGACCCACCCCAGTGCCAGCCAGGTGCCATCACAGTGTGGCCCATCACATTCACATCCCTCACTGCCATGAGCTTCCAGCTGAATGAGGGGAAAGGGGTTACTAATTGATTTTCATGGGTGTATTCTGCAGTTTCTTCCTCCCCCTGTCTCCCTCCTCAGCATCCCATGGGGACACTTCCCACCCTTCATGCCCTGTCACAGCCATGCAGGATGGTGATTCTCTCCTGCAAAGCCAAGTGCAATGACTCAGAGGAGAAATTCCCTCCCAATGACATGCAGAGGGAACACAGCTACCCCAAGGCTTTCCAGGGAGATGGAGGCACCATCCCAGGGCAGCCAGGTGTGCCCAGGCACAACTGGGACACGTGGCCCTACAAGGGAGGCTGAGCTGCAGCTGGATGGACACACTGCTCCATGTCCCCTCCTGCCTGGGGCTGTTCCCTCTCCTGCCTGCAGAGAGGCTGCTCCCAGTGCTGGGATTGAAGGGACAGGGAGCCCAGTGCTGCAGGGAGGGGCAGGGCTGGCCCCAGTGCAGGGAGCAAAGCTCTTTGTGTGGGTGCCCAAAACCAGCAGCTGGAATGTCACAGGACACTAATCCTGCTTTCACTGACCATGTGCCTGGCTCCCCCAGCCCCGAGGTGTCCCCCCAGTGACCTGCCTGCAGCTGCTGGCTGCATTCCCTGGGGCCTGGATGGGGATCCCTCCAGCCCTGGACATGGGGAAGGATCTGCTGGTGGAACTGGAGCAGGGCCCTGCTGCTCCTGTCAGAGCTGATGGAAATCTGCTGCCTTCTGCAGCTTCCACAGCAGCTGCTCCCTCGGCTGCAGGGAGGGAGAGGGAACAAAAACGACCAAAAAACTAGAGGTGAAGGGGACAGAAGTGGGTTCAGCCAAACCCCAGGAGCAGGAGCTGCTGAAGATACCGTGGGATCCCAGGAGTGAGAGCTTTGGAGTGCATGGGAGGATGGAAGTGACCTGGTTCTGAAATGAAAGAGAAAATTAAATGGGACGTGTGGGTGGTCTGCAAGGTGATTTAGTAATAACCCAATGTTGTTTGAACTGAAATCCTGGAGTGTATCCACCACACGTGGACAGTGGGTCACTGTCACAGCCCTGGGCAGATGCTCTGCTCCAGGGACTCACAGCACCTCTGAAGGAGCCCTGCAGGCCTCCAGTCCAGCCTCAGGAATTCCAACACTGCAACCTTGCACAGACCTTTCCCTGGCCAAGCCTCAAGAGCAGCCTCTTCTCAGCTGACATCTGAGTCTTGGTCCTGCTGAGCTCCCTCCAGAGGAGTTCCACATTCCATGGGACCAGGTCTGGCCACCCCTGCCCTGCTCTGGCACTCCCTTGGCCTGCAGGATACACCTGGCAAGTTCTTTCCCACACATTGTTGTGTTTTGCCTTTGCCACTGCCCAGCAGCCTGGAGCAGGGCTGGAAGTCTCGTGGCATTTTCTTGCTGAGGAGTTCTTGGCCAGTGACATCCTGCCCCCACTGCCCAGCACAATGTGGGGAAGGGAGGCAGGTGCTGCTTCAGCCTGAAGAGCTGAGCAGCAGGAAACTCCCACAGGGCTTTCCAGGATGCAGTGCCAGGAAATGGGGCTGCCAGGCACCTGCCTCCTGCCTGCCAGCAGCTGGATCCCCCAAAGCCAGCTCCCTCCCTGCCCCTGGGCTCCTGCATCCCTCTCCTGGCTCCTTGCACCCCTTTCCACTCACCTCTCACTTCCCTAAGGAAGTTCTGGGAGCTGCTCTGTGTGGCCACAAACTTCTGGGATTTCTCATTGCTACATTCCCTCATGCTCAGGGGAAGGGCCCATGGATAACTGGGAAAGCTCTGGGGCTGCTTTTCCCTGCTCCCACTGTGCCCTGCACAGCCTTGGGCAGGATCTTCACTTGGATGCCTCTCACAGGCACCCAAAATTGGGTGGATCTTTCCCTGAAGACAACTGAGCTTCTTGGAGCATCCCACTGTTGTCATGGCAGGAATTAAAGCTGAATTCATCACTGCATTTTGACTTCAGTGTGGTCACTTGTGCTGCACATTCTGTGTTTTGTGGCTGCCTCAGGTACCTGCTGCAGCTCCCACACCCCTCCTGCCACACACAGCTGCTCATCACTGGGAAAGCTTTGGGTTTGTTCAGTGAAACACTTTTGGTTTTGGTTTTCTTGCTGCACAGCTGAGTTATGCTCAGGCTATCCTGTGTTGTGAAGCCCCAGCTCTGCTGTGTTTGCTCTCCCTGTGCTGCTCCTCACCCCCAGCAGCCCAGCCCAGCCCAGCCCTGCCCAGGGAGCTGAGGGAAGTGCAGGTGCTCAGCCCACTCCTTCCATTCTGGAAACCCTGGGCGTTTTCAGCTCAGCCTTAGCTGTGATCTGGGAATGAGGGACAAGAGGTGAACTGCAGGGGAGGGGATGAAATCCCAAATCCCTGAGCTCCCTGTGGTCTGCAGAGAAAGGTGAGACCTTTCCAGCTGAACTGGATCTGTGAGGACATTGCTCAGGAGTCACAGACCAAGAAAATGAAGAGGAAACCTGCAGGTGTTGCAGGGCTCTTGGCAGCCATTTTCTTATGCAGTGCTCACAAATGTTTTCCCCTTCTCTTTGGGGAGTCAGCCCCAAAGCTGCATTTGCTTTTTGGTGCAGATTCACTTCCCCACACGTGCTGTGGGGGTCTTGGGCATAACCCAGTGACCCCTGCAGGATTTTACAGCCTCAGTCATTTACAAGCCTCTGAATCAGAGCCTTGATTCCTAAATGCTTCTGGGAACTCAAATCTCGGTGTTGCCTCCATTTCCCTTCAAAGCTCAGCTCTCAGGGGTCAGAAATGTGGCCATGGTGCTCCTGGCTGGCAATGCTCTGTCACAGCTGCTGAGCCTGTCCTTGCTCCTCACTTGGACCATTCTCTGCCTTTCCCTCCCTGTTCCTCCCCTGCATCACTCCCTGCCTCACCTTCCCCCAGCTCAGGTCTTTACTGCCAAACTGCCCATCTGGCTCTGTCCAGGTGAGAAATACCTGCTGTTCTCCCAGCCTAAATCTGCAGCCCATGGAGCAGGGGTGGCTGCCAGCTCAGTGCTATTTGCCCCTCCATCACCTTCTGCACCCAAATCTGGCCCTTGCCTTTTATTTCCAGACACTTGGATGAGTATTTCTGCCTGAAGTTTAATGTAGTAAATGCTCCTGACCTTTGCATTCAACACCAATGCCTTCCCCCATGAAATCTCAAGGAGATGCTGTTTGTGCTCCAGGTGGGGAATGTGTAAAAGCAGCACTTTCTAGTAGGAGTGACTAGCTCAGTGTTTGATTAATTCTCTATTTCTGAAGCTTTGATGACACTGATAGTTGAAAGCCCCAGAGGAGAGCTGTGGTACAGGAGAAAATAGAAACTGCAGAACAGAGTGTAACTTAAATTAGTGGGATCAGAAGGAAAGGACTAAAACCCAGGGTTTGTCATCAGAATACATCAATGCTCTCTCACCTTGCAGGAAGGACATGGCCTTGCCCCAAAGTGAAAAGGCAAAAGAGAGTGTCCAGCAGGAGGAATTGTGCCTGAACCCCCAGCAACACTTCCATGGGAAGTTCAGAGGCCCAAATCCAGCAGTGCATGGCACAGCTGGGCCTGTGGACCATGACAGTGTCCAGAGAGAAAAGGAATCAGGAATGGCTCCAGTGCAGAAGAGATTCTGGACAACATCCAGGGGCTGGACGAGGTTCAGGGCTGAAGCCTGGCTATAATGAGGATAAAATTCACCTTGGGGCACAGGCTCAGGATGCACAATGTGTGCACTCAGCAGAGCAGAGCCCCAGCCCAGGGAAAGGGCTCAGCCAGCTGAGCCCCTGCCCTGGGGCTCTAAGGGGGTGAAATGGAGCCAAGGCTGCATTTTGGCATCTGCTGCCTGGGGCCAGGGGCTGAAATTTGCCATTAATGTTCCATGAAATATAAAACAAGAGTCGAGGTCGCCTCTGGACTTCATTAACACTTTGAAAAGCCAAGGGGAATATCACATTTGACTGTGGGGCCAGCACAAGTCAGCAGAGAATCTAACATTTCAGCTCCCACTCTGAAAAACCCAACAGCTTTGTTTCAGTTCTGACTGCCCATTCCAAAATCAACGGAGACAACCAGTTACTGTGAAAAAAAAAAAAAAAGGGCATTGCCAATGAAACCAACTGAAAAGGTTCATTCTGTTCTCTTTGGGGATATTGACCCCCTTTTGTTTATGCTCAGTCTATGAATTTCATGGCAGAAAAGGAACTCCTTGAAACTGATCCTTTAACTTCTCAATGCTCCACATTCACACGTGGTCTCAGCCTTGGGAAGGACATGGGATGGATCCTGAGCTGATGTGGCCACGTGAGTGTTAATGACAAAATAATTCCACTGCTTTCCCCCAGCGGCTGCACAGTCACAGCCAATTGTGTCTGAATCAGGAAGTTCCTGAATGGTTCCCAGGAAAATTCCCCCTGCAAACACAACCAGACTGAATCCTAGGACGTGCTTTTCTTCCAGAGTGAATGTGCCAGACCCCGGCAGCACTGGGAGCACTGGGATGGACCCCCTGTGCTGTGTGGGGTCTCCTGCAAACCCCAGCGCAGGGAGCAGCCTGTGTGTGTGCCTCAGGGCTGGGCTGGGCTGGGCTGGGCTGTCCCTGCAGCCCCGCTCCTGCTGCTCCCACTGCTGGGCAGGGAGGAGGAGAGAAACAAGGGGGAGAAAGGCAAACACACACCTGAAACAGCTCTGCCTTCCTGAGAGAGGAAACACAAGGCTCATTGAGAGGGGAAGCCAATTTCAGGCTCCTTACTCATCCTCTGGGTTCGTTGTTCAGGTGTGATACTGGCGATGAACTGGGGAATCACAGCTCTGGGTGTGCTGGAAACCCAACTGGAGACTGGGACTCATAATTCCCCTCCAGTCCCCACAAACTCCTGAAGAGCTTTGGTTACAGCAGCTGAGAAAACAAAACAAAACAAAACAAAACAAAAAACAAAGCAAAGCAAAGCGTGCTTCACCTCCGTCCTGAGCGGAAGCAGCAGAATTCCCTGGCAGTGGGAGATCCTTTTGTGAAACTGGGTCTGCAAAGAAACCCGGCCACGAAGGAAAGCTGTGGGAAGGTTTATTTTGGAGCCGTCATCAGCCTGGCTCTCGGCCTGGAAGAGAAGGGATTCTCTGCAGGTTTGCTGAATGTTTTGCAGCTCCTGCAGCAGATCCCGGTGCTGCCCTCCCCCGGCCCGAGGCTGGTCCGGGATCGCCCCGCGGGCTCTGCACAGCCCCCGCTGCTGCTGCTGCTGCTGCTGCTGCCCGTGCTCGGCATCTCTGGCACTGGGGACAGCCTGGAAGGAGCTGCCCAGAGGGGCAGCGGGGCCAGGCCTCCCCTCCACTACCTGCCCTGGAGGAGAGCTGGTGGAGGATTCATAGAGGAGGGACGCAGGACTAACAGGGGAGTGAGGCAGGACTAACAGGAGACTGATGTAGGACACTACATAGGGCACTGATGCCTCCTCGTGGTCCCAGGCAATCCCACCGGCAGCGCAGGAATGATCTGTGCACCTTGCACAGCCAGCAAGGGCTCCTGGTGCTGGGATGCCTGGGGAAATCCCAGTGGGAACCTGGAAGGTGCATGGGGGTCAGCAACCGGGAGTGCTCAGAAAAGGGGAGTCCAAGCAAAGGGGCAGGAGGCAAAGGCTGGGAAAAGGGGAAGGCAGAGGTGGTTCAGGGACTGCCCAGACAGGAACAACATCCCCCAGGGGTGCTGGGGGCAGCTTTGGGCACCACAGGGTAAGAACTAAAGCTGCTAGAAAGTGTTCAGGGCAGGGACATGGGGATGGGGAAGTATCTGGAAAGGAAACCAGTGAGGAGCAGACTGGGGGCACTGGGATGGTTCAGCTGGAGCAGACTGGGGGCAGAGCTCCCCGGGGCTGCAGCTCCTCCCGAGGGGCAGCTCCAGGCTCTGCTCTGGGCCAGGGACAGGAGCCAGGGAAGGGCTGGGGCTGGGCCAGGGCAGGCTCAGGCTGGAGCTCAGGGAAAGGTTCTTCCCTCCCCCAGAGGTGCTGGCACTGCCCAGGCTCAGGCTGGAGCTCAGGGAAAGGTTCTTCCCTCCCCCAGAGGTGCTGGCACTGCCCAGGCTCAGGCTGGAGCTCAGGGAAAGGTTCTTCCCTCCCCCAGAGGTGCTGGCACTGCCCAGGCTCAGGCTGGAGCTCAGGAAAGGTTCTTCCCTCCCCCAGAGGTGCTGGCACTGCCCAGGCTCAGGCTGGAGCTCAGGGAAAGGTTCTTCCTCCCCCAGAGGTGCTGGCACTGCCCAGGCTCAGGCTGGAGCTCAGGGAAAGGTTCTTCCCTCCCCAGAGGTGCTGGCACTGCCCAGGCTCAGGCTGGAGCTCAGGGAAAGGTTCTTCCCTCCCCCAGAGGTGCTGGCACTGCCCAGGCTCCCCAGGCAATGGGCACGGCCCCGAGGCTGCCAGAGCTCCAGGAGCGTTTGGACAGCGCTGCCAGGGATGGACAGGCTGCGATTGTTGGGGGGTCTGGGCAGGGACAGGGGCTGCACTGGGGGATCCTGGTGGGTCCCTCCAGCTCAGGGGATTCCATGATTCTCTTGGTTAACAAAACTGGAGCCCAGTGGAGAATTGCTGGAAGCTTCAACTCTGAAAGGGCTCCAGACACAGCTGGGACCAGAGGAGAAGAACCAAACCTGGCACCTGAGCGATGCAAGCCTCTAAGCCAGGACTTGGTAAGGCCCTGCTGGGCTTGGCAGAATGCAGGGGTGGGGCTCTCCCCCTTCTGATTTCCTCCAGAAATGTGTGGAGGGACTGATAACTGTGACACAGAGACAGTCAAGACAAGGACTTCTCCCTGTGCTTTGACATCCCCCAGCAGCACTGCAGGTAGGACAGGCCACCAGCTCTGTCAGCTGGAGATGCATGGGGACAAAAACTGTTCTCTGGGTTAAAAATGCTGTAGGAAATTGGGAAAATTTGGAGATGGTCTTGTGGAGTGCAAATGATGCTGTTGTGCTCTGCAGTCCATGATGGTGACAGATGTGTGGTTGTGGCTGTGAGGGTGAAGAGATATTTTATCAGGGCAGTTGTACCAATGCCAAAATATTTAACAGCTGGCCCCAGAACTAATTGTCATTTCTGGTAGAAAGTTGTGGAATGAGCAAATTGATCACAGCCAGGGCAATCTCCAGACTTTACCCTTGGTCTTTTTGCAAAGTGTCACCCCAGGGGCTCTGGGCTGAGCTGCTGTGCTGGCAATGGGCAGCAGCATTAAGGGCATTGTGCTCTGTGCCTCCTCTGCTCCTGCAAGGCTTGGGCTAAGCCAGGCCCATCTGACACAGGAGATTGAAAAGAATTGAAGGGAAACAAAGAGAAATTCTAAGCTTTCCTCAGAAACCTATTAAAGTCCCTGTCATTTACTCAGAACACATGAAATAGCCTTTATTACAGGCATTTTGCTGAGCACAAAAGCTACTTTCAATAACACAGGAAGGGAAAAACCATTACAAACTTGCAAGAATCAAGGACCATCTTGCAGAATCTCTTTGTCATGAAACAAATTATGAAAGGCTATAAATAGATGACCATTATTAGAACAAGGAGCTCTCTAACTGGACTCTCTGCACAGGGAATGAACCGCTTCCCTCCCAGCCAGGGGGGAGCTGAGGCAATCAGCAGCTACATCACAGGCTCTCCAGGGTGCAGGAGAAAGCAGAATTAAAGTCCTTGCCTCCTGCTTCTGAAAATGGGAGAAGCATTTGGAGATACAAGTTACTTAAAAGACTGTTAAAAATACACAAAATACACACAGGTACTCACCCACCACAGGATGGGGCTGAACTTAGTCAAGGTCACAGCCTGGAGGTGACCAAGGCCAGTCTGGATGGGGCTTGGAGCAGCCTGAGATAGTGGAAGGTGTCCCTGCCCATGGCAGAGGGTGGGATGAGATAAAATTTAAGGTCCCACCCAACCAGACCCTCCCAGGGTTCTGTGATTCCATGGTGTCACTGAACAGAGCATGGGACAGGAGCTCTGTGCTCACAGAGTCTGGCTGTGCCATCCAACTCCTCCATAACCTCTTGCTTCCCTTTCTCACCTCTCAGGGGGTTTCTTTCTCCTTGGCTGCTTGAAAAAAATGACTCCTCCGATTTTTAGAAATTTTTATTTTTTTTAAATTCCAGCCTAACATATTCATTACTGCTCATCATGTAATTGAGTTAAAATAGTTCTTTCTCCTTCTGGCTGTTTACTCCTGTGGTATTTCTATGAGTTACTCATGTCTACTTTTAGCCTTCCTGTGGACAGGCTAAACATAATAAACTCCTTCCATCCCCCCTCTAAGGAGCTGCCATTCCTGTGCCATTCCTCCTGGCAGATTCCTGGGTCTGCCCTTCAGTTCCATTTGCATGGCAGGGTGCCTGGGTGAAACTGGGCATGGCTGGCTTTTTAAAGCTGGGTTCAGTTGGCACTAACTGCTTTTTATAGTTTGGTTAAATTTGCAGTAACTACAACAATCCCATGTTCTTTCCCAGGTTTTTTATGGAGTTATGGCCTGCAGGAATGAGGATGTTTACTTATATTCCAGCTGCCCTGAGCAGGTCAGTGGGATCTCCCCAGTGGAGTCCAGGAAAATATTAATGCCAGTATTAAACCCTGAGGGCTCTGCTGTGGAAAATACAAGATATAGAAATTTTCCAAGCTACAGAAATATTAAGGGTGAGCAGCACAGTGAGGGAGAGCCTGGGAGCTGCAGGATTTCCAGAACAGGGAGTTGTGCAAAGCACACTGGATGCTAAGGAGGAGTCTTGCAATGCTGTCCCAATGGCTTTGAGGCATTTTTGCCAGTGCTGTTACCTGTCCATGGGATCTCCTATCCCCACAGAAGCTGCTAGTTTGGGGTTTTCTCCTTGAACAGGGTGTAATCCTTTCCAAACACTCATGGAGCAATGTTTGGGATGTGGTGATGTCTTGGTTTGAAAGAGAAGTGTCTGCTAGGAAAGGCAGAAGCCTCTCTTGAAACGGACAATGCAAATCCCCTCCCTCCAAATTATTGTTATAATTTTGAAATTAAGGGGCTCTCAGGCAAAGATATGGGAATAGGAATAACAGTTCTTTACCAGGAAAATTAAAATAGAAATGCAGTATTACAGAGAACAATCCCAAACCCTGCCAGAGTCAGAATCCAAGCTGACACCTGTCAGTCAGTCAGGGTGTTGGCACAGTCCCATTCCATGGTGGCTGCATCCTCCTGCAGTGGCAGATGTGGTTCAGCTGGAGCAGTGCTTCTGGAGAAGGTGCAGTTTCCTCTGAAGCTGCAGGGATGATGTGGAAAGGTCTGGTTTTCCTCTGGGATCCAGTGGCAAAGGCTGCTCTGATGTTCCAAATCTCAGTTTTTATCTGGGTAGGAAAGGCTTGGCTCCTCCCCCTGGCTGGAGCATCTCCCATGGGATGATGGAATTTTATCAGCCATGCCCTGGGACTCAATGGCCATGAACAGGAGATCTCTCCTGGAGGGAGGATGGGCTGGGGCAAAGATAAAGATGATTGTCCCAGCTGGTTTAAGAGAAGGTGATAGAATTCATTCTTTTGGTTACATCCTGCCCTGTAACTCAAGACAGGTGATCATTGATGATCTTTCCATTCTGAGCTGCTGTGTCCAGCACAGAGCTGAACTTTGCTGGCTGCCAGGGCTGCTGTGTTTGCAAGAGGATCACACATTCCAATGCAATGGGCAGTCACATGGACCATCAGGATTTTTGGTGTTTCTGGGAAGGTGCCATGGAAGTCTTGGGTAGCAGCAGGCCCATGTTCACATCAGGTTTAATGTCTGCATTCAGCCTCTGGGGCAGCCAGCAGCTCTCCCTGGAGCTGTCAGGGCTGTGTTTTATGCTCTTTTCAGGCCTTGGGGCTCAGGTGGGGATTTCACAGGATCCAGGAGATCCCTGAAACACTGAGGCTGGAAAACACCTGCAAGATCAAGCTCAACCTTTGGCCAAACACCCCTGTGCCCACTGACCCATATCTCAAAGTACCATATTCCAAAGTGCCACATCTACTTGTTTTCTGAACGTTTCCAGGGATGGTGACTCCAGCACTTCCTAGGAGAACCTGTTCCAATGCTTAAAAGGCTGGGAGATGACAATGTCCCTGGGGAAAATTTTGCATCAAGGCTTTGAAGAAATCATCTTGGATGTGAGTGAAAGATGGGCACAGATGTCCCTGTGGATGCTGTGCTGCTCCCTGCTCCTGGCACACTGCAACATGGAGCTGTTATTTAATATTTTTTCTTATTATTTCAGAAACATTTCCTATTTGTTTTTTAAACACTATTGTTAAACCCACAATATCTTGTTTGGAATAATGGATTGAGCATATTCATTATGGGAGAACTGGAAAATGGATAAATTTGGGTGATTTTTTCCCACTCTGAATTCTGCAGCCCTACCAACTTTATTAATTATTCTTTCTGTGGCTGAGGCAACAAAGCCCCCCTTTGATCCCTGTGTATGTTGGATTTTAACATTAGTGTCAATTGTATTTCTAAGTCCAAAACCTCCTTAAACATGGGAACATTTTCTCTGGCTCAAGGCTTTTCTCCCTGGATTAAACTATTTGTTGTTTCCCACATGGCTTCAGAAATGGATTAGTTGAGGCATTTGTGGCCTTTCCAAGGACTGGAGTGGAAGTGGAAATGCAGCTCTGTAACACAGTCCTTGGACTGGGGCACCTTGCTGGTGTGAGGCTGCTGGGCCACAACATTCAGTGTTGTTGATAAGGAAATAAATGATTTCTCTGTCCAGCTTGATGGAACCCTTGAAGGGAGACCCTGGAATGAAAAGTATTCCAGAGAAATGCACAGAGTCCAAGATGGGTTTAAAAATTAGAAATTCTATTCTGAAGTTGTGAGGAGAATGTCAAAACAAGTTTTCATGGATAGACAGGAAGACACCTTTAAATCCCCCTAAACAAAGCAATAAAAGCCAGTCTGGGTGTGGATTGGGCAGGCCACAACCTTGTCCCTGAACAAGCCCATGGGGACCAGCCTGGTCCCATCCCTGTGGCAGAGCTGCACAACCTTCCCACGTCTCTGAACATTCTGTAGCATTTTGTCCTAGTTTGAAGGACAGGTATCTGCCAATAAAAGGCAGAAGCTCCTTTTTGAAATAGATCATTTCAGTAAAATGAGTGACTGAAGTGTTCTCTGTATGTTGCTGTTAAGAGATGTGTAAAATGAGGAAAGGGGGAGGAGGGAATATTCTAGAAATCTTACTCTGAATTGTTTTGTGTTATTAATAAATTTCCTCTTATACCTTTTTAAGTTTTAAGCCTACCTTGTCTCTGCTCCTAAATCCTATCCCTAAAAGAAATTAAATATATTAAAACTGGCAAACTCCAGTCACACTGTGACACATTTCCATCTCACAGGTAACAAAGACCATGGAATCACAGAATCCTGTAATCTCCCCAGTTAGGATGGACCTTCAGGGATCATTGAGTGCAGCCCCTGTCCCTGCCCAGACCCCCCAAATCCCAGCCTGTCCATCCCTGGTGTCCAAACCAGGGAGCTCTGGCAGCCTCGGGGCCGTGCCCATTGCCTGGGGACAAGGCAGAGCTGTCCCCCCCACCTCCCACATTTACCTGAGCTTCAGCATTTGGATATAAACCACTTTTCCCTCCTTCCCCCTCTAGTCAAGCTCTGTCTTTGAAAGAGAAGGAGATGATGGGTGATGGATACAAAGGGATCCCAGGGCCAGGTCTCCTGGTAAAAGTCATCTCTGGCCCAGGCTGGTGCTCAACATGCAGCATCAGAGAGTTTGTGCTCTGCATTGCAGCAGGGTCACTGGGAGAGGAGCTCTGGCATTAATATCAGCTACTGCAGAGATTAAGAATTCAGCAAAACACATCCTGAACATTTGTCCTCTTTGCACAGAAAGGAAAGACATTAATTTTTCAGAGGATCATTTCCATCCCCAGCAGGCTCAGCTAAGCTGAACCCACAAGCCTGATTGCAAAGTGAACTTGAACCACAAAGATCTTTTGGGGTCTTGCTCTGTGGTCTCCTCTGAAAGCCAAATAAAGAGATAAAGCTGGAATGAGGGACAGGGGAAGCCAGGTAGAGCCACAACATCCTGCAGGTAAATTCCCTTTTAGTAAAACCCACATGTCCATTTTCCAGGACCTGGGGTTACAATAACAGTAACTTGTGCTCATTTATTAATTGCAGATTAATGGGAACCCTGCTGGCTTCTGGTTTTTTGTCCTTTCTGGGGTATATGCAGAGAAAAGCAGGGAAATTCCTGCAGGTCACTTCCCATGGGGAGAAAACACATCAACCCTCCAAAGCTCACTTTCCTGGGACAACAGAGCTGGAAGGAACCAGCCTGGGAAGAGGCCAACAAAACCCCATATCCCTCATGTCACCCTGTGTCCCCCTCCACAGGACAAAAGTCTTTCAGACTTTTGAGCCTTCCTTCCCCCAGATGGAAAGGGCCCTCTTGAAATTCAGAAATTACCTTTCCCACCACTGGTTTGGCTCATTTGGACTCAATATAGGGAGTCTACTTGAAAATGAACAGGGAAAGCAGATGTGCAATGGCAGAGGAGGAAATCTCATCAATCTGGACAGCAATTCATGGAATTCAAGATGCAAAATAGGTTATGTCCTACCTATTACTTTATTCTTAGAAATCATCACTTTCCAGTCCCCCCAGCAGGGTTCTGTAGATGACTGATGCTACTGCTCCTCCACAAACCACATTTATAATGTTTTCAGCCAGCTCTGCAATTACTGAGCTCTGGAGCCATAATTTGATTGTCCTGCTGATGTCTGAAGAGATGAACCAGCTCTGACTGTAAATACCTGGCAGCCATTCCAGCTTTGTCCATCCATGACCCTCACAAAGTCTGCAGGGTCCAGAAGGCTCCAAATCCCATTATTGGTGTTCCCCCTCTCCAACTGCTGCACATTAAAATCTTCCAAAGGTACAACTCTGACCACTGCTGATTTCTCTGCTTCTCTTTGCCTGTTGATTGGTGTAGGTGCTTGGGGATGTTGTTATTTCACTTAGGCTGGGGTGGATGCTCCAAAAAACAACATCAGCAACACTTTGGGAACAAGCAGGAAGATAAAGCAGCAAGGTCTGTGCAGGAGGTGCAGACCCTCCCCAGGCTCCAGTGAGATTTGAACTCACGACCCCTGGTTTACTAGACCAGTGCTCTAACCCCTGAGCTATGGAGCCTCTGAAATTTGGCTGCTTTTGCCTCTGTAAACATTTCATATCATAATTTTCTCCTAATCCTGGTGTGAAATGGCACTGCTGGAATGTGCTGCTCCAAGGATTTTCAATTCTCTTCCCAAACTGCACCAAAACCCATCAGAGACACAAAACCACCGCCACAAGGTGACCCAAAGCTGGAATTCACTCTCCTTCAGCTCATCCCTGGCAGCACATCAAGATGGATGATTCCTTTTTCCCCAGCCTAGCAGCTTCAGAAGTTTGCAAAGAAATGATGATATTTGGGCTCTTCATAGTTGTTGCACTTATTTATCAAAAGAGGAAAGAAACAGGAGCCTTGAAGATGCTCCAAAAGCTGGAGCCCCTCTCATGAGGAAATGCTGAGGGAATTAGGATTATTCAGTGTAGAGAAGACAAGAAGAAGAGAAGAGAAGAGAAGAGAAGAGAAGAGAAGAGAAGAGAAGAGAAGAGAAGAGAAGAGAAGAGAAGAGAAGAGAAGAGAAGAGAAGAGAAGAGAAGAGAAGAGAAGAGAAGAGAAGAGAAGAGAAGAGAGCTCCAAGGTGACTTTATTGTGGCCTTTCAGTAGCTGAAGGGCCTCCAAGAGAACAGGAAAAGGACTTTTCATAAGGACATGGAGGGACAGCACAGAGGGAATGGCTCCTACTGCCAGAGATATTGGGATATTGGGATATTGGGCAGGAATTGTTCCCTGGCAGGGTGGGCAGGCCCTGGCACAGGGTGCCCAGAGCAGCTGTGGCTGCCCCTGGATCCCTGGCAGTGCCCAAGGCCAGGCTGGACACTGGGGCTGGAGCAGCCTGGGACAGTGGGAGGGGTCCCTGCCATGGCAGGGGTGGCACTGAGTGGTCTTTATGGTCAGTTCCACCCCAAATCAGTCTGGCATTCTCTCATAGCTCACTGCTCCCCACTGGAAATCAGCTGTGGATTTATTTCTCCCTCCAGCCCTTCACAGGTCAGTGCTCCCTTAGGAGTCCCTGTTTTGTTCCTTCCCTGCTGTTCCATCCTCCCTTGCAGAGCCCTTCAGCCACCTCAAGGCTGAATCTGAGGGACTGTGGGACTGAACACTCTGAGCTTCCAGCTTGGGGTGAAACTGCCACAATGGTGGGGTGAGTTTGGAGAAAGCAAGAATCACAGAGAACAGAAGTTTGGATTAAGCACTTGGCCAATGAGGACCTCTGCCATGCCCAGGAATATTGGTGTAGAATTGTTCAGTGTGGGCAGTGCCAGAGTGGTTGGGAGACTCCTCCTGTAGATCCCCCACCCTGGGGTGCCCTGGGCTGCCCCTTGGGGGGTTCTGTGCACAGAAGGAGCTCTGGCCCTGCACAGTCCCTTGTGCACTTAGTCTCACCTTGCTCACATCCAACAGGCAGCTCCTGCAGAGCTGGAATAGAAGAGCCCTGTCTGGAACACCTCAGATTTGAGGGAAGTATTTGTGGAGACTGTCAGCAAGTCCAGGAGAGGATGCTGGCTGTGCATTAAACCCTCAGGCACAGACATGTCCCATGGCAGGGGAAAATGTACAGCAGCAGCTGAAGGGGACTCTGAGTTTCAGGGTAGATGCACAAAGAGAAAATATAAGTACAAATGGTTAAAGGGTGACTCAGAATAAGCCACATTGTGTCTATTATTCCTGGTCTTTTTTGTGGAAGAAAATTGCTCTCTTTGAAAGAAACCAGAAATTAAGACCATCCATCCTCCCAAGCGTAGAAAAACACAAACCCTCATTAGGTGGGCTGAAAGGCAATTCTCAGGCCTTTATCTGACAAGCTAAGAGCAGGATTCTGTCTATAGCTTTTAAAGAGAAATGATGAATTACCTGGCATGGGTTCAGTGCCTGAGCTTGGCATTGGATAAACTCACAAAGAAGCCTGAAGCCAATCAAACAACTTGGTACAAGCCCTGCTGAAAGCAGCCCTTTGGGGGCACACAGGGAGGACGTGCACCAATAAAATAAAGCTGAAAATAATAACGAACATCCCATGCAGGAACATGTGCTTGGAGCATGGTTTCCTGGAGCAGCTGGGCTTGGAGCCTGGGAACACATGGCTGAGCCATGAGAGACTGCCTGGCAGAAGGCAACAATGCAGCACTTTGATACAGGCTGTGTTCAGACCTTGACTTGAAAGATAATATGGTTTAAATGTGTGCTGATGCTGGGAGCACTCTGGTGAGAAGTAAATGCTGCTGGTAATGAGAAGTGAGGGAGTGGTGAATGTGAAAGGCTGGCTGGTGCTGCAGAGGTTTTTTCCTTGCTTTCCTCTGCCATGTTTCCCAGTGTCAGTGTGTTGAAGAATACTTGGATGTTTTAACCTCTCTTGCAGTGCTGAGAGCTGGTCTGGAATGGAGCTGGAGCTGCTGCAGAGACCTCTGGCAGCAGGGAGCACCAGGAGAGCTTGTGCTGAGCCCTGGCAGCCCTGTGCCCTCGTGGCACTGTCCCCACAGCCTGGGCATGGCCCCAGAGTTCAGCTTCTGTTGGATCTCTGCCCATCCCAGGAACCTCTCCTGTTTTTCTCTCCCTTCTCACGGTGCCTGCTGAGGGGTGACCCTGTGCCCTGTGCCCCAGGACTGCACCTGCCCCCCAGGTGAAGGGCCTGGTGCCTGCCAGGCTGCCCTTGTTCTATTTTTACCCCTAAAACTCCTGAAAATGACTTTCTTCCCATGCCAAGAAGGAAATCTTTCTCCTGCACATTTGCAGTGAGATCTGGCCTGGCTGGGGCCATGAGTCCATGCCAGGATTTGTGTGCCAATCCTCTGCCAGCTGCTCTGTGGCCATGCAGGGTCAGCAGGGCAGCCCCCCCAAACTCCTGTGTCACCCCACAGAGCCTGGGGCAGGGCACAGCTGTGTCACTGTCACAGCACACTGTCCTGCAGTGCTGGGGGCTCTTCTGAGCACCTCTGCTGGGAAAGTGAAGAATGAGGAAAACTGTGAGGAAAAATAATTGCTGGATGAGATGGGAATAGTCATCTAGGTCCTGGCAGGGCAGCCTCAGCGGCCAACAGGCTGGACAATAAAGGAACTTTCTCCTGGTGGAGTCTGAAGAACTGGAACACTTTGCCCTTCCATGCAGTGCCTTCTTGGCTAAGTCCTGATGCAAAGTTTGTCCAGAGTCATTATGAAATGACTGCTAATGAAGACACAGTGAATTTTTTTGTTCAGTAAGAGCTGGGCTAATGTGAAATCAGATTTTGATTTGTTTTACATGTTTGGATCTGTGTTTATAGCCAGGTGCTATGATTTAGCTTCTACTCTAAGAAACCACTTGATTATCAGGAAGGTGGAAAGCTCTATCCCAAAATTTCTACATGAGATACTTCTTGAGTTCCAGCACCAACACACTGTCAGCACAAAGCTTCCCTGGGCTGCTGACACAAATCTGCTTCTCTTCTGGCACAGACCTTTCTTCATCTTCTTCCCATGTGCTGGTGAATTTGGCTGCTTGGGTCCTGACACAGAGCCCACCTTGTCCAGCTTTAGTGACTAAATTAAGATAAAGAGACTCTGGTGGGAGATGGTGGTGACTGTGAGGGCTGAAGAATTCAAAGTTCATGAGATTGCACAATCTGGGGATAAAATGTGCATTTCTTGCTCTCTTTATCTCAGCAAGCCCCATTTACAGAGATGTTTATCCACTACAGCTGGATATCCAGTTCCAGCACTGACTTTTGCCCTGGTCAAACCCATATTCTGGATGCTTTCTGCTTGTGGAACACAATATTTTTCTCTTGCCATGCTGATAAACTTTAGTTACCAATACTAAATTCACCTGGTTAGTTAAAATTTACCTGTTTATCTGCAACAAACTTAATTCTCATCTGCCCACTTAGGCAATACATATCATTGCAGATGATATGTATTTTATTATTATTATTATAATATTAGATTTTATCTCCTATCAGATGCTTCCTGGTTGCTTTTTGGATCCAGACTCCTTGAAAACACTGTGGACTTATCCCAGTTTTACTTGTGAGATGGGAAGTCTGAAAAGCAGAACTCGACAGTTCATGGAAAATAAAGAGTTTCCACTGTGTTCTTTGCTTTCACCCAGAGATGAGGGAAATTGCTACAAAGTGGAAATGTTTGTGTACAGCAAATTAGGCATTATGGGCATGATTCATGGATAATCTTTGCAATGTTCAAGAATATTTTCTGAACAAAAGTCACATAAAGGGAGTCCCTGGACAGTGACCTCCTGCTGCTCTGTAAAAGCAAAAGGCAGCAATAAAGCAACAAACCAAAGCCCAGATGTTTGTTTTCCATGGATGGAAACATCCCTCCTGAAGGAACAGCAAGCTTTGCTGGCATTATTTACAGGGTATTGAAATTGTTACATCATGTAGGATTTCTGAGCAGCCCAGAGTCCCTGGAGCCCAGCTCAGATCTGAACTGGGGATGAGAGGCCACCTCAGCTCACACAAAGGCTGGACAATGTGGTGGATTCTAAAATTCTTTATCAATAAACCCTGGTAATGATTTTACCAAGAGCTCAGAAGCTGCATCCTCTTAATTATAAGAAAGGCACAAAATCTCAGCAGCAGTTTTGATCTGATGCATGGAGAAGAAAAAACTCATTTTACTCCTGTAGCCATACTTGATACTATTTTATATCCTTCTAGAAAGGAAAAGATTAAATGAGAAGAGAAAATTGAGATTGTTAATAGAATATTACAAGGCAGGGGGTTCCTCCTGGCCTTAGAATGATCCTGGAAATTTGGGCTGGCTGCCCCAGGCTCTCCCAGCCTGCTGCTGCTTGTGACAGCCCAGTGGCCACCACTGCCTTAAAGTTCCTGCCTTCCTTTAAAGTACCCTTGTAAAGATTTCTTGGAAGCCAGGAGGAGTTTCCTCAAGTCCTGGGAAAGAAAAATAAAGCTGGTGTGCTGTTTGGAATAAACATGCTGCTCTGAGGGTGCCCTGTTTGTTCCCTGTGCTGAGGGAACAGGAGTTATTTCTGGAATGCAGCTGCCTCTCTTTTAGCTGCTGTAACTTCTCCCTGGAGCCCTCCTCAGATACAAAATTGGTCGAAATTACCCTTGACCCGTTTCAGTTTAGGAAAGAGCAAAACCCAGCTTGTTCTGACACCCACGTGGAGCTGCTGGTGCTGTGCAGGCTTGGGGAGATCTGTGGGCACAGCCCAAAGTGCCTTTCCAGGAATGTGCAGGAACACTTGTGAAACAGAAATTGCTATTTCTGAGTATCCCAGTGCCCAGAAGCAGAGGGATTGTGCACAGCTGTGTTATAAATACATATGATGGGATTTTCACAAATATTAGCGTGGATACTGTATGTGTGGGGTTGAAATGGTTTTTAAGATACAGTTTTCTTTTGGAATAACATATAAAGTGTCTTTGTAGGAAGTGAACTGCCTGCTTGGCTGGATAAAAGTGAAGACACCTGTTGCATTTTATGCTGTAGGAGAGCAGTGAAAAGGATAATGCAACACAGTTCCTCGTGCAATGGAGAAGCAAAAGAGAAAGAGAGCTTTATTTAAAGAAACACTACACATATATATAGGGTAGTAGGTGAAAAACAAAATAGAAAAGACTCCAAGAAGGCAACACTTCTCTGCAAACATGCTTTCTGCAAAATACCACGAGACACTCACATGGCTCTCACACACCCTGCAGGTGCATAACCATTGTTATAAATTCTTGTCCTTGTGAAGCCTGAGAAAGGCAAAGCTTCAAGGCTGCTTTTTCCCTGGTTCCCAGCAGCATCCAACAGCAGACTCCAGCTACAGATATACCAGCACCAACCATCTGCAGAAACTGAAGACCACAGCCCAGATTAAGACTGAGAAGAAAAATAAATGAAAACCACAGCCAAGAAACACACATGCTCTAAAAAGGCAGACTCAAGGAGTGGCCATGTAAAACAGTTCCTGGAATATGGAAAATAGTTTGTAGAAAAGTTTGAAAATGTATGATGGGTCTATGAACATGCTGATGAATTTAAGAGGTGTCTCCAAAACAGGAGGTGTGCTCTTGGCTGAATGTCAAGCACCTGCTGTTATAACCTTTTGCTTTATTGTTTGTCTCTTATTGTCTTTTATTAAACCATTTAAAATCTACCACGAAAAGTGAACCTCATTTTTCTCAGCTGGAAACCTGCATTTCACAGGCACAGCCCCCCAGCCTGCACCCTGACCTGGCCACCAGCCCAGGGCCACCAGCCTGGAGGGCTCAGAGGTCCCCTGGTGTCCAGCTGGGACTGGCAGAGCCTTTGGAGTTCCCTGGGAATAAAGCCCAGCCCAAGGCAGCCTTCAGCACCTGTCAGCCCCCAGAGAGGAGGATGTTTTACTGACAGATGCCCTTAATTACAGATGAGCTGCTGAGCTGCAGGAGCTTAACCATCTGTGAGCCAGGCCAGACCCTGTGGGCAGCAGGAGAAAAATCAGTTTATTGAGTCTCAATCCTGATGGAATGGTAATCATGAGAGAGGGAAAAAAAATCTGCCCCATCATCAGGATAAGGGGTGCAATATATCAGGGTTTACTACTGGAAGTGCATAAAAATAGGGATTTATATCTTTATTTTGGTGTGACTGCTCCAGCAGCAGCCTCTCAGCTGTGCCACTTCAGCCCTGGATTTCAGGGAGCAAAGAGCAAACATTGCCATGGTCATTTTGCTGGGTCACAGATCAGACCCAGCAGTGGGAATCACCCAAAGCAGAGCCAGGTGAAAATCCCATGCTGATTTCTGGCAGTCTCACTGCCTCTCCTCAGTTAAATTCTCCAAAAACTCAGTTTGTTGGGATCAGATGGACGGTCTGGGAATGCACAGCATCACTGACAGCCCAAATACTCCTCACAGCCCCACAGCAAGAAAACACATCAATACCAGGGATGCAACAAATGCAAGTAAGTAATGCAGGAAGGCAGACTTTGTGCTAGAACCTCCTCTGGCATCTGCAATGTGCCTGCTTTCCTGCACATCTAAACCAGACAGAAATGAGAGCCAGAGGGGGATGAAGAGCTCAGCAATCCTTGGGTACTGCAGAAAATTCTTGGCCCTGGGGCTGAAAATCTGTAAAATCCACAGAGGTGAAGCTGAAGGCAGTGACAAAATCTCTCACTTGCACTGGTGACCTTTGTGTTGCTGCTCCAGAATTCCCAAGGCTTTCCAAGGGGGAAGCAGCACAGATGGTCCAGCACAGAGCTGTGGGTTGTAATCTGCTGTGGGGTTTGCAGTGGCTTTGTCAGGAGTGATGCTGAACGTGTCCAGCTGCTGCAGGTAAGGATTTCTGATACCATTTACCTTCCAAGAGCCCCACTCCAGACTGTCCCTGCCATAGCTGTAACACCACCACACACTCAGTTTGCAAAATTAATGCAATTTCAAGAGGAGATTTTAACTTTTCTGATGCAAAAATCTCATTGGAATTTAAATATTGTCATCTTGAGTGCTCAGATCAAGGTTGTGGTGGGCAGCAGGAGCACAAATCCCAGGACAAAATAGGTGGCATGTGACAACAGGAGGTTGTTTGACCCAAACTGCATCATGAGACCAGGAGACCAAGCAGCATTTTCTGCTGTGCCCAGGGGAAGATGCATTCACTGCTGCATGTTGCAGTGCCAAAGCTGATCAGAAGGGTAGGAGACAACCCCTCACCTGCAGCAGAAAAGTTAAGTGAGCTGAGCAGGTGGAGCTGGACTCGATTTTGGGTCTGACAGAGCTGGATAGCAAAGAGAGGGTCCATAATCCTGTGCTGTGACTGAAGGGATAATTCACTAGGCCCCATTATGGACCCCTGGGTACTTATTGGACACCAAGAACTATGGATTCCTGAACAAATATTTCCAGTCTGGCTTACAGCAGCTCCTGGAGATACCATCTTCCCTAACTACTCTCAGGCCAGCAGCAGGAGCATGTGTAGGAGTAAACAAGCTCATCCCAAATGCTCAGGGTTGGGAGGAGCACTCTCTTCTGGGTGGCCTCAGGAAGCTCTCCTTGAAATCTGTTTCCCATCAGACCCTCTAATATCACACAGACTCATTCAGGGTCTTATAATGAGCACAACTCCCTCAGGGTCTCCTGGAAAAGCTGTTGTTCATTTTCTTTCAGAGCACTGCAGAGAACTACCAGGATTTTGCTCCTCTTCTTGGCTTGTCCTGTTTGGAAGGTTCTTCCCTCCCCCAGAGGTGCTGGCACTGCCCAGGCTCAGGCTGGAGCTCAGGGAAAGGTTCTTCCCTCCCCCAGAGGTGCTGGCACTGCCCAGGCTCAGGCTGGAGCTCAGGGAAAGGTTCTTCCCTCCCCCACAGGTGCTGGCACTGCCCAGGCTCAGGCTGGAGCTCAGGGAAAGGTTCTTCCCTCCCCAGAGGTGCTGGCACTGCCCAGGCTCAGGCTGGAGCTCAGGGAAAGGTTCTTCCCTCCCCAGAGGTGCTGGCACTGCCCAGGCTCAGGCTGGAGCTCAGGGAAAGGTTCTTCCCTCCCCCAGAGGTGCTGGCACTGCCCAGGCTCAGGCTGGAGCTCAGGGAAAGGTTCTTCCCTCCCCCAGAGGTGCTGGCACTGCCCAGGCTCAGGCTGGAGCTCAGGGAAAGGTTCTTCCCTCCCCCAGAGGTGCTGGCACTGCCCAGGCTCAGGCTGGAGCTCAGGGAAAGGTTCTTCCCTCCCCCAGAGGTGCTGGCACTGCCCAGGCTCCCTAGGCAATGGGCACGGCCCCGAGGCTGCCAGAGCTCCAGGAGCGTTTGGACAGCGCTGCCAGGGATGGACAGGCTGGGATTGTTGGGGGGTCTGGGCAGGGACAGAGGCTGCACTGGGGGATCCTGCTGGGTCCCTTCCAGCTCAGGCTTTCCTATGATTTCAGGGTTCTGGAATATAAAAACATACACAAGAAACTTCAGCACACTTCATTCCCACACTTGGTAGGAATGAAGAAGCCAAAGGGGGTTTGGTTTGTCTCCATTTGTTCAGTTGGTTGCTCAGGGTTCTGTGGTTTCCAGCTGAATCCATTGTTAATCCCATGATTTAGGAGGTAGCAGACTGCCAGGATCCCCCCAGCGTTTCCATGGCTCACTCTGTGCTGTCCACAGCACTCAGTCTGTGCTTCAGGGGCTTGGGCTTGTCCTCATTTGGACAAGCAACATCTGGGGACAATAAAATGACATGAAAATCTGCCTCGAGTTTGAGGAAATGTCCCTCTGAGGGATACATCTGTGCTTTGCCCAGAGTTTATGCAATGTGCTGGCAGCACCCAAGATCCAGAGTTTTCACTGCCACTCTTAGGCTGTGTTTTGGGGCACTGTCAGCAGGGATCCACTGCAGCTGTTTTTCTCTTCTGTTATCCACTGTAAATAAATAAATTTAGTTAAGTAATCAAGTAATTTAGAAGAAGTATGTTGGTAAATAAAATAATTCAGTGGAATTAATGAGCAAACAAGAACAGCGAATTAAATGGGCCTTGCTCACCATCAGCAGGCTTAAATTATGGGGAAAAACCAGAGCAGTTTCCATATGAGAAGGCAAAGAGAAGACATTGCCCTGCAGTGCTTCTGGTGGGAGTTGGTTTATCCAGTGTGGGCTGAGAGTGAGGGTTTTCCTCTAACACCAGGATTCTGGTCTCTCTGTGGATGCAGCTTTAGACTGAATGACTGAGCTCACAAACCATCTACAAAATAAACACTCCTGGCTCTGCCCTGAAGTCGATGCTCTTCACATGAGCAAAGGAACAGATGGTGACATCAGTGAAAACTGCCTGAGGTGTTTGCCCAAGGGGTTAAGGGTGAACTGATGGGACTGCAGGGATGTCACTGTCACTGCTCAGCCTCTGGGCATGGAACAGCTCAGGATCAGTGGGGAGTCACAGAAACTCCTCAGATCCCACCAGGATCCCCCAGTGCAGCCCCTGTCCCTGCCCAGACCCCCCAACAACCCCAGCCTGTCCATCCCTGGCAGCGCTGTCCAAACGCTCCTGGAGCTCTGGCAGCCTCGGGGCCGTGCCCATTGCCTGGGGAGCCTGGGCAGTGCCAGCACCTCTGGGGGAGGGAAGAACCTTTCCCTGAGCTCCAGCCTGAGCCTGCCCTGGCCCAGCCCCAGCCCTTCCCTGGCTCCTGTCCCTGTCACACAGAGCAGAGTTTGGTGCTTGTCCCTCCGCTGCCCCTCAGGAGCAGCTGCAGGTCCCAATGAGCCTCCCCTCATTCTGCTCCAGCACAGACAAGAGACAAACCAAGTGTCCTCAGCCACTCCTCCCACAGCTTCCCCTCTAATCCTGCACCAGTTCATGTCCCTCCTTGGACATTCTGTAACAGTTTTAGATCCTTGGGGTCATCCTTAGCTCATTTTGTGGCTCCCAGAACTGCCCCCATGGCTCAAGGTGAGGCTGCCCCAGCCCAGAGCAGAGCTGGGCAATCCCTCCCTGATGGGCAGCAATGCTGGGCCTGGTGCCCCCAGGACAGGGATGTCCCTCCTGGCTCCAGGGCACTGCTGACTCTTGTCCCTGTGGCCACCAAGCAGAATCTCCAGGACCCCTTCCATGGAACTGCTTCCCAGCCTCTCATTCCCCAGTCTGTACATCCAGGTTTGTCCCATCCCAGGTGCAGAATCTGGCATTTATCTTCATTAAACTCCATTAAAGTTCATTAAATGAACCCCTCTCCTCCACACATCCTCCTCTATCCAGGGTGGGAAACACTAAGGTCATTAGCACAGATTGAAGCCAACACAAGTGAAAAATCTGCAAAATGTCTGGGGAGGGGAAGAGATCCTGGTGGTGTTGGTGTTGTCTCTGTGTCTCCAATTCCCACCTCATTTCCAGCCTTTCCCATCTCAACTTCTACCTCCACAAAATGACCCAGCAAATGGCCAGAGGTCTGGGCAGGGCTGGCTTGTGCTGTGAGTGTTCATCTCCAGCCTGTGCATCCCATTAGGGAGACCAGAACCAGCCTGGGGAGAGTCCTTGGAGCTCTTCTCCAGTGGCCTGAAAGGATGAGGAAGCCTGGAAATCACTGGTTTGGAGAGGCAGCTACTGGGAAGAAGGTAACAGGACTTGGGGGCTGGGGCAGAAGAATCTGAGCTCTCCTAACTGAGCTCTCAGCAAGGAAAAATCCTGATCAGAAGGGCAGGACTGGAAAAATCCTGACCAGAAGGGTGGAACTGTCACATCAGACAGAGGCAGTGCCTGTGCACAGCCACAGGCTCCAGCTGCTGGGAATATCACCTGACACAATCTCACTCCTCTCCTCTCTGAGCAGCCTTTCATATTAAATTCCTTATCAGTCAGTTTTGCCAGCACAGCACAATCTGTGTCTGCACAGCCTGAGCGGGCTGAGCTACTCAGGAGACAAGAGTTTCCAAATATCCAAGGGCAGAAATCAGCCATGGGAAGTGAGGTCTGGAGGTGGGGTTATGGAAAGGAACTTTTGCAGAAGCCCTGAAATCAGCTTTGGGGTGGGTGATGCCTGAACTCCTCCAGACTCAGACTCAGAGGCAGGGGAACAACAGGTCAAGCACAGCCCTAAAATTCCCTGCAGTGAGAAACTTGGGAAAGTAAAATGTGATCCACTTTCCTTTATTAAGGCAGCACAAGGGTTTATTATTCTATCCCTAGAGAAGGGGCAGGGCAGAGGTGATTAGAGCTGGATTTCCAGATTGCAGCAGCTGCCCAGACAGATCAGAGCCTCTGTAAATAATCCAGCTGCAGACAGGGAAGCTGCTGTCTGAGGCCCAGCAGCTCCACACAGGAGATGTGATGTGGGGAGTGGATTTGCCACACATATTTCACATCATCCGAGCTCAACCCCGAGAGCAAAATAAAAACAATGCTGAGGAAGCTGATCCCCATGGGATTTTGGCAGCAAGTGGGAGTTCAGCCCCGTGTGTGGCAAGAGCCTGGGGCTCTGCTGCACAGGGCTGGTGGTGTGTCTCCTCCTGGAGACAGCCTGGCAGCTCCTGCTCCAGTGGCAGAAGCCCTCGATGCTCCCATGGAATTAATTCCTCATTGCCAGGGGTGCTGCTGAGCCCCAGCTCTGCCAGCAGCTGTCCCACTGTAATTTCTCCAACACCAGCCTTGCTCTCCCATTTCATGGCCTGCTCTCCCAGGTTTGTGACATCCTCCTGCAGCCAGGCTCAGTTTGCTCTTCTCCCTCGTGCTTTGAGTAACCTTTCATCACCAGAGAACGCTGGGGTTTGCTGCTTGGTGTTGCTGCGCGAGAGGGTACGGAGCAGCGAAAGGAAAACAGCAACAAGCCACTCTCTTACTTGATGCAAGAAAGAGCAGTTTATTGAAGGAAGCCATGGCTTTCAATAAGATAGTTCGTGAAAAACAAAATACAGACAGCTCATTGGTCAGAGAGAGAGAGACACCTCTTGTCCCTGGTTGTCCCACGGGTTCAGCAGGTGTTTATCTTTGTTATAATTCCTCTCTGTTTTTCCCAAATGCTATCACCCTGGGAAAAGGCACAGGCCAGAGCTAAGAAACTGTCTCAGCCTGGGAAAGGGTTTCCCAGCATGAGAGAGAGAAAACGAGCTCAGAGCCTGAAGGAAGGCCTTGCAATTCTGCCTGGACCTGCAGTGGTGTCCACAGCTTGGGGCTTCTCCCAGCCCAGGAGCGTGTGGAGCTGCCAGAGCCCAGGGGGGCTGTGGGACATCTCCCCCATCAGAGCTGAGCACTGAGCCCCACCTTTCTCCTCCTCCTGCTGTCAACTAGCCAGGACCTTTGTCCTCTGTACTCCACATTTCCATAAAACTTTTGATAAGGATTCTGTAAAAGGCCTTTAGAAATCCAAGCAGGCTTTATCAGCTCCATCCCTGTGGTGCCTGTTGGCTTTCCCCAAGGTCTCAGTTCTCACTGGGGCAGGGACACCGGCTCTCCTGGAGCAGTTCATGTCCTGCTGCTCTCAGTCCCACCTGAGCAGTGCTTTGCCCTCCTGCTCGGCCACCCCACGCTCCCCAGCAGAGCTGGGAGTTCCATCAGCCCAAGGACTCCCAATCCCCAGCCCTGTGTGCAGCCCCACCTGCAGCCAGGGTGTCCCTTCATGGACAAGCCCTTCAAGGTCCTGCCTGCCATGGCCGCTCTGCAGAGCCCAGGAGCAGGTTTTGGCAGAGGGGAGGGTGCCGGGGGTTTGTCCCTGCGCAGGGAGCAGAGATCTCTGGCTGCAGCCTGGAAGGATGCGGTTCTGCATGGCAGGAGTGCCCTCTAGTGCGGACCCAGAGCTCTCCCTCACCCCGGCTCTGCAAAGGGGACCCCAAACCCACCCCAGAGCTCGGACAGAGTCCCCTCCCCTTGGCCCACCTGCACTGACCCAGCTGGGGACGCCTTTGGGAATAGCAAGACGAAAGACGAACAGGGAGCTGGTGTTTGAAAAGTTGTCCTTTGCTTTGAAAAAATTCCTGTTGTTTTAATAGTTTTCCAATAGGTGTGAGATTCCAGCATTGCTTTGGAGAATTCCTTCCTTTGAGTTGTTTCAGATTTTGCACATTTGCTGTCTGGGAGGAAAACCAGGTGGGAAATGTCTCCCACCCAGTATCACTGAGAAGTCACAAGGTGCCCAAACATGTCACATCCCCAGGATGTCACAGCAGACACCCAGATCATCTCCTGAAGGAGAAATTCCCACTGGGAGTTTTCCTGTGGGAAAGGCTCCTGGGAGGGAATGGATGGCTGTGCACCCCTCAGGACACACCTGGAGCTGTTTTCCTGTGTGCCCTGAGCCCGACCTCGGAGCTGTGCCAGCACAGGAGCTCAGGCAGAAGGAGGCAAGAGCAGCCTTTCCCCACAGAATATGGATGATTTGTCTACACTGATTTTTGATAATTCCTTCAAGCTCAGCTGGTTTTCAGGGCAAATGCAATTTTTTTTTTTTTTCTTAAATCAGGGCGAGTCCTGCTCTGCTTTCTGTTTTCCAAGCTCTTTCTCTGTGGGTATTTCTGATTCCTGTCCTTATCCAGCTGGGACAGAGCAGAGGTTTGGTCCTGTAGCAGCAGAGGCTGTGCCTGTACCTGGCAGCTGCTGCCTTGGTCCCAGCCTGGGATGAGGGATGCTGCTGCATCCCTGAGCCAGCCAAACTCTCTCTTGCCTCATTTGCAAAGTGGGAGAATGGCCCAGTCCCAAAATGGCCCAAAAGTGATTCTCTGCAGCACAAATCCAAGGGCTTTAGCTAAATTCCCTTCAAAAATCCCTAAATAAAGCTGTCCTAAATTATACCACTTAGACTAATATAACAGCGTCCATGAAAATTACATTTTCCCAGTTGTTGGCTCCTCCTGAATTTGGAAGCATGTTAATTTTCTAGAGCAGTTAATAGTTTTCTCTGATGATTAAAAATGAATAATAATAGCAGTGCCCGCCTTCCCGAGGCTCATGTAGGACTTAGCAGCAAGAAATTAAACACAGTAGGAAATTCCTTGAAAGAGTTGGAAAACAAATGATTGATACAATCTCGCCCTCCCTCCTGGCTCTGTGATCTGCTTTTAGAATGATTATTAAACACAGGGAAATTCATTTGGTGCTGTAACATGAACAAGACAAATTACAGTCTCTGGAGCTCAGTTAATTGCTAAAGAACACTCTGACCCTCTGTGGGTTCATCAGTTCTGGGAGCCAATGAAGGAAGCACTCACCAGCCTGGGGGGCTGCAGGAGCAGGCAGGGCCCCTCCCTGGGAGCTTGAGGGAAATGACAGAAAACTCAACACCTACAACCCCCTCACTGGGCAAAACCCAGGGATGGGGATGCCCAGGAGCCCTGGAAGGGATGAGGCTGGTGTTCAGATCCCACCCTTGGTTTGCTGGGGCTGCTCTGATGGGTCTTGGGGAGATGTGGAGTTTTCCCAGGTGGGATTCATCTCCCTGCATTCAGATCCCTGGAGATAATCCAAGCTGCCCAATCCAACACGCAGCAAACCCTGGGGGCATTTTCCATTTCCCAACAGGCAGCAGGTGCTCAGCAGCACCTCACCTTCCCGGGGTTTGCCAAGGGCAACTTGGCTTGGAAAGGTGCTGGGACTGCCCCACAAACCCCTGGGTATTATGAGGTGGTGTTTGGGCCAAATTCAGGTGATAGTTTGGATTTTTTTGGTGCCATCACAGAGGTGGAAGTTGGAGATTTGCCTGTGGCCTTGGAATGTTCAGCACAGGCACTTTGCAGCACAGGAGTCATGATAAATTCATGAGCTCTGGCAGTGCTGTGTGCGGTGTCACAAACAGAGCCATTGCTCTCTTTTCATCCAAACATGCCAAATTATTTTTTTCCTCTTCTTCTTGTTCCCCATTCTATTATATTAGACTGAGATGTAAAATTATTAATAGAATAGTCCATTAATTTTATTATATTTCATTATTCAATTATTTCCTCCATTATTCTTCCACATTAAATCTGAATAATTTATTCAGTGAATTTTGCAAGCAAAATGTTCAATGCATAATTTTCTCCTTTGTTAATATTCTCCCAGTTCTAATTGTCCATGAGAATTTGATCTAATGCTCTCCAGAAGAGCAACCCTGAGACAAAAGACCCAACACAGAGCTGTGCTCAGCACAAGGATGGTGTTGTTCCCCATGGAGGCTCTCAGTGCTCCCAGTGGGATGGGCAGGCAGGAGGGAACAGGCTGTACCTGGCATGGGAGCCAGCACAGCTCCCACTCCTGTGAGCAGGGGATTCCACTGGGGAAGGGAGAGCAAAGCCTTGGCAACAGCAGGGTGGGGAAGTGGCCAGTGCCTGTTGGGAAGGATGAATCTGAAAAATCTTACAAGTATAAATGCTTAGATTCTGAGAATATAGAAACCATAAGCGAGGTTGAAATGAAAGCCGCCTTTGAGATACCAAACCTCAGTTACTAAATAACCAAAAGAAAATGGATGGCTGGCAGAAGGTAATCCTCTCTTGATTGAACAATGCCTGGTGCTGAGAAGCAAGTCCGAAGGTCACAGAAGACCCTCCTAGGGTCCAAATAGTAGTTTTTAGAGTTTAAAATGTAACACAGTATGGTAATAGAATGATTTCTATAGGCTGTATGTAAATGCTATAGAATTTGTATCTTGTGTTAGATTGGTTACTGGAAATTAGAATATGCAACATAGTAGAAGATTTATTGTATTATAAACGGGAAATCTAGCTCTTCGCTCTTGCTCTCTCTTCTCTTGCTCGCTCTTCTCTTCTCTTGCTCTTGCTCCCCCCTCTCTCTCTCTCTCACCATCCCCTTTCACTTCTCCGCCACTCTCTTTCTGTCCTGCTGCGAGCCGTGGCTGGCGGCTCCTGGCAGGACTCCGTGCACCCACACCCTTAATAACAAACCGCAACTTAGTAACGAGCTTATACAGAGAGCCTGGGTTTGTCCCCGAGGACCGCCCAGACCACACAGACTCCCACAAGTGCCCACTCCCTTCTCCCAGCAAAGAGCTCTCAGCCCCTTGTGGGGACATCCAGATGGGACCGGAGCAGCTTCAGTCCCACACAGTGTGTCAGTCTGGGCTGGTGTGCACTGGAGAAGGAGGCACTGGGCTTGCCAGGCTGCCCTGGCACACTGGGCACACACGGACAGCAGTCCCAGCCCACGCTGGGCTCCAGCCCCACCTCCTGTCTCACACCTTTGGGATGTGCTGGAGTCTCCCCTGGCAGCTCCTTGGATTTGCTGTGCCCAGCCTGGCCAGCCCCACCTGTCCTGTGGTCATGGAGCTGCTGGAATCTGCAGCTTTAGCTGTTCTATGGACCAGGAGATCATCACTGAATCCCTGAGCTGGAGGGTCCCACCAGGATCCCCCAGTGCAGCCCCTGTCCCTGCCCAGACCCCCCAACAATCGCAGCCTGTCCATCCCTGGCAGCGCTGTCCAAACGCTCCTGGAGCTCTGGCAGCCTCGGGGCCGTGCCCATTGCCTGGGGAGCCTGGGCAGTGCCAGCACCTCTGGGGGAGGGAAGAACCTTTCCCTGAGCTCCAGCCTGAGCCTGGGCAGTGCCAGCACCTCTGGGGGAGGGAAGAACCTTTCCCTGAGCTCCAGCCTGAGCCTGGGCAGTGCCAGCACCTCTGGGGGAGGGAAGAACCTTTCCCTGAACTCCAGCCTGAGCCTGGGCAGTGCCAGCACCTGTGGGGGAGGGAAGAACCTTTCCCTGAGCTCCAGCCTGAGCCTGGGCAGTGCCAGCACCTCTGGGGGAGGGAAGAACCTTTCCCTGAGCCTGAGCCTGCTGGAGTGGGCACAGAGCCCTTGGAAGGTGATGGGATGTGCAGGAGCAGCTCAGGGTGTGCTGGGTTACCTTTCAGCTCCTGCAGAGCCCTCAGGTCCAGTGAGCACAGCCTGTGTCCTCATCTACCCCAGCCCCTTTCCTGGGGGAGGGGAAGTCCCAGCCCTGGGCAGAGCTGATGGGAAGAGCAGGATTAGCACCCTCTGGATTTGGCTGCTGGCAGCCTGGGGCTGCCCAGGGACACCTTGAGCCAGGAGAGAGCAGCTCCTTGTACTGGACATTCAGCCTCTTTGGCTTGGACTGCACTGCCAGGCACAGGATGGGGTTGTTGGGGTGTCTGTGCAGGGCCAGGGCTTGGACTGGGTGATCCTGGCAGATCCCTTCCCATCAGGACATCCTGTGGTTCTGTGGCTCTGCTCAGGATGGACTCAGAGCCCTCAGCTGCCTTTCCTACACCAGGAGCCTGTGCAGGTACCAAGGTACCAGCAAGGCAGAGCTGAGCTGATCAATCTCCTGCTCCACCAGGAATAACACCAACAACTCCTTTGCTAACAAGCAGGGGAAGTTTTAGCTTCAGCTAAGGTTTGTTTCCAGTTTTCTGCTGGGCATTTTGCAGAAAACCCTCATTTTGCCTGGCATCTGGCACTCCCCAGTTTCTGGGAGAACTTCCAGTCTGGAAAGCAGGGGCTGGGCTGAGGAGCGTGGGAGACTGGCAGCACTCAGGCTCTCCCTGACACGAGTTAATGAAATGTAGGAAATTGTAAATAAGGAGCTTTTAAGTCAGAATTAACTCTCAAGCCAAAATTTTAGGGAACTTCAGGAATTCACTGTCCTTTCCATTAAAGCCACAGGCATTGCTGGGATGTTTTTAGCAAATTTGGGGAACTCTGACAGTTTCCCAAATGAAAATTCAGACAAACTGAGCCTTTTATTTTCACTGAAAACCATTGACCAGCCAGTCACCTTCCCTGTTCCCTCCCCTCAGCTGCCTGTGCTGTTTTACAGCTGAAATCCAGCTAAAATGGGACACAGCAACTCCATGTTAAGAGTTGTAGCCAACATGAACTCAGTGTTGGCATCACAACAGCTCCAAATCAGGGAACATTTTCCCTACCCATGTCAATAAATCAGTAGTAGGAACAGTGATAAGAGTGGTAAAAATAGAGTCCCCCAAACATAAGTTTTCCGTGGTTAAAGCTAATAGCTGCTGTTTTCTGAAATAACATCTTGGTGCCACCAGCTCAGCACAAACGTATGGACTGTATCAGCCATTGCAGCGTTCCCAGCAGCCCACAAGGAGATTTTCTGACTCACTTGGGAAAAAAATCTACAAAAATAGACCTGCTTTGGGTCCCCTCGAGGTAGAGGCACTCAAGACACAAAAATAATGTGGCTGCAGTGAGAGCCCAGTGCTCTGTGAGCCCAAGGGCCGAGTGCCCAGCTCCAGTCTGGGCCAGGAGAGGGAGGCTGCAGACCCTGCTCTGCAGGGAGGGGAATGGCACCTGCAGCTCCACTGAGCCACAGCCACCCTGTCCTTGGAGGGTGGCAGTGGCCTTTTTGAGGGGACAAAGGCAGCCCTGTGTCCCTGCAGGCAGCTCTGCTTTCTGCCCAGGGTGTCTGAGCCATGGCTTGGTCCCCATGGGGGCTTCTCTCAGCACACCTGAGCTCTGCAGGGCAGAGAACTCCTTCAGAACGTGCTCAGGGAGGGCAGGATGTTCCCTGCTGGCAGCCAGGTGGGGTTTGGTGATTGCAGCACTGGAGATGCTGGGCTGGGGAAGGAGAGGGGCAGGAGCACCCAGAGGAGGAGTTTCACAGCCCCTGGGCTTGCAGCACCTGCAGGGCAGCATTAAAGGTGCTGTCAGGTGCTTGGGCTTCCCTTGCCTTGTCCAAACAGGTGCAAAAAATCAGCCAAGGAGAGAATGTTCATTTAAAGGCTTCACACCTTGTCCCTGCCAAAAACAAAGTGTGAGGATTGCAACCAAATTTAGCCCATATGCTACAGGCAGCAGAGATTTGGAGCTAAATTCCCTCAGTAGGAAGCCCCATGTTTTTAGGAAGTGTGAAGAAACACAATGTGTGGACTAAAAATTATATTTTCCATGCAGCACAGAAACCACCTGAATCCTGCCCTGGCTGCAGGGCCTGAGCAGGGGAGAGAGGGCAAGGGGTTTGCAGAGGGCTTTGGGTGGGAATGTCACCTGCATCTGTCTAAAAAGTCTATCTAAATCTATCTGAAAAGAGTTTTATTCAGGTTTAGGTATGGAGCTCATAATAGAGAAAAAAGCAGAAAAAAAAGAAGGAGATATTAATTTGGTTTTTTAGTATAATTTTATGTGAGGAACAAATGAGGTATTGCTGAAACAGTGGTGTCTGCTGAGCACTGACTGCAGACACAAGGACACTAAAAGGGAACATGAGCTTTTGAAATTGAAATTGAAAAGAAGAAAACAGACCTGCTACTTATTGTGCAGTGCAGAGAACTTGGGAATCCACCTCGTATTTTGAAACCATTAATTATTGCTTAATTAGAGAAAGGAGCATTTGCAGGATATGTGATAGCAGATAATGGCTGATTCTCCAGAGAGGCTCGAGTCTGGGTACAGAAATAGCAATGCCTTGCACAAAGGGCAGATATTTTATTGGGAAGGGAGGAGAAGTGGCTGATCAAGTTCATGGACAGGGAATATCTTCATATGGCAGTGCCAACACCAATCCCAGGGAATTTGGAGAAATGAAGGGGGACAGGAGGTGACCTGCAGGGGGATGTCTGGGGACAGGAGGTGACCTGCAGGTCTGGCATCCCCTGTGGGGATGGAGAAACCTCCCTTCTCATTAACACCCTCCTTTAAGGCAGCTGCCACCAGGCACCCAGATTTCTGTGTGGTCACCTTGGTTTGGGGCTGGCCCTGGGCTCTGGGGGGTGGCAGGGGGTGAACCAAGCACAAGCAGCAGGTTTGGTTTCAGACTCAACCACAGAGCAAGGGCAAACCCTTCCCAGTGTCATTTTGGGTGTAGTGGTGTCTCCAGGTGGGTCTATGGATATGGGACAGGCAAAGAGGGTGGTGAGGTCCCAATGAGACCATTTGACTGTGGCCTCCTCCTTAAGGAGACAAAACAAAAATTCTTGGTATTCATCAGGAAATGTCCATCTAAAACTGAGATCTGACTTGATTCAGATATTTAAATTGCAAAAGAGCCTTGATTTTCTTCTTTGCCCATACTTCCCACAATGTTTTAAAAGAAGGTGCAGCTCAGTTTGTCCCAGCTCTCCTTTACCAACTATCCCTTTAACAGGGACCAGGTGTTTGAAAACCATCCTACCCCAAACAGCTCCTCTGATAGATTTGGGTGTTTCCCTCCTGTCCCAATCCTCCCACAGCTCTGTGTCTGTGCCATCACTGCTCTTGGGACACCCCTTCCTCCCCAAAAGTCTGCCCTGCTGATTAATTTAAAAAGATTTAATGGATCACTCCTGTCCCAGCCTGGCTCCACAATGGTTTTCCATTCCCTGCTGAAGCACAGACTCTCTGTCACCTTCTCTGCCTCCCCTGCAGTTTCTGTTCCCCTTCTCAAACCACAGCTGTTTCTCTTGAGGTTTGAGCAGCACTTTGTGTGAAGATGTGAAACCTCTGTGGAAACACTTGATCAGTTCTTGCTTCAAACCTTTCACAGTTCTCAGTTCCATCACAAAGGTGGCAACACACTGGCTGCATTTCAGGGTTCCTCCACCTCCCTTCCTTCCAGATGGAAGCAAAATCCTGGCCCACAAATGCAGGACCCGAAGCCTTACTTGGGTCTTTCTTCACATTTCTCTTGCTCCAGTCCTCAAAATAAACCAGAATTTTCAGATTCTCCACTGAACCACACTCACCTGCCAGTTTTGTGGCAGCAGTAATTCCATGAGCTCATTCCTGCCTCCTCAGCCAAGGTCACTGGGAGATCAGTGTGATCTGCTCCAAGGTTGAGTCCTGAACCCCCCTGTGCCCTCCCCAAGCCCCACAGACCCCTCTCAGCACAGGCTGTGCCTATCTTTCTTTAGCTCCCTGCAATTCTTGCACTAATCCCCATCTTTTCCAGCTTAAAAAATAATTTCCCAGGAGGAACTGTATCAGATCCTCTGCTGAAGTCCATGCAGAGGGGTCTGCATTGCCTTTGCCTGCAGGATCTGCTGTCTAGTTGAAAGAGGGGACTGGGTGAGTGAGCCTGTCTTCATCTCTCCAGGATAAATACCTGTCCTGTTCCCTCTTACTCTCTACCTTCACTTCTCTCATCTTTCTCTGGAAATGTTAAACTCCCACAGGTTCAAGCACCATTGTTCCTGCTGTTTGCACACCCCCTTTTGCAGATCACACAGAATTTCTCTGTATTAAATGCACTGACTCAGGCTTTTGCCTGGAGCATGGCACTGTCCAGTTCCAAACTCTCCTTCATCAGCCTTTTCTAAAGCTCCTCTGTTGTTGTGGAGCTGCTGCACCTCATCATTTAAAGTCCTGATCCCAACTGACTCTCTGGTAGCCCCACATCCATCCTCATCCCTCTTATTCATAAACCCAACTGCACCTTTTCCTGAAGGATCCCACAGCACAGCAGGATCCTGCTCTGCTCTCCCCACCTCTCCCACAGAGCCACCTTTGTAGCTGAGCTATTGCTCCCCACCTCAGACCTCACCATCACTGCTCTGATCCTTCCTGAGCTTGTTATTTTTGGAGCCACCTGGGAATTTTCCCCACCTACTCTTCCCTTCACCCTGCACTGAGTTGCAAATTCCATGGTTTTGTCCTTTTGTCTTAAAAAAGTCCCACACCTCCACATTCAGCTCCCTGGCCTTCTGTGGCCAGCTGACTTCATTAAGTAATTTTATTGAATTTTGCCAAACTTGCCCTTTATGAAACCAACCCCCCACTTACAGGCTTAGTTGTTTGGGATCTTTTCCTCCTTCCTTTTAATTCAAACTGAATCAACCCCCAGACACACAATCCAAGGTTATTTTTTATAACCACCTCCTCTATAGACTCTTCAACCCTTGCCAAAACCATGTCTAAAATAGCATCCACCTTTGACTGCTTGCATGACTAATTGATGCAGAAAGTGGTCATTTCCACCCAGAATGACCTGGCTCCCTCTATTAATAGGATCATTGATCCTCAGTGTGTGCCCTGTAAGATGATGCCTCACTGCTCTGTTCTGGTACCAGAGCTTCCAGGCTGAGCTCTGGAATTGGCTTTACAGAGTCCTGAATGGATTTTGTGCTGACTCTGACTGCAGGAATGAGATTTAGGGAGAGCTACAAGGAGATCTACAACACAATGCTCAGGGAATCTCAGGTGGGTTTGGGTTGGGAGGGACATTAAATCCCATCCCATCCCATCCCATCCCATCCCATCCCATCCCATCCCATCCCATCCCATCCCATCCCATCCCATCCCATCCCATCCCATCCCACCCCTGCCAAGGAAGGGACCCCTCCCACTGTCCCATTGCTCCAGCCCCAGTGTCCAGCCTGGCCTTGGGCACTGCCAGGGATCCAGGGGCAGCCACAGCTGCTCTGGGCACCCTGTGCCAGCCCTGCCCACCCTGCCAGGGAACAATTCCTGCCCAATATCCCATCCAGCCCTGCCCTCTTCTCATGTTCAGACTTGGTTGTTTATTAAATCTTATTTAAAGTACAGAGAGTTTTGCAACACTTCTAGCTACCAGCTAAAAGTGACCAAAATGGAGGTAAATTTAGCTTTTGACCCAATAACCAAACTCCTGTGACCTGCACTGTGAGATTTTTTATTCAACTAAAAACTACTACCTGAAATCATGAAGAAGAAGGCAGAAAGAGACAACACCCAAAAACCACCATCTTGTCCCATACCTATTACTAGATTCTAAAAATTTCAAATTTAAAAGCCTTCACCATGTGAAACCACACACTTCTATTTTAACTACACACCATGGCTTTAACTCCATCACTCAAATTTGGAAGCCTTTTCCAAGGGCTCAGGTCTAAAGCAGTGTTCTCCTGGGGGGCAGTGCCAGAAAGCAGAGAAAGCTCAAAACTCCCAGGTTTCTGGGTTCCAGCACCCTCTGGCAGTGGGAGCCATTCCCTGTGTCCTGTCCCTCCATCCCTTTTCCCCAGTCCCTCTCCAGCCTTCTTGTAATCCCTCTTTAGGCACTGGAAGGTTTCATATTAAAAAAGTACCAAAAGCCTGTCCAAATTCCCCAAATCTCCCTAAAGCAGCTTTGCCATGGGATGGGTGATTACAGACCCATCTGAGATTATCTGTGAACAAAACTCACTCAGGGATATCTTTGACAAACCCATCAGACTCTGAATGAGCAGTGATTTTCCAGTACAGAATTTAAACCAACCATTTCTGTGTTTCAATCCCTCACCTACCTTTTCTTGTGCTGGACACAACCTCCAGGAGCAGACAGAGCACAATGGCAGAGGCAGGGCAGGAATCAGCCACTGCTTTTTGCTCTTCTTGTCGCTAAATATGACATTTATTAGCAGCAATACCAGAGGAAGATAAAGTCCAGGTACAGAGACCACGGCTGTGTCATTTTAACAGACTCTTAACTTTAATTTTCCCAGCCTAACAGTATTTAAATCACTCTTTAACTTCCCAGTCAAGTGATTTCTACAACCAAAGTGCAAAGCAGAGTGAGATTATTCCATGTGTACTGAGCCTTTTGGTCCCAGGACAAAAGGGACACAATTCAGCTTCGACAAGGGACACCTCCTGCCTATTTCAATATTTTCCAAGTGACATTTGAGGCAGACCAAAGTCTCAGCAGCGCTGGGGCAGTACCTGAAGG
The DNA here is from genome assembly GCA_030060385.1 of Muscicapa striata striata. NCBI lineage: Eukaryota > Metazoa > Chordata > Aves > Passeriformes > Muscicapidae > Muscicapa > Muscicapa striata. The sequence continues at coordinate 1,198,996 of JAREIS010000217.1, read as the reverse complement.
ACAGAGCTTTACTGGCCTCCCATCAGCTCTGCCTGTGGGGCTCAGGTGGACTCTCAGCCCCTGAAAAACGCTCCAATTTCTGCAGAACTTGCCTTTGGACCACTAGAGGGGGGTGCCTGTGCTGCTGTGAGCTCCGGAGCCCAGCGAGCGCTCCAACTTTGCAGCGTTTGTAGATAACACGGAAACATCAAACGGGAACTCGGAGCTGTGTTCCCCAGCTGACAAATGGCAAATGAAATATAAAATAAAAGCTGTCAACTAACAAATGTGCTGCTGCTGAGGGTATGGGGAGCTGGGGAAGGAGCCACATGGAGGGAAAGGCTCTGGGTGACGGTGGGGAGGGAGCTGGGGTGATGTGACACAGAAAGAAGGTGGAATTTAAACAGAAAAGGTGCCAGACTCCCAGGAATTGCCCTGGAAATTCCACTCTGTCAAGTGTCTGGTCTGGAGAATCGTGAGTGCCCCAAAGTCAGGCTTTTCCCTGCCTGCATCCCCCGGGCCAGCTCAGCAAAGCTGTCCCCAGAGCTGCAGGGTGGGGGACAAGGGGGACAAGGGGGACAAGGGACCAGGGAGGTGGCCCCGGGGCTGTATCTGCTTGTGGGACCAAAGGGGCTCATCCTGGTGATCCCATCAATGTCCTTTGGTCTCAGCACTGTCTGTCCCTGTGTGCAGGGAGGGACCAGGCTCTGTTCCATGGGTCTGGCAGTGGCAGCAGAGGAACGGGCAAAATCCCAGGAAAATGGCAAATGCCAGGAATTCCCCAGCAGGAGGCAGAACTTCTGCCCAGCCCTGAGCAGAGACCAGAGAGGGGCTGGGATCTCCTCCCTGGGGATGTTCCAAACCCATCCGGACACAATCCTGAGTGGCTGCTCCAGGGCACCCTGGGTGGGCTCCAGAGGCCCCTCCCAGCCTGAGGCACTCTGAGATCCTGGCTGTGCTGGCCCAGCCCTGGGATATTCTCCTCTGGGACACAGGAGGAGCCCCCCAGCAGCAGCTGAGGCTGGGAAAGAGGAGGGAGAGAAAACAGGGATGGAGTGAAGGTCAGGGAGGAGCTGCTTGGGGAACAGGTCCCAAATTCCAAAAGGGAATGAAATTTCCTGTTGTGTCACCTTTTCCTGGTTTTATCAAACTGTGAATCCACCTGTGGCTGTGCTTTGCCCACTGTGGCAGGGGACAGTGTCACTGTCACCCTCCCCATGTGCAGGGAGCAGGGGGGGAGCATGGAGCTGCTGCCAGGAGTTCCCTGCCACACCCACCCCTGCCACACCCACCCCTGCCACACCCATCTGCCACACCCATCCATCCCTGCCACACCCATCCATCCCTGCCACACCCACCCCTGCCACACCCATCCATCCCTGCCACACCCACCCCTGCCACACCCATCCCTGCCACACCCACCCCTGCCACACCCATCTCTGCCACACCCATCCCTGCCACACCCATCCCTGCCACACCCACCCATGCCACACCCACCCCTGCCACACTGTGTTGGGTTGCAATACAGGATGTGGCCAGAAATGTGGATTCTGCCCCCATCTGTTAAACCAGGTGGGGCAGTGCCCCTGATCTCCTGGCACACATTATCTGCTCATGGGCCAGCTTTAAACCAGCTGGGGCAATCATCTTTATCTTTCCCACAGCCCATCCTCCCTCCAGGAGAGATCTCCTGTTCATGGCCATTGAGTCCCAGGGCATGGCTGATAAAATTCCATCATCCCATGGGAGATGCTCCAGCCAGGGGAGGAGCCAAGCCTTTCCTACCCAGATAAAAACTGAGATTTGGAACACCAAGGCAGCCTTTTCTACTGAATCCCAGAGGAAAACTGGACCTTTCTACATCATCCCTGGACCTTCAGAGGAAACTGCACCTTCTCCAGGAGCACTGCTCCAGCTGAACCACATCTGCCACTGCAGGAGGATGCAGCCACCATGGAATGGGACTGTGCCAACACCCTGACTGACTGACGGGTGTCAGCTTGGATTCTGACTCTGGCAGGGTTTGGGATTGTTCTTTGTAATACTGCATTTCTATTTTAATTTTTCCTAGTAAAGGAATTTTCCTAATAATCCTAGTAAAAGGATTTTCCTAATTCCCCTATCTTTGCCTGAGAGCCCCTTAATTTCAAAATTATAACAATAATTTGGAGGGAGGGGGTTTACATTCTTCATTTCAAAGAGAAGCTTCTGCCTTCATTGGCAGACACCTGTCCTGCAAACCAGGACACACATCCCTCCCTGCCACATCCATCCCTGCCTGTCACTGTGCTGTGGGGGATGTTCAGCAATTAACGCCTCACACTTGTGACTGTTTCCTGGTTCTTGCTTTTTCTTTCATATATTATTCATTTTTCCTACTTGTAGTCGATGTTTGCAAGTCTCCCTGCTTTGAGCTGTGAAGAGAGCACTGGGCTGAAATGCTTGATGGTGGTGACATCTGGGCTGCTTTGTGCTGCTGTTTGCACGAGCAGTTCAGTGTGGGAAGGGGAATAGATGAGGAGGAGGAGAGAGGAGGGATTTGGGGTCCAAAGTGTCCCTGGGATTGGGGTCCCTGCCCTGGATCCCTCCCTGCTCCCATCCCACTCCTGCCCAGCCCAGCTCTTCCTCAGAGATACTGAGGAAGGGTGAAAGTTAAATGTTTTTAGAGAACTGATTTTTAAAATTCTTTCTGCAATTATCTGTCCTAAAAGGCCCCTTGTAATGCAACATACTCAAGTTTCCTTCAGCCAAAATACAAAAATCTGAGCTTGTGTCAGAGAATCACAGAATATCCTGAATTGGAAGGAGCCCACCAGGATCATGGAGTCCAACTCCTGGCCCTGCTCAGGACACTCCAACAATTCCACCCTGTAGCCCATGGCATTGATTTGATTTCTTAATTCAATTCAACTTCTCACTTCTGATTTTTTTAAAATCCATTCTTGTAGGATCTTTTAACAAAAATGGAGAAATTATTTTTTTAAAGTTTATTTCTCAAAAGCTCCATGTGAATGCAGACTCCCACCAGCACCCAGAACAAGCCATGGGGTGCTGGGATTTCCTGGAGAAGATTGACCAGCCAAAAGTGAGGCTGGTATCAGAAGGAATATTCATGGCACAAACTCCAATGTAACTTTTATTTGGAATCTGCCAGGCAGTGATTTAAAAATGCAACATCTGAGGAGACATTTTCCTCCCAGCATTTAAACAAGGGTTTGAAATTCAGTTCACACATCAACGACGTCACTTGAACACAGGACCTGACATTTATTTCACCTGGAGCTGCTGAGCTCTGGTGAAAACAGACACTGGAGAGCAGAGCTGGCCACAATTGCATTTAAAAAATCCTGCTTTTAAATTTCTGAAACCATGACATGAGATTTGAAGGGTCTGCCTTCAGTGTTAAACACACTCAATATTCAATAAAATCTGATTATGGCTCAAGCATCAACATCCTATTCTTTCAAACAGATTGCCAGAGAACAGAAGGTTTGTCTGAAGATTTTTAAGGCAGGAATGTGTTCAGGGGTAATTCCTGCTTTTGCTAGAATAATAAAACCCTGGATTTCAGCAGATTTTGGACAGTGGGGAGTCAGAGCTGGAAAATTTCTCTGATTTTTCAGAAGAACCCCACCAAAATGCTGCAAAGCACCTTTGTTAATTTGACCAAAACAGGAGAAAAAACATCCTCACCAATTATTTTCCTTCAACAATGGTCTTGGTGTGCTCTTTCCTCTTCCAACCATTCCTGAACAGCACTGGAAGTGCTGATATTCCTATTTATGGTTTTTGTGGTATTCTCACATCAGAGAAAGAGGTTTGCCCATTCTTCCTGAGATTTTGGTCAATGTGCCCAGGGCTGGGGCATTTGTTTTCACGTCCCCAAAACCTCCTCCAGGAGGAGCTGAATGCCACAAGTCAGTCCCCAGCACTGCTTAGAGAAACCCAGCAGGGACATTGCTTTGGTCAGCTCTGTCCTGAAGGAATAATGATGTCCAAGTGGATCAAATCCCACCACAGGGAGCACACTGGGATTATTTTTTCCATTTCACAGAGATTCAGACCTGTGGGGACCAGACTGCAGTGTTCAGCTGGTGCCAGCAGCAGGTCTGGCAGCAGCAAAATCAGTTTTTTTAAAGAATATCAGTTTTATATCTGCATTTTACTCCTGTGGCTTTGCAGCTGTGGAGGAATTTTAAGCAGGATGGAGACTGGAAGGACCTGGCAGTGATAATTAATGTGGGAGCTGGGACTTGTCTGTGTGAGAAAACAATAACAAAGTTAAAGCATTTGGGCTCTGTCTGGAGCAATCTGTAGGCTTGGGATAATTCTGTTAAAAGGCCTAAAAATCTTGAGCAGGAGATGCTCAGTGTGGTTGTATCCACACAAGAACCAGTGAGAACAAAAAGCTGTCTTGAACAAAACACAAAAACCCCCAATAAAAATGAAAAACTTCAGCTTTTCTGATGGAAAATTGTAATGAGACCAAGAAATGTGGGCAAAGTTTAAAAGAATCCTGGGGTGAAAGGCCCAGAGGAGGTGGAGCAATCAGGATTTCTCTGAGTGTTTTGCAGCTCTGTGATGCCACAGGTTTGGGCTTTGCTCTGCATGACCAAGCTGGAGATTGTTCCTGTCTTGTTTTACACAGGACCTGACCTTGGTTTTGCACTGGTTTCACTCCTGCACATAATTCCCATCACCTGCAGGGCAAAATCCAGTGGGTGGAGAAGGCACTTGATGACTCTGACCCTAAGAGTGTCAGGATGGAGCAGCAGCTCAGCACTGGAGCCATTCAAAGGCCACTTTGCCACTGTTGGGAGAAGCCTGAAGGGGAAAAATCAGCTTTTAACAGAGGCTTGGCTTGGTTTGAGACATGGCCCAGATCCTCAGGCACCATCAAGGAAGGTGTGATGGCAAAAATGGATTCTCCTCTCTTGGGGGAGCCAAATCTTTTCATATTAATGATCACCAGGGTTTTGTGCTCCGTGCAGACGTGCCTGGAACTACAGAAACAGCTCCAGGGAGTTGCAAGGTGTACAAAAAAATTACATTAGAAACTGTCCAAATTGGAATAATTTAAAGAGAGTTAAAAAAGGGCATTCAAGAATAGACTTGTTCTAAATGTCTCCATGCTGATTTCTCTGCCTCCAAATGTAAGGTACAGGTATTTGTGGAGTTAGAAGTAGGTCAGTTATTTTTGTCACTCATTATTACTTGTGAAAAATGTGTGTAGCAAACGTAGCAGCATTCTGTAGCAGCTGAATTTGGGACGCTGGCATTTCTCTGACACGTTTTGGGGGTATAAATGACACCATTTCCTCACTGCAGTGTAAAAGGCAGTGATTTCCAGAGTCCAGCCCTGTGGAACCCCACTCTGCTGTCATGGAACTGCCTCTGAGAATCCCGGGGTCAGTTTGCAATCCCAGGGCAGCTGGGGGCACCTCCCTGGAGCTCAGTGCAGGTTGGGTCTCACCTGGGCCACAGGACTGGTCCTTTGCTGGTGTTTGCAGAACTGGGATTGGCCAGAGCAGGCACAGAGAGCTGGAGGACTCCTGTGAGGGCAGGGGCAGTGTCCTGGCTGGAGACACCTCCTGAGCTTCAGGGAGCTCTGAGCCAGCAGGGAGAGTCCAGAGGATCAGGGCATTTCCTGAAGGGACATCCTTGGAAAGGATCATCCAGTTGTCAGGAAAATTAATCCACAAACACCAGAGGTTTATGTCCAAAAAGGAGACACAGGAGTCCTGTAACTTTATTCAAATAAAGGGAGAGGCCATGGGGCATTCCCCTGGGATATCTCAAATTTTTGGAGGATGCAGCCTCCCTTTTTATCCCAATTTCCTGGCCACATTTCCCTCTCTCTTTCCCCATGGGCTGAGGTACTTGAGAGGTACTGACTTCCCAGAACACCTGATACCTGAGATTCCCCTCTAATGTACAACCCTCCCTTTTAATTTTTAATTCTTATAGAATTCATCGTTTTTCCCCATTGCTTCTTTCATCTTCCAATATCCAATTCCATTTATCACCAAACCTGCAGTTTGTTTGTAAAGGCAAATATCTTTTTCCATTCATCAATTAGTGAAATCCATCCCATTGTTTCTTTTATCTCTCTCAATGCTGGTTTTATCTCCCAGCAGACCCACAGCTCATTTGTAAAGACAAATTCAACATTGCTCTCACAGTGCAGCCCCTGTCCCTGCCCAGACCCCCCAACAATCGCAGCCTGTCCATCCCTGGCAGCGCTGTCCAAACGCTCCTGGAGCTCTGGCAGCCTCGGGGCTGTGCCCATTGCCTGGGGAGCCTGGGCAGTGCCAGCACCTCTGGGGGAGGGAAGAACCTTTCCCTGAGCTCCAGCCTGAGCCTGGGCAGTGCCAGCACCTCTGGGGGAGGGAAGAACCTTTCCCCTGAGCTCCAGCCTGAGCCTGGGCAGTGCCAGCACCTCTGGGGGAGGGAAGAACCTTTCCCTGAGCTCCAGCCTGAGCCTGCCCTGGCCCAGCCCCAGCCCTTCCCTGGCTCCTGTCCCTGTCACACAGAGCAGAGTTTGGTGCTTGTCCCTCCACTGCCCTCGGGAGCAGCTGCAGATCCCAATGAGCCTCCCCTCATTCTGCTCCAGCACAGACAAGAGACAAACCAAGTGTCCTCAGCCACTCCTCCCACAGCTTCCCCTCTAATCCTGCACCAGTTCATGTCCCTCCTTGGACATTCTGTAACAGTTTTAGATCCTTGGGGTCATCCTTAGCTCATTTTGTGGCTCCCAGAACTGCCCCCATGGCTCAAGGTGAGGCTGCCCCAGCCCAGAGCAGAGCTGGGCAATCCCTCCCTGATGGGCAGCAATGCTGGGCCTGGTGCCCCCAGGACAGGGATGTCCCTGAAAGGGGAATTCACCTGCTCTGGAGATGGGGAAGAAGCTGCTCCAGGCAGGTTTTCTGTCCCTGGACTCGAGATGGCCATGGCCATTTTCCATGTCAATGGGACAGACACTCGAGCAGCACCAGCAGGGAGCTCCCAGCACCCATGGGTGCCCTTGGTGCAGGCAGGGCTGAGCCACACCAGCAGTGCCCAGCAGTAATTCCTGAATGCCCACCCACCCACAGGCTGCCTCTGGCTGAATTCCTTCCATGTGGGGCTCAGCAGAGGGTGGGAAGAGCTCTTGGAAGAGGTGGTGCTCCCTGACCTTCTGCAGAGCAGAGGGACACAGAGGTTTGTCCCCAAGGTCACACAGAATTCCAGAGTTTCGTGTGGTGAGATGAGCTGGGAGCCCAGACAGGGTGGAATTGAAACAGCATCTGGGCAGGGTTCAGGATCAGGGAACTTTTTTGGGACAGTGGCTCTTTGTTCCTGCTTTTTTCCTAATGTTGGGTCATCTTCCAGCATCCCTGCCTTGGAGGGGAAACTTCTCCATGCTCACATAAGAAAAAGAGAAATTTTTTCCTCAGGAAAGAGTTTTTCTCAAGAAAAAAAAAATTCTCCCTTTTTTACTTTAAAATACAACAGATGCCAACTCTGCATTAGGAATATCCTGATGCAGAACTCCCTCTTGCTCTCTGGCTGCATTTGCCTCCAGACTGCAAACTGTGCTGGATACATGGAATAGAACAGAGGCACTTTTGGGGGCAGAATATTCACAGAACTCCTGGAAATGCCTATGGGAGGTTCAGGTGACCCCCAGGGCATCAGTGGGATTTCCCTCAGGCTCTTTGGGGTGTGCAGGGATGGGGAGGGAGGGTCTGTTCCTGCACCCAAGTTTCATTTTTCAGTAGTGAGGTGGATGTTCCATTGCTGTCTCTGTGCTGACAACGTGAACTTCACCACTGTTGAAAAGGAAAATTTTAGCTACTTTTCATGTAAAATGAAGAATTTCTCCTCACTTCTTCACCTCAAATAATTTCTTGGGACTTTGCTTCTTCCTTGGAGAAAAGACAAAAAGGGAAAAAAGCCCAAAATAAATGCATTTTCTGCATCTTGCACTGCAGACTGTGAAAATCCTGGCCCCGAGGCAAAATTGTGACGCTGAGTCCCTCTGAGTGATCATTTACTGCATTTTCTTTCGGCAGTTTTAAATTTCATGTCATTCAACTTCAGAGAATATTCTTTTGCTGTTCCAAATATGAAAATAATGAATCAGAAAATTATTTCTTTCCTCCGGATCATTCATTATTTCCCATTCCTTTCCTTGGTCTTCATTTCTTTTGCTCTCCTTCAAAACCTAATACCCCCCATCTTTGAAGTCTCTTCACAAGAGCCCCTTCTCTCCCAGTAATACCTGTTTTCAGAGGGAATTCTGCTATTCAGAGGTGCCTAAGGCTGATCCTCAAAGAGGTTTAAACATCTAAATTCCACCAAAATTGAGGTGAATGAGCTTTCTAAATGCTTTTGAAAAGCTGGGGCTTGTACTGCTCCATTAGGTGCATTTGAAAGCCCAGAACTGAATGCAGCTGCGGGGATGTCACACAGACAATCTGGGCAACGGTTTTAGGATGTCCTTTGGATTTATTTTATTTTTTTCTCTCCACTTAAAAAAAAAAAAAAAAAAGAAAAAAATCAGTCAAAAGGCATTTAGAGAAAATCATTGAGTTCATTCGGACACGCTCTCAAAGTGAATCTGTAATTTCCCTCCAACAGCTGTGTGTGAAAAATTCTTTGAAATATTCCCTCACTTAAAAAGCAGAAAAGTTGTCCAAAACCCGAGAAATTGCACACAAAATGAGACATTTTTCTCACCAGGCAAACGCAGCATTTGCTGCTGAGCAAGTGAGAGCTTGTGAGCTCTTGTGAGCCCTGGTGCTCAGTGCCATCAGCAACCCACAGGCTCTGTTTTCCCTCTGAAATCTCCCATTCCTGAGTATTTACCCTCTCTCCAATTTCCTCTTTCCTGTTTAAACCATTCCACTCATCTGATTTGACATTGATGTATCTGAGAAGTTGAATTTATGTTTAAAGACTTGGGCTTTGCCAAGGTTGGTGGTTGTACAACACCAGCAAGAACTAAATTTGACTGAGTATAAAATAGATATTTTTATTTATTTCCAAGCTCTAGGAAAATCCTGGTTTCAGTCAATGCTAACCAAACCCTAATTAAACCAACACAGCCAGAAAGAGAGCAAAAACCAAAAGATTGACAGTGCTGCAGTAGGAAAATATTCTGAGAAAGCCAGAGGTGCAGGATTGAGGGGGGAACATCACCTGCATGAGAAAGGAAACCCGGAGTTCCTTTATGTAAGCAGGAAAGCAGCACTTCTCCTAATTATGGAGGAATTGTAGGAATCCTGCTTCCCTTGTGGCTTGGTCCTAGGAAACCTACACAAAAGGTGCAAGCTTCCAAAAGCTTTGGCAAATCCCTTTCTTCCACAGGCTTAAAGCTGGAAACTGCAGCTTGGGGGGGAAAAAAACCAACAAAAAAACCAAACCAAAACAAACAAAAAAACCCAAACCAAAACAAACAAAAAAACCCAAACCAAAACAAAAAAAACAACAAAGAAGGAGGGTGAGGAGGTGCAGGGACATTGAGGAGGTGCAGGGGAATAAAGGAAAACTTTCTGGAATAACACCCTCTTTTTAGTGGTTTTTTGCTTCGCTGGCAAATGACAAAATCTGCCCCCAACAAGGCCAGGAGTTGTGAGCCTGTGGGATGAGCTGGGGGCTCTGAAAGCTCCAGGGGACAATAACTCACCCTCTTTCTCTGCCTGGCTGGGCTGGGGCTCAGCCCCTCCCCAGGAAAAGAGGAGAGGGACCTGAGCATCTTCTGTGTGTCCCCCTGGCCACCACAGCCTCGGGAAAGGGGAGCACCAGGATCAGGCCAGGGCAGGGTATTGGTGGATATTGGCACCCAGAGATGAACTCAGAGCCATTCCAGAGAGGAGCTGGGCACACTGGGGATTTTGGGTGGATTATCACCCTGATTTCCAGCCCTCAGTGGGTTGGAACATGTCATGTCCTCCTGCTGGGCTTGCAGGGAGGCAAAAGCTGACTGGAATCTGTATTTCTGCAGTGGGTTTTAAAAATAAAACCAGAGAAGGCTAATTCCAGCCATCAGTCCTCATTTTCAGGCCAGGCTTTCCTCTGCTGCAGCTCCACAAACCATTTTTAATAACTGAGATGAAACATCAGACTGTGACCTATCACATCATATTGCATCAGTCAAATTGTGTTACATCCAATAATAAACTCCTGCCACTGATGTTAGCCAACATGACAAGCCAAATAGAAACCTAGAGCTGGAGAATTCAAAGAAAAGTGCAGTTTTGATAAGCCAAGATCTTAAAAATATCTGAGCTGCTTTTGATGGGGATTGGTAGATTTATTCTGAAGTCTAAAACCCTTGGAGAAATTGGCCTGGCCATGAGCAGGAATATTTTTCTAGACAGTTTGGAGGATATGTCTCCTATAATTGCTTTTAAAATAAATTTCAGCTACTGTTTCTACAAAAACTGCAATTCCTGGCATGAAGTGGGTTGTGAAATAACAACAAGAAAAGCAGGATCTAGAACTCTCTCCTGAAATTTAGGCCAACATCATCTGGATTAAAAATCAACTAATAATTAACCCAAATATCTGGTTTCATGGTGCTCCAGAGTGAATTCTGTGAAAAGAAGAATGGGTGCAAATGGATGGAAAAATCCGAGCATTTCTGATTTTTCACTGTCATGTGTTTCAGTGACAAAATTACTTGCATGGGAGTTTTTAGTAAAGGGAAGAAAAATCTCAGCAATCAAATCAAACCAGCTCCTTTTGGGAAGAACATTTCGGTAGTTTTGCATTTGCAGAACTTCCTTGGGTTTTGACACAAAAAATGCATTTTAGGCAGAGTCAGCTTTCAAGGGAGTGAAATGAAAATATCAAATCCTTCAACTTGGAGTTGAAATAAAAACTCAGTTATTTGCAAAGTCAAAATTCCTTCACAAGGCCTGGCATCATTTTATTTAGAATCATGGAATGGTTTGGGTGGGAAGGGACTTGAAAACTCATCCCATTCCACCCCTGCCACGGCAGGGACTCCTCCCACTGTCCCAGGCTGCTCCAGCCCCAGTGTCCAGCCTGGCCTTGGGCACTGCCAGGGATCCAGGGGCAGCCACAGCTGCTCTGGGCACCCTGTGCCAGCCCTGCCCACCCTGCCAGGGAAAGATTTTTCTGTCCTATTAACCCTAAATTTCCCTTCTTTCAGTTTGAACCCATTACTGTTTTCCCTCTCATTGTTTTCCTACATCCCCTGTACTTTAAGGATGGATTTCAGGGTCAGGGCTGTGTGTGCTGAGCAGAGTCATTCTCAAAATGTGAATGTCTGGGCTAAATGGTTAAGTTAGAAAATGTGATAGAATCCCATGGCTTCAAATAATTCCAGATCTTGTAGGTATCAGGCAGAACATTTCCAAAATCCTCACATTTATAAGTTACTTTGCACTTGCATTTGAGATATATTCATGCACTCAGGTTGCAGATATTTACTCAGAAATCCCTGCTGAAAGCTCCTGTCTGAGACAATAAATCTCTTTCTGACCAGGAGGTCCATCCAGATCACAAAATCATCAATATTTTAATCTGGGAAAAATTCCTGTTTCTAGTTATTTTGGGAAGTGTTTGGGGTCAAAACCCCATGGCAGCAGCTGCTTCCCTGGAAATTCATCCCAAGCCCTGTTCCTGCTGTTCTGGGTCCACATTCCCCACATCAGTGTTCCACAGAACTGATTTCCCACAGTTTTAAGGCAAGGGGATGAGGCCATAAATCACAAGTCCCGAGTCATTCAAAGGAAAAAAAAAATCATGTTAAAGCTCCAAGCATTTTCTTGCAAAAATGAAGCAAAAAATTGAAAACATCCAAAGTTTGAAATTTTTGTTTACTGGATACTTTGGCATCTACTCTGAGTATTTCTGTGTTAATGAGGGGAAAAAATCACACATAGTGTATCCATTGTTTCGTACTCCTTTGCCTTTATTTCACATGAAAAAGAGAAAAGAGATTGATTGAGCTGAAATTTGAAGCCAATCTCAGGGGATTAGTTTCATATTCACTTAGTTTCCTGTAAAGCTTCTGCATTTATAGTTATTTTTAAAGAAAAACTAAACTGAAGGTTGAAAGCCATTAGCAATAACTCACTTGGATTTTAACTCATTCTGATGTTTACTTATTTTGATTTTAATGCACTCTGATATTCTTATGCCATTTGCTGGCACATTTCCATGTATTCAAGGAGCTGAATTGTTCTGATTTGCCAGTCTGGGAGCAGGAAGGAATTCAGAGCACCAGACCCACTGAGGACCCAAGTTCCCTAAATATCTATTGGTAAAGGGTTGGTTTAACCCCTTCAGGAGCACTGCCTTCATCCAACCTGACAAAAATGCCTCCAAATTCATCCCAGAGTTTCTTGATGGCCATAAAAACTGAGGCATAATGAGCAGGGGTGTTTTTCAGTCTGGAGGTGCAGAGCAGGTTCCACCCCAGAGCTGCTGATGCCCTGGGTGATGGGTGATGGCTGATGGGGGCTGTGTGAACATCTCTGCTTCTCCCCCATCCAGGAGCTGCTTTCCAGAACCTGCACATCCATTTGGGGAGTGAAGGGAGAGCTGGGAGGTGCTGTCTCCAGCAGGGATGCTCAGCACAAGGGAATAAAGAGTGAATTAGGCTGTGGGGGCTCAGCAGCTCCAGCAGGAGCAGGAGGGGTGGGTTTTGTCCAGAGCACTCAGAGCCAGGATTCCTGGAAATGCAAACCCGGAGCACTGGGAGGCCTGGGAACAGTGAACAGTGATGAGATCTTCCCTCCCCTGCACAAAATGCACCAGGAAGCTCCTGGAGGATTGTCCTGGGTTACAGTGCCCAGAGGGATGGATTCTGTCACCATCTGTTCAACCAGCTGGGGCAGTGACCCTGATCTCTGTGGGAGATATCCTCTGCTAATGGGCCAGCTTTAAACCAGCTGGTTCAATGTTCTTTATCTTTCCCACAGCCCATCCTCCCTCCAGGAGAGATCTCCTGTTCATGGCCATTGAGTCCCAGAGCATGACTGATAAAATTCCATCATCCCATGGGAGATGCTCCAGCCAGGGGAGGAGCCAAGCCTTTCCTACCCAGATGAAAACTGAGATTTGGAACACCAGAGCAGCCCTTACCCGAACTAGCTGGGTGTTGGGTTCTATTCTGACTCTGTCACTGGTTTTTCTTTTGTACTATTGCATGTGTTTTATTTTTCTCTTTTTTCCTATTAAATTGTATTTCTGACTTGGAGTCTCTCACTGGCTTTGATTTCAAAAACATTACAAAGATCCACTCCAAAATCCCCAGATTGTCCTGACAGGGAGGGAGTAATCTCAAGCCTTAAAGGCAGCCAGGCTTCCCTGGACAGATCCTCATTTTCTCCATGCAATGTCCTTTAATCTTCATGCCCATGGAAGTTACTCTTTCCCTTCAACCAAATAAAAAGCTCTTATGAAAAGGTGAGTGCACTTCTGGCAGGGAAGACCTTACTCAGGCTGCCTGTCCTGGGCTCCCTCTCACAGGAATGGCACTGGCAGCAGATTTCCCAGGAGAGGAGCCAGCTTTGTCCCTCAGCATCATTCCTCTCACAGTTCCCAGGGTGGTTCTGGGGGGTTCTTGTCACGTTCCCTGTGTGCAGGAGGCTGGGCCAGGTCGTGAGCCCCTGGTGAGTCACAGAGCGTGAGATGCCAGAGGAGGAGTGTCAGCATCTGAGAGAACCCAGGAAGGAACAGCAACAGTGGTGACAGGTTGGAAATCATGACATCTGAAGAGATGTTAAAAGAATAGGGTTCCTGTAATCTAAAAAAGCAGAAAATCAGTTGTTTCACATGGCTGCTTTGGAAGGATTTTTAGGAAAAACCATTGCCCTGTCTTTAGGATATAAGGATGGTTTGGAGTTGGGCTGGATCATCTGGGGGAGGTGTAAAACCTCCCTTACTGAAATATCAGGAGGAGCAGTGCACAGCAATTCTCAGGGCACAGCAGGGCACCCTTGTCAAAACTAGCTGAGAGGAGATCAGAATCTAACTCCCAACATCAATCAGGAATAAACAGCAGGGCTGTTATAACACAAATTGTGCCAATCTCATCTGATGGTTTTTCTTTTCCTGTGTGGCTTTTTGCTGAGAAAATGAATATTTTCCAAGTATTTTATAGTGAAGGCCAGAACACAAAATATTCAGGATAAGGCTTCTCTGTTCTGGGATAACCTGATAAACACAGGAAGAGCAACAAAGCCCAACTTAGGAGGGATTTGCTCTTGCAGGAGGAGTGAAAGCACTAATTGCAGTGGAACATTTTAATGAATTCAGCAGTACCACGGGGTAGATTCTGCCCTCAAATGTGATTCCAAGCACGAGCAGTGAAATCAGCTGCACAATCAGAGTTCTGCAGCTCTGCATCATCAGCCTCCCACAGACAGGAGAGAATGGGGTTGGGAACTGCTCTCCTAAAATATTGTTTCAATGGTCTGCTGTGAAACTCTGCACTCAGAGCTGGACCTGGGGCTGGCATTGGTGGCAGCACTGTGGGACAAGGGGACTTCCCAGCTGGAAAAGGCAGTCAGGGTCTATGGGGTGCCAGATTCACAGGGGATAGCAGACATTGCAGGCAGGAGATGCCTGAAATGTTTAATTTCTGACTCCTTCCTGCCCCTTGCAGAGTCAGGATGTCACATCCACTCTCACCTACTGCTGCTGGTGGTTTTGCAAAACTGCATTCAAGTGCTGAGCTGGACTGTGCTGACTGAAGACAAACCCACAAACTTCCAACCAGCCTGCAGATTTTCCAGCCCTGCTCTATTGAATGGAATCTATTCCTGTCTAAAAAGGGATTTGAGTTTTCCTTCTCTAGGCAGCAGCAGCTCAGGACACACAGGAACCCTCTGGAGTTATGGGGGTATCTCCCAGTGTTTGGTCTGAGACCATTTGTGCAGTCAGAGGTTCCAGCAGGTGAAACTTGAAAGGTTTGCACTTTTGTGTGGACATTACCCTCAATTTCACCTTAGTCTGTCCCTTTGGCACGAGTAACAGATGTTCAGATTATTGTGAGAAAGCCTGAGGCTCATTTGAGAGTCTGTACAAATTCCATCAACTTAACTAAAACCATAAAAAAGGTGCCTTTTGAGGCAGGGTCAGGTCAGGATAGCACAAACCCCACTGGGAGCAGAGGTGAACCTGTGCTGGGGCACACACAGGGTGCTTTACCTGGGGATGGGAGCTTCATTCACCTGAGCAACCCCAGGTGTGCTCTGCTGCAGCCTCCTGCAGGGACAGAGGGCAAACCCTGCTTGGTTCTGCCTCAGAGCCATCCTGCTCCTGTTCTGAACACAAAATACCTGACACAGCCACTCACAGGAGAAACCTGAGCAGTCTGGAATAGCTCCAGTTCAGAGCATGGACATCCAACCCCAAACCAGCTGGGAATTCTGGCCAGCTGGGCCAGGAGCTCCTGAGGGTTCTGTTCAGCCTGAGAGCAGGACCACAGAGGTGGTGCCAAGGAAAAGACACAATTAGTGAGAGTAATTCATCTTTTGGGGACACTGGGGTGTCCTCTGCTGCACGTGGTGGGAGGACCCCTGCCATCAAATATCCCAGCTGTGGTGCCAGTGTCTGGCTGCAGGGCTGAGCAGGTCAGAAAGGGAAATTCCTGCCCTGCCCCATACCCAGCCCTGCATGTCACCTTTTAATTCAAGTTTTGTCCTTCAGTCCCTGTCCTGCTGTGGGGAGAGCCTGGAGCTGTCACTTCCAGACTTAACCAAGCCAAAGAGCTGAATCCAACCTAGTTTCAGCCTTCCCTTCCCTCACTGCCCTCTGATCCAGAGAAATAAGGAATTTACTGGTGTTCCTTTAAAATCCATGGAAAATGTGCAGTGATTGAGGGTCAGGAGCTTCCTCCAGTGCAGTGTTTGTACCATGGATTTGTGTCAATTGCTAAAAGAGCTGCACTGTGCCTAGCACCTGATGAGCTGTGAACTTCAGGGTGGGTATATTTGGAATTATCCATCCTTACCTTTTCCCTGCTGCCATCCCATTTTTCTGTCTGTGATGGGCCCTCAGTCCATAAGATTCCTCTCAGGCTGCTGCAATGAAGAATTATCAGCACATATTTTGCTCTTTCTATCTAAAATTTCCCTTTTAGAGATGATCAACCTTCATCATAATTGCAGCAGGACCTAATGCCAGACAAAATGAGATGGAATTGGAAGCAGCTCTGGTGCCTCTGACCTGTGTGAGCTGTGGAAAGCAAGGTCACAGTGGAGCAGAGGCACCAGAAGGGCCTTTTGGAACATCTCTAGCCCATCTGAGCAGCACCTGTGAGCCCAGCAGAGCTCAGGACACTTCCCAGGAGGGTAAATCCTCTGCTTCCCACCCAAATGTTCAGCACAGGACTCAGGGATGGCTCTGATTTCTCCCTGGAGCTGTGCCCCAGCAGGGTCCCTGCTGGCAGGGGCAGTGTTAATGCCCTGTCACAGGGTTTGGATAATCCAGCAGGAATGTGGGCAGTGCTCAGAACTGATCCCAACCCAGAGCTGGCTCTGCACACACAGCCCAGGGAATGCTGCTCACCTTGGAATTCACTGGGAGCAGAGCTCTGCTTTTGCTGAATTGGCAACGTTAGGGAAAACCCTCAAATATTTAATGAACTCTCATTGGCAATAAAAAAGAATAAACCATAAATATAAACCACAAATATCCTGCAGCTGCACCCCATTACCTTGAACCCTCCCTCACCCTGGGCCATGGTGCTGAGCCAGCTCTGGCAGGGGCAGCTTTGGTCACTTCATGGGCACTGTGGCTCATCCTTATCAGCATCACAAACCCCTCTTATCAGTGATCCCGTGTGAGCAGCCCCTGCCCTGCTCCCTGCACACCCCAAAGTGTCCCTTTAGCACACAGCCAAGTTTGTTCCAACCCAAAGGAAGAAGTGTGCAGAATAAAGTGCAAACTGCAGAGCCAGGCAGAGCAGTTGTGGCTGCAAGGTTGAGTGCTTTGCTTCTGAGAAGTGCTGTCAGTTCAAATCCAGGCTGGAATCTCAAATAAAATGAACTGTTTTTCCTGCTGGAAACTTCCCAGGACTTCCAAGTAATCTGGTGTCACATTGCCAGCACAATCAGGCAAATTATTTTATCCTTCAATTTTTGTTTCTTCTTTTTTCCCCTCTTGCAGCACCTGTGGGTAGTTCAGGTTATTGCTCGATCAGATTTCTTCAGTGAGATGCTGCTAGGGTTTTTTCCACTTCATGATCACTCCACCAGGAAAATCAGAATTTCCTCACTGGGAGCTGTGTGAGTTTCTGTTCCTGTGCATGAGAAGCATCCTTCCTTCCAGGCTGCATGAGAAGCCTCCAGAAGTTACCCCAGACACACCTGTGCAGTAAAAGATGTGCAGAGCTCCAGGTGCTCAAAGCAAGAGGAGCAGCTGCTTGGCTGAGCCAATTCCATCCCATTTTTCCTGCAGGATGCACAGCTGGAGTGTCCCTAACCCAGAGGAGGGGGCTGGTGGATGTGTGTGAGCTCCAGTGCTGGAGTGCTGCTGTCTGTCCTCTCTCAGGCTGGGAGGGGCTGAATCCACAGCTCAAGGTGCCCCAGGAGCCACCCCCAGTGAAAAAAACAGGGCTGGGATCTTCTGCTGCTCCAGATTTGTAGAAATATCTGAAAATATTTGCAGAAATATACTGAAATATCTCCCAGAATCCCAGAAAGATTCATGCCTTGAACTGGGAAAGACCTTAAAGATCCTCCATTTCTTTAAAATCCATCCAGGATACCTTCCAAAAGAAGGTTTGAGGAATTGAGCCTTGGCCAACCACCCATTCCAGAGACCTGGGGGTGACCACAATTCCAGAAAAGCTGATGTGTGGAACCAAAAGACCCCTGAGGACTTTTAGTGCACATGAACATCAAACTCACCCACAAGGAGGGGGAAAAAGTGGAGCTGCTGGAGCTTGAGTCCTGCTCAGAGAGGGTCAGGCTTTAGAACAAACCAGAGAAAAAAAAATTAAAGGTGTGGTGGGAAAAGGGATTCTGTGCAATAAGGAAATTGCCTTACAAATAATTCAATCTGCTCTTTAAATGCTCAGTGTATCAGGCATCAAGGTGCAGCAGAATGTTTGAGACATAGATTTCATTGAGGAAAAAATCCTACAGTGCTGATAAGTGGCTCAAGAAAATTCACTAAACAAAGGCAGGCAAGTGGGCCAGCAATAAATGTAATCCAGGTGAGCAGGCTGGAGGTAGAAAACAACAATAACTGCAGGCAGCCATGCCTAAATGTGCTGACAGTTCCCATTATGAGACTCAGTTCTCACTTTTTGATAACTTTGCTACTTTAATTCACTTGGGCTGCAGCTCTCCCAGCCAAGGTCTGCTCCAGACTGGGTTTGAAAAATTGCTGCTGTGGATCAGTGCTGGGGGTAAGGTCACTGGGAATTTATTAGACAAGAATGACTCCACATCCTTTTTCTCCCAAATGCTTTAGAATCAGGAAATTCATCCAAATGCTATGTTAAAAGAGGAGTGAGGCTCTGAAGGGAAGCACCAGGGGATGTGGAAGTGGCACAGGGAGGTTGCCCTGTTTTGGCTGGAGAACCCCAGTGCTCCTGCCAGGCAGAGCCTGCTGTGATGTCACTGCCAGCATGGAGACCTCAGAATGCCACACAACACCAGGCTTTCCATTTTAGCCTGGGGGACAGAAGCTGTGTGAAAATGTGCCTGTCCCATTACAGCTTGTTTGCAATATTTATTGCTGTTTGTGCCAAGGCTCAGCAGTGGGGACAATCTCCTGTTTCAGGTTTGTCATGGCTGTTTCTGCTGCATCCACAAATGGGTTTTGGTGCCTAAATATCTCTTGAGTTGTTGAAATCAAACCCACAGGTACCCTTGACATTTCTTAATGCTCCATTTGGAGTCATCTCCTCTTGGAGGGACCTGGACATTCCATGCTTTGTGGGCTGACCCTTCCCAAGTCCTGGCTTTACAGGGCTCCTCCTCTCTGCTCCCAGCCCTGACTGGGATCTGCTCCTGCCCTAAACATGAGCTAAACTCTCTGGGTCTGACCCAGAGGCTCAGACCTTTCCCAGCTCTGCCAAGAGATGACCAGCAGCCCTGGACCCAAGAGGAGAGACAAACAGAGTTTTCTGTGCTGGAAGGTGCCCTGGTGAGGACAGGCAATGTGGACTGCACAGGACACTCACTGGGCAGCAAGAAAAGAGCCTGAGGTGCTTTTGCTCCAGCTCCAGGCTTTGGCCCCTGCCAGGGGTCAGGGATAGCCCAGGCAGGGTGGGGAGGCTCCCTCCTGCTGCAGCAAGGCTGGGAGATCTGCAGGGCTCCTTTCAGCCTCGGGGACTGAGGCACCTCACAGTTCTCTCACACTCTTGTTCTCTGGAGCCCCCAGTTCTGTGCCCCCACCCAGGAGTGAAGGATGAGACCCTGTGTTTTACACAGACTCAATGAATCCTCAAAACAGCAGTATGAAAAGCGTGTGCTGGTGTTAGCTGGTAGGATTCTGGGATAATATGAGCCAGATTTGGTTTTGGGTGAATCCTTGGAGCAGAACCCTGATGGAGCAGAGCCCAGGCTGCCCTGGCTGGGATTTTCAGCTTCTCCTTTTCACACAGTGCAGGGCTGAGTGGGGGTAATGGGAAACTCTTTTATTTCCCTCAGTTTTTCCAATATTTGGGCATTGTTTGTGGCAGGATGTGACCCTTTAGAACTCTGTTGAGCTGCCTGCTGAGCTGCTCTCTGCTGCAGTAAAGCTCCAGCCCTGCTGCTCCATGGAGATCCCCTTTACCTGCTGGGTATCCTTAGCTGAAGTTTCAGTGCACATCCCACTTTTCTCAGACACGTTCAGTCAGTTTTTCTGAAGGCTCCTGACCTCCAAAGGCAGCTGAGGCACTTCCCCAGCAGTGATGGCCATTAGAAAAGCACAAACTGGTCCCTGGGGTTGGAGGGGCTCCAAAGCAGCTCCCCAGAGCTGCTGATCCCTCTGAGGGTGCTCTCAGCACCACCAAGGCAGAAGGAACCTCAGCAGTGCTGCTGCAAATTCCCAAGGAATTCAGGGATGCAAGTGGATGTAGACACACAGCTTTAGTCTGCTTGCAGAGGGAAATCAGCATCTTAATTCTAGCAGGGCAATTATCCTCCTACAGGCTCCACTCCTCACACTTGTTTGTGGCACAGTTTCTGTTTTATCTCCCCTTGCATTCCTGGAAAAGCAGGGACACTAAAAAGCTTCTGCAGGCAGGGATGTGAGTGGGAGCTGTACTGGTAAAATTATACCGGTGGTATAATTATCCTGATCAATTTTCCATATAAAAGAGACTTCAGAAGAACCCATTTGTTTAACTATGTAAGCCTCAGCCTTTACTCCAGTGGCATCTCTGTTCACCAATCAACATAATGAACATGGGCAATTAAGGTGCACCAGAAACCTGGTTACATTTCCTAAAGGCATTTCCCAATGTCCAAATGCTTGATTTGCAAAATTAATGAGCTGCTGAAGTCCCTTGGTATAAATCAGCACATCTTGACTGACTTCAGATGAGATCCCCTCATCCAGATGAAGGCTGGGTCCTTTGTTAGCCATGGGCTGCTCTGGGAAGCAGAATGATGGTTATTTTCAATATTTGCAGTTTGATCCTGGAAGTTAATTTGGACAGTGTGCCCAGTGATTGAATTAACCAGCAGCCTGGGCACAAGCACTCATGCAAAGGGGGAAAAAAAGCTTTTCCTGTGGGCTGAGCTGTGCCTAGTGAGGTACCCCCCTGTGATGGGCAGAACTGCAGCCCCTCATCTCATCCAGGCAGACTTCTTCCCAGCAAAGTGGGTACAAAGTGCAGGGTGTGGCCCCCAGGGAGCAGCAGTGCCCTCTAGCAGAGGGATTTAACTGGGATTTTAGTGGCTGTGGCACATTTGCCATTTGCAGGGTGAGTGCCATGGAAATGGAGCACAGATTGTGCTGCTGGATTGCTGAGAGCAGAAAGGGAAGGGATGACAGGGCCTGGCTGATGCTGCCCTCAGGGGGTGAGACTCCTCCTAAAGCTCTGGAGTGTCTGTGGCTGATCTCAGTGAAGGTGATTTGCTCGAAGCCCTCCCTGTATTTAGTGGGTTCTGCATTAAAGGACCGGCTCTGCTCCTGCAGGGGACATGATTGTCACTCCCTAACCAGCATTTGGGGCCAGAAAAGTGTCAGGAGGAGCAGCAGAGCAGGGTCAGTGTCAGGGACAGCCTGAGACCCACAGCTCCATCACCTGTGCTCAGGTGATGCCCCACACTCACACCTGGAGCAGGGATTTGTAGGCAAAGGGAGGAGTTTGGGATCTGAACCTGCTCCACAGCTGCTGCATCCTCCCTCAGGCTCGTGTCGAGGCCAGGGCAGGGTTATGTGGGATATTAAGAAATATTTTTTCATGGAAAGGATGGTCAGGCTGCCCAGGGAAGGGTGGAGTCACCATCCCTGCAGGGATTCAACAGAGGTGGATGTGGCCCTTGGGGACGTGTGGTGGCCTTGGCAGTGCTGGGGAATGGTTGGATCTTTGAGACCTTTTCCAGCCTAAATGATTCCACAATTCCATGATCCTGTGATTACTGGGCTGCCTTCCCTGCTCCTTCCCTGCTTGTTTATCCTCATGGACAAGGCTCCAGGTTACCCTGCACTGACCAAACACGAAAAGCAGGGACTGTGCATCCTGAGACAAAACTCCCTGAGATTTTGAGGCAGAAGTTTTGGCCAATTAAAGCAGCTGTACAGAAATCCTAAGGGAGATGGGTCATTTTAAATGGATGAGGAATTCCAGCCTTGCCATGCCCCTGACTCTGGGTAATCACTGAGGTGTTGGGCTTGGGCCTTATCAGGAGGAGGAATGATGGATGGGATGGGATGGGATGGGATGGGATGGGATGGGATGGGATGGGATGGGATGGGATGGGATGGGATGGGATGGGATGGGATGGGATGGGATGGGATGGGATGGATCAGCTGCTGGATGAGGACCAACAACCCTGAAGTTCTTGCTAGATCTGGATCCACCCAGGCTTGGGCTTTGTTCAGGAAAAACATGGGACAGCTGCCAGCTGTGGGTTGTTTAAGCTACAGTAGAGAAGTTGGTGCTGAGAGCATCTTCAGAGAGGTTTTGTGCAGCCTCTGGGGCAGGCAGGATGAGAAATGGGGCTGGATTTGCCCCAGGGATGTTTGGATTTGATGCTGGGAGTGTCTCCCTAAGGATCCCCAGCTGCTGGAGGCTGATCAGCACCTCTGCCTTGCAGAAATTAAAACCCTCTGAGTTTCACACACAGCTGCCCAGAGGAAAGAGGTGGGTCCTTGAGGACACCACTCACCTTCTGGCTGGAACTGGGAAGCTCCTGGTTGCTTGCCACAGCACTTTGACAGGAATTCTGTGCAGAATCACTGACACATTTTCATGTCTTGACAGGAGGAGAGTAAATGGCCTCGAGTCTCGCCAGGGGAGGTTTAGATTGGATTTTAGGAAACATTTCTTCATGGAAAGAGTTACAAAGCATGGACACAGGTTGCCAGGGCAGTGGAGGAGTTGTTATCCCTGCAAGTGACCAAAGCACGTGGGGATGTGGCCTTGGGGACAGGGTTAGTGGTGAACTTGGTGGTGCTGATGGTTGGACTCGACCATCCTGAAAGTCTTTTCCAGCCTGAAATCTGAAATCTTGAATCTGTGTGGTTTCCACCAGCAGAAAAGTCTGGGAGATCAGCTCAGAGCTCTGTCCAGCAGCAGAAAATGCAATGAAAGCCCAGAAAATTGGCAGCACTTTCACAGCAGGGACTGTGAAGAAGGGCAGGGACAGTGCAAGGAGCAAGGGCAGAGCTGTTGGCCCACGGTGAAAATGGATCTGAGTGACTCCAGGAGACACTGAGCCACAACTTGTCAGAAACACAGAGATTATTGTAGAATTCTACCCATTTCCAGAGAAAGCTGCATCTTCTGCAGTGCACAGGCAGGCCAAGCAGAACATCCTCCACAGCACAAGGACACAGGAGTATTTCAGATGCAGAATCTGAAGCATGTTTGATGACCCATTCTTTACTCACATTCATTATTTAGATCTGAATGTTTCTCCTTATTCTTAAAGACAGATGCTGATGCTGAGCTGGAAGTTTTAATTCAGTCTTTACATTGAGCTGACCTCTGTCTCTCCTCCTAACGGGAGCTCTGAAATCCAGTGAGACAAATCCAGAGCCCTGGTTCTGTTCCCAGGGTTTCCTGTCACTGATGAACTGGTGCAGCAGAGTCACGTCTTTATCTCACTGGACATCTGAACCAGGCTTATCTTTGTATCAGCAGTGCTCTGAGGAACAGGGAACTGCTGCAATGACCCAAAACCTGAGCTGCTGCTGCCCTGCTGGGAGGGGGTTTCACCTTCCACCTCGGGGGGCTCCAGCTGCTGCTGCTGCCCCCGTGTCCCCATCTGTGCAGAGCAGGCTGGAAACAGCTCCAAGAGCCCCCTCCCCCTGCTCCTGCCCCTCTCCCTCTCTGCAGAGCCCACACCACCCTCTCTCCTCAAACTGCATCATCAGATGTCCTGAGGATGAGATGCCATCGTGCCTGACATCGCACATTCCTCACATTCCTGCCTTCTCCTTGCTTGAGTTTCCCTTTGTAGCTTTGGTGCCCGTACAGAACACACTGGAAATAATGCTGGTTGTAATTCACTTTTAAATAATTTCAACCCAACCCATCCATCTGTGTCCCTGAATCCTTGAATCCTACTGTTTGCCCTGGGCTGCCAAAGTGCCCTTTTGTAGCTCAAAGGCAGAGGGAAAAGAGGGACATTGGATTTTGGGGGCACTTCCTTGCCAGTTCCAGCAAGCCAGAATAAAACAGAGGAGCAGAGCAGCCACTGAAGACAAAATCCTTTGATCTGATTTTATCAGAAACACTTGTGCCAATGAGGAGAGGAGTGGGGCAGAAACTTCAAGGTGAGAGTCAGGATCAGCAGGGTCTGAATCTCCTTTGAGGCCTTTCCATTTGCCACATGAAAGTTTCTCCCTCTCTGTGTCCTCCTTCCTGGGCTCCCTGGAACATTCCAGTCTGGCTGCAGGTGATGGTCTCAGAGCAAAGTTTCACTTTGTGGAGAGGCTGCAGTTGAAATGTCCTTAACTCACTCCTCTGCCCACTCTGTGCCCTTCAATTCAGCTTCAAAAGTCATTTCCCTCCCCAGCATTTTTCCTTATATATAGAAATATTTACCCAAAGGTTAAAAATCCATTTGCTGTGACTCAGAGATGTGCCTGGCACTGAGGGCTCTCTGGACAAAGGCACTAATGAGGACCTAATTAAGTGAAAGCTGCCACAGGAAATCAGGGTGGGCAGGAATTTTCTGCTGGATGTCAGACTCCAGTTGCTCTGAGTGAATTGGGCAGGAGGACAGAGCTGGAGGAAAAGGTGGCACTCCAGAAACAAAGGAATTTGTGATCACCCATAACTAGAAATTCTGGGAAATTTGCAGAGCACAGGGGTGTTGAAGAGGACTCTTCTCCTGGTGTGAGGCAAACACAAACAAGAAGTCCCAAAGCTGGAGCCACAACCCTCACCAAGCCTGGCCCAGGGCTGTGGAGCTTTGCCCAGACTTGGTTGTTTCTGTGTGTGACACTTTGGATTCCACATCTGTTCCTTCCCTGGAGTGGGGATCTCTGACCTTTGGAGAGCAGGAGATTGTTGGACTTCACCAAAACAGGTCCCAGCCCCCAGCCCAGGGAGGCTCAGCTCAGGTTCCTGCTGTGGATGCAGAGGTGAAGGTGGCTGCACTGCAGCTCTCACACAGTGTCCCACCCCTTCCCACACCTTTCATCTGCCAGAGCCTGAAGGGGCTCCAGGAGAGCTGGAGAGGGACTGGGGACAAGGGATGGAGGGACAGGACACAGGGAATGGCTTTTCCAGGATTAGATGGGAAATTGGGCAGGAATGGTTCCCTGGCAGGGTGGGCAGGCCCTGGCACAGGGTGCCCAGAGCAGCTGTGGCTGCCCCTGGATCCCTGGCAGTGCCCAAGGCCAGGCTGGACACTGGGGCTGGAGCAGCCTGGGACAGTGGGAGGGGTCCCTGCCATGGCAGGGGTGGAATGGGATGAACTGCAAGGTCCTTTCCAGCCCAGCCCAGTCTGGGATTCTATAACTGAGAAGGAGCTGAGTGCCATAATTTGTTTATTATTTGAAAGGATTTAATATGTGAAGTCCATTTTCTATTTTCCCCTTTATTTTTGGTGTATTTCTTCAGGAGAAATCATTACAGATTTTTTTCCCTTAGCATTTCACAGGAGAACCTGCCATGGTTTTGACTGAAACAGCTTCAGCCAGGTTTGGCTGAGATTTGAAGCAGGGCCCTCAGGTCCTACCCAGGGGTGTGGGCACAGGGTCTCAGGTCTGTGGGTTTGTTGGGAGAATTAAAACTAAGAAGTGGCAGCAGTGGCTGTGTCTCATTCTGAAGTTCTCTTCTGGAGACTTCAGTCTCTTTTAAAGGCGGTGGTTTCTGCTACCAGGGAGGTTCTGGGGTCCTTGATCCTGCAGTTTGGAATTTGGGGAGCACGCAGGAGCCACCTGGCCATGAGTGCCCTCATCCCTGCACAGAGCCTGACCCTGTGCTCCCAGCCCAAAACTGTCTCCCTTTGCCATGGATGAAGGTTTCTCCACCTTTTAATCCTGAAGAACCACCTAGATTGAGAAAAAAGACAATGAATTATCCACAGAGAATTTTCTGCAGCATCTCCACCTGATTTTCATTTTCAGCCAAAGCAGTGTGAAGGGTTTTAGGCTCACTTCCAGTTTTTATTTTCTTGTAGGGCTTTTCTGCTTCACTTACCAACTTTGGGATTCACAGGGGATTTCCCTACACCCTCTTCAGGAGGACTTTGCAGAATATTGTCCATAAATTCCCAGAGCTGTGAAATTTTCAAAGCCTGAAAGAAATAGCATTGGCCACTTTGACCCTCATAAAAAGAAATATTTAATGACAGAGAGATGGGTTGGAGGGAAGAAAAGCTGATTTTTTTTCTTTTTACAAAAATAATGTTTCCTCTTGTTCCATCTGAAGGTTTAGTGCCCAGCTGAATTTATTTGTACATGCAGAACATTTTCAGCATTGCTTTCTCCTTGTGAGCACTCCCATTCCCTGTCTCACCACTTGAGCTGCTCCCAAATGCCCCTGAGGATATTTGTGGTTACACAGGACTTGACTTTTTAATATAAAATTGAAATAGAGGTGGGAAGAAGAAGCAAAACCAAAGCACCACCAAAAAAAATTGACAAATTTATTTCAGCAGATTTATTTCCTTTGCACCTTTGAATGGCCAGGGAGCTGTTGTGTGAATGGCACCCTACAGGATAAATCCCTCTTTTCTCTTGGGGTTCTCAGGAGTACAACCACAGGAATACCCCTGCAGCTAGATTGTGCCTCAGAAACTGGAATTATTTTTAATATTTTCTCCTGACTGGGTAACAGCAATTCTGAACATTTTGAATTGAAGCGAGGCAGAGCCTGTCAGCATCCCAAAATGAACACGAGTGTTTCAAAGAGCTTCTAAAGGAGGTTGCAGGATGTTAATTGCCTATGGATACTGTAAAATGAGAGCTAAAATACCAAAGGTTGCCAGGTCCCCTTCAGTCATTTTTCCCCCAGAATTCAGGCTGCAGCTCAGACTTGTTCTAAAGGTAAAAGGTTTTTCTTCCATACCTGCAGATGCAGGATGAGACTTGTCCCTGTCTTTTGCTCACAGACAGGTCAGCAAACACCATCTCCATCTCCAGAATCTGGGCAAGATTGACATTCTCCTGTGCTCATTTCTGACGTGCAACCTTTACAGCTTTAGCAGGGCAAGAAATTAGAATGAACACATGAAAACCTGTAAAATAAGAAGGATGAGCAAAACCAGTGGAAATCTCAGCGATCCATTCTTCCTGCCTTCTATGCAGCCAGCACCTGAGAGACCAAACCCTGCCCCACTGAAAGCACCCAGCCCTCTGGAAGCAGAGCTGGCATTCATCCCTGCCTCTTGAGCTTTTGCTGCAGCAGGTGGGGTTGATGGTGATTATTTGCTGTCAGCACTGGGATGGTCACAGTAACTATGGCACAACCCAGCTGGGCTGGATCCCTCCCTTCATCCCTCACCATGAACCATCTTGGGGAACCCAAATCCTCAGGCTTTGGTGGTCCTGAGCTGTGCAGGCATCCCCAGCCCTGCAGGAGCAAAGGGAGCTGCTCCAGCTCTTCTGCCCATTCTGCACTGGGCTCCTCCAGAGCTTGGGGTGCCCTGAGTTTGTCCATGGGCTGGGGCCAGTGGGACTCTTGGGGTGCTCCTGAGGAACAGCACGTGGTTATTCAGAGCTGATCCTGGGTGTGAGCTGAGCTCTGAGGGTGCCACAGGGCAGGAGCAGAGTGGGCTCTGAGGGTGCAATGGGATTGAAGGTCCCTCCCACACAAACCAGCCTGGAACTCTGTGAACCCCCAAACCAGGCACTGTCACCCCATGGCCACCTGCCCTCTGCTGCTGCCACAGCTGAAGATGCCCAAACCAGCCCAGATTTTGTGATGAATTGTTTCCCCACACAATCAGCTGTGGCTGGCTTGTCCTGCAAACCCCAGATGCTCTTTGCCCTCCTGTTTGCTGCTTTCCCATTTGAGTCTTCAGCAGCTGTGCTAATTCTTACCACTCTTAGCAAATAGATTAATACACAAAATAACATCATGAGCAGCAGGGATCTGATAAATTCAATTGGCTCAATGGCTGCTGGCAGTGTTTTCCCTGTATTAGAAATAATTCTGAGAGAGATGGGATGAAAGGAAGAGTGAGGCTCAGTGTGTGAGGCCTGTGTGTGTGCAAACGTGTGTGTGTGTGTGTGTGTGTGTGTGTGTGTGTGTGTGTGTGTGTGTGTATGAGCATTTGTGGGTGTTTTTTTAAATCAACTCCACGTGCAAATATATATATCTCCTGAAATGATGTTCAAACAGTCAAAGCAGAAACAGATGTATTGAAAATATAAATACAGGGCTTAATAAATATTTTATCATCAAATATTTCAAAAATGTCATCTTTAAAAACATGAAAATTCAGCCTCAGGAGGACCAAAATATTTAATCACTCTCAAGAAATTCTTAAAAGGGAATCTCTTTCCATCAGATTCCTTCTAAAGAGAAGAATGAATTTCCAGGTGCTGTGAGCTATATTTATTTTAATCAAAATCACTCACTGAGTTAAAGGAGATAAAATAATCAGTGAGGTCATTATTAAGTGAGATAACAACTTCTGAATGAATGCTCTCATTAATCTAATTATAAAATGGAATAGTATCTTGCTAATCAGGCTGTTAACTGCACCCCTGGAAGTGTGAGGCTGTAATCACAGTTGTACAAGGCAGAGCAGGGCTGTGGGGAATGAGGGGGAAGCAGAGCCCAGCCCCTGCTGGCCCAGGTGAGCAGGGAGGTGACCTGCAGGGAGTGTGACCTGCAGGGAGTGTGACCTGCAGCTCATCCCCAAAGAGCCTGGGGCGTTCAGAACTGTCTGAAGGGTCCCTGTGCTTCCCCTGCACCCTTCCCCTGGCCTGGCACACCAGGCAAGGCTCCCTGAGCATTCCCAAACAGCTGCAGGGAGGTCCCTGATGCTCTGCAGCACCAGGGCAGGGCTGGGGCTGTGGGGAAGGTGTTTGGAGGAAGGATGTTCAGCTGGCACAGGGTCTGACAGGGCTCTTGGGCTCTTGTCTTTTTCAAACCTGCTGTGGGACTCACAGCCAAGGCTCCTGTCAGCCCAGCTGAGCCTGGACACACCTTTACTGTCAGAAATACCTGGGCTGGCATAAGGAATTCAAAGACACATCTGGAGAGATCCAGAGGAGGCCACAGAGCTGCTCCCAGGGCTGGGGATCTCTGATTCAGAGCCAGGCTGGGAGGGCTGGGGGTGCTCACCTGGAGAAGGATCAGAGCCCCTGCCAGGGCCTAAGGGGGTCTGTGAAAAGGAGGGAGAGGGACTTTTTATATGGGCAGACAGTGACAGAACATGGGGGAATGTTTTTAAACTGCCAGAGGGCAGGGCTGGATGGGATATTGGGCAGGAATTGTTCCCTGGCAGGGTGGGCAGGGCCTGGCACAGGGTGCCCAGAGCAGCTGTGGCTGCCCCTGGATCCCTGGCAGTGCCCAAGGCCAGGCTGGACACTGGGGCTGGAGCAGCCTGGGACAGTGGGAGGGGTCCCTGCCATGGCAGGGGTGGCACTGAATAATTGATGTCCCTTCCAGCCCAAACCAGTCTGGGATCCTCTGAACCCCCTGGGCCTGTTCAGATCCTCCAATGCTACCCCTGATTTCATTTCATGGCATCTTCCTCCTCTCTGTGCATCTGATTTCTCTTTGTGGGGTTTCCACTATCCAGGTGCTCTGTCACCTTGACCTGTCCTCACCAAGGGAGTCCAAACCCACCCAGCCCTGCCTGAGCCAGACCCTCCCTTTCTGTCACTGTAAGCAAACAGCCTGAGGGACCTGGGCACACTCAGCTTCCTCTGAGCTGTGTCCTGCACATCTCACCCCATTTCCTGAGCCATTTTCTTCCCTCATTTGGTGGTTGAGGGGGATTTTCCAATGTCAGTGTTCCTGGTCCGTGGAACATCAGGAGGGGAAGGGTCCTGAGCTGTGGTGCCTCCCTGAGACTGCTCAGAGGGAGAGGAAAGAATTCTCCCTCTCTGAGTGATGCCAGGTGAATGAGGAATGCCTGCCTGGTTTAAAATGTGTACTAACAAATCCATGCATGGCAGCTTGATGAAAAGCTAAAATGACACATCCCCGAGTGAGCTTTCCAAACAGCGTCACGGGATTTTAAATATTTGAGAAGAAAGATAACGTTGTACAAATTGTATAAAATGTGGCTGTACCACTGCACCAGCTCTTCAAGGGGGAGCAAAGGTTTATTTCATGCTCAGGTGTTTCCATGAACTCCACCCAGACCTTTCTGCATTTTTAGTTCCTAAATTCCTCTACATTTGGACATAGTGATTTGTTTCCCTGGTGGGGTGAAAAAAAGAGAGAAAATATTTTTCTCCTACTTATGAATGCCTGGTAAGAATTTTCACAGCTATTAATAAACCTAGGGTACTTTATTTCACTTGAGCAGATCCAGGGGCCAAGTGATGTCCTACCAGACATGTTTTGAAATTTCCAGTAAATGCACTAAAAATATTTTGCCACAAATAATATGGAAAGTGCTGTTCATTGCAACACTCAATTTCCTGTTGTCTGTATAAATGTTCTACAGGCAGGAGCATTCAGATTTTGAAATATGGAATAAACAAGTTTAAATGAAGTAAGAAGGGTTACTGTTGCAGAAAAAGCCTTCCTTCCATGAAATTTCAGGTCAGCTCCCCTGGATTATGTAAAGAAGGTGCTCAGAAAAGTGAAGTGTGCTTTAGTGTTTATTTTAAGGCAAACTTCTCTAAAGGGGGGTTCAATGAAGGATGGATTTGCTGAGTGATTTGGAGAATTTTTCTGAGCATTTGGAAGTCCCATGGCTGAGTTAGCAGAGCAAGCACCAGTGTCACCCTCAGTGGCACTGCCCTGGTGCACACCCCTCTCTGATATTGGCCTCACTGTCCCCCAGGCAGCTTCAGAGACATCAGAGTTGCAGTTCAGGAACACTGGGTGCATTTGGGAACATTGAAATTCAAGATATCACACCCTGGAATGGGAGCAGTGGCCAAGCTATAAACCTGATTGCCCAAATGAGTGCTGATATAGAGAGAATGCTAAGTGCAGGTTTGTCTCATCAAAATGTGTCCCAGACCTTGCTGAAAGCTTGAATGGAGGTCCAAAATCCAGCCTGATTTCATCTGGCCTGTTGAGGGAATGAACTTCTGTCGCTGTCAGTAGGAACAGCAAATAATGCAGTGGCACACACAGCTTCTTCAAAGCAGCAAGAGGAGGGATTTATTGAAAAGCCACCACATTTATATAGGATAGGTCGTACAAAACAAACCAGAAAAGACTCCTTGGTCCCAGAAGGTAACACCTCTTTGAAAACATGCTTTGTGCAAAATACCATGAGACACTCACACAGCTCAGTGGTCAACACCAGGTGTTTAATCTGTGTTGTTCTTTCTTCCTTCTCTTGTTTGTCTCTGAGAAAGATCCCCAGCCTGGGAAAGATCCAAGCTGGAGCTGAGAAAGCCACAGCCTGGGAAAAAACAGAGTTAGATTTTTCCACGAGCCTTCAGCAGTGTCCACAGACTTCCAGGTGGTGGTGGATTCTTATTTAGGATATCTGGAGATGGTTTAACTCTCATTGCTTCTGGTTAACTGGGCCCATTTGTGGGTTAGTGCAGAACACAACATCCAAGGGTGGGATTGCCCTCGCCTTGAACCAGCTGGGACATCTCACTCAAGGCAACCTGACATGAATTGTCCCCAAGGTGCCACAGGGAGCCTGAACAGGTCACACACAAGTCCAAGAGGCCTCAGGAGTTGCTGAGCCTTTGTGGGCTCCTCATCATCCTTCAGCCAGTGTTTCTGTGACTGCTGGAGTGACCCAAGAGCATCTGCACTGTCACAGCCTCCCTGACACAAGCAGGATGGTTTTTGGTGCATCTGTCATCACATCTCTTGAGTTCCCCTGCATTACTGCACTCATGCTTGAAGGAAACCATGGATTTGGGATAAAAATCAAGAGCCATCTCAGCCTCCCCAGATGTTTCATCAAGGTCTAAACCAAGGAAGGCAAATCCAAAGCTGTTTCAGTGGTGGGGGGGAGCATCCTGTGGAGGAGCAGCCAGCACGAGGGGTCCCTGCACCAGGGCACTGCTGCACGGGGCAGGGGGCAGCAGGAATATGAACCCCTGGGCACTGGGGAACAGGCTCTGCCCACCTGTGACACAACTGTGCCACTCCACTTTGGGAGGTGGTGACAGCACCTGGTGCCCGAGTGCTGGATTCTCCAGGGGCAGGGAGTGTCCCCCAGCAATGTCAGCCCCAGTGCAGAGCCCCATCCTCCACCCTGCCTCATCCCCTTCACTGTGCCCCTGTCCTGCCCCACAACACCTGCTCTGATGGATCCCAGCCCCCCAGTGCTCCTGGACTCCCCTGTCCCTTGTCTGCAGTGCATCTCCCCCTTGTCCCCAGGAGATGTCCCCTGCCTGTCCTGCCCACCCAGAGCACCAGCAGCCATCTCTGGGGTCTGGATCCTGCTCATCCCATCCCAGCTCTGGCCCCTGCTCTCTGCAGAGAACTGGGCAGGGGCTGGGGGACACCAGGATGGAGCTGGGGGCAGGGATGCTCTGTCTGCAATGGCAGGCTCTGGAATGGCCTCCATGGAAGGAATTCTGCACTGGGAAGGACCAAGGGCAAATCCTGGGGGTGTGTCTGCTACATGGAGGGGGAAGCACTCAAGATAAAGAAGCAAATCCACCATTATTAAACATTCCCTTCCATCCTTTACCAAATCACATAATACTGATACTCCCCCTATTTCGCCTCGGGAAAGGCACGGTGGGTTAAAATTAACAGCAATTCTATGTTCATTGCAAGCTCCTAATTAACCAGGCTGGGCCGTGCTGCTCCAGCCAGATAATTCCCCAATATTTAGCCATTAGTTCTCTCCAATTTGGCCTGCTGCTGTTGCTGCTGGCAAGTTGTGTCTCACAAACAATTATGCTGAATGCCAGCTGTCCCCACAGAGCGCGGCCGCCGCCTCGTCAGCCCGCTCTGCCCAAGCTGGGGAGACAGTTTGACATTTGACATCCCAGTGGGGATAAAGGGGAGGGTCAGCCACAATCCCAGTCCCAGGGAGCACTTTTAATTGCAGCAGCCTCGTGGGCTGAGCCCCAGCACAGCCTCTCCCTGACAAGCTGCTGCTTCCTGCTCCAAGGAGACCCATCCAGCCCCAGAGCTGGGTTTGCACAGGAGGAGCCTTTGGAGGCTGTGGCCTGCAGAGGGACAGGGCAGAGTGTCAGTATCAAGTTGATCTTTTACTCTGTGGAGAAAAAAATAAAATGAAAATGCTGAAAGCAGGGTGGCCTTTCCAGCCATGCTGTGTGAAGAGCCCTGGAGGAGCTGCCAGTGCTTGTCCTGCATGTAGCCTGGAAAGGCTGAGCTGGAACAGAGACCAGACAGAGCAAAAGGGATAAAACAGGAATTTATCAAAAGGATGCACCTTGGGCAGTGCAAGAGCCTGGCCAGGGCTACACCCAAATCAAATCCAAGACGGACTCCGGTCACGAGTTTTACACTTTTATAAGTTTTGGTTCATCTGCACATTGGGGTCAGTTATCCAACCACAGCTCCAGGCTATGAAGTCTCAGCCCCCCTGGCTTGCCCCCTTTCCCTTGCTGTTGTTTCTGCTTTTTGGGTACCAGTTGTCCTTGATTCCCTAGTTAGAAAGGGATTGTTTTGTCTGACTAACCTGTGAAGAGAACTTACTACACCTAATATAAAGTTTCAGTTACAGCAGAGAGTCTGAAAAATATAAAAGATAAAACCCAAGGCATGATGCAGACTGCAGCAGGACCATCAGAGGGGCATTTCATGGGCAGGATTTACAGCCCCAGTGTGGGATGTCCCCAGTCCAGCTCCAGAGGCACCAGGGCTGAACCAGAGTCTGGAGCCCCTGTGTGCTCCCAGTGAGGCAGGACAGGGGTGGATGATCCCTGTCCAGGTCCATGACAGCACAGCAGACAGGTGGATTTTGCTGTGAGCCTGGGAGTTGTTGCATGGCCAGCTCAGCCCAGAGTGGGATGTGAAGAAGTGCTGGGGTGAGTGGGAGCCTCCCCTGTGCCCTCCCTCTGAGCTGCTCCTGGGACTGGGAATCTCCATCAGCTCAGGATGCTCTGCTCAGGCTCATTGCCCTGGCCTGGCTGTGCAGCTGCAGCTTCTGGATAAGGTAGGCCAAAGAACTCCTTCACTGTTTATTTTAAGGCAAACTTCACTCAAGGGTTGTGTATTACCAGAAGAAACTTTTATAGTTGAAAAGGTTTGATTCACATTAGTGCAGAAGAAAGCAGTTGCCAGCTGAAATTCCCTGGAAGAGTCTCACGGGATTCAAAAAAGAAGCAAAGAAATGTGCATGTTAATATAATATTCTTTCAGATTCCCACATAAAGCATTGCATGTTTTTATGCTTGGTGTGGCAGCTTACTTTTATTTTTAAATAAACAAGTGCAGGTTTAATGGAAGGGCACTTGTTGACAGACACATTAATTTCTCACCAGAGAAACAGAGGAAAGGCACAGGTAAATTCCTGACACTGGCAGATTTCCAGATAAAAGGCTAATGATGCTCTGTGTTCCTCAGTTGCTGGTGTAAGGAGCTGAGCAGCAGCTGAGGTGGAAGAGTTCAAGCAGTGAGGTGGCACCAATGGGTCCCAGCTGTGGGGACACATGGGGGGCACACAGGAAAAACCAATTCTGGGTTTGGCTGGGGCATTGTACTGGGATTTTTGAGCAAGTTGAAAAGTAGAGGAGCTTTTCTGCTCTATTTGGCACTGCTTGAAATACTCCCCTGGTGTCCACCCCTGCCCCAGGTCATCCTCCCAGCAAACACAAGTCAGGAACACTTGCCCCTAATCATGAGCATCTCACAATTTAGGGTCCCTGTCACCAGGAAAAGTTGATCAGGTTATTTATTGTCCCAATTCTATGTGGAAAATCCCATTGGTGCAGAAGTTACCTGAGATGGAGAATAAAACCTCTAAAAACTTTTATTTCCAAATCTGTCAGGTTCAGCCCATGGGTATCAGTGTTGCAAATATTTTTACTTCTAAATATCTCTTTGTGTAGCTGACCTGGCTGCAGCTCCACAACCTCATCCCTTGTTAAAATCTGGGGTTTTGGGGTTTTGGAGCTGGGCAGAATCTCCCAGGGGTTCACTGAGCATCACTTGGTGCCACAGCCCTGAGGTCCTGTTGGTGGAATTCCTGGGGAACACCTCACCCAAAATGCTGCTCTGGAGCATTAATTGCTGAAAAGGGGTGAGTCAATAGAACTCCCAGATAACCCTGTGCCCAATACTTCAACATTTTCACCAGGAGCCGTGAGTGCTCGCAGGATTTTGAAAAACAGTAAAAAAAAAAAAATCCCAAATGTTGTTTTATTTTACCCTGGGGTTGTTTTCTCCCAAACTTTCTGTCAGTGCTGGCCCTTGACAGTCCTTCCCCCATTCAGGAGTGCTCTCATAGCTCTGAAGCAGTTCCTACAGGCAGCAAGGGGATCAAGGAGAAGGAACCTGGAGAAAAGTTTCAGATTCCAGGGCCTCAGGAGTCCAGGGCAGCTGCTGGCAATGAGGAGCAGCACTGCAGTGAAGCAGCCACAGCATCTAACTGTGCCCCTGTTTGTCTCTGTGAATATTATCTCCTTATTAAAAGAAGGAAAAATAATTAATCAACCAATTAATTAAACTTGCCTTGCTTTTTATTCCAGTCCAGCTTGCAATTTAAAACTGGCCTAGTAGTTAAGATAACAGTAATTAGGAAGGCATCCAGGTATACACTGGGATTTCCAGATGAACTTTGTGACTTGGAGAGGGAAAACATTAAACCAGAGACCCTGGGCTGCTCTATCAGAGCCATTCCATTCTCCTCAGGGCTCAAGCAGCTTTAAAGTACCTGGGTCACTGCAGGAAGAGAATAGAGAGGAGCCCAGGTCTGCTGCCTGCAGGGACTCAGCAGAGCAGGAAACTCAGCAGATCAATCCCCAGATTCCAGGTGTGCCCCTCAGTCCCAGGTGAGGGAATCCCTGGGAGATTTGTGCATCACCTGAGCCCTCTTAGCTAGGTTGAGGTTGAATTTGACTCACAAAACTTTTCTTCTACACCTTGTCCTTGGTCTGTAGCTGGAAAAATGAAGGATTCCTCTCCCCTCTCCTTCCCTGCCCCCTGACAGTTCCACAGTAGATGAGAGCTCCAGCCTTGTGTGGTGATAATGATCCTGTGTCTGTCACAGCTCCACTGTGCTCAGAGCCTCCTCACTGATTAATGTCCAAATAACAATTTCTGGGCTTTTTGCATGCTTGGGAACTTTTCAGTATCATGCTACCATCAGGAGTTATTTTTTACCCTTATATTTATGCACCATATTATGGTGACTTTAAAATTTAAATGAAGATGGAGTTAGGACATTGGACATTGCATAATAAATTCACTCATCTGCATATTAGAGTTCAGAAAGCAACAAATGGTCATTTATTTTTATTACAGCAGGAGTTGACAGAACTGCTTTATGCTTCAGCTTCCTGACAGTTCCATTTTAAAACATTGCTCTGATTCACTTAAAACCTTGCCAGGTCTTGAGTATTTTGTCAGAAACTTTCTGAGTTGAGTTGCTGCTTCAGATGGATGCTTTTATATCCACTTTTTGGGAAACTGACTCTCAAATAGGCCTATCATTTCTTTGGATGCAGTTAAGGGAGATACATTGCTAAGTTAATATTGAAAAGGTTTTAAAGTTGTTTTGTTGAGTAGCTCTGATCCCTTCTCAGTTGGGAGCAGCACTGGAAGGTTGGAAGGGCTGGAAGTGTGTGTGGATATTGTTCCTATGGACAATAGCCAGGTTTAAATATCCTAAGTCCCACAGGAAAGACCAATTCTGATTTCTTTTGGAAGTTCATGAAGATGCAGCTGAGCTGTGGGAAATCCCAGCTGTGCTGCAGGTGCTGTCACAGGGCTGGGGAGGGCTCTTGTCCCTGTCCCCAAGAGCAGGGATAGCGTGGGGCTGAGGATGGACATCCTTCCC
This sequence comes from Muscicapa striata striata, assembly GCA_030060385.1. Classification (NCBI taxonomy): domain Eukaryota; kingdom Metazoa; phylum Chordata; class Aves; order Passeriformes; family Muscicapidae; genus Muscicapa; species Muscicapa striata. The sequence continues at coordinate 1,162,340 of JAREIS010000217.1, read as the reverse complement.
CACATCCCAGCAGAGGCTGGGGCCAGCAGGACCAGGGCAGCAGGGACACAGCTGGGCTGGGATGGTTCAGGGAGGATGAGTGTGGGGCTCTGTCTCCCAGGGACACCCAGGGCAGGAATGCCAGAAGGTTCCACCTGTGCTGCTCCCAAACACCCTTTCCCAAGGCTGTTGGAATAGGGACAGCATTGTCCAGCCCCTGGCATCACCAGGGCTCTGATCCAGGCAGAAAATAGAGGTTGAAGATGTCCCTGCTCACTGCAGGGAGGTTGGACCAGACACCCCTCAAAGGTCCCTTCCAACCCAAACTCTCCCATGGTTCTGTGATTCCCCCTGAAGCTGCTGGTTCTGCTGCTGAAGCTCCATCCCATTCTCCTGCTCCCATCAGGTGACACCTGAGTTTTCCCTGGTGGGGCTGGGCCATCACTGCTCTCCCTCCAGTTCTGGGAATGAGGAAGGAGAAGCAAACCGAGCTGGAGGGTGCAGCTGGTGGCTTGTCACCCACTGCTGTCCTGCTGTCACCCCCCGAGGTGGGCTAGGTCCCTCCAGACCCCCTGAGCCCTAAAGGAAAACATTCCCATGCAATGCCAAGGTGATGGAAGCAGCAGAGGGAGGCTCAGGAGGGGATGGCCTGGCTGGGCTGTGGGAGTGTGGGAATCACTGGGATACTGCTGGAAGGTGTGATTTCCTCCTGCCAGGATCTCAGGGAATCAGGGAGCTGCTGGCAGGGAAGGGATGGGCACAGTGCTGGGATGGTGGCTGGACACTCAGACTGTGCCTGCACAGCTCTGCTGGGGATGCTCTGCCAGTGTTTCCTGCAGCCACGTACCTTTTTACTTAAAAATGACAAAACCACTAATTAGAATTTCCTGAATTTGGCTCTGGAAAAAAAAATTAAAAATGTATAAGGCCCTGTGTAGTGCGTATGTATATTTTATTGCTGCATAATTGGGATCTTCATTAGTTCCCTGGGTGGTGGAGTGACAGGCTTTTCATGTGCTGCAGACACTAATGCAGGGTGATACAGCTCCCTTTTCCTTTTTATTCCGAGATGCTCTTCCCAAGCACAGCCAGGCTCCCTCGGAAGGACCCGGGAATGTTTTTGGGGAGCGCTCTCGGCTGCAGCGTCACCCAAAGCCGGGACTCTGATTGCAGCAGCCAGGGCGGGGGCTGCTTGGAGATGGAGAAGGTGTTAATTATGTTAATCCCAAACTCCAGGGTATAATCACTGCTGCTCTCAAACAAAATGTTGCTTTTATCGAAATGGCTGAAGTGGGCAAAGCACAGTCGGGTTTAATTCAGCACCGGGGCAGCCGGGCAGGGCGCGGGCGCTGCTCCCCCGCTCACGGAACAGCGATTTTCCCTTCCCGGGGCTGAGCCAGCCCAGCCCAGGGACACGGCAGGAGAGGATGGAGAGCACCCCCGGCCCCCCCAGCTGCAGCCCCAGCCTTCCCCCCTTTTCTGCCGGGGAGGGTAAGAACCTCCGGTGCCCTAGGCACCAGCTTCGTCGGGTTATCTTAAATGAGCAAAGCAGCTGATAGTTGCTAAAAGGTTATTTAGTACAAAGCACATCAGTCTCAAAAGCAAACAGAAAAACAATGGCAAAAGCAATGGCAAAAAGCAAATGCAAATGGCTAAAAGCACCAACTCTTTAGGATTTTCCCAACAAGCTAAGACACAAGCTCAGACCAGCACTCCTTAACCTATTAGAGTTCCAGTTTCTTAACATGCCAGGTTATGTATAGACCATGCATACAACCTATCTTGTTCTATCTGAAAAATGCAAGCAATATTCTTGCTATAGTTCTCTTATATGTATTACTGTGTCTACAGCTACGGTCCTGGAGCCTCCACTGAAAACATCAGCATGTTTTTCAGCCTTCACTAGAACTCACACTTCTGTTTTGGCATCTAAACCTTTTACTTACTGAAAGCATTAGAGCTCATACTAAAACTTACTGACTTACTTACTTATCCTAAAACTTAAACTTACACCCCTACCTTATGTGTGAGTGGCTTAATATACTTTAATGCATCCAAAGGCTTTAATTCTCTGATTTCTCTCTGAAAAATTCAGAGACCCCTCTGACTCACTGACCCCAACATCTGCCAGAATTCAAGAGCCCTGTTCCCTGAGGAACCTGTGGAAGGTTTTCCCTTCAATCTGCTGGGAACTCTCAGCTGAGCAAGTTTCACATTGCTCCTGATCCCTTCTGCCTTTCAGAATTTGGCCACTGATGATTTCCCTGTTCCAAGGCAAAGAAAAATTCTGTCTGTGGCACCCAGAAGTACAGAGGGTGGTGAAAAATTCATGTAAGCCCCACAGGGATGTTAATCATAGACTCACAGAAGGGTTTGGGTGGGAAGGGACATTAAAGCTCATCTTATCCCACCCCCTGACACCTTCCACTGTCCCAGGCTGCTCCAAGCCCATCCAACCTGGCCTTGAAAAAGCCAGCTTCCTAAGGCTGTCCAGCCTGGACTTGAGCATCAAATCCTCGAGTGCAGCAGCATCTCCCTGCTCATCTGAGCATCTCCAGCTCTTCCTTTTCCCTTCCCACCAGTCTGTCTTGCCTCTGGCCCAGGCTCTGATCAGCTCAAATTTCCATAGACCTCAGTTCTCACCTCCAAGCATAAAAATCATGATGGGTTTTGCAGCTGGGGAGGCCCAGGTGGGACATTCAGTGGGGAAGGGGATTGTGAGATGGCCTGGGCAGAGCCAGGGCAGGTGCAGGGCACAGCTCTGCTCCTGTGCCTCTGGGGCACCCCTACAGCTGAGGAGCTTCACCCAGCCAAGGCCAACAGGCAGCTGAGAACCCCATAGACAATTCTCAGACAGATTTGGTTGCCTCCAAGAGGCACAGATCACTAAATTGCCATGCAGGACTCTGACTCTTTATTATTCCAAGTGGTTTGGGTTTGGTGGGTTCTGGGTCCTAACACATCCCATTTTTTTCAATTCTTTGTGACAAACTCTTAAAATTAAAGATGATGGGCTTATACAAGAAGTGCATAAGTGTTCTTCTGACCAGCCCTGACTGCTCCAAGGTCAAACAGCCTGGCAGGAGGAACTTCTGATGCAACAAAGAGAGTGAGGAATGAGGGGCAAAGCCAAGGGACTGCAGCCACTGTCAGGGGCTGCTCCTGTCCTCAGAGCATGTGGCAGTGATGCTTGGTCAGCTCATGATCAGCTCATCAGAACATGGAGTTACTGGGAAAAACCCCCTCCACCCCATGGAATACATTCATGTCACTGCTGAATCAGAGGTGGCACCAGCATGCATTTTAAAATATGCACTTTTTAATTCTAAAAGATTGTTGACAAATACATGTCCCAGTTTTTTAAAAGGCTGTTCATATTTTTAGTTCTCTGAACAGAATAAAGATCAGCTCTTCCCTTTGCTGTCAGAACTCCAAATCCACCATTGCCCACTGCTGCAATTGGTGCTTCTGTGAAACCCTCAGCTGGGAATCCCAGCACTGGGGCACTCACCAAACTCTCATCAGGATGTGATAAGGATGGAAGAAGGGACCTCCTGAGCCAGATCCACCCCCTCATCACCTGTCCTGCCCAGGGTCACCGTGGGATGTCCAGAAGAAACAGGATGACCCTGGAGAGAATATTCCCTGAGGAGCCTCCCAGCTTCCAGCAGAGTCTGGCTCCAGGATTTTTTGCTGAACACTCCTCTATATCACTGTGTTTCACACAACATCCTTCTCTTCCATGAACTGCTTTCCTTGCTTTTGGAACCTGTTTGTCCCTTTGGGCTCCATGACCTGCTCTGCCCCTGTGTTCTGCAGGGTAATTGTGCATTCCCAGGGATCTTCCCTTTGCTGGCTTTAAACTTCTTGCCTGCTGATTTGAGATGTTCATTGCAGTGGTTTGTTTGGGAAAATAGGGAATAACTGCTCTCTACTCACTCCTTCTCTGTCACTCCTGATTTTGTAGCTCTTTGTCCACCACAATCTTTCTGTTCCCTGTGTAACCCTCCAAGCTGAGGTGTGAAAGTTATTCCAAAGTTGTTCTCAATCTTTGGTTACCCTTCCTGCCCTTCTCTAAAGCTTGTCTAGTTTGCAGAATTTTTTTTTTTGTGGCAGTTTCAATAGGAATATGTGTCAAGAATGTACATAACACCCAAAATATGGTCATTCCATGGGGTTATAGATGCAGAAAGTTGTCTTCTGCTTGCTCCTGTTATTTCCTTTTTTTTTTCTACCCTTCCCTTTGTGAACACTTCCAGGAGTTGCACTGATGTCCCAAGAACTCTCCAGAATGAGGAAATCTGTCTACATCTCCATTTGATTGCTTTGTGCTTCTTGAAATCACACTTGGCATGGCAGGGCACAATTCCATGTATCTTATGGACTCTTCCCAGTCCTCCAGCAAGGGCTGGACACACCCACAGTGAATCAGGAATCTCCCAGGGCTGCCCTGGGTGCTGCTGGATCCATCACCGTGGTGGGACCTGGCTGGGAAAAATCAAACCAGGAAAAGAGCATGGCAGGATAATGCTGGAATTAGTGAATTCCTGAATTCCACTGCCCACAGAGGTTCCTTGGCTGGTTCAAACTTCCCTGGCTCCAGCATTACTCTCTTGAGACACAGAGGTTTTATTCCTGAAAATGTCATGGACATGGCCATGACACCCTACAAGGGTCTTTTTTATTATCTCATGACTGGGAAAACTTTATTTGAAAGCTTTTTTTGAAATTTAATTACTCAAAGCTACATCTGTTCTTTCCTCCAGGATGTAGAATTGCTCTCTTGGTCAATTTTGGATGGGATAACAGCTTGTTCTGCCTTAGCCCTGCTGATTTTGTTCTTTATTATGGTGTCTCCCACCTTTCCTTGTAAAAAATCAGAGTTCCTATTTCATGGCTTTCTGTATTTCTCCTTCAACTGCTTTTAATAAATTTGCAAGAAATTCTCAACCTTCTAATTTCTCATGCATAGGTGAAGTGACAGATTTCCCAGTACAGTTAATAGACTGGAATTTCATTTTTTCATTCCTTCGTTGCTCTTTGGAAAATACCATCTGGTCTTGATGAATTTTTATTATTCAATTTTTAATTTCAAGTCTAAAATATAAAACAGTTCCTCATACTTACCCCAGTAATGAAAATTCCCCATGTGGGAACATGACTGAATTCCTCTGTTTATTTAAATTTCCTGCTGTGCCCTTTCACAGTTCTCCCACTGAATCCTGATCTTCCACGAGCTGTACCATGGCAGAGAGTTACCTTCTAGTGCTTGAAAAAAAGAAAGGTTATCATTACTTCTAATGTCTTTAGCAAGTTCTTTCTCAAGCAAATTTTGGCCCTTGTTAATATGGGTTTACATTAACTTGCCAGAGTTATCCTTTGAGTTCAAGTTCCTTCTTTTATGCTGCTTTATAGTCATGGCCAGAATGACTTTTACCCATTTAAAGTTTTCTAATAATGTTCCAGGGCTTCTAATACAGTTTGTTTCAAAAGTATCCCAACCACTTTCAATCATTTTACCTTTCTAGCCATTCCTTTTCAATTCCCTTTTAACTAGTCTCCTCTCTTTTTTTTTTTTTTTTTTTTTTTTTTTTTTTTTTTTTGTAGTTTCCCTTGAAACTTTATCAGAGTGGTTTCTGCTTTCTTCCCCCCTCTCCTACTGAGTATTGAACTTCAGTCTATTATGGCCACTCTTCTGTGGGATGGGTTTTGATGGGTTTTGATGGTTCCCCTTGAACCAGGGTTCCTGGACTGCTCCACACTAAATCACAAGTCTCTTCTCCTGTTCCCTGCCCTGGAAATCAGCAGCACTTGTGTCTGAAAATGGAGTCCCAGCCCCTCAGCCCCAAAAACCACCACGGGGGGAATCAGACTGCTTTTATTTTTGTGTTTTCAGCCCTGAGGGACCAACTCCCACTGCTGAGGCTTTGCTGGCTCTGTCACCATCGTGGGCTTGTCCCCACCCATGGGGACAACACAGCCAGCAGGTCTTTTCTCCCCACTCACCCATGGAATTCCATGCACAGGAATTGCTGCTTTAGTGCCACACTGAGCTGTTCTCCTCTCTGGCCTTTCCCATCAGCTGCTGTCTCATCTCAGCTGCTGGCACTGCCCTGCCCCTCCTCTGGGACTGCACCTGCTGGGGGGAGGGAGCCTGGAGAGGAGCCCCAGCAGAGAGGGGCCCTCAGCTCTGTGTCCCTGGGTGTCCCTCTCTGTCCCTGTGTCCCTGGGTGTCCCTGTCTGTACCTGGGTGTCCCTCTGTGTCCCTGTCTGTCCCTATGTATCCCTGTGTATCCCTGTCTGTCCCTGTGTCCCTGTCTGTCCCTGTCTCCCTGTGTGTCCCCATGTGTCCCTGTCTGTCTGTCTGTCCCTGTCTGTCCCTGAGTGTCCCTGTCTGTCCCTGTCTGTCCCTGTATCCCTGTGTGTCCCCATGTGTCCCTGTGTGTCCCCATGTGTCCCTGTCTGTCCCCATGTATCCCTGTGTATCTCTGTCTGTCCCTGTCTGCCCCTGTATCCCTGTCTGTCCCTGTCTGTCCCTGTCTGTCCCTGTGTGTCCCTGTGTGTCCCTCTCTGTCCCTGGGTGTCCCTGTGTGTCCTTGTCTGTCCTTGGGTGACCCTGTCTGTCCCTGTGTGTCACTGTCTGTCTGTCTGCCCCTGTCTGTCCCTGTCTGTCCCTGGGTGTCCCTGTCTGTCTGCCCCTGTCTGTCCCTGTCTGTCCCTGTCTGTCCCTGTCTGTCCCTGTGTGTCACTGTCTGTCCCTGTATCCCTGTCTGTCCCTGTCTGTCCCTGTCTGTCCCTGTCTGTCTGTCTGTCCCTGTCTGTCTGTCTGTCTGTCCCTGTGTGCAGCAGGCTCAGAGCAGCCCCAGGCTCTGCCCCAGCCCCAGCAGTGGCCCCAGAGCCAGGGGCAGGGGCTGAGCCCAGGAACTGCCCCAGCACAGGAGGCACAACCTGTGCCCTGAGCAGAGCCCAGAGAGGCTGTGGGGTCTCCTCTGGGGACACCCCCGAGCTGTGTGCACACAGTGCTGTGCCCTGAGCTCTGGGATGGCCCTGCTGCAGCAGGGAGGTGACACCAGTGACCCCCTGGGAGCCCTTCCAACACAAACCCTCCTGTGACTCTGGGATTCTCTGTGACTGTGATTTTCTGATTCTGACTGTGATTCTGTGACTGATTCTGTGACTCTGCAACTCTGGATTCTGTGACTGTGATTTTGTGACTGACTGTGATTCTCTGATTCTGTGACTGTGATTCTGTGACTGACTGTGATTCTCTGATTCTGTGACTGATTCTGTGACTCTGGGTTCTGTGACTGTGATTCTGTGACTGACTCTGTGATTCTCTGATTCTGTGACTGGTTCTGTGACTCTGACCCTGTGATTCTCTGTTTCTGTGACTGTGATTCTCTGACTGTGATTCTCTGATTCTGTGACTGGTTCTGTGACTGTGATTCTGTGACTGTGATTCTCTGATTCTGCAGCTCTGCAAGTCTGTGTCTCTGTGACTGTGACTCTCTGATTCTGTGACTGTGACTGTGATTCTCTCTGCATCTCCCACTGATTCCTGTCTCTCTGCCAGGTACCAACAACACCTGTTCAGTCAATGTTTTCTGTCAGAGTTGAGTCTAAAGTTTAAATATCTTAATTTTAAGAATTATAAATTCCAACAGCTACATTAAGTATTTGGTGTTGGTTCAGCTATTTGGGGTTTCTGTAGGATATTCTTAAACACCAAAGGTCTCATGGGCATGTTCCACCAGTTCCAAACATTTCCTTCATTCAGGTCCAGATCCTGATCTTACACAAAGTTTTCTCCTATGTGCCTGGAGACTTCTACTTCACCTGCATCATTCTGGAAATTGTGCTGTTGAGATCTTACTACATCCCACCCTCATTAGCAAATGGAGCTGTGTGTAAAACTCCTCTCCTGCTCCTCCTCAGGCCCTTGGTGCTCACTCAGACCATCCCCACTGACTTCACTCAGCACCAGGAGCCCCTTCTGAGTGTGCAAACAGAGCAGAAATCCAAATCTTACTGGAAAACAAAAATTATTCTGCTTGGGTTGGATTTGTTAAAAACTCTTAGGAAAGAATGTGACAATCAGAAACAATCCCCCCAGGTAAGTGGTGCTGCTTTCTCAAAATATTGCTTGAGAATTTGAGTGCCTTGCCAATATTTTTTACAGCAAAAGAAAATTTACAAATTGAGCCAAACCACTATAAAAAATTCTGCAGTGAACTATTTCCAACAGTTTTCTGAAGATCAGAACCCTAACCAGCTTCACCAGGGAGAAGACTCTTCTAGCAGCTCTACTTTTATATCTTTAACATTAGGAAATGAAGTTTTGGTTTACCTGTATCAAATTCCCAAGGAGTAGAGAAATTAACCCTGGAGACCAAGTGGCAGCCATGAGTCTGTTCAATGGTGCTGGAACCACAGGACAATCAGGTGCAATGGAGATGATGGAGGAGCAGGATTCCCAGGGAAGTGGAGAATCAGGAAATGAAGCCCTTGCAGTGACAAAGGAATAAGATGTAAATGGAATATTTCTATCAGTGACAATATATACAATAAAAATGGTTGAAAACTGCCAAAGGGCAGGGTTAGATGGGATATTGGGGAGGAATTCTTCCCTGTGGGGGTGGGGAGGCTCTGGCACAGGTTGCTGAGAGAAGCTGTGGGAGGGGATGTGTTTGTTCATCATCTTGTGGAGTTCAGGGAGAGATTGCAGGCAGAAGATCACCAAACATTGCTGGGTGGGAGAGCAGGAACCTCCCTCAGTCTCTGTGAGCCCTGACAGCCACATCTCCAGTGCAGAGGAAGGTTGTGAGCTGGAGGAGGGGTGGGAAATGAGTGCCAAGGGCAGGGGAGAGCCCCTGTGCTCAGTGGGGCTGGGCTGCATCCCTGCAGCTGAGGGGCTGGGCTGGCAGCTCCCCAGCCTCTCCACAAGCACAAAGCTGGTAATTCAATATCTGCCCTTGGAAGAGGTTCCTCTGACCCTTGGAACATCCAGGTGGGGATGCAATTCTCCAGGGGGACCCATCAGCTTGTTGAGACCCATTTCTCCCTCTGAGGAAGGGCTTGATCCCTGCAAAAGGGCAAGTCCTGGGTGTTTGGTGTCCTCCAAAAGAGAAACCTGGCCTGAAGAGAAGCTCTCAGGTGACAGAGGACACTCACTTCCTCAAGACTTTGTGCCAGGGTTTCATCACCTCCATTGTTAAAATCTTGGGGGTCATTTAGTCTGAATTTCTCCAGCTTCAGCTCCCAGGCATTAGTTCTTATTATGTCTTTCTCTATTACATCAAGGAGCCCTTCAGTACCTGGTATTTTCTCCCTGTGCAGGTACTTACAGGCTACTCAAGCCATCTCTCACTCTTCCTTTCCACAAAAGCACAGATTGTGCTTTTCAAAATCATTCACTTTAGGGTGATTTCTCCTGACCTGAAATTATTTTTACAGCTCTTTTCTGAACCTTCTCCTGTTCCTGTTCCTTTTACAAGCACAAACATCAGGCTGGCATCTCCTAATCCAGGCTTGATGTGAGCATTTCCATGTGGAGGGAAGAAATCTCCCCCAACCCTGCCTGTCCCTGTGTTAACAGAGCATTAATTCCTGGTGCACTGACAGCTCACTTGCCCACAGTGGTCTTTAATCCATTTTAGGTCCCACTGTTTTCCAGGAGATCCTTTTTCCCTTTGGATGGATAAGCTTCACTTGGCTTCACACCCATACCTGTGATCCCAGCCACTCAATCTGCTGCCTGGTCAGGGGCATTGCAAACATCTGCTGCTTCCAAACCCACTGCCAGTTCCAGCACAAAGGGAAATCAGAACTGTTTGACAGCATCTAATTGCTATGAAACCACATGGACCAACATTTGTTGATTTTCCAGGTGCTCAGTCTGTGATGGAACCATTGCTTTGCACAGGACTATGCCAGGCTCAGTCAGAAACAACTGATGTTAGCCCAGTACCCCAGTCTGGACATCAGCAAGGATTAAAAGTTCACATCAGAGTATAAAAATATCATTGGCCTTGTTTTAGGAGCCTGAAATATGATGTTAAAATGTTCAGATCTAATAGATGTTGCTCAATATTATCCTGCCATGACAAAATACAGGAAAAAAGTATATCTGCATGCCTTGACAAGCACTGGCACTGAGGGGCTCAGTGCCCTGTTGTGCTCTCCATGTGCCACTCAAATGCACATTTGGTTTGGGTGTCTGCAAAGGAGAGCAGCCAACTGGAGACTTTCTGTGTGTATTTTATTAATTCCTTATTTATAAACCATGGCTGACACAGCTGAGTGTGTGACTGAGTGAGGGTCATACTGGCATGTGGTGGGGCTGAAACAACAAAATGTTTTGCTGGTTTTATTCAATATTATAACAAATAGAGCAGAAGAACGGGGCTTGGAGCACCCTGGGACAGTGGAAGGTGTCCCTGACCATGGCAGGAATGGAATGGGATGAGCTTTAAGGTCCCTTCCCTCTCAAACCAGTCTGGGATTCCCGACTCTCAGACCCCTGAGCAGGTTTTCTTGCAGTGCTGCCATCTCAAAGTCTGTTCAGGATTCTCTCTCTCTCTTAAAAAAAGAAGTGTCTGTATGAAAAGCATTTGTAATTATCATAGAGTGCAGAGCATTAGCACAGCTACAGCTACAGTTGTGTCACTTTGTAGTGCTAATGGGGCATGGTTGGGGCTGTTGTTCCCTACAGTGACAGCCCCAAGGAGCTCTAATACCTGGCAGCCCAGGTGCCAAGATCCAGCAGTGTTTTACTACAAATATGGGGGAAATGTGGCAGATTTATGGTGTGTAAATGTACACTGGTGGGTTGGAGCACAACACTCCTTGTGCCAGGAGTTGGGCTGTGGGGGGAAATGTGATTCCATATGGAATGGAATGGAATGGAATGGAATGGAATGGAATAGAATAGAATAGAATAGAATAGAATAGAATAGAATAGAATAGAATAGAATAGAATAGAATAGAATAGAATAGAATAGAATAGAATAGAATAGAATAGAATAGATCCAGGTCACTGCAGAATAACACAGCAGAGTGAGGGGTGTGCTGACCATGCACTCAGATTACAAAATAAGTGGAAGTTATGCAGCAACACTGACACAAAACACCCACGGAGTGACTGAAGAGGAGAAACATTGTCAAGAGGACAATTGTATTGGAGGAGGAAAATAAACCCAGACTGACAAAATCTCAGCCCCAGGTGCCAAGCAATCCCACCAGCTCTGCACTCCCCTTGGTCAGGAGGGTGTGGGGACACCCCAATTCCCTTTTCCTTTTTCTCTGCCTTCCCTTGTTCCCCCTCTTTGTGCTCCACAGCTGCTGTGCTGGGTCATCAGCCAGACCATGGAGGGGAGCTCACTGCTCAGCTGGGCACTCCCTGAGCTGGACTCTGAAAGGTTCCTCAGGGATCTCCCATGGCAGCCAGGCTGGGATGCTGAGCTCCCATCCCAGTGCTGGAAAGCTCTTAAACACAGTGGGATGTCCACAGGACAGTGGCAGCACCCTGTGCCTTCACTCCTGCTCTCCTGACACAGCCCCTGGAAGCAGGAGAGGCTCCAATGACCTCTGTGGAAAGCTGCAGTAACTCAGCCTTTCCTGGTGACCTGCTGTGCCCAGGGATTTATCCAGCACTCAGTGCTGGGATTCCTCTTGCTGTGTGCACCAGGGACCCTCAGGACTGACAATTATGGTCTGAAGGAGAAAATTCAAACGTTGCCCCAAGTGGGAGAGTGGCCAGTGGCAAACAGGAGCTGCTGGACAGAGCTGCTGGTCCCAGTCCCAGGCTGGGCAAGCTCCCCCTGGAGCAGCTCAGGGGGCAGAACCCCCACGAGAACAGCCTGCAAGGGAACCTTGCTTGCATTTTCTGACACTTCCTTTGCTTCTTTCAGCAGCAAGGTAAAATCCTGCCAGTGCTGAGGGGGCTCCTCACAGCCACCCCCAGCCAGGCTGTGGCTGCTCTACCCCATCCACCCACTGCCAAAAACTGAGAAACAGCAACCACGTGTTTTACAACAGATTGGAGAGACTTGCTGGGACTTCAGCTGGATCTGACACAAATTTTCCACAATTCACAGACCTTCAGCCCAGCATTGAACCTTTTGCCTCTTTCAGCCCATTTCTCCACTTCCAGCTGTGTGATGGGCAGGGAGTCACTTTTTTCCTGACACCCGATGGTACCTGCCCTGTTTTTGTGACACTCTCTGAGGAAACCCACCTGGAAGCAGAGCCAGAGCCAGGAAATATCAACCCTAAAGGCTTCCAGCTATTTCCAGGTGCAAGGCTTGGAAACAGGTGTTGGAAAGGTCAGGGATTGGGAGCCTGACTGCACTCATGGGTGCTCCTACTTTTTCTGTTCTCTACTAACTCAAATATCAATATTTTGCTGATTTAGAGTGATAAAAAGCCATAAATTGTCTAAAAACACTGAAAAAGGTGAAGAAAGAAGCTGCTCTGGCCTGCTTTGTACTTAAGTCTTTGATGTCTCTGGGAAAACTCTCCAAAAGCACCACTGGGCCTTCCCTCTGCACATTTCCCTTCCCTCCATCTCCTGACAGCTCCCTGGGCCATTGGCTGTGGCAAAGGCAGGGAGCACAGGACATTTGTCACTTATTTGGCTCTTTGACATGGTGGCTCTGCCCTCTCCTGCCCTGCAGGGGCACGCTGAACTCCTCTGCATTCCTCCTCCATGTGAGTTTTCCCTCCTGGAGGAACTCCTGGAGAAGCTCAGGAAAGTGTTGATTGAAGATCCAGGTAAAAAGGTGGCCTGGCACCCTCTCCATCCTGCTGGAAAGGTTGTTTTTCTCAGTAGCAAATTAAGAAGACTGATTGATCTAACTCTTGTGGCATTTTCCAGCTGCTTTGTCCCACAAGGTCACTTCTTTGGCACCATCATGCTAAGCCTTTCTGCTTAAGACAGGCACTGCTGCCAGGAAATTGATTATTTAACGAGGGAGTTTCAAAGCAAGGGCCAGGGTTCCCTGTGCCACGGCCTCTGCAGGGTTTTCCAGCCAGCTGGTGACATTTTCCTCCTGCAGCTCGTGGGAAGAGCTGCAAAGGGAAGAACACCAGCTCTTCTGGGGTGGGCTGCCTGAGCTGCCACAACGTGCTCTGGGCTCCCAGCTCTGGGGAGGACTGAGGAGCTGGAGGTGTCCCATGGCAGCCTGGCATCACCCATCCTCACAGAGCAGCAGCTCCTTGCAGCTCTCAGCTCACCTCGGAGCCTCTGAATATGCTCAAGACAAACATTAAGCACAGAAGGCTCAAATGTGTGAACACTGCTGGAGGCTCAAGGAAAAATCCAACTTGGCTTTTGGCCTTCTCATCTCCAGCTCGGATCTTTTCCAGGCTGGGGACTTTTCTCAGAGATAAACAAGAGAAGGAAGAATGAATAACACAGATTAACACCTGTTGTTGATCACAGAGCTGCATGTGTGCTATGTGGTGTTTTGCACAAAGCACGTTTTCAAAGAGGTGTTGCCTTCCTAAACCAATGGGCCTTTTCTATTCTGTATTGCACAAACTACCTTATATAAGTGCAGTGAACATTCAATAAACCATTTCTGCTTGCTGCCTTGGAAGAAGTTGTGTGTGTGTTGCTATATTTGCTGTTCCTAGTCTGACAGCAACACCAATGTATCTTCTGAAGGGTCTAGGGAGGCCTGACCCTGCTGCAGGTACCAGGGCAGCAGGAGGGGATGTGACACCACCCACACAATTTCCATTGTCACACCTGAGCGGTGTCCAGGGCCCCAGTGTCCCCCTGTGCCCATGGATGGCTTCAGGGGACGCCCACTTGTGGCTGTAGGGCTGGGAGCAGTGAAAGAACACAGCAACACAGACTTCCTCAGAAGGCAGAAGTGATTTATAAAAGAAGCAATCACACTTTTATAGACTAGATTGCAGAACCAAGGATAGAATCAAACTGATTGGTCCAAGGAAGGAACCACATCCTGCAAACGTGCTTTTACCAAAATATGGCCTTTCCCACATACTGTCCTGTGCACAACAGCAGGTGCTAGCTTTGTTATTAATTCTTTCTTCTCTGTTTTCCTTTGGGTAGCTTGGGAAAATCCAGCCTGCTCTTTTACCCTGACTTGGGTTAGCATCCACACCCACTGACTCCTTTGGCCTGCCTGTGTCACACAGGTGACACCAGCACACAGTGTGGGAGCTCCCCTGGGACACCCTGCAGGTTTCCCAAGCTTGCTGACCCCATGTTCCATGACTCTCACACCTTTTCCAGGACACAGTGCAGCTGGGACCAACACACCCTCTCCTTGCTCCTTGGACCAGCCACAGCATCACAGTTCTGAGGGGCTGGGATGGCCTTGTCCCAATTGAACATCTGGATCACAATGTGCAGCTGTTCCATGCTGCACCAGGCTTCCTTGTAGTTTTTCTCAAGAGGTGAGGCTGTTGGAGCTGAGCTGCTCCAGGCAGCTTCCTTGGCCCTGCACTGCTGTCTGGGTGTCACTGCACCCCCACAATGTCTGAGTGTTGTGTCATTGTGGGGGTGCTCAGGGGTGGGGCACAGCCTCCCGAGGCCAGGCCTCACCCCCAAGTCCCCTGTGGAATTTGGGGAGACAGAACACTGAAATCTGTGGAATGCATTTCCTTCAACCACAGACCTGGGCTTCAGCAGGAAGAAGCTAAAGCCCATTTGAAACAGGTGACTGTGACCACACTAAAAATGCCTTTGCCTTGGCTGAATTGATTCAACTGCACCAGTTCAGCTCCCCGTGGTGACACCCACCTGAATCCTCCTAAGTGGGAATTTCTGTTCCTACAAATCCCAGAATCCCAGACTGGCTTGTGTTGGAAGGGCCACCCCATCCCATCCCATCCCATCCCATCCCATCCCATCCCATCCCATCCCATCCCATCCCATCCCATCCCATCCCATCCCATCCCATCCCATCCCATCCCATCCCATCCCATCCCATCCCATCCCATCCCACCTCCCACTGTCCCAGGCTGCTCCAAGCTCCAATGTCCAGCCTGGCCTTGGCCAATGTTCCCAGTGCTCCAAGCCCAGTGTTCCAGAGCAGAGGGCAATAAGGGACACCCTTGGTGACCCTGAGGCAGCTGCGTGTCCTGTCAGTGCTCTGTAATCCGAGACACTTTACCTGGAGCCACAGAGTGCTGGTGTCACACGTTGTGCTCTATAATCACAGTGTTTCCATTGCACACTCAATTTTTAGGGGTTTATAACTTTTCTTAGAAGAGTGAGCAGCAACGACCTGTTTCTGCATTCAAAGCAGGTTTTAAGGTCATTGTGTGAGTGTTAACTTTCTGCTACATTGTGTTGTAATGGAATGAGTCTTTCAGAGCAAAAGCATTCCACAGGATTGGCAAAAATGAGCATATTCGTCTTAATTTTTGCATCTACTTAATTTCAGGAGCTTTTATAATTAAATGTTTGGTTGTACTGGCAAATAGAAGAAGCAAATCCTTGCCATCATGAAAACAATTCCATTCCATCTGTGCGCTGTGAAGGAATCAAAAGAGTTTTACATGGAATTTGAAAAAAGCCAAAGGATGATTTTTCTATGCTGGAAGAGCAGATGGGTGTTATTTTCTCCATGTTCTTTCTCCCAGGCATTGGATCCTGCTCTCCAGTTGGAATCCAGGGGTTATCTGCTAGGGAACGTGCCCTTCCCAAGGGAATTGCACATTTTCCTGCACTGCTGGATTGAGCACCAGGAGTGGGATGTGCCCCCTGCAGTGCCAGCAGAGCTGTGGGAGGTGTGGGTGTGGAGGGTGGTGGCCATGGGGACAAAGCAGTGCCCTGCTCCCCACAGGGACACCAGGACACACTGAATCCTCTGCTTCCCACAGCTGAAGGACACAAGCCACCAAATGTGTGACCCTTCCCCAGGCAACAGAGCTGCCCAGGAGGCCACAAACTGCCCTGCCAAGAGCCTGGTTTGCAGCCATTGCCTTGTTCCAAGGACACCACCATGGTTTAGAGGGTTCCCACTGGGATCAAGTGCTCAGGTGCTCGCTGCAGAGCAAATCAGGGCAGTTGAGCTGAACTTGAGCTTCTCTCAGATGTGTGATTCCACCTTGACTCAGAGCCAGAATTCCTTTTCCTTTAAGGAAGCAGCACTCTGGAGTGGGGAAAGCAGATTTTTCCCAGAGCTATGGCTCTTGTAACCTGCCTGCAACTGGTGACCCCACAACTGGAAATCATTTCCTATTGGGACCACTTCTTATTCTTCTATCAAAAATTTGCTGGCATGTTAGACAGGTGGGAGAGAAAGAGAATCATTCAAAGGCTGGGAACAGCATTGTAATCCAAAACATCCACTCAGCCTTTTTCATCAGTCCAAAAGATGTAACTCATAGATTTCAAGTTCTTCCATGGGCAGGCGAGCTGGAATGGTGGGTGACTCTTGGACAGGTGTTTGTGTGCAAGGTGCACTGAGGTCACAGTGAGGATTTGCAGGATGAGGGTTAGAGAGTGGCTGGTGAGAATTAGGATTTTTCCCATGGAAAGTGAGAGCAAAGCTATTTCTGAGCCCTTCAACCCACTGCCTCCCAGGCTTCATCCCCTGGGCACCTCTGTTTGTAGCAGTGGGACCTTGATGTGCTACTGAACCAGGGAGAAGTGATCTCCCCCTGGAGAAGAGATCCCCTTGCTCCTTGGGCTAACAGGAAAGCAGCAAAGAACTGACTGATGGGGCAGGGGCAGTGTCAGGCTGTGCTGCTGTAGAAACTCCTTGGGAGCAGGGCAGAGCTCAGCCCCTCCTCAGACCTTTATCAGAGTTCACAGAGTTAACTGAAATATTCCTGCTCCTACAGCTTTAATTCATTCAGAGTCACTCAGAAGCTTCTGATAATAAGACCTAATTTATAATTAGGCTTTATCAGTAATCAGTTAATTTATAGAACCCTAATTCTCATGAAGGTATTTCAGAGGCTTTGCTTATTACAATGTGGAGTTAATGCCCACAGACAACCAAATCACAGTGATAGGATGGAAACAAAATTCAAAGTAATCCTGCTCCGTAACTGCTTGGGTTATTTACTTGGGATTTCGTGCAGTGGGTGGAGCAGGGAGTAGCATTTCAGCCAGCACTCAGGACAAGGGGACTTCCTTCCTCAGACCTGTCAGGGCTGGGGTGTTAGTTACAGGTAACCTCCCCTGTGCACTGAGCCAGCTGGAATCTGCCCTGCAAACTGATAAGCAGCTGGAATCTGCCAGGGATTCCCAGAGATGTGCTGGGAAATGAGTCCCACAGGGGAAGGATAGATGCTGGTGGGGAGGGAGGCAGGGCTGGATGGTGAGACATCACCTCCAAGGCTGAATCAGCAGCCCACAGAGAAACACAGAACACTCATCAGCCTCAGGTCTGATGGTTCCAGCACTGCCAGTAAGAGTTTCCAAAATTTCCCAAACAAGGGGATATTTCTGGTGGAACTGAGTCCCTAAATGGATCATCACTGTGCTCTTGTGCCTCTTTGGGATGAAAACCCAAATTGTTCCCCCTTTCCTGCAACCACATCACCCTGCAAACCCATCTCCACCTTCCCATCACCTCCATCACCTCTCTCCCTGCTTTCAGACCATTCCACAGCTCTGACTCCTGGTTTCTCACCCAGGCAGAACTTTGCTCTCCCATCGTTCCCTCCAAAGCACAGAGGAGAAATCCAGACAACTCCTCTCTCTCCTTCTCTTCAGATCCTGTTACAGGTAGGAAAGGCTTTATCAAGGGAAGGCCCTGTAACGTGGTTCCTGTTACTTAGGCTCAGTAGAGGGGCACTGTGGGGGAGTGACTCGGCTGGAATGGGGGCAGAGAGACACGAGGGACAAGAGGGACATGATGGCCGTGCTGTGTGACTGCCACATGTCCACGTTGTTGTTGGATGCTGCTGGGAACCAGGGAAAAAGCAGCCTTGAAGCTTTGCCTTTCTCAGGCTTCACAAGGACAAGAATTTATAACAATGGTTATGCACCTGCAGGGTGTGTGAGAACCGTGTGTCTTGTGATGTTTTGCACAAAGCATGTTTGCAGAGAGGTGTTGCCTTCTTGGGCCAATGAGTCTTTCCTATTCTGTTTTTCACCTACTACCCCATATATATATGTGTAGTGTTTCTTTAAATGAAGCTCTCTCTCTCTCTTTTGCTTCTCCATTGCACAAGGAACTGTGTTGCATTATCCTTTTCACTGCTCACCTATAGCTTAAAATACAACACCACATCATGTCCACATTGTGTTCTATGGTGGTTGGTTGACTTGGGCTTGTTGTGCTTTAAAACCCTTTGAAAGCCCTTCAAAAGCCAGTTTTTTGACAATAAAGAGCCCTCCTTTGCACCTGCCTGGGGTCCTGCATCCCACTGCTGTCCATTGCTTGTTTCCCTTCTAAAAGAAGCACAGTCCACAACCATCCTTGCCATGCCTGCTTTCAGAGAATTGGTGACTATTTTAAGCCCAAGCCCAGGCCCTGGTGAGCCTGGATTGCTGCCTTGCAGTGCAGAGCTCTGAAGCTCAGTGGACTGACATTCCTCCAGTCCTTAAGCCCTCAGAGAGCTCCCAGTCAAACAGTTTCAATTAAATTTCAATTAACAGATCTGAGCAAAGTGTTCTCTGCCATGGCATCACCAGGAGGCCTGGATTAAAGCACAGAGATGAGCAGCTTACCCTGAGACCTTCACTTTGGGACTGTGTGGCCACATGCAAACCTCCCCAAAATGGGGCTGTTCTGGTGGTGGCTGGGTCTGTGTCTGGCTCAAGGGCAGGGCTGTGGCAAAGGGAAGGAGCCCCATCCCAGCAGGGACCCCCTGGCCTGCAGGAGTCCTGGACCAGCAGATGGGTGGTGCTGTCCATAGGGCACAGCTGCACCACAGCCCAGCCCTGCCTTGCCCTGCCCTGCCCTGCCCTGCCCTGCCCTGGGGGATGTGAGCCATGGGCCACAGGTCCCAGTCCATCCCTTCAGCTCCTGACTTCCCTCTGCTGTTGGATTGGGAGTGTCTCATTCACCATTTTTATCTGTTTTTCCAAAACCTTGTCAAGGGAGCTTTGCTAAGTCCTTCCAGTCTCAGCTGCAGTGTGGCTGTGTCACCACCTCATGTCACCTCCCTTCCAAGGCAGCACTTTCCCCAATGCTCTTCTACCCCATCATCCCAAGGGATGTTTCTGCTCTCTACACGTGCAACAGCAGCTCAGCTTGTGCTGTTCTCCAGCTCCCGCCTTTCACTTGGAATTCCCCCATTCCTTGCTCAGATCCCTCCCACTCCCCAGTCCACTCTTGGGACAGGTTTTCTTTGATCCCCAAATGTCTGAGCCACCTTCTCCTGACTCCACATCAGCCAATTCTCCTTCCCTGTGATTGCAGAGGAGCTGCAGCCTGTTGTGCTCTAATTAAAGTGTATTAGCAGTGGTGTGTTATTGATTTACTGTACATTTGCATTAGCTGAGTGCTTCATGCTCTTATCTGATGGGCAGAGCATGGATCCAGGGCACGGAGCCTCCCTGGTGAAACTCAGCAGGAGAAGGAGCAGGCCCACCTGGGTGGATCTTCAGAGCTCTGGCTGCTTGGCAGTGGCTCCTGGAATTGCCAGATGCAAATCCAGATGATAAAGCATGAAACCTGAAAACCAGTTTTATTCAGACTGGCAGAATTTCTCAATAAAAATCTTTCACATTTCATGCTTCTGTCTGTATTTCCTGGCTCACAGCACAGAAATTGCTGTGGCTTGTGCCCCTTCTTGCAGGGTGGGAACCACCCAGCTCAGTAAAACACAGAACATGGTGAGTTCATCCTGTCAGAGCAGGCTCACAGTGTGGGAGGTCAGACCTGATGTTTCTGTGAACACCCTCGAGGTGTGCAGGGGAACCTGGGGTTGTCCCCACCAAGCCAAAAAGGCAGTTCCTGTGCTGCAGTGTGTCCCTGTAGTGGAGCCAATCTTGGAGCCATGCCATGAAACAGAGCTCAGCACTCCCTCCTTCCACCCCACAGTCTGTGCAGAGGGGGGAATTCTCAGGCAATGGTGGTTTCCTTCTTCTCCACCGTGTGCTGCACTCAGCAGCCAGGTTATGGGGCAAGGAGAGCACAGGGACATGGCAGAGAGAGGAAGGGGACAGGGCACATCTCAGTGAGCTCAGTGAAACACCCACACAGGTGGGACGGGTTGGGCAAGAGAGAGTGGGGAAATGGCTCATTCTGCTGCAGCTTCAGGTCACAGATGGGCAAGGGCTTAGAATCACAGAATCAGAATCTTGGAATCATGGAATGATAGAATCGTAAAGTCATAGAATCATGGAATCATAGAGTCATAGAATCATGGAATTATGGAATCACAGAATCAAAGAATCATAGAATCATAGAATGATGGAATCATAGAATCGCAGAGTCAAAGAATCACAGAATCATGGAATCACGGAATCATGGAATTATGGAATCATAGAATCATGGAATCATGGAATCACAGAATCATGGAATCATGGAATCATAGAATCATGGAATTATAGAATCATGGAATTATGGAATCACGGAATTATGGAATCACAGAATCATGGAATCATAGAATCGCAGAGTCAAAGAATCACAGAATCATGGAATCATGGAATCATGGAATCATGGAATAATGGAATCATGGAATTATGGAATCATAGAATCATGGAATTACGGAATCACAGAATCATGGAATCATGGAATCATAGAATCATGGAATCATGGAATCACAGAATCATGGAATCATGGAATCATAGAATCATGGAATTATGGAATCACAGAATCAAAGAATCATAGAATCATAGAATCACAGAATCATGGAATCATAGAATCATGGAATTACGGAATCACAGAATCATGGAATCATAGAATCATGGAATCATAGAATCATGGAATTACGGAATCACAGAATCATGGAATCGTGGAATCACAGAATCATGGAATCGTGGAATCCTGGAATCATGGAATCATAGAATCATGGAATTATGGAATCACAGAATCAAAGAATCATAGAATCATGGAATAATGGAATCATGGAATTATGGAATCATAGAATCATGGAATTACGGAATCACAGAATCATGGAATCATGGAATCACAGAATCATGGAATCATAGAATCATGGAATTACGGAATCACAGAATCATGGAATCATGGAATCACAGAATCATGGAATCATGGAATCATAGAATCATAGAATTAGGGAATCACAGAATTATGGAATCACAGAATCAAAGAATCATAGAATCACAGAATCATGGAATCACAGAGTCACAGAATCATGGAATCATAGAATAGCAGAGTCAAAGAATCACAGAATCATGGAATCATAGAATCATAGAATCGTGGAATCGTGGAATTATGGAATCATAGAATCACAGAGTCATAGAATCATAGAGTCATTAGGGTTGTGAAAGACCTCCCAGATCACTAAGTCTGAGCAAACACCCCCATGCCCACTAAGCCAGTGGGAATCAGGGCACCAGGAGCCTGGGGAGGATCCCAGCAGACCAGATCCCAGGACCTGTACCGAGCTGCACTCCCCAGTTTTTGCTTGGGGTTGTGATATCTGTCACATGAAGGCAGACAGAAGGTCCTGCCCCACACAGGCTGTGTCTGGAGTGGCTGCACAGCCACAAGGCTGTGTGGGGGGGATGTGGCTGTTTGCCCACCCCTGGGTGTTTGCATTGGCTGCAAATGGAGGAGCCCTGGCTCCTCCACATGTCCGTGGCTCTGCTCTCCAGGGCTGCCTGGGCTGGACTTTATCCATGGGGATCCTTGCTGGGTCTCCAGTCCCACATGCCCTGAGCAGCTGCAGAGATAACCACACCGACCCCACTGCCTCAGCAGGGTCTCCTTGAGAGGCTTTGACACCACAGGGGCAGCTCCTGTTGTCTGGCTGCACACTGAAGTCTTTGAACTCTCCATCAGACCTGGTCCATCCCCTGGTGTGTTTTGGGCACTGTGAGGACAGATGTGACACCCCCCAGGTGGCCCAGGGGCTGGGGCAGACACAGGGTTGCTGGTGCCACTTCACCCCAGTCCTGGGCCAGTGTTCCAGCCCAGATTTCATAGCAGAGCTGTACAGAATCGGAGCCCATTGCACTTCTACCAACAATATTTCACTGCTCATCAGAAAGTCAGGGAGAACATTAGCCCAAAATGCATTAGCCCAAAATGCATCTCAGAAACAGCTGAGCCACCCACAGGACACAGCCCCACCTCCAGCAAGGCTGAAAAAGACTTTTTGTCCCACAGGAGTGTTTGCACCTCCCAGCCCAGTGCCAAGGATGGACTCCTGGGGAAGGACCAGACTCATGGGCTGCAGTTTTAACATCTCCTGAGGCTCTCCTGGAAGAGGAGCCAAACTCAGCCCATGTCTGCAGGACCCCAGAGCCCAGGGGCAGGGCTGGACCCTATGTCAGCTGGATGATATCCCATGCTCTGGTCCCAGGTGACTTTGAAAGTGAGGACAATGACCCTCCGTTAAGCTCCTCACCCATGGCCATGATCCACATGTGCCTCAGCACAGGGAACTGGAGCTCAGACTCAAGGAGGGCTCCCAAACCAGCCTGAGAACAGCCTCAGCTTGCCCAGATTGAAGGCATGGGGGGCTTATGGCAGACAGAGCCCAGGCAGATCCCCTGGAGCACAGGTACAGCCCAAGATTTGGGCCAGCTTGGGCTGAGCACATCATCTCTGCACAGGACAACTTGAACATCTGACAGCCTGAAATCTCCAGGGTTTCTCACACACCCTCTGCCTTGGGGGAACAATTTAGCAGCAGAAGTGAGCCCCACCCTGCTGGAAAACCCCAGCACGTGTTGGGAAGTCCCATAAACCCGGTTACCTGCAGCAAACCTGGTGGATCTGCCCCTGCAGTGGCACCATGGAGAGTGCTCTGCCCCCTCAGCCCACAGCTCTGCCCACACACAGCCAGGGGCACGCAGGAGAGGGGCCTCAGGCAGCACCCTGAGTGCTCCTGGAGATGGAGGAGGACATGGCTGAGGTCCTGGCCAGCCAGGTGTCCCCAGCAGGAAGGAGATGGGATGTGGTGTCCAGCTGATACTGCTCCACACCGTGCCCAGAGCAGCTGTGGCTGCCCCTGGATCCCTGGTAGTGCTCAGGGCCAGGCTGGATGGAGCTTGGAACAGCCTGGGACAGTGTCCCTGCCCCTGGTGTCCCTGGATGTGATTGAGACCCTGTAAGGTCCCCTCCAGCCTGCCACACAAACTTTGGGGCTAAAAAAGCAGCAATCAGCACCTTCCTGCCACCTCCAAAGATGCTCTGCTGCCCTTAGGCAGACCTTTGCAATCTGTAATGTCTCCTGTGTGCCCAGCCAGGGCTTCCTCACAGCTTGAGCATCCCACTCCTGTGGTCCCCTCTCAGTTTTCATGCTCTCAGTTTCTGGTCTGTCAAGGCAGTGTCCACCCCTGTGGTGTTCTCAGAGACACCAAGTGACTGCATTCAAATACTCAGACAGCTGTTAATAAACAGATCTTCAGGGTAATTCAGAAGAAAACTGAAACAAGACAGAACTGGCCTACATTAATCTCAAAGAGTTCTCAGCAAAAATGAATGCAAAGGGAACATTTCCATATGGGGGCATTTTCATCAGCTGATAGAACTGAGCTGAGTAACTCAGTCTGTTCTTCACCATAGATGTGACAGCTACTTTAAATATTGGGAGTTCAGAGTTATCTGCTCCTAAGCTATTGTTTCAATTGATTTGTAATGCTTCTTCATTGACCTTGCTGCAGAAAGCTCAAAGAAAATAAAAATGTCAGACACTCATTAGAAGATCTAGAACATGAGCCAACCTTGAGCATCATCCACCCCAGCACCTGGAGCAAAGCTGGGTCTGCATCTTTCCTAGATTGTCACTTCTGGGTTCATTACTGGGGGTGTGGGGACACCACCACTCCCACACTGGAGTCCAGACTGCCCCTCTCGGGCTTGCAGTGGACACACACCAAGGACAAAGAGCCAATGTGGAATGCTGCTGGGACCCTGGCTCTTCCCCTTCAGCCCCCACTCATCATTCTGTTTGTCACTGCTCTGTGCCTCTACCCTGTGCTGCTTTATCCAGGCTGATCTGCCTGTGAATCCCCTGCCTCAATTGCCATCCTCCTTCCTCTGGGATTCCATCCAGAGATATTCCCTACTCCAATTTTAAACCCTGCTTTTGTGGCCATGTGCCACAAATGTTCCAGCTGAAGTGACTATTTCAGCCTCCACGAGAACACTCTGTCTTCACAAACTTGTACCTTTTCCCAAAATTCTCCTCTTGGAATGAATCTGCTCTATGGAAAGTTGGAGGGAAATCAATCTGGCCACATTTGCATTAGGAGAGAAGAGGAAACTCGCACTATTTTCCTACCTTGGAAAAGCCCCCAAACCCCTACATTGGAGATCCAACCTCAGTGACTCTGGTTCTGTGACTCTTCACCCAGTGCAAGGAGCTGCTCAATCCTGACACTGCATCCCACCAAGGCACAGCAGAGGAGCAGCACAGGGGCAGGGTTGGAGAGCAGGGAGAGCAGACCTGGGCTGGGCGTTGTGACAGGGTCTGGTGGCCACCAAGGGGACCTATCAGGAGAAGAAAAGAAACTGTTGAGCAGACAAACAAACCTGTACAGGCCCAGGTGGAGCAGATTCCTTCCTGCTCCATGTTCCCACAGTTGTGCCATCAGTGAACTCACCTACTGACCCTGGAATAGTCCAGAGGGTTTAAAGGATTGGATGTTCTGCCTGGGTGCACATTAAGCATTCTCCCAGCAAACCAGAAATGAACACAACAACCCCAAAGGGCAGAGGGAAGAAGGCAGGGAGGGATTCAGAGCAGCTTCCAGTGCTGGGCTGTGGTGTGTGGAGGAGGAGAGGGATTTAAAGGAGCCCCCAAGGGAACAAGGTTCCAGCTGTCCCTCCCTCATGGGTGACTTGGGACATAAATTGACACTGGTGTGCTCACACAGCAGAGCTCATCTCTGAGTCTGTCACAACAAAGTACAACTTTGCTTCAGCTAAAACCAGTTTCTAATTGGCTAAAACCAAAGGAAACCTGGTCCCTGTTTAATGAAAGGATCTGTTCAGAGACTTTCATCACTCCAAGTGTTTTTGAGCCACGCTATGGTTTATGTGACTGGGTTTCATCAGCTCAACGCAGTTCAAAACCTTCTGGGTTGGAAAAATATGGTTCACAAAAATGAGATGCTCCAGCAGAAGTAAACACAGACCTGCCAAATTACTGCAGCTTAATGAGTTCCCTCCCATCAGCTGAGCTGGCCTTGTGTGTACCCTCTTTGAAGTCAAACATACTCATGTAAGCACCCTAAGAGGCTTTAGGGAGGGATTCCTGTTTGGGCAAAGGTTCACAATGGCTGGTGCTGGCATTGTCAAGAATTAGGTGGTTGCTTTGCTAATATTTTCCTCCTGTCCTTGCCTCCAGTTGAGTCTCTGCTTCATAGCTTGGCTCTAAACAACATCCCTGAGCTTTTATCTGCAGGTGACAAACAGAGGCATACAAACTGGATTGGCAGGAACACAAAGAAAGCTTTCATCTCATCACTGCACGAGGCACTTACAGGAACTTCTCAAGGAAAAAAGAGATTATGCATCAACATTGTGAGCATAAAGACAATTTAAAAGGGATGTTAAGAAACTTCATGTCAGGAAAATATAGAACATCTGCAAACAGACGAATATTCAGTAATAAGCTACGTCAATGATCTGGGAGGAAAGAGGCTGTTTTCCTGCAGTGACAAGCCCAGAGAACGTCCCAAAGGGGATTTGAAGTAGCTAAAGTGCTCCTTGTGGTCAGAAAACTCAGCTGGCTGAGTGCTGCACTTGGGGTGGTTGGGCTAGGTCTGCTTCACCTGCTCCAAGCTCTTTGCTCCTGTCTCTGCCACATCTCACACCTGAGGCAGGTGTGTGAGTCTGACACACGGCTGGGACAGGAAACAGTCCTGGAAGATTTCTGGACTTACACACACACACACACACACACCAGCACTCAGTCTTGTGGTAGTTTATGGTATTTTGCCACCAGCTTTGGCAGGACTGGAGTGACAGAAGCAGCAGGACAGCAGCAGGCTGCCCTATGCTCCCTCATGGGTGAGTAACTCTGCAGGAACGCACAAAGTTACTGTGATTATTGTAATAATGCAGGAGGACAAGAAAGACTCACCTACTAAAGAACAAGCTGGTTTAGCTGGTTATTAGTCCACTAATTAGTGGATAACTAATGGAAATGCATGTTTGTTCCCAGCCGTCAGCAAACAGTGCCTGCACTTGGGCACGGATGCCTGGGAGGTGCTGCATCCCCCCTGGAAGCGCTGAGCTGAATCCATGTGCCAGCACAAACACTGCCAGAGCTGCCAGGGTGACGGGGGGTCTGGGTTTCCCTGGCTGCCTTCACCTTTGCAGGGCTCTGTGCTGCTGCCTGTGCCAGCTGGAGGCAGCCTGGGAGCCAGCTGGAGGCAGCACGGTGCCAGCTGCTGGGGCTGCCGCCTGCTCTGGGACGTGCCTCTGGCTGAGTGTGCTGCCTTCTGCTGCACCAACAGGCGGCAAAGGGAGGCTCAGAGGGTCACTGTGGTCCAGGGTGTCACACCCAGGGACATCCTGACACGAGCCATCCCCACTGCCCAAGGCATTTTGCTGATATCTTCACTGAGCAATTCCAAAAAGGCCTCCCTGGGGGACTCAGCCAATTGGCTGCTGCTTTTGCCATATAATTTGTGATACACTTGTTCAAACACCTCCCTGCTCCTGACCTGTGCCTGAATACCAGCCTGGACAGGTTGTCCTGACCTTCTCCAGCTGCTGTCTTAGGGCAGCATCAGTGTCCTGAGGAATGGGAACCTGGGCAGGCTGGTGGATTTGGAGCTGTGCTGTGTGCAGGGTTCTGCCTCTCGAGCTCAGTGCCAGCAGGTTGGCACTGTCATGGCTCCTCTGGGTTTAAGATGAAATCATGCAAGGTTTAGGCCTCAGCACAGTTTGGAGCCTGTCCCACCAAATGTCCCTCTGCACACCCAAGGAGGGCAATGAGGTCCAAGGAGTACACTGCTCTTTGAGACTCCCATTGGAAGTGGCAACCCAGGGCTCAGTCATGGCTCCTGCCAGGCACAGCCCCAGAGCTCTGCAGGGTGGGCATCCACCAGAGAATTCCAAAATCCACTCTGAAATCCAGGTGCTACATTTCAGACACTGGTTGTCATCCTGAGACCTCCTGAGCAGTGCATGCTCTGTTTCTGCAGTGACTCTGAGAAAAGGCCCTGCCAGCTGCAGCCACTTGTCACTCCCTGTTTGTCCCTTCCACTGAGACACAGAGGCAAATGTATTAGCTTGCATTCCCTGCAGTGGATTTGGGAGTGATCCCCGTGTCCCTGCATCCAGCAGGGCTGGCTGAGGAGCAGGAACCAGCCACCTGTCCCCATGCAGGTGGGATGGAGCTGGGCTGCAGGAGGGAGGGAGGGATGGAGGGAGGGAGGGGTGCTTAGCACACAGCAGTGGCAAAGCTGCACCTCCCTCCTCGCATGGCACCTGTGCTGCTGGCCTGGGGGTGAGCCCTGGGACACAGCAGGGCTCCCCTGGGGACCTAGGGCAGGTAAAGGAGCAGGAGGAGGAGGAGGAGGATATACAGAACACAGTACTCAGGAACCTGTGTGTGCTTTACTGACTTCTGCTCACCTGGGGAGCACCTTCTACCTGCAAATATCCCCTTGAAACAAACTATTTGTCTGCATGGGAACCCAGACTGCTGGAAAACTTTTATGGAGCTGCTGGTCACTACCAGGAATCCAGTTTGGAGAAGTCATCTCCACCCAAGATAATTCCACACATGTAGCACGGAATGCACACAGCTCTTCCCCTGTGTTTATTCTCTGGAGCTCTTCCAGAGACAGGTAAATCACAGAATCATTTAGGTTGGAAGGAAGTTTTAAGATCATCAAATCCAACTGTTTACCCAGCACTGCCATGGTCCCCACTAACCCATGTCCCCCAGTGTCACCTCCACACATTTTCTGAACATTTCCAGGGACGGTGACTCCAGCACTGCCCTGAGCAGCCTGTGGCAATACCTGACCACTCTTTAGTGAAGAAATTTTCCCTGATTTCCAACCTAAGCCTCCCCTGGTGCAACCTGAGGCCATTTCCCCTTGTCACTGGTTACTTGGGAGAAGAGCCTGACTTCCCCCAGCTGCCCCCTCCTGTCAGAGAGTTGTGGGGAGTGAGAAGGTTCCCCTTTGCTGCAGGCTGAGCCCCCCCAGCTCCTTCAGCTGTTCCTCATCAGCCTTAAGTACATGGTCCTTCCTGCCATCAACTGCCTTCGCCAAGTTTTCACTGAATTTCTCCTTAATGACTCCAGCTTTGTCATTTCGGGGATGTTCCAGCAATAAGATATGACAAGGTGTGAATTATAGGACAATAATTCATGCCTGGAGCAGTGTCAGGCACAAGGCTGGGAGCTGAGGGCTGTCCATGCAGCTCAGTGTGAATTATTGCACCATAATTCACGCCGTGAGGACATTCTAAGGGACTAGCCAGGGACTATCCACACAAAAAAAATGAGTTAAAACTCTTCATTTTAGCTTGTTGGATTAGTAGGGACATTATACTGTCTGCAACATTCCTTTTGGAATGGACCACAGGGTCCATCCCTGTATTTTCTTTGCTGGAGTTAAATGAGAAAAAAAGGCCCAGATGGGTGTGGGAGGGCTGAGGAGCACTGGGAGCCACCAGCTGCAGGCACAGCAGCTGGGACCTACCTGCTGCTCCTGCCCTTCCCTGCTTTCAACACCCAAGCCCTGAGCCTAAAGCCCTCAGGAGCCCAGCACAGAGCAGGAGTTCCTGCTGGAGGGCACAGGCTGGAGGGTGTCACACACCTGGGGCTCTGGTGAGCTTTGCTGCTGAGCCTGAGCACAACCTCCCCCTCCCACAGGCAGGGGCACCCGAAGGACAAAGCAAAGGGCAAAAGGAGTTTCAACAGCTCAAGGGACAGCCCAAAACTGCCCCTGCCTGAGGCTGCCTTTGGTGGCCAGTCAGGTCCAGGGGAGAGCTCTGGAAAAGGCTTTGCTGAACATTTTAAAGGCTGGGGTTGCAGTTTTCATGCAGACAGTTCGCAGAAAGCCACACTTGTGAAATCTTTAAATTTTTTTTTTAATCTGAAAAAACAGCCCCCAGTGATAGTCATCCCTTCCTAGAAAGATGCTACAGCTCAAAAACAAACCAGATGATTCTCCAGGGCTCTGTGGGAAGTGATCTGCCTCCAGGAACCCCCCAAACAGCTCTGTTTCACAGTAAACATGCTCCAGCCTGCCCCTGTTTTGGGGCTTCAAAGACAGATGCCCTAAAATCTCTTCCCAAGGTTTTTTCTGTTGAACAAGGAGGAAGCTCCTCACCCTGCATTAAGGGCATCTCCCCATGTAGGAGTGTCTCCAATCCCTTGTGTGCAGTGAAAGACCTGGGAGAGCCCTGAGGAAGAGGAAGCTCCCTTCATCCCAGAGCTGGGACCGGGGCACTGGCTGATTCAGGGGTGGCTGCTGACTGCAGTGGACCTGAGGCAAAAGACAATTTAAGGTTACCCAGAGCAAATTCCAAGTCATTATTTGGGCTTCAGTGGCCCAGTCAGTACAGATCTCATTTTGAAATATCTCCAGGTTAATTGATTGCTGTTTCAGACAGCTATTGATTTTCAAATAATTATTGCAATTATTTGCCATCCAGCTAGCTTTCTCTCCCTCTCCTCAGGCAGTCTGAAAACATTTCCTTGCAGAGTCCCACACAAGAGGCTGATTTTTAGTGTTTGCATTGGGAGGTGGGGAACTGAGGCAGAACGAGGCTGGAGGAGACCTGACCTCTTCCTCTGGCCCTGGGAGGGACATGGGACCCTGTAGGATGCCCAGTCCCTGCCCCAGGCTGCCAGGGCACTCTGCAGATTGCCAGCAGTGCCAGGGGCTGACAGTTCATGACAGCTCTGCAAGCTGGTCTCCACCAGCCCTGGGAGGAACCTTCTGGAGTCTGGAGAGCCCAAAAGACCTCAGCTGCCTCAGGGCTCCTTGTCCACACTGGCACAGAAAGCTGCAGGTGAATCCCAGCCTGCAGGAGGCAGCAGCTCTGCTCCAGCCCTGCTGCTGACACCAGGACTCCCTGTGGAACTCCCTGTGGAGTGTTACAGATTTATTCACCATTTCCCTTGCAATGCCATTCAAATGTGCCAAACAGGACCAGCAGTTCTTTCCCAGGGTCTGCACAGATAGAAGATGCAATCTGAAAGACTGAATTCAGTCTATTTTCAGCCTAAAACCAACCAAGAGGAAATAAAATAGGACAGCAATATAATGACAATGTTGATTTAAGAGTCAGTTGAATTCAATAAACTTGACTTTAAATCACCAGTTTTCATTACTTTCCTCAAAATTCTGAGTTACTCTGATTGATCAAAAATATTTCAAAATATTTTTATAACTTAAAAAATTGCATGTAGGCTGGGTTTCCTACATTATTCCAGTGGGGACACTGTATCTGCTCACCTGGAATTGCACAGGGAGGGGGATGGATAGGCTGGACAGTCTTAGGAGGGGCTGGAGGATCTTCTTTACAAGAAGAAATTCAGGAGACTGTGAGTTTGTGAAGCAAGATAGGGAGGGACATAAAGAGCAGGAATAGCTGGGATATCTCATGTGGCCATAAAGGACAGAAGGACAGACACTGAGATGGAGGGCAGCTGGGCAGGCTGGCAGCTGACACCAGGCTGAGGGTGCAGTGACACTCCTGAAGAATGGGACACACAGGGACCTGCACAGGCTCAAGAATTGCCCATGGGAATGTCAGGAGGTCTGACAAGACCAAGGGCAGGTGCTGCACCTGGGTCAGGGTAACCCCAGACGAGCACAGTCAGAACTGCCCAGGAGCAGCTCTGGGAGAAGGACCTGGGGGTTCCTGTGGGGGAAAGCTGGACTTGTCCTGGCTGTGTGTGCTGGCACCCAGGAGGCCAAACATGTGCTGGGCTGATCCCCAGATTCTGCCCCTGTGCTCAGGTGAGACCTCACCTGCAGAGCTGCCCCAGCCCTGGGGCCAGTGCAGGAAGGAGCTGGGGCTGCTGGAGAGATCCAGAGGAGACCATGGAGCTGCTCCAAGGGCTGGAGCCCCTCTGCTCTGGAGCCAGGCTGGGACAGCTGGGGGTGCTCACCTGTGGAGGAGAAGCTCCAGGGACAGCTCAGAGCCCCTGCCAGGGCCTGAGGGGGTTTGTGAAAAGGAGAGGGACTCTTTACATGAGCACATAGTGATAGAAAAAGGGGTGGCAGTTCTAAACCAAAAGAGGAGAAGCTTAGATAAGAAGTTAGGAGGAAACTTGTCCCTGGCAGGGTGGGCAGGGTTGGCACAGGGTGCCCAGAGCAGCTGTGGCTGCCCCTGGATCCCTGGCAGTGCCCAAGGCCAGGCTGGACACTGGGGCTGGAGCAGCCTGGGACAGTGGGAGGGGTCCCTGCCCATGGGATGAGCTTTCAGGTCCTTTCCATCCCCAGCCATCCCACGACAGAGATGAAGTGGCAATTCTCTCTATTTCCTGCATGTCTTTACTGCAGGGTGGCAGCTGGGGGGAGGGGCTCTTTGTGCCACCACAGCCCGAGCTGGGGGCACTGCCCCTGGGGTGCCCAAAGAAACTCCTTTTCTGCAGGACATTGCTGTGGGAGGTGACTGCTGGAGACCTCCTGCAGGCAGTAATAAAACATCAGTGGCATCTCTAAAAATTATCTATGATAATTTTATAACACAAAAGAGATGGCACCTAACGTGAGGTAATTCTATTTTAGATCTTATTATGATGGATAAAGATGAATTGATCACTGAACTAGAAATTGGTGGTTGCCTGGAGACCGGTGATCATGACCTGATTACATTAATTATGGGATAATAAAAGACAGTTCTAGCCAGTAACATATACCTGGTGCTTCTCCCTGGATCTGTGAGGCTGAATA
The DNA here is from genome assembly GCA_030060385.1 of Muscicapa striata striata. NCBI lineage: Eukaryota > Metazoa > Chordata > Aves > Passeriformes > Muscicapidae > Muscicapa > Muscicapa striata. The sequence goes on along the minus strand of JAREIS010000217.1, from coordinate 1,130,407 downwards.
AAGTGGTGAGGGAAACACACTGGGAAGAAAAATAAACATGTATATAAATGAGTGAAAAACAAAAAGTTCCCACTAGGAGTTCTCAACCTGGCTAAAAAGTTCTATTTGTGCCATAATTTTTGAAGAATGGTGTTTGATTTTGAGATCTCTCTAGGTGAAAATGAAAGCAGCAATTAGAAAAAGAAGCAGTGTATAAAGAATAGGGGGGGAACGGAAAAACTAGTAATCAGGATAATTTAACATTTCTGAGTGGTAGGAAATTGATAAGAGAAGCCAAATGCATTAAAGAAAAGTCTGGCTGATGAGTTATAGGTACTAAGAGCTGTTATTATCAACAAGAAAAAGAACCCTAATTGTGGTCCCTGCTTCTACTTGAAAAAGATGATAAAAATGATAAAATTAGATGGTAAAATTAATAACAGTGTCACTGAGAGGATCCAAAAATGTCAGAGTGTCATTATCTTGGTCAAGCGGCTCATAAACTCCTCGGGGCATTGGAGGAAGCTCAAATTTAGAGAATCTCCGAGAGACTTTTTCCTCTGAGGGCTGCAGGGCACTGCAGCAAATGGTCCATTGCATACTGCAAGGGCTTGTGAAATGCAGCATTGCCCCCCTTTGGGCACGGGGCTGACCCAGGCCACAGACTGCCCTAGTTCTGAGCCTCCCCTCTGTCACTGTGCTCACTGTGTTTGAAAATAATGGCTCTCCAAACGATGGCCAATTGCCCTCCCTTACTCTGTGTAGATCTTATCTGGGGACAGCTGCTGGTTCACGGCCTGCTGCTGCAGAGCACTGGGGGAAAGCAGTCAAAACCATGATTATTTTTAATGGAAACCTGAGATTATTTGTATAACCACCATGATGAGAAGGGCTGGACCCCTGGCAGCCTCTGACACGTTCATCCTTGCAGGCAGCAATGAAGGAGAGGATGGGATCAGCTCACGTGGGTGGAATGCAGGGTTTGTCTCCAAGTAGGATGGTCCCGCTCCCAGTGATGCCACAGCTGTGTCACCAGCACCGCTGTGGCCATGTCCAAGTGTCACCTGAGCTTGGGAGGATCCTGTACTGGCCCCCAGGATGCTGCAGCCATGGGCAGCAGCCTAGTCCCCGAGCTCCAAGCCCCAGGAGAGGACAGGTCAGCACCCAGGTGGGACAGTGACAGGGCTCAGAGCCTCTCCAGGGGATGGAATGTTGTTCCTACACAGGCCTGACATGAACAACAGCCCCTGCAGCTTACAGAGTGCTTGCAATTGTATGGTAAGCCCACAGCTGTCACTGTCCCACAATGAAGCTGCAAAATAGGTGAAGGTGGATCCTGCACCCACAGCCAGCCACAAAATCACCTTTGAGTTAAATCTTTACTCCTGTCTTACTTACTTTTTTGCATTTTCACAGTATCAGGAGCTCCCCTTGAGGACATTGCCAGCCTTGGCACAAATTAGGTGCTCCAGGTCTCAAAGAGCTTCCAGTGTCTCCAGCAAGAAGGAGGAAAGGCCCCTCTGCCCCAGCCTGGAGCCTTGCACTGGGGCTGATGTGATGCAAGTGCAGAACCTGGCACTTTACCTTGTTGAACCTCCTACAGCTGGTCCCATCCCATCCCATCCCATCCCATCCCATCCCATCCCGCCAGTCCAGATCCCTCCCAGTGCTGCAGAGGTGGGAAAGGCCCCATCCCTCAGGTGCCCCAGAGCCAAGGGGTGCCAAACTCAGCATGCAGAAGATGGGAGAATCACAGAATCATGGAATGGTTCAGGTGAGAAGGAACCTGGAAGACATCTTGTTCTACCCTCCTTTCATGGCAGGGACCCCTCCCACTGTTCCAGGCTGCTCCAGCCCCAGTGTCCAGCCTGGCCTTGGGCACTGCCAGGGATCCAGGGGCAGCCACAGCTGCTCTGGGCACCCTGTGCCAGGGCCTGCCCACCCTGCCAGGGAACAATTCCTGCCCAATTTCCCATCTAATCCTGGAAAAGCCATTCTCTGTGTCCTGTCCGTCCATCCCTTGTCCCCAGTCCCTCTCCAGCTCTCCTGGAGCCCCTTCAGGCTCTGGCAGGGGCTCTGAGCTGTCCCTGGAGCTTCTCCTCTCCAGGTGAGCACCCCCAGCTGTCCCAGCCTGGCTCCAGGGCTGGGGCAGCTCTGCAGGTGAGGTCTCACCTGAGCAGGGCAGAGGGGCAGAATCCCCTCCCCTGCTGCCCACGCTGGGGGCTCAGGCGGGGTTTGGGGGGTTCTGGGTCGCCCTGGCAGTGGCTCCGAGCTCTCCCGAGCTCTGCTCCCCGGCGGAGCAGGAGCAGCGGCCGCAGCCCCAGGCTCGGTTCGCGCTGCCGCCCCCAGAGGGAGCCGGAGCCGCTGGGCTCGGGGCAGCGGGGCCGGGGCTCCGCTCCGCTCCGGGGAGGGCTGGCCGCGCTCTGGAATGCAAAATACAGCTTTCCAGAATGCCAGAAAGGTAATTTAAATGTTAAAACATTTGTGATTGCATAAATTGCACGTATTATTCCAATTGAATTGTAGTGGGATTAATCTGACCTTAATAGAATACTACTAATAATTTATATTATTATCTTTAATAATATTAATTCTAGTTAAATTTTTTTTCCATTTACTTTGTTCATTTAAGGGCAGCTCCACTGAGCTCTGGAGCATTTAGCTCGTGGTGTGCAGCAGTCACTTATCATTTGCACAAGTGGGGATTCCACCAGGCAATTTTCAGAGAAATAAAGATCATCTTTCAGTGAAAGGAACTTAAAAAAAAATTACAGTATTAAATGAGTAGATATTAATGTGTCATATTTAGAATATAAAACAACCCATAATCTGTTCTGAAGTCTCTTTCACCTAAACGTATACTTTCCTTTTTTTTTTCCTTCTAGAGGGATCTTTCATTCTGCTGTTTAACTTATTAGGCACAACCATTCCAACTGTTAAAATAAAATTGTTAAGATCATAATGTCAGTGAAATAAAAACCTTGGCAGTATGATAGTGCCTTGTGAGCAGAGCATCAGTTTGTTGGGGATGAATCGGAATTGCGCATTTCATTAGAATTTATATCACAAGCCAAGGGATGAAGCATTATTTCATTAAGTATCTTGAAATTTCACCAACCTAATGAAGCTGTCAGAATGCTATTAATAAAGCACTGGAAATATTTATTTGTTTGTTTGTAAGGATGCATTTGCTATTATTTAACGTTGTATTTGCAATTTGTTAATTGATGAGCAGAGGCTCAGCGGCGCAGCGGGAGGAGAGCGCCGGGGGCTGCGGGGGGCTGGCAGCGAGGGGCTCCCGGGGGGCCCAGGGGCTGCTCTGTCCTGTGGCAGGATGGGGACACCAGACCTGCTGCACGGGGAGGGAACGGGACACTCTCTACAGGAGTGCTGCTGGGAAAGCACAGCACAGCTACACGCTGCCACCTCCGTTTGAAAATGCGTTTTTAAATTCGCCCTTTCCTGCTTACTCAATTTTACTTTTTTTATTCTCGATTCATCTCTGATGGGGAGCAACTCAGTGAGAGCTGTGCTCTGCTGATGTTGAATGAGAGCTGTGTTAGCTGTGTTAGTAATTACCAGTGCCAGAGAAATCCCCAGTTTTACTGAGTGCTGTTCCGTGAGGATCCTGCCAGTTGCACAACTGGATTGGGCACAGCTCGGATTTACCCGAGGTGGGTCAGCAGCTGTGGCAGGATTACATATGACAGTGTGTTACATTTTGGTCAGGCTCTTTGTCTTGCCTGAGCCCGGGGAAGTTTGAGGGTGTTTTTGGGGTGATGCTGTCTGTGGTGGGGCGGCTCAAAGAGCTTTCCTGGCGTGTGTCTGGCAGGGACCCATTACTCACATGCAGGAGTGCATGGTTTGTGAGTACAAATAAAATTAATCACACTATACAGTCATGTATTATTTAGTACATTCTGTTTGTGATGGTAACAAACAATCAGGAAATCTTTTTCTTCTTCAACCTCCCACCCCATGGCTCACATGGGATGGACTAAAGGGGTTCTAAAGAATTTAAAAGACAGTTTATGCTCATTAGTCAACCCATGGCTTGTGGTTCAACTCTCCCATGTGTGTGGCTGCTTCTTGTTGCTCCAGAGCAGCCACAACCCTCCCGAGCTCCCTGCTCTGTGAGGCTTCACCCCAGCAGAGCAGTGTGAGCCCCAGTGACACGGGACCATGAGGGCTGGAAGGGAGGCAAATCCTTATGGGAAATGGAAAGAAAACCTTGCAAATGAGCCCTGCTTAATAAACTTTCAGCTATGAAGTGTTATCTTGTAAGAGACCATTGTCAAATAAATTCTGCCAGTGAAATTTATACATAAGATTTCCGTGAGTATTAATTACACAGGAAGGTTGCAGGGTCTGTAGTACTCCGCTAATAGGATCTTCAGGAAAAAAAAAAAAAAAAAAAACAGGTCTGCCACAATGTATTAGATTTGTTAAAGAACCAATTTTTAATTAGTTTGAACTGATAAGTTAATTAATGAATTTGCAAATACATACCCAGAACATGTATTCCACACTGCACACTGGATGCTGGGATTTTGCAGGGAATACTCTTTAACGAAGGGATTGTGTGCCTGCCTGAAGTGCAGAATTCAGCAGAGCTGTACTATGGATCCCTAAATAGTGATTTCCATAATTACACAATTAAAGCAGAAAGACTCAATTTAAGGCATGCAAATATTCTTAATTCTGCTCTGCCATGCCACTGTAAAGAAGAGACAGATGAATCTGATTATGGGTCCAGAAAGCTACAATTCCTCTCTAATACTGAGACGACAGTTGCCTGTTAAGGCAGAGCCGACTCAGGATTTCCTCAGCAAACTGCCAGCACTTCTTCTAAGTACAACTTTAACTTCCAATTTCTTCCCTTTATACTGCTTAGCATGGGGATAACTGCAAATCACTTTAATCTAATTTACCCCAAAATAGTGATGATACATCTCTCAGTATAAACTACTTCTTAACATAACATCTCTCTAGGAGTATCAAAACCACATACAATTTTTCAATTAAAGCAGAAACTCAACCTTTTCTGTCTGAGGAATGCTTTGTTATCTTTTTCTAAGCTTACAGCACCTGATGTGTGGATAAAAAATCTGTCTTCTGGGGATTTTCAGCTAAATCTATTATTTAAATCCCATTTATTAAGGTTCTTTCCTTCCATGTCAGAATTTTCTTGGACACCTTTTTCCTGGCAAACACAACCATGGGCATGATGCACAGCCTGAGCTGTACCCAAGAACACAGCCCTGCCTCATGTGCAGCTGGTGCCCATGTGCCAGCCTGGAACATCCCTGTGGGGTCTCAGCCAGGCTGGGACAGCACACAGGGGCTTCTTCCTCCAAGGTTGTCCCTCAGCCCAGCATGTATTTCTCAGATACATGAAAGCCAAGCTGCCCAAGCTCTGCTGGCAGCTCCAGCATCCTGATATTGCCTCCAGTGGGACCCATGAAGGCAGGTGGCCAAACAATTGCAGCTGCAACCCCACCTGATGGACCCACAAGTGGGGATCTGCTGCCTTGCACCTCCAGGTAGAATCCCAGAATTGTTTGGCTTGGGAGGGACCTGAAAGCCCATCCAGTGCCACCCCTGCCATGGCAGGGACCCCTCCCACTGTCCCAGGCTGCTCCAAGCCCCAGTGTCCAGCCTGGCCTTGGGCACTGCCAGGGATCCAGGGGCAGCCACAGCTGCTCTGGGCACCCTGTGCCAGCCCTGCCCACCCTGCCAGGGAACAATTCCTGCCCAATATCCCATCTAATCCTGGAAAAGCCATTCCCTGTGTCCTGTCCCTCCATCCTGTGTCCCCAGTCCCTCTCCAGCTCTCCTGGAGCCCCTTTAGGCACTGGAAGATGCTCTAAGGTAAAGGCAGGGTAGATTCCAACACTGGGAGATGGCCATTTCATTATCTGTCAGAAGTAGAAGGAAGCTCTTTGTTGTAGCAATAAACCTCTCCCTGTCAGCAGAAATGTGTTGTGTGGCCATTGAAGAGTGGGTAAGAGGTGCCCTATGGTTTGGGATTTTATTGCTTTGCAGTTTGCTCTGGAGAGTGTAATGTTTATACAATCCTACTGCTTTTAAAACCAAAGGTTTCTTGTTTTATATAGGTAAAATACATGTCACATGCTTGTAAATGCTCCCACACCCTGGCATTTGCTCCTGAAATTCAGCTGCATCCTGAGCTCTCCACAGCTCCTACCTCTCCACCAAGCACCCGGAGCAGGAGGAGCAAAGCCCCACCTGCATCCCAGCTCACGCTATCAGCTCCACAGTCAGAGGCATTGGCTCTCACTGGAATTTCCCCAGGACATGGCATTATTGGCATCACCCAAACAGAGCCCATCCCAATGACTCAGCCACTGCCATTTCTGACAAGGCTTGGATGCAATTGAAAGTCTCATCATTGTGCAGGGAAAAGCTTTGTTCCTGAATCTGGATGTTTTTGGAGCTCCTGTTGTCCTGTTGTCCACAGTTGGTTTTCAGTGCATTCAGTTCGTTGCAGGGATCCCCAGTCTGTGCTGCACCTCGCACCAGTGCAGATCCTTTTGGGCACTCAGGGCACACACGATCCCAGCAAAGGAGGGGACAAAAGTGACCACAGCTGGAAAAGGAAGGAGCAGCTCAGTGCTGACAAGAACAAATACAATGCAACACTTCCTTTCTGTATAACCATTGGCAAACATTTCTGATGAGCTTTAATGGCTCAGAGCAAAGCAAACAGACGGTGCCGGGGTCAGGAAGAGTGAAGTGGGGATTTATTTTTTTCTGCCAGTCTCACAAATATCTTTGCAGATACAGGTGATTATAAATAGTCCTTTGGCCATTTCCTGACTGCGGTTTGTCGACTCTTCCTTATTTATGGAAGTGATGAGGAGTGTTCAGCATGTTGCCCTGGCGTGGGGCTCAGCCCCAGTATTTCGGGCACAGAGTCCAAACTCCAGAGTGGGCACTGGAACAGGGATAACTTTTGGCCCAGATGAGTGAATGCTGTGATGAGATGAAGGGGATCATGAGCTCTAGATTTACTTAGGCAGACTGCTATCAATAATTTCCTCCTCCAGACTACTGAGCACATATCCCACAAAAAGGCTCCTCACTGGAATCAGCACAAGTGCCTTATGCAGAGTCCTCCTCACCTCACTGGGCTTCGCCTCCACTGTGTTGTATCTTCATCCTCAGGTGAGATTTCATAGAATCCCAGAATTTCCTGAGCTGGAAGGGATCAAGGATCATCCAGTGCAGCTCCTGTCCCTACCCAGACCCCCCAACAATCGCAGCCTGTCCATCCCTGGCAGCGCTGTCCAAACGCTCCTGGAGCTCTGGCAGCCTCGGGGCCGTGCCCATTGCCTGGGGAGCCTGGGCAGTGCCAGCACCTCTGGGGGAGGGAAGAACCTTTCCCTGAGCTCCAGCCTGAGCCTGGGCAGTGCCAGCACCTCTGGGGGAGGGAAGAACCTTTCCCTGAGCTCCAGCCTGAGCCTGGGCAGTGCCAGCACCTCTGGGGGAGGGAAGAACCTTTCCCTGAGCTCCAACCTAAACCTCCCTAGTTTCCCCAAATGGAGTTAGCTGTGAACTGCAATGCCCTTCCAGGGGTTAAACGACATCTTCCCCTGACTCGTTTGCCCAACAGCCTGTGCCTGCTGCCAATATCCCTGACCCCACAGCTCCAACAGAAGTCCACACTGCAGAAACAAACTCCAGGACACTCCATTGCCTTGTAATGGATGCTGTGCAGGCTTTGACACACACAGAGTAGCAACTGTTAGTTCTGCCTACCTTAAAAACAACCTATGGGGAATACACGAGAATACAGCACCGTAAAAGATTATCAAGCCCTTGCATGTATGTGCATTGTCACAATCTTTAATCATATTATTACTTAGGATTTCTGCAGCTAGGACACCCTTACGAGCTCATGGGAAGTGGGGTCCTACCAGGAACCCACTTCTGCTTCCTACCAGGATGGCATTCCCAGTCTGAGATGACTACAGAGCTTCCCTGGGAAGGTGAAAGCATTGCTGCTGCTTCATCTTAAGGGCAGGTGTGTTGGGGTGATGTGGCAAGAAATGTGTATTCTATCCCCATCTGTTGAAGCCGGGTGAGGCAGTTATTTCCTTATATCCGTGGGACATACTATCTGCTAATGGGCCAGCTTTAAGACCAGCTGGGGCAATCATCTTTATCTTTTCCAGAGCCCATCCTCCCTCCAGGAGAGATCTCCTGTTCATGGCCATTGAGTCCCAGGGCATGGCTGATAAAATTCCATCATCCCATGGGAGATGCTCCAGCCAGGGGAGGAGCCAAGCCTTTCCTACATAAATAAAAACCTGAAATTTTAGACAGCAAATTATCCGTCTTTCCACTGGATTCCAGAGGAAAACTGGACCTTTCCACATCATCTCTGGACCTTCAGAGGAAACTGCACCTTCTCCAGGAGCACTGCTCCAGCTGAACCACATCTGCCACTGCAGGAGGATGCAGCCACCATGGAATGGGACTGTGCCAACACCCTGACTGACTGACGGGTGTCAGCTTGGATTCTGACTCTGGCAGGGTTTTGGGATTGTTCTTTGTAATACTGCATTTCTATTTTAATTTTCCTAGTAAAGAACTGTTACTCCTAATTCCCCTTTCTTTGCCTGAGAGCCCCTTAATTTCAAAATTATAATAATAATTAGGAGGAAGGGGGCTTACATTCTCCATTTCAAAGAGAAGCTTCTGCCTTTATTGGCAGAGACCTGTCCTTCAAACCAGGACGGTAGGAAAGGAGGGAGAAGTCACTGAGTTACCTCTGGCAAGCCCAGTGTTGTGTAGATGCTGATGTCCCAGGAAGAATTCAACCTTTTCAGGCTGGGAATCCCACAGAGATGTGAGCACCACTATCCTCTCTGCCTGCAGACACCAGAAACTGGAATAAGAAGAGAAAAGTGATTGACATTTTTTGGAAAGCACGGTCTGAAATGTGGTGTGGAGAGCTCCTGGCTGCAGTGAGCCTGTCAGTAGTTCTTATCCAGAGAAGGTCTGAGGGCACTTCAAAATAAGGATGTGGGTTTTCAGGCTTTGGTCATGAGGAAGCTTTGAGACAAAACCAAAATTTGGTACCAGTCAGGACAGAAGGGCCCATCGGATGCTATCAGAGTGGCAAGACTGGCACAGCTAAAATATCTGTCCCAAATAGGTCACATCAGCAGAAGGGACTTCAGCCCTGATGAGTGACCTGATGCGTATCTCACTCTGCCAGGAACAGAACATGTTTGGGATTTCCTAGACCTAACCCACAGAAATTTGCTAATCAAGGATGTCTTGACTAGTAGAATTTTTACATTAGACCTCACCCCAGGGGGGAGAAGGGGCTGTCCCTCAGGCAGGGGGGGTCACGAATGATGGTGTTTGTTGTGTGCAAACAGCACAAAATCGACAGCAGGAACACAGGTGGGTTTTAAGGACTGGTTTCACAAAGACAGGACCAACCAGCAGCCAAATCCCTCAGGAGGGAGGCTTTGAACTCTGAGATCTGACCCAGAACTTGGAACTGTCCCCTATGGACCCCCAACCTCTCCACCCAGAGCGATGTCTGTGCTCACTGGCAGTCAAAGCAGACTGCAAAGCCATTGCAAAAACACACATGAAAGAGGAGATCTGGTTGGCATCTCTATGAGTTTCACAGTTGCCACTCCTTTTCTGCATCTAGTCTGTCTCCACGACCAGAAGAAATGAGAGGTTTGGGCTGAGGAAGCTAGAAGAGCTCAAACATTGTCCTCCCAGAGGGAAGAGAGTCCCCAAAAGAAGGTGGAGGAGTGATTTATCCACACGGTTCGTGGACATGGGAGGCAGGAGGCTTTTCCGTGTTACAAATGGATCAAATGGAAGCAAAACAGGGCCAGGCTCAAAGTGAGAAGGTGATGAATGGTTGGCCAAGTTACCATGAGCTGTGATAGGTTCTCCAGTGCTGAAGATGCTCCAAAGCACCCAGGGATGGCTTGAAATGTGCCCTCAGACATCCCGGGACACAGGGGGGTGAGTATCTTTTACCTCCAGGCTTTGGCTTTTGGAGGTCACTGTTTCCAAAAACAAAGGGATGTTGAGGGTATCTCCATGCTCCTCCTCCTCCGTCCTGCAAACTCCATGTCAAAATGGCATTTCCCCCAAACTCTCCTCAAAGATTATTTGTTAAACACTGAATTTTGCTTTAGTCTGCTCCATGGGGGATTCCTTCTGGCTGCGCCTCATGCCAACGCTGGGGCTGAAAGCCTCGTGAGTGGTTTCTGCTTCTTGACTTCCCACATCCCCTCTAAGCTCATTTGGAAAACATCTTCCCTTGCCCAACGTCCCCACCAATTCCCCTGCCCCCTTGTTTTTATTTAGCTCTGTAATTACATTATCTGACCGTACAGCAATTTGGAATGAAATCTGCATAAAAGATATTAAGAAAAATAAATCTGTGTTTTGCAATATCTTTGAAGTTATCTTTAGGCTGGGCAACAAGAGCAAAATCAGCATTTGGCTCTCCACAAATCCTTGGTTTTGCAGAGCTCTTGGGAAAGAGGGTTTCATGGGCTGGGGCAGGAAAATTCACAAGTTCAGATTATTTTATTAATACTATTAATAACTATTTTTGGCACTGCTTCACAACGGAGAAAACATCAGGTATGCATGAGATGTAATTACGTTTATAGTTAATGCTGTGTGCTTTCCAGGGGAAGAAAAGCAGTGATTTTTTTTTTCCCCTTTATTTTTGGAGGAAATTAGCAAAGTTTGCTGAGCAGTAACAAGTAACGAGTAACGAGTGTTGTGAGCATGTGGAAAAGCTCTTTGTGGAGACACAGAGTGTCGAGGTGAGTTTCGTGTGAGGGTAGAGAAAGGCTTTTCCATGTTTTGTATTGTGGCAAAACAGTTCTCAGACATGGGGGGACCAAGAGCTGGGAGCTTCGAGGCTAAAAGGGCAGGGGGTGATTTCAGCCCTGGGTGTGCTGTAAGGGGGTTGGGGGCTTGGAGAGAGGGTGTGATGCTGCCCAAGCCATTCGGAGAATCATGGAATCACAGACTATCCTGAGATGGAAGAAACCAACAAGGATCCCCCAGTGCAGCCCCTGTCCCTGCCCAGACCCCCCAACAATCCCAGCCTGTCCATCCCTGGCAGCGCTGTCCAAACGCTCCTGGAGCTCTGGCAGCCTCGGGGCCGTGCCCATTGCCTGGGGAGCCTGGGCAGTGCCAGCACCTCTGGGGGAGGGAAGAACCTTTCCCTGAGCTCCAGCCTGAGCCTGGGCAGTGCCAGCACCTCTGGGGGAGGGAAGAACCTTTCCCTGAGCTCCAGCCTGAGCCTGGGCAGTGCCAGCACCTCTGGGGGAGGGAAGAACCTTTCCCTGAGCTCCAGGCTGACCCTCCCTGACCCAGCTCCAGCGGCTCCCTCGAGTCCCTCCTGGCACGCCATGTGTCCCCTCTCACCCCGTGTCCCCATGCCCCTTCCCCTCGTGCTCAAGGAGGTGCAGGACGTGTACGAGGCCTGCGGGACCCGGGCTCTCCCGTCCGCCGGGCTCTCGCCCCCTGGCCAGGCCGGGGGTCACCGGGCCGCCCTCGGGGACTGTCCCCGCGCTCTGCCGGGGCCCGCGGGGTGCGGGGCGGGCCGGGGTCCGCAGCCCGCACCCCGCCACCACACACTCCCACAGCGGGACACCCCCGGGGGCGCCGCGGCGCGGAGCGGCCCCACAGCGCCGAGCGGCCCCGCGCCCGCCGGGCGGCGGCCGGGCCGGGCCGGGAGCGCGGTGCCCGGCGCGGGGGCGGAGGGCAGCGCGGGGCCGGCCGGGCGGGCGGCGGGGCTCCCGCGCCGGGCCAGACTCAGCCCCTTTCTCCCGGCGCCGCCGGCTGCGAGCGCGCTGCGGCTGGAGCTGCCCCCAGAGCGGCTCGTGATGGCGGCGGCGCGGGCTCGGCAGCGGGAGGCGCCCGCCCAGCCCTGCGCGCCGCGCCGCTAGCGGCAGCGCCCGTGCCCGCGGCGGCCGCCCCGGCCCATGCCCCGGGGGAAGGGGGCTGCAGCAGCCCGGCGAGCCGCCCACCCGCGCAGCGGGGGCATCGCCCCACTCGCCGCTCCTGGGAGGGCGGAAAGGAGGCAGCGGCGGCGGCGGCGCCGGCTTTGTGCGCGGCGGGCGGATCGCAGGCCGCGGCGGCGCGGGGCTCGCCTGCTCCCGCCCCAGCCCCATGAACCAGCCGGACGGCTCCGCTCCGGCGGCGGCGGCGGCAGCGCAGGTACGCGGCGGCCGGGCGGCGTGTCCCCGGGGGAGGCGGAGGGAGCGGGGAGGAAGGGAACGGAACGGAAGGGAAGGGAAGGAGGGAGGGCGGCAGCCGCAGCCGCCCCGTCGCGGAGCCCCGGCGGCGCTTTGGCGCAGTGCGCGGGGGCAGCGCCGGCAGCGGCTCCCGGACCCTGCGGTGCCGGAGCCCGCGGCCGCTCGGACCGGGCGGAAAACAAAGCGGAGCTCAGCAGCCATGTCGGGGACGAGCCGCCCCTCGGCCCGGCCCGGCCCGGCCCCGCTCCCCGGCCCGGCCCGGCCCGGCCCGGCCCGGCCCCGCAGCGCTCCGCGCCCCTTCACAGGCCTTTTTCTTTTCTTTCCCTTCTTTCTTCTTTTTTGTTTTCTCTCTCTTTTTTTTTTTTTTTTTTTTTTAATTTTTTTTTAATTTTTTTTTCTCCTCCTTCTCCTAATTTTTTCTCCGGAACGTTTCCCCCGTTTTTTTTTTGGTTTTTTTTTTTTTTTTTTTTTTTCCATTAAAACGACGCCACCTAGAGGAGACTATTTCGTAAATTACAAAAAAAAAAAAAAAAAAATTAAAAAATTGAAAAAAAAAAAAAAAAAATATTCTGCTATTTCTATTTTTTTCCCAGAAAGTTGGGACCAAATCCCTCATGCTGGGATTCCTCCAGCAGCTCCCGCAGTGCCCCGCAAATTTCATGTGTGTCCCTTTGGATCCAAAGCCCAGCTCATGGAAATGAAAATTAAACAGGAATTTGAATGAATTCAGGTTTTTTCCCCTCCACCCCCATTTTCTGGGGAAGAACGGAGCCTGGGAGCAGCAGAGTTCTGGGAAAGGAAAGTGAGTCAAGTTTTTGGTGGGCCCGGCGGGTGAGCTGCGGGGAGGGATTACTTTGGGAAAGTGGCAGAATTGCTGTTCCGGAGCAATTAGGAATTGGGCTTCATTGTAATTTTGAACTTGTGCAGCAAGCTCTGCCAAAACTCAGGGTTTATTTTTTTTCCCTTTTTGCTGCAGTGCTTAAAGTTATTTTGTTTGAAATGAGGAATTTTGCAGGAAAATGAAGAACACAGAAAATTTGCTGTGGACACACCCAAATTTTTTTTTTTTTTTTTTTTTTTTTGTGATTTTTGGATTTCATGCAAAACTGCTGTTAAACAATGAGGTTCTAAAAACTGTCCAAGAAAACACGAGGACAAGCAAAATTAAGAGTCGAATGTCAGTTTTATTTTAGAATTTCTTGGCTTTTTGGATGGTTTCTCCTGGCATAATTAAAACAGTTTCCAGCATTTAATTTCCTACTTCTTTTGTAAAGAATAAAATTTCCATACTGTGATTTTTAGGTTTTTTTCCCCTTCTTTTTTTAAACACACTGTAATAACTCCAGGTTCTGTGGCTCACATAAATCTAATATTTACACAGGTTTATTATAAGGTCCGCCATGATATTATGAATATGCATAATTAACAATATTGTGAAAAAATAATTGCAGATTTAGTGATTTTCATTTTTTTTTCAAACTGAAGTGCCTTTAAAGGGCTCAGCCATGATATTTTTTCACGATTTCAAAATCCTTTTTCTCCTTGACTGTTAAAGCCTTGCTGGAGTCTAAATTGAAAATATTTTTTTTTCATGAATATTTTTGGTGCTCTTTTTTTTTTAATTGAATTTTTTTGTTTGTTTGTTTTAAATGCTGTCCTGTCTCTATTATTTTGCTATTACAGAGTGCCTGTGAGTTCTGGACTGTGCACACACTGGTTTATTATTGTAGGGTTGCCCTTGAATACTGGGGTCTTGGTATTGATCTTTTTAAAAATAAATAACAAAAGAGCACTGAAACATGCATTGTTTCAAGAAAAAAGCAATCTAGGAGAGCTACATGGCCTTTCCACCCAAAAGTGGGGGAGGGAGAGGAAGGGAAAGATTAGGTCAACATTGAGTTTTACCAACCTTGACACAGTATCCTCTCTAAAATGGGGACAAAATAGCAAGATGGCTGGCTTCACAGCTGCAGCAGTTTGGATTTTTTTTTTTTTTTTTTTTTTTTTTTTCTCTTTGGAAAAAAGCATTTTTAAATTTTAAACTCCAAAGTGAGTTTCTGGAGCTACCGGGCACACACCAGCAAATGCTGAAATCTGGGTGCTGCACAAAATAAAATAAAATTTCAAGCCAGAATGAATTTTAAATTTTGAATCTCAAACCCCCGAAAAGTTTTTTTTTTTTTTGGGGTTTTTTTTGTTATTGTTGTTGTTTTTTTTTTTTTTTTTGATTTTCCATTCCTTGTAACTCGATATTTGCTGGAAATCAGAAAGGAGTGGGTGGTGAATTCAGGTTTTCGTGGCTGTTTTCGCTTTTCTCCCCTTTATTTGTTTCATGTTTTGAATTTCTCAAAGGAGGGGGGGCAATGGAAAAAATTTGCAAGCAGGATAACTCTTGGGTGGAGGAAGAAATACTCTGAAATGTCAACTCCATATTTTTATTTTTGCATTTATTTGCCCCCAGCCCCCCCGATAGGGACCCACCCTCTTCCTGAATCCCTTTTTTAGCAAATAATGGAGCGAGAGGCCGGTGCCAGCCCGGCAGTGGTGCAGTTAGAGCCGGGTGCCACATCTGCCTCAAAATTACACACAATGCTCCAAATTGGATTAAACAATCCTGGAGAATATTTTATTCATGGTTTCATCCAGGAAGCTGTAGCGTGGTGGCTTTGCCATGTTCTTACCCTCCAAGAATTCCCTTTCTTGAGCTGCACCCCAGAACTTTTACTACTCTATGATTATACCCCAAGAAACTGTTTAGCTGTAATGTTTTTTTTTTTTTTTTTAAGGTTTCATACATTTTTTTCTCGTGTGAATCAGATCTTTTGATGCTGCTTTTCCTTTGCCCTGCCACACACCTGGAGATGTGGGGAGCAACCCCGTGGTCTTGGCATTTGGGGGGGACACTTTGATGGGTGCTGCATTTTAATGGGAATTAATGAGCAAGCTTTGGTTCTGGGGTCACAGTTCTGACATTTGGCCGTGATGCCTTTCGAGTTTCTCCTGAACCAGAGGAGGAAGGTGGGGAGGCCTGGGCTGGAGGTGTTTCCAGCTGTTGTGGGGATGCTGGCTGGCTGCTGGGGGTGCTGTGTGTGTCCCCCCTGCCCTGGGGGATGCTGTGCTGCTGGGGGTGTGGGAACTGCAGCCTTGCCCATCTTTAACTCCCTGGGGAGCAGCAGCTTTCCAGCACCAGCTCCCACTGCTGGGGGTTATAATGACTCTGATTCTCACCTTTCTGCCTGTCCTTCCAGCACAAACCTGCTCCTGCCTGGAAAAGATTTCATAATTTTTCATTGCAGTCTGCCTTCAGGGGGATTTTTTTTCTTTTCTTTCCGTTTTTTTTTTTTTTTTTTTTCCTTCTGGAAAGTTGATCAATATTTTATCCTTTTCAAAATTGCTGTTGGCAGCCTGGAAGGGGAAGGGAGGGAGGGAGCTCAGCTGAGTGATACCAACAGATTTCTTGTGACATAACTGAAATGTATTTTTTAAAAAGAAAAATTTCCAGGACCTCATTTTCAGTGACATATTTTCATCCTAGAATGAAAACAGACATAATATTATTAAAATAGTAGATAATATTTATACAAATGCCATATAAAACCTTGGGAGGTTATTGCATGACTCCAGGATAATTTAAATATATATCACTGCCATAATGCAACGTTGGGAATAGTTCAGTTCATGGGTGCAGTCACATGGCCCCAGTGATGCACACTCAAGTTTGCAATTATGCAAGTGCAGGAGTGAAATTAGAGTGGAATTAGTGTTCTAAAAATTAGATTAATTTAATTTTAAGTTTTTCGAGGCTGGGGGGGAAGACAGTTTAAACCTGCTCTAAGGGTCACGGTGATACAGAGTCGGGGTTTGTGCCCACTGTGTCAGGGTAGGCTCAGGCTGGAGCTCAGGGAAAGGTTCTTCCCTCCCCCAGAGGTGCTGGCACTGCCCAGGCTCAGGCTGGAGCTCAGGGAAAGGTTCTTCCCTCCCCCAGAGGTGCTGGCACTGCCCAGGCTCAGGCTGGAGCTCAGGGAAAGGTTGTTCCCTCCCCCAGAGGTGCTGGCACTGCCCAGGCTCAGGCTGGAGCTCAGGGAAAGGTTCTTCCCTCCCCCAGAGGTGCTGGCACTGCCCAAGCTCAGGCTGGAGCTCAGGGAAAGGTTCTTCCCTCCCCAGAGCTGGCACTGGCTGGCTGGAGCTCAGGGAAAGGTTCTTCCCTCCCCCAGAGGTGCTGGCACTGCCCAAGCTCAGGCTGGAGCTCAGGGAAAGGTTCTTCCCTCCCCCAGAGGTGCTGGCACTGCCCAGGCTCCCCAGGCAATGGGCACGGCCCCGAGGCTGCCAGAGCTCCAGGAGCGTTTGGACAGCGCTGCCAGGGATGGACAGGCTGCGATTGTTGGGGGGTCTGGGCAGGGACAGGGGCTGCACTGGGGGATCCTGGTGGGTCCCTTCCAGCTGTGGATATTCTGTGGATCAATTCCAGCTCAGGATATTCTGTGGATCAATAATTCTTTGGAAAATCTGCCAGTTCAAGAATTTCAGCCTTCCCACCATGGCATGGCAGGACTTGGTACAAGGTCCTGGATGCTGCTCCTGTGGTGCCCATGGCACAGCTCCCCATGGCACAGCTCTCCCATGGCACAGCTCCCCCATGGCACAGATCCCATGGCACAGCCCCCATGGCACAGCCCCCATGGCACAGATCCCATGGCACAGCCCCCATGGCACAGCCCCCATGGCACAGCCCCCATGGCACAGCCCCCATGGCACAGCCCCCATGGCACAGATCCCATGGCACAGCCCCCCATGGCACAGATCCCATGGCACAGCCCCCCATGGCACAGCCCCCCATGGCACAGCCCCCATGGCACAGCCCCCATGGCACAGCCCCCCATGGCACAGATCCCATGGCACAGCTCCCCCATGGCACAGATCCCATGGCACAGCCCCCATGGCACAGCCCCCCATGGCACAGATCCCATGGCACAGCCCCCCATGGCACAGCCCCCATGGCACAGCCCCCATGGCACAGCCCCCATGGCACAGCCCCCCATGGCACAGCCCCCCATGGCACAGCCCCCATAGCACAGCCCCCATGGCACAGCCCCCATGGCACAGCCCCCATGGCACAGCCCCCATGGCACAGCCCCCATGGCACAGCCCCCATGGCACTGCCCCCATGGCACAGCCCCCATGGCACAGCCCCCATGGCACAGCCCCCCATGGCACAGATCCCATGGCACAGATCCCATGGCACAGCTCTCCCATGGCACTGCCCCCATGGCACTGCCCCCATGGCACTGCCCCCATGGCACTGCCCCCATGGCACAGCCCCCATGGCACAGATCCCATGGCACAGCTCTCCCATGGCACTGCCCCCATGGCACAGATCCTATGGCACAGATCCCATGGCACAGCCCCCCATGGCACAGCCCCCATGGCACAGCCCCCATAGCACAGCCCCCCATGGCACAGCCCCCATAGCACAGCCCCCATGGCACAGATCCCATGGCAGATCCCATGGCACCCCCCCATGGCACAGCCCCCCATGGCACAGATCCCATGGCACAGCCCCCCATGGCACAGATCCCATGGCACAGCCCCCATGGCACAGATCCCATGGCACAGCCCCCATGGCACAGCTCCCCATGGCACAGCCCCCATGGCACAGCCCCCATGGCACAGATCCCCATGGCACAGCCCCCATGGCACAGATCCCCATGGCACAGCCCCCATGGCACAGCCCCCATAGCACAGCCCTCATGGCACAGCCCCCCCATGGCACAGCTCCCCCATAGCACAGCCCCCATAGCACAGCTCCCCCATGGCACAGCCCCCATGGCCCCCCATGGCCACTGGTGGCCTCTACTTGAGTCTCTCAGGCTTGGGTCAGATTTGGGGTGTGGCACAGGGCAGTGTGCCAGCCAGCCCAGCTGCTGTGGGGTGAGATAAGGGTGTGTGGGGAGTGTGGCACATCCCAAGGGTTTGCTGCATCCCCCATACCCTGCCACACTGGGCTCTGTGCTTGCTTCAGCTCATGCTTGGATCTCTGTGGGCAATTACTTGTATGCTGGAAGCTGTAAAACAGACAAGGGTGGTCCTGCAGTCCTGGGGAGCCACCCCAAAATGTGAGTTTTGTCAGAGGTTTGCCACATCAGCACTATTTGTACATATTGTACACATTGAGGCAAGGGGAAGAGGTGCCTGGGCAGGGCCTGCCAGAGCTGGGGGTGTTTTGGTAAGGGACATGGGGAAATGGCCCCAGGAGATATTTATTTCTTGCAATTTCTACATTTCTGTGCATCCAGCATTGTGCATATTTGGAATTTCACATTTATGGATTCTGTTTGGCCATACCACGTTTTCTGGGGAAGAAGTTTCTAATTTTTAAAGGTCTTTTATGGATTAATTGCTAGTCATCTGCCTCCTTTTTGCTTTTGTTTGGTTCCTTGAATGTCTCTTGATTATTTTGTACTATGTGATGCCAATTTAGTGGTTAACTAGTATGCAAACTACATCTGGACGTGTTGACTTTGCATTAACAATCATTGATTTGTCTGGAGCAAGGGAATAGAAATGAATGCTGCTGTTTGCCATGGATAGTATATGAAAAATAACCATTTGCAATGTGCCTTTCATCAGGGGCACAGGGCTCTGGTGCAGCTTGTCACAGTGGCTCTGCCTCATCACGTGAGAGCTGAATTTTTAAACCATGGCACCAGGAGTGGGAAAAAGGACTGGAGAAGGCAGTAGCTCGTGGTGTGTGGGGAAGGGGTCCTATGTAGGAGCAGCTCCTGGTGACCTTGGTTAGCTCTGGTGACAGTGGGAGTGGGGTAAAGTTGTAACAGAAGGGGAGTGGAAAAACATGAATGTATGTAATACATAATATGTAACATATAATATACGCCATGTGTGTAGAGCTGTTTGCTTGGGAACATAACCAAGAGGATGCAAAATTTAATAATCAAAAATAATAAGCAGAAGTTTGAGTTGATGGTGGCTTCAGCAACAGCTGTTTCTCCCCAAAACCTGTGGTTGCAGCCGTGTGGGGGGCTCTGGATGGAGCAGGGTGTGATGCCTGCTGTCCCTGCCTGGCCGTGGGGAAGCTGGGATGTGGCTGTGGCTGCTGCATGTTCAGGTGACATGTGGGAGGCATTGCTCCACACTCATGTCTTCTCTGGAAGAAAGGAAAGGTTGAGCAGATGCCCTTTCTGCAGAGGAGGTCTCTTCCCAAGATGTTTGTGCTATAACATCAAAGCTGCTATGCACTCGCTCCTTGGTGTTTCAAATTACAGTCAGAGTGGTCCCTTGGTTGAGGTTTGATATTCACACCTCCATTGGTCCATTGAATCCACTCATCCCTGGTCCTTTTCTGCTGTCTCCTGCTCAGCCTCACTGCTGGTGGTGGGGCTGTGGTGGGGTGTGATGCTCAGTGCCAGTGTTGGCCATCCTTTGGGCTGGGCTCTGCTGTGAGGGTTCTTCCCACGCTGCAATTGCTTTTCTGATGCTGGAACATGCATGCCAGACCCCAAGTGATGGACACAGGTCATCTCCTGAAATGTGGGGTTTGTACTCCAACACTACTGAGTGTGTAAATGCACTGGGAGGTGCTGGGCAAGCTGCATGGTGGCACTCTGAGTTACTTGTTGGATTCTCCCAAAGTGAGAAGTGGCAGAAAAAAAGATTAAATAAAGAAAATTCTCCCCTGTGGTCCTTGAAAGTGCAAAGAAGCTTCATATTCTGAGTGCATTGGGGAAGGATGTGGCACAGAGGGCATGAGCAGTGACACAGGTGGATTAGAATCCATCCCCCTAATTAAACTTCCTGTGTACCCATAGAGAAGAGTTCTTGAGCCATTTTCCAGTGTTTTGGCAGCTGAGTGGTAGTTAGCTCTGGTTCACTGATCAGGCTTGGGGGCTTGTGCCAGCGTGCTGAGAGCTCTTGCTCCAGCTGGGCTGCTGCCTGGGGCAGCCTAGGGAGCAGAGGCAGGGTGGAGGGCACAGGGCATGTTCTGCCTCCCCTTGGTGGGGTCAGACCAGCTGGACCCCCTGCCTGTGCCTCCCTGGGTGTGGGTGTTCCCAAGTGACTCTTGGCTGAGGTCAGGGCAGAGTTTCAAGCTCCTGCCAGGTGATGGAACTTGTGCTTGATGGAGCTGTGCTGCCTCTGGAGAAGCTGGAGGCCAGGTGGCTCTTTTGGGGTGAAACTGCAGAGCCCTGGGTCAGCCTGGCATGGGGCTGTCCCCATGGGAAGGCCCGAGGGCTGCCAAACCTTGTGCTTTTTGGTGATGGGCACCAATTCCTCTGCTGGAACAGCTTTCCTGGGAGTTCCTCCCTTTATTTCCCTCACCTGTATTTCCAAGGCACTCCAGTGTGTGCTTAGAAAGGTTTTGCTGCTGTACTGTACCTGCAAAGATTTAATTATATAGGCAAGGCTTTCCTTGCTTGTGATTCCCAACACTCCTGCTTGTTTCACATCTATATTTGCCTGGTGTGATGTGGAAAATAAGGTTGGAAGTGGAGAAGTAGAGACTGGAGAATTTGCCTGATAAGGCGCTGACAAAGGGAAACATGAATGTCAGAGTGTGGAGCAGAGGGGAGCTGCTGGAGCCTCGAGGAGTTGCCATGGGTGTTTGAGGATCAATACCCTGCCTGTGTGTTTGTGTATGGATGTGCCTGAGACACTCCTGGGTGCAGCGAGGGTCTGTGCTGGGTCTGGGATGCTGGGAGGGCTCTTGGGTCCATACTGTGCTTGGGCCAGGAGCACAGGAGCTCCGTGGTGTTTTCTGCCCTGGTTTAGAAATCAGGGATGTTACACACAAGGTTTGACACCTCAGCAGCTGATAGAAGTGAGAGCAGCTGGGTTTGTCAGACCTTCCCTCTGGCAGTGAGTTGAGCCAGGCTGGGTGGGCCAAATGTGGTCACGTGGCACTGCTGGTGTCCCGATGGCACCACTGTGTGTCCAGGCTCTTCAGGAATTAATATTTGTTGTGATTTCATTTCACTAGATACACGCAGGCAGCAGGAATTTTATGGAAGTTAATTTTTTTCTCTGTGTGGGTGTAGGTATCCTTTCCTGTCTGAAAATAGCAGCAGAAGTCAGTTTTCAGAAGTTGGGTGTGCTTGCATTGAAGGGCCATCATTTACTGCTTCCAGTATGTTGAGAACAATTTTAGTGCAAGTATTTAATTGCTTTAGACCTATTTTTAGAAGTATTAAACCTCAGTTTTCAAAACTGCAACCAAAGCCAGCAGTTCTGCCGGTGTGGGAGAGCCAGGAAGAGAACCTGGAGGGCAACCTGGAGTGACGTGGGCTGGCCCCACTGGGAGCAGGGCAGGGCTTGGGGTGCTGCTGAGCCTTTGGGGTGCACGCTTGAAATCAAGCTGCCTGTATTTTGGTGAGTTTTTTTTTTACTACTATTCTATTTACTTGGCTACATGAGGAGAGAATGAATGAATGAAGCACGTTTCCAGCAGATTTGTACAGTTTCTTATGTTAAGTCTGCAGGCTGGTGGATGGAGTTTGGAGGCTGAGCTGGGAGCATCCCAGAGAACAGCGTGCAGGCAGCCCCAGTAGGGCTCTGGCTCAAAACCCAAGAATAGCTCCTGCTTTTCTGGGTAAATCTGTCACTTGAGGTCTGATGTGCTTACTCTGTGGGCTGCAAATCCTGAGCTTTCACTGGCGTTAGTGAAATATTTGTGATTTTGAGGGTGGGAGGAGAGAGTTGTGAGAATGTAGGGTAATTATTGGCTGGGAATAAAATACATTTTTGAATTTGTGCATGCATTTTGGAAACCTCTGTAGGGAGGGATGGCTGGATTTGGATCAGGCTGGTGGGAGAGGGGATCTGAAAATCCCCTTGGGAATCAACAGGATTTCTCTTTGCAGTCGGGGGATGCTGTTGAAGATGCTGAGGGGCAATGGCAGTGGCACCAGGGGACAGGCTGGGACCTGGGGTTACTGGTGGGACTGGTGTGGGCTGGCAGGGCTGGAGTTGGACTTCACCAGGGAAGGAATTAATGAATGACCACCTGGAAGGTTGCCCTGGGGTGTGTTTATACTTGGCTTCAGGACATCTCTCTGTTTATGGTTAATACTGCTGGGGTTACTGCATATTAACTCCAAGGGAGGGATATTTTTACCTTCTTATGTGTCTTTATTTTAGAGGCCTTTAAATTTGGCTGGTTGGTGCTAACAGCAGTTGGAATTGGCATTTCTGCTCCATGGGGTTTGTTAGGACATGCCAGAGCCACGGCCTGGCAGGGGTCCTGCTGTGCCTGGAGCCGGGGAGGGCACTGGGCGAGGAACAAAAAATAGAAATGAGAGAGAGTTAGGTGAGATACAATGTGGATCTCTGGATGTATCCCGTGGGGTCTGGGAGCCCTGTTCCTGGGAGTGCTGGCAGATGCCAGAGGGATGGAGGAGAGTCCATTGGAACAGTTATTGGAGATCAGGGAAAGGCCCTTCCCCTGGGCACTGCCCAGCTCCCCAGGGAATGGGCACGGTGTGGGCAGCGCTGCCAGGGATGCCCAGCGTGGGGTTGTTGGGGTGTCTGTGCAGAAACAGGGCTGGGACTGGATGATCCCTGTGGATTTCTTCCAGGTGTGGATATTCTCCATGAACCACATGGAGGGAATAGTGGTACCCTTCGTAAATGACAAAAAACCCCTCAAAATCTAGGTCCCTTTTCCTGAAATCTTGCATGTATTTAATTTTTTTTTTTCCTGTGTAATCTGATTCGGTTTAATTGCCAGAAAGTAGATTTGCTGAGAGTGCTGTGCTTGCTCTTGGTTCCTGATAAGGTGGAGGAGATAAGTCCCACGTTGTGGCTGTTTGTTTGTGTGAGTGGGAAATGTTTGTGCTTCCCTCCTTTGACAGGGAGCTCCTTGGCCGTCCTTCTGCAGCATAAACACTGCTTGTGATTGGAGTTCATTATGGGAGATTTAAAATGTATAAAATGAAATGTTCCTGTCTGCTTTAAGCAGACATATGTCTACAGTTTGCAAATTAACCTAATTAAATATATATGTAGAAATTTATGATATTCAGCTCCTAGCACAAGGTATGCAATTAGCATCCTTGCCAGCAAGGAATTTTCCATTTCTGTCTTGACTTTTCCTCATAGGAGATGTGGTTTGGGGTTTTAAGTTTTTTTTTTTATTTTTAAATTTTTAATCTTCAATCTTTAGTTTTTGTTCTGCTTTGGAATTCACTTAGGGACGACTCCTGTGGGGATTTAGGCTTGTGGTTAAATTTCCCTCCAAGCAGCTCTGACTGAAGTCAGTGAAACATTCCCTAATTCCTGGGCTCCAGCCTGTCCCTTTGCCTCTGCAGGACAGGAGGAGATCGTTTTGTTAGTAGAATATCATGAGCAAAATAGCATTCTGGAGGAAAAAATTGCATTTGAATATTTACATTTTTCAAAGCTCTTCCTTCCTCCCACCCAAAAATAGCAAAAAAAAAAAAAAAAAAAAAAATTATCTGTCTCTTCTTGATTTATGTAATTTTCAAGTGTTTGGCCAATGTTATTTCCAGAACACCCCATCCCTCTACCTGGCAGGAGGGCCCTCACACAAGAAGTACAAATCCATTAATACAACCTCTCATTTTGCAATATTCTGGCACCAGTAATACTACTTTTAGTTCCTTTTCTGCCAAAGTGTTGGGTTGAGGTTTTTTTTGTTTGTTTGTTTATTTGTTTTTTAATATTTAAAGTTCGATCATGTTAGAATAGTTTCCTATATGAATAATCATTTGGTCTATTTTGCATATCAATAGTTGACTCCATTTTCTTCACAAAAAGCCTTTTTTTCCCCATAAACATCCCCAGTGTTCCAGCCCAGAAGGTACTCTTTATTAGCCAAACCAACCAAGTCATGACGTTCCCAGCTCAGCTATTTTAATGATCCCACAAACCCAAAAAAGCAGTAGGAAATTTTTCAAAAGCAAACTGCAGAAACTTTTTCTTTTTTTCTTTTTGGGACATCATAAGTTTTCAACTTTTTGTCCAATTATTTTTGTTACATTTTTCCAAGCTTCAGGCTATAAACTCAAAGAATTTGGGACTGTTTGTTCTTCCTGGAGATTGTTTAGGGGTGTCAGAGGTAACCCAGCGCTGGGTGGAAGAGCTGAGGGCTCGGCAAACACGCTGGCCCCATTCCTAATTTCTGTGCAAGAACTACTGATAATTTTGCATGGGCAAGGTGAGATGTTGGATCAGAACCATTTTCCCCCCTTGGACACCTCTGCAAGTCTGTCCTCCTTTCACTTTGCTGCACTGCTGTGTTTCCCCATCTCTCTGTTTCAAGGCAGAGGGAATTTGGCTCTCAGCTTTGTCCCTTTGCAGGAGCTGCTGCTCTCCCAGGTTGAGGTCCTTGGTGTCTCCTGCCCTCCCTGGGTGTTTCTGTGCTCTCTCCATTACAGGGGATGTCTTTTCAAAGGCCATCAGCAGCTCTGATTCTCAGTTCTCTATCACCAGGTTCTGTGGGTTCACCAACTCCATACTGAAGCAGGCTGGTTTTGGGGTTTCCCTGTGAGCCTGCATCCTTGCAGCTGTCCCATACCTGGGTCCTGTGCAGCTCCAGCTATGGGACACATGATTTACTGTCACAGCAGTATTTTCCACTGGTTCAGGTGTTTCTTTCTCACCTCAGTGCCGTGCCCACTCTTTGGAGGCTCCTCAGATCTTGTCCCAGGATGTGCTGCAGCCCCTTGGGATGTGGATTTTCTGTAGCCTGGCATTACCCACCACCAAGGCAATCATTTGGATAATTGCAGCGTCTGCAATTTATTTAGGCAAATAGGGGACTGAAAAATATTTGCTTTTGCTTGCTTGTAGGGTTTATTTTTAGGGTTTAGCTTTGTGCTTTGGGAAGAAAAGCTGAGCCATCCTGGATGTCCCTTTTCCCTGAGGTGCTGCTCTTTGGGGCTGTTCTGGCCACGCTGTCCATGGCTCAGGAGTTTGCCTGGCTGATCACCCTCCTTGCCCTTGTCTGCTGCCTTGTTTTGTTTTGCAGTCTCTTTGCAGGTGGCTCACCAGGGGCTGTGGGTGCAGCTTTATGCACGGGCACATTTCTGTCCCTGGGCCTGTAATGAGTCTCTGGTTCCATCAGCAGCACTCAGCTGCTGCAGAGGTGTCCCTGTGCCTCCTGCCTTGCCTTGCTGAATGCTAATGGCTCATTTAGGCACCTCCATGTGCTGCACGGGGCTGCTTTCCCTTCCCTTCCCTTCCCTTCCCTTCCCTTCCCTTCCCTTCCCTTCCCTTCCCTTCCCTTCCCTTCCCTTCCCTTCCCTTCCTTCCCTTCCCTTCCTTCCCTTCCCTTCCCTTCCCTTCCTTCCTTCCCTTCCTTCCCTTCCCTTCCCTTCCTTCCCTTCCTTCCCTTCCCTTCCCTTCCTTCCCTTCCCTTCCCTTCCCTTCCCTTCCCTTCCCTTCCCTTCCCTTCCCTTCCCTTCCCTTCCCTTCCCTTCCCTTCCCTTCCCTTCCCTTCCCTTCCCCAAACCCCGCCCTGCGCTCCCAGCAGATATCTGCCGGACCCCACTGTGATAATGAACTGCTCCTGCCCTTTATTTTCCCTCTCTTAATCAGTGGTTAATCAATGAGGTGACTTCTTACTTCATCCCGTGCATATGAAAGTGCTGTGAGTGCACTTGCCACAAGAGCCTTTGCAGAGCAAACTCTTTTGGAATCTTTTGGAAGTCTGGGTGCACCATGCCCTGCTCTACCTGCACCTGGCTCTTGCCAGCAGTGCTCAGAGCACAGGAACCAGAGTGACTCCTGGTGCTCCTTTTTAATCCATGGCAACCCTGACTTTTTAATTGTTCTGGGGTTTTTTTTTTTTGTTTGTTTGTTTGTTTTTAATTACTGTTTATAGTAATATTTCTGCCACAAAAATGAAGTTCTGCAGTTCCTTGGAGTCCTTTTGAAACAGTGGGGCCACATTCAGTGCTTGCTGATCCATAGGTGGATAGCAGTGATTTTGGGGGTGCTGGGTGATTTTAATAGCTTAATGACTTTCAGACTTTTGGGTGGATGCTGTTGGGACCTGGAGATTTTTTGTTTTTTGCTATTAATTTTGCTAGGCAGGTCTGCAGCTTTTCCTGGTGACCCCACAGTTGGGGGTGGATGCTCAGCTCATTCCTCATGAAGGAAGAGTCCAGGGAGGGAAGTGCTGAGCCCTGTCACAAATGAGCATTGGTGCAAAGAAGTTGAATTTTTATTCTGTGGTTTTATCTTGTGATTTATTCCAGAATCTGGCAGATTTCTGGTGCTTGTGTGTTTACTATTTTTTTTCCTTCAGTGACCTGTTTCTCAAAATCTTTTTCTGGATTGACTTTTCTATGGCTTAAAGTGTAGCTTCCTTGAGTTTATAGTCTCCTAATTTGGATTTCTTTCTGAGGGTGTCTTTTTATTTCTTTCTAATGGCCTTTTTCACTCTGCTGTTCAGCTATGATTATTTGTTTAACAAACCCCCTTTGGTAGGTGATAATCATCTCCAAGTTTTCCACCTCACCTGCAAGGCCTTTTAGCTGCCCCATTAACACTCTTAACAAATTTTCCTGTTTACAGAATCATAGAATGATTCCTTCTGTGAGGAGAAGCTGAGAGAATTAGGATTGTTCAGCCTGGAAAAGAGAAGGCTTTGGGGTGACCTAATCGTGGCCTTCCAGGGAGCCTGTGTGAAACATGGAGAGAGACTCTTGGCAAGGGATGGAGGGACAGGACACAGGGAATGGCTTCACTCTTGGCCCAGGGCAGGGTTAAATGGGATACTGGGAAGGAATTGTCCCCTGGGAGGATGGGGAGCAGCTGGGATGGATTTGCCAGAGCAGCTGTGGCTGCCCAGAGCCCTGGAAGTGTCCAAGGCCAGGTTGAACACTGGGGCTTGGGGCAGCCCTTGGGACAATGGAAGGTCTCCCTGCCCATGGCAGGAGGGGACTGAATGGGCTTTGTTGTCCCTCCCAAACCAAACCAGTCTGGGATTCCCTGGGCTGTGTCTGGGGACACAGTGTGGGGACAGAAGTCCTGTGTGGGACCTTGAGCATCATTTCTGCATCAAACTGGCTTTCACATTTGCAAGTCTCTCTGGGGTTATCTGAATTCTCCTCTGACTGAGATTGTGTTTCCTGCCTTGGAAGAGACCTGCAGCCTCTCTGGTTCCTTGGCATTTTGAGCATCCCTCTGTGCTCTGCCTTTCTGGGATGGGCTCCCAGTCCATCAGGGTTCTCTGCTACCTCCTGTCATAATAATCTTGTTTCATTTATTGGGCTGCACATTGCTTCTCTGTCAACACAGCTCCATCATTCATTCTTATGTGATTTGGGTAATGATTGCAATGCCTTGAGTCTTTTGTCTCCTACCTGAAATTTTATGAAGCTTTTCAGGGATACATTTATGACCTCATCAATAGAAAATGCTTCACTTACACTGGATGTTCCTGTAACTTTGATTTTCTCAGGCTTTAGTTTAAATAGGTTTTATATGCTGGCATCTGTTTTCACTTTGATGGTGTCTGGCTTTCTCAGAGGGGCTCCTTTTGGCTCAAGCCCTCCTCAGCTCCCACCCTGCAGCCTGCTTACAGGTGGGGCCTGATGGAACTTCACAAAAATGTCCTGAGTTTCACTTTTTGAGGGTTTGCTGTCCTCTATGCCATTTGCAGGTGCTTTTTAGCAAAGTGTGGTCTTTGCCATGAAGTGAGAGCCATAGTCTGGACTTAAAATTCATCTCCACGTAGAGTGCAGCTGGTGAAGGGCAGGACCCTGATCCCCCCCCTCCTACCTCCCCTCCCTCCCTTGCAGGCTGAGCTTCTGTGATCAGGGCAGCACTGTGCAGAGAATTGAAACAGAATAAAAGGGAAAAAAAGGAATATTAAGAGGAAGAGATGACAGTTATCCTTGAGTTAGAAGTTATCAAGTGCAGAAAATGGATAAAGGAAGTTAAAAACACAAGGGAAAAAAAATCTGTGACTGTCAGTGCTAGGAACAGTAAGAAAGTATTTGTATTAGGAACAAAAGAAATTCTAATAATGGTTTGTGTAGACTTATCACTGCTGAGGAGAGGTAAAATGCATAATAAAGCAGAAAAACTAGACATGTTTAATAAATATTGCTGTTCCCTATTTGTAAGGAGGAGGAATGATCCACTCTCAGCCCATGTGCACAGGAGCTGCCAGGGCCAGCCCCAGCCAGAGGCTGAGCAGGGCAGGGGTTTCCAGCTGCTCTGTGGGGTGATGTTCCCTGGGCACTCCTGCCAGGTTTGCCCCTTGGCCTTCTCTTTGTCTTTCCTCCTGTAAGATTTGAATAAAGTGAGAATATTCCAGAGGATTTGCTGCTGTTGGACTGCCTTAGTCTGGCCAGTGTGGGGAGGAGTGGGTGGGAATGTCAGAGTGGATTTGTTCTCCAGCAGAAGGGATGGAGGGAGTGTGTCCTGAGCTGGCAAAATGTCTGCTTTTGTGTCATTCCCCAAAATGCCCTGTGGCAGCATAAACTGCTGTGAAGCAGGCTGCAAACAGGGGCTGCCATCACCACAGGCACTGGCAGAGCTGGTGAGGAAGGAGGGACTGCAGCTGCCCACAGGGATTTGGATTATGGAGTCACTTTGATATGAATCTTGGGACTGTGCACCTGGAGGGTTGGGACTGCATCTGCTTTTGGTATGGGGAGACCAGAGAGGAGCAGAAGTGCCAAAGCTGGCTTTGGGGTGGGAAAGGGACAGATGCTGCAGGGTGAGCAGTGGCACTGAGTCTGGGAGCGGGGGATGCCAGGCATGGCTGTGCAGAGCCAGGGAGCTGTGTGAGAACAGCTCTTCTGTTGCCTTTGCTTTAACACATTATCCCCATTTTCAGTTCCCTCATTTCCTTAAGAGATGTTGAAAAGTTGGAGAAGACACAGAACATGTGAGTGGAGTGAAGCAGTTTGAGGAGTCAAAGGAAATACTCATTAGTGTTTGTTCTTAAACATTTGGGGACGTGCACCATATTTTGGGAAACTCTCTGCCAAAAACCCTCACTTGTTGATTTTTATCTTCATGGAGACAGTTCTCCATAGGTTTAAAAAGCAGAAAATTTCAAAAGCAGAGGTAGCAGAGCCCTTGGTTTTAGCAAAGTACATAGCAAGAAACAATTCCTGGAAGCAGGATCCAAACACTGAGATGACAAAATGAAGACGCAAAAAATATTTTTAAAAGTAGGAGGTGGAAATTTTGAGCAGCAGGGCAGATTGGCTGTTAGAACAAGCTACCAAGGGGAGCTGTGGGAGTAGCATGTTGGGTGCTGGTTCTTGCTCTCTGTGTCTGTGGAATAAGTGCTTCAGGGTTCAGAGCAGTGAGCCAGGGCAGAGCTGTGTTGGGCTGTAAAGAATGGCCATTCTGTGGCTTCACAGAAGATCCCACTTTCTGTCTGTTTTGGTGTCCTGTTTCCCAGTGTCTGGGAGCAGATGGCTGGGGAAGGATTATAAGGAACAGAGGAAATATTGAGTCAGCTACCCTTTAATTTACTCTCTAGGTTCCACCAAATGGACCCTAAATTCTTCTCCCTTTCAAACCCTACAGTATACTCCAAACCCTCCAGACCATCACCCACACCCATGCATGAGGTCCAAGTACTTCCAGGTGGCTTTCCCCTGCCTAGCAGAGATTTAACTATAGAAATTCGTAGGTAATCTCCTGTAACATGGAGCACAAAAGGATATTTGTTTACTTTTTGAGGCAGGAAATGATAATGAATAAGGTAGCTAGGGAACACATAGGACTCAGTCATTAAATAATCAGCTTTGTATTCCTAATGCAAAAGCCATAGGCTGAGCAGCAGAGAGAAGGGTGCTTCCAGCAATATAGAAGAATATGGATTTTTATGGAAGCACTTGTGGTCTAGCACTTGGGCTCCATTCCTTCTCCCAAGAGGAAACATGTTGTGGAAAAGGGAACCTATTGTAGAAAATCTCTTGTAGATAAAATGGGAGGTATTTACAAACTGCTGCAGAGATCAGAGAGGAAACTTCCCCTGGTTGACTCTGAAATCAGGCAAAAAAAAGCAGCAACTGAGCTGAGGTGGCTGAGTGAAGATGTAAACAGTATTAGGAGCAGTAAGCAGTAGGCTTTTAAAAAGTATAAACAGTCTGGTAAGGAGGAGGATAGGAAGATCTATTAAAATAAGCAGAAGGCAGTTAAAAGGATAATTAGGAAGGCAAAAAGAAATAGAGAAGATCTAATTGCTAAGAATATTTTGACTTCAAAGAGTTCTTTAGATATATTCAGAGCAGACAGAAGCTAGCAGAGGAAACTTGTCCACTGAAGACAAGGCCAGGGATTGGAGCAGGAGATCTGTGAACAGCATTTCTGTAAATGAGCTATTGGATGCCTCTGGCTGGGGCTGTGCCTCCAGTGGGTGCTTGGCACACTCATGGCCAGGAGCCAGCTTGTGGCTGTGCTGGGAGCTCTGAGCAGCAAAGGGAGCTGCAGAACACCTGGGCACCTTCATGCTGTGGGGATGCTGGTTTCAAACGAAGGTTTGTGCAGCCTTCCAGGAGCCTTGAAGTCTTTGTGTTGCATGACAAAAATGCCTTGTTGCTGCACTCACCTGTGCATGTGGGGGTGACCCTGTGCCACAGCCAGGCCTGAAGCTTTCTCTGATGACCTTCATGACTGTCAGGTTGGAGAAAACTTCTCAGATGAAGATACCTTTTCCAGAAGAAGACCTTTGACCAGTCACCACTTTCTCAACCAGAGCAGAGCACTGAGTGCCACATCCAGTCGTTTCTTGAACATCTCCAGGGATGGGGACTCTACCACTTGCCCATTCCTATGCTTGGCAACCCTTTCCATGAGGACATTTGTCCTGATGTCCAGCCTGAGCCTCCCTGGCCTAGCCTGAGGCCGTTCCCTCTCCTTCTGTCCCTGTTCCCTGGAGCAGAGCCCCCCTGGCTGTCCCCTCCTGTCAGGGAGTTGTGCAGAGCCAGAAATTCTCCCTGAGCCTCCTTTTCTCCAGGCTGGGCCCCTTTACAGCTCCCTCAGCCTCTCCTGGTGCTCCAGCCCCTTCCCCAGCTCAGTTCCATTCCCTGGACACACTCCAGCCCCTCAATGTCCTTCTTGATGTGGGGAACCCAGAACTGGACACAGGACTCGTGGTGTGGCCTCATGAGTGCAGAACACAGAGGAACAAATCCCTCTCTGAGTTCAGCAGGCACTAAATCAGAAGGAAGATAATGCCACAACTAAAGCACATTCTGGCTGGAAGTTCATGAGTCTTGTGCATAAAAACCTTGGGACCATTTATGCAGCTTCTCACTAAGCTCACCCGATTTAGATTTTCCTGCTTTGATCAGAGTTGCTTTTCTCAGCAAGCTGCCCTTGCAGAAAGCTGGAGTGTTATGGGCTCCTTTGTATATGTAATTAAAAGCAGTCTTGTATCTTGATATCCCACTGTGGCTAACGTTTTCTTTAGAAAAATGGGTTGACTTTAGCAGGCTGGGAAAACTGGGGATTCTTCTGGTGGCTGATGCAGGGGCAGATGGGCTCCCCTCTGCCTGCTTAACCTGGTTTGGAGAGTAGGAGCAGTGCCAGGAGATCTTGTTTTGTTCTGGTTTGTGTTTGTAAGGATGGATTCTGGGTGTTCCCATGCTAGATCAGTTGTCACAGCCTGGGGCAGGGAGGTTTTTGCAGCAGAGGACACTTCCTCTTGGTTCCACCAATGTGCCTCACTTCTGTCTGCTCACAGCCATTGCTGGAGTTCTAATGCCTGCTCTTCACCCAGCCACCACCATAGTGTGGATTTCAACAAGTTTGGGAGGCAGTGAGCAGTGACCCCAGCAGCTGCAGCTGTGGCTCTGCAGGGCTGTCCCAGGGAGCTGTGGTTGCATGGGCAGTGCTTCGCCAGAGGCAGCTTTCCGTGTCAGCGAGCGCCACGTGCCTGGTGTCACATCCTCACTGGAGGCTGCAATTCCCCTGGCTGGCAGTGTGAGCACATCCATTGTTCCTAGATTAGGACTTGTCCCTTGGAGCATCACAGCAGCTGCATGGAGCGTTTCAGACCCGCAGCCCTGCCTGTGTGTTCGGCTGGGGCTGCCAACTCCATCGGCCTCAATGAGGTGTCCAGCTGTGCCCAGCGCTGGTGCCACTCTCTGCACAGCCCCACACTCCCTGTCCTTAGCCCTGAGAAGGCCTCTTGGTTGTTCTTGCACAGCCCTTCCTTTCCTGCAGGCAGTGAAGCAGCAAGACCCTTCCTTGGCATAAATGAGATGGTAGGGTGGGAGAGCAGCAGCCCTGGATTCCCACCTTGGGGCTCAGGTGGAACTGGCAGACCTGGTCAGCCCGTTCCATGATGGCAGCAGGGTGGTCTTCTTTAAGCTGTTACATTTCTGATAGAGTGGAGAAATGACTTAATTATTGAATACTTAAGTTTTCAAATGGGATTTGAGAGGTTTCATACTGAATGTTATTAGCCCAGATAAGGAGTTACAGTCTTAGGAGTGAAAAAGCTCCTTGTGTAGAGAAAGAGCTTGGGAGTGATATAAGGCAAGTTCCAACAGATCCAGGTAGATGCTTTCATGTGCCCATGCTGTTTTAATATTAAAGCTCTCTATTTTCACCTGCATTGGGTGCTAATGAGAGCACTGTGTCTGTGGGGCTGAATGGGAAATAAAGCAAGACAAGCATACCATGTCTGTTGTTGTGCTTTGCTTTGCTTTTCTTTCCTCTCCTCAAATCTGATATCCTCAGATATTATTAATTATGATCAGAAGAAAATGGTAATTTGATTCAAGGGGAGAAAAGTTAAAGTCCAAAACCAATATGTGGGAGATATTTGTGCAAAAGTAATTTATCTCTTGAGGAGAAACTTTTGTCCATCAGCAGATCTAATTCACAGCAAAAGAAGTTGCACCTTGTACTGGAAAGGAAAAAGAGGTCTATGAAGTCCTGGATCCACCAGCCCAGATAAAAAGGAGATAAAAACAAGAAGTCCTGGTGGAGAGAAGGGTTTGCTGATGAGATGCTACTGCACTGAGCTGTGCTGGTGCTGGAGCTGTTCTCAAATCCCAGCTTCTCTGTCCCCACACACTGTAGGGCTGGGTGGCATCAGCCCAAATGTCAGTGAAGGAGAAGGAAGGGGATGCCTGAAAGGAATCTGTTAATAAAGCCTTTGGGACCATGGCAGGTGGGAATGGGATGCAGGACACTGTGGGACTCATCACTCTCAGGAGCCCTTGCTCTGCTCAGGTCCTGGCAGAGAGGTAGTTGTGTAGACCTGCTGCCTGTAGAAGCAGTGGTGGATGAGACCAAGATGTTCTCTATGGTGCCCTCCATGAATTGTTCTGTCACTCCTCTGTTTTGTTGGAGAGAGATTTTTCCAACAGTCCTGTCCTTCAGATTGTGGTATTGCTGGTTTTGATCTGTCTCAGTTGCAGGATTTGTAGTGAAACGTTATTTCCAAAAATAAATTCTGTCCTTTGAACTCTGAGAAATTAATCCT
This sequence comes from Muscicapa striata striata, assembly GCA_030060385.1. Lineage (NCBI taxonomy): Eukaryota > Metazoa > Chordata > Aves > Passeriformes > Muscicapidae > Muscicapa > Muscicapa striata. The sequence goes on along the minus strand of JAREIS010000217.1, from coordinate 1,096,702 downwards.
TTTTCTTCACTGGTTCTTCCTTGAAAGGATCGTTTGGAGCCTTTAAAGGCTGAGTAATGCAATTTTCAGTAAAATTCTCACTGGAGCCTTCACTGCTTGGCCTGCTTGCATCAGCTCTGATGGAAGCAAGCACAGGAGCCACAGGTGTGTTCAGGTGCGCTGCTGGACGTGGCGTGCGCGGGGTGGCAGCAGCTCCAGCACCGTGCTGTGCCTGCAGGGAGTGCTGACCACCACCAGCAGCTGCTGCATCCCCTCAGATCCTCCTGCCCTGCTCCTGGCCATGCTCTTGTGTCTTTTGGCAGGCGCCGGCAGCCCCGTGGCTTTGGCCGGCGCTGCAGCCTCGTTCCCCGCTTGGCCGCAGCGCTGCACATGTGCTGTCAGACTAACCAGATCCAGCCCAGACACTCCTTGGCTTGGCCTACCTTTGTGGCTGCCTGCTGCCTGCACGTTCAGAGCATCCAGGATTTCCTTTAAAAATAGCTGTGTGCTTTTTATGAGGAGGATTTTCCAAGTGCAGTCTGGAGGCAGAGCAGCACGTTACAGTCTCGAGTTCGCCGGCAGCGTTACTGAATAACTGGAAGTGTGAAGTCCCTCAGCCCTCGTTTGTTGGATGTTAACGACACTGAGAGTCATCTTGGGGAAGGGAGGAGTGGGTGGCAAACAGAGCCTGAAAGATGGGAAAGGGAGCCTGGCCAAGAACACGCTGTTGCCAAAAGACCAAAGTGCTGGTCCTCTGCCTTCTGTCTGTGGTCATCTGCTGCTGATAGCATGGGCTCGTGTTTGCTGGAGCCTTCTGGGGGCTGATTTATGTCCCTAACCTTGGAAAAGCACATTTAAACAAAAAAAAAAAAAAAAAAAAAAGCAGGGCTTTGTGCCAGGGTGGTGAGTAACTTGGCTTGTGGAGGGGAGCAGGAAACAGAAAGAGGAGCAGGATGGGTATAAGGAGGAAAGCAGCACACAGTACCATCACAGCACTGCAGCCACTCGGGGGCTCACCTCTCATGTGGTGTAAGGGGATGAGGGCTGTGGCATTAAAACCAAAGCACTGAAGTTCAGCAATGGCATGGATGTGAAGGGAGAAGCGTCCTTCAGCACTCACATGGACATGGCTGAACCTGCAGCAGGGCAGCTCATGGGGTTGCTGTGACCTGGGGGGGATGTGCTGCAGCCTCAGCTCCATTCAGGGCTCAGCTCTGTTCCCCCACATGATTTAAGGCATGTTGTGATTCAAGCTTAGCACCAAATCTGGAGCTGTCATCTGTGGTCACAATGAGGTCTGACCCTGCTTTCTGGCATGACTTGATAGCACTGGCTCTTTGGCTTGTGTAGCACCAGCTTTTCAGCACTGCTGGCTGAGGTCAGGTCTGGTGGAGCTGGGCACTGCCCAGTCACAGTGTCTAGCCTGGTTACAAGCAGTTGAAGAATAAACCATTCCCAGGGCTCCCAGAGCCATGGACAGGAGCAGGAGCTGGGTTTTGATCTCTGGAGCAGTGCCACATCCCCCCTGCTGTGCCTTACCTGGACTGGGCTGGGACCAGACCCCAGCCAGCTCCCATCATGGCTCTGAGCCCTGGGACAAAAACACCCCCGAGCAGTGCACTCACCCTTCCAGCTGCTGCCAGGCCTCCCCTGGATTTTTATCTCAATAGCTGTATTTTATGCCTGAAGGCTTGGGGAGCTCCTGCCTTGCAGCTGGAACCATGCAATGGCCATTGGAGCTCTTGCTTACCAAGAAGTAGGTGGACCTTCCTCTTAGGATGAAGCCAAATGGAGAATTCTGTTTTAGTACGTGCTATATAAAAATATTTGTGTCCCATCTTACTGCTCCCCCCCTGCAGTGTGTGCAGGGCTCTTGTGCCAGGTCTGAGCCCCAGGGCAGTCCTAGAAGGCTCCTGAGAAGACACATGGAAACCCTCAGGCTCATTCCCTTTGCCCTTTCCAGCCTTCTGCCCTCTCCAGGACCCTTGCAGCCCTGCTGCACCCCTTGGATGTTGGCTTTGAGTGGTTCTGCTTGCTCACAGATGTGGTTCTTGAGCAGCTCCCTCAGTGCCTGGCCAATCTAGCTCACACAGAGCTGTGGGGTGCGAGCAGGGGCTCGTGTTGGGCAGCCTGACCCCAAGGCAGGGTCCCTGCACCCCAGTCCTGGAGTGCCACCAGGAATCCAGAGCCTCTGGCATGAGGGGGCATTGATGTCCTGTGGTCTGACCTGTCCTGTCCCAAGGGATGTGCTAGACAGCTCCAGCTCTTATGCTCCATTTCTTCCAAAATGTGCAGAGGTTTCCCAAGGTGCAGCTCACCAGGGGGACAAAGGGTTGGTGACAGGGAAGGAGATGAAAGCAGCTGTCTGTCCCCTGTGAGCTGTGCTGGAGTGTGCCTTTGGTCAGCACACCACCTCAGGAAAAGGGATAAAATCCCAGAACTGGGCAAATGTGCAGCTTCCCTGCAATGCTGGTTTTCTCTATGTGAAACTTCTTTATCAGCAGAGTGACAATGAAGACCAGCACCTAATTTCACCAGGGACCACAGTAATTTCTGAGCAAACTCTGCTCTGTTTGCCCTGATACCGTGGGGATGGCTGTGAATGAACCAGCTGGGTGTTGTTAAAATGAGAATTTATGACACTGTGTTCTTAGCCTGGGTCTGCCTTTCCTTCTCCCTGTTCCATGGGACAGGGACTGCTGGCCCTCAGCACTGGATGTGGTGGTAAAGGACATTTTGCCTCCTTGAATTTTGAAATAAAGCACACTTTGATATCTTAGGGTTTTTCCCATAAAATGTTGGTGCCCAGAGCTACATGTGACTGCTCCATGACTATTGTGTTGGGTTTATTAAGACAATTTGGGACATTTAAGTTTACATGAGGAGTTTACTGTGTTACTGGGATTCTTTAGAACTCAATTGAGAAAGGAGTGAATTTATATTAGTGGCTTAAAGTGCTACTATGTTAAAAATTGCCTTTTTGAAAGTGAATTAATTTTTTAAGGTTAAATAATAAAAAAAGTTAAATAAACAATATGAATATTTAAGAAAACACACTTGGTACCTCTGTACCCCATTGCCCAAGTAACAGTTACTGCAAGCTTCTGCCTGAAATGCCATTTCCATGTGCTCCCCTGCCTCTGCCCCAGTCCTGGCACAAATCATGGCACTACATCTGGTTGTACTGGAATGAAGGAGGATTGAAATGAAACTTGGTGGATTTCCATTCCTTCCTCGCTACTCCCAGAGTAGTTTTGGGACAGGATGGCCAAGCCTGCAGGCTGTGGTAGGGATGAGTTCATGGCACAATTGTGGTTTCTGTTTGGTTTTTTTTTAAATAATCCTTTCCCTCTCCCCTTCCCTTCCCTTCCCTTCCCTTCCCTTCCCTTCCCTTCCCTTCCCTTCCCTTCCCTTCCCTTCCCTTCCCTTCCCTTCCCTTCCCTTCCCTTCCCTTCCCTTCCCTTCCCTTCCCTTCCCTTCCCTTCCCTTCCCTTCCCTTCCCCTCCCCCTACCCTCCCTTCCCTTCCCTCCCCCTTCCCTTCCCTTCCCTTCCTTCCCTTCCCTTCCCTTCCCTTCCCTTCCCTTCCCTTCCCTGAAACTTCCCTGAAACTTCCCTGAAACTTCCCTGAAACTTCCCTGAAACTTCCCTGAAACTTCCCTGAAACTTCCCTGAAACTTCCTGAAACTTCCTTTCCCTTTTCTCCTACTGGTAACCTGCAGTGAGCTGATGTTTTCCCTGCATGTAAATGCCAACTGAGTTCAGGTTCGACCCCTTCCTAGCACAAAGCATGGATATATATTTTTTTTAATATAATTCTGCTCTGATTTTGAGTGGTTTGCTTGATTTTAGTGGTTTCTGCCCATTCTCCCACTTGGTGCTGTATCTGCAGAGCTGTGAGAAGCTCCCTGGGAGGGGCTGCACCTCCCCAGCCCCTTGTCAGAGTGTGATCAGCACAGGGGATCCTCACCTGTTTCATCTTTGACCATCAAAACCTCTGGGAGGTTTTGTTCAGTCCCAGCTGGTCTTGGCAGTTTTTTACTGCTCAGTTTATCCAATTTACTCTGAAACTCGGCTGTGCTGCAAAGATCTTTGATGATATTTTCATGGGCACGTGTGGCTGATGTGTGTGGGTGTGAGGGGGCAGAGGAGGGACAAGCAGGGGAGCACAAGCCCCGAAGAGCCCCAGATCATCACTTCCCAGGGCGGTTTGGAGCCTGCTTCAGTTCTGCCAAGGAGAGGTTTGGCTCCCAGCCCCTGAGGATGGCCAAGTGTGTGTGGGAAGGAAGCGTTTCACACCTTTTACTGCAGTAATTAGAAATGCCTTTGGGGGGCTGAGGGCTCCATCCAGTGTCAGGCATAGGAGGGTGCCCCAGGGCACTGCCAGCTGGGACAGGGACAGCTCCAGCTCGGGGCATGGCCAGGGTGCTGCTGGCTCCTGCTGCTCCTGCAGCCTGGCTGGGCTCAGGGAAGCTCGGGTGAGGAGCTGGAGCCATCCCATCACTGAGCCCTTGGTGGCCTCTGGCCTGGCCACCAGCAGCAGCAGCTCCAGCGTTTGGGGGCACAACACAGCTCCTTCTGCAGGGACAGGAGTCTGAGGAACCCCCTGCCTGTATTTGCTCCTGCTCAACCCTGCATACACCGACAAACTCGAGTTGATTTTCACAGCTGGTCACTCTGCCTTTAAGATGAGGGTCCTGTGTGATCACATCAGGCCTGGGAGGACTCAGGGAGATTTTCTGTGGATGAAAGGACCATCAGCTTGTTGGACACAGTGCGGGTCCTGCAGTTCATATTTGGATTTTTTGTAGGTGTTTCTCTCTGGGCAAGCTGTTGGTGTCCTGATGCCTGAGGTGCATGGTTCCATGGGTGCAGCTCCAAAGGAGCTCCCTGTGGCTCTTTCCATCTTTGGCACCACCTGAGGGATTTTGGGGCAGTGTCTCCCAGAGGGAATGCAAGCTGCCTTTGGCTGCTGCTTTCACTGCTTGAGCCATGGAGAGTGTGGATGAGCATGTCTTTGGAAGCAGCACTGCTGGTGGAGGAACTTCCTTCATTTCATTTGTGCCCAGTCCCCCAGGTCACTGTTTGTGTTTGCTGCTGTCAGCAGTTGCACTGGGTTTCCCCAGAGCAGTGGTGTGTGCTGCTGTGGCCCTGCTCAGGTCAGTGTGACAGGACCCCTGTGCTGTGTGTGCCTTGGGGACCTCTGCAGGGCCCTTCTGGAGGGGGACACTGTGTGTGCCAGGTAGGGCTGAGCTGGCAGGGTCAGTGTTGGTGCAGTGGGAGCAGGAACTGCTGGATTCTCCTGTGTGAAAGGAGAGGGAATATCCAGAGAGAGCTCCCACCAAACTGCTTCCCCCAGAAATCCATGGGCATCCTCCCTGGGCCTTGTGCTGCAGGGGAGGCAGTGAGGCAGCCCCAGTGCATCCCTGGGATGCACCAGGATGGTCCCACTGCATCCAGGGCTGCTGGCAGCTTCCAGCCCTGCTGCCTGAGGGCTGCTGTGACCCTGCCTGCCCATTAGGCATTAACAGAGGCAGCCTTGCCCCCAGCTCGTGGGTGAGGCTGTTGCCGTTGTCCTGGAGCAGTGGATGCCTGTCCTGCTTCCTGCACTGCTGTGCTCGTGCTGCTGCTCAGGGGCTCCTGTTTGCCAGGGCTGGGCTGCAGCTCATGCCTTTTGTAGCTAATCCACCTCTGGTTGTGCTCTTCTGCTCTCCCACAGGGGAGAAAGAGGCACTTCTGATCTCAGACAGTCCCAGCAAAGGGAATGATGCACTCCCTTGGCCAGCACTGGATGTCTTACCCAGCCAGGAGCACAGGTCACCGTGTGGAGCCACACAGAACCCTTGTCTGAGACCCTGGAGTCTCAGCCCTGGGCCTGCAGAGGCTGTGGGGATGGTGGTGGCACATTCCTGGTGGGAACCAGGCTCTCATCCTCAATCAGTGCATGCACTTTGTGTGCATCCTTTAGCCATGAACACACAGAGGGATTTTTCCCATCTGCTCCTTGTGCTCAGGGGTGATAAAAGACAAGCTGGAGAAAGAAGTTGCTCTGGTTGACAAGGTGAAGAGCAATCAAAGCTTGGACTTGGTCCTGGAGATCTTTTCCAGCCTAAATGATTCTGTGATCTTGTGCAGGGTGCAAGTGCAGAGTGTGGTGGCTGTCCATGGGAACTGGCCTGGACAGCATCTGAACAGTGCCCAGTGGGGCAGGGGATGGAGGCAGGGGATGGGGGGGATTGAGGCAGGGGAGGCAGGGGATGGAGGCAGGGGATGCAGGCAGGGGATGGGGGATTGAGGCAGGGGATGCAGGCAGGGAATGCAGTAAGGGAATGCAGGCAGGGGATGCAGGCAGGGGATGCAGGCATGGAATACAGGAAGGGAATGCAGGCAGGAGATGCAGGCAGGGGATGCAGGCATGGAATACAGGAAGGGAATGCAGGCAGGGGATGCAGGCAGGAGATGCAGGCAGGGGATGCAGGCATGGAATACAGGAAGGGAATGCAGGCAGGGGGTGCAGGCAGGAGATGCAGGCAGGAGATGCAGGCAGGAGATGCAGGCAGACAGGAGGCATCCAGCTCCGAGCAGCTGCTGTTTATTTGGGAAAGGAAATCCTCCAGCTCGGGCTGTGCTCTTTAGGAGCGTGTCCTGCATGGCTGAAGGAAACTGATGGAGAGGTTGGGCTTTTGTGGACTGTGCTGGGAGTGGTTTAAGGCTGCACTTGAAGTTTTATTTGACTGGAAAGCCTTTAGGAAGTGATTTTGAATCCATTTGCTTGATTCACTGCTATTCCTGCAGTAGGATGCAGAGCAGTGATTCTGTAATTAATTTAATTACATGCTTATTCAATCTTTCCTAAACTAGTAAAATTTCAGAATGCTTTTGAATTCAATTAAATGTGATTTTTCAGGGCCAGGAGGAAGGGAAGGCGGGGAAATTTCAAGTTCTGTTTTCTCCCTTGGTTGGTGTTCCAGCACTCTCTCCCCACCACTGTAGCACTGGTGTTGGGCACCCCCAACGTTATTTTGGTTATTTACCAAATTCCTGCCTCTGCTCAGTGCTTCCCTGCTGAAATGGAACCTTTGAAAGAAGCTTCACGAATGAAATCATAAAAAGCCTTTTCTTGTTCTTTCCCCCACCTCCTCCATCTTTGCTGGTACCTAATGTTCATTTCTCTTGCTGCTTTTATTGCCTTTGAATTTGGCCAAAACAATCTATTATGTAATTGGGCTAATGAGTTCCAACCCACTCTCCATCTTTCCCTCACAGCACAGCGAGCAGCTAATCTCTTCCCAGTTTACCTTTCTCCCCTTTTCGGTTGTTAATTTAAAAGTGTCATTTCCAAATCTGCCACTCCTCCTCGCTAAGGCTCATTTTTATTTATTTTTAAACTCTGTAGAAGGCCTTGAATGAGTAACTGAATATCTCCTGGGCTCTGGAATTTAACAGTCTTTGCCCTTTGTTCAGCTGGGTCAATGCATGAATTCACAAGTTACTAAATTAAAAAGGAGAAAAAAAAAAGCAAATGTCTGATTGTGGATTTGATTTAGATTTTTTTCCCTGAAGAAATTAAATACAAAGAGGAACTAGTGTTTGCAAATAATTTAGAAACTAGCAATTTATTTTAAAATCTTGTACCAAGGCCAATTTTTAAGACAGAACCAAGCACTGAACTGCTTTTTTTTCTGAAAGGAAAGTGGTCAAATACAACTTTCTGTGTTTAAAAAGATTGAAAATGTAAATCTCCTTACAGCATAAACACAAGTAGAGTGGACAAAGGCTTGATGGCAGAGATTATAGCTGGAGCACAAAATTACCACAATGTCAAGATGGTTTCCTTAATTTTCCGTGCTTGAAGAAGTAGATCCTGTCAGGCTGCTGCATAAGGAGTCAGTGTGCACACAGGTCCTGGGAGCACCCTCCTGCCTGAACAGAGCTCCCTTCCATTTTTTATCAATCTGTCTTTATTAAAAAAAAAAAAAAATTAAAGTAGTGAAGTTTCCATTAAAGAAAGAATGGAGGGCAGCAGTGCTGGCTGGTGGGAATGGGGCTGGGTTGGAGCAGCTCAGGGTTGGGCTTGGCTGGAGCTTTATCCCTGCCTTGGGAGCCATTCCCTGGTGATCAGGGCAGGAAAGGGGAGCTGGGATTGCTCTGTCTCCTTACAAACCTTGGGATGCTTTTGCTTTTCCATGCCCTGGGATGCAGAGCTGCTGAGCAGAACTTCCTGGCAGGCAGGGAAGGAGCTGGAGCCTTCCCCAGTGAGTTATTAACAAACAACAGCACTGCTGAAGCCAGGGGCTCACGGGGTTGGGGATTTTGGGGAGAGGTCTCTTGACCGTGGCTTTTCTCTGGCTCTGCTGTGGCAATGCTGGGTGGCTGAGCTTTGTGCCAGGGCTGTCCTGAGGGCTGGGGAGCCCCAGCAGGGCCTTCCTGGGCTGGCTCCTGCTCTGCAGCTTGGCAATATCTCCCAAATTTGTGGGAGACACCTCCCACCCTCCTCCCCGTGACCTTTGAGTCAGTTCTGAAACATTGCTTCCCCTGCTCTGGCCACTCAAGAAGATGACTTCTGTGTTGTGTCCTCCTCCTCCTCCTCCTCCTCCTCCTCCTCCTCCTCTCTCCTCCTCCTCCCCTCCTCCTCCTCCCTCCTCCTCCTCCTCCCTCCTCCTCCTCTCTTGGTGTTTTCAAGCTCTCTGGATGTGAGCTGGCTGCTGGTGGCAAGGGAACCTAGAGATGGTGTGAGTCCAGTGGGACTTGAGGACAGATGGATTTGCCATGAGAGATGGTTCCACCCCAAATTTTAGCTTCTTTCTGTCTTGTGAAGCAATGGCAGTTGTGTCTGGCAGTACGTGGCAAGAAGAGATTTGCAAGAAGAGATTTAAAATCTGGGTTCTTTTTAAACTGAAGTGCAATTTAGTGTATTAAAATTGGCAGCCGTTCCAAATTTGGGTGACTTTGGCCATTGCCTACCTCAGCTTTGCCTTTCATAACTTTTTTGCATTCTAAATGATAAATGCAACTGGAGACCTTAAATGACCTTCATTTTCCCAAATTGGATGCTTCGTGCCCAGTGTGACAGACTCAGAGTTAAAATTAATATAAATTTTGTAAATCAGTAGCCTGACCTTTTGGTGAACTGGAAAGAAATGTCAAATTTCTGTTTCCTCCCCCCTCCTCCTGTAATCAGCAGTCCGTAATGAATGAATTATTCCTAATTTCAAGATTGTAGCTCAAAAGGGCACTCAAATGGCTGAAATCCCGTAAGAAAGACTGACCTTTTGGTTGTCTCTGATGAAAATTCAAGATTTTTCCTGAATTTAGCAGTCTGTAATGAACTGCATGAGATTTTACTGCAGCTTGCAGGAGCAGCTTCTCATTTATTTTCCTAATATATTTATATTAACACTGCATGATCCCCCAGAGCACCTTCAGTGCCTCCTAGGAGCATTCAAGGTGTAGTTAAGATGCAGTGCCAAGACTTCTCCACAGGTACAAAGCAACTGTGAAATAAATGATTCCCCCTGTGCTCCAGGAGGAATTGATTATTTGTCATCCCCTGCATTTCCCTGGCTGCTCCAAGTCCCTGCTGCAGTTTTGGTGATACTGGGATGTGCAGGAAGGTCCACAGGACTTGGAGGTGTACCAGGAACAATAAATCTGTGTACCCCACAAGGGACTGCCAATGGCTGTGGGTCTGATTTTGCTCAGGGAGTGCTGGACAGGGTTCTGGGTTTGGAAAAGCTGTTTATCTCATGTGGATTAGCACAGGGCCAACATATGAGGGTTTAAATGCTTCTTGCTATGGGATTTTCTAATAGAATCATAGAATCATTCTTCCTCCAGCTCTGGGATCCTCAGCACAAGACCTGGACCATTGGAGAGAATCCAGAGGAGCTGCTCCAAGGGCTGGAGCCCCTCTGCTCTGGAGCCAGGCTGGCAGAGCTGGGGGTGCTCACCTGGAGAAGGAAAAGCTCCAGGGAGAGCTCAGAGCCCCTGCCAGGGCCTGAAGGGGCTCCAGGAGAGCTGGAGAGGGACTGGGGACAAGGGATGGAGGGACAGGACACAGGGAATGGCTTTTCCAGGATTAGATGGGATATTGGGCAGGAATGGTTCCCTGTGAGGGTGGGCAGGCTCTGGCACAGGGTGCCCAGAGCAGCTGTGGCTGCCCCTGGATCCCTGGCAGTGCCCAAGGCCAGGCTGGACACTGGGGCTGGAGCAGCCTGGGACAGTGGGAGGGGTCCCTGCCATGGCAGGGGTGGCACTGGATGGGCTTTCAGGTCCCTCCCAGCCCAATCCAGCCTGGGATTCCGTGGAGAACTGACAAGGAATCACACGTGCTTGGCCTCCATAGCTTGTTCTGCTGTCTATGCCCCTAAAGGGCTTCCCTTTAGATACAGAAACATGTTTTGTAATAGATACTGAGTGGACATAAATTCCAGAGAGGAGTTTCATAGAAGTCCCTGGTATTGAGAAAGGCTCAGCCCTGCTGGCACTGGCCCCTGCATTTCACCACCAGTGTTCACCAACCCCGCAGGGTGAGCCCGGCAGCGCTCGGGGCTCCGGCCCCGGCCCCTCCTGCAGCTCCAGGCTGAGGGAGCAGCTGGCACTGGGGACACTCGTGGCTGGCCAGCACCCACCCTTTAGGAGATGCAGATTTATTTGGAGAAAAGCCAGCACTCAAGTGCTCTGGACTCCTTCCTTACCTTGCTGGCAGAGACAGCTTCCTAAAACCAAATGATGCAACACATCCATCCTATAAATGTCTCACTTGTGACTCTTTCACAAATGGAACCAGGGTGAGATCACTTTTACTTTTCATTGTCTGGTTCTCCTCCACACTGCAGCACAGTAAAATTTGGAGGCTGCAGTGTAAAAACAATACTTAAACTTATACTCAGTTTTCCTTTTAATTTTATTAAATCACGAAAATATTTCTAGGAGAAATAGAATTTGGAATAGATTTTGCAAATTGCACTGCCAGCTACTTTAAAATAATAAATGTCCAGTGTTAAATTCTTTGGCACAGTTTCTGAAGCGCCCAAATGCTGGATAATGAGTTAAACCCTGCTCTCCTGTTGGCCTGTTCAGCTTTTCTCTCAGTCAGTCAGACCATGAGATATTCAGCAAAGGTTTTGCTCAGTGCAGTGCTATCACACTGGGCCTTAAAAAATAATAGTAAATAAATAAAGGGCAGAAAGTTTCATGTCATTAAGTTTGTGTTTTTAATTGAAATCTCAAAAAAATTTTTAAATCCTAATTTTTGGTTTTTGGAGCCTACTGTAAGTTGTGATACTTAACAGCACACTCCAGGGCTGAGGCTGCTCCATGCCTTGGTTTGTGCTGGTGGCTCCCAGGCAGCTGGGAATGGTGTCTGGAAGCTGGGAATGGTGTCTGGAAGGTGAATTTTTGGTTCAGAAACATTGCTCAGCCCACCTTCCCGCATGTCCTCAGGATTTGGGAGCAGTCAAGGGCACCACAAGGTTTTGGGTTTGTTTTTCAAAATACCCTCTCAGAGGGTAAACCCCAGAACAGAGGAATCTCTCAGCAGGAGGAATCCCCCAGCTGTGCAGGGAGGTGGCAGAGCTGTGTGGCTTGGCAGGAGTGGAACAGGCAGGGGGAAGATGTGGCTTCAGCCTGGTTCTGGCTGAGGGTGAATTTGGCAGGCAGGGGCTGCACATCATCCCTGCAGCAGCACTGCCTGGTGGGGCACTCACCCCACTGCCACTCAAGGGGCCTCCTCATTGTGCTGCTGCTGGAAAATCAGCTAATGCTCCTGGGGGCTGGCTGTTGGGCTGGATTTATCATTTGTGTGCTCAGAAATGCTGGCTCTGCTCTGAGATCCACTTTGTGACAGGGTCTAGTGGGAATGGTGGTGTTTGGTTGAAGGTTGGATATGATGATCTTGGAGGTCTTTCCCAACCTTAATGACTCTGTGACTATGAATCTGGTTCTGTGCTTCTGTCCAAGTTGCCTCCCAGTAGCTGCTCTGCTTGTTTTTGTGTGTGATGTGAGAGACTTTGGGCATTTGGAATGGGTTTGGTGGGAATGCTTCAAGTGTCCTCCATCTGGCTGGTGTGAGAGCCTGGTCTGATGTTTTACGTTTACAGAATAGTAAAAAGGCAGCAACTGGATAAATTAATGAAAAAAAAATTCTGCCAACAGCAGCCAAGCACAAAGACAACACCTGTCTGCTGTGAAGCCCCTGTGTAGCTCAGTGGAGGATGGAAGATGATTTTGGAGATGTTGCACTTTGGCTTTTTCTGATTTTATACACTTTTCTAACCCTTCTGTGGACCCATGGTCTGAGCCTGCTCAGCTTTCCTCATGTAGGCACTTTCAGACAGGAGTGGAGCAGCTGCTTTCCATTTTTGCAAGGGCTTGATCCTGCACGAAGCTGAGTGATAGACACAGGATGCAGGAGCCAGAGCCTTTCACTCCCAGTGTGTGAGCACTGATGGCTCTGGAGCCAGGCCAGGACTGCTGCCAGCCCCTGAAACAGGCTTCTCCCTGTGCCATGGAACAGTGATGGTGCTCTCTGTTCTGAGAAGGGCTCTTCACTTCCAAGAACTGCTGGAACAACCAGAGAGGTGTTTTCCATTCCAGTGTGCTGGACTGGGCAGCTCCTCGTGCCTTCCCTTGCTCTGCTCACACCCTGGAGAGCATTGCTGGGCTCAGGTGAAGAGCCCAAGCCTCCCTCTGCATCAGGAGGGTGTCACAGGGGCTGCTGGTGAGTCCACAGCTGGACCCAGCTGCTTTCATTCTCTACAGGATGTCTCCAGTCACCTCAGTCATGAGAGGAAGGTTGATTATGGATTCAGTCATAAAACCCTAGATGGGTTTGAGATGGGGTTGGGTTGGAAGAGGCCTTAAAGCTCAGTCTCATTCCATTCCTCTGGCATGGGCAGGGACATCTTTCATTATGCCAGATGATCTTACAGTCCAACCTTACTGATTGTGTTCTATATTCTAACTTAAATACACAAAAATGCAGCATGAAGTAAGTGTTTGACTCTGAAAAAAAAAAGTTTGTGGGTAAGATGATGGTGAGTGAAGGTCTTGGGGCATTTTTAGTTGCCCTTCAAATTAGTTTATTCTGCTTGGTGTGCTCTACACTTCATTCAAAACTGGGTTAATGCTCATTCAGACTGACCTTAACAAGTGACTCCCAGCATTTTAGCCCCTCAAAATTGTATTTAGCCATAGAGAATGGGAACTGCTAGAGTCTTCAGCAGTGTCCATTTAGCTCAAAGCTGTGGAAGATGGTTGGAGAAAAATAAATCTTGTATCCACCAAGCACAGGGGGGTTGAGACTTAAGCTCTGTCCAGGTTTTATGTTTCCCCACACTGCTGGAGGAGGGCAGTAGTTGCACTGGCTTTGCAAGGACATAGATTAGAGCCTTCAGGCCAGAAGATCTGGCAGTTCAGAGGCCAAGCCATGTGTGGTGGCCAACACTGGTGCCTGGCACTGGCCCAGCCACCTCTGCAAGTGCCACTGCTGCTGCTGCTGGTGCCAGGGGACTGGCACTGCTGGCCACAAGGGCTCAGAGCTGCTGTGTAGGCTGGGCAGGAATCCCTCAGTGCCTGCCCAGCAAACTCACCTGCCTGATTGCTGCCATGGGGCAGGAGGTGTCACCTCTGTCCCCAGAGGCTGCTGTGGCAGGGCTGTGCAGGGCTGTGGAGCCTGTTCTGGGGCTGTTTGCAGACCAGACCTGGCTGGGGAGCACAGGGGCTGGGCTGGGGGTAGAGTCAGGTCTGGGCTCTGCATGCTTGGCAGAGAGGGACCAGAAGAGGCTGCTGGGTCTCAAGCATTTGTGTATTTTTGCCAAATCCCCTTTGGTAGGAGCAGGCAGCTGTGGCAGCTTTCTGATGGAGGGTTTGTTGTTGAATTTGTGCTTCTGCTCACATGGATCTGTGTCCCACTGTGTCCCCTGCCCATGGGAACACTGCCAGGAACTGCAGCATTTTCTGGGACAAAACTCTCAGCAGACCCCAAAGAGCAGTCCCTGGTTATTTGTTGCAGTCACACGTGTGTCAGTCTCTATAAACACTCCCTGGATAGTGGGAGCTTGCCACCTGGAGCCCTCCATCCTGGAATAACCTTCTTAGCTTTGAAAAGCAATCAAATGACCCTGTTTTCCTTTAATCATAATTGCAGTGGCAATAAGTGGTTTGGAGAGCCCTTAACATTGTTCCTTTCACTGGCCAGGTTGTCTCTATCAGCTTTTTGATGTTTTGACTGTCCAGAAGAGTCTGGGAATGACCCTTGGCACTTAGATATCCTCTCCAAAACAAAAGAATGATTTTGTGAATAAAAAACAAGACTGAAATGTAAGAAATAAGTGTCTGGTTCTCACAAAATCTTCTTCTGTGGCTCTGGGCAGGTTTTATGATCTTAGATTTTCCAGCTCAAGAAATGAAGAGAAACTACTTACCAGTTCACATGAAAACTGTCAATACTAACTGATGTTTGGGAGACAGCAGGATGTTTTAGGCATTTTGGTTGATGTTTCTCACATCAATGTAAGCACATTGAGTGCTTACAGTGACTGAGGGAGATTTTTACTTGAGCCTCTGGAGCCCTCTTGCCATAGAAGCTCTCATCCTCTGCCTTGTTCTTGTCCTCTTTAGAGACAGAAAATCATCACCATGTCAGCTTTGGGATGGCTTTGTCCTGCTGCAGCTGGGTGGGGTAATCTGTGTGCTGAGATAAGCAGTGGAGCATCAGGCAGTGCCCTTAGCAGAGTGCCAGGGGTTTTGCTGTGCCCAGAGATCAACTGCTGTGCCATTATAAAGGTGGCCATTTCCAGGTCAGAGCTCAGGTACCCTACAATAAACTCTCACCACCTTGAGTATTTCATGCCCAGTCTGTGGGTGAACTCCTTTAGTGCTGCCAGGCTGCCATCTTTCACAGATGGTGAATTCTCTTCCAAAGTAGCAATAAATAATACTAACAGTAATAATAAAAAGTTGCTTCTATTTTATATTTTAAGCACTGACAATAGCCTTTGGAAAAGTCCAGTGTTCCTTGCCCAGGAGGTCGCCATGGCTACTGTCCATGCTGGGTTTAACAGCCCTGCTGGCTAATGCAGCACAAACAGATTTGGCTTTTCCTTCTGGCTGTAATGAATAGCAAACTGCTGTGTATTCATTAAGGGAAGCAACTTGCAGAGGTTAAGTGTTTGATTTCTGGAGCTGCCATTGAGGGCAGTCATCAAAAATAAATTGGGCAGCCAAGGAGGAAAAGGGGTTTATAAGACATAAAGTGGGAAGGAAATAATTGCTACCTCATTCCTTGTTTCTTTCCTTGGGTTTTGCAGCTGTAAGTCAGGATCTCTGAGTCCAAGCTATGCAGATTTTTGTTAGATGTGATCAAATTTGCTTTGAGAGAGAGTGAGCTTTGTTTTTGACAGGAACCCATCTGAGTAATTCAGCAAAAATAAACAGGCTCTTGGACTGCAGTCATCCAGCCAGGAAAACGGGGCTGACTTCAGAGTGTGAGCAGCACCAGTGAGTCCAGACCATGCTCTGTCCACCTGTCCAGCCTGGAAAGGCTCCTCATCATCCAGGCCCTGCCACAGCCTGTGAGGAGGGATGGGCACATGGCACATTCCTGCTGTAGGGTGTGAGGAACCTCCTCCTTTCCCATCCTGGCTGAGTTCGTTGCACATAAAATGGAAACAGCACAAAATAAAGATGTCACTGGTTGTGTCAGCACACTCTGAGCAGCCTGGTCATCCTCAGGGAGCACCTCCAGCCTCCTCTGTGGCCTCTCAGGGGCAGCAGGACTCCCTTTGCTCTCCAGATAAGTAACTTCCAGTCCTTTTTCCAGGATAATGTCCTTCTGCTGCTCCTTGGTTTGGGGTTTGGTTATTTCCTACTTGCACAGTTTGGCTGATTAAAAATGCATCTTGTTTAAATGAATCCAGCACACCCATCGATCCAGATGGCATTGTATTAGTGACCTGTCCTCTTTAATTATGTGCAACTAATTTTTAATTTTATGTTCTCTACAAACATGACTGGCAATGATTTTCCAGCTGCTTGTAAATCAGTGATAGATATTGAATCCTTTTAGGGACTGCTTTCTCTTGGAAGAAATGAGGATTCTCTCATTACAGGTGGTTTTCAAAATGTATCAGATAGCTGCTTTTTAATCCACTTAGTATGTGTTTACATTGATTTCTGTTTTAGGGCTGGTTTTTTTTAATTTGTTTTTTTTTGATTCAACATCTTGTGCAATAGTAAGCCATGCAAAAATCTAAGTTTCTTAAGCTAAAGCAGTTATCTTTCTCAACCAAACCCATAAATCTTATCAGGAAGTAACTCAAAGTCTGTTTGACAAGGGTGGTTTTCTTTCCTCTTTCCCATATAAAGACATCCAGGCTGAATTTCTTGCTGCACCATTTTCATCCAGGTTTACATGGGTGTTCACACCTGTAGAAGATTTGATTCGAAACCTTTCCCCATGTTTCTCTGGGTGAGGTGTATCTGCCATGAGCATGGGAGTTTCTCTCTTGCCTGGCAGTGTCACACAGTTAGTGCCACTTCTTCACAACTGTATTTTTTGTTAGGGAGGACCATGTTATGTGCTGCTGACAGAGAGAGACTGAGCTGGGAGGTGTTGGGAAGCTCTGCTAAAAATCCATCTTACTGTTCCTTGGGAGCTGCCCTGCTGACTTTAGGTGGGGCAGGACACAGCAGGGATGTTAATCCAAAGCCCAGTCCTTGTTTCACAGGGACCTGAGGAGGAGAACCTGGACCCAGGAATAGTTCAGGGGGAGTGGAGGAATGGGGTCCCCCCAGCTGCTCAATGCTGTGGCTGTTTCCACAGATGGATCAGCCCCTGCTGGTTCCTGCCCATGAAGTGTTTGTGTGATGGTGTCACTGTGGTGTTCCAGGATGGGCTTTGGGTGCCCAGGAACGAGCCCAGCTCCAGCTGTGCTGGCAGCAGCCATCACTTGGATGACTGAAAGTCATGGAATGTCCCTCCACGATGGATTTCCCCCTCCAGCTCTGGCATTCAGGAGTCAGTTGCCTCTCTTGGCAGCCCTTGTAGTGTTTTCCTGGGGACAAGGACATGCCAGTGCTGGTCTGACCCGAGCAGGGAGAGTCCCACATCCCCTGGGTGTCACTGATCCCCGGGCATCCTGTGCTCACACAGCAGCTGCTGCAAAAGCTTGTGTTAGCTGAGAGCTGCCTCTGCCTTGGGGCATCCTTCGGAGGCTCAGGAGCCTTTTGCAAAGACCACTGAAGTCAAATGGAAAACTTCCTGAGCTGAAAAGGCTCAAGATGAGATTTAGAGGGGCAGAGGAGACTCTGAGTGTGTCTGAATGGGTTTGGGGGTCAGGGGCTGCTGATGGGAGGGACACCTGTGTGTGTGTCCTGAGCTCTGGGGCAGGAGGAGGAGAGGGAGGGCAGGGGAGACTCCGTGGTTGTGGTTGAGAGGAAGATGAGAAGCTGGAGAGTGGAGGGACCATATCTCATCAGACTTCTTATTTAGCCTGCTTGGTGTTGCTCTGAGGGTATTTTGGGCATGTCTGTGTTTGCTGCCTGTGGCAAATACTGAGCTGTGGAGGGGCTGGAGGGCTGGGTGCTGGCACAGTGAGGTGTGGAGAGTTCCTGTGCTGGGATCCACCCTGCAGGGGTGGGTGTGTGTCCTTGTAGGTCCATGGTGAGCAGCTGCCCCTAAGCCAGGCTGTAAATGTGCCAGGAGTCAACACAGGGCCTGATTTCTAGATTTAAGTCAGAGCCTAAGGCAGCAAAGAGCTTGGCAGTGGGGGGCCAGGCTGAAGCACAAGCCAGTGGGTGTGAGGGTCTGTGAATAAGCATTTGTTTTCCATGCATTGGACTGAAATCTTTTGTTGCCTTTATGACTAAAATGAAACTTGGTGGTGAATCAGCCCCTTTAAAATCACATACAGTGCTGTAGATCTGGAGCCTGCTGCTAGAGATCAGAGATGGTTGAGAGCATCAGAAATTTAAAACATCTTTATGTGGATGCTGAAAGCCTCCGTGGTTAATAGAGCTCGGGTATAAGGTTTTTATTAGAGAGCAACCCCTGTAGTTTAGGGGAAAAGCCAGGCCCCAGCTGATCAAATTAAGGAGAAGCATCCTCACAAATGGGATGGGCTGTAATTGCTCACTTCAGAATTTCTCTGCCTCTCTCTGCCTTTCTGCTGAGGACAGCACTGCCACCGTCAGGACATCATCTCTGCTGCTGCCAGGTGTCCCCACTGTCCTCTGCTCAGGGGAAAGTCTCAGGAGTGGATTCTGGTGATGCTTTAAAGGAAAAGGTGGTTGGCTCGTGGGCTGGAGACACAGAACCAAAGGGGAATGTTTGGGGCTGCAGGGGAACAGCAGAGCTTGGTTTGAGAGGAGGCACTTCAGGCACCCAGAACACAAAATCCTCACTGGGCAAAAGCTGTGTGTGGCTCTGCAGGAGCAGCAGCTCCGAGCTCAGACCTGTGTCCAGCAGCACAGTCTGGGTGGGAGCTACTGTCAGCTCCTTGGGACACTGCCAGGGAG
This sequence comes from Muscicapa striata striata, assembly GCA_030060385.1. Lineage (NCBI taxonomy): Eukaryota > Metazoa > Chordata > Aves > Passeriformes > Muscicapidae > Muscicapa > Muscicapa striata. The sequence goes on along the minus strand of JAREIS010000217.1, from coordinate 1,078,206 downwards.
ATGGGATAGGTGAAGGCTTTAAACCAGGCTTTGAGCGTTTTTGGGATGAATCAGAGGAGAAATGCAGAAGAGTTCAGGAAAAGGAGAGTTGCAACATCTCTGTGGTGTGGTGTGACGTGGGAGAGTGGCGAGGGCCTCTTGTGGGAGCTGCTCAGGGAGGTGCTGGGGCTCTGGGATTCTCAGACTCTGGAAGGAGCTCCACACCAACCATGGAGGAGCCCAGGAGGGAGCTGAGCTGGCCCATCCCCTCCAGTCCTGATGGAGATCAGCACAGATGCTGGGACTGGTGCTCTTACCCAAGTTGTGAACAATTCTTTGCCCTATTCAATTTTTACTTTACTAAAATGAATATCATGGACTTCTTAATAGTCATAGGAGCATAAAAATCTCAGTGTATCACAATTCATCATCCTTTAAAAATTGAATTTCTGTTGAATTATGCCTTGCTGCTGTAGTGCTGGGGAAAAGCTCTTATTATTCATAACTATAAATACAGTGATGTCGAGATTTAACTGGTGCCTGAAGGCTTTATGCTGCACTTTCATATTGACAAAGCAAACACTCTTATGGATCGTTTTGGGTTTATGGGGCCAGAGGCAGCTGAGCCTTTCCCCACTTCTGTGAGCAGAATCCAGCAGTGCCCCTCTTCAGTCCCCATCTCTCAGTAGGCAGGAGGACTTGAAGTCAATTTGGCCCTCCAGGATGGAGATAGAAATAGAAACAAAAAAAGGAAATGAAAGAAAGACATGAATACCCAGTTAGGTAGGTGAGGAAAACCCAGCTGGTTTGGTCAGGACGTTTCAGGAGCAGCACCAGCTTGGAGGGAGTGCTTGGGTTTGGGGAGCAGCTTCCATGGAGGGAAGGACAAGGTGCAAGAGGTGAGGAATGAGATGAATCCTCCAAAAACTGCCTGAATGGTCTGGGCCTGCAATTGGAGCTAAATTAAAGATCACTATTTGCTTTTTGTAACAAAGTTCTCACATCCTCATCTTTGTGGGCATCAATGAACATTGAATGTTCCTCCTTGTCCCAGCTGAACATTTAAATAGACGTTGGCTCCAGCGTGCAGTGCCTGTGGGGACAGCTCTGGCTGGGTAGGAGTTTGCTCAGGTTTATGTTTTGCTTTTTTGAGCATCTATTTTGGGCCTGAAACATGGAAAAGTCCCATAATTTGGTGCTCAGCTGAGGCAGAACTTCAGGCATTCACATGAATTTAACACAAAAGAGAAGAGAGTTAATATTTTACAGGAAATAATTAACATATGGAAACAATTCTTAAAAACAGGATTGGGTAAAATTGGTCTCTAGGGACGAGGTGGGATAGATTCTGACTGGATTTGGAAGGAATTTTTTTGTGAGTGGTTATAATTAGAAATTTACACATAGCAAAGTAAGTCTTGCTGTTAGATGTTGGTTATCGTGGCCCGTAGGTTGTTTGGAGTTTTTTTTTGGTTTATGAACTCTTTTCTTTAAATAGTACTTGATCCTTGCAGAAGCTTGGCAGTGGCACATATAACTTTTGACTTAGTTTGGATATTCGATATTTTTGTTACCAAATAACTCTGATGCATTTTTTTTTTTAATAACAAAAATTAGTAATCACTTGGGAACTGAAATTCTGTATTTGAGAAATTCCAAAGCCTCCATTTTAGGCTTTGTTCTACTGAAAGCAAGACAACAAAATTCGTGATTTCATAGTAGTTCTATTTTCCACTGCCTTTCTAAACTGGTTTCTGTGCAAGCATGCAGAGCAATGATGAAAAGTTGTAAAAATGAGATACCTGAGTCCAGCCCTGGAGCCAGGCTGGGAGAGCTGGGGGTGCTCACTTGGAGAAGAGAAGCTCCAGGGACAGCTCAGAGCCCCTGCCAGGGCCTGAAGGGGCTCCAGGAGAGCTGGAGAAGGACTGGGGACAAGGGATGGAGGGACAGGACACAGGGAATGGCTTTTCCAGGATTAGATGGGAAATTGGGCAGGAATTGTTCCCTGGGAGGGTGGGCAGGCCCTGGCACAGGGTGCCCAGAGCAGCTGTGGCTGCCCCTGGATCCCTGGCAGTGCCCAAGGCCAGGCTGGACACTGGGGCTGGAGCAGCCTGGGACAGTGGGAGGGGTCCCTGCCTGTGGCAGGGGTGGCCCTGGATGGGCTTTAAGGTTCCTTCCAAACTAAAGCCATCTGTGATTCCATGATTTTTATTTTTTTTAATAAAAAGCAAGGGGTTTCTGACCTTCCAGTCTTGGAGGACTCTGGAGCTGTGGGGTGCAAATACCAGTGCAAAGGAAGGATGAATTGATGAGTGAATCCCTCATAACAGGGGAGATGCAGCTTGGTGCCCTGTGAGCTGGGCTGGTGCCCAGGAAACCATGGATGGGGAGTGCTCTGCTCCCTGTGGGTGAGCCATGGCACAGGGACAGTCACCAGGACAGGGGTGGCACAGGGACAGTCACCAGGACAGGGGTGGCACAGGGACAATCAGTCACCAGGGCAGGGATGGCAAAAGGACAGTCACCAGGGCATTGGTGGCACAGGGACAGTCACCAGGGCAGGGATGGCATAAGGACAGTCACCAGGGCAGTGGTGACACAGGGACAGTCACCAGGACAAGGATGGCACAAGGACAGTCACCAAGGCAGGGGTGGCACAGGGACAGTCACCAGGGCAGGGATGGCACAGGGACAGTCACCAGGGCAGAGATGGCATAAGGACAGTCACCAGGACAGGGATGGCACAGGGACAATCAGTCACCAGGGCAGGGATGGCACAGGGATAGTCACCAGGGCAGGAGTGGCACAGGGACAGTCACCAGGACAGGGGTGGCACAGGGACAGTCACCAGAGCAGGGATGGCATAAGGACAGTCACCAGGGCAGGGGTGGCATAAGGACAGTCACCAGGGCAGGTGTGGCACAGGGACAGTCACCAGGGCAGGGGTCCTGGCTGTGGCAGTGCTCACCTCTTGCCTCCAGCACATCGTTAAAATTCAGGAGCAGGCAGTGTTTGTGCTTGGGTTTTTCCATGGGAATGGCCCTTTATCAGTAAATCAGAGCCTCTCTGGGCTGGTGAGCTCTGCAGGCTCCTTAGGGCTGTTCTTTCACCTGATTTTGGCAAGGCAGGTGGGTGCTGGTTAATGATTGCCTGGGACTGCTCCTGGCTGGGCTCAGTAGATGCCTGAGTGAGCACAGAGCTGAAGCTGGGAGGGTGAGGGATCACATCCTGGAGCTCATCCCACATCCCAGCACAAGCAACAGCTGGGGCAGCACCAGTGCCTTGGGTCTGACCCACCTTGCTCCCAAACCCAGCAGGGTGGGCCCTGGTGCTCTGTGCAGAGTCACAGTGTGAACATGACAGGAACTGGAGGAACTGGGGGCCAGGCACAGGTGGGGGCACCTGGGGTGGCACAGCACAGGTGGATGGAGGGGAAGGCCTGGATGCCTTCACTTGTAGGATTCCATTTAAAGCCAGGCTTTGCTCCTTACACATCTGCTTCCTACAAGGGAGAGAACCCCCAGCTCAGAGGCCCAGGCCTCCAAGCAGATGTTTTGTATTTATTAAATAAATTGGCCATTACTAAAATATGCTTATAATGATTTATTTCTTATGTATGCATGTTCTCTTGGTGCTCTTGGAGGGTGCAGGAATCTGAGGTGGGGACCCAGGGCAGCTCAGCCACCTTCTCATGCAAGACCCCAACCCTGGGGCACCCACCCAGCAGCACCTTCAGGTGACACCCCCAAAGGCCCTTTTATTTTTATGGATTTGCCAACAAGCCAGTTATGCCAGCAATGCCTGGCTGCTCCTGGCTGTTCCTGGCTGCCCAGCCCACTCCATGCTGCCTGCTTTAATGATTGCAGACTTTAGTGCTGGTTAAATAGTGCTCAACAAGGAAACGGGGAAAAACCACACTGGGATAATCTAAGAAAAACAAGGATTATAAAAATGGCTTGGAGGTGCTGGCTGCTGGAAGCAAAGCCTATTTTGTGGATTTGTTGCTGCACCTTTGCTTGGAAAAAAAAAAATTGGAGCAGTTGTTGCACTCGTTTTCTCAGCAGATGGGCTGCCCCATCGGCAGCACGTTCACCCGTCTGGAAAGCAATTATGTTGCTTGGCCCAGTCTTGATTTGCACTTCTATTAGCATGGGCTTAACTATTGTTGCCTTGGGAGGGAGGCTTCATGGATTAGTTCCTCTTGAAAACAAAAAATCCAAAACAAAATCAAGCCCATGATGCACCATGAAAATGTTTCTTAAAAAAAAAAAAAAAAAAAAAAGGAAAAAAATTTTGATGCCATTTTGATTCAAAATATTTAAAAAACTGTTGGAAGGTCACCTTAATATTCAGATTATTGGTGGCAATGCAAGAGGAAATTTAAAATAATATAATGATGAGTGGTGCTGGGTCCACAGCCTTTTTTTCAGCATTGTCTGCCATGGAGAGTTCTCCTTGTGTAGGTCAAGAAATTCACTGTTAATGTTTTATGTTTGATACTTTCTTTATAAGGAAGGACACGATTCATGACATTGGCATTCCTGTGGTGCTGGCAAGAGCTGCTGGCTCCACTCTTGGCATGCCCAGGGGTCCCCAGAGCTGGCCTGGACCAGGATGGGGACAAGGGCAGGGACAGAGCCCTGTTCTGTCCCATCAGGCAGAGCAGGATTTCTCCCTCAAGCATCCCTGCACTTCTGTCTCAGGTGTCAGTCAGGGAATCCACATGTGGATGGATCAACACATGGATATTCCACAGGGCTGAAGCTCCTGCTCACTTACTGTATTGGCTAAGACATTAATAGGAGCTGCCCTAAAAAAGCCCTGAAAGGGACCCTAAGAGTTTTCTTTAACTTTTTTTTTTTTTATTTTTTTTTTTTAATGCAAATCTTTATGAGCTCGAGGTATTAAAGGCTTTCCCAAAATTCAATGTGCTGGCCCTGGGATGGTGTTTGAGCAGCACCTGCGTGGTGGCTGCCTGGGAGTGGAGCCTGCTGGGGTGTGGGTTTGACTGGGGCTGGTTTTTAAAATTCTTCCCAACTTCCTCACAGCCCCAAAGCCTTTGCTTTCATCCTGCTGACAGTAGTGTTGAGGAGCACTTGGCTTAGTGCTGCTTCATTTTTATTTCCTAGTTCTGTTTGAAAAGAAATGGGTGGAAGTTGCTGTGACTCCACAAGGCCACCAGGCACCTGATATGGCCAGATTCATTGAGGTTATTTCTTTTTCATTTCAAAAAAGAATAAAAATTTCTATGAACAGCAGGGTAAAGGCTCATTTGGAGTTGGTTTGTGCCACCCGTGCCACTGGCACCAGCTGTGCCATCCTCACCCCCAGAGCTGGGATTAACCACTCACCTGAGCAGCCAGCTCTGGCTTTGGCTGCCTGTGCCTGCCTGAAGGCAGGGGAGGAGGCAGGAGAGGGTGCAGGGCTCTGGCCCAGGGCTGGTCACTGCTGCACTGCTGGGTGCCCACTGCACACTGGGCTCCTGCTCCAGTGCTCAGGGCTTTGCCAGCATCGGGTGCCCTCTGCTGCTCCAGCCCTGGGTTCCTGTTCCAGCCCTGGGTTCCTGCTCCATCCCTGGGTTCCTGCTCCAGCTCTGGGTTCCTGTTCCAGCCCTGGGTTCTTATTCCAGCCCTGGGTTCCTGTTCCAGCCCTGGGTTCCTGTTCCAGCCCTGGGTTCCTGTTCCAGCCCTGGGTTCCTGTTCCAGCCCTGGGTTCCTGCTCCAGCTCTGGGTTCCTGTTCCATCCCTGGGTTCCTGTTCCATCCCTGGGTTCCTGTTCCAGCCCTGGGTTCCTGTTCCAGCCCTGGGTTCCTGTTCCATCCCTGCTTATTCCTCCCTGGGGTTCCTGTTCCATCTGGGTTCCTGGGGGTTCCTGTTCCATCCCTGCCTGTTCCAGCCCTGGGTTCCTGTTCCAGCCCTGGGTTCCTGTTCCAGCTCTGGGTTCCTGTTCCAGCCCTGGGTTCCTGTTCCAGCCCTGGGTTCCTGCTCCAGCTCTGGGTTCCTGTTCCAGCTCTGGGTTCCTGTTCCAGCCCTGGGTTCCTGCTCCAGCCCTGGGTTCCTGTTCCAGCTCTGGGTTCCTGTTCCAGCCCTGGGTTCCAGCTCAGTGGGGCTCAGAGAGCCCCAGGTTGGCTGTGGTGGGAGGCTCTGCTCTGTTTTTTGTATAATAAAGCTCCTGGTGTGCTCCTACCCCAGAGCAGGAGCTGAGAGCCATTTTGCTCATCATTAATAGCACAACTTAATCTACCAACAAGACTTTTCCTGTGATATTGCTGTAAAACAAAGCAAAACAAAACAACCTTTCTTCTTTCAGTATCTCCATTGCACCACCCCCTCCCAAACAAAGACAAAAAAATCCCGATTCCTCCTCTCCTCTGATGAACAATGACTCATTCATGCTTTTTTTCCTATTTTTTAAATTTATTTCCATTTTGGCCTGTGCCTCAGTGGGGCTGTGCTGGCAGTGGCAGCACCAGTGAGGATTGCCCAGCTCTAACCAGCCCCTGCCTCTAACTCTGCCAAAACTTTTAAAGTGTTTGGACTGAAATTTTCCAAGCCAAGTGTCTGCCTAAGGGGGATATTTGTTTGGAGAAGCCACAGCAAAAACTCTCACTGGCCTGGCTGATGAATGGGCTCAGATGTAGGAGGGTTTGCCCATGGTGAGCCCAAAAATTGATGGGGATGGGGAGGAACCTGGCTTTTCTGAGCCCTTAGAGGGGATTTCCTACATTTTCCTGATTTTTGGGAATTGTTGTGAGTTTGAGTCCTTCCCTCCTAAATGTCCCAAGGGTTTGGGGCTGGCACCATCACCAAGCTCCTTGCTTTAGGGAAGGAGGAAAACCATGGCTGAGTGTCAACTGGGAAACTGGGAGAACTTTTTATATTTCAGGGATGTGGCACTGAGAAAAAATCCCCTGATCCAGCTGAGTTATTCACCTTGGGAATAACTGAAGTGTCAATGCTCAGCTGAGTTGTTGGCTGAAGGGCAGAGCAGAGCATCCCTGCCCAAAACCCAGGGAAAAAGGAAAGTACAAGTATGTGAGGGGGAAAAAAAAAAAACCACAAAAAAAAGAAAATTATAATAATTTCTGGAAAATATTCTAAAAATTCAAATTCTAATTAAAAAAAAAAAAAAAAAGGGTCCTGACACAGCCCAGTCAAGTCAGTCTGGCTGCTAGATTTTTTTTTCCCTTATTTTAATTTTTATCTAAATCAGATGGAATGCTGGACATATTGAGGGTCCCATGGAAGGAGTGATGTACGTTCACCACATCAGGGTCAGAGCATGGGGCAGGCTGGTGGCACCTCAGGGCTGGTGGCATGTCACACAGGGTACATTCCACCCACATTTTTTGGCAGTTTCTGACTTTCTGATTTTGCAACAGTGTTATTTTGTCAGTGTTGGTTTTAATGTAAACCCTGCATAAGTTTCAGTTTCCAGGATGGGCTTTTAATGCTGGAATTATCTGGTGGTGCTGGCCATGTTCTGTCAGACTCCCTGGAATTTATGAGCTGTCAGTTGATGCCTCCCCTTGTTTACTTTCACTTTATCTGCTAATTTCCAGATTCTTTCAGGTTTTTCCTTTCAACCTGATGCCTCAATTCTGTTGCTTTATTAATCTATCCAATTATGTTGAGTTCAAGTTGTTTGAAATCCACTTATGTTGGTATAGGAAGTACTTACTGTATTAATCAAACGATCCAAGGTGGCTTCTCCTCTGAAGTCCTTAATTTGTGCTATACATATTCCTGCTAATAACATCCAACTTTGTAACAATGCACCTTTACTCTATGTTTCCAAGGAGACCCTGAAATACATTAATTCTCTGATTTTTTTCAAGTACACCAATAATTTATCTGGGATTGTGAGATGTTCCCTTGTGTGGGCACATCAAACACCAGCAGCCTCCAAAATCTCAGCAATGGTCTCTTTGCAGGGCTGGCAAAGGGGCCAGAGGGAAACAGCTGCTTGTCACAGGAACTAGTTATTTTAAAGATTTCAAATATATATATTTAATATAAATATTTTTATTATATGTCTTATCTATTATATAATACCATATGTAATATATTTGAAATAGCACACTGGATATTTAATATTTGCATAACATAAAAAATACAGAACAAAATTTCTTAGAGATTTTAAAGTTTAATTTAAATCAGCTTTTAGGAGGCAGGCAAGGAGAGAGGACCCTGGGAGGGCTCTTATTTTGGGTGGGAAGCATCTCTTTAGTGATCAGCATTTTGTTTCTGCTCCTGGAGGAGCAGGACCTTGGTGGTGCTGGGTTTTGCTGCATGAATTTATCAGAGCAAACGCTGTGGATGAAGCTTTGCTCCATCTCTGCAGGAGCAGAACAGTGTTTCCCACTTGTGTTTATTGGATTTTCATGACTGTGCTGGGTCATACAGGCAGTGAAACCTTGGAAAGGGGTGATAGTGAGGGTTTTCCCCAAATTTTGTGTCCCCTGTACACCCCAGCTCCGTGGTGAATGCTGGACAGGGGGAAGGTCATAAAAACCTGCAGAAACCAAGTTAGTGAGTGCAGCTGGAGGTTCCAGGTGTTGGATGGAGCTGTGGTTGGAGCTGTACATGATACAGAGCAGCAGAAACAGGGACAGCAAGGTGGCACCGAGTTCATTCCAGGCCTGACAAGCCCTGTTGCTGCTAAGGTTAAATCTCTAGGGTTTAGTTAGAGGAGACCAAAGGTGCTTAAGGAGCAACATCTCAGTTCTGGGACACCAGAGACAGCACCAGGCACAGTGACTCTGTGGGAATACAGGAGAAGCTGCAGAAGTGGGAGGCATTTAGGGCACTGGGCAGACTTTGGCTGATGCTTTCAGTCTCTCCACATGCACAGGCACATGGTGCTGCTGGGGGCAGCAGGGGAGTGGTGGGACTGCTGACACATGGGGCTGTGCTCCAGCCTCTGAAAGTCTCTGCCCTGCAGGCCTTGCCCTGTGCTTGTTTTCTGGCATAGCAGTTGGCATTTCTGTACAAATCCAAAAGCAGGGCTGTGCAGGGGCCAAAGGGACGATGAGCAGCCCTGTGCCTCAGCACACAGACACCAATGGCTTTAACAGACAGCACTTACCAGAATAAGGCTTGGGCCAATTGTTCTGTCCCATCCTGTGCTCCTCTGCCCATGGAAGGGGTTCTTTGTCTGCAGGGTAATTTGGGAGCAAGAGTTCTCCCAGCTGGACCAGTCCTTCAGCATTGGGCACGTTCCAGATGTCAACCCCTGTCCTGGCCATAAGTGTGTCACTCCAGGAATAGCATTAAGGTTTCAAACTGAAGGAGGGATACTTTTTGTGTGTGTGATGGTTAATGATTAATTAGGCCAAATTCTCCAAAATTAGACTGCTGTATAAGGAATGGGCCAACAATTTGCATTTTGACAAAACCTTATGACAGAAACGGATGGGGGCTGATTCCACCTCCTCCCCACTCACACTCCGTCCCAGGCCCCAAACTCACTTTTCCCCAGAAGAGGTTCCTTTTAAAAATTGTATTCATTAATATTCCAATTTCCTTTTTTGCCCCCCTTTTCAAATCTTCCATTAAACCCCTGTAGATTCTGCTTTAAGTAGGCAATTAAGCTAACAACATAATTATATCCCTTAATGCTCATTTTAACCAGTTTAGAGAAGAAACAAAAGGGGAAAGCAGCTTCAAATATATGGAAATAAAAGCTCTGTTGTAAAGATATTTTTGATACTCGCAATAATTTGTGCAGAGTGCAGAGTTTGCCCATTAGAGACTGTGGGGAAGCCTGGAGGTCACATTTAAGAGCCTCATGGGCACTGTGGGGTTTTACCTTCTGAATGTCCTTTTTCTGAACACTGCAAATTTTGGGGCATCCCAGGAGACTCCAGAGCGTGTCCACTTCATATTGCAACACAGTGGCTGTGTAGCTGCAGCCTGATAGGGTTTTCTCTTTTTTATTACCTCTGCAATTCCTCACCAGAGACCGACGGTGGGGCTGCGCTCTGCCGCTCACTGCAAGTGGAAAAGTGAGCGCTGGGAAGGAGCATGGATGGAATTATTGCAGTGGGGCTGTGCCAAGGCTGGGAAACTCCTGTGCTGCCCAGGCACAGCCCAAGGGTGGCTGTGTCCTCATGGCAGCAAGCAGGAAAACTGCTGTGGAGCAGGAAAACTGCTGTGGGGCTGGGTAACTGCTGTGGTTTTGTGCAGAGCACACAGCATCCACAAAAATCTGTCTGCAAGGCACAAAGTTTTGTGAAGCCCCTCAGAGCTTGGAGCCAAGGAGCTGCTTCGGCATTTGCTGGGGCAGCCAAGCACTTGGCTGGAGCCTGACTTTCTGAGGTTAGCTGCTGAAAGGCCAAAGAACTGTGGAGTCTGCTGTCCTTTGCAGAATAGGATAGGATAGGATAGGATAGGATAGGATAGGATAGGATAGGATAGGATAGAATAGAATAGAATAGAATAGAATAGAATAGAATAGAATAGAATAGAATAGAATAGAATAGAATAGAATAGAATAGAATAGAATAGAATAGAATAGAATAGAATAGAATAGAATAGAATAGAATAGGAGTACTTTGGGAAGGGATTAAGAAAGGACTTTAAAGCCCATGTCCCTGCAGAGAGCAGGGACACCTCCCAGTGTCCCAGGCTGCTCCGAGGCCCAATGTCCAACCTGGCCTTGGACCCTTCCAGGGATCCAGGGGCAGCCACAGCTTCTCTAGGCAACCTCTGCCTGTGTTTTACCACCTTCATTGTAAAAAACATCTTCGTTATATCTAAATCTCCACTCTTTTAGTTTAAAACCATCTCCTCTTGTCCTATCACTACTGCCCTACTAAAAGCTCTGTCCCCATTTTTCCTTATAAACCCCCATTAAGTACTGAAAACCATAATAAGCTCTCCCCAGAGCCTCCTCTTCTCCAGGTGAGCATCCCCCAGCTCCCCCAGCCTGGCTCCAGAGCAGAGGGGCTCCAGCCCTGGGAGCAGCTCCTCTGGATCTCTCCAGCAGCCCCAGCTCCTTCCTGTGCTGGGCCCCAGGGCTGGGGCAGCTCTGCAGGTGGGCTCTCACCTGAGCACAGGGGCACAGGGGAAGATCCCCCCTCCCCTGCTGCCCACAGTGCTGGGGATCAGTCCAGGACGCGTTTGGCTTCTGGGCTGTGTGTTCACCTTCCCTGTCCTTCAGTCCTTCACAGTGGAGGAGCCTCCACCAGCCTGGCCTGTGTTTGGGGCTCCTGGGACAGGGAGCTCAGAGCTGGGGGCTCCTGTCCCTGGGACACAGCTCATCTGGCACAGCTTGGCTGTGCTCCCCCTGAGGAATGGGCTGGGAGGGGACAGTGGGCAAAGAATCCCGTGGGATTCACTGGCTATGGGCCTCTATCTGCAGAATAAATGCTAGGTAAGGAAGAGAAGGAACTGGATGATGGATGGATGGATGATGGATGGATGGATGGATGGATGGATGGATGATGGATGGATGGATGGATGGATGATGGATGGATGGATGGATGGATGGATGATGAATGGATGGATGGATGGTAGATGATGGATGGATGATGGATGGATGGATGGATGGATGGATGATGGATGATGGATGGATGGATGGATGGATGGATGGATGGATGGATGGATGGATGGATGATGGATGGATGATGGATGATGGATGGATGATGATGGATGGATGGATGGATGGATGGATGGATGGATGGATGATGGATGGATGGATGGATGGATGGATGGATGGATGGATGGATGATGGATGGATGATGGATGATGGATGGATGGATGGATGGATGGATGGATGGATGGATGGATGGATGGATGATGGATGATGGATGGATGATGGATGGATGGATGATGGATGGATGATGGATGGATGGATGATGGATGGATGGATGGATGGATGGATGGATGGATGGATGGATGGATGGATGGATGATGGATGGATGATGGATGGATGGATGGATGGATGGATGGATGATGGATGGATGATGGATGGATGATGGATGGATGGATGGATGGATGGATGGATGGATGGATGATGGATGGATGGATGATGATGGATGGATGATGGATGGATGGATGATGGATGGATGGATGGATGGATGGATGATGGATGGATGGATGGATGGATGGATGATGGATGGATGGATGATGGATGATGGATGGATGGATGGATGATGGATGATGGATGGATGGATGGATGGATGGATGGATGGATGGATGATGGATGGATGGATGGATGGATGGATGGATGGATGGATGGATGGATGATGGATGGATGATGGATGGATGGATGATGGATGGATGATGGATGGATGATGGATGGATGGATGGATGGATGGATGGATGGATGGATGGATGGATGGATGGATGGATGATGGATGATGGATGGATGGATGATGGATGATGGATGGATGGATGGATGATGGATGGATGGATGGATGATGGATGGGATGGATGGATGGATGGATGGATGATGGATGATGGATGGATGATGGATGGATGGATGATGGATGGATGGATGGATGGATGGATGATGGATGGATGGATGGATGGATGGATGGATGGATGGATGGATGATGGATGGATGGATGGATGGATGGATGGATGGATGGATGGATGGATGATGGATGGATGGATGGATGATGGATGGATGGATGGATGATGGATGGATGGATGGATGATGGATGATGGATGGATGGATGGATGGATGGATGGATGGATGGATGGATGATGGATGGATGATGGATGGATGGATGGATGGATGGATGATGGATGGATGGATGGATGGATGGATGATGGATGATGGATGGATGATGGATGGATGGATGGATGGATGGATGGATGGATGGATGGATGATGGATGGATGATGGATGGATGATGGATGGATGATGGATGGATGGATGGATGATGGATGGATGGATGATGGATGATGGATGATGGATGGATGGATGGATGGATGATGGATGGATGATGGATGATGGATGGATGGATGGATGGATGGATGGATGATGGATGGATGGATGGATGGATGGATGATGGATGGATGGATGATGGATGATGGATGGATGGATGGATGGATGGATGATGGATGGATGATGGATGATGGATGGATGGATGGATGGATGGATGATGGATGGATGGATGGATGGATGGATGGATGGATGGATGGATGGATGGCTCTTGATCCTGTGCCCAAACAGGCTGGAGCCATCTGACCTGTGCAAGCCTCTGAGCATGGCTTGGCTTTGCTGGTTCCTCCCTCTCCACCAAAGCCTGGTACCATGGTGCTTTGCCAGGGCCTCAGAGGAGCCTCTGAACGCTGTCCTGGCCCCAGGCTGGCTCCAGCTCACCCCACAGGGATGTGTCACAGTGGGTGAGGTGATGTATGGCATTTGTGAGGAGCTGGAGATGCCCCAGTTCAGTTGTCATTTCACCCAAAGCAGATGTATTGGAGGGTTTGCAATGGTGCAGCTCTGACAAGCTCCCCATCCTCCCTCCAGAGGCTTTCCCCTAAACTCAGAAACATCCTGTGCCCTCATTTTAGGTGTTTAGGACCATGTGGAGGCAAAGTGCACCACAGCAGAGGTCCCTCACCCAGGATGGAACTCGGGGGTTGGGGAACAGTCCCCAGTATTTCCATTTTTTATGCAGATGCCTTGAATTGTCACAGTTTCCCATACATTGAATCCCACACTTGGGGTGTTATGTGTAGAAAACAATTCTTGGGTGAATTTCCCAGATGTTTGATTAATTCAGTGGAGATGCTGTGTCCTCAGCCAGTCCCAAAATCAGTGATACATGTTCCTTGGGTACAAGCATTCATCTAGAAAATATCCATGGCTGCTGAGGTTATCCATGTGCTGGGTGGAAAATAAAGCACCCAAGGTGTCTGTAATAACGTGTAGGTGAGCATCAGGTTTTGTTTTCTAAGAAGAGCCTGTGGAATGTGGCACAAATTTCTCTTTCGCCAGCCCAGCATCTCCCAGGGCACTGGAGCAGCCTGGTGTCCAGAGGCTCTCTGGGGGCATCTGCAGGAGGAACCAGCCCCTGGCCTGGGACCTGTTTGTCCAAAGGGTCCCAGATCTGTGGGTTCATTGCTCCTTTCTCTTGGAAACCCAGCCAGCCCTGTCCAGCTCTGGCAGCACCAGCCCGTGCTGCCTAACCCCAGATTCCATGTGGGAACTGGGCATTCATGATGCCTTGGGGATTTCTCTCTCATCCTTTGACATGACCCTGGGCTGCACCAGAATTCTGGGGAGCCAATTGCACTTCCTGACTTTCCTTCCTCAGGGTTTGCAGCAGCTGCTGGCCCACAGATGGGCAGAGGGCTCATGGTGCTGCCTGCAAAATTCAGCCTCAAAAGGGATCCTGTAGGAACATTTTTACCTTTTTTGCATCACATTGGAGGTTTTCCAAGACAAATCTGTCCACTCTGCAGGGCTGTGCAAATAATTGATATTCTTGGTTTTCTTGAAGCTCTGAAAAATTGAAAATTTCCTTTTCAGACTGAGCTGGAAGAAAAATAGATTGATTTGAAATTTTTTTTTGTTGTTGTTGTTGCCCAGGAAATAAGGAATATTTTTGGGTTTCATAGGCTCGAGTCAAACAGAATCTGGGGCTTGTAAGTGCTTCATTTAGATTTTGAGCACATCTTACAGTTCTTGCTTTAAAAAATAAATAGGATGTATTTTGCCTGTATGAATAAGAAAATTTTAAATGTCAGGGACTGTGTCACTTCCAGTTTTTGAAAATGAGTGTCATACTCTGCTGTGTGAATGGTGCAGCAGAAATGATACCAATCCATGCCATGATCTCACTGTAGCTCCACTTTGGGCTGGAAATCATTTCCCAGCAGCTCCATGCCCTCATTTGTTTCAGCTACAGGAACAATGGTGAGTGAGGGGCCACCCTGGTTGCTCCCACTGATGTTTGTCCCCCACAAACTGCTTGAAAAACCCTTTTCTTAGCCCAAGCAAGTGCTCACAGGTGGAGATTTGGGAGTGAGAAAGTGCAGGTCGATAGTCCCTGGTGACATCCTGCACTGGGGGGGGCTCTGGGGAGGGCTGAGGGTCCCATCCCTCTGCCCCAGGCAGTGTTTGGGGTGGCTGCGCAGGGGGAGGTGCTGCTGCAGCTTTCACAGCTCCACTGAACCAGGAAATGTTCTTTTCCCTCTTTACTTTCCAAACCACCATCGTTCTTGGGAAGCCAGCAAAGCCACCCTCCCTTGGGGACACCAGCTTGGCCTTACTGGGGTTTTTGGTAGTTTTTATTTAGATTTCTTTTTTTTTTTTTTTAATTTTTTTTTCCCAATCTTGGAGGTTTGTTTGTTTGCTTGTTGATTTAGATCTGCTCGGGAAGTCGATCTGGTGATATTTTTAGGATTTGTGGTTGGCTGATGGGAGTTATTTTGCAAGCAGAATTTCTAAGAATTCTGCTTTCAGACTGCTTTTTCTCCAACTTCATTTCCTCCCCTTCCTTCTCTTTTTTCTCTTTTTACTATTTTTTCCCTGCTTTTTTCTTATTTTTTTGTTTTTTGAGGGAGCCAGGCAGACTAAACTCTTTCTGAATTCCCCCCTGTAATTACTGCTCTTTTTAAAGTTTGAAGAAATTACCCAGCTTTGTGTGCCTTCCCCCTTTCTTACTTTTAGACCAGTGTGGTTTGACTTTTTTTCTTCCCTTTCCAAAGTAAAATTGCCACCATTTCATGCTATTTAAACAAACCAGTCATACAGAACTGGGAGAGAAGGTGAAGTCCCACAGTTACCCACCCAACAGAGAATGTTTTGTTTCAACCTCACAGCCTGTCTATAAATGCTGCATGGGAATTTTTTTAAAATTAGGATAAAATTTATGTTTTACAAGGATAAAATTTATGTTTTGCAAATGCCAAGCCTTTCCCACAGGCATTGGAAGGAGGTCTTTTGTGCCAGTTTTGGAGGGGATCCTTGGCCAAGGCTAGACCTCCTCATGGTGCTGTTCCTGACACCATCTCACTGCAATATTTATCAAATTATGCTTCTTTTTTCTATTATAAATCAAATTTTCTGCGTTCAATTGTATTTTGGAAGTGTTTAAATTTTCATTGCTTATCTCAGATTGAAGCTGAACATTTGCAGCACATTGCATCTCTGCAGTGCTGTTTGCTATAGAGGCACCCAAAGTGTTCTTCAAAATTTACCAAAAAAAAGAGATAAAACCAACGCCAGAGTTCTGTCAGGGGTCCCATGACTGCCACTGACATGCAGAGGGCTGAGCTCTGAGCTGGAGCAGCTCCCTGGGGGACTCCACAGCCTCTGAAGGGCAGAGTCTCAGCCTTGGCAAAGCTTCCTCCAAGAAGTGCTTGCCCAGCTTGCCCAACTCTCCTTCCCAGTGCTTCCCTCATGGCTCTAAGCTCCACCACTGGGCCAGGGCATGTCTCACCCTCTGAGCCTGAGCTTGGCACCAGCTGGGCTTGGCTTGAAGTTTTCCCAACCCTGTGTTTCGTGTCTGTGTTCCCAGAGGTGCACCCGTGTGTCTGTGCTGGTGGAAGCACCAGCAGCACTCTGAGCTTCCATGGGCAGAGGGGAGGTGCCTCTGGATTTTCCTCTATGTTCAAAAAAGCCTGGCTGGCTTTTTCTCAGGGTCTTTTGGAAGGCTCAGAAAGTGAGATTGGAGCCTTTAGAGGAGCTCAAGGTCCAGGTGGGCCTGGCTCTGCTGGGCCTGGCTCTGCTGGGCCTGGCTCTGCTGGGCTGTGCTGCTGCCAGAACTTGTGCTGCTGAGGGCATGGCTGCTCTGAGCTGTATCCTCCTTGCCCATGTGCTGGGGTTTGCCCATCCCTGTGTGAGAGCTCCAGGGCTCTCCTGGCTGGGCTGCACCTCAGGCAAACCCTCCTGAGCTCCATGGCCATCACCATGCCAGCACTGCCTGGGGCTTTGCCTCTGCCCATGCCCATCCCATCCCCATCCCATCCCATCCCATTCCCATCCCCATCCCATCCCATCCCATCCCATCCCATCCCATCCCATCCCATCCCATCCCATCCCATCCCATCCCATCCCATCCCATCCCATCCCATCCCATCCCATCCCATCCCATCCCATCCCATCCCATCCCACCCCTGCCATGGGCAGGGACCCCTCCCACTGTCCCAGGCTGCTCCAGCCCCAGTGTCCAGCTTGGCCTTGGGCACTGCCAGGGATCCAGGGGCAGCCACAGCTGCTCTGGGCACCCTGTGCCAGGGCCTGCCCACCCTGCCAGGGAACAATTCCTGCCCAATATCCCATCCAGCCCTGCTCTCTGGCAGTGGGAGCCATTCCCTGTGTCCTGTCCCTCCATCCCTTGTCCCCAGTCCCTCTCCAGCTCTCCTGGAGCCCCTTTAGGCCCTGGCAGGGGCTCTGAGCTCTCCCTGGATCCTTCTCCAGGTGAGCACCCCCAGCTCTGCCAGCCTGGCTCCAGAGCAGAGGGGCTCCAGCCCTGGGAGCAGCTCCATGGGCTGCTCTGGACTCTCTCCAGGACTTTCCTGTGGCAGGGCCCCAGAGGTGACACAGTGCCCAGGTGGGGTCTCACAGGGGTGGAAGGCAAGAGGAGAATCCTTGGCCACGTTGCTGGGCTGAGCCCAGGACACCAGAGCTGTGCCTGTGCTCCCACTCCCCCAAAACCCCACCCCAGCTCCTTCCCTGGAGCTGTGCAGGGAAGGTTCCTGGCAGTCCCTGTGTGCATGGAGCCCTCACAGCCCCATCAGATGTTCCAGCAGAGGCTGGAGGTGCCAAACTCTGGAACAAAATGTGTTGAACAAGGCTGAGATTCCCTGGATAAATAAGTTTTATTTTAATTTTTTTCCCTCCGTGTGCATTTGTAGCTTGTTAGATTTGTTTGTTTTCTCAACTTGGAAAAGTGCCTGTAATGGGATTTTTTAAAAAATTGATTTCCTGAGAGTTTCCTGTGAAATTGGAAGCCTTGAAAAATGTGTGGATTTCTGAAATGCTATCACATGGCTCCTTCACCCCTTTTTTTCTCCCCCCAAGTAAAAAATAACAATACCTTCCAACCCCCCAAGGTTTCATTCCATATACATTTATTCTTTAAAAATATTTCCAGCTGTTTCTTTTGCTGGGAAACTCATGCCATCTGTAAACAACTGCTTGATGCACATAATTCTGTTGTTTTGCCCGGTCACTCTTATTTTCCAGCTTTTATGATACGAGAGTTCAGAGTAATCAGTAATGCCTTTTCTCCTCTTCACCCTCAATTTGATTATTTTTCTCATAAAGAACAGAGTAAGGAGAGCACTGAGCAACAGGAGATGGAAAAAATATTTTGATTACTTTTGGGTTGCTTGTAATCAAGGAGTAACTCTTTAAATCCAGACCAATTTACTGCATTGATTTATTCATAATTTTAATTTCATGACTGTTTCAGGTAAAAACAAAAGTACACAAGGTTGAAGCTTTTTAATACTGGTTTGAACATTTGTAGTTTTAGGTTAAAATTTATTTAATGTTCCCTTTCTTCAGTTACTTCTGCTGGCGTGTGCTGCTTGAATCTCTCTGGCCTGGCAGGGGAGAAAAATTGAAATTCAAAGCACAAATTCTGCCAGTACTGTCAGCAAGTTCATAAAATTACTCATGTGAATATTCCCTTGAGTCAGAGGCCACTGCTCAGAGCCCTTAAACCTTCCTGGGACTACCTGGAGTGTGGGAGCTGGGAGTGGGTGACAGGGACACCTGGGTCCTCCAGGGTGAGCTTGTGCCACTTCCTGGAGCTCAGCACCCACCCAGGCTGGGGGCATCGTGGTGGGATTCTTCCCACCTCACTGATTTTGGTGTCTTCCCCCCAAGTTTCAGCCTCATGTGTGCCTTTTCCATCTGTTTAAAACTCTACAGAAGAACTTTTGATTCTGGGTTACAGAAGCAGCTCAGAAATGAGGTGGATGCAGGCAGTAAATGATGGTTATAAAATGGGAAGATAGTAAACAGCAGACAAGGAGTAAATCCAGTGAAACTGAATGAGAAGAATTTCTAGACTTTAATTGTGATTTTTTTATTAGTATTGTTTCCCTACTTGTAGTTTTAGTAGTTTTAACCTCCATGGTGCAACTTGTTCTGTCCTAGATCAGAATCTGGAGGGAAGCCTGGGGATACTGAGTTTGCAAGACCAAAAAAAAAAAAAAATTAAAAAAAAGCAACCTCACAAACAAACCCCTCAAAAAACCACCAAACTCCAAAAAACCAAAATAATAATAATAATAAACAAAAAACAAAAAAAAAAAAAAAAAAAAAACAAAAAAAAACAAACAAACAAAAAAAAAAAAAAAAAAAAAAGAGAAAAAATTAAAAGAAAAATAATTCCAGATCCTCCTGGACATGTGTCCTCCTCGAGGTGGTGGCCACCCCCAGGAAGGGGATGTGGCAGGGCCCTGGCCAAGCTGGGGTGATGCTGTGTTCCCATGCAGAAGCTGCTCTGATTAGGTTTAGGCTCAGCCACCATCTGCAGCAGCTGTTTATTTGCATGGGGTGGAGGAGCTCACAGGGCTGAGGTGGATGCTCAGTAACCTCATGGCTTTGGTCTGCTCAGACACTCCCCAGACATGAAATGTCAGAGGCACCTTGTGGGGAATCTGGGCTCCCTGTGTCCCCAGGCATCCAGCACTGGGATGCTCTGCTGTCACCACAAGGCTGTTGGGGACAGATCATGTCCCTTGGTGCCTTCCCAGGGATGAACTTGCCTGGAAATCTCAACATTAAAGCACCTCCTCCTTAAGCCTGGCTTAAGTGATGTGCATGGCCAGGAGTACTGAGCCCCTTCCTCTGGCACTGGGGCCCTTGCTGGAGCTGTGCTGGAGCCCAGATGTGGTCACTGGTCACTCAGGGATGGTCCCTGGCTGTTTGGGACTGTCCTGTCCCAGATGTCCCCTGGCTGTGGCAGCAGAGCCTCTGTGCCTGCCATGGCTGTGTCTGCCTTTGCCTTCTGCTGCCCTCAAGCAGCAAACCCCTCTGGGCTCTTCTCAGAGGGGTCAGAACTCTCAGATGTTGTTGTTTACTGCTGGGCTTTCCCTGCTGGAAGAGGGAACAAGCACTGGCTTTTCCCAGGGCAGGGCTGCAGCTGAGTACAAGGGTGAGATTCCCCCTGCTGCTCCCAAGGAATTGTGACACTGAAGCTGCCACCAGCATCCCCCATGGCCAGGATGGAGGGGGTTTGCAGACCCCACAGTGGATTTTGGGGGCTGGGGAACCCTCACTCTGGAGTTTGACTTAGCTGTGGGACTGGGCAGATGCCTCAGGGAGAGCTCCCATTTCCTCCTTGCAGATATTTTTTTTATTATTATCATTTTGGTTGTTTCTTGAGGAGAAGCTGCAGCTGAGGAAATAATCAGTGCATTCCTCCAGTCCCAGGAACTGTCTTGTTCCCCAGTGGAAAACTCATCCTGTTTGAAGGCTGCCCTGATGGATTGGCAAAGGCAAAGGATGAGGAGGGAATGAGCCACAGCATCCTAAGGCAGTGGAGATCTTTGTCATTCATGCAGGAGATACCCTGGCTCTGGGAATCAGAGGCAACAGCCTCAAGTTGAGCCAGGGAGGGCATAGGTTTGATATTAGGAAAAATTTCCTCATGAAAAAGGTGGTCAGGCATGGGAACAGCTGCTCAGGGCAGTGCTGGAATCCCCATCCCTGGGAATGTTCCAGAGTGGATGTGGCACCTGGGGACAGGGGTTAGTGCTGGCTGGGGCAGTTCTGGAATCCCCATCCCTGGGAATGTTCCAGGGTGGATGTGGCACCTGGGGACAGGGGGGTTAGTGCTGGCTGGGGCAGTGCTGGGGAATGGCTGCACTCAATGATCTCAGAGTACCCTCAGGGAGCCCATGGCTCTGTGGAGCACAGCTGTGCTTGGATCACCCCTGGGCTCTGCCTTGTGTCCTTCTCTCAAAATCCAGTGCTTGTGGTTCCTCTGGGTTGGCAGGAGGAAGCAAAAACTCAGATTTAAAAGGGGCATGGGCACATTTATGGGTCCTTGTGCTCTGCAGATGTTTTGGTGTGATGTGGAGCTGCTCTGCTGTTTTCTCCCCTCCTATTTAATAAAAATTAAATAGGAAACTGCCTGTGTCTTGCTCTTTGTTTAAAGAAAAGAAAAAAGGGGAAAAAAAAAGCACTTCCTGCATTTTCTGTGGCTCTGAAGTTAATAACCCCAGACAGCACAGGTAGCAGGCCTGCAGTTATTTTTATGGCACATTCCTGTGTCAGGCCTGTTTTCAGTTGCTTCTCCCTTTGCCAAATTTTAATTATTTGGGGTAAAATTTTCCATGCTGGGTGCTGCTGGCTCCTTCCAAAACTGAACGTGTGGTTTGTGTTTGGACAAAAATTACTCAGCTGTCTCTAGGAAGGTGTTTGGGGGAAAGCAGGGTGGGGGTTGGGTTTTTTTTTTTTTTTTTTTTCCCTCAGGTAAACAAACAACTCTGCCCTTTTCCCTCTGGAGAGGGAAGGTGCTGTGGGAGAGCTGCTGGGGTGAGCAGGGTCTGCTCCTCCTGTGACCCCCAGGCAGAATTGGGACCTCTTCCTTTGGGATGGGGTTCAGAGGCAAATCATAGGGGGTGGCTGTGTCTGAATAAATAAATGCATGGATTGAACCCCTTTTCCCCCTGGGGAGGGCTGTGTCAGTGCTTTGGGGGTGTCCTGGTGCCCCATCCCATCCATAGGAGCTGATCTGAAGGGGCCTTTGTGGATGCAAATCCAAGAGATTTGAATAATTGTTGCTAATCATAATTTAAGTGATCAGGCAGAAAGCCCATGCTTAAATCGTCTGAAATCTCATTTCACATTTTTATTGCTTTTAGTTATTTTTTTGTTTTGCTATAACTGTTTAAATGTTGGGGTTTTTTTTCCCAATATAGTGTAGCCCTCTTGATAAACATGGATTTCTCAGGTCACTTCTACATCTGCTTGCACTCCAATTTTTTTGACACATTATCCTGTTAGGAGATGTTGACTGATACATTTCTTATTTTTCACAATTCACTTTTTGCTTACAACTCGAGTGGAGGAGCATATGGCCTGAAACAACATTCTGCTTGTGTGCATTTTCATTTAAAGGATATTTATTAGCATAAGTTAAACAAAACTACCCTAAACACACCCAATATGTAGAAAAGCAACTTTAGGGAATAACATTTTGAATTGTCAATGATTTTATGGGGCAGACTGTGACATTCTCCAGCCTGTTCAGCACCCCACATCCAGCCTCCCCACTCATCAGCAGATGCAAATTCTGGTCCTCTCCTTTTTCAATTAGAAATTAAGAAATCACCAAAATCAATTACTTGGGTAAATGAGAGTGCAGGAGATTCTAAATGTGAGCACAGGAGATTTCTGTTCCACTCCACACAGAAGTTACTTTGTTGGGAGCTGCTCTGACCCATTTTGGCACATTCTGGTTCTCAGTGATTTCCAGCCTTCCACTTTTAGTCCTCAGATGCCACTTTTTAGCATTTAGATGGAATGTTTTAGTTTAAATGCATTTTATTTTTGAATGAACAGGATAGGAGAGCTGGGGGTGCTCACCTGGAGAAGGAAAAGCTCCAGGGAGAGCTCAGAGCCCCTGCCAGGGCCTGAAGGGGCTCCAGGAGAGCTGGAGAGGGACTGGGGACACGGGATGGACAGACAGGACACAGAGAATGGCTTTTCCAGGATTAGATGGGAAATTGGGCAGGAATTGTTCCCTGGCAGGGTGGGCAGGGCTGGCACAGGGTGCCCAGAGCAGCTGTGGCTGCCCCTGGATCCCTGGCAGTGCCCAAGGCCAGGCTGGACACTGGGGCTGGAGCAGCCTGGGACAGTGGGAGGGGTCCCTGCCATGGCAAGGGTGGAATGGGATGGGCTTTAAGGTTCCTGCCACCCCAAACCAGTCTGGGATTCTGTGGATTTGCTTATTTCAGCATCCAGAAACATTTAAGGCAGCTTGATCTGATCTCATTCAGGCTTAGCTTGATGTTTTTGTCTAATGGATCATCTCCAGGAGCTCCCTGGGTGAAATGATCAAGATGAGAGCCCTTACCTGTTGTGGTTCCCTTTTTTCCTCATTTTTTCTCTCAAAATAAGGGGATTGTTGGGGTGTCTGTGCAGGGCCAGGGGCTGCATTCCATCATCCTCATGGGTCAGAATATCCTTCCAACTCAGGATATTCCATGGTTCCATGTTTCAGCAGTTGGTTTTCCCATGGAATTCTCCTGGCAGGAGCCTCACAAGGTCCCTGTGATCCAAGATGTGGCTCTTGGGTTGTGCACAAACCCTTTGTACATACAGAAATTGGGAGGTTCCCAACTCTGGGGGAGTTCGGGCCTCAGCAACCTCCAGCACCCCACAAGGTTCCTGCCCTGGCTCTATATTAAGTCCCTTTTTTCCCTTTTTCCCCCTTTCTTTGTACACACAAATCTAATCTTCTAGAAAATGCCCCGAAGGTTTGAGCAATCTACCAGTTGCAGGAACCCATAAGCTTTTTTTTTTCCTTTTTTTTTTCCCATTGTGTAAGCATGACAAATCATTAATTTTTGATTGATTGCTTTGAATTATGGGTGCTCTGACATCCTTTCTGTAGCTGAACAGCTGTATAACAAATGAACATATCAGTGCTCACAAAAGATTGGAGATCTAACAGAAGCAATTACATTGTCAGCTCCTCCCTTCTGGCTTTTCCCAGGCAATGGAGAGAAGAAATTTTTTAGCAGAAATTCCTCAAGTGGCTCACAATAATAATAATCATCATCATCATAAAAAAATACTTTTTTGTAATTGAATTAGATTTTTTGTCTCTTCATTTCCAGTGGATTTCATATCCCTTCAGAAGCCAGGTTGTGTTTCTGCTTTGTGTAACTTGGAGAATCTCTTTGAAGAAAATTTTACATAAGAATTAAAAAAATAAAATCAAATTGCAATTTTTTTTTTGGTTGCTATTCCTTTAAGATTTCAGAATTGCACCAGTGCACTAAATGTGACCTCCATAACTTTTAAATTAAGAATTTATGCTGGCTTGAAATTTATGAAATATTTCAGCATGAAAGAAAGCCTTTTTCCCTCAGGAAAATTGAGCAATAAATCACAGCACTCTCGATTTACTGCCCTACAGCCAGCCAAAGATAGGATTTTTTTCCTTCCCCCTTTCGTTCTGAAAAAAAAAAAAAAAAAAAAAAATAAAAAAAATGTAATCATATAAGACAGCTTAGCTGCTATCCTCCCACTCTCTAGAATTTTTAATTTCAGCTGTTTCTGCTTGGATTTATTTCCAATATTCCTGCTCGGCTTTTCAATTTCCTCAGTTATTAAATTTTAATTCAGTGCATTAGCATTTAAATTAAAAAAGGGTTTATTTTATCAAAATCGTTGGCTGGCCCCCATCCTGCTGCACATGAATTGCCTGTTTCTGCCATTTGCACAAAATGTGAAATGCAGCTAATATCTTTTAACTTGTATTTGCACAAATTCAGAAATAAAATTTCTGGGATTGGAATAATATTGTCTTTCCAAGGAAGGCTCTCATCAGTGAGCTGGGGAAGGAGGCGAGAGGAGACCCTGGGCCTGCAGGGGCTAATTCGGGCACAGGCTAACCAGGGGAGGTGTTGGGCTAACGAGGGGAGGTGCTGGGCTAATGAGGGGAGGTGTTGGGCTAACAGGAGGAGGTGCTGGGCTACCCCTGCAGCCCAGAGTGGGGCCATTGGAACAACTTGGCCATTCCTGCTTTCCCAGCTGGCCATGGCTGTGTGTCCCAGGGTCATGGCTGGAGCCTTGGGCAGTGACAGAGGGGCAGCTCGGAGCTGGGGCTCAGCCCCTGCCCAGCCTGGGCATCCCTGGGCACAGAGCTGGGCTCAGAGCTGGGCTCTGGGTGTCTGCAGCTCCTGGGGAGCCCCAGAGTTTGGGGGAACTACAGCCAGGGCAGGAGGCCTCAGAGCTGCCTGGTCCTTCTGAACTCACCAGCTTCTCTGATTTGGTCTCCTAGGCCGACGAGAGCAACAGCAGCGGGAGGAGGAGCTCTTCCAGCAGGTAGGGCTGGGATGTGGGGCTGGGGTGTGGGGCTGGGATATGGTGCTGGGTAGTGGTGGTTGGGATGTGGTGGCTGGGATGTGGTTGCTGGGCTCTGGGCTGTGGTGGCTGGGCTGTGCTGGCTGGGCTGTGCTGGCTGGGATGTGATGGTTGGGATGTGGTGGCTGGGATGTGCTGGCTGGGCTCTGCTGGCTGGGATGTGATGGCTGGGCTGTGGTGGCTGGGATGTGATGGCTGGGCTGTGGTGGCTGGGATGTGGTGGCTGGGATGTGGTGGCTGGGATGTGATGGCTGGGCTCTGCTGGCTGGGATGTGATGGCTGGGCTCTGCTGGCTGGGATTTGGTGGCTGGGCTCTGCTGGCTGGGCTGTGGTGGCTGGGCTGTGCTGGCTGGGCTGTGGTGGCTGGGCTGTGGTGGCTGGGCTGTGGTGGCTGGGCTGTGCTGGCTGGGCTGTGGTGGCTGGGCTCTGCTGGCTGGGCTGT
Source organism: Muscicapa striata striata (assembly GCA_030060385.1). Classification (NCBI taxonomy): domain Eukaryota; kingdom Metazoa; phylum Chordata; class Aves; order Passeriformes; family Muscicapidae; genus Muscicapa; species Muscicapa striata. Next base: position 1,052,763 of record JAREIS010000217.1, on the reverse strand, counting down.
GCTGGCTGGGATGTCGTGGCTGGGCTCTAATGGCTGGGCTCTAATGGCTGGGCTGTGCTGGCTGGGCTCTAATGGCTGGGCTCTAATGGCTGGGCTCTGCTGGCTGGGCTGTGCTGGCTGGGATGTCGTGGCTGGGCTCTAATGGCTGGGATGTGGTGGCTGGGATGTGGTGGCTGGGTGCAGCCCTGCTCACATGTGCTCTCCATGCTGGAGGCAGGGATGGGTGGGAGCTGTTAGGGCCCAGTGTCCATGCAGCCCTTCCTGGATATAGCTGGAAGGATGGATGTGGGATGTGGCCCTGGCCTGGCTTTGGGGACTGAAAGCAGAGGTGCCTTGTGTGTGTGGGGAGTTCCAGCTGAGTGGCCCCAGGGTGAGGCTCTTGGATGGAGACCTTGGGATTCTTCTGTCCTTCAAAAGGAGAGGACAGAGGTGGCCCAGCCCCCAGTCCCTGTAATGCCTGTAATGGGAGGTGTCTGTGCTGAGGTGGGTCTGCCCTGGGCTGTGGCCTCCTGTCCCCTCCAGGGCCTGGAAAGCACTGGGAAAGTTTTATTCCTTCGATGGAGCTCATGCTGCCATGTAAAAGCACCTCCTGGCAAGAGCTGGGAATCTCTGTGGTGCTGATGCTGTCCCTGCCTCCTACTGCTGGCCATGCACAGCCCCTGCCTCCCACCAGGCTGCCTGGGCCATGCCCAGTGACATTTCAGGACAAAATACTCTCATTCCTGTCAGTTTTTTTCAGTTGGCACTGCCTGGCATTGAGCATGTCTGGGTGTCCCTGAGCTGGGCAGAGGTGAGCACTGGGCATCTGTCACAGGGGGAACTCTCTCACTTTGGGGTGGCTCAGCTGTGGTGCAGCAGGGTGGCTCAGAGGACTCGCTGGGAATTAGCCTGAAGGAAGTCTTGGAAAGAAAGCACAGGCTGAGGAGCAAGGGGAGAGGAGCCAGGCATCACTTCCTTCCCCTGGAGGCTTTATTCCAACCTTTAATTCAGTTTCACAGCTCTCACTGGAGGGCTTCCCACAGCTGGTGGGCAAGTGCATTCTCCATGTGGGAGCTCACCTTTGGGGTGTCCATGTCACCTCTGGAGTGTCCATGTCACCTTTGGGATGTCCATGTCACTGTTGGAGTGTTCATGTCACCTGTAGGGAGCCCATGTCACCTTTGGGGTGCCCTTGGGGCTGAACATCCTCCCAGGAATAAGTCATGGCCCTTCCCAGGGCAGGGATGGAGTTCCTGGTGAGGTGGGAGAACTTCCCTCTGTTTTCCCTGTTCCTTTGTATGTCCAGAGGAGTGTGAGGCTAGTCATTGTTTTTTACCTTGTAGAAAAGTAGAAACAAAACCTCCTTTATCATCTACCTGACTGCACAAAACGTGGTCAAAGAAAGGTGAATGACCAAGTCCATTTAAAATTAATAAAACAGAATCAAAACATAATATTTCAAGAAAGCTCTGTCAGTGATTGAAGGTGCAATTGTGACTCTGACTGAATCTGTGAGGTCATCAGTGGATGGAGACACAAGATGGATGTTTCTCAAAGTCATTGCTACTTGAAACCCTCACTAATTGCAAACTATCAAGGAAGCTTTTAAAAATTAATTTCTATCAGTAAAAAATATAAACAAAAATAATATAGTATAATGTAATTAATATAATAAGAGTAAAGTTGCCTGGCTTTTATCTTCCTGCGATATTTATTTTTCACAGTAGCAGGCTTGGTGCTAAGGTGATGACTGTAGTATTTGGTCAATCCTATTTTTCTTTTTTTACTGCAGTGAATTGATTTTATTCTGTTTCAAGCAAACACTGAAAGCTCTGAAGGCCCAGGGGTGTGTGATCCCACCACCCCCAGCTCCAGGGGCCTTTGGAAGAGCAGGGGTCAGGCTGTGCAGTGGCAGCTCATGGTGGCAGAGAGCACTCGCTGTTCTCCTCCCTCATTAACTCCTGGGTGCCTGCTGCACCTCAGTGAGAACTCAGGAATGGGAGATTTTAAAAGGTGAAGAGAATTGGTAGGAGCACAGGAAGCCCCCTTCCTTGAAGGCAGCCAGAAGAGAGATGGCTGCTTGCCTTGGGGAAGATGACAACTAAGAGACAACCTGACAAAGCTGTGCGTGTTTTTGAACACTCCAGAAAAGGTAGATCAGAGGCTTCTTTCTTCCTTTTGCAAGGAAAAAAGAGACAGTCAACAAAATTAAAAAGCAGCAAATTAAAAGCCAATAAAAGGCAGGATGTTTTCCTGCATGATGGGCAGCAGTGTGATGGGAGTGCGACAGCAGGAGCTGGGTGCTGGGAGGGGACTCAGCTGGAACGTGGGGCTAGGGGGTGACATGGGCTGGATTCACAGAATCCCACGCTGGGATTGGGAGGGGTTGGGAGGGACCTTAGGGATCATCCAGTGCCACCCCTGCCAGGGCAGGGACATCCCCCACTGTCCCAGGCTGCTCCAGCCCCAGTGTCCAGCCTGGCCTTGGGCACTGCCAGGGATCCAGGGGCAGCCACAGCTGCTCTGGGCACCCTGTGCCAGGGCCTGCCCACCCTGCCAGGGAACAATTCCTGCCCAAGATCCCATCCAGCCCTGCCCTCTGGCAGTGGGAGCCATTCCCTGTGTGCTGTCCCTCCATCCCGTGTCCCCAGTCCCTCTCCAGCTCTCCTGGAGCCCCTTTAGGCCCTGGCAGGAGCTCTGAGCTCTCCCTGGATCCTTCTCCAGGTGAGCACCTCCAGCTCTCCCAGCCTGGCTCCAGAGCAGAGGGGCTCCAGCCCTTGGAGCAGCTCTGTGGCCTCCTCTGCACTCTCTCCAACAGATCCAGGTCTTGTTTTGGAGGCCCCAGTGCTGGACAGGGCCTGGCCCCATCCTGTGTGTGAGCACATAGCAGGGGACTGGTTCCTTGCTGGTGTCCACTGGAGACTTGCTTGAAGCTTCTTCTGCAGCCCTTTCTGCACATGGTGGCCCAGGCTGGGTGTCCCTGGGGTGTGTAACAGCCCCAGAGGGTTGGTGGGACAGGAGGGCAGTGTGGGAGCAGCACTGGGGGCTCTGGGCCTCTGGAGTCCCCATTAGACTCTTGGAGCACTAACAACTTCCCAATAATTAATGTCAGCGTTCAGATGGTGGGCTCTGGATCCTGACAAGAAATAATTGAAAAACCAAATGTGCAATTATGTCTGACAAGCAGCGTGTGCTTTTCTTGGTCACCAGAGCCTTGTGTAGTCATGTGTTAGACACGGTTTTATATAATTATTATTGTTTATATGGCGGGTGTCAGAGGAAGGAGGAATTTCAGTTTCGAGTCCTCTGTTGGCTATTTATTTTAAAGTCATTAGATTTGTTTTCAGACTTAACTACACTTAATGTGTGAGACTCCTGCTGAATAAATCAGCCCCTGCTATAGGAGCTGCATCTGTTAGCAGAGGGAACAGAGCCAGCTGGAAGCTCAGCCCCGTCTGCAGCAGGGCTGCACCAGCCAGCAGCCACTCCAGCACAGATGCAGCTGTGGAGAAGCTCTGCTCCTGGAGCACAGGAAATCCAGCTTGGGGCAAGGAGCTGCTGGCCAGGGCAGGGGTGGCTCTGATTTAGTGCAGTGGGAGCAGCACTGGGCTGCAGCTCCCACAAAGGGCTCAGGGAGGTGCAGGTGCAGCACAAGGGCTCTGGGTGCTGGGGAGCAGAGCAGGAGTTCCCACGGGTGCTTTGGGCTGGGCCTGGAGGTTTCCCAGCTCTGACATGGTGCAGTTTTCCTGGGAACTCTGGACCAAACCATGGTTCCTCAAGGGTCTGAGTGTTTCAGTCTGTGCCATAGAAGATGTAACTTCCATGGAATCACAGAATCCCTGAGCTGGAAGGATCCACCAGGATCACTGAGTCCAGCTCCTGGCCCTGCACAGACACCCCAACAGTCCCACCCTGAGCACCCCTGGGAGCAGTGTCCAAACACTCCTGGGGCTCTTGGGGCTGGGACCATTCCACAGGAGCCCTGGGAGGAGAAGCTGTTGAAAAAGGATTGCACCCACTTTGCTCCTTCTCAGTTCAGCTTTCTCCAGCCTCCCTGGTGGCACTTCTCCCTCTCTTCCCCACTTTCTTTGCTCTGTCCTTTGTGGACACATCCTCCCCTGCAGCTCCTGTCATCCAAGGGTCATCCCTGGGATGGCACCAACTCTTCTTCAGGCTCCTCTTCCAGCTCACCAGGTCCCCAGTGCTGGAGAAGGACAGTTTCTGAGGTTATGGTCCTCTGAAGCTTGGGAGAGGGCTCTATGCCCTGTGGAAGGACAGGCCTAGGGCTGGGTATTTCCAGGAAGCAAAGTTATTTGAATTGTCTCCCCTTTCTTTAAGAGGCAACCTGAGGGATTTTCGGTCCCAGAGCGCCAAGAAGCTTCTGACTCATCCTGCATCAGAAAAAGAGAAAACTTTTACTAATTAGGCAAGGAATTTAATAAGCCTTGGCACCCACTGAAGGGCTCTCACCAGCTATCTTCAAAAAGAAACAAGCCAACCAACCAGCACAAAATCCCCCAGAAGTGCCCTCTGGCCAGTTTAAGAGCAGTGGAAAGTTCAGTTCTGTACACAACCAACACAGAAGCTGTGGAGAACCTGGGCAGGTTTCCTTGAAACCCAAAAGAAGATCAAATGTCCACGTCCAAGGAGATGACAGTGCTCAGACACATCCCAGCTCCCAGGAACAGGAGTATTTTCTGTGTAAACCACACCAGTTTGCCCAGTGCCAGAGTCCTGGATAGCTTTGGATGGTGTGAGGTGGAGAAACATCCCTTTCTGGAGCCATGAAGGACCAAGACGTGGCAGCTCTAAAGCCTCCAGGAAAGCTGAGCTACCAGGAAGGCCTTGGGTCACCCCCTCACTCCTCGTGGAGTGTTGGAGACCTGTGGCCATTTCAGTTCTCACCCCCTCAGTCATTTCTTAGTCAAGGAACACAGAGCTCTTTCACTGATATAAATAAATCCTTAATCTATTCTCTTTGTTTTTCCCTGAATTTCTTTGTCTCTGTTGACATTTCCACGCTTCAAAATTTAAAGACGCTGGCAGCTATTGCATTATCATCTTAAATTCAGTTTTTAACCTGCATCATTTGTGTGTCACATTTTTTATCTGACTGAATTCTTTTGCTTTTGGCAAAGAGCATGCGGTTGTTTTTTGTTGGATAAGCCAAATTTTTTTTATATTTGGTTAGACTTTCCTCTTCAAACCATCCTCAAGATATTCCTAATAAGGACTGAAGGGAATTTGTTTTGCTAATACCTTAGGAATTCTTTGTGGCTCTTGACTATTGTTCTGGTTTGTATTTTAATGTTTAATTTCCAGAGGAGAGGCAGCCTGATTGGTCCTGGAGTTTACCTTCTCTGAAGGATTCAGAGCTGCCGAGTGTCCCTTGAGGAATGAACGCACGATTAAATTCCTCTTGGACTTCCTGAAGCAGAGTTTGCTGTCAGGAAAGGTTGTGTGTTTTAGTAGACCCAGATAGCTGGAAAAATTAAGTATTCTGCTTTGTTTGTTTCTTTTCCCTAGATTTTAGCACTGACACCACACACACACCACTGAGTGCTGCATTATGTATTTTGGGATTTTTGAAAGCTGTTACTTCTGTTTTCAAGAGCTGGCTGCCCTCAGAGGCAGGGGTGAACTTCCCTGAGGCATCTCTCTTCTACAAAACCTTCATATCCTTTAAATTTATGAACTCCTTAATAATACTGGTATTTATTGAGCAAATTTCTTCCAGGAAAACCTGAATGGCAGCTACTGTCACACTTCTGCCTGCAGAAGGATGCAGCCTCGTGTTCTGATTTCAGTTTATTTTGGAGGGAGAAAGCAGAGGATGTAAATGTGTCCCAGATAGGGGCAGGGTTTGGGCTGCTTCTCCTGCCTCAGGGATTTTCTTTGTGTGCCCAGTTAGTTTGATGTCCCCAGACAGAACTGACTTGGAGCGAGGGCCTCAGAGCCTCCAGGAGCTGCTGCTTCATCCCTGGTCAGGGTAGGAGGGACCAGGGCTCATGTTCAGGTCATGGATGCAAAGAGGGGACCAGCAGCCTTGTGAAGAAACCCAACCAAGCACAAGGGTACAGCTCCTGGGCCGTGGACAAAACCAGCACAGAGACTACAGGAGCATTTAGGACCTCACAGGGACCTGAAGTCTTTGAATCCTGAGGTTCACATGAGCGTGTTGCACGTGGGAAATGCCCAGAAGCTCTGACCAGCTTTTGCTTTTTTTCTGTTCTTCAGCAAGTCTTCTCTGCTGTACTGCTGATGGAGGAGTGAATATCCATCCCCCAAAGTAACAGCAGGACAGGAGAGAGCAGGTTTTTTCCTGTAACCTTTCAGAAGTTAAATGCACACTTTGGGAATTCACAGTGGCATCGTGGAAGATTGTGAAGAGAACTGAAACCTCCTGGTGGAACACAGGTGACCATGAACCCCTCTGTGACCAAGTGAAAATTTGGGTTTCAGGCATATGGACCAGCACATGCTGCCATCATGTGTGTCACCCAGAGTGCTGGTGGCACACTTGGGTATCCTGCTGGTGTGGACAGGCTCCCAAATGGAAAGAGTCAAGGATCAGAAGGGATATTTTAGTGTGCACACAGTGTATGTAAAGGAAGTGTTTGCTTTGCTTCATTCGAGAGACAGTGGAGGGGGTTTCTCCTGTGGAGGGGAGATTCCCAGTAAGAAAATCTCTTTTCCAGCAAATGCCCAGTGATCAGAGGCAGCAATCCACACTGCAAGTACAATGCCTGTTCCAGAAAAGAAAAGTGGCTGTTCCTCTCAGAGGAGGAGCCCAAATGGGGTGGTCATTCCAGCACTTCACACATCAGCACCAGGACAGTGATGGATGTAGCTCAGGCTGCAGAGGGGCTTTGGCAGGGCCTCTGGGAGCTGTGGCAGGGAGGGGAGGTTGAGCCCCCTGGAGAGGAGCAGCTCTGGACACTGTGACACAGGAGCTTGGGGTGGTGTCTTTGCCTTTCAGGGTGTGAGGGAATGTCTGAAGCTGGGGCTGGAGCCTGGAGCTGGAGCCAAGAGCTCAATGGTAACACTGGGAAAACAGCTCTTGCTTTTCTCTCTTTTAACCCTGCACTTGAAAATCTTCTTGTCTGGTGATGTCTGCAGGAGATCAGTGAAGGGCACCAGGCTTGCTGATTTTCTCCACCTCCTCCTGCTGTAAGGACGGGGCCCAACCCCCAGGGCTGCCCCAGGAAGCAGATGAGAGCCAGGGAGAGAGGTGGGAAGGCCACCACAGCTAATTTATCAGACAACCAGATTTTCAACTTAGATCCTTCTTTTTCTTGCCTCTGCTTTCATCATCTCCTTGTAAAATGAGAGTTTATTTACATCTGTTCTGTCTATTCCACTTCCCATAGCTCCAGTCATGACAGGAACCTTCTGATTCTTGTAAAACCATGGCAGACAACTGTAAATTGAGCCCAGTTTCAGCGTCCCCCATTTTTGCTTCCTAACCTTTCTAACAGCTGAGGCCTTTTGATTTAGCCTGGGATGAGCTAACTGCACGTTGGTTTCCAGGAGACAAGTTGGGACATCCACTGGTTCTGGTGTCCTACTGGCCTCTGCAAAGGTGCCCATTGCTTGGTCCCCATGAGTGTTTGGGTGTCCTTACTGAACCTTTGTGGTGCTGTAGACCAGAAGAGCCTTTCAAGGAGTGCCCAAAATGTGTTCCAGTTTTACTCTAACTGGGCACACCCTGTCCTCTGCCAAGGGGTGTCACACAGAATCACTGAATGGGTTGGGTTGGGGGGACCTTGAAGATCCATCCTGTTCCACCCCCTGCCATGAGCAGGGACAGCTTCCACCAGAGCAGCTTGTACAGAGCCCTGTGCTTGGCCATCAATTGATATCTTCAAGGCACTAATGATCTCTGGGTTTTCCAGCTTGAGTATTGTTTAGGAAAACCCAAAAGATGCTCCACATTTGTTGCTGGGGCAGGAGAGCTGTTCGTAGGTGTTGGTTCAGAGTGGTACATCCTCCTTCATATGTATTTCCTTGTCCTCTCCTTTTGAGGAGCTGATGTTGAAGACTGATATTTCACTGATCTCACTCTGCCCCTCCCCAAAAACTCAGCAGGATGTGTGCTTTAAAAATAGCCTCATTAGAAGCCATCTGAGTACATATGCAATCACAGATGACTCAAAGGAGCACGGAGCACACATGTTTCTGTTGCTGTCTTCAGAGAATTACATGACAAATTATTCCTAGCTGGAAGAAATGTCCTTTTATAATTGGGTTTTTTTTTCTCATTCTTTCAGAAGGGAGGAGTGTGTGTTTTTTAAGTAGCTTTTAGTCACTTTCATTATTTATGAGGATGCTACTCCAGATCAGAAACAGCAAACAGCAAGCAGGAGTTTCTTGTGGCTGCAGCAGCTGACAGGCCCCGTTTGCTTTCACTCATTGCTGTTCTGCTCCTCACAGCCAGGGGACCCTGCAGAGACCAGAGCAGCTCCACTGCAGCCCCCAGCCTTCCCCTTCTGCCCCTGTCCTGCCACAGCACATCAGCTGGAAGGGGCTGCTGGATCTGTGGTGTCCCAGTGCAGAGGGGACTGGTGTGAGCACTCAGCCTTTCCTTCCTGTGCTTCCCTTGGGAAGAGCTCCTGCATTGCCCTCGTGCTGCTCCTTGCAGTGATGCTGGTGAGGCTTCACACCCAGAACTGTTCTGGCTCCTTGTTGTGCTGCATCATCGAGCTCTGCCAAATTCCTGAGGCCTTCAGGAGCTGCCACAGGTGTAGGGCCAAAGAAGCTGTACCCAAATGGGTCCAGGAACCCACTTTTACTCCTGCCTTTCCAGTTCCCCGTGCTGAGGCTTCATTAAGGCCTCCTGAAATCTCTTCTGCCTTCACACACTTGTGTCTGACATGAAAGTGGCCGTAACGTCATCAGAAGATGAAAGTCTGATGATCAAAGCAGGCAGCAATGTTGAAATGAGCATTGTGAGATGGCAGAGCTGGTATTACAGTAATTGGCTGTGTGGCCTACTTAGTGAGAGCAGTGATACATGCAAGTGCAATGTTTGTTTGCCTCTTTCATGTTGGAAAATCACAGAGTCTGTTCTGGGAAGTGAAACAGGACCTCACCTGTAGGAGCAACCAGGCACGGAGTGAGCACCCAAGGCTTCTGATCCCAAGTGTGATCCCAAGGCTTCTGATCCCAAGTGTGATCCCAAGGCTTCTGCCTCCTCTCCTCAGCAAGGAAGAGCCTCTTGGATTGCCAGGGCCCACAGTGTAGTAGAGACAAGGCATGGAACAGTGAAGGAGGTTGGTGTTACCCAGGAAGGGGCAAAGCCATGGAGAAGAAGTTAGATCCCCCTGTGGAAGGAGATAGAGCTCAAGCCAGCTGTGCTGTGCACTCCTCTCCTCTGTGGCCTGATGGCTCTGAGCAGTTTTTGTCCTGTACAAGCAGTGCTGTGTTTGGAGAGCAGGAATATCCTCTTCCCAGGGAACATCAGCCCATGGCTGTTTGAATGCAGGTTGGGCTGCAGAGGGAGGTGCAGCTGAGCCCTGCAAGGCCACACTGAGCACTGAACCTGCATTGTTTCATGCAGGAGGGTGGTGTCATGAGGCTGGGGACCAGCTCAGAGCCACCAGGAGGGGGTGGCTGGGGAGCTGGGAGGTGACTCCCTTGGCTCCTGTGGCTGCTGTCTCCACCAAGTGGAGGCTCTGACCATCACTGGTCCCAGTGTGTCCCCAGCAATGCCCAGCAGTGCCTGCAGCCAGCTGGAAGCTGGGGCAGGTCTCTGTGTGGGCACCAGGGGATGTGGACACTGCCTGGGGAGTCCTTCTGCTCCAGCCCCCAGGACTGATACTGAGCTTAGCTGACATGCCAAAAGCTTGCAGTCCTTTTCTCTCTGTGCCCTCATCCAAACCCTTGAGACCTGCTTGGAGCCTTGGGAACTGCAGAACTGAAAATTCACCCCTGTTGCTGCTCATCCTCTTTCTGAGCCTTTCCAGCAGTTGTGCCCCAGCTCCAGAAGAGCTGCCATGGCACAGGAGTGGCAGAACCAGGCCTGGCCAGGGCAGTGCTGAGGCCTGATGTCTTCCCTCCCCCAAGCAGGATGTTCCCTGTCCCTCCCTGTGTCTCTCAGTGAATTTCTGGAGAACAAGAATATTCCAGATCTCCTGCTGCTTTTTCCTCATCTCCAAGTGGAGGTTCTTTGTGCTGCTCAGTAGCAGGGGAGGCAAAATTCAGCACAACACTGAGCAAGTGCAGTATCATGGGCTTGCAAGGGCTGATCCAAGGACCAAAGGACTGGGGATGAAATGAAGCTTTGCTGGGTCAGTGCATCTGTGGGTTGATGCTGTGTGTAGTGCAGGCTGTGTTAAGTCCTGTCTTCCAAGGAAAACTGGTTCTGCTGAGGCTGTGCATGTGCCCCTTTCCATCCTGCCTGAAGCTCCCCAGTGTCAGTAGCTTCCTTTTCCTTCCTGTTTTGCTCTGGGATGTTGGTACTCTTTCCCCAGCCAAATCAGGAGGCTTCAAACTCTGCTGTCATATGAGGATCATTCCCTGAGCCCAGCTCTCCCCTGCACCCTTGGGAACATTGATATCCCATTCAGCAACTGAGCTTCAGTAGAGCCTGGACTGGTCCTGGCTCTGCTCTAGCCACAGGAGCAAAACCTGGATTTCACAGCAAGTGATCCACAAGAAAATGATGCTCACTCCTGCTGGGAGAGCTGGCTTCCACCACTGCTGCCTCCTCCTCTCCAAAGTTGTGCAGCCCCAGCTAAGGCACAGAGTGGCTTCTGGAGAGCTCACCTCTGCTCCCCGGAGTGTCAGTGCTGCTGTTTTTATGGTTTCACTTGCTTTTGAGGGGAACAGCAGCTCCTTTCAGGGCTTCTGAGCCATGAAATCCTGTGGAAGAAAGTTGCTGAAGTATCTGGGGCTGTGTCCTTCTGCATATCAGGTATCTGCTCAGCGTTAGAACACATGGGGCAATGAATTGCTTTCAGTTAATATTTGCAGGGTTAGGTCCCACCCAGGAGCAGACATTCCAGCTGGGAAGTTCCTTTCTTGGCAGAGCTGGATCCACAAAGTCAGCATGCATGAAGGGCAAAGGTTCTGAGGGCCCATTGGCCTGGTCTAATAATTTATATATTCCTCAGCTCCAGGCCACCAAGTGTGGCCAGTGCACATCTGTACTGAGCCCAGGGACCTGGGGCCAGGCAAACACACAAATCTGGGTTTGAAAACTCAGGGGCATCTCTTTTCCCTGGGCTGATCCTTTGGAAAATGGCTGTTCCACTGGACCACCATCTGTGCTAATGTTTTATGCCTCATTTCAGCTGGTTCCAGCTTCCAGCAATGAGCTTGCACTCAACTCTTCCCTGCCAAGTTAAGGCAAGACAGTATTTTCTCTCCATGAAGGTGATGATATGCTGCAATCAAATCATCTTCCAGTCTTCCTTTTGGCATGAGAAACAGACTGGAGCAGTTTGGTTTCACAGAGTCATAAAGTGTCTTTTCCCAGTCTTGAACCATTTTAGTGCTGCATTTTGGAACTGTCTTTGGCTTTTCTGATCAGCTCTGAAACCTGAAACTGCTCACTGTGTCTGCAGCGTGTGGGGAGTGGCTTCACCACAGCTTCAGAGGAAGAAAATTACCTTCTTGCTCCTTCTCAGGCACCTGAACTGAAAATTTGGTCAGTCCTTCAGCTCAGAGTGTGGCTCTGTGTGGTTTCAGCACCGTGTGGGTGCATCCACAGTCCTGGACTTGTCTGCCTGTGCTGCAGCCATGGTCTTGGGCAGAGCTAGCTACAGAGAGAGGGATCCACTGCTGGAGTGTCCTGGTCACAGTCTTTGCTCTCCATCCCTCCCTGGTTCCACCCATAACTTCTAGCAACAGTGGTGTTAAATTTAATTCCAGAGCATGAATAAATCTGTCCCACATCAACCATTCCAGGAGTCCTGTGGAAATGCCTCTCTCTACTCAGGGGCAGTGCACATGGAGAGCAGCTCTGCCTCACAGCACGGGGCCTGTGATTTGGTTTGTGTTTGAATGTGACCGATGCAAACTGGGTATCATCAGAAAATCACTATATTCTTGCCCCTTTTACAATCTCCTCAGAAGGCTCTAGCCTCAGTCTCACTGCCACTGGTACCAGCTTCTGATCCCAAGTCACTTGGCTCATGCCTGATTTTGCTATTGCTTTGCAATGGCCAAGCTCTCACTGCTTGCTCCCACCTCCCAGCCTCCCAGGGGGAATTGTCCTAGCTGCCTTTGATCTTTCTCTACAGTCCTGTACAGGCTCTGAGGAAGGGAAGATTTTCCTATCTGCCCTATTGTTGCCTTTATCAGTGTTTTGCATTTCACACCTTCTGGGTTTGATTGATCTACAATCAATCCCACTCTTTTCTGATCCCTGAGTATTCTGTACTCACTGCCTTCCCCTTGGAAGGGTTTGAGCCACACGTGTGGCTGAGATGGATGAGCCTGTGGCACACCCAATAATATTACCACAAAGACTGTCCAGTTCTCAACCACATCTTCTCTGTCTCAATCCATCTTTCTCACTTGTAAGAGCCCTGTATGGTTTTGGGAGCACTGCAAGGGGGGAGTAAGTGTGAGAAGGCAGGAAATGAGTGGGAAGGCAGGTCAAGGCTAATTCTCTCTGTTTAGGGGCTATTAATTGTACATTTAATTCCATAATGAGAATGAAGGGATGAATAATAACATCTCTGGCAATAAGATGTGCCTGCCCCAGTTTGAAATAGTGACTCCACGTCCATGTGGGAGGTCGGGCAGTAATTACTGGAGGATTGTTCTCTCTGTTCCTCTGCACTCCTCATCCCTGTCCTCCCAGGAGCTCCACACTTTCACCTCCAGCTGCAGCATCCTGGTTCTCCTGCAAGCTCCATAACCTGTGTCAGAACCCACTGCAGATGTTGGTTCTCTAACATTGTAATTCATACTTTGTCCTGATGAACTTTATGATGTTCCAAGCAATGGGATTTTTTTCTCTGTCACTGTTGCACAGTCTAATGATCATCCATAAGTTCAGCCTCTTTTTCATTTTATTTTGTTACTTCTGCCTGAAACATTTTCAAACACCTTTGGCTGTTCCCAATGTTTATATCACTCTAAATATGTCACAGTGGTTTCTGTTTCTGGGTAGTCTGAGCCATTATATATTTAGTCCTGATTTCTGCACAAACTGAACCAGCAATTATTTTATCTTTGTATTACATGTTGGAGTGTATTGATAAACAGTATGAAAAATTGGGGACCCATAAAGAGGGGTGCTAAAGGGGCTCCACTGCCTTATTCTCACATCACTGTCTGGTGGGCCCACAACCCCTTTGCCTTTTACCACCAGAGCACCTGTTGATGTTGTTTTACAGCTTTGAGGTGTCCAGTTCTCTTTTATTAAAGGGTTTTGAATATTTCTTTAGGTTGTTTTTTCCCACAAATTTCTTTCCCAGATGAAAACATGTGCTATTTCCTAACCTGTTTCTGAGCACAGTGGACCCCCTCTGCCCTTCCCCCTCCATCAGGCTTTCCCTGCCATCCCTAATAGTTGTATGTGTCCATAACGTGGTAGTCTCTCTAAATATCCTCATCCTCCAGATCCCCCTTGATCAGCACTGTGTATGTTCAATAAAGCCTCTGAATACCAGGGGATGTCAGGTTGCTTGAAGGGATAAAAGAGAGGATGCGATGGAGGGTGGAGATAGCTTCAAATTAAAAATGTCAGGGAATCATAGAATCGTTTAGGTTGGAAAAGATCTTGAAGATCATAAAGTGAAAGTTAATTTAGCACTGCCAGATCCACCAGGGACCCATGTCCCCAAGTGCCATGGGAGAATATGGCTTTGTGTGTGTATGGATTTGTGTTGGCAAAATACCTGCACTCAGAACTGCTGGAGCTATGCCCATGGCCTGCTGGCAACCAGGGCAAGTTCTGGGCTCTTCTGTAGGGATCCAGTGTTTATGAGCACTACTCTTTTTTGTGATGATTAAGGTTATTTTCACTACTAGCAAATTATTTTATTGCTTTTGTCCAGTTAAATTTTAATTACTTATCTTGTATGGCAGATACACATTAATATGCTGCTTCTAAATAATCTGCATAAACCAGAGCACCTTGAATTAGGTCCTGGTGGTGACAAAATGAGCACTTGGAATTGAGAATTCACATTCCCTCCTTCTTTCCCCCTTCAGGGAGTGTCTGAAGAGGAGCCCACGGAGGAGCCCGAAAGGCGAGGGCTCCGGCTCGGTGACATCTCAGTCCTCCCCCAGTGAAGAGGCTGGAATGATGACTGAGGTGAAAGTGAAGACAGAGGTACCAGATGACTACATCGAGGAGGTGATCTGGCAGGATGACACCAAAGATTCCAAGAAGAACATGAAGGATGGGCCGGGGGATGTGCCTGCAGAGATCTGTGTGGTGATCGGCGGCGTGCGCAACCAGCAGACACTGGGTGAGGCACGAGGCACCCTGCATTCCCTGCGGGGCTGGGCCACAGCAGGAGCCTCTGGAGAGCTCTGCCTGGGCACTCAGCTCTGCTGGAGGGCCCAGAGACAGGGTGAACATCAACCTTGGGGTCCTGGCCCAGGATTATTTGTGTCTGTTTGCATGTGGTTGCCCCTAAAGGCTCATCTAAGGTCAGAAAGACAAAGCTCCTCATCTTCTTTGGCATGTTCAGGGACTTGCCCATCAGTCACCTGCAGCACCTGGTGAGCCCAGGGCTGGGGCTGTATTTGACACAGATGAGGAACTTAGGAAGGAAAGCCTGAGAAACAGCTGAGATGTTTTGAGGAAAGCTGCTCTGAGGAATGTGGATGCTTTCTATAAATGAGTCTGAGTCAAGAGCAGGTTTTACAGGTTGCTGTTTGTTTGTTTTCCTGATCCCTCCTTAGTTGTGGGAATACTTTGGACTCTGGGCTGGCTGTGGTGTGCCTTGTTCAAAACAGTGCTTCCTGTCCCCACCCCACCTCCTGCTGTGATGAGAAGAAGCTTTTTCTTTTTTCTGTGAACATCAAACTGTCTTCTCCTCATGCTCCAGGGAAAGGGGCTTCCTGTGGGAACCTGGCAAGGCACCACTCCTGCACTGCCTCTGTTGTCCCTGGCCTGGAGCATGTCCCTGCAGTGTCTCTGAGATCCAAAGGCACTTGCTAATAAAAAGAAGGAAGAGCAGTTGGACCAGGTTTCCTTTAAGGGACTCAGGAGGAAGCTGATTTGAGCTGCCCAGCATTTCAGTTGGGGTTGGTTTGTCCTGCAGGGGGAGGGAAAAGATGAATTGATGTTAGATTTTCTCCTGGGTTTTGTTGATCATTGTCCACATTGCTGGAAATAAACCCAGGAGATGTCCTTAGCTGGTGATTGTCTCAGAAGCACCATTATTCTTCCTATCCTCCTTTCCACCACAGGACAGCCACTAAGAACAGCAGGGCAGGAGGTCAGTGCTGTCTGTGGAGGTATGGGGAAAGCCTAAGAAGTCCAAAACTATTTCTGACATAAGATTTTACAATATGGAAGAAATATTCTGTGTATTTTCAGAGTTTTTGTGCCTCTGCAGCTCTTGACTGTTACATGGACAAAGCTGAAAAGCATCCCTGGTGCCCTGGGAGGGAGAGGTGGAGCTATGACTGATGGGCAGCAATGGGAGCTTCTCCTCCTGCCACGGCCACCAGCCCTTGGTGAAAGCATCTGCAGCTTGGGTGTTTGCCCTGCAGGACCCTCTTATCCCCACAGCTCCTGGCTGGGCAGCAGCAGCTGTCCTCTGGCAGTGGTGCTTTCCAGCTGAGCTTGGCTGCGTTGCTGTGCAGTGAGGAGGGAGATTTTGCTTTTGCTCTTGGCTGACTTGGGTGGTCTGGAGGGGAAGCCAGTGAGGAACAGCTGAGAGCACTGGGATGGTTCAGCTGGAGCAGACTGAGGGGAAACCTCCCTGGGGGCTGCAGCTCCTCCTGAGGGACAGCTCCAATCTCTGCTCTGGAACAGGGACAGGAGCCAGGGAACAGCTGGGGCTGGGCCAGGGCAGGCTCAGGCTGGAGCTCAGGGAAAGGTTCTTCCCTCCCCCAGAGGTGCTGGCACTGCCCAGGCTCAGGCTGGAGCTCAGGGAAAGGTTCTTCCCTCCCCCAGAGGTGCTGGCACTGCCCAGGCTCAGGCTGGAGCTCAGGGCAAGGTTCTTCCCTCCCCCAGAGGTGCTGGCACTGCCCAGGCTCAGGCTGGAGCTCAGGGAAAGGTTCTTCCCTCCCCCAGAGGTGCTGGCACTGCCCAGGCTCCCCAGGCAATGGGCACGGCCCCGAGGCTGCCAGAGCTCCAGGAGCGTTTGGACAGTGCTGCCAGGGATGGACAGGCTGGGATTGTTGGGGGGTCTGGGCAGGGACAGGACTCGATGATCCCTGTGGATCCCTTCAGTTTGGGCTGTTCCATGGTTCTGTGATTCTGTGTTGTCCCTATGGAGAGTGTTGGGGACAGGCTGGTGGGAGGGGTACACTCACAGTGTGTGGACACTGTGGGGAGAGGGACAGATTCATTGACCGCTTACAAGTGGTGGTTGAAAGCTTTATGAACTTGAGAGCTTCTGTCTGGAAGGGCCTTTTCCAGTGAAACACACACTGTAGTGGTCATTGTAAAGCCTGGGCTTCTTTAAAGGCACTTTGGTCTGGAGGTGATGGGGGTTGGTGCCAATTCCTTTGTGGACAGAGCCCTGGAAGTGCCCCTGCCTGCCATTCACATGGCCCTCATTTTTGGGGAGGTGGCTCTGAAAAACTCCTGTTTGCCCATCAGGTTCTGTGCCCTGTGTGCACAGCCCAGGTACCCAGAGAGCAGCTTCTTGTGTTTGCTGAGCTCTGTCCTCCCATGGAAACCACACATGGGCACTGTGCCCATCTCTGCACACACCAGGCTCCCTCACAGCAGGAATGTGCCCCGTGTGCCACTGTTCCACTGGCCATTCCAGCTGCTGCACTGGAGCAGCCCCAAAATGTGACCTGCTGATGCTGCTGGTGCCTCCTGCCTCTGGAGCAAAGGCTTTGTGACTCTTGCTGCTGCTCCCCAGCACTTCCAGGAGCTTTCTTGCCCAGGGATCTGGGAGCCCTGTATCTGAATCACTTCTTCTGTGCAGACAGGCAAGGCTTTGGTAGGATTTTATTCATCTTCATTGGGGAAGCTGAGACTGGAGGTGTTGAAAATGGTTATTTTTATAGCATTTCCTGATGAAGTGGTGAATCAGGAGTGAATGAACCCCTCTCCTGTGTGTGGAATTGCTGACCCCAGCCTGTCTCCTTTCAGGGAGTGCTGGTGACAGTTGGTTAAACGGGGGATGTGTCTGAGCCAGGACCACAGTGCTGAAGGCTCAGGGCACACATGGCTCCAAGTGACAGCTTTTCCTGCAGGGCTCAGCCTTGGGACTCGGCTGAAATACACATTACAAGACTTACATCTCTTTTCTGAGTCACACATCTAGTCTATTTATATTTTTAGTTGTTACTTGGAGCAATTTATAACAGGGATTCCCAGCTCAGTTGCTGCTATTCCTTTGCAGTGTTTACATCAAACCAGGCCTTTTGTCTTTTGCCTCCTGTTTGCTTGCACCAGCTCCTGTGTCTCTTGGCACTTTGGACTACTCCAGACTCTGCCTCCATCCATGTGGAGCATCCCAAACCCCATGGGGGCTGGAAGGGTCTGTACTGGGTGGGATGGTTGGGGACAGTGGCTGCAGTCCCCCAGCCAAAGAGCTGTTTGTGGGTTTGGACCATTTTCTTGCAGCTGCTTTTCCACAAGCCTTTCAATCCTGTGGGATCCCCCTGTGGCATCCCAAGCAGAAGAAGCCAATGGAGAGGTTGGCTCTCACCTGGCTCCTGTCAGCTGCAGTGCTGCACTTCCCCAGCTGTCCCAGCCCTGGGGTGGGGGTTCCTGCCCTGCACAGTTCAGAGGTGCCACATTTCCTCTTCTTCTCTTCTTTCTTCTGGAAAGATTCACATGCTGACTTCAGGCCAGGGTCACTTGAAGAGCCACAGCACATGGACACTTCTCAGGGCTGGGAAGTCTCACCATGGCAGGAGAGGAGAGGAAAAGCAAAGGGCATTTGTGTTGTAATCGGGGAGAAAGGAGGGGAGACTGTTTGTCAGGTGTGGATCATTTCCTCCTGTTGGGAATAGCATCAGGTTAGTGTTTGTGTCCTGGAGGTCTGAGTTATCTGTAAGCTGAGGAGAAGTTTGATACAAGACTCCTTAAGCTCTCAATCTGCTCTCCCAATCTGGTGCTTTACCAGGAACATTTTGGAGAGGACTTTCCAAGTAATGCATTAAATCAGAAATATTTCTGAGACAGAGTGAAGAGAGAAATCCTTCTGCTCTGAGCCTCTCTGTCCATTTTCCATGCACACATTGGGTTCATGCCATGGTGCTGATGTTTCAGTTGCTGAGCTGCTCAGCATGTGAAATTCAAGAGCAGTTTGGATTCTCCCTGGTGAGGTAAAATAGTACTGCAGAAGCCTTAAGAAATTCTGTGAGACCTCTGACATCTTGTCAGGAAGTCACAGGGACAGATGGGTTTTGGAAATTTTTAATAGGCTTCAGCCATCATTATTCCTTGGAAATGCATCCACTTTAAGGGCTTTTTTCTGATTTCTTTTTGCACAATTTAGATGGAAAAGCAGTGGAACGTGGCTCTCCCGTTGGATATACACGAAATCGATATTCAGGGACCTGGATTTTTGACCATGCATTGAGATACACGTCCGGTATGTGATGGAAGGGTGTGAACGTCTAACCAGGGCTCAGGGAGCAGAGGAAGCTCTGGAAGCAGTGGGTGCATTGCCCAGGTTCCAGCTGCCAGGCTCAGGGAAAGCCCAGCCCAATTGAGTGCACCAACTAACCCCAAACCTTCCCCATCTCCCCTCCTGTGACCACAGCTGTGACCTGCATGACACACCCTGGAGGACAATGACCTCGCTGCTGCTGTCCAAGGCCACGTGGGCACGTTCTCTGCAAGGCCTTAACACACAGTGATGTCCTTCTTCCTCCCCTTCACCCTTCCTCCACTCTAACAGCACATTTTTTGTGGCAAGTCATCCCTCCTTTCTCTAACATGAGGGCCTGTGGTGAGCTGAGTACACAGCTGTGGCTGCTGAGTTGTGTCTCTGCTTCAGGTCTGTAACACACCTCCCTCACCCTCCCCAATCCCCTGTGCTCCTGGGGCACTGCTCTATCACCTGTGGGCAGGGGGTGAGGGCAGGTGTCCCCCTCAAAGTTGACTCCAGCCTTCCCTGGGTTCCACTTGAGACCTGGGAGCTTCAGGACACCTGCACAAAAGCCCTGGCCTGGGACACATGCTCCCTCTCCAGCCTCAGCTCCTGCCCTGGTGTCCAGCACAGCCCCTGCACAAGGGCTGCAGCCCCTGCTCAGCTTCATGGTGCAGAAGGAAGGCACTGCACAGTTACTGGACAGCTGACCTTCTTAGAGAACTTCTGCACAGCCAGTGGATTTATGTGCCACAGACTGTCTCCAGAGGAAGTAGGAAATAAAATAAAAATGGGGGGAAAAATTTAGCCTAGAGCCCGACCTGTTTGCACCAACTCATAGAATCACAGAATGCTTTGGGATGGAAGGGACCTGCCACGGGCAGGGACCCCTCCCACTGTCCCAGGCTGCTCCAGCCCCAGTGTCCAGCCTGGCCTTGGGCACTGCCAGGGATCCAGGGGCAGCCACAGCTGCTCTGGGCACCCTGTGCCAGGGCCTGCCCACCCTGCCAGGGAACAATTCCTGCCCAATATCCCATCCAGCCCTGCCCTCTGGCAGTGGGAGCCATTCCCTGTGTCCTGTCCCTCCATCCCTTGTCCCCAGTCTCTCTGCAGCTCTCCTGGAGCCCCTTTAGACCCCTTGCAGGAGCTCTCCTGTTCTCCAGGTGAACTCTCCCAGCCTGGCTCCAGGGCAGAGGGGGGCTCCAGCCCTGTGATTAACTCAGTGGGCTCCTCTGGACTCATTCCAGCTCTTCCCAGTGCTCTGTGTGCAGCCAGCACTGTTGGGATGTGGGTGGGCATCAGTCACATTATGCTGTTGGTTCAGCTGAACCTCAGCTGTGCTCAGGGCTCCTGTTTGCAGGGCCCAGGGGATGGTGAGTGCTCATCTGCTGCTTTGGGGCTCCAGCTCCAAGAGCTTTCAGAAAAGAATTTTGGAAGTTGGTGGTAAAAATAATCAGTCCTTGAGCATGGGAATGAGGGCTGGCAATGCTGCTGACCTGCTGATATCCCGGGTTTCACTCAGGCAGCCCTGTGTGAAGTGACTGTCCCACAGATGTGTATTTACATAAAATACAGTGAGCTATGGTAATAAAAATGCTCTGGAGCAGATCAGACACAGCCAAGTGCATGTGCTATCAGAATATGTGAGTATTTTTTCAGCTGGATGCTCTGGTGTATCAGAGTGTGGCGAATGGCCTCTCTCAGCATCAGTGACCAAGGAGCCTCCCAGCTCAGGAGATAGCCCCAAGTGGTGCCATCACTGATGGGCAAGGAATTCAGGGCTCTGACACTCTGAAGGGGGGGATTTTCTTGCCAACATGTAAGAATAGGACATAGGAAGGGGAAAAAGGACCTTGGGCATTGTGTGTTCAGACAGCACCCTGGGTTTGTTTCCGGCAAGAGCTCACTTTGAGTAGCTCCAGGTGAGTATTGCTGTGAAATGCTGTTTGGGAATGTTTATCTGGAAGTGTGTCAGTGTTTTTGTTCTCATTGGTGGCTCCTCCCTGAGTTTTTCTGTTTTGCATGGTCAGGAAAAGATTGTTTCAAGGCTGTGTGAGGAAAGGCACATGGAAATGAAATTCTGCATTCACACCAAATTAATTCAGCCCTTCTTTCTCCCACCTCCTCTTTATTCAAGTCATGCTCTCACCCTCCGAAAGAGCACCGAGGGAATCTCAGTTCCACAGCTCTGGTGGACAGTTAAGAAATGCAGTGCATTCTGCAAATAAGAGCCTGGAAAGTGAATTTATAGCCTGTGCAACAAAGTGAAGTAGGAAAAAAAGAGATTGAATCAACTCACGTAACAAATCTAAGGAAATTTCTGTCTGTCTGTTCAATAACAGAAGAGTCTAAATTCATGGCATAACTTCATCGTTACAAATGGTTCTCCCAGCTCTGTTCCTCTGGTTTCATTGCAAACGACTGTTTGCAGATGTGTATTTTCTGGAATTAGAGACACAAATTGAGAAGAGGGACTACTGTGGTCATGTGCTTTTCCTTAAAAAGGGCAAAAGTTCTATTTGTATCTATTTGGTTTCCTCTGGGTGGATATTTACCAAATCTCTGTGGATTTCTTGGGAAATTTGTACATTGTGCATTTCTTGAGAAATTTTGAAAACTCCTGGCCTCGAGATAACATATTGCCTTCTTTTTTCAGTTGAAAAGGATTTTTTCCCAGCTACTAGGAACTTACTGAAAAGTAATTCAAGGTTATTTCTGTCCATAGGAAACATTAGTCATTATTATAAAATTATAAGTCAGGCTATTTTGAGAGTGGCCCTTTCACGTTAGCAAAGTTAAAAAGATTCACTGAAAATGTAAGTTCAGGGTAATATGCCACGGAATCTTAAATAAGGCTGAAAGGAAGAATAGTTTCTGGGATAGTGATTTCCTGCATTTATCTCCACGAACCTTCCAAAAATGACTTTGCTACAAAGTGCACCCTTTTGCCCGCAGTTTATGGACCAGTGTGCAGGCAGGCTATTTTTCCTGATCTCTCATGGTGATGTGTGCTTGTCTCTCTTGTTTTTCAGGGTCTTACGAGTGTGGAATATGTGGGAAGAAATACAAGTATTACAACTGTTTCCAGACCCATGTGCGAGCACACAGAGGTATCGCAGTCCTGCTGCAATCTCGGGAATCCTGGGATAACACAGGTTCAGGGCAGGCTCAGGCTGGAGCTCAGGGAAAGGTTCTTCCCTCCCCCAGAGGTGCTGGCACTGCCCAGGCTCAGGCTGGAGCTCAGGGAAAGGTTCTTCCCTCCCCCAGAGGTGCTGGCACTGCCCAGGCTCAGGCTGGAGCTCAGGGAAAGGTTCTTCCCTCCCCAGAGGTGCTGGCACTGCCCAGGCTCAGGCTGGAGCTCAGGAAAGGTTCTTCCCTCCCCAGAGGTGCTGGCACTGCCCAGGCTCAGGCTGGAGCTCAGGGAAAGGTTCTTCCCTCCCCCAGAGGTGCTGGCACTGCCCAGGCTCAGGCTGGAGCTCAGGGAAAGGTTCTTCCCTCCCCCAGAGGTGCTGGCACTGCCCAGGCTCAGGCTGGAGCTCAGGAAAGGTTCTTCCCTCCCCAGAGGTGCTGGCACTGCCCAGGCTCCCTCAGGCTTCCCTCCCCCAATGGGCACGGCCCCCAGGCAATGGGCTGCCCCGAGCTCCAGGAGGAGCGTTTGGACAGCGCTGCCAGGGATGGACAGGCTGCGATTGTTGGGGGGTCTGGGCAGGGACAGGAGTTGGACACCTGGATGATCCTGGTGGGCCCCTTCCAGGATATTCTGTGATTTTATGTCTGTTTTCAGAAAGGTCTTGAAGGTCTGCTTCTTCCTGGTCACTAGTAATTCTTCTCTTTCCACTGAGATAGGCCCAGTGATAAACTTGGGGGCTGTCTCAATTTTGTGGCTCTTTACTCCAGCAATACTTCTGCTCAGGTCAGGAGCAGCTCCTGTGTTCAGGGCAGTATTTACTGCCCAGGGCTCTGAGGGCATCACTGTGCAGGGGAAGCTCAGATCACAGTTTTGCCTGGCAGGTCCCAGTGCCAGCACTGTGGTGGCATCTCCCTGAGGTGCTCTGAGCTCCTGCCCAGCAGGGAGTTCCATCCACCCCTTAGAAGTCAGCCTGGGAGGATATAAATCAGATATGGGCACTTTGACTGCTGTATTTTTATGTTCAAATCAAAATGCTCCTTGAGCTGCCCCTGTGCCCCTGCTGTCAGTTCAGGTCACTTCCCAAATGCACTGTGTGCATGAAAAGTCTCATGCTTGGTCAGGAGTGGCTTGATCTGAGTTTTCTGTAAGACTGAACAGTCCAATGTTGCTTAATTGCAGAAATGTAAAAGTTTGAGGTGGTTTATTCAATCAAAGTATAGTTTGCAGGATTTGGAGCTCTGAAATACCAGAACAGCAGGGACTGGAAACCAGCTCCTCCTGAGCCTTTTCCTGGGTTTGTTTCCTGTTCCCTGAGGTGAGCACTGGAGTCACTGTGCCAGGCTGGCAGGAGAATCTGCTTTAGCTTCTCAGGTGTAACCAGTGGTTAAAAATCCAAGAATAATGAAGGCTAATATTAAGTTCTAAATGCTCAAACTCTTGAAAGTCAGCACATACACAGCTGAGAAGTAACTGCTCAGAGTTTGTCACAGTCTCATAACATCCTTAATTGCATGGTTGCATATTCCTTGTGTGCTTTTTAATATCACAGAGCTGCTTCTGTACCTCTGGATACACGGAATTGTTTTTCCATGCTGGTATTTCTTTTCTAAATACCAACAAATTCTTTGAAGTCCTTTAAATGTAGCTTCAAGTAGCTTCACTCTGCAGCTTAAGGAAAAGAATCCCTAAAATAACAAGGATATGCTTTACCATTACATCACAGCATTGCAATAATTTTGCAATAATAATTGTAGTATTTAAATGTGAGATAAGGATTGCTTTTTCCTTCTCTTCCCCAAGCACATAGGATCTTTAATTCAGCTGGAATTTTAGGAGCTCTGTTAGTATGAGATCACCTCCTAGTGTGTGATCTGATTTATATTTATATATATATTGATAATTAAATTAAGCAATATATTAAATTATATGGGTGCATATATCAGCATAGACCTGCACATTTGATATCTATAGTTTTGACATTAACTCCATGGAGACATGACTTCACCTTTTGCTTCCAAGGTCTTTGTCATGTGTAGTTGCAGAAGATGGAAATTTTCAAAGTTCTGAATGTGGAAATTTATCACTAACTCTCACATCAGGGCTGGAGAAGCAGAATTTATATCTGTGATACTTAGAAAGTGTTGGTTTATGTTACTGTAAATGGATGCATGTAGTAGTAACATTTAAAGTGCATTCAAATTGCCTTAAGACAATAAAAATACAAATTAGTTATTTATTCATCTACACTCTTCAGCAAGAAATGAAACTGCAAACATGATGCAGCTCTGGCAGTGGGATTCCCCCAGGGAGCTGAGGCACTGGGCAGAGTGTGCCTGGCTGCAGAGGAATAACCTGCAGTGAAAGGTTAAGAATGGGTAGGAAAAAAGAAGGAAGCATCCTTTGGAGGAAATCTCTGTGTGATATTTATTATCCAGTGTGAGCTGTGCATGGACTGGACCAGAAATGGTGCTGGGATGGCAGAACACTGCAGGAGTGGAGGGGATTTTTGTGAAAGATGCTTTTATTGCCACAAGGCTTCACAGAGAAGGGGCTGGTACTGCCCCAGGGTGACAAACATGGGATAACATGGTGGCATCACTGCACTGAGGGTGTCACCCCACACGTTCCTGTTCTCCCTGTGAGCTCCAGTCTGTGCCTCAGATCCAGTGCCAGGGCACTGGCAGCCAGCTCTCCCAGGGCTGCTTTCCTCAAAGCACTCTATGTGAGCTCACTTAGCCCAGTCTGTGCAGTTCTCAGCTGCTAAAAACTCTAATCCTGAATCCTCCAGTCCTTCCTTTCTGGCTGGGAAAGGAGGAACCAGACTGCAATGGCAGGACCTGGATTCCCTCTTTGCAGCATGGATTTTCTGGGTGCCAACCATGGTTTTCCCAAGGGCTGGCTACCCATCAGTCACATAACATCTGCTTTTCCCAAAGTTGGACTGATCCTGGGAGACACCAGCTCAGCATCAGAGAAGCTAGAACAAACTTTCTTCTCTTTAGTTTTTTTGGCCATTCCAGCAGCAGTAGCTGCTGTTTGGGGTTTGCCAAAGGATACACCCCGTCCCAGGCCTCTGTTCTCTGCTCATCTGTGTGGCTCCTGTGTCACTAACGGGCCTTGGCCAGGCCCTGGGGTGCTGCAGATGACAAAGCAGGAGATAGAAAAGGCTCAGGCCAGGGGAGAGCAGAGAAACTGGTGTTGATCTGCTTTGGACCTTTGGGGCAGAACAAAACATCTGTGTCACCAGCCTGTCATCACCACTCACAGACACAAAATGCAAGGTTTGGGGGTCTCTAGTTGTCCTTGCTTTGACCAGGGTTATTTCTGGACTGGTTTTTGTGTCCCGGGCCCAGCTGGGCCTTGCAGCAGGGGGAAGGTCTGTCACCCTCTCTGCTCCTGCAGTCCATCTGTCCTCATCCACTGCTTGTTTTGCCCTGTGCAGAACTTAAATGTCTCCTCATCCTTTGAGCTGTTCAGTTCCACATGAAGAGTTTCGCCCTGGCAACATCACATTTTTCTTTGCAATGAGCATTTTTTTTGAGAAATTTCTGGATTTTTTTTATAGCTGCACCTGCCTCCACTCCAGCTCTCTGTGGCAGACAAGCTGCATTGGAGGTGACCTGTGTTCTTCAGGCTGATTTCTTTTCTTGTTTGCCTTCAGGAGCAGGGGAGTTTATTATATAAAACAGGGCATTTTGTTAGTTTATTGAGCCTTCCCTGTGGTGCTGAGCATTGGCTGGAGAATTTCAGGGAGCGACTGCTCTGGCAGTTTGCAGAAGAGCTGAGGCAGCTCTGCCTCAGGACGTGCTGCCTCACAGGGACACGTTCCCATTCTGCTTTCTGCTGAAAGCACAGAGATCCAGGCATGGAAATCCCCGTGTAAGGGTTCTGCAAAGAACCAGAACATTGGTAAGAAATTTCCCCATTATGTTTCATTGAGGAAGAAAGGAAAAGGTTGTGTTCCTTCCCTTTCGCCTCCCCAAAACTCACAAATAAAATAAATAAAAAAAAAAAAGAAAGAAACCAAACAAAAAAGTTATGTTGTGGAGCTGAAAGGCTCCTTTGTGAGTGCCATGCAGCCCTGCAGGATCCCAGCTCCTTCCTCCTGCTGCAGTTCAGCTGGAGCAGAGGGGTTGTGCATTCCCAGTGCTGATGGAAGGCTCTGGCCCAAATGTTACCGCTTCACCTCCACGCAACCCAGGGCTTAAAAATGTTTTGCTTACAGTGCTTTTATTTTAGCTGTGTGGGGTTTTTCAGGTCATTAAAAGGTTTGGATTGCCTTCAGGAGTTAGTCAGCTAGAAAGTTCTGCTTTGTACGGTTGGGTCGTGTTTAAGCAACATGAGCAACAAAGCATCTGCATGTTTTGAGTCAGGAAAATTATTTTGCTTTTAGATAACTCCCAAAAAAAGGGCTGAAATTGCTTTATAAGACTTTCAAACAGCAAATTTATAAACCTCTGGGCTGAGGCCAAGCAAGGGAGATTTGTACCCAAAGGAGAATTCTTCCAAAAGCAGAGAAAGAAAATAGCAAGGCTTGAGTTTAACCCTCGCAGGATATATCGCCTCTAGCCCAAGAATTGGTGGAAGTTCTCTGTTTCCAGATAAGCTTTTCTGGGTTGACTGATGATTTTGCTCAAGTTGTTTTTCATTATTATTTATTTACATTATAAGTTGTTGCATTGCCTCCCCCCAAGCCCATCAGACTCTCCATGTCCTCCCCACAGGGCTGTGCCAGCTGAGAGCTGGGCTGCCCTCAGCACAACAGATCCTGGATGCTCTGAGTGGGGCTGGATTCTTCAGATGAAGTTTCGCGTTTCACCAGTTCTTAAAAAACTTCTCCAAGCTTTTCAAGTTTCAGATTAATGTTTTCCAAGAATGGGTTCTGCTCAATTCAAAGAATATGAAAAGGAAGATGACTCATTCAAATGGTGAATATGGAAAAATGCTTTTTTCCAGAGTGCACATTTTTTGGAATCTGAGTTAAAGTGGTTCTGTCACTGAAAGGATTTTGAGGTGAGGAGTAGAAAACTAATAGAGGAATAACCATCCCTGAGGAGGGATGGCATTCCTGAGCTGTAGAAAGTTGGGGGTCATGTTATTTGTTACTGAAAATATCAGATGATGTTGGGGAGGTCCTTTGCCCTGCATCCCAAGATCCATTTTTGCCATGTGCATTTCCCAGTCTGCAGCAAATACTCATATGACATGCAGAAAGTTTCTTGGGACACAGGAGTTAACTGGCCCATTTTCCAGCTTCCTGCCCACCTCCCTATTCTTACTGACTTTTGCAACTTTCTCAGAAATTCATCTTTTGTTTCACTACTGTAATTACTTGGTCTGACCTCAAAGGTGATATAGAGTGGGCTGTAAGGGGATTTTTAATTGGTCATTTTTTAATTCATGAATACTTTAGTCTGTCCTATGACTAAGAGTAACAACTTTTCTTGACGCAGTTCAGAAGTGGCTGTTCCTCAAATTTTGTGTGTTGCCTGATGCTTGTTAAATTTGACAAAAGTACTTTTTATTTAAATAATGAATATCTTTTATAGTTTGTTTACACCATTGCTTTTGAACACCAAGACAGCATTTTGCATAAATCTATTGTGCTATAACTGCTTTTCCTTGAATGATGGGTGGAAATTAAAAAAAATAGCAGCTGTGGAAAAATCCTGGGCTTTGCTGTTGAGGTTCTGCATCCGATACTGAGGGTTTCTGATCTGGCCCCTGAGTTTATGAAGTTGTGCCAAATTAATACCATTGCCTAGAAAAATTATCTAATCAGGCAGGTTAATCAAGTAGAAATGTACAAACTCCCAAACCCACAATCATTTGTTTTTATTAAGAAATAAGGAAATTAAATGCAAACAGTGCTCATTACTTAAGATTGAAAATTTTAAATTCAAAAACGCTGTGCCATTCTGCAGCTGTGGTTTCCAGCACAGTGCAAGCATCATTCCAACAGACATATGGAATATTTTGCAACGCAGTTACATTATTAGATAATGTGACATACAGTATATGTAATTTAGGATGAATATGAAACACTTCAAACTGTCTTGAAAATCCTAATCGTTTATGATCCTTGACTTGTAACTTTGGGGTTTGTTTTCCAGCTTGCAGCTTTGCCTGTTGCATTCATTTAGGGCTTGAACACGATCTCTGCTCTGTGCTTCCTGCAGTCCCACACACGACAGTGGAGGGAGCTTTTCTCCCTTCTTTTCACATGTGCCTTCAGTAAGGCCAGGATAGACTCACGCTGGGGGAATTCCTGCGGCCCATCTCTTGCGGAGGCTTTGCCATCGCTGCCTGTGGAGGGCAGGCACGGTGGTGGAGCCAGGGGAGCAGAGGCGGGTGCGCTGTTCACTGCTCGCGCTCCTGGGCTCACAGCGCTTCCTGGTCAGTGTGTCCAGAGGAGCCCACGAGACGCCCAGGGCTGGAGCCCCTCTGCTCTGGAGCCAGGCTGGCAGAGCTGGGGTGCTCACCTGGAGAGGAGAAGCTCCAGGGACAGCTCAGAGCCCCTGCCAGGGCCTAAAGGGGCTCCAGGAGAGCTGGAGAGGGACTGGGGACACGGGATGGACGGACAGGACACAGAGAATGGCTTTTCCAGGATTAGATGGGAAATTGGGCAGGAATTGTTCCCTGGCAGGGTGGGCAGGCCCTGGCACAGGGTGCCCAGAGCAGCTGTGGCTGCCCCTGGATCCCTGGCAGTGCCCAAGGCCAGGCTGGACACTGGGGCTGGAGCAATGGGACAGTAGGAGGGGTCCCTGCCATGGCAAGGGTGGAATGGGAAGGGCTTTAATGTCCATTCCAGCCTACACCATTACATGACCATGGGCAGCTGCTCTGCAGCCACGAGCCCTTGTTGGCCATGTCCCGCCCGGTGAGCCCCTCACCGCCCGCGAGGGGCCGTGCGGGCGGGCAGAGCGCGAAGAGGAGGGCGAGGGGCCGAGCGAGGCGGCGGTGGGGCCGGGGCGGCGCGGCCGGCGGGTCTAAGCGCTGCTCTTTCTCTTTGCAGACACCGAAGCTGCCTCAGGGGAAGGAGCCTCACAAGGCAGTAAGTGCAGCGGGGCGCGGGGGGCCGGGCCGGGCCGGGCGGGATCCGCGCTGCCCGAGGGCCCCGCGGGGCCGGGGCTGCTGCGGGGCCGTGCCGCAGGCGGCCGGCGGGGCGGCCCCGCCGCGGAGATGGCGGCGGCGGGAGGCGGGAGGCGGCGGGGCGGAGCGGGCGGGCACGGCGGGCCGCGGCCGCGGCTCGGGGTCTCTCTGCCCCTCACGGCCCGGGGTCTGTCGGGTTGCGCCCCTCACGGCCCAGCAGCTCTGGCGGCTGTCGCTGTCCCGCCTCCGTTAGAGGAGCGCGGTGCCCCAGGGGTGCCCTGTGAGGGGACCATGGACGGAGCTCCTTCTGCCTCCTTTGCCTGCGAAGGGGCAGGGCACTGCCAACCTCTCTAGGCGTCTAGATGTATGATTTTTAAAGCCTAAACTGCAGTTTGGGGTGCGTGTCCCAGCCCCGGGGAGGGAGAGCCAGAGCCGGGGCAGCAGTGGAAGAGATGGCTGCAGAGGGAGCTGGGGCAGACTCAGGGCCCCTGTGGGGGATGAACGGGCAGATGGAGCCAGACAGTTGCCGGGGACAGGAGAGCTGAGAGATAACGGGCATGAAGTGGAGAGAAGCTGAGGCTGCTGTGGAGCAGCTGTCCAGAGAAGTGTGTCCTGCATCCCTGGGGGTTTACACCAGCCTGGATTAAGTCCCAAGAAATCAGGACTGAGCTCAGAGCAGACTCAGCTTTGAGCAGAGGTCAGATCAGAGATCTCCTGAGGTCTCTGCCCAACTGTGTTTGGCTGTGTGTTAGGTGAGAGCCATGATTCCCCTGGAAAGGTAAGTTTCCAACATTGGTGGTTGCAGACAGCAGCTTGGAAGCACCAAACTTACCCTGGGTGGGTATAGAAATGTTAGAGAAATAGTAAAGAAAAAAAAGTACAACCTTTTCTGAGCTCTTTCTTCACTGTGTTCTGTGATAAGTGAACAATTCACTATGCATTGGCATAGGGAGGTCTTGGCTTTCTGTCTGCAAAAGGAAGCAGGACTGACTTCACTGCAGGTGGGGAATGGAGATCTCAGCCCTGAGCTGAAACACCTCAGTAGCAAGCAGCCATCCCACATCAGTGTGTACACACAGTGTACTGCTCACAGGGGAGCTGGGCTCTACAGCTGAGCCTTTCTGTTTCCCTTGATGGAGTCCAGCTCTGTGAAGAGCAAGAAAACTCCTTCCCAGGTTCCTGTCACCTCCTTTGCTGTCTCTCTTTCAGTCATTGCTCAGCTGTCTGTTGGTGTTTTACTTACCTTGAGGTTTTCCAGGCTCATCTCCTGGCTCCCTTGCTCTGAATTTTGCTGGCAGGCACTGCTATGTTCTGGTCTAGGCTGTGAGCATCCTGGATGGGTATTGGGTAATTTTGCCAGAGCTTGGGAACCACCTTATGCAGAGAGATACTATTTTTTTTGTAAGTCAACTTCTCCCCTTCCCACCTGTTGTGGGAACTTTTTTGGCTGGAAAAGATAGGGCAGAGTGAGGTGTGAAGAGATAAAAAGACATGAGGGCTCACACCTTTGTTGTGTGGGCAGACTCGATGTTGCTGGAGCTATAGAAGGATTTCTGTGGATGTAAATGCCTCTTCTGTGGTGTCTGGGTCGTGGAGAGAGGGGGAGAAGGGAACATGATGGGCAGAAGTCTGGGAGAGAATAGTGAAAAGCTGCTGCTCCCTACACCAGGCTTCCAAGAAGTTGCTGTGGTAGCACTGGAGATGGAGCAGGGAGCAGTAGGGGAGGCAGGAACTGCTTCCATCTTCATGCAGAGTCCAGCCCCCTCCCCTATGCAGGAATTACTGAGTCCTATTTACCTGCCACACTCATATCCCAAAATGGTCTCATCTTGCTGAAAGAGGCTGAGGCAAACCAAGCCACCAGAATGGGGAGATGGTGAGTGGTGGGATAGGGGAAGAAGGATCCACCGTGGCCATGCCCTGCTGGAGGGACAGCCTGGATATGTCGCCTGTCCTGCAGAGTGGATGTGAGACTGCTGGGCAGCTGCTGCTGTGCCTAAGTGCACATGGTTATAATTTCTTGACAGAGTCATCTTCCTCTTCCCTCCTCATGCTGCAGGAAAACAGCTCAGCTCTCTTCTTTCCTCCCTGTGCCTTCCCCTCTGAGGCTGGCTTAAATCCCTGGCCTACCCTAGTTACTTCTGCACGTCTCTTCTTGTTTTTCCACTCAATGGCTCTCTTGTTTCCTTGTCAGTCTGTTTGCTTCTCATATATTTTAGGAATTTTTTATTTATCTTTCCTTTCCTGCTATTTTTGCTTTGCCCACTGCTGCACTGCTTTCCTCTTTGACCTCATCTGGCTGTTTACACCCTCTCTTTTACAGATGTCTGCATTGTTCCAGTCTTCCTCTGCTATTTCTATCTCATTGGGAGCCTCTACATTCATGGTCTCTGCAGGCATGGTTTACTGCCCTCTCCCAAAAATTTCTCAGTGTTTAAGGGATACAGGAAGGTGTTGTCTCTTCTGTGCTTCACCTGTGGGGCATGGATTGCATTCATCCTGAACCTGTGAGTGAGGGGTCCCTTGACCAGCAGTGGGGCCCTGGATTAGTTCACATAACTGCATTGCACTACAGTAGTTCACATCACAAACTGCAGGGTTTGAAAAGCTGCTCAGATTTTCTCCATGGTCACTTGCTGGAACCAGCTGTTACTCACAGCCACCAGTGATCACCCAAGAAGTGCTGGTGAAGGCACCCTTGTGTGTCAGGTGACATCTCAGCTGAGTCCTGTGCAGAGCATCTGGGCTGCAGTTCAGTTCCTGTGCTGTGCTGCCTGGGCTGCCCATGAGCAACCAGCTCTCTTTTGGGGAGCAAAGTCTGGGTGTGAGAGCGAGCCTGGGCTGTGGGGAGGATGAGGGACTGACTGGTAGGTGAGGCTGTGCTGGAATGTGCCCTTGCCTTCAGCTCTGAGGGGCTGTGGTCACAGGGGCTGCTGGGAGAAGGCCCATCCTGGCCTTTTTCCTTCCTGGGAGGAAGGGAGCAGTGGGGCCAGCTGGGACTCGGCTGAGATCTGTTGGTTGTTCACTGCCTGCCTAAAGAGGAGACAGTGGTGTTTAGACTTTCCAGCTGGGAAAGCACTTTGAAGAGTCCCTTGAGGAAAATTTGTTGCATTTAGTTGGTTATTTTCAGCCTTTGGGTTTATAGTCGATAGATGGTGTCTCACTTTATTTTTTTGGACCCATTCTGGAAGAGCCACAGCTCTGTGGTTGTGAGGGGTGGATGTGCTTTCAGGGGCATGGCTGCATGGCTTTGGGAGCTCCTTTTCTAGCCTTGGCTCAGGGTCCAAGACCGGAATTCCCACATCAGAGAGAAAAAAACAATGCAACCCACAGTGCTAATGTGTTAAAGAGACTTGTCTGACTGTTACCAACTTTAACTGGCAAGGACGAGGAAGAAAAGAGGATGATTTTGAAAAAACTATATATTTGATATCTTTTCCTAGACAGGTATGGCTGGTTTGGCATCTGGGGAGCTGACTGTTCCCATAGAAGAGTCTGGAGGTGTTTTCTGAGATGCTCATATGCCTGTGTGGCTTGCTCCAGACTCTGAGAAGTGCTCAGGGAAGGTGTTTGAGCTGGGTCTGTGCTCTCATTCTCCATGGGAATTCCAGTCATGTTTAGGGGAGTTACAAACTGAACAAACACTCTCCCTCCTGCTGCTCACATTCCATAGGACATTCTTGGCACTCCGACAGGTCGCTGAATAAACCCAGGAGCAAGAGGGGGGTCCAGGGCCCTGTAGGGACAGGGACACAGCTGAGGCAGGCTGTGCCTGCTGGCTCCTCTCACCTGAGCAGGTGTTTGCACTGAGACAGGGTGCAGGGCGGGCTGTGTTCAGTGGGTGTGTCCAGCGGGTTGTATTCAGTGCACATGTCCCAGCTACAGCTACAGAATCACAGAGGGCAGGGCTGAATGGGATATTGGGCAGGAATTGTTCCCTGGCAGGGTGGGCAGGGCTGGCACAGGGTGCCCAGAGCAGCTGTGGCTGCCCCTGGATCCCTGGCAGTGCCCAAGGCCAGGCTGGACACTGGGGCTGGAGCAGCCTGGGACAGTGGGAGGGGTCCCTGCCATGGCAGGGGTGGAACAAAGTAATCTTTAGAGGTGCCTCCCAACCCTAACCAGTGTGGGATTCTGGTTCTGTAGCTGGAATAGTCAGCCTGTTGGAGTGTGGTACCATCCTTTTCTGTAGGAAAGAGGAGCTTATGTATAAGAACATCTTCAGTGTAACTGTAACTGGCTTGCACAGCTTGAAGGGGAACTAAGTTTTGCCCATGAAGCTCACCTGAGAGTGTGTGGGCACCAGAGCTTTGCTCTGCCTGCTCACTGCTGCTCTTTCTTACAGTGCTCTGCGTCTCCAGACCAGCCCAGGGCAGAATTCAGGTTGTTCTGGCAAATGTTAATATGACACTTGCTTCATTTCACCTTAGCAAAGGCCTTTCAATACCAAAATACCAAATGTTAACTGGTACAGAAGGTAGTGCTCCCAGTCCACATTAGTTCTGAGCCCTTTGCCTGGCTGAGTCTCAGATCACTTCCCAGAGGTGTTTGGAATTCTGCAGGCAGGCAGGCAGGAAGCAGCAGCACAGAAAGAAAGAGACTTGCCAGAGGCAACAAACGAGTGAGTGTCAGTGGAATAAAGTGCAGGTTCCTGGGCTTGCAGCCCAGTTAGTGCTGGGCACAACCCTTGGATTGCAGTTCTGTGCCCAGAAAAGAAACCAGAAAATGTACAGGGAAGTGGGCAGGGACGGATTGCTAAAAGCTGAAGGTATCTCAAAGTACCACTGATGTATTAACTTCAGGCATGTCTGGTTAGTGATCTGGAGCATTGTGAGTGTTCTTCTTCCCAGGGGAGAATTCCTGAGTCTGGGGGAGCAGTGCTGATTAAATTTGTAGTGAAGAGTCCTGCCATTCCTGGGTTCTTTAAATAAAACACTGTTAAAAGTGGGAAGAATCAGGATGTGGTGCTTTTGGGAGCCTTGATCTCCAGTGTCAGTCAGGCTGGCTGAATCAGGACAGCTTGCTGACAGTGGGGGTTGTGCTGTGAATTTCCCCTGGTGACACCTTTTTTGAGGACCATCCCAAGCAAGTTGCAGTCTGTGCTCCCAGGCTGTTCTGTGACACCAGCCAGGGGGTGGGCAGGAAAAAGAGCTCCAGTACAAGCCAGTTCTACTGTTCTGCTGGCTTCCATTCCTGGGGTGTTGCAGTTGTTACTATGGCAATTCAGGGACATTTGCTGGAGGCTGGAGGACCACTAATGGTTGTTTGATGGTAGATGCCAGCCTTTCTGTCTCCGTTTCCTGCTCCTGTGTAGATGCAGTTTTGTTTAAGAGGCACAGCTGGATTTTGTGCTGTTCCTCAAAAGCAGATGCCAGTGCTCTGCCTGCCAGCAAGTTAATCCTGCACAACTCTCCAGTGACCTCCCTGTTTTGGGAGATGTTTCAGAGCCCAGATCCTGTCTGTAAGCTCAAAGCATCCCTGAGCATCCTTCTCTTGTACCTTAAATCTTGGCATAAACAGGAGCAGCTGTCAGAGAACATTAATGCTCACTGTGACCAGCCCCACAGACTGGAAACTCCTGGGCCACATCCCACAAAATCCCAACTGTTCCCAAATAACACAACTTGATTTTTCTTTGTGTCTCTTGGCTTTTCTGTTGTGTTAAGCTCCTTCTCCTTGTTTGCAAATAATTTTTGAAAGTCACAAATACCATCTCACAGATGAGGATATATCTGGGTGTTTCAGACCACCCTCAGGCTGCAGGAGAAGCAAAATGTGGTCACTGGAATTTGTGAGACAATGTCACCACACAGCCTCGTGAGCAGCTCAGGAGCAAATGCCAAGCAAATGCTGCACTGTCAGGGTTTAAAATATCTGCTTTTAAGGATAAATAGGGTGGCAAGAGGTGCCAAAATGATCTTCAGAAGAGGTACTTTTGAAAAATTTTATATATATATATAAAAATATATATATATAAATATTTTAAATATAGTTTTATATGTATTTATATATATATATATAAATATTTATCATATATTTTTATATTTAATATAAATACATCCTGAGTGTACTTTCTTCTTCCCCATTTGTAGGTGCTCATATTTATTGGGTGTACCTGGGTGCTGGGCTAAGACAGGACAGTTGGTGGGAGTGGGTCAGTAATGTTCACTGGCTCTAAGGATGTTGTAGGCAGCAAACAGAACATTTTCCTTTCCAGTTTCTCAGCCAGATGCCCTCAAACTCATCACCTGGTGTATACACATCATCCATGTGTGTAACTGCAGTTATAGTGAGGAAAAAGATTAAGTGCCTTTTTTTTTTTTTCCAAAATAGAATACGCAGTAAATATTTCAGAACCTCATAAATAAAAATGATTGATCTGATCTTTTAAAAACATATTCCCTTTGGGCTCTGACTAAGTGTGAGAAAGTTTAGGCTGAGAAGGAATTAAAAAAAACCAAAAAACAGTGAAAGGTTAGAAGCAGGGATGTGGGCTGGAATATGCCTTGCAAATGTTAGCTGTGGAGGCACAGTGCTAACGCCCTGCATGTGCAAAACATTTGGAGGGTTGTGAATTTAAACCATGAAATTAATATAGTCAAAATGAAGGTTTTCTTGCCCACACCTTACTCATACAGGATCCAGTGTTTGCAATGTTCTGACAGGGATGGGATGCGGAGGTGGTTTGCTGGTGTTAATTTATGGTTGAGGAAGGACCTTTAGCATCTCTGTTTCTTGATTAATTTGCAACATAAATGTTTCCTTAAAGTAACTGTAACTTTTTATTTCTTTTACTTTTCTGGGGGATAGCATAGCAAAGCCCAGGAAGTTGCTTTGTTCTGTTCACTGACACCTTCCCCAGTGAAAAGTGTGATACAGTGAATGCTGTGTGTGTGCACAACCATGTGCAGCCACAACGGTGACTCCTGAATCATTTACAACTGCCTGGTTCATTTTCCCAGTGCTCTTATTTAATAATTCTCCTGCTCCTTGGGGAGAACTGTAAAAATGGATTTTATTTTCCTAATATGTTTGTATTTTAAGTAAGTAAAGTCTCTTTAGATTCCCATTTGCCAAACAAGGAGAAGAATATGTTCATCTGCACATGTAAGTGACCAGTGGGCTGAGACCGAGGATGATAAATTTCAGTGCAGGAGGAGGAATTAAGAAAATAATAAGAAACTTAGTTCAGGGATTTCCAGTGTGAAGAAATTTTGAGTTTAAAACCTGAGATATTGGAGATACTTATCCCAGGATATGGGTATGGTCAGGCTGGAGCTCAGGGAAAGGTTCTTCCCTCCCCCAGAGGTGCTGGCACTGCCCAGGCTCAGGCTGGAGCTCAGGGAAAGGTTCTTCCCTCCCCCAGAGGTGCTGGCACTGCCCAGGCTCAGGCTGGAGCTCAGGGAAAGGTTCTTCCCTCCCCCAGAGGTGCTGGCACTGCCCAGGCTCAGGCTGGAGCTCAGGGAAAGGTTCTTCCCTCCCCCAGAGGTGCTGGCACTGCCCAGGCTCCCCAGGCAATGGGCACGGCCCCGAGGCTGCCAGAGCTCCAGGAGCGTTTGGACAGCGCTGCCAGGGATGGACAGGCTGGGATTGTTGGGGGGTCTGATTCCTGTGAGTCCCTTGTAACTCAGAATATTTTGTAACTCTGTGACCTTTCCCCTGTCTGAGGTGGGTGAAATTGGGAACAGTTCCTGGATGTCCAGTGTGTTTCCATCCAAATCCCAAAGATGTGCTCAGGAACAGGACACACACTCTGGAGGGTTTGATGTTCCACATGTCCTGCAGTTCCATAGCTCTGGAGAGGAGCAGTGTCTCTCTGGGTAGTTTTAATCAGAGATTTTTAGAAGAGGAGGCTTTCAAGTTGTCTATGATTCTTTGATCTTCAGATGATCTTATACAGAAAATTGCTAATATGCAATTCTTTCTCAGATGCTGCCCAAATAGACTATGTTTACAGAAATCTGGATGTTAATACTTGGAAACAAATCTCTTACAGAGTACCTAGGCAGGAAAATGATAGCAAAATATTTCAGTAATTAATTTATTTCAGTAAAAAGAGGATAAGAATTTTAGTAATCCCAGACTGTTCTGGTCATCCCTCAGTTTGTCCTCAAGATGCCAGGAGAGTTTTAGTGAAGGCAGAAATACATGCCTGGTATACACACTGAGGGATGCACTTTCCATCTTTCAGTGTGGGTTGGAATTTAGCAACAGAAGAGGTGTACAACAGCTATGCCAGTGATAATTTCAAATTCTTCATTCAGCCTGACCTTTTTCTGTTCAGCTGCTTGTTGCCATCTCAGCAGTGTTGAACCTGAACAGCAAACAGACCCTTACACCTTCAGTATTTTAAGTATTTTACTTTTCAGTAGCTTCCCTCCTAAGGATCTTCATACCAGAAAAGCAGAGGGGTACAGGGATGACCTTTCTGACACCTTTCCCTTTCAGCCTAAGCAGAACGGTTGGCGTTCTTGATTACCTTGGGTGATTGTGGAGAGGAGGGTCCTGCATCCCCCTGGCTAAATTTAATTTCATTTTGTTCATTAAGAGGTTTTATAGAGTCAGGATGTCTTCTTCTGTGCTGCTCAGTCATTTAACTAGCACTTCTTTCCACTTTGGAAACCAGGCAGTGATAATCCATGTGAATTCCCATCTGGAAATCACAGTAAGAGCAGAATTTCTAGTCCTGGACAAATGAGCAGGAAAGAGTCAGGAGGAGGTTTTGCTTTTCATTTATGAAACTCTCAGTGCTACAGCATTTAATCCGAGCAGTTGTGAGGCAGATGAGTAGTGTGTTCCCAGCCAGACCAATTTTACTCCAGAAGGGGCTTTCAAATAAAATTGTCTTCATTGTATGTTATGCAGAACTCCACAATGTGGGAGTCCAATGAATGGACTTTTTCACTTGAGATGCAGCTTCAGGTGCTTATTGCTAGAAATATAAATCTTTTATTTACAGATTATGAGGTTCAAGTACATTTATTTTTTTAATTGTGCAGGTTGAGGTAGTTCATTGTCAGATTGCTGAGAGTAACACCTTAAAATGCTGATTAGACCATTCTTTATCTTCCCCTTATTTACACTTTGAATTTCCAACCAAGGAACCCTGCCCTGCCCTGAAGTGACACCAGAATGAGGCAGGATGAGACACGATCTGCTCATGTTGTTACGTGTTCTCATGTGTCTTAATTCTGTCATGGAGTCTCAATATCCTGCTTCATGATGCTGATTTGGGGGATAATTGTAAAATATTAGTATTTTTGCTTTAAATGGCTGATATTTTCTATCTGTTTGGATTCAACCTGAGCATACTTTTAGCTCAGGGAGAAGGAAATTCTTTGATGTGTAACATCCTGAGAATGTCTTTTATCTCTCAGCATCCAGTGAGTGGCGTCCAAAACACCTTTTCCCTAAAACATTTAAAAAAAAAAATAGAGTTTGTGACCATCAGAGTACTCTGAACAATGGTTCATTCTCTCAGAAATTAAACCAGGATATTCCCCTCTGCAGGGAAATTCCTGGTAGTCTGTCATCAATTTTCCAAACCTGGTGAGATTACATCCAGGCCTGGATGGTGTGCATTGAAATCTCCATTGTGATACATTCAGCTGACACATGGTTTCAATAAAATATCACAGAATTTATAGAGTTCTCTGCTACGGACTTGAAAGCTTAAAAATTGCTGTGAGGTGAGTTCAGCCTTGTAGCTCCTGACTGCACCTGTGGCAGCTCTTCTCAGGAGCTGGAATGGCTCTGGAATCCTTCATGGAGAAGGCAAGCACAAGCCTGTGGCTCCATGCCCTCTCACCTGACCTTTGGTCCCTTGCCAGCTGGAAGGTGAGCCAGCTCCTTGCACCAATTTTTGGGTCATTTCAGAGGATTTGACCCTTCTGTGTGAGGGTTTTGGATTATTCCTGGCTTGGCAGTTTGTGTCCCAAGGACGCCCCTGTGTGAAGCATGGGAAGCACAGTGTTAATCCAGTGTGTTCCTCAATGTCTCCTGTGTTCCTGACAGAGGCCAAATGTTTGTTGGAAGTAAATTATTGTGAACAGAGTGATCTTGGAATAGTTTGCCCATAGGGAAAATTTTTTCCTTACTCCCACTTAGTATCTGGCTTGTGCCTTTGTGTGTGAGAGTTTCTGTCCTTTCCAGAATTCTGGATTTTATTATTATTTAATCCTTACTAATGTAACTGTGGGTACTTTAATCCTCTTAGGGGTTTGCTGCTGACTTTGGGCTCAGTCCTGCTCCCTTTTCAAGGAATTTTGCCATTATACACCTTTAAGTAGAGTTGTGATGTAAATTGAAGCTGATTTTACTGGCAGCTCTGTCCCTGGCTCTAAAATGCTGCTGTAAAGCTGTAACCTGTGTGCAAGGCACAGTTCCAGTGGGGAGGAGAGGGAGGTCTGTGCTCCTGTCTGCAGCCCTGACTCTGCCACTCCTCACTGCCAGTCTGGAAGGAATCCTCCAAAGATGCCAAAGGCTCAGGTCAAAGGCATTGTCTGTGAGCCTGCGCGGGGAATGTCCTGCCAGCTTAGGAAGCCATAAATGTGTTCCTTTCCATCTAGGTGCCCCTCTGGCTGCGGGAAGGGAGAAGAAGCCTCTCTCCAGAGCTGTCTTTGTGCTGCCCTGGGTGGAATCCACAGAAACAAGTGAGGGTCCCAGATGTTTTGTTTTTTCCCTGATGTGTTGTAAGGAAGCAGTAGCTGCACTCTGGGTCTTCTGGGGAGGCTGCTCAGGTAGAGTGTGCCCTGGACACAGCTTGGAAAGGCGTTTCCCAGTGGGAAGCATGCAGCATGTTCCTCAGAAAATGCCATCCTTTCCTGTTTCTTTGCATCAGGTGCATTAGCCATGGGAACAGGCTCTTGCTGAAGAGTGTTGGTGTTGCTCATGGTTCCTTCCAGTGAGGCAGATATCCCAGGAAAGGTGATGCTTTTTCCAGGTACTGCCACAGAGCCATTCCCCAGCTCCAGCCCTGTGTCACCAGCAGGAATTGAGCATCTGCCAGCAGATTTTCAGGAAACAAGGAATGTGAAACTGAGGATCAGAGCATGTCATCGTTGATCCACTGGCCAAAGCTGGAGGGATGATGCTGATCCTTTGTGGTCACTTAAGCCCCACTCAGAAAGCCTTTTTGGGGCCAGAAACACCACAGCCTCAGAGAGGTGACATAAATGTATTGCAGGTGTAAGAAATCCAGCCCCTCCCCTTTAAGAGGTGCTCCTGGACTTTATGTTTGGGAAACCTTCTTTGCCAAGGTGAATGAGGAATGTGGAATTGTCATAGAATGTACGATTTCGAATAGAATTCCTTATGTTGGGTGCTTCCTTTGCAATTCCCAAACCTGCTGGTGCAAAGGAGCCACCCAGATCATGAAGCAGGACAAGCAGTGCTGTCCAGACTGCTATCTTCTAATTTGCCTGCTTTTATCCTGACTGGGACCTGCAGCACTTCTGGACGTTAGGAAGAATTCAGCAGGTTGTTGTGATCTGTTTAGACTCAGCAGTTTTGCCCTTGGAGGCTGTTCCTGCTAGACAGCTGTTCCTGCAGTGCTCTGCAAGAGTAGGATCAATAGGATTTCAGGGTATCTGCAGAGTGCCAGCTGCTGAGAGAGCTCCTCTATCAAGTACCTCTTGTGGCTTCTGCCATTTGAAAGTTCAGTGTGAATTCTGGGCCAGGTGAAAATTATTCTTCACCTTGGATAAGTACCTGATTAGCTCCTGTAGCTGCTGTGGGGAGAGCCCAGAGTTTGGAGCCCTTCATGGGCTGTGCTGGCAGCACTACAGGGATGTCAGCTGGATGGGACTATGTCCAGTCTGGGTTCCTGGGATGCTGTGCAGAGCTCTTGGAGCCCAGTGGGAACCAGTTTGTACCCAGCTTTTGTGGTATTCCTGCACTTAGGAGGGTGGGTTAGATGATCTGTATTTCTAGCTATATTTTTAGTAATACAGAGCTCCTGACCTTTCAACACATTTCTGATTGCTCTTATTCCCTTCCTAGGTTTCTAAAGCAAAATCCATTGAAGCCAAGTGTCCTAAGGAAAGAAGTGTCTTGTTCTGGCTGCCACTGCTTGACATGTGTTCTCTGCCCTCTCCTGCCAAAATGGCATATGTGCTTCCTTCTCTGGGGAATATGTGAATCAAATCAACAAAAATTCTCCAAATCTTGAATGCAGGATCTGGGAAGAGAGCTGAGCTCAGCCCTGGGGCAGGGGGTTCAGCCAGTCCCAGTGAGTGCTGGACACACCACAGGAGCCAGCTGGCAGCAGCTCCTGGAGATGGGAGAGAAGAGTAGCTCATTCTCCCTCTTTTCTTGGGGTCCACTTGCAAGCAGAGGGGTCAAAATTTCCTTCAGGCCCTGTGGAGTTATTTCTTGGGGTACCTGAAAAACCTGCCCATTTGCCATCTGAGTGTGTCAGTCCTTTATAGCTGAGGAGCTGCCTTGTAATGAGGTTGTACCTTGCCTTTTCTACTACTGATGCAAGATGAGGTGCTCTATTTTGGCCTGTGTATTAATTGTGAGCTGACTAAGTAAGTACAGCTGGTACTCACCAGAGCTCTCTCTGGAATCCCTGCTCTTGTTGGAAAGGCTCCTGAGCATGAAGGAGAAGGATACTTACTGGAGCCTGGCATTTAACCAGATGTCTTTGGAGCATTTTGAAGGTCTGTGTTTGCAGCAGGGTCATTGCTCAGCTGGCAGCAAGGACGTGAATACCAGTAGGGGCCAGCACTGAACCCGTGTGCTGGGGCCCGAGGAGTGTCCTTCCCTGCCCTAATAGTGCCTGCTGCTGTGGTTGTGCTTGGGGTGGAGCCCCTGATGACAGCAGAGAGTTTGAATCTGAGCAAATTTGCCTAGGTGGTGTTAGTTTGGCTCTGTCTGGATCCACCTCTCTAGAGGTTTGGGGATGGGTCTCAGTGTGGGCTTGCAGCTACACCTGGAGCCCCTTGCAACTCTTCCCATGGCAGGCTGTGTTACAGGTGCTGGATACTGTACCCCAGCTGGATACCTTGGGGTAGGAGTTATAACTCAGAGCAGGAAAGCTGCCCTGGAACAGCTTCCCTGTGGGCACAACCTGGCAGAGCTCAAGGAGCGTTTGGACAATGCTCTGAGATTGTTGGGGTGTCTGATCCTTGTGGGTCCCTTCCAGCCCAGGAGATTCTGTGATTCTAAGCAGTTCTGCAGAGCTAGTTCTGCCCAGGGAGTTTCTTGCTAAGAAAGCAGAGTCTGCTGGGGTCTGCACTGGACCTGTTCAAGGCTGTCAGCAGAGATGGCTTTATTTGGTAAGGAGGAGGAGGTCTGGCTCTTGGGAGCAGCCTGAGCAGGGCCTGCTGTTCGGAGAGGTAGAGCTTGGCTGCACATGGGCAGCTCTCAGTACTTTGTGAATTCTCTGTAAAGCTGCTGTCTCTGAGGCTGGGCACTCTTTGCTGGGTGTTCTCTCCTACAGAGCCCAGGAGATCAGTGCTAAGCTAGACCAGCTGGAACAAATTCTTACTTCTCTGTAAACCTGTAGATGCTCCTGCCTGTAGGGACAGTCCTGCAGCAAGAGAAGCAAACCCCTGTTTCTCTGGGGCAGTGCTGTTACACTTGTTACATGTTCCACGTTCCCCTGCACTGCCCAGGGCAGTGCCCACACCCACATGGGCTTTGCTAGGGACAGTAAGATCTCCTCTGTGTGACAGGGACTACTGGTAGCCCTGCCTGGCCCTGTGAAATGGTGTGTTAGTTAATTTTCTTCTATTCTAACAAGTCTTCTTATTTACTGAGCTCTTTTCTTCCAAACTAAGGCCATAGGTTTTTGTTCTCTGAATGTGAAAGTGCCTGGTCTTTGGGACTCCTTTGAAGAGTTAATCTTCAGTTGGTCATGTAGAGCTCATTGCACTTCAGAAAGGAAGTTGTTTCCTTGGTCTGGGGACACCCATCGAGGTGGGACTAACTGCTAATGCCAAGTTAGGAGTTAGTCTGCTACTTGACTTGCTAATTGACTGTGCTAATTTTCTGGGGGGTTTTTGCAACAGCTACACAGATACCCAGCAGCAGTCATTAGATCCTCTTCCTTGTGGGAGAAGGCCCAGGGTAGAGGGAGGCCCTCAGCACCGTTGTGTGACCACAGGAGCCTGCACAAGATCACATAATGGAACAAACACAGTTAATTGTGGCTTGCCAGTGCTTTTGCCACTGGAATGTTCTCACAGGTGTGTTCTGCTGCTCCTCCTCCTATCCCTCAAGCCATGCATTGCAGTTAGTCCCTTTCTCCTTGCTTGTCTAGCTTAGACTTAATAAAAACCCCCTAACTCTAGTTTAGCACTGCTGTGCTCTGATTAAGATACAAATATATTTTAGTCACAGAGGTAAAGTTCTAGTGCCTAGCTGTTTAACACCATTTAGATTTGGCATTTTTCTCTGCTAGATCATCCTTGCTTCTACAGTCACTCTGAATTAAGGGCGACAGTGATCCTTTATTTAGTGCTGACCCCCATGTGCTGCTGCACTGAGTGCTGAACCCAAGTGAGTGATTACACTGTACCAATAAATCCTAGCTTAAAATGTGGAGTAATTTTAAAAGTAAAGTGATGGAGAAGTAAAAAGCTTATTTAATGTGCACAGTCTGATGTGTTTGAACGCAGCATGGAAGAGGTAAAAACAAGGCTTTAGCTTTGCTGATAGTAGGAATACATGGATACAATTACAGTGCTGCAGGGGAGCTTGCTGAATGGCAGGTCCTCTGGAGCCCTGGGAGCTGCTGCCTGCACTCCTTGCTCCTGCTGGCAAGGAAACACACTGGTTTTGAGATCCTTTGTGGCTGTACAAACCAATGTGTTTCACTGTGTTTGCTGTGGACTTTATTGTGTTTGCCACTTTGCTCATAGCACCAAGCCATCTGACAGCTGGGGTGACTGCTCAGGGAGGGCAGTCTGTACCCCAGGGTGTGATAGGCAGCAGAGGGGGGAAACGCCCCACCCAGCTGAGCAGGCAAATCCTGCTCTTGCACTGATGTGATAGCTGAGCTAAAGACACTGATCCCCTTTCAGAGCAAACCAGATTCATAAACACTTGGAGCTGTTTTGCATCTGCCCCACACAGCTGTGGTGAAGGGTTGGTTGATGCTGGGATGAAGTGATGGGATGTAGGGAGCAAATGGATGTGAAACCAAGCTTCATCAGTCCTCCCTTCACTGAGCACCTTACTGTCCTGCATGCCTTGGGTTGTTGGGTGTCCTGGGTTTGTTGGTTCTGACAGGATCCTGGGTGCAGCTGGGAATCAGCAAACAGCAGCAGTGAGAAGCAGGTGTGTGCTCACATCCAGTCCACATGAGAGTTGGTGTATTAAGGCTTTGTTTTCTAACAGCTCATACATTTACTCTGTATTCAGTTCTGCCCCTTTGTCCCCATCCTGACCAAAAGCTGCTTGTCACTGAACTTGTTGAGCCCTGAACTTCCGAAAGGAGATGCTAGCAGAGCCTGCTGCCCTGCATCCGTGTTGCTGTGAGATCTGTGGGGTCTGCTCTGGAGAGCAGAGCTGTCCAAAGAGGAAATAATTAAGAATATGCTCCAAGCCATGTAGTGTGGAGCAGGGGGGACAGTGTGAGGCAGTGGTTGTCTGTATGCCTTAGAGACCTGACAGAGCATGTGGGATGTGTCAGTGCATGGGGTGTCTGATTGAGCAGTGTGGTTGCAGAGCTTAGCTTTCACCTCAGGGTTTCTAAACTGCTCTGTTTTCTTCTTCCTACAGACAATTTTAGGTACACGTGCGACATTTGTGGGAAAAAATATAAATACTACAGCTGCTTCCAAGAGCACAGAGACCTTCATGCCGTGGATGGTGAGTAATGTTTTGACACTCAGACACCTGAACTGGGCTGAGAAGTCTTTGGGGAAGCAGAAAGTGGCTGTGCAGGAGTGTGTGGCCCGTGGTGTGCAGGACGTGGCACTGCACGGTTGCCTGTCTGCCATGGAGGCACAGTCTACAG
Organism: Muscicapa striata striata; assembly: GCA_030060385.1. NCBI lineage: Eukaryota > Metazoa > Chordata > Aves > Passeriformes > Muscicapidae > Muscicapa > Muscicapa striata. The sequence goes on along the minus strand of JAREIS010000217.1, from coordinate 1,007,900 downwards.
GCACTGCAGGAAGGAGTTTGCTGTGCCTGGTTCTCTCTGTGTGCATCAACACAACACCTGTGCTGGGACCTGGGGACCTTGCAGTGTGTCTGCAGTGAGGTTCATGGTCAGCACGGAGATCCTGGCACTGAGTGCCTCAAGGTAAATGGTCAACCTGATTATTTGCTGGGAAGAAGTTGGTTGCTTTTTGGTTTCTGAATTTACAAGTTTGTTCCCAACTTACTTCTCTGTGAAGTATTTCAGATTTCAGAGCTGGGAAATGTTTCATTCTTGTTAATCACTGTGATAATGAACTGAATGAAGTTGTCAGTGGCCCTTAAAGGCCAGTTTTTCCTCTGTGACTGTAGATATGGCCTAGGCTGGTGACACCTGGACAGAAGCAGACACTCACTGCTAGAAGCAGTGTTTCTTTATTCTGCATTGGGGTGAATGAATATCAACATGCTGGCTTGCCCCCTGCTCACTGAACATCTAAAGCTCCTCACGTCAGAGCACAGATACTCCAGACCTTCTCTGTGTGTGCTGCAAGCCTGTCAGTACTGCTCCTCACTTGGCCAAGGAGAGTTCTAGAAAGAAGCTGGTTGGAGAGCAGTAGGTTTTGAATGGCTAGGCTATCTCAGAAAAGCAAATGGTTTTTCACAATACATGGTTGTCCAAAAAAATGGTGGTGTTTACCTGGAATGTGTGGACATCTGAAGGTGCTCTAAGGGCAGCCAGTGTTCTCCTGCAGGGCAACACTGCCAGCTCCCTTCCTCCTGTATGGAGCCAGGAGAAAATTAGTGGCACTTACAGTCACTGTGAGGGGAACGTGGCTGCTTCAGTCAGAAATGTCTCAGGGAGCTCTGCCAAAGGCCACAGGAGGGCTTGGAAATGGCTCCATGTGAGTGCAAGGAGTGTCCCAGCTCCCCCCTGGGCTGCTGTGTTCCAGCACACACAGGGGTGAGGCAGCTGTGCACCTGAACTTCACCTGGGGCCGTGTCAGGGTCAGAACAAAGGCCTTGAGCATCTGTGTGTATTAGGGCTGGGCATGCTCAACCAGGTCCTGTGAGGATGCTGCTGGGAAGAGGAGGGACTGGGGCACAAAGCCTGGTTTATTCAGTGGGGCTGAAATGTGCTGCAGCAGTGTGTGAAATGCAGGAGGAAAACAAGACCATTTAAGAGGATTTAATTTCTGTTTTGTTTCTTCCCCTCCTTCTTTTATTCTGTGTTAGTTTTTAGTGTGGAAGGGGCCCCAGAAAACCGGGCAGGTAAGCTGAGCTCCTTTGTGTGCTTTATTTCACAAACCTTTTCAAGCATTCAGTGGTTCAGACACAGCAGGTCGATTCTGAGCTTGTAAGAGTCAAAGGAGTTTTGTCAGGGATTGCAGTGGGACAGGGAGCATCCTCTCTCCCTCCCCAGTGTCTACAGCCAGTAGGTTGATGCCCAGCCCTAGCAGATACCAGGCTTTTGTTGCACATACACTTGGTCAGGCTTCAGACAATCAAAGAACTAAGTGTCTCATATCTTTGGTGATCTTGTAAATTGTTCAAGGCATAAACCAAATTCTTCTTTAAAGTGGGTTGGGTTGTGTTTTGTTGCTAGCTATGCTGTTAGCTGCTGGAAGTCCCAGGATGGTATTTGTTAGGTGATGTGCCTGCAGACTGCATTGCCATGCCCGCTGTCAGCCAGTATAGCAGCACTGGAGGGGAGATTCCCTGGAAGGAAATACTGATCAGACTTTGCAGTGTGTTCATTTAGTTTTTCTCTGTATTTTTTAAACGTTAATTCCTACAGGGCTGTTAATGGCCTGGGAGCAGGGGTAATCCTGGGGCACCTGAGGAGGAGGAGGAGGAGGGACAAGTAAGGCAGAGGGGCCACTGGTTTATGATTCCTGTCTTCCAGTCCTGTTACAGATGGAAATGTGATTACAGGTGCAGGAGCATTCAGTGCCCATGCAGCTGTAAAGGCAAAGCTGAGGTGTTGTCAGCTGTCCTCTGGTTCTGTTCTCTTGCAGACCCCTATGACCAGGCTGTCATCGCCGCCGATGACGTGAAGGAGGAGGAGCCTGAACCCTTCCAGAAGATTGGGCCGAGTAAGAGTCATTATTGTTTCAAATAGAAAGGAAAGCTCAGGGGTTCACACCTGCCTTTGGCTGCAGTACCTCTTGAAAAAGCAGGAAGCACTGCTTTACACAGAAGGGCTGGGATTTGGGTGCTCACAGATATGTTCAGGCTCAAAGGAGCATCAAACACCAACAGCCCTGGCCCTAAGAGCTGCAGCCTTGTGATTTGTTCTGCTCAAGAGCCCTGCAAAGAGGAGGCAAGGGAGTTCAGGGGAAAAGCAGTCTGGCAGGGATGAGAGAGTGCTTAAAGGTGCACTGAGAGCTGGCAGGTGATTCATTCACACTGCCTGTGTGGTGAGGGAAACAGAGAACACCAGGTTTTGCCAAAGCATTTCTCTAAATTTTCCATTTTGGAAAAAATCCATGGATTTTCCTTCATCTTGCAGCTTGCTGCCAGTTCTGTACTCCCAGCACTGGCAAGAGGAGGAGGTATCAGTCTGTGGTTATACTCCATTATTTCCAGTATCCCCAAAGCAGGAATGAGCAGTTACTCCAGAAAAGCCCCTTCTCCTGCAAGAGAACACCACAATTCCAAATAAAAGTTTTCTAATACTTGAACCTGACTGTTTGTTTCCTGGTTTGACTGTTCTGTTGTCCACACATCCCAGACTCTGTAACCAGAGGACAGAACTGTGTCATCTGAAATACAGACTTTAGAACAGGATTCTCTCCCTTGTTTTGCACACTTACTTGCTGTAATTTTGGGGTAATCTTCTGTAGCTTGTTCAGTTCTACTGGACTTCTTATGCATGGTCCATCCCTCTGTATTGAATGTTTCCTTTCTTGGGAAAAGGAAGTATGGATTACAGAGCAGGCGAGTTCCACATGCATGAGAAATGTTTGTGTCACCTGACCAGTTTCTCTGTAAAAATAAACTGGGGATTGTGTGAGAGAGCTGCCCTCCTTCCTGACCTTTGTCCCTGTTCATTTCACAGAAACTGGCAATTACACCTGTGAGTTCTGTGGCAAGCAGTACAAGTACTACACTCCCTACCAAGAGCACGTGGCTCTGCACGCCCCCATCAGTGAGTATCTGCTGCAGGGCTGGCACCTCCAAGGCTTGTGGGGAGCACCAGGCTGCCAGGAGAGACTCCACTCTTGGGGATCCTTCACTGGAGCTGTGGGATTGCAGCAGGCAGGACATGGATCATGTGCTGACCAGGGCACTGTAAAGCTGAGCTGGGATCCCCTCTCACAGGGACTCTGTTAGGGCTGGAAAGTCTCTGAGCTCTTACCCCAGCCCATGGAATTCTACACATGTTCCTTGTAGGGTTGATGGTTTAGGCTCTTGTTTAACTGAAGTGATGCACAACATTTTTATACTCCCCTAAATAATAACTGAAAATACATGTCAGGGATGAACTTCTTAGGAATTATTTCAAGCAGTGAGTGAAAACTGGTTTCAGAATCATTTAAATGACCTCAGCAGCTTGCTACTAAAACACACTCAATAAATGATTTATTTCAGGGAGCTCAGGACAAGGCAATTGTCAGCAAAGTGCACAGCACTGTGCTCTGCACTCCCCACCCAGAGGGAAGGCTTTAACCAGCACTTCGGTGTAATTCAGTGCAAAATTTGACTAAACATGTTGAGAGTAATTTTTGCTACCTGCTGGATTTGAATACTTTAAAAGTCTGCAGAGAAGTTGTTTACAGCTGAACTTCCTGCTCCCTTCCCAGCGCTGCCCTGAGCTTTGCTGAGTGCCCGGGGTGTCCTGTCCTGCTCTGGGGTTTGGGGTGGTGGGCAGGAGGGATGAGCCGAGCTCTCCGGCCTGCAGCTGCAGCCGGCAGGGGGCGCTTCCACCCAACATCACCTGCAGTTGGCTTCTTAAGGGATTATAATGAGGCACCCTTGGCTTTATGGGAATATGGTCCTCCAGACTCACTTTTAAGGTTTGGTGGCAGATGCCATGCAGGTTCTCAGAGGCTTGGATATGGACCATGGTAGAAGGTGTTGGGCATAAAATAGATGTCCAACATTATCATCACAAAGTTATTCTTGTTATCTGCCGTGTGCTGAAGGACGTGCCCCAGTACCTGTGATTGCACACATCAGTTATCCCTGTGGTTCCCTGCCCCTGGAAGCTCCACCTCTTCACTGAGGTGTTTTCAGCCCTCAGCAAAGCCACTGGTGACCAGCAGTGGGTCCATTTCCTGTCCCAGAGGGGCTGTTGGACAGCAGGGCTCTGGGGTCGCTGCTCCCCCTGCAGAAAGCTCAGGAGCAGTGTGCTGTGAGCACCTCTACCTAATTCTTACCTTCCCATTCCCTTTACCCTTTCCCATTTATTGCCACTGATGTCCTTCCACCTTCCCAGCCTGTTGTAGTAATAGCTGAGCTGCTGGTTCCAGTCCAGGCTGTCCAGCAGAAAAGAAACCCCAGCTGTGTTTCTCCGAGAGGAGTGTGCCTGCAGTGGGTCCTACGGTTCCAGTGCCCCCTCCCAGGCCTGCCCCTCTCCTGGCAGGGGCAGCTTAGGCTCCTGCCTGATGCTGTGTGGCTCCTGGGAGCCAGTTCTGGAGGAGGAAGCATTTTCTGAGTGCTGAGCTTGAGGCCATTCTTGTACTGTGGTCCCTGCAGTAGAAGAAAAGAAGCTGCCCCTGCTGCAGGCTTGATCAGCAGGCCCTGAGCTGTGCAGATGGGTTTCCAGTCCTTTCAATTATCTTTAACTATGAGGACACTCAAGATCAGATCAAGACAGTATTTTCATAAGGTTTCCTCCCCATAAACTTTTCTTTTTCCTTTTTTTTTTTTAACCTCTTTTTTCCTCTCCTAGTTTCCATGACCAGTAAGATTTATGATTTACAATGACAATCCACTAACCCTGATGAGGATATGGGAGAGGCCATGATGAGCTCCCAAGGCAGGCTGGCCAGTACATCCTCACACCTTTCTACTGCTCAGATTCTGTTCTTCCCAAAATCCAAGGTCCTGTGAGGCAGCTGGTAACACCTGAGTTTTGAAAAGCACAGCTGGTTTTTCTTGGGTCCTTGCAGTCAGAAGAAGTAAAGCTGAGACTGTAAATGTGTCTTTACCCTGGTCTCATTCTTCTGCTTATAAGGCAAATGCTGAAAATTCAGTCACAATGGGAATGGGTGAGGAAAGCCCTTCAGCATCACCAGTTCAGCTTTCTGTGTCTCTGCTTGAGTGCAAGCTTCCCTTCCAGAGCCTGTGTTTCTGGTTTTCTGTCATAATGAATGAAAAGTCATTGGAAATGGGTGAAACAAGGCATGATATCCTGCAGCTTCAATAGCATCTTTCAGGATAATTTCTGGTCAGCTGCTGGATAGCTGCTGTCTGGAAAAGAGCTCTGCTGTGGGCTTCCCTGGAATTGTTAATGCCAAATGTCTCCTTCCAAAGATCCCTTTTCTGAGTGAGGAGTAGGGGCTTTTTTATAGATTACAACTGGGCTATGATTCTTTAAAAATAATATTCTTATGCTGTTTCTGTCAACATATTCACTCTTTCGAAGAGACTGTTTCCAAAATATAAAAGTGGATTGTCGGCACATTCATTTTCCCAGTTTTAGAAACATTTCTGAATGGAGATTCATGGGGGAGGGTTCAGAGATGTTTCTGTCCTCCTTCAGCCTCTGGTTGCTCTGTAAGATGGAGCTGATTGCACCACATTTGCTAGGGCTGGGCTGTTGGGATTGCTCAGAAGGATGGAGAGAAACTGTTCAGGGCAGAAGTGACAGAATGGGGGAATGGCTTCATACTGTTATAGCATGGGGTTAGATGGGATTCTGGGGAGAAATTCCAAGTGTCCAGTTAGGAATTGGGTAGGGAGGCCCTGGCACAGGGTGCCCAGAGAAGCTGTGGCTGCCCCTGGATCCCTGGAAGGCCAGGTTGGACATTGGGGCTTGGAGCTCCTGGGTTAGTGGAAGGTGTTCCTGCCCATGGCAGGGGGGTTGACAAGATGATCTTGTCAGTCCAAAGCAATCTGGGATTCTGTGACCCTGTGATGAGTTTGCAGTGCAGAGAAAACCTGGGGCACCTGGGATGTGAACTAGCTCTAAATGCACCAGGAGTGGGATTGAGCTGGGTGAGTCAGGCTCAGGAGTGTGCATTTACCTGCCTGGTACCTGCAGCTGCAGCCTCAGACTCCTGGGTCATGGAAGGATGGGGAGAGAGCAGTAAAACCAGCGCAGCTCTCCATGGCTCTGCTTCCAGGATGGAAATCTAGTCAGGGTTCTGAGAGTACTCAGAGCTCTGAAAGGCCCTGAGCAGCCCCACATGGGGCTGTGCCCACAGCCACACTCATGCTTCAGCCCAGCTCTGAGCCACACACCCTGCCTGAGCCTCTCTGTAGGATGTTGGTGTCAGCTCAGTTGTGGATGTGCCCATGCCTGGCTGTGGGTCCCATGGGTTTGTACCCCAACCTACAACTGCATTCTCACCTTGATGTCAGCCCTGTCTGGGCACCCTGGAGCTTACTGAGGATCACTGGACCTGGTTAGCCTCACCAGAGCTGATCCTGCTGCTGATTGACTGTGGATTGACTTGCCAACCTGGCCACACACCTGTCTCATTGCCATGAACTTCCTGATGACCTGGACTCGTGGTTGAAGCTGGCTGTCACCTCTGGGCCTTGCTCACTTCTCTCAGGGTCTGTGGGAGGGTCCTGCCATCCCTGGGATCATTCTTGGCTCTCCAGGGGACAGACAGACCTACAGCAACCCTGACACCTGAGATGCTCAAGGGAGTTCTTCAAGACTCGCTGCTCAATTCATTTCCATGTTGGATGCACACTGGATACAATTTGTTCATACAAAGTGCTTCAATGCAGTGTTTCATTAAGGCAGCTGCCATTTTGGTAGTACAGCTGGTTTCCACACAGACCCTGCCTAACCAGGAAAAATACAGCTCTAGATTCCAGTTGGATGGTGTATCTTTGCTTCCTCTAGTTCAATGAAGGAAATCTATGAGTTCAGGTGCTTTTCCCAGTCTGATGCCACAGTGTTTTTGCAACAGGATTCCCCTGTTTGTGTGTGTAAAGACACACATTAAAAATTTGATAGGTTTGAGCAGAGAGGTTTTCCTGTGGAAAGACTTGTTTGCCATAGCCAAGGTGTCTGCTCAGAGTGTGGAATTTCAGGCCATTGTTAATGAATTATTTTCCAGCACATTCAGTGAAGACAGTTTTTTTCTCCAAAGGTCATGTTATAATTCCATCTGAACCATCAAAATGGTTCCCTACCCATCCTGACATCTTTCTATACAAATACCATACACAAATTATTAACCAGAATCTTTACCTCAAAAAAGTGATATTGCTGAGACAATCTGATCCCTGTTGTGGTGCTGCATCATGGTAGTGTGTAGATTTCTGTGCCAGATTTTCTCCTTGCTGCCACAGCTTGCCAGACACAGGACTTTAAGGTCTTCCCAAAATCAGGAAAGCCAGGAGGGATCACTGTGATTTCTGGACTGCCTGGAAAAAAAAATTCTGTAGGATTGCCTTGATTGAATTGCACACAGACATGCTTTAGAGACATCTAATCTTGCTTTTGAGTGACAGAAAATGCAGCAATCTCATGAGGTAATTATTTTGATGAATTATTGCCTCCACTAAATTAAGACTAAAATTAGCCAGCTGTAGCTTTCAGCATTGAGTCCTATTTATAACCTTGTCTGCTCAGTGAAGGAGGACTAGGTTACCAAGTTTCTGTCCTTTCTAGACCTGTCTTGCCTGCTCTCCAGGCCCTGGTTCAATCACCAGAATTACTTGTAAGCTCTGCTGTTCTTTGCCCTTGGTTATCCTTTTGTCTCCTCCTCTGGGTGTTCTCCCGTCTGTTTTCCACCCTTGGCAGGGCAGGCACCAGCCCTGGGTCAGGAAGGATCTGAGAGCTGGCCCTGCCTTCCTGATCCCCTTGGAAATTCCTGATTGCTCTCCAAGGAGCACCTCAGCCTTTTCAGCCACAGCATCATCCTGGGAGCTCCTGTGCTGACCAAGCACAGCAGTGCCCGAGCGTTTCCTGCTGCCAGGCTGGAGCCCTGCTGTTCTCAGCATCTCCTGCATCAAGTGTGTCCTTCAGCACAGCCTGGGCCATCCTGCAGGGCTGCAGCACCAAGCCCTGAGCTGGCTGCCTGCAGACCATGCAGTGAGAATCACCCTCCAATCACTGCAGCATCCACTGGGACGGGTCTCTGCTGCCTTCTGAGAGGGTTTGAAAAGCTCCACAAGTTATGCAGCAGTTATGAGATCAGCTGCCACAGTGCTGTCTCCAGTCTTGATGCAGATTTTGAGGCAGGAAGTTTTTGTGGCCATTCAGCAACTCAGGATTTTTGTTTTTAGAAACATCTTGACCTTTCCATCAGCCTGAGCCCATGAGTTCCACAGTGAAGGTGACTTTTCCAGAGTAGAGCAGAGGAGCTGTGTGATGCTTTCCACCTGTGTTGCTCAGCCTTCAGAGGGAATTTGGCATCTGATGAACTACAGACTGAACATTTTCCCCAATGAACTGTTAGCTTCCTCCAGAAGCCAGAACTGATTCCTTTGTCTGTCTTGCATTGCTGCACAAAACTCTCTGCCTAGTGTCAAATGGAGCAGCCTTCTCTGTGGGGTCTTAGTTTGAAGACATACTGTTTGTTTCATTTGGGAGGAAGAAGAAGAAATTTTGGAGGTCATCATAGCATTGAGACCTTTGTCTTCAGGTCCCAGAGCAAGTATCTGGGCTGCAGAGGATGTGCAGTGATGGTCTCAATGTGTCTGGCACTGAAGTTGCTGATGGCTGTTTCTCATGGCATTGATGGGGAATAAAGCCCATGGGGAATAGTCCTCACGGGAAGCAGATGATCCTAAAGCTGGCAATTTTTGTATCTGACTATATTTTTGCTAGCAGTTTAGCAGCAGCTGGAGGAGGATTATCCATGGAGATTGAAAGGAAGTACAGAAAGCAAAACAAGCCTCCTGCCTATTCTCTGGCTGGAGACCAAGCAGAGAAGTATCCTGATTAAACTGTGAGAAAACCAGTGCATAATCTGCAGAACTACACTGACGTGTGAGGAAATGTCATCTTGGGGCTGTGTGTCAGAGCAAGTGAATCAAAACCCCTGAAATTGCAACCCCTTGTGAATGTACACACTCCCAATCCCCAGTGCTGCTGATGAAGGTGAGAGCCAGTCACAGTCAAGGTCTGTAAAGTCTCCTGGGATTTTGGAAATGAGTGTCCTGTGGGGCTTCTCTCCTCCCCTGTTTCGGAGTCAGGCTGTGGTGCTGCCCTGGCATTCCCCTGAGAGCTGCTTGGCATGGATGAGGATTTCTCACTCACACTGTGTAGAACATGCAGGTGCCGCTGTTGTCCCTTCACCTTAAGGCATCCCACAGAAATCACTAGTAGAGAGCTGGGACTGTGGGTTAGTTGAGCCTTTTTTAGTGATTTTTCAGGACAGGTGGTTAGAGTTGGACTGGGGCTTCAGGTGCCATATCCAAATTTCCATAGAAGAAAAGGCCCCTTAGGAATAAAGGGGGTTCTTAGACAGTTTCTCCACTTCTGTAATGGTTTATTTAATCCATGTGGCCCAGACAAAGGGCTGTTCTCCTGAAGGTGTTTTAGATGACTTTTGGCATTGAAAATTCCTGGCGATCCTCACTGGCTACTGCAGAGACCAAAATATAGATGCATTCAAAGAGCATGTCCCAGCAATGTTTAGAATTTCTCTGCATGTCACCAGTCTGGAGATGAGACCAAAAGCCTTTACTCACTCTGCCTCCTAATTCCACTCCATTCCATTCCCAACAGTGCACTTTGCTTTGTATTTGTTCAAAGAGACAAGGAATGTAGCTGGAGATCACTAGGATTTATTCAAGGCTCAAGAAACAAAGATAGGAACTTCTCCCTATTCAGAGCTCTGATAGTTTAAAAACCTGCTCCCAAAATTCACTCCATAGAAATGGAGGCCAGAGCTGTAGGTGCCCCCAGCCAGGCAGTGGCAATCACACAGTGCTCCTGGATGGATGGATGGATGGATGGATGGATGGATGGATGGATGGATGGATGGAGTGATTCCTGCTGGAGGAGGAGTGGGTTGGTCACGTGGAAGGGAGCTCACACGCTTCACCAATGTCCCCTGGGTGAGGGGGAGCCCAGCTGTGTCCTGGGGGCTCAGCAGCTCCAGCAGACCCTGCTCTGGGAGCTCCCTGGCTGTGCAGGCACTAGCTCTGAGTGTTCATATCCAGAGTTCTCTCGATCTCCACTCTTCGTGGCAGTGAAGACACAGACGAACCAGTCCAGCAAAAAGTCCCCGGCGTCCATAAACCGCTGCTCCAGCCTCCTGCACCGCAGCCCCTCCGGGGTCCCGCCCGCCTCCCAGTCCCAGATGTTCCGCACTCCAAACTCCGGATCCACAGGAAGCAAGGCCATCACAGGTACCTATTGCCTTGCAGCTTGCTGAACTGCTTGGTGTCCAGACCCTGCCCGGCCTCAGTCTGCTCCATCCATGACTGTCCCATAAAAGCTGCTCCCAGGAGCAGTTGAGGGGATTAGATCCTTTATAGTCTCTGCCCAGTGACAAGTTGTTTTTGTTAAACATCATGGTAACCACAAGGTAGAAAAGATCCCATTTCAAATCCCGGTGTCACAAACTAAGAAGAGCTTTCTGACAAGGATTGGTGTCATGGCTTGTCAGGAATGGGGATTTTTGCTTGGTTTTCAGCACTGTTTGGCATTCAGTGTTTCCCTCAAGGTGATGTTTTCAGGGCTAGGCCTGTGCATTTAGAAGTGAAATAGAGTACAACTGTTTTCACAGTACTCCATTCCCCACAGGAACCTCTGAGAGATAAACAGGAAAATCAGTATTACAGAACTATTACTGAGAAGTTAGAAAATTGATTGATCCTCCAATTGTCTCAGTGTTCTTCTGAACAAGATCAAGCAAAAAAAAAAAGAAACCCCAAAAAAACCCCAACAGTTAATAAAAAGGGTGTGAAACATAGTGTGCCATGTGCAGTCCAGTGGGAAGTGCTCTCTTTAGTGGGATTGATGGATAGAGATTCCATCTGGGTGCAGAGGAAGGGCTGATCAGTCAGTGTTTAAACACGCCCAGAATGTCTGGCACAGACAGATGCTGAGTATGAGAGGTGGCCATGGTGGGAGAGGCCGTGAATGCTGAACAAGGATGGGTTATGTTGGCTAACACATATCCACAGCTGCCAAGGGCTTGTCCATACAGATAATTTTACTTCACATTCAAAAAGTTCCAATATGAGCAGAGAGAACAGAGTGAGCTGCCCTCAGTGTGGGAAGGGCACAGTAAGACCAGGCAGGTGCATTAAACCAGATTTTTCTTTTCTCTTTTTTCAGACTTGGGGGAGGTTTTGGGGAGGAAGCTATGGGATGAAGGCAAAAGCACCATGCAAAATTTTTGCAAAGGTCTTTGGAGAACTCCATCTCACTTCCACTGTGACATAAGCCAGGACTTGAACCTGGGTGTCTTGGGAGGGATGGGTCAACCCAAACCAATTGATTTCCCTATTACTTAAGGCCTCTTGTTTCTATTATTTATCTGTCAAGTGACATAGATAGATAGATAGATAGATAGATAGATAGATAGATAGATAGATAGATAGATAGATAGATAGATGGATAGATGTCTCCAGTTTAGCCCTGTTTGATGTGTTCCTGTTTCAGTTGATTTGATTACCAAGTTTGCTTGTTCTCCTGAGTTTTAGGAGTCAGGAGTGTAGTTGACTGAGGGTTTGAGAAGCCTGCTCAGGACTTGGAAGGGTCCACTGAGGACTGGCTGGGTCAGTGAGCCACACTGCAGCCTGCAGGGGCCTGCAGGGACCTGGGGCCTCTGCCAAGTCCTGACAACAGTTGTGATCACTCCATTGGTCTGCAGGAATAAAACCATGATCTGGCACCAGTTTTCAGGAGTCTCCATCACTCCTGAATGAAAGACTTGTGTCCCAGTCCTGCCCAGTGTGCAGACTGAGCCCAGCAGAGCCAGCCCAGGCCATGTCCCCATGAACCCCTCGGGTGACAGTGGCCTCCAGACTAAGAGTGCAGGGCACACACATCACACACGCTGCTTTGGCCCGCTCATTTTCTTTTTTTAATCTCTAGTTTATCCTTTGAGCCATCACAGTAAATGCATTTGCCTGGATATTGCAAACCTGGTGAAGGGAGCCAGAAGCTCATGGCACTGTTGAGCTGGGGCTGAGGTACAACAGGCTGAGCAGGCTGGGAGGCCCCGAGCTGTGCTGATCAGAGATGCTGCAGGACACTGCCAGGGGCAGGGAGCACTGAGTCCATGGAGGAGCCCTCCCAGTACACACCCTGGGAACTGCCCTGTGCTCTGCTGGAGTGTGCAGAGCAGCACCCAAAAATCCCCCTCAGCATTCAGCAGTACCCAAGTGCCTGGCCCAGGGGGGCTCTGGGAACAAGGGCACTGTTGGGAAGCACAGAGCCAGACAATCTTCCACAGCTTTTCCAGACATGGTGGGCAGGCCCTGAGACAATCCCTCAGGCCTCTGCTTCAACATTTCCAGGAGGGTGTTTAGGAAGGGAATGCAGGTGACTGGGAAGCACAAGGAAGGCTGGCCCAGTGCATCTGTAGGTGACTCTGGTGTGGTGCTGAGGCCCCAAGTCCAGTCTCAGACTGGTCACTTGTGCTCACAGGTTTTAAGGGCTGCTTGTTGCCTTAAGGAAGAGTAAGATAAGGGTTGGGTTTTTTTGCAGGGGAGGAAGCCATGACCTTTCTGGTTCAGTCAGGACTGGTGTTCCTGGGCTCCCTAAGAGCCAATCCAGGCCACCTCAGCCAGAAGGCATTCAAGAAAAGTACCCACCTGTTATCCCTTCACTGAATCTGGCCCATTTGCCTCCAAAATGAGGTATTTGACCTTTCTGCTGTATTCAGGGTCTGTGATTATGTGGCACAGGAGCAAGTCTTGCCTCCTGTCTGCCTGGTTCTACATCCAGTGTTGACCAGTCACCATCCCTGCCTTGTTCTCCACCCAGCAGAAAGTGCTTTCAGCAGAAGAGTGGAAGGCAAGGTGCAAAACAACTTTGAAGAAACAAACAGCAATTCACAGAACTCCAGTGGTAAGTGTGGTCACCCCTTCCTGCCACTTCCATGTTCCTCTCCAAGCAGGATCCAGCTGTGCTCAGTGAATGTCGGTGTATTAGGGGTACCTTGTTTAAGCTCACTGGCAGCCAGCCCTCCTGGGGTAGTGCCTTATTCTCCCTCCTCCCCAGGCACTCCAGCCCTGTCAAACAGGTGATGTGGGAATCCTGCTGCCAAGGACCAGGTACCTGAGCATAGGGTTTTCAGAGGGGAGCCAAGATGTGGAGAAAGGATGGATGGAGATCAAGCAGTACTTGTGCTATATCAGTGTATCAGTGCAGTCCTGGTGGAGCAAAGACAGAAGTTTGAGGACTGTGGATAGAACAGCAGTTTGCAGATTACAGTGATGCTGAGCATGACAGTTAATTTAAGTGTCACTGTAACCAGTGTCCAGCTGTTTGTGCAGTCACTGCATGGAGGTCACAGTAAATCAGATGTGTATTTGGGAGACCAAAATACATGTGCTAGAAGGAATGAAAATCCCCTCCACTTGTGCAGTTTCCTTGCAGTGTTCAGTCCAAGTGGTAGTAACTGAACATAACCACTGGCCCAGACAATTTTTTCAGGTCCAGCACCTATAGAGTTTTCTGTGCAAGATTTTTATCCTGCCTGTGTATTGCCTGGCCTTTCAGTGGGCCACTACCATTTTTCATGCTCCCTAATTGGAGCAAAAGTGACAGACCAAATGAAATGTAGTTTTGGCATCTTACTGCAGAAATAAATAACATGCCAGCAGAAAAGCCTGGCCTCCCTCCATTCTCCATCCAAGAGAAGCAGAATCTGTGGTTGGCAATGCCTCTGGCTGGAATGGATAGGTAAGGGGTGGGATAGCTCCCTGGAGCAGCTTACACAGTGCCTGTTGGGGGTTGTATCTGCCTCAGAAGCAAGTCATGGGCTTTCTGGAACCATGCTGAAGAGCAGGGATGTGGTGTTGGAAAACCCATGTGTGGTAGCAGAGTGGGTGATGGGGAATGGGGAAAAAAAGTTGTTTGTTGCTAAAATACTGTGTGTTGTGTTTTGGGGAGCAATCCTGTACTAATCCATCATTCACCCCAATTGCAGCTGGTCATTCGGGGACAGAAAAACCTAAAGAAAAGAGGTGTAAGCAGAACCCATCAGGTGAGCTTGTCTATGTTTCAGGCCCTTAGTCGTGCTCCTGCTGGACAGTCAGGAGTCCTTGGGGCTGCCTGGGCCCTGGTCAGTGAGCCCAGCCTGGCTGTCAGACCTGGCTCAAGGCAGTGTAGTCACTGACTGCCAGAGCTCCCAGCCTGGCTGCAGCCCTGGGCATCGCCCTGGCCTCTCTGCAGCTCATGTCCTGGCTTCTGTGGGTACTGGCAGTGTTCTGAAGGGTTTCAAAGCCTTTAAGTGCACATCTGTCAATGCCAATACATCACTTGGGGCCCTAACTCCTCTGGATCCCTTGGAAATCAGCAGTCTGAGATTGTACCTATTTTATTCCTGTCAAACCCTGTACAGCCAACAAAGGAAGAGCAGAAATATCTTCCTTCCTATCAGACGGGTCATTCCTTAAGCCAAGAAATCTGCATTGTAAACCTGCTGGCTGCTCTTGTCAAGTTTTGCAGGAGGGTAGAAGAGCCTGTAGCATGAACCTGTCCAGGAAGCACTGTCAAGAAACACAAAGAGTGTCTATACTGAGCAGTCCGAGACTTCAGTTCTTTCTGAACTATTAAATACTGACCCACTCTTGCTGTGACACATCTCCCAGACTCTCCCTCCCATTTCCTTGTACCAGCTCACATCACACTCATCCTCCTCAATCTGTTTCTTTCTGGACATTTAAAGCACATGAGGGAAAGTTCATAGCAAAATCAACAACAAAAAACCAAAACAGAAATTCTTACAAGCTGAGTAGCAAGTTTCGTGGGATTTGCTCATCCTGTTTCCCTGTAAGGAGTGTTTCTGTCTGCACCACATGTAGTGTCAGTTTATTTTAGTGGCTCAGTCAATGGCCTTGCAGGCTGCAGGGTAGTTGCAAGGTACTCACCTAAAGCTTTAATGGAGCCAGGAAGCCTGAGGAGCTCAAGTGAGCTGCCCAGGACTGGTTTGAGGGGAGTTGGGCTCTGGTTGGAAGCAGTTCCTTTCTGCATTAAGCAGCTGGCATGCTCCTCACAGCCAGGCTGGTGCATGGGGTTGTACAAACTTCTTCTCTTTTTCCTTCCTTTATCTGTCTTGCATCCTCTTTTCTTCCCCAGCCCTGTTTTCCCCTTTTGGCTCCATTTTTGTGCTGCTTCCTACATGTCCCATTCAGTGCTCTTTTCCAGCCCTTGCACCAAGCCATTTCTCCTTTTATTCTTTCCAGTTCTCAGGCATCCCAGTGGCCTCATTGGCAGCACTTAAGTGAGCATCACCAGTCACCATGAGTGTCACTGGTGGTCAGAGAGGCCCTGGAGAGCTCTGTGTGCTCAGGTGTCCAGGCAGAGCTCTCTGTGGCTGCCTTTTGGAAGAGCTGACATGTCCTTGCCTCCTCCCCATTTTCTTCTTTTCATTGCCGTGTCTCAGTGGGTGGGACAAACACCATGAGGCTCAGTGTCACATGTGGGATGGGAACTCTTGGGTGATTCTGGCACCATTGGCTTGTCCTGTCTTGTGCTCCAACCAGCAGATTTCTCCCTAGCAGGGAAGCAGGTGGTGGTAATGTGGTGAAGAATGGCAGAAGGATGGACACTTCTGTCCTCCCACTCCCATCTGCTGTTTGCTTGTCACCAAACTGCTGCTGTAAGGAACAGTCACCAGGTTTGGGAGGGAAATGTAGGTCCCAGCTAAGCAGCCAAGAGCTGTGTGACTTGGCCTTGTTAAATGCCTGATGGCTCCTGCTCTCTGTGGGTGTGAGTTTTGTGTCACAGGCTCAGCTACAGAGGTACCAAAGAGAGCAGCAGAAGTTTTTTAGGCCACCCAGCTGGGGACATTCTGCTTTTTCCCTGTGTCACCATCCTGACTGCAGTGGCACAGACCCTTTGGTTTCTAGAGTGAGGGGCAGGACGAGCAGAGCAGGGAGGTCAGCAACTAAAACCACCTAAAATACTCTGGGGTGCAATGCTGTAGGGAGTCCTGAGTGGGAATCAGAATGGAAATGTTGCATTTTGGATGTCTCTTCCCTATGCACACAATCCCAGTGCTTGTCACAGTGAATGCAGGTACCTGGCATCCTTATCTGTGTGACCTGGCATCTGGCTGCCCAGAAGAGAGCAGCTCTGTGCTGCATGGCAAACCCTGCTTTGGGCCTGATTTGAGTCCAGCCTTCTCTCCCAGCAGGGTGGGATGGAGACAGAGACTGGGTGAAGGACTCGAGCTGCCATCCTCATTATGATGGGAGAGTGTCCTTTGTACTTGTGGAAAAGGGTCTCCACATACACTTGAGCTTGCTTTTTGGTGAAACCTGAAGTTCCACAGTGCTTTAAAAATAGCATCCTGATAAAATGTTCCTACTGCTCCCTTCTGCTGCTTCAGGGGCACAGGCAGCAGAGGTCCCAAGTCACACAGAGCTTCTGTTCATCCACTGCTGAGCTAAGGGAGAACAGAAAGCAGTGCCATGACCTGATCCTGAAGCATGGAATGGGCTCACTGGGATGAACAGCAGAAGCTGTTATTCCTCAGGGTGCCATAAAGCTGCTTTCAAGGGAACCCTCCCTGGGAGGGGTCATTCTGCTGGCTCTTGACACATGCTGGGGTTTTCTGGTCTAAATTCTCAAGAGGCCAAACAATATTTCAAGGCCAGCTTGTGCAGTGTGAAAGGCAGTGATGATCAGCCTGAGCATGGGTAGGGAAATCCCCAGAAAGGGGCTGGGCTGAGTGTTGTGTTCCACAGTGAAGGTCAGTGACTTCCTTTTCATCCATGTGTGGCTGGAGAGGAGCCTTTGGCTGGGGCTGGGCCCTGCTCTGGTGCCCTCTGTCACCACAGAGCTCCCAGGCTTGGGGATCTCCCCAGGGTCTTCCTTCCTCTGACTCCAGGCAGGGACAGTGACCTTCCTCAGGGACTAGTGCCATCTCTAACTCAAGTGTTTACAGCCCAGTGCAACTTGAGCCATTGTTTTGGGCACTATGGATGACTCCTTTTTGAAATGAAGGTCAAGAGGGATTAAGGAAATTGTGAGAATCCAAAAAGTAAAATAAAAGCAAAAAAAAAAAAAAGGAAAAAAAAGCTCTTTAGTTTCAACACCTTCAAATACAGCCATCAAAGGGGAAATCTAATTGAAATTGTCAGTGTTTGTTGAAGTCTGAATTTGCTCAGTGTTATGGGTGTGAAAGAGAACAGTTAAAATTATGTAGGGAATTGGGAAACATTTTGAACTTTCAAGGTTGATTTAAGCTGTATAAACATGTCTCAATTTCATCTGTTGCTTTAGGGAACTATTACTGTCAGAACTTCCAGTGCAACAAATTTTAGCATTTACAGTTTTTAAAATGTCAACACTTTTCATTTCTATTTACACAGGGAAGCTTTGCTTTCCAGCACTGTTTATTCCAGACTGGGGAGAGGGTCAATGGAAATGTCTTTTTTTTTTTTAATCAGTTTGTGCCAAGCTGAGATGAGATTGAGACCAAAAAAATTTTATTTCCTACATTTTATTTAGAGTAAAAACTCTTGTAAAAGCCTGAGAATCCCCCACTGTCATGATTTAAAGGACACAGGACTATATTTTAAACATGGATTTTTGGAAATGACAAGCTTTCTTCCCTGTTGTGGCCATACATCCCCTTCTGCTCATCCCCTGTAGTCCAGCCATCACACAGTCCATCTGAGGGCATTTCTGCTGCAAAGACTGCACTTTTAGGCTAGCATTTTTGGTGGGTGAGTGCAACTTTAGTGTTTTGAGCATAGTAATTCTTGATTCCTGATTGCAGTGTGACATTAGCACAGCCAGTCCCCTGTGCCTCTGCCTCCTGAGGTGCACCCAGCTGCCTCTCAGGCTCTGTCAGCACAAATACAACTTCCACTGACTTTCATCTGGTAATTCTCTCTCTCATCTGTGGTTGGTTTGGGACAGCTACAAGTCTCCATGGAGTTGGGAGAGCCAATGGCCAAATTTGAGGAGTGAGGAAAAGGGGGAAGTGGGAGTTGTTCTGTGAGCTCCCACTCTGTGCACAGCACAGGGAGTGCTGATGATGGGGCAGCACAATTACACAAATAGACAGAGCTGCATTTTCAAAGCAGCCTGAAGTGCTGTGCCCAGGAGGAGGGTAAGCAGCTGAGTACAGTTCCCACCAGGAGAATGAGAGTTACACAGGGAGACATTCAGTTAAGAAAGTGTCACTTTGCTTGGTTGCATAAATAAGTCACTGTGTCCATTGGGCATTTGTGTGGAATTGAGGTTTCTAGGAATGAACTGTTTATTTCTGGTGCCACTTTAATTTAAGCTGTTTAACAGGCAACTTGCAGACAGGAAGAAATATTTCTGGGTTAAAATAACCACTCAGCCTCCAGTCTCTGTGGGTGATATCCTGCCAATTGCTCCAGAGCCTTGAGACACCAGGGAAGAATTGAGGCAATCCGTATGAAAGCACTGAGGCAAGGAGCACTCAGCAGAACTGGGGCATGCAGCCAGGACAGGGCTGAGGATTGCAGTCTGCAAGCACAGATACTGGGCTGGGGCTGGCAGGGCACAGCCAGAAGAGTCCCTGAGAGAACAAAGTGTGCAGAGAAACCTGAACTCTCATTTTGCCTGGAGAATCTGTGGAGGGGAGGATTACAAAGCCCCAGTGCAAGGTGATTTATCATTAATCAAACTCTGGCGTTTCTATGATTGTTGCTTTAGCAGAAGTGACTCTGCAGTAACAGGGACGTGACAATGCATGGATAAAAATTGTCCAGTTATAAATCTGAAGATCAGAAAAACCTGAGAGTCTTCCTTCACATAAAAGAGTGTTGCATTGAGTACCTGAACTGCTGTTTCATACTGACAGTGGTTTCCATGTGAGTAGCAGGCCAAGCATAACGAGGGCACTGTGTCAGCACTTCTGGCTGGAGAGCAGCCAGAGGTGGTGCTGAGAATTCCTTGGGCTGTTGTAAGTGTTCTCTGCCACTGCTGGGCTCTGTGCCTGCTCCAGATCAGATTCCCTTCTGGGGGGACAGTGAAATTGGGGTTTGCCCCTCAAAGCTCATGTGCAGCTGAGCTGCTCCAAGAGCCCTGGTGTGCTTGGAGCCACGGACGGTGCCATGGGCATGGTGTGTTTCCTGAGTGGGCACAGCACTGCCCAGAATGGGGACCAGGCACACAGAGAGAAGGGGGCCTGGGGGAGCCTGCCCTGCTCAGCTGCTCAGCAGGGCCAGCTCAGGCACTTGTTTCAGTGAAGATCTAGCCCCAGGTACAGAGCTCAGCAGCTGCAGGAGCACCTGGAGTACTGCTGGCTGATGACAATGTGTGATGTGATCAGCAGCATTCTGTAAGAGCTGGTGTCTGCCATGCATCCCCTTTCTATAGCACTGTCCAGTCATGTCTTTGCCAAGCATCATCCATGCCTTCATCTCCATTCCTTACAGACTGGCCCTGCCATCTGGAGCCCTCTTCAGCAGCTCAGGTCCTCAGCACATTGGGATGTTTAGCAGGGAGGCTCACTGTGCTTGTCCCATGCAGTTCATGAAGGCAGTTTTCCTTCCAAGGAAACCAGGCCATGTCAGAGAGCCCTGAGAGCCTCAGTCATGGATGTGGCAGCTCACCTTGGACCAGGCACCTTTCTGGAAATGTTCTGAGTTCATGACTGAATATTTAACGTTAATAATTAATGATTTCTGCCCCTCTGCAGGGGTCTGACCCTAAAGGACCTCACCTGGGAACTGTAGGAAACCACACATGGTCTGAGGTGCTAGGATCACTGCTCCTGCTCCAGGGCACTGGGGGCTGGATGCAGACAACTCCTGGTTGCTCAAGGGGCAGCCAGCACCAAGTTTTCAGTCACACCTTACAGAAAAGCAACCTGCAAGGTGTGCTCATAGGAAATGTGCATTCTCAGCCTGAGGTAACTGCACTGCTTAGGAACTCTCTCCTTTGGCATCCAGGGAGAGTGAAACACCCTGGCTTTCCCTCCCAGCTTTAGTTTAAAGAAGCTGCATGGTGAAACTGGGAATTTGCATCTGGGGTACCAAAGAAAACCTCTGTAAAGGGTTTCTTGCCCCATGGATTTTTTTTTGCTAGGCTTCTTTGCTTTGCTTTTCTTGCCCCTTGTTTCTATTGCTGTAGCATTGGGTGTGAGTTAAAATCTCTGTACATTTTGAATTGGGAGGAAAGAACCCTGGCCATGAGAAATTGAGCAAGAGAGAGAAAATGGACATGTTGGACATGTTGGATTTTGTGGTAGATGGAGCTCCCATCCTGCCCTGCCCTGGATAACTCTGGAAGTGCAAAGTAGGGATAAGGAGCAGGGAGCAGATAGGCAGAGCTGTGTAGAATGCAGCAAGGTCTCTGCCAGTCTCAATATTTAAATCTCTTTCTTTTTTGCAGAAACCGCAAGTCCCCTGATTTCAAATCCTTTCCCGCTTTTACAAAGTAAGTGTGATGGATGTCTGTGGTGCAAAAGGCAGGGACTGCTCTCCTGCAGCCCTGCTGCCCTGCCCTCTGAGCAATCTTCATCAATAAATGCTCTTTTATTACAACTCCAGGTGTCAAAGAATAACACTTCTGTGGCTCTGGTGTCAGATTTAAATGCAACAGAAATTCTCCCGTGCATTTCTGTGCAGTCTGGGGCTGCCAAATCACTTCATATTTAGTCTTCAGGGAGTCTTCTATGAGTGTGTTCTGAGACCAAGATTTGAAAATGAACCCATATTTAAGTTATATTTATACACAGGAAAACTTGTCATCAGCTCAGTAAGCACCTGCACAGAGCCAGTTCCCTGTGGCCCAGGAGCACGGATTTGAGACAGGGAGCTGGCAGGAGGGGAGAGAGAGCAGGTTTGACATGGGTGGACAGGTGGTGTCTGCTGGAGATTCTGCCCTCTGGACTTGATGCTTTCTGCAAGTGGAAGTTCTTCCTTTGCCTTGCAGTGTGTTTGGTTCCTGGCACTGGGATTTTGGGGTGATACTGTCTGTGCCAGCCTGGTGATGCAGGCCAGCCCTGAGCATGGCCATGGGGGGGAGGACAGGTGTTCTTCCTCCTCTTACAGACCTGAGAGAGAAACAAGGGCTTTATTCAAAACACGAGTTCATGGGGGAAGAGAAATCCAATTAATGCCAGGACGTTTGACAAGGGTGGTGAATTTGGGACTCCTCTTTTCCAAACATGCTCCAGAGCACCTTGTTACCTCTTACTGTCTGAGCTGGCTGGAAGGGACGGAAGTTTTCAAGAAACTTCTACTGA
Organism: Muscicapa striata striata; assembly: GCA_030060385.1. Taxonomy (NCBI): domain Eukaryota; kingdom Metazoa; phylum Chordata; class Aves; order Passeriformes; family Muscicapidae; genus Muscicapa; species Muscicapa striata. The sequence goes on along the minus strand of JAREIS010000217.1, from coordinate 986,425 downwards.
TTTCGGGGTGTGCTGGTGTTTTTGTAGGATCCTGCTGCTGGTTCTCCTGCCTTGTCTCATGGGTTTGTGTCAAAGGGAAGGTGTAATTACACTGTTAGTAAAGCTAAAGCCAGTGGAAACTTTGGATGGAAATGCTGGGAAGTTTTCCTCACAGTTGTTCTGCATTTGTTTTTCACCAAGATGTGGACAGAAGTGTTGAAATGTGAGTCCTTTCTGCTGAGGAAGGAGCAGCCTGGGGGCTGTCCCTGCTGAGCCATGGGGACACCCTGCTGGTGTCTGTCACTGCACAAGCACCTCAGGGCACTCACTGGTGAAACTTTCTGTTAAAGCTCTCAGCTCCTGGCTTCAGACCAGGCTCTGCTATTTTCCCTGGCTTAGATGTGGCAATGAGAGTTAACATGGGAATTGGAGTGATTTATTTAACCTAAGCACAGGCAGTGGTTTTCCCTTGCCTTGGCTCACACAGCTGCTGCCTTGCTCTGGGGCCTTGCTCACTGGGTAAAGTACTAATAAAAGTGCCTAATTATAGCCTTGGGGAAAGATGTTTTAAATTGTGCAACCAGATGTGAGTGTTAGTTCTGTGTGGCTCAGGACACTGAAGAGGTTTCAACAGCTGCTGGTTGAAACCTGCTCTCAGAAACTCCTCCATGAGCACAGGAGGCTCCTGTGGGCAGCACAGAAGGGTCCAGTTTCCCTTGTACCAGCAGCAGCTGGGAGCAGAAGGACAGAGAGCAAAAGGGGAGACCTGGGGACCCTTTGCTGAGTTCAGCCCACCTGAAGGAAGGCAGATCCTGTGGATGCATAAACCTGAGCCGAGTAAGGAAGAGATGAAGTTCCTGGGGTGAAGGACAAGCAGTGGTGGGGGGCTGTGCTCCTAGGAAGGAGAATGGGGCACAGGTGTGGCTTAGGTGGGTGTGCAGAGCAGTTTTGACAACTTTTCCAGTTTAAGTTGCAAGAGGAATGAAAGGGAGAAGGATTTACTGGATTGCAAGCCCAGGTGAACAGTTTTTTTTCAGCAGTGATTTTTCCCTGGTTTGGGATACAGATTGCCTCTTTCTTCTCTCCACCTTCCAGATCCCTCTTTCTTTTCTAGCCCTGGCACATCCCACCTTCCTTCCAGCCAGCCTGACTGTTCCCAGCTCTGCACTCTGGAGCATGAGGGGCTCAGGAGTTGAAAGCTCAGAAGAATGAGGGTTGAGAGAGCTCAGGGAAATGAAGTGAGTTCATTCATTCCTGTGAGGATTCTGCACATCCTCCCAAGCATCCCTTCCTCTGGTTCTGGGAAAGACTTTGGAATTGTTGGGTGAATTTAAATTTTTTGCTCATTTTACCACATTTTTATTTGTGGTAAACTTAGACTTCTGTATGTTCTTTGTCATTTTCAGAATGTGAAATTAGCTTTTGAAAGCAGTTGGCAATTTTGTTTCCAAAGTTTCTGGGGTAGAACAGAAGGGGCATCTTTTGGAATTGAGATGGAAATCAACACATTTTTTTCTGAGGGGAGAGCTAGAAAAATAGCACAGGTTTGTGCTGATAGAATAGCTGAGAATACAGCAGGAGGGAGACAAAGCAGCTCAGGGAGACAAAGTGAGCTGAGAAGGAAATGTGAGTGAAACAGGAGAGCGAAATGAGTGTGGGAAATGTGCAGCTTGGAGAGTGCTGGCTGATGTGAGGGTTTGCCTGCTGCTGGGGCTGTAGCTGAGCTCGGGGAAGAGCTGTGCTGGAAACCTGCTCCCAGGGCAGCTGGGGGCTTGTGAGGGACAGAGAAGGGCTGGGACTGCAGTGCTGAGCAGAGTTCCCTCACTGTCCCTTCCTCTGCATGCAGGCAGAGGTGGCAGAAGGGAATGCAGGTGTCTGTCTGTCTGTCTGTCTGTCTGCTGAGGTGTGAGTGGCACAGGAGAGCTGCCAGTGTCCAGGGGACTGTGGGTGGCATCTGCAGGGGCAGCAGTGGGAGGTACAGCAGGGTCTGTCCTCTCCTCTGCTAGAGGGGCAGGGGCTCCAGCAGAGCAGAGGGGCAGAGAGAGGGGCTCACAGCTCCTCTGGGCTGACAGGAGCTGTCAGCAGCACTCAGCAGGCTCTCAGAAGTGTGACTGCTGTCATTAGGTTCTTCACAATTAATTTTGATGCTTGAAGGGGCAGTCAGGCCCCCTCAGTTTGAGACCTTTCCATCAGAGCAGTCTGCTCCATGAGCAGCAGAGGCACGGGTGTGTCTGTAACACAGGCCATTGGCCATTGGCCATTGGCCATTGGCCATTGGCATTGAAATGTGTGCCCAAGAAGGGTGGTTTGCACCCACAGGGAGCCTTCTCCTCTCTGACAATTAAAAATAAGTCTAAACAATTAGATTGCATTGTACCTCTTGTGGCATTGCACCACAACTTCCTCACTACTGATTTCAGCAGACAGTCCCTGTTAATTCCCAAGCACTAAAATCCCTTTGTACCACTCAGCTGTCCAAGTCTTCTCTTTTTTCCACAAGCAGATACTTAAGTAATTTTTTACTTCTAAGTAGCCGAATTTCCAAACTTCTGTGCTGCAGCAAAGCCCTGGAGCAGCATCACAAGCAGACACAGAGAGTTAAAACATTGAGCACAACTCCAAACAGAGCTGTCTCCATAATTTCAGATGCTGTAGGTTCTGTGGGAAAGGTTTAACCTCACAGCATAAAAATACAGCTTATACAGAACTTGCTCATGCTCTGTTTTGTGTTTTTCTCCAGGATTCATGTAGCCTTGATGTGGATTCTGGGGTTTGCTCCCTGAGACAGACTTCTCACAGAGTATAGGCAGCCTTGTGTTTCTCTGGGTTTTGGTTCTTTTATCCTGGGTGCTGGTGCTTCTGCTTATTCCTTGGTACAGAATATGTTTTTCCCTTTGAACTTAGATCTAGACTTCTGAAATATTGTAGCAATAGACCCTGCTCCGTGTGTGTGCCAGGCATTTGTATCCAAAATTGTTCATATGCCAGATGTGTTTGTCCATTCTGCTGCTCCAGGACGAAATTCCCCAGTGAGAGGTGGCAGTGCTGGTGTGGCTGCAGGGACAGAGGCAAACTGCAAAGTTACCAGATTTCAGCACTGTAGTTCAAGATCACATCTGTCAACCAATGCACTCTACTGATACTGTTTAAACAGGCAGCTGCAAACATTTGCTTTTAGGTTCATTCAGTGGAAGAAGATGCACTTTCAACACAGAACAGGGCTAAATATATCTCTCAGCTCACAAGGGAGCTCTGCACCCAGCTCTTTCCTCACTCCAGCTCATGCATATTGCTCTGGCACATGGCTCTCCTGCTCTGCTCTCAGCCTTCAGGCACAGCCCTGGTTCCTGGGCTTCCTGCCCTCCACCTCTGCTTCCCTGGCGTCCTGCTGCCACCCAGCCCTGTGGCACTCACCAGTCCCTGCTCTCACTGCATTTGGTGACAGCCACAAAGCCCCAGCTGAGTTCCCCCATGGCAGTGCTCCACCCCCAGCCTGCAACTACAGCATTTGTCACAACCCAGTGCTCCTTGTCTCACTCAGGAAAGGCAGCAGACACTGAAATGTGACAGAAATGGATGGAAGATGAATCCACCAGGCTTTACTCACAGGCACAGCAATAGCAGGGATACACTCAAGGCAGGCTGCAGCAGCCTGGGCCAGCAGAGCCTGGCCAGTGGGCAGCCTCCCAAAGAAACCCTTGTGCAGGTCCCTGAGATGCCCACACACATCAGGGCAGCAGGTGCTTCCCTTAGTGCTCTGCCTGTCCCCTGGCCATGAAGTGCAGCAGAAGGAGGTGCCCAGCCCCAGCCCAGGAGGCAGAGCCGTGCCCACAGCTGTACACACTGAGGTATGCACCTGTGCTGCTTCCCTGCAGACTCTGTGTAATTCTTCTGCACTGATTTCTCCCAAACAGAGCCTTACACCTGTGGAGCTTGTGGAATCCAGTTCCAGTTTTATAACAATCTCCTGGAGCACATGCAGTCCCACGCAGGTAAGCTGGGCACTTTGACTCACTGCAAGCAGAGAATTAAATTCTGTGCTGCTGCCTGGTGCTGACCCCAATGTGTGTCCATAGGGTTCTCAGTGCTCCCCATTCCCACAGCCCCAGTCATTTCACCTGCAACAAACAGTCATCCCTCCTAGGCTGGAGCACATAGGCTCAGGGTATACTGTAAATATTGCTCCTTTCCATAGAGAGAGAGGGAATGTGCCATGCTGGCTCTGAATCCATCACACTGCTCATTGCCTTTATCCAGAGCTATCCAGAGAATCCTCATTGCATAAGCTCCTACATCAGGTTCAATCCCCCCCTAGTGCCAAAGGGCTCTCATGGAAGCAAACAAACCAAAAACATTTGCAGGGCAGCAGAGCCTTTGCCCACACAAGTCCTATTCTGTGGTTGTGTCTCCTGGAGTTCTGCAAAGGACTGAAATGTGTTCTCAGAAGAAGAATTTGTCATTTCAGCAGCTGTGTTCAGTTTCCTCTCAGCTACCTACAAATGAAAATTCTTAGGAGTCATTCCAGTGCTTTGTTTCTAAGTTACTGTTTTCAATTCCTGTCTTGATGCATAAGAGATGATTTTAAAATTTCAAAGCCAAATATGTTTCAAAGACAGCATTCAATATATTCAAAAATGTACAAACAGAATTCATTTTATATTGGTAGATTTTTTTTTCTTTTTTTTTTTCTTCCTTTTGAATAAATACTCAAGTGGACTAATACAGTTTTAAGAACAATTAAATCCCCTTTGATAGATGGGTGCTCTCCAACAGACAGCTTCTCTGTTGAGATGCAGATGCAGTGCAGGCCCTGAGGAAAGTGGCACCGAGGACAAGGGGCTTGAAGAAAAGCATATTTTTCTTTCTGTAACAATAATGTTAATCAAAGTACTTATCTTGCTGTCTATTTTAGTTTTAGTCCTACTTTTAATAGTGTCACTTGAGTTCTTCATCCTCTATTCCATTTCAGTTCCTGTTGGCAAATCTTAGTGCAGGCTTTGTGTATTGTTCAGCAGCTACTTTACTGATCATCTGTGTAATGTGACAAAGAGACTTTGAGAGCACTTTGTTAGCCGAAGGTGTGAGTTTGTGTTTCTCTTGGAGCACTGGGCTTCCTGTGAAGTAATGGGACTCTATTACCCTGAAGGGCAGTGGAGCTCTGCTCAGGGCAGGGCTGCCCTCACTCCCTGGCCTTGGGTCTGTCCTTGCTGCTTGTCCGTGGCTCTTTCTGCTGCCTCCATGCTGGGTCCTGAGCATGCTGTTCTTGCTCTGGGCTCTGGCACTGAAATGCAGCATTTTGAGTTACAGCTCTGGGTGATGCTGAGCACAGGAGCTGAGGGGACAAGGGCAGCTCACTGGCAGGGTTGAGCTGTTTCAAGTTTAAGCCAGTGCTATCTGCACATTCCTCCTTGATTCTTCTTTGCAAATGACCCATGGGGGTGGTGCTGAGGGCTCCTGTGGGTGGGCAGGCCCTGGCAGAGGTGCCCAGAGAAGCTGTGGCTGCCCATCCCTGGAAGTGTTCCAGGCCAGGTTGGACAGGGCTTGGAGCAGACTGGGACAGTGGAAGGTGTCCCTGCCCATGGCAAGTGTGGGACTGGATGAGCCTTAAGGTCCCTTCCAACCCAAACCAATCTGTGGTCCTGTGGTTGTTCACCTGGATTACTTTGGCCACAGAACAGGGCTGGAGGGAGCAGTACCTGTGATTTGGCTCCTGTCACATCAGAGCTCTGTGAATGAGTAAATCCCCTCAGCCCAGCTCAGGATTACTCTTGGTAAGCTCTGTTTTCTCATTGCTCCCTGCTCAGTTTGCCAGTCCCTTCTTCTGCCTGGCTGCCTCCTCCTGAAGTCTCACTGGTGCAGTGGCAGTGAGGGTGTCTGTGTCTTCTTTAACTGCTTTCTGCAGGTGCACCAAGGCTGTGCCCTGTGAAAGCCACTGTCCCCTGCTGTGGCCTCTCTGGGTGTGCTCACAGCAGCCCTATGCTCACACTGCCCTGTGCTCACAGCAGCCCTGTGCTCACAGCAGCCATGTGCTCACACTGCCCTGTGCTTACACTGCCCTGTGCTCACACTGCCATGTGCTCACACTGCCATGTGCTCACAGCAGCCCTGTGCTCACACTGCCCTGTGCTCACACTGCCCTGTGCTCACACTGCCCTGTGCTCACACTGCCATGTGCTCACAGCAGCCCTGTGCTCACACTGCCCTGTGCTCACATTGGCCTGTGCTCACAGCTCTCCCCTTCTTCCCCGTGTGCAGCTGGGCAGGTGGCAGCATTTGCTGCTGTGGGATGAGGGCAAAACCAAACCAGAGACAGGAAAGCTGTGGCCAGCTTGGGGGAGTGTCCAGCTCCAGGTGTTCTGTGTCAGCAGACAGCACTGCAGGCACACAGGGCCTGTAGTTGCCTTGGCAGCTCTTGGGTGCCTTCAGGCTGACAGGAGGTGGCAGTGAGCTGAGGGTGGGTCTCTCTTCCCAGGGAAAAACAGACAAGGGCAAGAGGAAATGGCCTCAAGTTGTTCCAGGAGTGGTTTAGATTTGAAGGCTTCTCAAGCAGCCTAAGCCCAGGGCAGAGGTGGAGTCACCATCCCTGGAAGTGCTCAAAGAACACATGGATGTGGCACTGGGGACATGGCTTAGTGGTGAATGTGGTGCTGGGCTGGGCTGATGGTTGGACTGGATGATATTACAGGTCTTTCCCAACCTAAATAAGTCTGCAGTTCTGAGATTTCCATATCCAAGAAACAGCATTGCCCCAACATTTCTGAAGTCTAGGAGTGCAGGGACCTTGCAGTGGTCAGCAGAGCTGGTGGCAGAGGATGCACAAACTGGGGACAGAGGCACGGCAGTGGTTTGTCCCTGGTCAGGGAATGTTTCATTATGGGGATGCAGAGAGCCCATATGGGTCAAATGCTCCCTCAGTTCATGTGTTCAGCAGCCCAGTTTGGTTTGTCCTGTCTAATGCAAAGGGCTGATCTCTTCCAGTGGCTGTGCTGCCTCCCCTGGACCCTTCTCACGAGGGACAGAAGCCAGGGAACATGCTGCTGGCCTCCAGAAGCAAAATCAGGGACATACTGGCTCTTGAGTCATTCAGAGCGCTGAGCCCGGAGGCTGGAAGGTAATAAGGAGAGATTATAGCTTCATAAAGCAGCTACACAGTGAGAAGAAGCAATTAGAATGTAAATTTGGTGCTGAAAGGCAGAACACCAGGCAGAGGAATTTGTTCTGTAATTACACTGAACAATATACAGCTTTGACTCCCTTTAGAGTACTTTGTTCAGGTCGAGTGCTGCCATATAATGCCCTTCCTACAATCTAGGCCTAAAAAAACAAAAGGAAGAGTAGGCTGAACCTGGATTAAAGGATTGGAGGCATGAAGAAAAATTAAGAACCATGATCTGTGTAGTTCACAGACTGCCTGATAAGGAAGATGAGGCTGAAATGTACAAATCTCATTAATGCCACACTGAATGCCAGCAGATATTTGTATATAATAAATCCCCTATTATTAGGAAATAGATAAAAGAGTTATGGGTAGGAAATATAGAGAGTTTCTCCCCCTACCCATCCCTCATCAAGACAAGGAGGGCCTGAACCATGAACAAAGTTAGTAGGCAACATCCAGCATTTTCCTTTGCCCACCCACAGATGTTTGGAGCTGAGGACACTGGTGACATTGGCTCAAGAGCAATTAGTCTGGCCGATGCCAGGGGAAAGGTGATGTGTCACACCTGGTCACTGGTGCTCCTCACATCTCTGCACCCCTGCTAAATCCAACCTGTGGCTGCAGCCTGAGTATGGCAGCACTCCCCAGCATGGCCAGGGAGCTCCCCGGGCACACACAGGCCCCAGGCAGTGCCAAAGGCTCTCCTGGGTTGTGTCCTGTTGTGTCCTGGATTGCTCTGAGGTATTGCCCCAGCCTGTGCCACTGCGGTGCCCACAGGTGACTGAGCAGCCTGTGCCTGTTGATGGGCAGGTCTGGAGTGCCAGCAGTAAAGGGCAGAGCTGCTCACACTGCAGAGGACTTGTAAGGAGGAGAGCACTGGAGCTCCACCACAGCCCTGCTGGTCTCCCTGCTCTCCCAGGTTGCTGGCACATGTGGAGGAGAGCAGCTCTGCCCTGCCCTGTGTGTCCTGCTGGCACCCCAGAGCAGCCTGGCAGAGCTGGGGATGCCTCAAGGTACTGTTCCAACTCGTGCTCCTCTGCCCAGAGCACAGGGCAGGGTCACTGCACTATGGGCTGGTGTCCCTGGGCTGCAGGGGCTGCCACCTGAGCTGGCCAGTCTGCACTCCCTGTAAAATCACTGCAGAGTCTGTGACTCCAGGCACTTTTACTCTGGGAGAGGATCCAGTTCTCCTGGATGAATGAGTGGCACACCTGAGTGTAAAAAGGAGCCCTGACAGGCCACCTCAGAGGTGTGGCTGACAGGTGTCCAGGATTAGGTGTGATGAGTCCAGCTGTGATGAGCAAGTGGCCTGTTGTTTTCTTTGGTTCTATTTCCATCCTTCTGCTCAGCCTGGTCATCAGTCTCTCCATCTTTCTGCTTCCTCCTCCAGCCCATTTCATTGTGCACTGTTCCTTCACAGCCTGTTTCACAGCACCCTTTCATACTGAAGCGTACTAAGAACTGGAAAATTTCCTCTGGAGGGAGGGGAGAAATTTTTGGGGCACAGGAGAGGAAAACATGGATACAATACAAACTTTACTGATTTCTTGCATTTTTTGTAAGATCCCATCAGATTGGCAGCCAAAATGTTTAGCCCAGTTACATAATGCAGAAATGGGAGCATGAACACAAAGACTTTGGGGGCGCTTGGTGCCTCCAGCCTCAGGGTGGGATGGTCTTTGGTCCACACTCCAGAAACTTTGGCTTTGTGTTTGCAGCCTGAGGGCCAGAGGAGATGAGCCCTTGCTCTTTACAGGGAAGAAACTAGACCTTGATTGCAATGAGACCCTTAGATCCAGAGGAGCTGAGCACAGCTTGAAAACCAAAGTGCTTCCCTGAGAGAGCAGAGCAGCCAACTGCAGTGCAGGAAGAGGCAGGGAGGGACAGAAGGATCAGTGTCTGTTCCCCCTCATTTCAGAAGCAAATGAATGGCCCAAGTCAGGGTGAGCATCCATTCCTCCTGGTGTGCAGCTTCAGCTCCTCAGGAGATTCCTCAGGGTGCACTGATGGCATCAATGTTCCTAGTGCACAGAAAGACATGTGGCATGTGTCAGCCACATTTTGGGAATTGACAGGTTGTGACTCTAAAGACAGTTTCAAAGTCCCCTGAGGGTGCTGTGCCAGCTCACTGAAAGCTGCCTAAAAGCCACAGAAAGTGTGGTAGGTTGTTGTCCCCTTAGTTAGAGGAGCCCTACATAAATGCTAAACATTTGGGTAGTTTCTGCTTCTTTGTGCTTTAGGCATTATTTTATGTTTTTAACTCCCCTCCCTGTCTTGCCTCACAGCTGACAATGAGAACAACATTGCCTCCAGCCAGCCCAGGTCACCTCTCCCTGTGGTTGAAGAAAAGTGGAAACCACAGCTCCAAAGAAATAACGCAAACAACAGTACGTAGCAGCTTCTCACTTTGTCCCTGTCCAACAGGTGCCTCAGGGGTGTAGCAGTGATGAACACTGCACAAGGCCCTTGTCCTCACCAAACTGTGTTTGATTTCATCCTTCATTCATGTCCTACCTGGCAGAGCAGAGCACCCCTTCCCACTACAGGAGTGCAACAAAGAACTCTGGGGTGGTTGGAAAGGTTTGTGAGGAAGATGTATTTGGTAACTCCAGGAAAAAGGTAACTTCTGATCTAACTTCCTGGCCTGGAGTTAAAAAACTAAACCAGTTATTGTGGTGTGACATAGGCACAGGGTGCCCAGAGCAGCTGTAGCTGCCCCTGGATCCCTGGCAGTGTCCAAGGCCAGATTGGATTTGGCTTGGAACCGCCTGGGATAGTGGAAGGTGTCCCTGCCATGCCAGGGGTGGAATGGGCTTTAATGTCCCTTCCAACCCAAACCTGTCTGGGATTCTATGATTTGATGTCCATCTTGCCATCTGGGCTGAGTTGTGACTATCCCCCACCAGGGACAGGATGCAGATCTGCTCCCTGCTGCTCTGAGCAAGAGCAGGGCCTGTCTCTGGAAGTTCCTCTGTCCAGAAACCTTGGGGGTACAAATCCAGGGTTGGAGTTGTCTCTTCCATCATCTGGGCATGTTCCACCTCTTCGGGGGTCTCAGAATTGTTTTGTGCCTTGCCCCCTGCTCTCTTGTGCTGCAGTGATGCTGATCTGGTCCCGCTCGTGTTTCCCTGCAGCGTCGGCGAGCGGCTCGCTGGGGAACAGCGCGATCCCGGAGAAGGAGCGGCAGAACATCGCCGAGAGGCTGCTGCGGGTCATGTGCACCGACCTCGGCGCGCTCAGCGTGGTCAGCAGCAAGGAGTTCATCAAGCTGGCACAGACCCTGGTGGACAGCGGGGCTCGCTACGGTGCCTTCTCCGTCACCGAGATCCTGGGCAACTTTAACACCCTGGCTCTGAAGCACCTGCCTCGGATGTACAACCAGGTGAAGGTGAAAGTCACCTGTGCCCTGGGCAGCAACGCCTGCCTCGGCATCGGGGTCACCTGCCACTCGCAGAGCGTTGGCCCCGAATCCTGCTACATCCTCACCGCCTACCAGGTGGAGGGCAACCACATCAAGAGCTACGTCCTGGGCATTAAGGGTGTAGACATTCGAGACAATGGTGATTTTATCCACCACTGGGTGCAGAACGTGCTGTCGGAGTTTGTGATGTCGGAGATCAGGACGGTGTACGTGACAGACTGCAAGGTCAACTCCTCGGCGTTCTCCAAGGCAGGCATGTGCCTGCGCTGCTCGGCCTGTGCCTTGAACTCAGTGGTGCAGAGCGTGCTCAACAAGAGAACACTACAGGCTCGCAACATGCACGAGGTGATCGAGCTCCTGAATGTCTGCGAAGACCTGGCGGGGTCCACGGGCCTCTCGAAGGAGACCTTTGGCTCCCTGGAAGAGACCTCCCCACCGCCCTGCTGGAACTCGGTCACCGACTCCCTGCTGCTTGTCCACGAGCGCTACGAGCAGATCTGCGAGTTCTACAGCAGGGCCAAGAAGATGAACCTCATCCAAAACCTGAACAAACACCTGCTCAGCAACCTGGCAGCCATCCTGGCGCCGGTGAAACAGGCCGTGATCGAGCTGAGCAACGAGAGCCGGCCCACGCTGCAGCTGGTGCTGCCCACCTACGTCAAACTGGAGAAACTCTTCACTTCCAAAGCCAACGATGCTGGCGTGGTCAGCAAACTCTGTCACCTCTTCTTGGAGGCGCTGAAGGAGAACTTCAAAGTTCACTCAGCACACAAGGTAGCCATGATCTTGGACCCTCAGCAGAAGCTGCGGCCTGTCCCGCCCTACCAGCATGAAGAGATCATTGGCAAGGTCTGTGAGCTGATCAATGAGGTGAAAGAGTCCTGGGCAGAAGAAACAGAATTTGAACCTTCAACCAAGAAGCCTCGAGCAGCAGGGGAGGCCAAAGCAGCTCAGGAAGAAGATTGGTTCGGGAAAAGTGAAGTCTATGATTATTTGCAAGAACCTCTCTTCCAGGCCACCCCTGACCTGTTTCAGTACTGGTCGTGTGTTACCCAAAAGCATATGAAACTAGCCAAGCTGGCCTTTTGGCTCTTAGCAGTGCCTGCTGTGGGTGCCAGGAGCGAATGTGTAAATATGTGTGAGCAGGCACTCTTGATCAAAAGGAGGCGGCTACTCAGTCCAGAAGACATGAACAAACTCATGTTTTTGAAGTCCAACATGCTTTAAGACTGTCTTTTAATTAAAACTTTAAAACACTGTTCCAAACAAAGAAAAAGAAATTTAAGTTCTAAACACTGTGGACCTCATTATGAATGCCCCTGGAAACCAAGTGCTTTTTTATATATATATAAAAATATAAATATATATAAAATTAAGTTTGAAAGGAAAGCTGAGCACGGGAGAGAGACAGCCTCTGCCAGGAACGTGCTCCTTTCCATAGATAGTGTGTGGACTTGACAGACTTTCTAATGTTTTCAAGTGGGCAGACGAATGGGAGGCTGATGTTCTAAAGTCTTCAGGCAGCTGAGATCTAAAGTGACTTGAAGTTTCTTTTGTTTCTCCTCCACCCCACCTTTCCTCTTGTCCCCTGGGCCATCTTGCCATGGATAATCAGACTCCATTGACCAGACCAGTTCTGCACTGGACTTTGCTCCTTTGAATAACTGTACACCTTGAGGGCACTTGGCTGCAGCCTTCTTGGCACGGTGCACGAATCAGAGCAGCTGTGTTCCACCCACACCGGTATCTTTAGAAATCAGGAAGGGAGGCTTTCAGGTTTTTAACTTTATTTTTAAACTTTCCATATCCTTTTTTTTTAATCAAAAACCAAAAGTTACTTCTCTGTCTCTACTCTCGGTTTTGAGTTTAACATGGCATCAAGTGATTATAAGTTTGATTTCAAACTAAAAGAAATGGTTCATGGCAGAAACTGTCAGGAGTTGTTACATTTCTGGGCTTTACAGTTTTTTACAGCAGAACTTCTTTTCTGAACTCCCGGTGTTAATTAGATGTCCTGTGAATTGTGTACATCAGGTGTTCTCAAACTTGTTCTAGAGTAGCCCATTTGCAATTAAATCATATTCTTATGGGAACCATGGCAGTTGTTTATGTGGCAAAGCCTAGAAACCAGGAAAAGCAAATGGTGACAGCAGGCCAGCAGAGAGCTTGCCAGGTCTGCCAGAGAACCCTTGTACCTAAAGTTTTTTGTTGAGAAGTGTCTCAGTGACACACAAACCACCCTTCCCAAGGCCAAGGACAAACCAAGGTGTATGATTTTTCAGGGGAACAAAGCTCACCAGTTTTGTCAAACTGGAGTTTGAAGGAAGCTTAGAGAAGTGCATGGGCTCAAAGATCCTTCTGAATGTAAGTGCTCCTGATTGAGTGCAAAGAATATCTTCCCATTTTTGTTTGGAATGGTTTCCTCTAGTGGCACGAATGTCTTTTTGATACCTACAGTGCATTACACTACTTGTTCTATTGCTGACCTGTTCTGGCCAGGAAGGCCACGGGCCCCGAAACGTTCACACGTAACTGGCTCACCCCAAATGCAATTAGAGATCCCCTTAACCCCAAACCATCTCGGTCACTCTGCTGTCCCCAAGGCCAGAGCTCTTGCAGACACAGCTCCCGGGCTGCTGGAGAGGCTCTGTCAGGTTTGGTGCCTCTTGGACAATTCCCAGCCTCTGGTGCCAAACTGTGCATTTTTCACCACTGGGATTTGTCTCTCAGAGGAAAACTGAAGCAAATTCTTGTTTTTTCAGCAGTCTCTCCTGCTTCCAGCAGCTCTGGAGCTGCGGTCCCTGTGGCATGGGAGGGTCAGGAGGAGGGACTGGCCCTGCTGGGAGCAGGCTGGAGCCCTCCAGCAGCACAGGGAGTTTGCTGCTGGCTGGCAGTGCAGGGGGAGACTGGAGGCCCTCTCTGAAGTGCTGCTGTTGACCAGATGTTAAACCAGGATCCCACGTGCCCAGCTCCGGCTGGAAGAGAAGTTGCAAGTTCCAAGACATGAGAAATAGCAAACCCAATCTCTCAGGCTTTGTGTGCAGATGCCTTGAACCTCACAGGCACTCCCTGACACCTGCACTGCCACAGGACTCAGGGGCACAGTTTGCATGCTGGACCCTTCCCCATGCCGGGCTCACGAGGACAGACCTTGGCACCAGCTGTCTTGCCCTTTCCAGCCCTTTCAGCCTTCCATTGCCTTGAGGCTGGTGTTTGGGTTGACCTCTCAGCACTGTTACTGCCATCAGGCCAAAACCGTTGTCTCCCAAAATGTTAAGTTTTTGCCTAAAGCACACAGCCTGCCAAGTGAACAGGAGCTGCCAAGGCAGAGTCTCTTGGACTCCTGATTTCCCTGGCCCTGGCTGATGGAGGAGTTGCTTGTAGGGCCAGCTTTCCTTCTTGTTTGTTTTCTCCTGTACAAATCCTGCATACCCGTGGTAGCACAGCAGTTTGCAGGTCAGGAAAAACCTGTGACAGACAGAAATGAACCCAGAGTGAGTGAGATGTGTGCTGGGCCCACTGGTACCTGACAGCAGGAAAACTTGGCTGGTGCATGTGCCTCAAACAGGATTAGCTGTGGGCACAGAGGGTACCACACAGCTCAGCTGATGGCACAGGGATCAGGATTGGCAGCTCCTTCTCCTAATGGCACATAACACCTTTCTGTGTGGTTCACCTGAGACCCTGAGAGCTCTTTGATGCTCAGGGGAGCATGCAAAGCCCTTGCATTCCTTTGGAAAGAGTACTCCAACCCCCAGCCCTCCTTTCCTAAGGGACATGTAGATGATTTCTGTGGAATTTGCAAACTCAGGCTCATGTTGTCTGTGTGAGGCGTTGAGGGTGGGAAGTGGGCAAGACAGAGTGAGCACAGCTGTAAATCCCTGGAACTGAGAATGGGGCAAACTGCAGGGATTTGTGCCCAGCACTGAGCAGGACTGTGGTGTGGGCTGAGAGCATGCAGGCAGGAAGGCCACAGCCACCTCTACCTCCCATCCCACCTCCCCTTTCCCTTCTCACACTGTGGGTTTGGCACCAGAGCTGGGCTTTAACTGTGGTGCTGACCAAAGGGAGGGATGGACTGGCCCTCTCCCCTGTCCCAAAAACTGCCCCTCTCAGGCAGCTTCACTTGTAGTTGCACCAATGATGGGTGTTAAGCAGTGATGTTGCGTAGATGAGATTTTCCCAAAGACTTAAAAACTCAACAGCTAGAAAAGCAAGAGAAAAGCTAAACACCTGAAATGGAGCATTCTCAGAGGTGGTGAGGAGGGGGCCTGCTTGGACAGCCCCTTCTCCAGAGACTAGCTGGAGGAAGGTGCAGCTTTTCCTGACTCTTGCGTATGTTTGCAGGGTGCTCAGCTCAGGGGAGCTGTTTGTGCTCCAGGCTCTCTCTGGGTCACTCAGGCCTCAGTAAAAGCAGAGAAGCACATCTGTAGCACATGCATTTACCTTAAATGTCATGCTTTTGCACCTCTTCCTACTTCCTTCTTCAAGGCTTGAATTCACATTCTAGGGAGCAAAAATACTTTACCAAGGTCTGAAATTTGGAAGCTCTTGTTTGCCAGGTTGCTCCAAGGCAAGCTGCTCTGTTCCTGCTCTGTGGTGCCTCGGAGGTGTGGAGCAGCCAGGGTGCTGTAGGGAGCACTGCTGGCTCTGGGCTGGGAGACTGCACAGGAGACACTCTGAGTTTGGCCAGGGCTGTCGTGAGGTTCTTCTCCCTTTGAGTGAGAGGAGAAGTCCTCAGAACTGGGATCATCCTCTGGTGGGTCATGTTGGGAATTTGCCTTCTGCTTCTTGGTTTCTTTTAATCTCCCATGTGAAATGTGTCAGGATGCAGGAATGGTGTGTGGCCTCCAGGCATCCGCCTGTTCCTGCTGTTGACTGTGCCTGACCTTGCAGACTTCTCTTCCTGGCTTCACACTTTGCTTTGGGAGCATTCTGACCTTCAGGTGGAGAACAAGCACCACTAGGTGAGCTCCAGGAGGGAGGGGCCTGTCTGAGCATCCTTGTTACTGAAGAGAGTGGGATAGAGGCAGAACTCTTCAGGAGGTGGTTTCTATGTGAGTGTAGCAGCCAGAAGGTCAGGAAGGATTTGTCTCCAGGATTTGTCCCCTGTGTCTCTCAGTAGGCAGTGGTTGTGTTTGGCCTGCAGGATGGACTTGGTGTCTTGCACCTGGGTCGAGCTGAGATGGGGGTGAGCTTCCCTTTCTGTCCCTCTGTGCTGTGCTAAGGAAACTGCTTTGGGTGGGTTTGAACTGGTGCAATCTGCAAAAGTTTCTGTGAAAGCCAACTGTGGGTTCAGGTTTTGTCTGACTCAGTTGTTTGTCCATTGCTGGTTAAGCCAGTTTAACTTTGAGCTGAACTGGTTTAAGCATCCACACAAACCACCTGCACTGGTTTATCTGTGCCTGCCGGGCAGAGGTGATGTCTGGCAGCAGCTCAGGGAGTCATGACCCTTACGTGAATTTTGCAAATGAATTTGCAGCAGATGCTCTCAAAATTTGGGAACGAGTGAAAATAGAGGGGAAACACTTCTGGAAATGACTCAAACTCTAAATGGTGGCATTGGAGTGTTCTGTGAGGTGGTTCAGGTGGGTTGGGTAGTTTTTCTCCAACTGTCTGCAATAACCCAGAAAGTTTGGCATGAATTACCAAAAATGTTTGTGTTGGTGGCTGAGTCTGCTCAGAGGGCCCAGTTCTACTCTGGCCATGGTGAGCACAGGACAGGAGACTGGAACCTCCTGCTTGGTCCCATAGTGCCCTAGGCAATTACAGGCAGCACCATGTTACTGATGAATTAAAAGAGCAGCCAGGAAGGTGCTCCAAGGCTGGGAGTGCTGCTTTGTGCTGAAGAAAGGCTTGGATGTCTGCTGGCACTCTCAGCTAAGGGAGAGGCAGGAGCTCCTGTGAGCATTCACACAGGAAAGGACAAGCTGTTCCCTATGGAGTAATTAGGAGTAATGGAAGAAAAATAAAAAATATACTAAAGGCAGATTCTGGGAAACCTCTTCAGGGAGGAGAACTCTGATCCTCTGGGAGGAGTCTGTGAGGGGAATGTGTTTTGAGGCCTGTCACTGAGGACAAGGCTGCAGGGTGGAGTTCGCTCCATGAGACACGAGGCTGGATCTTGCCAAGAGAAAAGGAGCTGGGTGTAGGGGTGGGAAGTGCCAGGTCCCTGCCCAGACCCCTCCAGGAGAGTTCACGGAGCCTTTTCCTCCCCATCCTCCCACTCCTCACCAGCACCAAGCCCTTGCCAGCTCTCAGTGCATCCATCAGCCAGGTTCCATCAAGGAGGAGGCAGCAGAGAGAAAGCCACCAGTCACAGAATAAATGTCCTGTCCCATGGACGTGGAGGAGTGTGTTCAATGTCCTGCTGCTCCTGCTGAGCTTTCCCTGTGCTGCACTGTGCCCTGGGAGCCGTGGGACCCTCGGCAGTGCCCAGTGCCCCTGAGCCCCATGCCTGTGGCACACCTGACTCTGTGGCTCTTAGCAATAAGAACTCCGTGTTCCCGTGGGTGAGACCTGTCCCCTCGTGGCTCTGTCACCTCCCTGGGGCTTCTGGAAGTGTCCCTGAGCAAACCCTGAGGCCCAGCTGCACTCCATGTGGGACAGCCTGGGGACAGTCTGCTTACGCTAGGCCAGAAATGGTGAACCAATGAGAGTGGGTTGCCCTGAAATTTAATTTTATCTAATGAATGTTTGTGGGATTTCTATTTATTTTCAGGTTTTGTTTGGCTGCTTAGTTGAGGTTTTTTTCCTGTTGAGTCCTTTGTTTGTAACTCCATGGGAAAGTTTTGCTCACATAGACAACAGTGTATCCTTAGACCCTGAGGGGTTTCTCATCCATAGGCAGCTGAGGTGGAATTTTTGACTCCTAAAACAAGGGAAGATGACTGGCAGGATTTTCTGTGGCATCCCTGACAGTGGGGCCCAGATGAGCAGCTCAGCCTTAATGATGGGAATATTGTAGGGTGAAGTTGATGAGCACAGACACATCCAACCCTTGCTTTTTACAGCCAAAGTTCCTTAAAAAGACACTTCCAGCCTCACTGGCCTTGAATCCTTGTTCTCACCTCCTGGGGGTTCTTATGGCAGTCTCTTCAAAGTCTGTGGATAGGCTGGGATTGTTTTTCAAGTGGGCTGGGGGCTGGGAGAAGGGATGATTTTTCCCCTTGCTGTGTAGGACCTTCCCTCTGCAGGAAGATGACATATTCTGGAAGGAGTGACAGTTTTAGGAGCTGTTTTCCATGGTCCCCTGTGCTGGTTTGGCACTAAAGACAACCTATGGAAGTGATTTTTTCTGAGAGGAGCAGCTAGTCTTCCTCTATGTCTGACAATTAGCCTTTTTCCACTTCTCCAGCCATCCCCACAGAGCATTAGCTACCATCCATGAATCAGTATAGAGGCAGAGCTTTGGCCACTTCTCTCTTTCAGCCTTGTCCAGGGCCAGTACTGGTACTTTAGTGCTCCTTTTTTGGAATTCTTTGAAGGCAAGCTGGTAGGGATTACCTGCACAGTGGTGACAGGTGACAGCCCAGGCTGTCAGTGGGGGGAACACCCTGCCCAGGCCATGAGGATTGTGGTCCATGCCATAGCCAGACAGTGTCATGGTGACAACCAAACATCAGGAGATCCTTGTTTGCAGCCAGTCTGAAGGGAGAAGCTGTTCCTCACTCCTCACATTTCCCAAACCTCCTCCTGGGAGCTGACTTCTTGTTTCATCAAGCAAAGGATTTAATGTTCTCCTGTCCCTCCTGGCCCTCCCTGCCCTCAGTAACTCGTGTGCATTTCCTTCCTTTCTGTAGATGCAGATGTTCTAGGCAATACCACAGAGCACCCGCGCTGCGAGTGCGACCATGTCATCTTAAAAAATACAAAAAAAAATACAAAAAATATACAAAAAATATCTTTTTTAGGCCAGAGTTTTCTACAGGTATTAATGAATATTTTTCTTAATCCTTATAAGTTTTATGTGTTTAATATTTCTTAATACCGGTAGCATTAATTTATACTTTTGTAGCAACACAATATTTTTATAAACCGCCACCGCTGGCTTTGTCTTCATAACGGGAAACGTGCGGGCAGCTGGCCCCGCGCTGTACCATGTACTGTATTTAAAAGGTTATCTAATGTCACACTTGCTGTGTTAATAAACAAAACAAAACCTGTTTGAAGTCTCATGTATTGTTGGTGTGGATCAAATGACTCACTAGAGAGCAATATTGCACGGGGTTGAGTTGCTGATTTTCATTGTGATATGCGAACGCTTGAGGCCAACTCAAGTTCTGAGGTTTTTTTTTTCTTTTTAGGATTTTGTTTTGTTTTTGTTTTGTTTTGGGTTTTTTTTCAGCTGAATAAATTCAGTGCTGTTTGAAACTTAGACTGACGTCAAATGAAAAGGATTATTAAAGAAAAAAAATATCAAGGTGTTTAAATGTTGCTGTTTTTACAAGTCTGTTGCTGTCTGAATGGAAATATTCCACAAGAGAGGAGGAATAGTTCCACTTAGCTTCCAATGGGGCCGAGCACTCCAGGCCAGAGCTCGGTTATTTGGAAATACTTTAGAGACATGTTTCTGCAACATTCTTTTCAGAATTGATGCCAAGGCAGAAGACAAACTGTAACTGTAAGAAAGCATCCGTTGCTTGAGGATTTTCATGTCAGTGTTGTATTTATGGTTTTACAATAAAACAACCGTTAGGGGAAAAAAAAAAAAAGTGTCTGAGGTTTTCTATATTTTCTGTATTTCAAGCTTGTTTCTGGGACATCCCCAGTGCTGATGTGCTGTTGTGAGGGGGGAAAACATCCATGGAAGTGACCTGCATGCCAGCAGTGGTGTCTGATGGATCCCACAAAATCATGGAATGGTTTGGGTGGGAAGGGACAGCCAGTTCCACCCCCTGCCATGGCAGGGACCCCTCCCACTGTCCCAGGCTGCTCCAGCCCCAGTGTCCAGCCTGGCCTTGGGCACTGCCAGGGATCCAGGGGCAGCCACAGCTGCTCTGGGCACCCTGTGCCAGCCCTGCCCACCCTGCCAGGGAACAATTCCTGCCCAATATCCCATCCAGCCCTGCCCTCTGGCAGTTCACAGCCATA
Source organism: Muscicapa striata striata (assembly GCA_030060385.1). Taxonomy (NCBI): domain Eukaryota; kingdom Metazoa; phylum Chordata; class Aves; order Passeriformes; family Muscicapidae; genus Muscicapa; species Muscicapa striata. The sequence goes on along the minus strand of JAREIS010000217.1, from coordinate 966,773 downwards.
TGAACTCATAGCAGCAGAACTCCACATCCCCATGTCCGTGCAGCACTCAGAGCCCCCCAGAGCATTTCCCAGAGCATCCTGTGTCCCACACCCAGTTGCCAGGGCCATGAATGGCTTCTGTCCCTCTGGAGATGTTTTTGTGCAGCAAAAAGGCCCTGAGCCTCTCAGCTTGGGGCTGTCCCTTGGGCTTGGGGCTCACCCTCGGTTTGGGGCAGTCCCTTGGGTTGGGGCTCCCCCACCAGGAGGTTCAGCCCAGCTCAGGGTGTTTGTGGTTCTGCTCGGGGATTCCACCTGTACCAGCAGGTGCAGCTGGGGTTGGTGTCACCCAGAGGAACAGGGGCTTTGGGGGCTGGGGGGCCCTGGGCTGCCTCCTTTGGCAGCTGCTCCTGGCGAGTCCAGGGGGGCACCGAGATCTGGGCTCAGGCCTGACTGCACCAGGGCCTGGGTCACAGGGATGTGCTGGGCAGGGAGCACTGACAGCTGGGACTGGCACTGCTGCTGCTCTCTGGAGCTGCAGGAGCCACCTCCAAACAAACCAGAGACCACCAGGAATTGTCCCAAAGGAAACAAGTGCAGAGACCAGGGTTCAAAGGATTGGGCCAGGCCTTAAGGTGGAAAATTCTTGTCTACCACCCTCCACATATCCTTTTCCTTTCACCTTTCGGGGCTTTCTAAAAGGACCAGAAGACCCACTCCTTGCATTAATTGGAACTCAGCTCTACACAGCAAACCCGAGGTGCTACACACACTTTTACTGCTCACTAAAACACAGACGGCAGCTGTGTCATAAAAGACACAAGCACCAGTTCCACAACCCTCAGTATATTATAAATAAAAGCTCTGCTGTTGTTAAAGGTACCCATGGTGGTAGGATGCTCTTCAGGTTACAGCAACAGAACAAAGCAGCTCCAGATAATGAATTTGTTTTCTTCATTATCTTTTCCATTAGAAAACACTACTTTCAGCTCTAGATGTTATTTGGGTCATTATCTTAGCGATTTCATCTCTGAGTGCTGTCCCAGCATTCTCTGTGTCTTGATTCATTTGCATGTGCTCACTGACATCACTCCTCCTCCTCCTCTGTCACAGGCGCCGTTTTAAGGAGGCAGTGAGGGCATTAACCCGACGAAAAGGGGAAAGGATATGGGGTAAGACAATTGAGGGCCGAAAACAGGGTGAGGCCAAAAATTTAAGATTAACAATTAACATTAATTAAGAACTGGGACAAAGTAAGGCTTGACGGACCGAACAGACAAGCGGGAACATTTATAAAAACATACAACTCTAACCGCTGGAATTGACCAATAAAACTTTCCCAGGGGAATGTCCCCTGGAATTTTTATTCCTGTGAAACCACCTGCCCTGCCCGGGATCCCAGCGCTGTGCCCGAGCCACGGGCAGCGCCCCGCCCGGGGGAGCGGGGACGGGACCGGGTACGGCAGCAGTGCCACGGGGACAGGAGCAGGGACGGGACCGGGTACGGCAGCAGTGCCGCGGGGACAGGAGCGGGGACACGAGCAGAAGGGATGGGAACGGGGACAGGACAAAACTTTCTCTGAAAGATTTATTCATCACAGCACCCACCCCTCACTCACCAACAAACAAGCCAAAAAAAAGCTTTGCTAGAGAATTAGCAAATTTGTAATGAATTTGTGACTTGGCAAAAAACAAAAGCCAAAGACATGGAATGACAGTAAGTCTGGCCATTGGATAAACTCCTGGCTAGTGAATAAGTGTGAAGATAAACCAAAATAATAAACACAGCTAACAGTATCTAGTGGTGAGAACAGCTGAGACTTGGCAGGAGATTTGCTGTAGAAGAGGTTTCAGTAAGCAGATCAGATGCCCTCAGGTGCTATCAGATAAGAGCTGGGATTTGGTTGAAAATCTAAATGTGTGAAGTGCATAATTCAAAGCCAACAGGCCCAGAAGCTCCAGGGAGGGGATCTCTGGCATGCCAGCATCTCACTTGTCCCTTTTGCTGGATCCATTTAAAAGGATAAGTAAGATTGCTAATGGGAATGGAAAAGGCTTAAACTAATCCTGTTGTGTTTCTCAATTCTCTGATTTCTGCCCTAACGGGGAAAAACTCCTTCAGCTTTAGCAATAAAGGAACTGGTAGCTCCAAATTCAGGTTCTGCTCAAGGTATCCAGAGTTTTCTCTCATCTCAGAGGGACTGATGTTTGTTTATCCCGAGATCCTTTGTGTGGGAGCAGGGTGGGAAGCAGGAGCAGTAGCCCAGGTGTGTGGCAAGGCCCCTGTGTGTGTTTGTGGGGTGAATTTGGGTGAGCAGTGCCCTGTGACCCACCCACAGCAGGTACAGCTCTGCCCTGGAGCTGCCCCTTGCTGTGTCCATCACCCATCGCTGGCAGCCCTGCTGCTCCTGGGGAATGTGCTGGGATGGGCAGGGCAGGCCCAGGGCCACAGCCGGGCTCAGCCAGGACCCAGATCCCTGGGCAGGCTCGTGGAGATGGGCAGAGGCTCTGAGAGGATCAATCTGCAGCTCAGAGCCTGGGTTTGCAGGGGGGATCGGGGTCAGCTCAGGGCACGGGCGAGTGGGGCTGAGAGCAGAGCCCAGAGCATCGCCCGGGGCAGGGGCAGAGGGGCCAGAGCTGAGCTCAGATGGGGCTGTGGGAGTGAGGGGTGCCCCAGGTGAGGCTGCTCAGGCCATGAACCCCTGCCAGGGCTCTCAGGTCCCAGAGAGGCTCAGCTGTTGAGTTGGGCAATGCTCCTGCTGCAAGCTCCTGCTCCCTCCTCAAGTTCCTCTCTGGAGGTTCCCCGTGGCTCCTGAGGCAGGAGAGCATGGACCAGTTCCAGAATCCCTTCTTCTGGCAAGAACACCCCACAAAGCAGTGAAGAAGAACAATCAGTGAAAAGAGCAATCAGTGAACAAGATCGGTTTTTAAAGACATTTAATAGTGAAATATTGACAGTATGAACCAGTGTGAAATGGTTTGCACTGGAAAACAGGAAATAAAAATTTCACTAACCCATCAATCCCCTGAATTCTCACAGCTCCTCTGCACACTGTCAGAGCTGCATCTCCAACACTTTTGTGTCTTCTAATGATTCCATTCCTCCCTCTTCCCCTCTCCTCTGCTGGGATGCAGTCAGGCAGGTGGAGCCTTTGGATTTGGATTGGATTTTTCTGAGAATTTTGCAAGCAGAAGCTGCTCAGCACCAAGCAAATACAAATCTCCCAAGGACCTCCAGGATCACCCACTTCCAAACCTGCTCCTGCCTCCCATCGCTCCCCCCAGGGCCACGGCCAAGGTCCCTCCTGTCTCATGCCACAAAACAGGTCCCAGATTCATTTCCAAGGAGGTGATGGAGGCAGCAGCTGCTCACTCTCAGTGGCACATTTGTCAGCCTGTGATGGTGATTATGAAGATTAACAGCAAAATAACTACACGTTTCCACTTGGGTGATCGATGAGCTGAGACGCTGAGTGCTGCAGTTCTCAAGGAATCTTTTTTTAAATTACACAGGTTGTAAGTCACAGCAAATTAACAGATTCTTTTTAAGTACCCAGAACATCTGTTCTCCACTCGAGGAGCTGATACTCTGTGTTGGGGGAACAAGTGCTGTGTGTTCAGTGTGCACACAGGGGGAGTTCCTGGTCAGAGCTGTGCCAGCAGCACTGGGGACACTGCCCTGGACTGGGTGAGCTGGGGGAAGGTGTCCCTGGATGAGTAAACTGGGGGAAATGGCCCTGGATGAGTAAACTGGGGTAAAATGGTCCTGAACTGGGCTGCAGGAGAGCACCCTGGCATGGATGTGCCCCAGCAGGGAGGAAGCTCCCAGCTTGCTCATTCAGAGCTCTGTTTGCCCACAGGACACCCTCTCCTGGTGGCCTGGCACTGTCTGGGCACTGCCCATGTGGGGAGGAGCCCACCCCCCATGCAGTGGGACCATGGCAGAGCATCCTGGTTAAAAGAGGCAGCTGCAAGGCTGACACTGGTACCAAGGGTCACCTCATCCTGAAGGGTCACCTCATCCTGAAGGGTCACCTCATCCTGAAGCATCCTTGTGGGAGAGAGTCCTGTGGCACAGACCAGTGGTGCCACTTTTCCAGCTTTCAGAGTGCTGTAGGACAACAGCTACAAAGGGCACAGCAGAGTTTGTTCCAATCAGATTTATTTCAATCAGGTGTTTTGCTTGAGTTTTGTGTGGCTTGGCTGCTCTGCTGCCTCTTTAGCCTTCAAACAACTGAATGGCTGCTGCATCAGTGGATCCTCCTCTATGTTTGATGAGCTAAAAGGAGCTGCTTGTAGTTCTAGAGCCATCACTGCCTCTCAAGTTCAAGTCATTCTCTGTTGTAACATTGTGGGATCATGTGTGGCACATTCTTTCCAGAGAAATTAATTTTGGTGTTTATATGTACCCAGTGTCAGAAAATGCAGCTCCTCCAGGATTGGAAGCCTGTTGCCTTTGCTCTGGTTTTTTTCCTAATGTGGAAATGAGCAGCAAGGAGAGTGATTGGTTCTTGCTCAGCCTCAGGCTGACATGTGGGGGGTGGAAGATGGGAGAAGTGAAGTTTCTCCTTCAGTCAGTGAACATCAGAGGGGGCAGGAGGAGCCCCAGCACTGCAATCCCTGACTGACAGAACCTGGGCCCTCGGGTGGGATGAATCTCACTGAATCTTAAAGATCCCTGTGCCCCCACACAGTCAGGGGATGTCAGAATCACCCAGGCAGGAACAGACCTTTAATATCATGTACAGCCAGCCCTGCCAAGCCACCACTGCCCCCAGGTGCCACATCCACCTGGCTTTTCAGTTCCTCGGGGACAGGATCCTCCCTGCCCTGGGCAGCTGTGCCAGGCCCTGAGCACCCTCTCCATGAAGAAATTTTCCCCAATGTCCACCCTGAGCCTCCCTGGCCCAGCCTGAGCCATTCCCTCTCTCCTGTCCCTATTCCCTGCTCCCAGAGCCCTGACCCCCCACTGTCCCCTCCTGTCAGGGAGTTGTGCAGAGCCACAAGGGCCCCCCTGAGCCTCCTTTTCTCCAGGCTGAGCCCCTTCCCAGCTCCCTCAGCCTCTCTGGGGCTTCTCCAGCTCTGCCCAGCCCCTCTGGCCTCTGGGTCCCTGCAAACCCTGTGCTGGAGGTGCTGCTCATCCAAACTGCCCAAAAACCCCTCTCCAACAAAGAGCATAGAGAGCTTTTAAATCACCCTGACCCCTTTGGAGCAGGGCAGGTGGCTGCAGTTCCAGTCTTTTAATACCTCTGGATAGCAAGGACTCCAAACTCAGCCATTTCAGATGAAATCACACATCTTGGCAAGTGCTTGCATATGTCCAGAACATTCTCTCTCATTTTCTGGTGAAACACATCATTGCCCAGTACTTGGAACCAATTTTTAATTTGAATGCAGCTCCTGACTATGGGGGAAAAAACAGTAATAATATTTTTTTCTGAAAATAACACAGAGAGAGAAAAAGAAATTGCTGTTTGGTGAGATCTATAAATTGGTTTTGTTACCCATAAAGGTGGAATGTTGCTTTCACTTTGGGAGAAATAGATTGTTCAGTACAAAGACTGACTTGTGCTGCCAATCAATGAATCTTTCATTGCTGTCCCATCCATCCAAATCCACTGGAGTGGAACTTCCCAGGACAATAACTAAGAAACACAAGCCAAACCAAAACTCAAGGTAAATGGGTTGGTGATTTGAGCTGATTAGCTGATTTTGAGCAGCTGGATCAAGTAACTGCTCCATGTGAACTGTAGGATGTTCTTCCTACACAGTCAATGCAAACCCTCTCTGAACAGTGGGGAGGTGTGAGGAGCTTTCCTGAATTCCAACCAAAGGTTCCCTTCCAGCCTTAAAAGGAGAATAAAATTCCCATTGAGAAACTGTTCTGTTCATGAGTCACATTTCAGCAGGGATGTGGTGTCAGCTGTCACTGCAGAACACAGACTCGTTTCTGGAGCCCAACAGCTCCTCGGGATCCACCCCTGAGGGATGCAAGGGGTGGCTCCGAGTTAAAAATCTGCATTTGTAACCCTGCCTGCAGAGTGCAGGAGGTGTGGGACTGTCAGAATTGAGAGGGGTTATTAACACCATGGAACAGGTTCGCAGTGGGAATTTTTTCCTCCTTTTAAGGCTTGAAGGGAACTTTTGGTTGAGATTCAGGAAAGCTCCCCACAGGCACACCCTGTTTAGGTAACTACAGTCCCAGTTACCCAGACACAGCAAAGGGCACTGGAACCCCCAGTTCCTGTGGAACACTGGGACCTGGACAACCCAGGAGGAAAATCAGGGTTCTGCATGAAACCGGGGAGAGGGTGGAGGGGGAACTATTATAGGGCAACTTCCCCTTAATGAAGTCATTTTTAATGGGGATTTCTGGGGATGCTCTGGGTGGATTTGAGGGATGCTCACCTTGCCCAGTACATGAAGTGCTGCTGCTTTTCCCTCCTCTCCTCGGAGCTGCCCTGGAAGGCGGGGCTGGCCCGGGGGAGGGCAGGAGGGTCCAGCCCGGCCATCCTGGGAGCAAAAGCCAGTGGGATGTTCTGCTGGGGGAGCGGGAGGGGCTGCAGGTGTGAAAGCAGCGCCCCGGGGCAGGAGGGTCGGGAAGGGAGCTCCGACCTGCCCCTGCCACAACCTGGGAAAGAACCGGGAAATCCGCTGGAAATCGGGCCCGGGGGTTCCGCTCCTCTCCAGGGGAAGATCGGAGGCAGGACTGGAACAGGGATGCTCCGGAGGAGAGATTGAACCACGAGATGGCAGCAGGCAGCTGCCAGAGCCGGGCAGGGACAGCGGGGACGGCGGTGACGGCAGGGACGGGAGGGACAGAGGGGACAGCGGGGATGGCAGGGGCACGAGGGACAGTGGGCAGCATTCCCTGGCAGGCTGTGGGCAGGAGCTGTTCACTGACTGTGATGCCTTGGGTTTTATCTTTTATATTTTTCAGAATCTCTGCTGCTTAGTGTGTAAATCTGAAAGTTCATATTAGGTCTCTTCACAGGTTAGTCAGACAAAACAATCCCTTTCTAACTAGGGAATCAAGGACAACTGGTACCCAAAAAGCAGAAACAACAGCAAGGGAAAGGGGGCAAGCCAGGGGGGCTGAGACTTCATAGCCTGGAGCTGTGGTTGGATAACTGACCCCAATGTACAGATGAACCAAAACTTATAAAAGTGTAAAAATCTTGACCAAAATCCATCTGGGATTTAAGTGTAGTCCCAGCCAGGCTCTTGCACTGCCCAAGGTGCATCCTTTCAATAAATTCCTATTTTATCCCTTTTGCTCTGTCTGGTCTCTGTTCTATCTCAGCCTTTCCAGGCTACAGCTGCAGAAAGGAGACACAAAACTGGCCTGGCACTGCTGGAGCCATCCCGGAGCAGAGCCGTGTGTCACAGCCCTGTGTCACCCTGGGGCACTCCCAAGTGTCCCACAGAGGCTGCTGGAGCACAGACACATCCGTGATGAGAGGCAGCACCTCCAGCCAGGCAGGGGAGGAAGGGGGAATAATTTCTCACAGTCATGTCTAAACCATTATGGTTTTGACCCTCAGCCCCGGTTTTTGAGTTCTGGATCCTGTTATGGCTGCAGCACAAAAGGCACCTTCACAAAATGCTGAAAGGTTTGGGATGATTCCCCTTGCTTAGGAAGAGAAACTCAGAGAAGAGCATTTAGAGAAACCTCCATTTCTTCCCCCAGCCCAGAGAGGCAGAGGAGAGCCAGGGGCTCCTACAGCCCAGGAGTCTCTGGGAAGGGGAGCCAGAAGGAGAAGCTCTTTCTCCCTTTGCTCTTGAGCCCCAAGAAGCACTCAGGCTGTGACAGCAGCAGATCCTTGCCTCGGGCAGGGCCAGAGCCAGAGCAGTGACACTCCCAGGCAAAAAGGAATTTTCTGGTGAGGTGAAGGCAAGTCCCCAGATCCTTGGATTTCTTTTCTCCATTTCTGGGCCCAATTCCTGATGCTTCCTGGAGGAACTTGAGGTTTGCCCCACTGGGATCTGTCCCTGCTCTGTTCTGGGATGTCCCTGTTCCTGCTCAGCCCCAGCACAGCACCACGTTAGCTGAGCACTGACCTGACAGAACAGGGACAGGCAGCACCTGGGCCACAGCCACAGCAGTGCACAGCTCTGCTCCAGCCAGCTGTGCTCCTGCCACATCTGGATGGCTGCCACAGCCTTGCCTCAATCAATGCTCCTCCTGAGGGACTGCATCTGTGCACAGGAGCTCCTGGGGGCTGTTCACAGGTGTGGCTACTGAGTCAAAGGCCAGGTTGTCCTTTCCATGCTCCAGGTGATGCACATTTGCATTCACAGTTCATTCCTTGTGAGCTCTGGTTGTTACAGTGGCTGCTGCCACTGGAACCTCGGGTAGGGAGATTTTGGGGCCGCCAGATTTGGGACCCCAGCTCAGAACACATTTCCTGGCAGCCACCCTGATGACAAGTGACATAGTGTGAGCTCTCCCTCCCAAAACCACTTTCCTTGATTGGAGTGGTCTGGGCCAAGAAAAGGAACTCCTGGAAACCTTCCCAGCCTTCAAGCCCAGGAAAGATTACTTCTGATGTCTGGCAGAAATGAGCTCTTGTACCCCAGAGCCTGGAGATCCCTCCTTTCCCAGAGCTCTGGCACTGGTGTCCCTCAGCCTTTCTGGAAGGCTCACCCACATGTGCTGGCAGCAGGGATCACCTTCCCCTGCCCCAGGTGACTGGATTCACTCAGAAGCATCAGCATTTTCTGTCTCTGACCCACCTCTGCACCTGAGCTGGGTTCCAGGACACAAGGGGGAAGGCAGGGGAAGTGTTTCTGTAGCAGCAGCAGTGTGGGAACACCCAGGAGCAGCCCTGGGTAGGTCAGAGCAGAGCCCTTGGAGCCCAGGGAGCCCCAGCCAAGTGTCCCAGGAGCAGCCCTGCCAGGTTAAGGGGATTTTACTCCAAGAGGGTCCCACCTCTAGAGCTTCTGTTCATAAAGGAGCCTGGAGCTCTTCTGTCTTGAAGATTGGTGCCCATGGCCAAGCCCTTGCTGGGCTGTCCAAAAAACTCAACCCAGGGCTCCTGAGTGCTGCTTTTGTCTCCAGCCTTTGCACCCTGGAGCCACCAGAGTCAGAGGAGAGGCTGGTCTTTGCTCTGGCTTGTACATCTAATCTGATGCCTCTCCACTTGGGAGGACAGTATTCAGCCCTAGGGTACACTGACAAATGTTGCAGGTTGAGTATCAGAGCACTAACAGCCACAGATTTTTATAATTTTAATTTTTATTTATAATTTTCCTATTTAATTAGTTTATTTCTTCTATGGAAAACAAATAACAATGTAGCAAGAATAGCACAGGCAACTTCAAGAGCCCCAGAGCCACCAGGCAGTTCTGAGCACTTGCTGGCAGCACAGAGTCTGTGAAACCCTGCAGAAATAACCTTGCAAACCTCTCAGTGTCTGTCAGGCCCACAGCACATGGCACAGACCCACAGGAGAGCTTTGGCTCTTAATTGGTGCTTGGAAAGAGATCTGAGCCTTCCTCCACTTGCTCTGTGGCTGCATCTGCTCACTGTTCCACCAGACAAATGCATGTTAGGAATAATTAGCATTAATGCTTTTGTAGGCATGATTTAAAGGGATAAAAAAAGCAAGGCCCATAGAGAACAATAATAATTTCTATTAGATGAGCTCATACAGCTGGAAAAAAGTGGATGAGCTTTCAGGTATAATAGCCCTCCTTCAAGAATAATTAGGAATGTAATTGGGAACAGCAGAAAAACACAGAATCATAAAATAGTTGGGGATGGGAAGGAGTTTTAAAGCCCATCTAGTCCAACCATCCTGCCACAAGCAGGAACATCTCCAGCTGCATCAGGTTGCTCAGAGCCACGTCCCATCTGACCTGCACACCTGGTCCATGCAAGGTGGGGGTGATGGTGACCCCCTCACCCTGCAGGGAGCAGAGAGGGGACACAAAGGGCAGGGGGGATGAGAATCCAGCAGGGGCACAAACAGAGCAGACCTGAAGTGCTGACATTGAGGAGGTGACTGTAGCCATCCATTGCTGGTCACTAAACCAGCACATGGCCAGGCTGGGTCTCAGTCTAACACTTTCCTTTTCAGCTCATACCTGACCCCTTTTCCAAGTGTGAAGGAATTAATGAGTGGGCAGAGCTCAGGCAGGCAGGAGGGAAGATCCAAGGACTAATGGGAGACAAGGGGAGCCCTGAGATGTTGCTGCATAAACACAGCAGGAACAGCAGCTTCCCTGGCGTGGAGTCCAAGAATTGCTCGCCAGAGTCTTTATGAGCACTCACCCTCTTTGCTGTGCCCTTTTTCCCAAGATACCTTCAGCATCTTTCTCCTAGGATGTTTAAAATATCTTGCACACCTCTTGTACATTTGCAGGGGCAAGCAGGAGGGCCAGGGCACCCTCAGCCTGAGGTGGGACCCACAGGGGTGCATCCCCTGGTGAAGCACCCACCAGCAGCAGAGAAGCATCAAAGGTTATTCAGGGTGTGACTGTGGGGTCTGTGGACACCTCTGCTTCCCCAGAGCTGGGCTGGGGCAGGGAACAGGACTGCCCTCTAAACTAGGACTTTAAACTGTCCTTTGAACTAGGGCATATGGTTAGCTTTTAGCTTAAACAAAAATGGAAAAGAAGATAGAAAATCAGTATAGCATAAGAAGAACTTGACATTGTCTTTTAATGGTAAAGGTAAAATAATCTGTGGAAGTGATGTTTAGAGTATAGATGATGTGAGTTTCAACATAGTTGAAATACATGACTTTGTGATAGAACTTTTTGAGGAGCCACCTCATCTTGCAGGTTTTTTTTCTGTTTTAGGAGAGGAAGTCTCAGATATGGAAAACTAATATTTTAATCTGATTATTCTCAGAAAGCAGATGATTCAAATCATGACAAAGCCTAAGCAATGGGAACAGAAGGTGGCAGGTGGGAATATTAAGGAAAGTGTGGTGTGTGAAGGCTGCCCAGAAGCCCTGGGTGTCCCAGGCACAAGTGGACATCACCAGGACAGGGTGGTGGGGGCTCCTGAGGGTGGTGTGGCAGCAGCACCAGGGCTGCTGTGGCTCTGCTCTGTGTCCCTGCTCTCTGGGGTGGCCCAAGGATGGGCAGTGCTGGAGTGAAGCTCATCCTATGCAAACAGGGAGAATCAAGTGAATTGCAGATATTTCCTTCTCATTCCAAACTTCCCAGGAGTGCTGGGCAGTGACCTGCAGGGGACTGTCCCAAGGCAGCTGGGAAACAGCAAAGGAGGAAGCTGGGACATAAATGTTGCTGTAAATGATGTAAACTGAGCATAATGAGGTGCTGGTGAGGTAACTGTGGCTCCTGCAGGCAATTCTCTCTGTGTCTGCTTTTGAGAGTCTTTAGAGCAGCACACATCAACCTCAGCGACACAAAAGCATCTGTCTGCAGTTGGGAATCTTGCCTTTGGTCACACATGCCTTTTACCTTTCCCCAGGTACAAACCCACAGTTACAAAAGGCTCCTGAGTTGGCAGAACCGAACACCTGAGGCTGAAATGCTCTCCCCTCCAGGTCTGACACACAGGAGCAGTGGTTGTGGCAGAGAGGATTCACCTTCGTTTCAAAATGTTGAAAACATTTTGAATCTATAGAAAAACAAATAAAGGAGGAATGTGTTTCTCTGATATTAGAAATCCTTGAAATGTCTGGGGTTTTCCTGCACATCTCTGCAGTAGACCAGGGCTGGGAATTGATCTGGGGACTGAAATGGGAAGTGAGGAGCAATTCCCAGGATGGCAGGCGGAGGATGAAGCCTTGAAGGATTGGGTTGTTAGACACAAAGACCACAATATGAAAAAGACATTAACCTAGAGAGAACATCCAAAGGAGGGCCTTGAGGATGGGGAAGGGGCAGGAGGAGAAGCCTGATGAGGGAGGTGTGGCTGAGTCACTTGATTTGTTCAGCCAGGAGAAAGGGATCTGAGGTTTGACCTCATCGGGGTCTTCATCATCCTCACAAGGGGCAGCTCTGATCTCTGCTCTGGGCCAGGGACAGAACCCAGGGAAGGGCTGGGGCTGGGCCAGGGCAGGCTCAGGCTGGAGCTCAGGGAAAGGTTCTTCCCTCCCCCAGAGGTGCTGGCACTGCCCAGGCTCAGGCTGGAGCTCAGGGAAAGGTTCTTCCCTCCCCCAGAGGTGCTGGCACTGCCCAGGCTCAGGCTGGAGCTCAGGGAAAGGTTCTTCCCTCCCCCAGAGGTGCTGGCACTGCCCAGGCTCAGGCTGGAGCTCAGGGAAAGGTTCTTCCCTCCCCCAGAGGTGCTGGCACTGCCCAGGCTCCCCAGGCAATGGGCACGGCCCCGAGGCTGCCAGAGCTCCAGGAGCGTTTGGACAGCGCTGCCAGGGATGGACAGGCTGGGATTGTTGGGGGGTCTGGGCAGGGACAGGGGCTGCACTGGGGGATCCTGGTGGGTCCCTCCAGCTCAGGGGATTCTGTGATTCTTTGACACTTCACACTAAGCAGCCCCACCTGTGTTTTCCTTTCTAGGAAGCCTCCTGTGAGACTGTGCTTTCCAGAAGTGCTGACTTGTAAGTACATTGCAGGAACCTTCAGGGAAGGAGATGAGATAAAAGCAGTGTTTTCTCCAAAACTGGTGCTGTCTCATCGTGTTTTCACTTGGGTTTTTTTTAGGCTGATTTCATAATAGAACTTGTGTAATCAATCTTTTTCTCTTGTCCTCAGCAACAAGATTTTGAACTGCTATCAAACATCAGTCACATGTGACAGGAGGACATGGCTCTCCAGGACAGGTTTGTCACCACATTCCTGTTTTGGGGTGTTTCTGAGCTGTCAACCACCAAGGATCTGTTGTGGTGATGCTGGAGCCCAGCCAGGCTCCCCCTCCAGCCTCCTGGGATGAGGGCACCCAGTGCAGAACCCAGTGTAGTGCCACTCAGCTCTGCCCCTAAATGCCACATTGTCACCACTGGGCCAGCCTGGGCTTTGTCTCTCTCACTCAGCTCCTCCCAAGGCCATGCACATCTCATTTATCGTGTTGGTGTCTTTGAAAGCCTCATCTGGCAGGTTGGAAAGCCACTCCCAGTCTCCTTCTCCAAGGTCAGGAGTATTCACGGGGGAGCTGCACAGACTGGAGAGCCCCTAGAGCTCCTGAAGCGTTGCAAAGACAGGAACATCTCTGTGTTGGGTTGATGTGGCCAGAAATGGTATTCTCTATCACCATCTGTTAACACCGGGTGGGGCAGTGATTCCTTATCTCCATGGCACATACCATCTGCTAATGGGCCAGCTTTAAGACAAGATGGGACAATCATCTTTATCTTTCCCCCAGCCCATCCTCCCTCCAGGAGAGATCTCCTGTTCATGGCCATTGAGTCCCAGGGCATGGCTGATAAAATTCCCTCATCCCATGGGAGATGCTCCAGCCAGGGGAGGAGCCAAGCCTTCCCTACCCAGATAAAAACGGAGATTTTGAACACCAGGTACCTTCTTTCCACTGGATTCCAGAGGAAAACTGAACCTTTCCACATCATCCCTGGAGCTTCAGAGGAAACTGCACCTTCTCCAGGAGCACTGCTCCAGCTGAACCACATCTGCCACTGCAGGAGGATGCAGCCACCATTGAATGGGACTGTGCCAACACCCTGACTGACTGACGGGTGTCAGCTTGGATTCTGACTCTGGCAGGGTTGGGATTGTTCTTTGTAATACTGTATTTCTATTTTAATTTTCCCAGTAAAGAACTGTTACTCCTAATTCCCATATCTTTGCCTGAGAGCTCCTTAATTTCAAAATTTTAATAATTTGGAGGAAGGGGGTTTCCATTCTCCATTTCAAAGAGAAGCTCCTGCCTTTATTGGCAGAGACCTGTCCTTCAAACCAGGACAATGTCCCAGCAGCAGGACAAGGTGCTGAGCACTGAGATGCCCCAGGCATCATCCCCTGCAAGGAGACAGATTTGTGTCTGGCTGGGGCAGTGCAGGGCAGGGCTGGGGTACCAGGGATGCTCTGGGCACTGTGGTGGCTCCTGTGAGGGGACAGGAGGCTGGGGCACACACCCACAGGAGATGTCTGCTGCCTCCTCCCAAAGATGGGAACTCCTGCATGTTTCTGCACCCATCACTGTGAAAACAGTGTCCTGGTTTTGTCTCTGGAAGGGTTGCAAGTTCCAGAGCACCTCATTTGCCATTGACCCCTTTTTCCTTCCCCAGTTCCAGTTCCATTGCAGCTCCAAGAGGTCAGAAATGCCCAGAGTTCTCACTCTCCCCTTGACAGGGCTGTGACATCTCTGCCCAACAGCAGTGCCTGTCACCACCTGGGCTCTGCTGGGACAAGCAGACACCTGGAGAAGCTTCTCTGGTCCCTTTCTGGGGAGTTTGGCCCCTCCTGCCAAACAGTGGGATGGATTCTGCTTGAGCCAGTGCTGCACAGGCACCAACCAGCACTCCTTGCAGTGGACTGGATGGAGGTTGTTGCTGTGTCCCAGGGTTCCCAGGGAGTCCCTGGAGGGTGAGGGTGACGTTCCTGGTGTCAGCCCTGCTGTGGGAAGGCAGGCATTCCATCCCACTGGGGAGCTTTCCCAGGGACAGCCAGGCTGAGCGTGGTGGGGGCACCAAGGGCTGCAGGGGGCTGATGTTCCCCCACGTGCTCCATCTCCATGGCTCCATCACATCACCTGGCCCAGGCTCCAGCCTCCCCTGAGGGGAAGAAGTGCAGGAAATCCCCAAGCAGTGACCAGTCTCTCCGAGGTGCTTTCCATCCCCTGCTGTGTGGCAGTCCCTGGGGACTGGGAGTCCCTGAGGACAAGCTGTCCAATCTCCTGGGACACCATGTGCAGGAAGCTGCAGCCCAGCTTCTGGCTGGTTTTCCAGCAGAAAATTGGAATGTTATCAAAATGCATTTTTCCCTACAATGCATTTCAAACACCCAAATCATGGTTTTCCCTTGGAAAATGTTCGGAGTTGAACTTCCCACCCCTCCTACTGCACATCTGACTGTGTTTTTGCACATTCAGTTCCCTCTGATTGCATAGGAGCTGGTTTGGGGTTTCTCACCAGCTTTGCCTCCAGTCATTGATGTTCCATGTGCCATGCTCTCAGCACTGGCCCCACACCTCCCTGCCTGCCCAGGAGCACGCTGGTGGCCAGGAGCCACACTAACTGCTCACATCTTGTTTGAACTCCCCCAGCCCTGTGTGTGCCCAGCTGCCTGCACGAAGGCAGAGCTCTGCTGGATGCTGGGAATTCTGCACATGAGTGATGCAGGGATGCAGTAACCTGACAGTGCAGGGGGAGGGACACCTCCATTCTCATCACCTGCTGTAGGATGGTGCTGCAGGCCCTTTCTGTGACAGCAGGGATTCCAGATGTGCCAAGCACTCTGCTCAGGAAGGTGGCAAAGGCCTTGGGGGCCTGGAACTCCTTCCTGTGGGGAGAGCTGGGTAAAGGCAGCACGGATGCCCATGGATCCCTAGAGCATGGAGCTGTGCTGCCTGGGGACTCCAGCAGCCACTTCTGAATTGCAGAGTAGGGTGGGCTCAGTCCCTCTCAGCTGGGAAAGCATTCAGGATGAGCACAGGGACTTAGGGACTGCAGTCCATCCTGGGTGTTGTCTGGAAAGAGCTGGAGACAGGGCTTGAACACACAAAAGCAACTAAGGGACTGCTCAGACACTCCCACCTTGGTTTCCACCCCATTGCTCCCTGAAGCTCCCCCACCACAGGAGCAGAGCCCTTGGGCACCTTCCTCTGCAGACTGCAGTGACTGTCTGTCTGTCTGTCTGTCTGGGGGGCTGGTCCCTGACAAGGACATCCTGCTGTGTCCCAGCTGCTGACACAAACCACAGTCCCCTGAGTCCCACAGTGGGGACACTGTGCCAGCCTCCAGGAGGGTTGTGAGGAGCTGCTGGCACCCTGCACTCCCTCTCTTGTCCTGTGCCTGCTCAGGCCTCAGGCTGGAATTTGGGGCTGTTCTCTGTCCCTGTCCTGGAAGGCAGCATGCTCTGACTGCATCCACTCTCACCTCTGCTGGAGCAGCTCATGGAGAGTTTTTCCTCCAAATATTCTGAGGGATAGTTTCTCTGTTATTTCAGCTTCTCTGTAAAGAATGTAAAATTCACAGATTTCTGTGAAACCCCAAATCTGCAGGCAGCCTTTCTGTGCTCCCCAGTGCTTCCTACAGAGGCTCAAGCCAGCTGCTGCTCTGACTCCTCAGGGTGAATTCAAGGATGACAATGCCACCAATTTTGCCAATTTTTTTTGAAATTCGTGATCTCTGATCCCAGGTCAGTGTTAGAGATCACATTTACAGTCAGTGTCTCCATTGGATTTGCAGTCCTGTCCAAACAGAACCAAAAATACTTGCTTCTCCTTTCATGGCTGTACACTGGCTGTCCTAAATTACATTCCAGTTCTGTGCTTATCAAAGAATCCAAGTGATTTGGCATCATTATTTGCTGTCTCACAGATTTTATCACCAGTGATTGCTTCCAGAGCCAAGGCAGGAATACTGAAGTGGCAACCGCATTGCAAATCCTTTCATCCCTGTAGGAACACCCACGTCCCACGGCAGCTCTTCAGTACCAGCCCTTGGAGCTTTGCCATGGGCACTCAGCGTGTGCTTTGCTCCATTTTACACCTCACATTAACCTTGCAGCTGCACACAGGAAGCATTTCCACGGCTTGTGTTCCAGTTACTGCTCTCAACTCCATTTCAGCTTTCTCAAAAGAAGAATTGTTTGGTAGCTCCACAAGGAGTGGCACAAATTGAACATTCCTACTAATTCCTAATACTTTTGTCTTCGATGAAATTCTTTATTGCCTTTTCTTCCACTGGGAGTGATGCCTTACCCCGTGGCAGGTGAAGTTTCCAGCTGGGTTCAGTGCTGCTCCTCTGAGGTTTCCAGGTTTTACACTGAGTTACTCTGGCTGTGGGAGGAATTACAGCACTCAGTGGCATGGGGACACCTCACCAACACCCCTGCCATGCTCATGTCCAACCCCCTGCATGCAGGAGGTGCCACATGAAGGGCAGGATCACTGCACTAATTGCTAACAGGCACCGAGGTCAGTTCTTGCCCTCAGTCATGGCCACGGAGGTTGCCACGATGTGCCAGGAGGCAGCAACAGGGGAAGCAGAGAGCATCCCTGGCTGCCAGGATCAGCTGGTGCATGTGGCTGTGCTCCCCACACCCTGGGAAAGCCCTGCACACTCCCTCTGCCTTCAGAGGATCAAAGAGGCTGAGGACACAGCAAGAGGGAGACCCGTGTGGTGACAACATCTGTGCTGGCTGAGCCTGGCTGCAGGGAATTGTCATCCTGGTGCCAGCACAACATGGATGGGAGGGACATGACCTGAGAGGGAAGCAGGCACTTTTCAGATCTCCACAACTGTGCCAGAAACAAGAGTCTCTGGAGACAAAAAAATGAATGGAGGCACAGAGGGAAGAGCCTGCCTCCTAAGCATGGTCATCCCAGACTCCTGGGCAACCCAGGAGGGACTCAATAGCTGCACTCCTCCCTGCAGGGAACTCCAGAGAATGAGAGGGAAAGAGCTCTTGCACTCCAAATAACGTTTCAAAGCCTGCCTTTTTCCTTTGTCTTCTCTGCCAAGCCACCTGCTGTGGCCAGGTCTTGACTTTGTTATTCTACTGCCATCACACCCACCAGGATCCAGGTCTGTACAGCCCACTCCAGAACAGTTTCTTCCCACACAACCTACTGCAGGTGCACCTGGTAGGCAGAGGATGGAATGGAGTCAGCTCTGTGCAGACTGAGGGTAGGGGATGCAACTCTCCTTGGCTTTCACCGTTTGTCCCTTCAAGACAAGCCCACACCATGTGAATCCAGCAAGGCCCTCAGCTTTATGCCTGGAGAAGTGGGAATGACACAGTGACACTGAAAAGGGTTAAGCTTTCCTGGAAGTCTGTTCCAAGAGCACAGCAGGGTTGGTGTGGAGCTCCACGCCAAGCACTGCAAGAGTTAAGGCGAGGTGGGGCCATTTTCGTTCTCTCACAAAGCGCATCACGACCTCCATGGGTTTCACTGCTTCCCCAAGCGATGGTCTGCAGCCTCCTGGCAGGGTCTCACAGCTGGAAGAGGCTGCACAGGGCCCTGGCAGGCTGAGCCCTGCAGCGTTACACAACGGCCATTTTGCTCCTGCAGCTCCTTCCCAGTGCATGTGGGCAATGTGGGACACAGGCAAAATGGTTTCCATGGCAACTCGCACTTCAGAGATGCCAGTGAGAAAATTTGCGTTGGGGGAAAATATTCTGCTTCAACTCACGTTGCAAAGGAAGGACGGGGGTGGGCTGCAGCAGCACCCCAGAAACAGCCATGTAAAAATATCCCTGGTGGGATATGCCCGGGCTGGCTGTGGCATTTGTCCCGCACAGTGACAAAGCAACACCCTCTCACTACCTGCACCCCTGCTGTATTTCTCCAAAAAGGCCAAAGTGGCAATTCTAGAGAGCCATGTGCTGCTCTGGACACCTCACCCCTCTGGCTCTGGAACGGGACAGATGCAGTCCAGGAGTGAAACTCAGTCTCTTTCTGCCATGGAGCTGGACTGCCCTCCAGATTTTGGCCAGTGGCTGCTGTGCCTCCATTTCCTTAAGGGAGGCTAATGGTAACCCAACAACAGGTAGATTATGAGAACCCCAAGAAATCTCCTCAGCAGAGAAATTTTAAGGTCATATCCCAGAGTAATTTGGTGAATTTAATGGAGGGAAATGGCTGGTTGCCCTGTGAGCTAACGTCTGGAAGAGTGGTGGCTCTGTCTGGAGGGACAGACCGAAGGCAAGGAACCAGGCTGAGCATCTGCTGAACATCTCTGCCCAGGAGCTGTGCTGGTCAAGGGAGAGTTCCCCAGCACTGGAGTGACAGAGCACTGACCATACAGAGTCCATGTCACACACAGCTGTTCCCAGGCACAGCTGCAGAAGTGTGCTATTCAGAGCTGCTGCAGAGCTGGGAATATTGGTGTGAAGAACAAACCCATAAACCGTGTTTTACCCCCAATCCCTGCTTTATTGAATGCCTGGTATGTCTGCGCCCTTCGAAGCACCAGGAATGCCCTGATCCCGAAAAGGGATTGCAGGTGCAAAAAGGCTGAGCGGGACCCCCAGAGCTCAGCCCCGGAGCAGCTGCGCACCCCCGCACCGGCGACACTCGCAGGAGGTGCGGGACGCACCCGCATCCCGGCACGGGGACAGCGGGACCCGAGCCCCGCAAGCGGTGCCCGGACCCCGCAGCGCCCCGCAGCGCCCCGCAGCCCCGCGGAGGGGGCTCTGCCGCAGCGCCCGGGCGGGCGGGGTCCCCGGGGCGGCGCGGGGCGGGCGCTGCGGCAGCGCGGGGCGGGCGGGGCGGGGCGCAGCGGCGGCGGCGGCGGCGCGGGCGTTCAGCACCGGGAGAGCGCCCGGCAGCGCCCGCAGCGAGCACGGGCAGCGCCCCGGGCCGGCGCATGGGGCCGCGCTGAGCCGGGCCGGCGGCCCGCGGCGCGGGCGGGCGGGGGCGCGGGGGCCCGGCGGGCTCCGGGCCGCCCGTGGATGAGCACCATGCGGCTGCTGCTGCTCGCCCTCCTCTTCTCGTCGTCCTTCGCCCGCGCCGGCTGCGACCCTAAGATCGTCAATATCGGCGCGGTGCTGAGCACCAAGAAGCACGAGCAGATCTTCCGCGAGGCGGTGAACCAGGCCAACAAGCGGCACGGCACCTGGAAGCTCCAGCTCAACGCCACCTCCGTCACCCACAAGCCCAACGCCATCCAGATGGCCCTGTCCGTCTGCGAGGACCTCATCTCCAGCCAGGTACCCCGGCACGGCCACCCCCTCCCCGCCCCGTCCCCGGCGGGAGCCGAGCCGCCGCCCCCGCGGCCACCCCGCCCTGGCCCCGCGGTGCCCCCGGCCGAGCGGCGCCGTGCGGGTCCTGCCCGGGCCGGGGCGCGCTGCCCGCATTGCAGCCTTTATGTAAGCGCGGCCGGCTGCGCGCTCCACGCACCCCCGGGCACGCACGGGCACCCGCACACAGCCCGGGCACACAGGGGCATCCTCAGACACCCTGGGGCACACACGGGCACCCACACACACCGTGTGGCACACAGGGGCATCCTCAGACACCCTGGGGCACACACGGGCACCCACACACACCGTGTGGCACACAGGGGCATCCACACACACCGTGTGGCACACACGGGCACCCACAGACACCCTTGGGCACACACGGGCACCCGCACAGCCCCCAGGCACACACACCACCCAGGGCACTCATGGCCACCTGCAACCCCCACCTGGGTCACACATGGGCTCACACACACACCTCAGGGCATACACAAGCTCACACACGCACATGGGGTGCACATGGGCATCCACACACCCACAGGGCACACACTGGGTTCACACCAGCACCCTGGGGCACACCGGGACACCCACACAGCCCTTGGGCCATCCACAGGCACACACACACACACCACTCAGGGCACACATGAAGCCCAGGCAGGCACAGATTCACACACAAAGCCGAGCACATATAAACTAACACAGACACAGCCCTTGAGCACAGAGGCTCACACATGAAGCTTAGGCACACACAGATTCACACACAGCCCTGTGTGTGGGCACACACAGACACACACAAAGCCCAGGCAGGCACAGATTCACACATACCAGGACACACACAGGCTCACACACACACATGCTAGCAACACACAGGCCTCCATGCACTGAGTGGGTGCACATACATGTTCACCCAATGCTGTGCATGCACACAGCAATGTGCATGCACACCCACACCTCACACAAACACACCATGGGCACACACAGGCACACACAGAGCTACGTGTGAGCAGACACAGGCATCCTCAAATTGGAGGGAGATGTGGGCACGAGGAACTCTGTGTTTGCACACAGACTGTGCACTCACACGTGTGGGAATGCCCATGGGCTGCATTTCGTGTGCACACACACTCCATGTGCACACACACACACACACACACACACACACACACTCCATGTACACACACATTCCATGTGCACACACACAGATTCTATGGACACACACACAGATTTCATGTGCCCACACACACATTCAATGTGTGCCCACACACACACACTCCATGTACACACACACATTCCATGTGCACACACACACACATTCCATGTGCACACACACACACACACTCCATGTACACACATTCCATGTGCACACACACAGATTCTATGGGCACACACACAGATTTCATGTGCCCACAGACACATTCAATGTGTGCCCACACACACACACACTCCATGTACACACACACATTCCATGTGCACTGCTGTGCAAACATGGACTCACACACAACACGTGTCTGCACTTGTGCCAGCGTGCACAGCTGCTGTGACACATGGACACACACATCTGTGTGTGGGGGCCTGGCACACCCACAGCCACAGGCACGCCTGGGACAGGGGCACATGCAGCTGGGGCAGGCTGTGCAGGCACAGCATACACAGACCACAGACACAGGGCACACACCTGCACAGACACACAGACACACAGACACACAGACACACAGACACACAGACACACAGACACACAGACACAGTGTGCACACGCGCACAGACTCGCTGTGTGCTGTGTGTGACTGTGCACACGAGCACAGAATGCTCCTCCCTCCTGTGCCCGCGGGTCACTCTCATGGCACCTGAGGATGCTGTCCGAGCCCTCAGTGCTGGTGGGCGCAGCCTGGGGTGCCTCTGGCAGCCCGTGGCCCGACCTCTCCACGTCCCGTGCGTGTGCTAACCACCCCAGCCGTCAGTCGGGGCCATCGGGGGGCGGGCAGGCAGGCACAGACCCACCCCCCGTCCAGCACACCCCCGTAATTGCCCAAGGTCCGCGTGGGCCCGTGCGCAGGAGCAAAGGCGCACCCGAATTGCATGAACGCCGCCAGCCCAGCCTCACCCAGCCCAAGGCACAGAGAAATGCTGTCCGCAGCCAGGCACACGCAGCCAGCGAAGGCAGGGGCTGGAGGGGCCGCGCGGAGCAGAGCTCAGCCTTTGTAGCTCAGCTCCCCGGTGTGGAGGATGGCTGGGGACAGCCCCGCGGTGGTGGCCAGGCCGGACAGCGCGGACTGTCCACGGCCCGCGCTGTCCCCTGGCAGCAAGGGAGGCTCAGCCGGGTCCCGCACTGAGCCGAGGCTCCATTCACTGCTCCTGGCTCCTGGTTGCCCGTGGCCTCGCCCCCTGCGCGCCCGGTCCCCGCGCAGAGCCCGCGGAGCGCCGGGCTGGTGCGGGCACAGCCTGCGGGAGCGGGCGGTGCGGGGCCGCACGGGGGATGCGCTCCTGCGGCTGCTGCCTCGGGCGGCCGCTCTGTCCCACCACGCAGGGGCTGTCCCGGCCGCTGTGCCCGGAGCAGGGGGTGCCTCGGTCCCGGCTTGCTGGCGCCGTGCCCGAGCAGGGGGCTGCGAGGCAGAGGAGGGGCTGGCAGCCTGCGCACGCAAAATGGCTCCTGCCGGCGGCTGCCGTGCGCCGCTGTACAGCCCGAGCCCGAACAGCCAGAGCCCTGAACAGCCCGAGCCCCGACAGCCCGAGCCCCGACAGCCCGAGCCCGAACAGCCCGAGCCCCGACAGCCCGAGCCCTGAACAGCCCGAGCCCTGAACAGCCCGAGCCCGAACAGCCCTGACAGCCCGAGCCCTGAACAGCCCGAGCCCCGACAGCCCGAGCCCGAACAGCTCGAGCCCCAAACAGCCCGAGCCCGAACAGCCTGAGCCCCGAACAGCCTGAGCCCTGAACAGCCCGAGCCCGAACAGCCCGAGCCCCGACAGCCCGAGCCCTGAACAGCCCGATCCCCGAACATCCCGAGCCCGCACAGCCCGAGCCGGAACATCCTGAGCCCACACCCTGGAACAGCCCGAGCTGGAACAGCCCGAGCCCGCACAGCCCGAGCCCCGACAGCCCGAGCCCGCACAGCCCGAGCCCAAGCATCCCGAGCCCGCACAGCCCGAGCTGGAACAGCCCGAGCTGGAACAGCCCGAGCCCGCACAGCCCGAGCCCGAACAGCCCGAGCCCCGCACCGCCTGCTCCTTCCCCAGGGCCCTGCCCCAGCCCTGCTGGGTGCAGGTCCTCACCCCCAGCATCAGCACCGGGCATCTCTGCCCAGGGCATCCCCTCCTCCTGCATCCCCAGGACCTTCCCAACCTCTTCTCTAGCAGTTTCTCCCTACTCCCACGTAGAGTCTCCAGCCCCTGCCCCAGCTCCTCTGCACCCTCAATTTACTCCCTCCCAATGCCAAGCAGGATCTCTTCCCCCCCAGACCCCAGAGACCCTTCCCCAGGCAGGCTTCATCCTCCTTTCCTGGCAATCTGTCCCTCCAGCCCGGGCGCTGAGCACATCCTGGGGCTTGGGCAGATGCTTGGAGAAGGAAGAGTTATTTCCTCCACACATCGAAGTCCTTGCACTGATTCGCCCTAGCTGGAGACCTGTCACCAGCTGGGGACATTCCTTGTGCTGTAAAAGGGCATCGGTGTAATAAGGGATCCCCGGGGATTGCCCAGCTCCTTCCTCTGCCTTTGGCACAAAGCAGGATCCTGCTGGAGACCAAAATCCCAGCTCTGCCGTAACAGCAGAATTTTGCCGAGATCCTCCTTCCCCATTTTGGTATAGCCCAGATCCTGGGCTGCGGGCAGATCCCGGCTGCTGCCCCCGCCCTGCAGGCTCTGCCGTTCCCGTGTGCCCAGGGCCAGATGGCTGCCTCGCTCCTGCCTCGCTCCTGCCTCGCTCCTGCCTCGCTCCTGCCTCGCTCCTGCCACAGTCCCTCCCGCTCCTGCCACAGACCACTTTGCTCGTAATAGTCCGCAGAGGGAATTACAACCGAGTATTAAATGTGTGGTTAAAGAAATCGCATTACACTGTGTGACTGCAAGGGAGATGCTTCCCTTTAATCTGTAATCCATGGATCCATTAGTTTAGCAAACAGAGCAGTTGGGCACAGCATTCCATTAGGACATAACCCTGAGCAGAGCCATCACCTCCAGCTGTAGCACAGCACCCCTGGCTCCCAGCACAGCCCTTCCTTCCCCATTCCCAGTCATTTCAGTGCCCTTATCACATTAACATGGGGCTGTTTAGCATTGCAAAAAAGAAAAGGGAAAAAAAGAAATCACGCTCTGTGGCCGATGCGCTCCCGTGAAATAATGTTTGTGTCGTGTATCCTGTCCTACAGGTCTATGCAATATTAGTTAGTCACCCTCCTGCTCCCAACGATCACCTAACACCAACACCTGTATCATACACAGCTGGCTTCTACAGGATCCCTGTCATTGGTCTGACAACACGCATGTCTATATATTCTGATAAGGTAACTGATGCATGCTTCTGGTCTGGTACCTCATACATGTGCTGTAAATCAACAGTGCCCGTCAGGAGAGTTAATGATGTCTACACTCTCTCTGTGTCTGTCCGTCCACCCTCTCCAGCCCAGCTTGCAGCTCCCTCTCTCTCTCTCCTGCATTCCAGGGCACATAATTTATTTTGCAGCTGCCAGTGTTGACCTACATAGTGCCAGATGATTCCTGCAGAGCTGCTCTGCCAGGCTGCCAGGCTCGCTGCTCTCCAGCCACTGCCAAGGCAGGAGCTGGGTCCTGCCCTGCTCACTGCTGGCAGCCAGGGGGTCCTGGGGGATCTGGGGGACTGGGGAGGGGCAGAGGATCCTGTTTGAGCCTGTACTTTGGGCAGGATCTCTCTGGGGCTTGGAGGTTTTTTGGTTGCATTCACTTATCTGGGTTTGTGGGATATTGGTAGGAAAGATAACAGAATATCCTGAGGCTTCATATGACATTGAGTCAGGTCAACGCTCAAGACAGAGGTTAGGGTTCCAGTGTCTCAGCTGTCCCTGTGGGAACATGGAGACTTCCAGTCCTGCCATGTGCAGGCAGTGCCTGGGCAGCGAGGTGCTGCCCTGGTCCTCAGCTCACAGCCCGTTTGGCAAACACCTACAGCTTTAGTAAAGGCAAACAGAGGAGCTGAGCAGAGCCAGGCCTTCCAAACACCATTGCAGGATTTTATCCAGGCACACGAGCTCAGTGGGTGAGATCGAGCCTGCTTCACAGCACGAATCGGCCTTCACTTGGAAAATGTGAATGTTCACAAATGCAAATGTTCAGTGCAAAAATAGTCACTCCACCTACATGCTAAATAAAGTCAAATTTCAGGAGGAGGGGCAGAGGCTTCTAGAGAGGCACCAGCAGCTTGCTTGGCTGGAGCAGCAGCAGGTTTTGGCATCTCCCACCAGGGAATCCATGGCAGGGTGGTCAGCAAACCAAGACCACAGCAGTGGTGGTGGTGGTGGCTGGTAGGGCTGGGGACCTGCACACCCTGGCAGGGTCCCACCAGGTATGGTTAGATAGAAAGGGATGGCACCAGAGTTGGCAGAGCAGGCAAGAAGTGTTCTGGAGGGATTTGCTTCTTGCTGCTCTGGGGTGGAGATAGATCTGACAGAAATGTCACTGAGACGGTCCTTGTCACACGGCCCATGGTGGCAGGGAGAAGGGACCTTGCACCTCATCTCTGCTCCATCTCTGCAGGGCTGTGCCCGGCAAAGCCACTGCCCACAGTGCCTGAGCCTGGAGTGCTCACCCTGAGGGGCTGGCTCCATCCTCTGCTTCTGCCAGTCCATTCCTTTTTGAAACACCTTTTCTGCAAAGCAGCCTCATAAACCCCACCTGGCTCACTTCAGGGCTGCAGGAGAGACCCACGGCCACAGTGGTGAAGCAGTGACTCCTGGCAGGGAGATGCTCTCCATGGAGTATTTGGGGTGCTGAGCAGGTTCAGGGCTCTGAGGTACACTTGGCTGGCAGAGACTGGGCAGGGAGCCCAGGCTGTCCACCCTAACACCCCTCAGAGCACTCCTGCCTGGATGGCATCATGCTCAGCCTCCCGCCCACCAAGGCTTGGAGCTCTCTGAAGAACAGGGAGTTGCAGGCAGGAGTTGGGGCAAAGGCAGGGACCAGGTGGAGGAGCAAAATCTGTTTGGACAGTGGAGGGGATAGTAAAGGTGGGAGCAGAGTGGGGGACAGAGGGGTGTGGAGCTGTGGGATAGGACAGTGGAAGGTTCTGCACACCCCATGCAGGACAGGCTGGCTCATGACACAGGGACATTCAGCTGTTCCCTTTTTGGTTTGCAGTGATCAGCTTGCCTTCTTTTTCGGTTTAATTCAGGAAATTGTATCTTTCAGTTTAGTTTCTATGGAAACAAGCTTGTAGAGGATCACTTTGTATGTACGCCCCTAATTGGTTTTGGAGGCATCAGACAATTTTAGCAGAATTTCACAGGGGGCTGGTTGGGTTAATGATGGTCCTCTCAAGGTTACCAGAGGGAGGAAAGTGTTGACCTCAGCATGGACAGGTTTGCCCAGTACCTTTTGATGCTCTCAGAGCATCTCCAGTCAAGCACAGTGGTCCATGAGCTGTGGCCAGTCTTTCAGCAAAGATACTCAACGGAAGTGAATTTTACTGCTCACAGTA
Organism: Muscicapa striata striata; assembly: GCA_030060385.1. NCBI lineage: Eukaryota > Metazoa > Chordata > Aves > Passeriformes > Muscicapidae > Muscicapa > Muscicapa striata. The sequence goes on along the minus strand of JAREIS010000217.1, from coordinate 940,342 downwards.
TCCAACCAACTATTTGTTCTAGAAATAATAGTACAGTTATCAAGCAGAGCACTCTGGTGTCACTGAGACCTTCACACCACCCACCACGGTCCTGCCTGTCTGGGGAGAGGTCTCTGGAACCCCAGTCACACTGAGGTCAGCAGGGGCTGGAGGAGAGAGGGAGTCTCAAGGTAAAGGCAGCAGAGTGGTTCCCATCACTGTGGGGTCCCTTGCTATGGAGAGCCCTCCAGGGACATCTCATGGATTGAGCATTGCAAAAATCCCCTTCTGATAGGTGGGCCCCTTAGTGCTCCTGTCCCCCACAGGTCATTGGGGTGTTTATATCTCCTCTGCATCTCAACTGAAAAAAACAAGGTGACATTGACACCTTGGCACCATGAAAAATGTGAGGTAGCATGGGGTGTGAGAGCAGAGCCTGGGTGAACGCACAGCTCAGGAGACAGGAAGGTCTGTGCTGTTCAACACCACCATGTGGGACCTGGCCTACATGTGGGGCTGGAGCGACACCCTGGGTCCCCAGAGGTGCTGAGCACCTCACCACCCCGCAGCATTATTGCAGCAGAGGATCAGGGAGATGAATTAATAGATTAAAGATACCTGCTCTGCTGCTGGAAGGTCTGGAAAATGGAGTTTAGACATGCTGCAGCTGGAGAGCTTTTTCAGTTCCAGCACCAGTTGAAGTGAGGTCTCCCTCTCCAGTCAAGGGATGGCTTTTCCCTCTGGTTCCTGATCTCAGTGCAACCACTCCAGCTTGTTCACTGAAAACGGTTTTCTTCTCTATTATTGCTCTCACTGGCAGTCGATGCTCAGCAGGAGCCCTGTTAGTCAGGGTGGGAAGGTGCAAGTGGGGAGAAAAGTGGCTCTTGTTGACCAAGGTCAGGGTCAGTACTCCACTGGCACCCACAAGTGATGACTGGAGAGGCTGCTTGGTGCAGCACAGAGATGTTTGCCCTGGGGGTGGGGAGCACAGCCCTCAGCAGGACAGGAAAACCTTCAGCAGGGCAGGAAAAGCAGCAGGGCAGGACAGACCTGAGCAGGACAGGACAGACCTCAGCAGGGCAGCCTAGAATGTGCAAGAACAGACCAGGGTAGTGGAGAGATGACCTGATGGAACCCCCCCAACCCAGCAGATCCCCCCAGGCTCTCAGATTCCAGCTGGGAGCAGGACAGAGCAGCCTCACTGCCCCACAGTGGCCCTGCCCCAGATCTGCCCCGTGCCTTCCTCTGTGCCCTGCAGGGGAAGGCACAGAGTGTGCTTTAGTTTGAGCTCCCCGTCCCTCTGTCCCCAAAATCCCTCCCTGCCTTCCTCTGAGCTATCTCAGCGTTATCTCAGCTCCCTCCCACATCTCCAGCTGTCATGTGGGGCAGTGGGCAGGCTCCTTCCATGGACACACTGGCCAACACTTCTTTCTCATGCCCAGCTGGTGAATTTTACCAAATTTTCAGGAGCTTTACAGAATGGGATCTCTGTCAATCTTTTTGAAATTTCCCAGGCAGCTCAGCTGGGGAGAGCATTGCTAGAAGAGGGACTGGCCCCACTGCCAAAGGTAATGAAGCAAAAGCACATTGCTCCCTTCAGCCTGTAGGAAAAATCACTCCCCCAGCGATGGGCTCTGAGCTGGGTGAGCCCCTGGGCAGACAGAAGTGAAGAAGGTAACAAACCCTTCACTCATGGCGCTGTACAAGGCCCTGATGTGACACACAGGCACTGCCTGCTGGTGCCCAGCCATGGCCTTTCCCCTATGGATAAAATCTCCATGCAAAGGCACCCCCAGTGCTCTCCCCCCAGCATGGTACATCCTTGTGCAGGTGAGCACAGGATTCCAGCACCAGGCACATTCCCTGCAGGGGTGGCTGCACTCCTGTGCTTCCTGCAGGTACAGGCTCACAGTTGTGCACAGCCTGTGCTTTCACACATACACATGATCTACTCTAACAGCTCCTCTTTGTATGGACTTGCATCACATATTTGCTGTGCCCAAGTGCTGACCCCACACAAAATCATCCCAGAATCCCAGAATGGTTTGGGTTGGAAGGGACCTTAAAGCCCATCCAGTGCCACCCCTGCCAGGGCAGGGACCCCTCCCACTGTCCCAGGCTGCTCCAGCCCCAGTGTCCAGCCTGGCCTTGGGCACTGCCAGGGATCCAGGGGCAGCCACAGCCTGCCCACCCTGCCAGGAAATACCCCAACCTCCCAACCATGTTCACTCTGGTGCTTTTTGGCTCCAGCCCCCTGGGTTCCTGCTGAGCTTGGGCACCTGGATTTCACCCCAGCCTGCATTTGTTGCCTTTTTGCAGAACTAGAATGAAGTGATGGAGCACAGTGCTGGGCACTCAGGTATGGCTGGGCTGGAGGGAAGTTTGCACAGGCTGGGGTTGGTGTGAGCCATTGCCATGGTCCCACTCCAGCACTGTGACTGGTGCCAGGAACACTCAGAGGAGAGCAAGGGCTGAGTATCCTACAGAACATCCTGCAAGGTGGATCTGTAATGAGGAGCAGTTTTTGCTGTGTGCCTGGTCCAAGGGGAGGGAGTGATGACCCTCGGCAGCCCCGAGTTTGAGTGCCTGGAGCAGCTCACAAGGGCAGAGCAGGTGCAGCTGAGTGAGCCCACACCCTGTGCTGGCTGTCTCACAGAGGTTGTGCTAAAAACCACAAGTCCTTTTGAACAGTTATTTGCCAAAAATGGGCTAATTAGGGTGCATAAATCACTGCACTCATAAATCACTCATCCTCTGCAGTGCAGCCAATTGCCTGTGCCCAGGAGAGCTCTGTGCTGGGTTTCAGAGGGGTGTGACAGGGACCTGTGGGATGTCACTGTGTGTGTTGGAATGGGGGGTATCACATCACACCACATCACACCAAGCTGCATTCTCATCTGTCTCTGCACAGCACAAACTGGACATGTGAACCTCTGGGGGACTCCACATTCATTTTTCTCCAATCTTTAGCCCTTGCAGAGATGCTCAGGAGCCCCAGGTGCCTCAGAGAAACTGCGAGTGCTCATCCTGAGATCTCAGCTCAGCACTCAACATGAATTGTTCTTCATTATCCTATTTGAAAACCACAGTTCAAGGATCCAGGAGCTGAGATATCACCAGAGTCTGTCCGTGACCCTTTTGACACCACCTCAGGAAGCAAATTTGCCTGAGCTGTTAAACCAAGTTTCCCCCTAACAACCTTGCGGTAATTTTTTCCTCTGAACTCTGAGATATGTATTTACAATACTGAAGAAAACCATGATGGGTTTAAACATCATTTTTGCAAGCTGGTTGGGAAACTGGAAAGTAATTTGATGCAATGTATGGAAATTTAAAAAATTTTTCATTTCAAAAAGGGATTAAAATAATTTTTATAGAATTTTGATGTTTTAACCTGTGTTTCTCAAATTTTTTTTTTTTTTTTTTTTTTATTTGGCTTCTCTGTTATTTTTTCAGCTCTTTTCTCTCTTCTGATTTTTTTTTCCCACTTCCAGTTTCACTTCTCCTGGATTTCCTGAAAGCAATTAAAATGCTCGGGTGTTAAAAATTAAAAATACTTAGACCCAGATAGTGTGCCTTAGGCCCAGTCTGTGCATCTGAATCTGGAAATTCCTGGGCATCTCTGCTGACTACCAAGAGAACTTGAACACTGTGTTAGTGTGGACACCATGGTTGTTTTTCCATTGTTTGTCCCTGTGGGGCTTTTCCCCAATCCCATGGGTTAGTGCTGGTTTTGTGGAGCGAGCTGATCTTCCTGGTACCAGTCATACTCTGAGAGTCTCACTGGGGCTCTCCTGGTTTGTTCCCTCCTCTGATTAAACATCCACCCTTCTCCTCAGTGTCTCACATTCAGGAAATGTTCCCAGTGCTGTGGTGGCTTTGCTGCTCCCCCGTTCCCATGTGTTGGGCTGGGGCAGGAGCCCTGAGCACAGCAGGGACTTTACATCCTTTTCTACACATTTCATGCTCTGGTTTGATATTATCACCATGTTGAGTGTGAGGAGGAGGATTTATTTGGTGTGTCTGTCCCTCCTGTGTGTGTTCGTAGGGAACACGATGCCTTTTCCTTTCCAGTGTGTATTACTTTGGCCCACTCAGGACATTTCTGACCCATTCTGAGTCTGGTCTCTGGATGAGCAGGTCTGGACAAGCCATTTGGTCCAGACAACCATCTCAGCCTTAGAGAAAGAAATGTTATGGTGCTTTATTTTTGTCCTCTCCAGTTCTGGCTCCTGCCTCCCTCCAGCACGTAGCTGGGATGTCAAGCAGGGTCCATGCTGAGCATGAGCACTTTCACTTCCTAATATTTGACTCTAGGGCTTTTTGGACAAGCTGCATTTGTTTGAAAGCTCTCTGTCAGCTCCAGCTTTTGGTCTGATTGCTCCCCTAAGAGCGCTGTACTTAATTAGGCTGGAATTGCTATTGCACAATCACCCAACCAGAACAATGTTTTTAACTGCATCAGAGAGGTTTGCTGGGGCACGGGTCCAGAGCTGCCTCCTTCTGCCTGCTGCTGCAGAACAGGCTGACCTAGAAACAGCCAGGGACCATGTTATAAAACTGTCTTTCTGAACTTCTCCCATGGCAAATAATGAATACACAGCTGCCTGTACCTGCCTCTTGCCTTCTGAAGGGAATTCTTTTGTTTTTGATGTCCATTTTCTGGTAATTATTTAAAAGGTCAAGAGGCAAGGCTATATTTGCACTGAACACTGCTGGTCATTCGTGGCTCGATAGGCTTTTCTCCTCTGTGCATTTATGGACCACAAAGCAGAAACCTCTCTTTGCCATACTCCGGTTTAACCACAGAGAGCTACAAAGTCATGTCCAGGGTTTGTTTCCCAGCCAGAAGGAAGGATGCAGGTCCCAGAGGTTAGCCCAAGGTGTGCATCCCAAAATGGCTTTGTGATCCCAGCCCTGTCCCTGTAAATGTGGCTGACACCCCCAGAGTCTGTGTTGAGCTCTTGTTCTTCCTTGCAGAGCATCCACCTGTCCTTTTTGCGCACGGTCCCACCTTACTCTCACCAGGCCAACGTCTGGTTCGAGATGATGAGAGTCTTCAACTGGAACCACGTCATTCTGATAGTCAGCGACGACCACGAGGGTCGTGCTGCACAAAAGAAGCTGGAGACCCTCCTGGAGGAGAAAGAGTCCAAGGTCAGTTCCTGAACATTGTCTTGTAGCTTTGTTTAAGCAACAACAACAAAACTAGAAGTCTTGGGCTGTTGTATGTATGTAGATTTCTGTATGTAAAACACCTTTTCTTTCCATTGTAACATGGCTAACATGCTTAAAGCATCAACAGTGTCTGACTAGTACCTGACAGAACTTTGTACTTTATTCATTTCACTTGCTTTGCCATGGTCAAAATCTCCTACATGTAAATCGACTACAAAATGAAGGGAAGGATAACCTGGAGCTCTGCAAATGCCTTGCCCAAGTTTCCCACCCAAGGAGAGGGCCAGTTGCTCAGCTTAGGGAAGCACCTGTCCCACTGCAGCCCCCCTGGGGCCAGGCAGACCCAGAAGTGCCAACCCCACCCTGAAAAGCAGCTTCTGAATTGGCTCCCGGGGGCTCAGCTTAGTGCTTAGGAGGGGCAGGGCTGTAATGACCCTCTGGTAGAGCTGTCAGCCCCTTCCCATCTCCATCGAAGCACATGCCAAACGCTGCTTTCCTGACACCCCATGCTGTCACAGGGCGGGTGTGGGACCTTGCACCTGCTCTCAGGGCCAGTGAGAGCAGAGAGGGAGGCAGGGGAGGGCCGAGAGGTGCGGGAGGACAAAGCACAGACCTACGGTGTGGAGGGAAAGGACTGAACAAGTGTTCAAGACAAGCAGAGAAGGAGAGCAAAGGAAGCTGTTTGGCTACAATCTGGAAGGCAAGGAACCACTGTCTATCGTACAGGGTGGAATCCCAGCATGTCCTCTCTCCTGGGGCAGGGTGAGGTCCCTTCAGATGGGCAGAACCTGAGTTCATCCAAGTCTCCAGCACATCAGAGCATGCACCCATTTGGGGATGTTCGCTCCTGGGTCACAGGCAGGGACCCCAACCTGCTCTCTCCAGCCCCACCTGCAGCTGCTAGACATTTGGCAGTTTCTCAGCTGTTGAGGATATGTGGCCATAGACACTTCTTGTGGTTTGAGTTGGTGGCTGAGCTGAGAGATGGGCCCCTGGGACTGCTCTTCGTCACTTCCCTGGAGGAACAATTGCTGCAGGAGTGCAGGCTGGCCCAAACCACACTGACCAACAGACTCCTGATTTTGGCAGTGATTTTCAAGAAGTTTCGTCTTTGCTGCATCCCAGGCTATCACAAGGCACAGATGTTCCACTAGCCACAGAGGGATCCTCCTGCCTCCAAAGGCAGCTTCCCACTGGGTGACAGCAGGACAGTGTTTTTCTCCAAAGCCTCTTCCCAGCACAATGCCCTTCATACAGGGAGAGCCATTGTCAGTCTCTCATCTCTCCTCTTGTATCTTTTGAATTCCACTTTCTGTTTCCATGTAGTTCCCATGCATCCCATTTTGCTGTTCCCTCTCATGCCTTCACTCCAATTTGCCCCATGGGGTGCTCCAGGCACAGGGTACATTTCTTCTTCATCCTGTCCACCCCACGGGAAAGTCTTTGAGAGCTTGAAAGATGGGGAGGGAGGGTCTGTCCTCAGACCTTCCCCATATTTGCACTGCATTTACCTCATGTCTTGGTGTCCCCTGGCAGCCCCTGCGCTGCTGCAGATGCTTGGGCCACTCTACAGCCTGGGGCACCTGCTGTGTGCCAACAGGTCACCTTGTCTTCTCTTTGGGGTGTGCCACTGTATCTTGTTTCTTTTTCCTTTGAGAAAAGGTCAGACAGACTGGTCTGACTGGTCTTGCAGGTGGCAGATACTCTGTTGGGGCTTTCCTGTCTCCCTCCACCTCTTCTCTCCGATCTCTCTTCTGATCCCTGATGTGCTGACGCTTTTCATGCCATGCAGTTGTACCATGGGCCCCTCCCCATTCTCTCCAAGGGCAGCCTGGGTGCTGGGGAGGGAGCAGACAGGATACCTCATCTTGACCTCTTCAAGGCTTAGATCACAGCTCCTGAGGACATGGAGGACCTGCTCAGGGTCAGAGACTGACCTGCCCATCCAAGCTCTTGGTTTGGGGCACAGCCAGCCCTGTGTGCCAGGCAGGCACCACTGTGTGGGTCTGCACCTCCAGCAGCACCCTGAGCCCAGCTCTCAGGCCGTGCTGGCCAGTCCTGGAGTGTTCCATGTGCTGGCCTTGTCCTGGGGCTGTCTGCAGCCACTCTCAGCCTGGAGCTGATACTCCACCCAGTACAGCTCTGCTTGTCCATGGGCCTGCTCTGCAGGGAGTGCTGGACTCTGTGAAACCAGAGCTGGCAGGTCAGAGGTGGCAGGTCCTTGCTGTGTGCCTGCCTTTCTCTGGGACAGTGGTGTTTATGACAGTGGCAATTCTGTGAGTGAATGCAGGAGCACATGGTGGAAAGGGAACTTCTGATTTTTTGGTCCCTGTGTGAAACATGGGTATCAGAGATGGGCTGTGGGACCACATGCAAAAAATGGGAAAAAGAGGACTACTAGTGTAGTTCTGGAAACAGAGCTAGTGACAAGGAGAGGTGAGCAGGGGCCAGCCTTATTGCTCCCAAGACTCTGCTGACCAGCCTGGGCTGAGGTGCCAGCAAATCCTAGGAATTTCTGGTTGGAGGCTGCAGCATGGATGTCCAAGTTTTTGGCCAGATTGATAGTGCCTGGGGTGAAGTGACCAGTGTTGCCTGATTGGAGAACATTCCTGCTGTCCTGCTGCATCTCTGGTCTCCTTGTAGCAGTCATTTCTCCAGGGCTCACTGCAGGCCCAGCAGGGGCCACTAAGAAGCCACTGCAGAAATCCTCACTGTGGGAGGAATGAAATGAAGGCAGACCTGGGCTCCCAGCAGATTTTGCCTCTTCAGATACTTTTCTTTGCCAAGACCCAATTTCTTTGAGCAATGAAAAACCTGTTGGGCTGCATAGAAGGAAAATAAAGGAAAGATCCTACGGCTGCATGGAAAGGAAACCTGACAAGATGTCCTGCTAAAGACTGGCCTGAATGCTCAAGAAAAGGCAAGCTAATTAGTTTGGAAAGCAAGATGAAGAGAAATCTGTTGGTCTGAAGAACATCCTGGGAACATGGAACCCTGTGCACCAGGATCAGGTTCCTTGCAGGGATCCATTGTCATCAGGCTCTGGAAAAATGGAGATGGGAGTAGAGCTGTGTCCCACATCCCATGTACACAGATCATGGACTCTCAGCTGGGTCAAGGAGAAGATGTCAGACTGTGTCCCACCAAAACCTGCCAAGCCCTCTCCTGAAGGCACCATCGGGTTGCTGTTATTGGCCTGGCTGCAGGGGCTGCTCCCAGCAAGGTCCTGGCTCTGTGCAGCTGCTGCAGGGTCAGGGCTCTGAGCAGGGGCTGGGGGCCCTCAGCACGAGAGGAAACTCCAGCAGTGGTGCCCTGCCCCAGCTCCTCTGGGGCCAGCAGCACCAGTGGCTGAGGGAGCAGAGCAGGGAAGGAGCAGGATCTGTGTTCCAGTCCCATCTCTGCAGGGTCAGAGCAGGGAAGGAGCAGGATCTGTGTTCCAGTCCCATCTCTGCAGGGTCAGAGCAGGGAAGGAGCAGGATCTGTGTTCCAGTCCCATCTCTGCAGGGTCAGTGCATGCCTCAAGCCCCTCTGGCATGCTCCAGTCAGCAGCATGGAGACCACCAGGCAGTAAGCCCCACTAGCCACACTTAGGGACAGGTTACGGGCACCCCGGTCTCGGGTAGCTGCACCTCCCAGGGCCACCCGTGTGCTGCAGAGCCATGAAGTGCCCTGGCCCTCCCCAGGGACCAGGTAAAAGCTGCAATGTCATCCCATGTTCACCATTGCTTCATATCGCCATGCTTTGAGCCAACACGAGATGTAGAGAACTTTATCTTTCTCTTTTGGATGTCAACAGAGCTCAAAAAGCTGTTCCCTCCTCTCAAGGGGTGAGAGGTTCAGCTGAGACACCTCACTTTGTGTGGACTGAGGGTGGACAGGATTATAATGCTGATAGTGATGCTAGTAATGCTAGTACTCTTGCTGTAACAGTTTGCCTTTATCCAGCACTTTCAGTACACAACATTTTGTCCTTTACTTCCACAGTAATTCCATGGAAACCCCATCACTTAGGCCCTTAGATTGTTTCTGAGCTTAAGATAAAATTCCTTGCTGAAGAATTCCCCAGTCCCTCAAGGGAAAATGCAACTGCATCGCACCAGCTGTGACACTCAGGCTTTGCTCTCAGATTGCTCCGTGACGCTCCTGTGAGAGCTGAGGCACAATCTCTCCTGATAGTGGTTTTTGCGAGCTCCAGCGTTATAGAGACCCTTTAGCAAACAGTGGAGGAGGAGGTGGATGTTGGATTGCTTTACTACACGTCATTTTCAACTGTTTATAATATTCTTCTGTGTCTACATATTTTCTCTGTGCACATTATTCATCAGAGTAAAAAAAGGAACTATGAAAACCTCGACCAACTTTCCTATGACAACAAGCGAGGACCCAAGGTATATATGCATGGAAATGCACGCCGCCCACCAACCTAACTAGCAAATGAAAAATAGCCACAGCCAACAGAAAAATAAAAAAGAAAAAAAAAAAAAAAAGAGAGAAAGAGAAAAAAAGAAAAGAAAAGAAAGAAAAAAAATCCATGACCATGTTTCTTGGTAGCACGTTTTTATGTTGAGATAGTTTGGTTTGGACTTGAGAATGGAAACTTAGCCAGCTGACCCTGGAAGCATTTCTTTTTGAAACATGCATGTGAACCAGTAATTAACTTGCAAGTTCTTTTTTTTTTTGAAAAGTTGAACCAACCCCCTTTCCTCCCCAAAGGAAGCGGTTCCTTGGTGTAAGTTGCTCACTTTGATTCCCAAAGGTTAACCCTGTGCAATATGTTTTTTTTTCATTTCCCATTTTTGAAAAACAACAATCGTTTGAGTTTTCAATTGCATTTCAAAGCCTTTTTCTCTTTCCTGTACAATGCACGCCTCTTTTTGGGTCTTGATTGACTTCAGTTTGCATGCACAGTGCAAAAAAAAAAAAAAAAAAAAAAAAAAAAAAATTAAAAATACAACCAAAAAGCCAAAACCTTAAAAGAGAAAGGAAGGAAGGAAAGAAAGAAAAGAAAGAAAGAATGAAAGAAAGAAAAGAAAAAGAAAAAAAACAAACTATAACCAATCTTATTTAGCAGATTTTTGTGCAGTTTAATGAATTCTCTTGACCCTTTTCTAGATAGCATGGCTCTCACCACCAATCCTGGGGCTCACTCACTAACCAGCTTTGCTCACACTAATCACAGGCTGAGAAAGTGCTTCAGTTTGACCCTGGAACCAAAAATGTGACATCGCTGCTGCTGGAGGCGAAGGAGCTGGAGGCCAGGGTCATCATCCTCTCTGCCAGGTGAGGAGGCCGTGCTGCCCCTTCCCCTCCCTGCTCTGACTGTCTCTCTCCCAACGCTGCCCAGCGCTGGAGTCAGCATGGATTTGGGGTCTGACAACCTTCCAAGGAGCCTGAGAGCCCCCCAGGCGCAGCCCCCTGCCCCCTGGGGGGGCTGCTAAGGGTGCTGTTGGTGCTGCTGGCCAGGGAGTGACCATCCCTGGAGTGGCTGGTGTGGCTGCAGAAGCAGCTGGAGTCACTGTGCTGTGTCCTGCTCCAGCCAGGCAGGAGGGGAGCCCGATGGCCCCAGGCTTACAGCACAGTGTGCAGGTGCTCAGCAGCACTGGGAGCTGCGGGGTCAGGCCAAGCTGAGAGCAAGGTTCCCGTGGCTGCAGCAATACTGAACAAGTTTAAGCCACAGTGACATGTCTGAACAAGTCCAGGCCATGGTCTGTATCATATGCACCAGCCAAACTATATTTAGCTGTTTTTCTCCCTATTTTGCTGCCTAGTTATTTTACTGCATATTTTGCTGTTTCTTAACACGCTTAGTTGTTTTTCTGTATATTTCTTAGTTTAGACCAATGTTTATAACAGGTGCACGGAATAAGCCATTTTTGAATGTTTTCTGCAACTTGTTAAAACCCCTCAAAGCCACTGAAACATAAATTGTGCTAAATTAAAAAAAAACCTAAAAAACAAAATAACAAAATTTTAAAACCCAAAATAAAAGTAAGCAGTAAAGTTCTAAACAGCCACCAGTCATTGCACCTAAAAAGCTCATACAAAGCATGTAAACAGCATAAAAGCACCAATCAAAAAATGCATAATCGTGTAAAAAGTACTCTTAAAATGTATAATTAAAATTAAAAAGCAAACAATAAATCAACTTCTGCATAATCATATTAATTTACTGTCCAAAAGTCCCGTTTCTCTAACACATGGCATCCAGGATTTAGCCATTCCCAGGAGAACCAGTAGCCAGAGTCACCTGGGGTGGTGTCCCCCCCGGCACTGCCGCACCCTTGGGGTCTGACAGGGGCAGCAGGAGCCACATGGCCGTTCCTTTCCTGTCGTTGCAGCGAGGATGATGCGGCCACGGTGTACAGATCAGCGGCCATGCTCAACATGACGGGCTCGGGCTACGTGTGGCTGGTGGGCGAGCGGGAGATCTCGGGCAATGCCCTGCGCTACGCCCCGGACGGTAGGCACCGAGCTCCAGGCCGCTGCAGCCGGGCTCGGAGGAGCCCGAGAGAGCTGGGATGAGCGACCTCTGCCTTCCCCGGGACCCCTCGGGCCGGGGGGACGCTGGGGTGCCGTGGTGGTCCCAAACGGAGGCTCCCTCACTCTGCACTCTGCTCCCTTTGTCTGCAAGGGGACTCAGTCTTGAGTCCTGAATTCAAATCCATGAGTCCTGAATCCGTGAGGCCCAAATCCATGAAGCCCAAATCCGTGAGGCCCAAATCCGTGAGGCCCAAATTCATGAGTCCCAAATCCGTGAGTCCTGAATCCGTGAGGCCCAAATCTGTGAGGCCCGAATCTGTGAGGCCCAAATCCGTGAGGCCCAAATCCATGTCACTGCAGCTTTGCAAGCTGCCTGTCACCCGGGGGAGGCTTGGGCAGGGCTGTGGGGACAGAGCTCAGGGTCTCAGTGCTGCCCAGAGCCCGGCCGCACTGGGTGCCAGCCCAGCCACGCTGCCCCTGCCTGCTCCTGCCTGAAGCTCAGGCAGCTTCCCACTGCATCCAAGGTATCCTCAGCCCGTAGCCTTGTGCTCACTGTCCCAAGAGTTGGGCATGGGAGTAACGCTGGAGTGACGCCAGGAATGCTGACCCGGCTCCCCTCTGCCCACGGCAGGAGTGATTGGTTTGCAGCTCATCAATGGCAAGAACGAGTCAGCCCACATCAGTGACGCTGTGGCCGTGGTGGCCCAGGCCGTGCATGACTTGTTTGAGAAAGAGAATATCACAGATCCACCGCGGGGCTGCGTGGGCAATACCAACATCTGGAAGACAGGACCCCTTTTTAAGAGGTATTGGGGAAAGGGTCCTGCTGGAGTGAGCAGAGGACCTGGTGGGGGAGAGCTGGAAAAGGTGGGAGCATGTGGAAAAGGTGGAGAAGGACATGGTGGCTTTGTTCAGGCTATCTGTCATTAAAGCTTTGGAGCATGTGGCACAGGGCTGCCTGTACTCTCCTGCATGATTTGTGTGTGAGGGCTACATCTCTCCCAGAAAAACTCTTGCAGACAGGCTCAGGCAAGGGCACCCAGTTTTCCCAGGCTGTTTAGACATCATTCTGGTGCCTGGCACCAATTCAGTCCATGTCAACCCATGCTACCCTGGGCAATGCTTAGACAGCTGGGATGTGTGGGCAAGGAGGAAAAGACTGGGGACTATGGTCTCCTCCAGTCTGGAGCTTAATTCCATGGGTGGAAATGGGAGAGAGGGAGGCTTCTGTCAGATCAAGGTAGAGGGATATTTCTGTCCCATTTTATCTCCGTGCTGTGGACAGGTTTCCTGCTGAATATTCCAAGGGCTGTGGCATGGGTCCAGTGCTGCAAGCAGGGCTTGGTGGCAAGAGATGCCATGCATGGGACAGGTTGTCCTGGGCTGTAGCAAACCCTGGTGCTGTGGATTTGGAGGCTGGGGTGTCACAGATGGGAGCATGTGCCTGTGGGGTCCTGCTGCCAGGGCAGGGGGATTGGCAGGTCCTGCATGTGCTTCCAGACCCCAATCCCTGAACACTGCAGGTGCTGGGGCCACAGGGGCTGTGCCTTGGTGGAGCAGCCACTTCCTGCAGACCCGAGCTCTGTTGAGCATGAGACCTGCAAAGCCTGGAGATTGTTTTAGAGGCATGTGTGACATCTCCTGCAGTGACAGTTTTTGGCATGAGAGAGTCAAAGCTGTTCTTCACAAGTGGCTCAGGCAATCCTTGTTCATCTCCACTATCACCTTTCTAGTGTTTGGAGGCTGGTTCTCTCCTTGGTCATGTTTGTGTGTGCCTGGGCCACTAGCCAGGCTGGGATGGACAGGTGCCAGGCACAGCACCAATGCTGTAGCATAGGCACACCTCCCAGGGAACCCCCAGAGTAAAGTGTTCAAGAGGGAGTGGGACTGATCTGGTGGAGAACAAGGGGCAATAACAGAAGATATGGTAGAGAGCATTTGGGAAACTGATTCCATCCACCAGGAGGGGGTGACTACAGGTCTATTAACAGAACATAGGCAGCCTTGGCTGGACTTTTACAAGGTAGTGACCTTATGGCAAGTAACCGAGAGGAAGCATTTGCCTTTCTGATGCCTTGTGAGGCGTCTCAGTAGCACAGCAGGGGATCTAGGTTGTCCCAGCTGTGTTTCTCTCCATAGGGTGTTGATGTCCTCCAAGTACTCAGAGGGTGTCACCGGCCGGGTAGAGTTCAATGAAGACGGGGACAGGAAATTTGCCAACTACAGCATCATGAACCTGCAGAATCGGAAACTGGTCCAGGTTGGGATTTACAACGGCAGCAATGTACGTGCAGGCCTGGCCTGGGGTAGGAGGGGTTGAGCACTGGGGTGTCCACCTTGGCCTCATGTCCATCTGCTTCCTCCGGGATTCATCACAGGTCCTGACCAATGACAGGAAGATCATCTGGCCGGGGGGGGAAACTGAGAAACCTCAAGGCTATCAGATGTCAACCAAGTTAAAGGTAAGAGCAAATGGCATTAGGGGCAGGGCTTCTCAGCTCTCTGCATGCCAGGCAGTGACTTCATCTGCCTTCCACCTCCACAGCTGCTCTGCAGCTGGCAGCAGCATTTGCAAGGCCAGTATGGCCATTCATTTGTCCTACTCTTCATTAGTCCAGCAAGAAAAATCCCATTCCCACTGGCAGTGAGTCCTTTGTCCCCACAGAGGTGCTATGGGTACATTGCAATTGCTGCTTGACTGAAAGGTCCAGAGCAGGACTGAAACACCTGCATCAACTTGGGGCATGTGACAGTGTCTAGAGCCCCTTTTCAGGCACTAGTTCTGGCTGTGTGGTGTCTCCCATCAGTCTCCTGTTAGGGAAAGAGATTTTGAGGCTCAGGTGAGAGTGCCACATGAAGGAGGACATTCCTCACCCTGGGTGCAGGGAAAGCAAATGTTCTTAGTGTTCTTCTTGGCAGTGCTAACAGCTGGATTTCATGATCTTAAAGGTCTTTTCCAGCTTAGAGGATTCTCTGATTCTCTGATTCCCAAATTCTCTGACGCCAGAGATGCTGGGCTGAGATGGCAGCTGGGGAGGGCACACAGCTCATGTGAGGAGGGCAGCCCAGCTCCTGCCACAGGAATGCAGCTCTGAGGGAAACACAAATGAGAGGGTATTTGTGCTTCCCCTCACAGATTGTGACCATCCACCAAGAGCCCTTTGTGTATGTGAAGCCCACTCAGGCAGATGGGACCTGCAGGGAGGAATTCACCATCAATGGAGATCCTGTCAAAAAGGTCTTCTGCACTGGACCCAATGAGACCATCCCAGGTAACTCGGTCTGTTGGGGACTGTCATTCCAAGAAGGAGTCCCAGGGAGGGTGCTGACTCATACAGGAGGCCCAGAGGATGAGGCACAGAGAGGTGACAGCAGAGCTGGCCCCCACACTCACCCCCATCAGCTCAGCCTCACAGCAGTGCTGTGCAGGAGTTGGGCCCTGGGATCCAGGGATTTGTGCCCAACAGAGTCTTTCCCACTGTCTCTCTTCTGGATGGGCACCAGGGCTGCTTTGAGGGATTGCATCCCAAGCTTCTGTCTCCTGGCATGTTCCAATTCTCTCTGCCTTGATCTCTAGCAGCAGCAAGTACCCCAAGGTGTGCTAGCACATGCTGCACTGACACAGCACCAGTTTCAAATTGTCACAGAAACCAGCATCAGAATCAGGAGTGAGCACCTGGTGTGGGGTGGGAGCTGCTCAGCAATGCCAGGCTTGCCCAGATCCACCTGAAGGTCATGCCCTTGGCTCATCACACCTTCCTGTGCACAACACCACCCCAGAATGGTGTCCTGGGCTGCGTTCAGCCTGCTGGGCTCATGTCAGGACTCCTCCAGCACATGTACTGAGCCCTCTCCTTGCCCTGCAGTGGGTGGGTAGCACCCCCTCTCAGCCCACCTCACTGGGACATGGCAAAGGAACGAGACCCCTTTGTCCCCAGCCTGCCAACACCCACAGGTGATGGAAGCAGTGAGAAAGAGTGGTCAGGTAGAAGGCCCTGAAGGATAACATGGTTACATCCCACATGGAGCCAGAGCCATGGGGTGGCTGCTCTCACTGGGGACAGGCACAGACCCTGTGTGGGGTCCCTGGCCAAGGGCTGCCCCCTCATGCCCGTTCTGTGCCTCCCCCAGGCCGTCCCACCGTGGCACTTTGCTGCTATGGCTTCTGCATCGACCTGCTCATCCGCCTGGCAGGGGTGATGAACTTCACCTATGAGGTTCACCTGGTGGCTGATGGAAAATTTGGTACCCAAGAGCGGGTGAGTTTGGGCAGCCTGTGATCATTCTTTGCCTGTATTGTGTGTTGAAACACCCCCATGCCCTTCTCCTGAGCAGGGTGGGGGGGAAGGGCAATGCAGGATTCCTAAAAAGTGTAGGGTCCTGGCTGGTGGGGGATGTGTGTCAGGGCAGGGGTCTGACCCAGCTTTGGTTCCTGGCAGGTGAACAACAGCAACAAGAAGGAGTGGAATGGGATGATGGGGGAGCTGCTGAGTGGCCAGGCAGACATGATTGTGGCTCCTCTCACCATCAACAACGAGCGGGCTCAGTACATCGAGTTCTCCAAGCCCTTCAAGTACCAGGGCCTCACCATCCTCGTCAAGAAGGTACAGTCTGGGTGGGATGTTTTGTAGAACACAGGTGGTGCCCGTTCCCCAGATTGCACCAGTGCAGCCCCTGCAAATTCCAGGCTCCAGGCTGCTGGTTTCAGTGCAGGCTCTTGTCTGCACCAAACTGACCCTTCCTGAGTAGCAGCAGGAGCTTGGGGCAGGGCAGGGCCCCCCTGGGTCCCTCCAGGCGGGCAGGGTGCAGGCGTGGGGGTGCCAGCGCTGTTCCCCTCTCTCCTTTGTGCAGGAAATCCCCCGCAGTACCCTGGATTCGTTCATGCAGCCCTTCCAAAGCACGCTGTGGCTGCTGGTGGGGCTGTCTGTGCATGTGGTGGCAGTGATGTTGTACCTCTTAGACCGATTCAGGTGAGTTCACTTTGGGCCACTCAAGATCTGCAGGGAACCGGGAGGTGCTCCTGGGAACTGTCCCCTGGGTCCCTTGCTTGGGCACAGTCTTGCAGCCCTTTGGGGGCTCTCACAGGGACTTAACCCGCCTGCTCTGCCTCACCAGCCCTGGGCTGAGGCTCCTGGCCCCTCTGGCTGCCTAAGCTAAGGGACACAGATATGTGGGGCAGCCAGCGTGAAGAGATGTGGAAACACACCTGTCAGACCAGGTGCTGTACAGATACCTGACCAAGGGGACTGTCAGTTTCTGGGCTCTGAGAGAATGTCCTCTCAGCCTTCCTTGGCCCTGTGGCAGCTCTTCTGAGGGCAGGAGAACCTGTTCCTCTCTCAGGCCCTGTGCCCAGAGACTTTGATGGCTAATCTGCAGGGAGCCCTCTGTGCTGCAGTGGGAGAAGCTTGAGCTGGCCAGGGTCAGATGATCTTTCTGGTCTGGAGAGTGTGATGGGGCCAGTACCAGTGTGAGCCAGACAGGGTTGCAGGTCAGCACAGGGAGTGTGCAAGGCAGTGGGACAGAACAGGGAAGACCTGCTTTGGACAAGGCACAGTCTGTAGGAATGAGTGACACTGGACTGCACTAGGACACGTAGGGCACAGTGGGGAGCCCTGGGAGTCAGGGCGAGGGGAATGAGAAGGGTTCTTCTCTTGTTTTCCAGCCCATTTGGCCGGTTCAAAGTAAACAGTGAGGAGGAGGAGGAAGATGCTCTGACTCTCTCCTCAGCCATGTGGTTCTCCTGGGGAGTCCTGCTGAACTCTGGCATTGGAGAAGGTGAGTCCAAGCTCACAGCAGGACTGCTCTGCCCTGCAGCCTCTTCCATAGCCTGCCACTCTCACACAGTCCCTGTGGGACCTCATTTCCTGAGCCCTCCCTGGAGCAGGCTGATAGGAGATTTGGTGATGCTGAGTGTTGCACATTTGTGGCAGTTGTCAGGGCTGTCCTGCCACCCCCAGCACCAGGCCTGTGAAACAGGCCAGGGAAACTTGGGCTGGATCCCTTGCCCAGGGCTACCCACCCTTTCAAGGTGGTACACAGTGTGCCTGGAAGGAGCTGGAGGGTTTTTTGATTCAGGCAGTGCAGAAGCTCCTTACACAGCTGCTGGCAGAGCAGATAGATGCTACACATCTGTCATGGTGTGACTGGGGTTTGCCAATTTTAATATATTTAACTTCTCTTGGGGATAGGATTTAGGAGTAAAGACAAGGCAGGCTTAGAACTTAAAAGGGTATAAGAAGAAATATATTAATAACACAAAACAATTCAGAATGAGATTTCTAGATTATTCCCTCCTCCCCCTTTCGTCATACCAGCAACATTAAGAGGACACGTCAGTCAGTTATCTACTTAAATAATCACTTCAGTTTACTCTAGAGAGAAAAGTCCCTTCTTTTAGTTTAGGCTTAGAGGGTGTCTCACTCTCATAACTTGCATCCGCCCAGAAACCTACAAATCGTGGTTTTTTTTCCTCCCATTCTCACAGTCCTTCCAGAGCTGTATTATGGGTTGTTGAAACACATGGGGTACCATTTTAAAGGCAGGCTGCTGAGAACACAAAAGTCTCTTTATCTCATTCTTCATCAAACATCTCTGTTCAATATTCCAGTCCCAAAAACAGAGAGCTTCATTTTCGAGGCAAAAAAAAGTCTTAATTTCAAGCACCTAACCTCCCCAAGTATATTCCACAGTTTAAAGGAATTTCAGTGAAGTCACAATCCCCTAGAGCCCACAAAAAAAAAGGTTTTCAGCTACTTATCAGTGGCGTCTCTTCATCTCTCCATCAGGAAACTCTGTCTTCATTCCGCTGACTTCTGTAATTCTTCTTGCTTTATTCCTTTCATTCCGGGGAGCTCAGGAAAAAATCTAGAGTCTCGTTCAGGCACTGAGAGTTAAACTTGTATCCTTGGAGCCTCTCTTCTCAGAACAGGGGGAAAGGAGAGCCTCAGTAGCTCTCCCATCCCCTGCTCAGCCATGCTGCATAGAAAAGGAAAAACCGGGCTGAGCAGGAACCGGGGAACTGAGCCGAGCCGCGGCCCCCGCCGAGCCCAGCCGGGGCCGGGCCGGGCCACGTGGGCTGCCGCGGGGCTGGGGCTGGGCCAGACCGGGCCGAGCTGGGTCCCCCAGGGCCACCTGGGACCTGGGCCCGCCGGGGCCGGGTCCCCCCAGGGCGGGGCTGGGCCGGGCCCTCCTGCCGGGGCTCGGGCCGCGCGGGGGCCCGGAGCCCTTCAGGCTCCTGCTCACCTGCCCGACCGGAAGGCAAAAGACCTGAGCTACCTTTCTTGCCTGTGATTTGTGAAAGCAAAACAACCTTCCAATTGGTTTCCTGGGCTGTCAATCACCAACCCAGGTTTCTGACTGGTCCTCGCAGCCTCAGGGGAGGCTCCCAGAGAGGGCACTGTTCTCTTGTTTCAAGCCCTCGTGGTCTTCAAGAGGCTGTCTTGGGGGCTGGGCTCCCCTCCCCCTCCCTGCTTCACGTGTCCCCAGCACAACATCTGCAGCTGCCATTAGGCTCGTGTGGATTGACACAGCTTTGGCAACCAAGCCAAGCCCTCGTGGTGCCACTCTGATCTCTCCTCTCTCCCTGCAGGTGCTCCCCGGAGTTTCTCTGCTCGTATCCTTGGCATGGTGTGGGCTGGCTTTGCTATGATCATTGTGGCTTCATACACTGCCAACCTGGCAGCCTTCCTGGTGTTAGACCGACCTGAGGAGAGGATCACAGGCATTAACGACCCCCGGGTAATGACCCCTCGCTTGCTTTCCCCTTCCCTGGGGCATATGACATGGCTTGTGGTTCCCAGAGCCTTGATTCACCACGGCTGTGATCTGTGCTGGGGGGCCAGACCCAGGGAGCTCTGTCTGGGCTGGTGCTGATGAGTCTGAGCCCCTGCCCTGGGTGGGAATGGACAGACATGGGCAGGGATCAGCAGGAAAACAACCTGTCCAGAAATAGCCTGTCTGCAGTCAAAGTGCCTGCCAGTTCCTGGAGAGCCTCCTCTCATCAACGAGGAAACAATTCATTATGGATGAGTTATAACTAATGAAATCGTCCCTGCGGTGCAGTCAATACTCTCCACATGCCTCAAATCCATTTCCTGCTCTGGCAAGGACACAGCCACAGCTCACAGCCCAGGCACGCAGGAATGTGCCCTGCAGCAGCACTGACCCACAGCATCCCCCACCCTGCTGTGTGCCCTGCCCATGGCACTGCCAGCCCCATGGCATCCCCAGGCCTCCTGCATTCTCAGTGCCACCATGTCCCTGTCCCATGGCATCCCCTCCCCCAGCACCATGGCCCCAGAGCATTCACTGTCCCTTGGCATTCTCTGAGGAGATCAAGGTATTCTCTAGGGAACAGGTCCCTGAAGGAGATGGGAAATGGGATAGGAAACAGCTTTGGGGTGAGAAAGTTCTGCTGGTGAAGGACAGAAAAAATAGGAGCCCTGCCCTTGCCTTTCAGCTGCGCAACCCTTCGGATAAGTTCATCTACGCCACGGTGAAGCAGAGCTCTGTGGACATCTACTTCCGACGGCAGGTGGAGCTGAGCACCATGTACAGGCACATGGAGAAGCACAACTATGAGAGCGCTGCTGAAGCCATCCAGGCAGTGAGGGACAAGTGAGTGGGGCCAGCACCTTGCCTGGCCACGCTGGGAAGGGCTTGAGGGAGCTGCAGTGGGGGGAGCAAGCAGGGCAAAGCTGGAGAGAGCTGCGGTCAAAGCACGGTTTGATAGGATCTCCCAGCTGGGGCTGGGTGGGATCTGTCCAGCCTTAGTGCACCCCAGGTCTCTGGGTGGGGATCACCAGGTCTGCGTGGGGATGGCACAGTGAGAGCCCTGGCCATGGCCTCCCTTTCTGGCCTCTCCTTTCACCGAAGCTGGGTGGCTTCAGTGTTTAAATCAGGGCTGGGAGCACCCTCTCTGCTCCCACAGAGGCTGCAGACAAGTTGGGCTGCTCAGCCTGACCCCCCCATCCTCCCTGTGTCCTTGCTCTGTGTCCAGCAAGCTCCACGCCTTCATCTGGGACTCGGCAGTGCTGGAGTTCGAGGCCTCCCAGAAGTGTGACCTGGTGACCACGGGGGAGCTCTTCTTCCGCTCTGGCTTCGGGATTGGGATGCGCAAGGACAGCCCCTGGAAGCAGAACGTCTCCCTCGCCATCCTCAAGTCCGTACCCGGCTCTTGGCGTGGGGCTTGCCCCAAATGCTGCGTGTGTTGGCACGCAAGTAGCCTCGTGCCAGGCACTGCCAGCCACCCTCCAGACCTCTGCAGGGACAGGGGTCCTGGGGGCTGCCCTTCTGTCCTGACAAAGGGGACATTGAGTGACTGGGGTGGGCACCCACAGCCTCAGCTCTGGCTCGCAGGGCTGGGGAAGCAGCAGGGGACTGGAGGGAGGGCAGAGTAGGGCAGGGAGCAGAATCATGGTCAGCCAGGGGTGTAGGCAAAGCTGGCAGAGAGCAGCCATCCATCACAGGTTTCTGTGAGCAGGGTGTGGGTGCTGCCATCTCCCCATTCCTCCCTCAGGGCTCAGCCTGTCCAACAGCATTGCACTGCCCTGGCTTGGTCATCCAGGGCTTTTTTCTTCCAACTCTGGCTACTCCTGTTACACGAGGATATGTCAGGACCCCTTCTGAGTCTGAGGCTTTTACACCAGCACTAACCTGCAGTGTGGGGTGTCACAAGTCAGGCTGATACTGTGGGTGAAAAGGGATTTCCTTGTATTACTTTGGAAATGCCACGCTCGTTGCAGGCAGAGAAATGTCACAATGCAGAACGGGCAAATGGGAAGCAGCAAGTGAAGGGAGGGAGCACTGGGAGATCCATTTTAGGAGAGACACCACCAAGGTCCTGCCCAAGATGCAGAGGTGAAAGGCCTGAGAGAGAAAGGGCAGGATGGGGAAGATGGGCAAGACCCAGGGTGATGTAGGGAGCCATGGACCCTGTCTGTGGGAGGGTCTTAACACGGTGATGGGTGGCAGCAGGGCAGATGGGATTGGGACAACCACGTAAGAAACCTGATGAGGCCACATGAGTCCTCAGTGTCCTCCTGGGAGAGGATGAGGAAGCCCAGGGCTACAGATGGCCCAGGAAGGTGGTGGGAGTGTACCACGAATAAGAGGGAGGAAAGAGCAGTGAGCCTGTGGTGGGATGTGGGCTCTGTGCCCACTCCATCAACCTGCTCAGGCAGAAATGGGTGCTGTGACAGCAGCTTGTGTCCTCCCAAGCTGTGACACCAAGCTGTGTGACACCAAGCTGCTGGTGTGTCCCAGCCCTCACTGTGCGCCACAGGGAGCTGCCAGGCAGCAGTGCCCTGACCTAGAGGGTGCTGGAGGTCACCAGAAAGGACTGGGGTCCATCATGGCCTGAGCTCCAAGTGGCCCTGGCAGGTGGAGGAACTGTGCCGGAGGGAACTGGAAGATGTGATTCATGTCCACTTCCTGCAGCCTTCTCAAAGAGCTCTCAGAGCACTGCCAGCTCCATCCTTCCTTGGGAACACACCTTCCCCATGGCTTACATGTGGCTCTTTTGGCAGCAGCTGCTGCCCCAGAGCTGCCACAGGGGCAGTGGCAGTGGGAGCTGTGGGTGTCTGCTTACAGCACTGCACTGTGGGTGGGTTCTGTGTGTGTGAGCACACAGTGCTGGCAGCCCCTGCAGCCAGCCCACACTCACTCTGTGCAAAGGCCACACGTGCACAGGTGTGCACACACAGCCAGCACATCATTGGCTCTTGTGGTAGCAGGCTGCAGGCAGTGCAGAGTCCTAGGATGGAGGCACAGAGTGTGTGCCCCAGCTACCTGTGGCTGGTCCCCAGTGACTGCCCCGTCCTGTCTCCTTGTGCTTCCAGGTCCCACGAGAATGGCTTCATGGAGGATTTGGACAAGACTTGGGTGAGGTATCAAGAGTGTGATTCCCGTAGCAATGCCCCAGCAACACTCACCTTTGAAAATATGGCAGGTTTGTTCTGCAAACCTCTTTCTCCTTCACTGGGTGTCGTGCTTTTGCTCAAGATATTCTCCTCTCTGAGGCTCTCATCTCAGGCCAAATCTCTGCTGCTTCTGGATTTGTGCTTTCCTAGTGCTGGGGGGCTGCTGAGATGGGCTCCATTCCCACCTTGTTCTGAACATGTCCACAAAGCTTCCCCCACCTTCCCTGGGTGCCCTTGCTGGTGGGGCTGCTGCCATACAAGCATGGCTCCCCTCCCTCTGCCCTGGCCAAATTGTGGCTGTCACAGTGCAGTCAGAGCTGTCACCAATGCAGGGAGGAGAACTGCACCTTGGGGGAGGCAAGTGAGAACCCTGCTGCAGGAGGAGGCTCCCTCCCAGTCCTGAGGAGCCCTGGGCAGGGTCAGGGCAAGGATAGTTGATACAGAGGGGGTTTCATCTTGCAAATACCATGAGAACCCCAAGATAGGCTCTCCCTTTGCCCTGAGGTGGTGCTGCTGGTCCTACAGCCAGACAGTGCAGTGATGAGGGATGAGGGGTGTCAGATGGGACCCTGTCCTCACCAGCCCTGCTCCCTGGGTTACAGGCAATGGAGAAAGGGGTATTTTGCTCCATCTCCTCAGACACCACTCCAGAAATGTCAGCCCAGAGGGCTGCAGGCATCCAAGGACAGCATAAAGCTCTGTGCATGGCTGTGCTTCCTGACGAGCCAAACTGGGGCACCAGGGCTGGATTCTGGTGCAAACAGCCCCACGGTCCTGGGGATCGGGTCTGCCCTGGGGCTTGCTGTGCCTGTCCCCAGCATCGCTGCAGCTCAGTGCTCTGTGCCCCCAGAGCTGGCACTGACATCCTTCAGGTGCCCAGGCTGTGTTCCCCTTTGGGCCCTCCAGGACTGTGGGGAGAAGGCGGGGGGGGACCCTGGGTTGGCAGATGCTCCCGTCGCTGAGCATGATGCAGAAAAAAAGAGGGGTCAAGTTGCAATTTCCACTGCCCCCTGTAACTTTCCTGCTTATTTCAGGTGTGTTTATGCTGGTGGCTGGAGGTATTGTTGCCGGGATATTTTTAATATTCATAGAGATAGCTTACAAAAGACATAAGGACGCACGGAGGAAGCAGATGCAGCTGGCGTTTGCGGCCGTTAATGTGTGGAGGAAAAACCTTCAGGTAGGACAAACCGTTTTTAGAGCAAATCTCCACCAGGTGCGTTTTCCATTCCTTCACCAAATCAGTGAATGCAGAGCTGTGGATTAGCATGGGGCCCTCTGTCCCTCACCCCACCCTCAGTAGCTCCAGCTGGGCATTACTGGGTACCTGTTAAGCTGTAGGGTACTGTCCCTGCCTTTTCCCCGGGAGCTGCCCCTGCCCGGTGCTGTCTCTCCCAGCAAAGCTCCAACAGGGCAGAGGCCTGGCCCAAACACCCCCAGTGGAGCTGGGGATGGGGACTTTGCTCTGCTGGGGACCATGTGCCAGAGCCACACCTTGCCCTGGCTGAGCAGGCAGTGTCAGCATGGCTCCTTTGCAGGTTCTGCCCTGCTGCCCGGCTCCGGTCACGCTCACCAGCAGATGGGGGGGTCAGCCCGCTGCCACTGACCATCCCTGCCTGGTGCTCAGGTGGAGGAATGCTCCAGAAATAGTTTCCATCACCTCCCCTTCCCTGCCTGCTCCGCAGCAGCGTGGTAGCCCTTGCCATACCCAGGACTGACTCCAAAAAGAGGTGGTGCGTGCTCTTGTCCTCTGGAGACAAGGACATTTCCCCACACAGGAGCCAGCAGTGCCGGTCCCTGGCAGTGCCAAGGCTCCCTTGGTCTCCTTTCATGGGGCTCTTGCTCTCCCAGGCTCCTCCCTCTCCTGGAACATCTCTCTGCTGCTCAGGCAGGGAAGCCCAGGAGGGTGAGAGGTGCCTGGCAGTGACACTGAGCCATGGCACGTCCGTGGGCCACCAGCCTCACACTTCCCTTCCCCTGCTGCTTTTGGGGCTGAGCCCCACTGTGCCCCTGACCCCAGTGTAGGGCAGCTGGAGGCTCTGAGTTACCTGGGCTGGTTTTTCCCTTGGGGAAGCACAGCGGTGTTCCAAGAGCAAGAGTTCCTTTAGGTGACTAAAGGACACTGCCACTCGGAGCAGAGCCAGCAAACAAAGAGAGAGGAGGAGGCTGGGGACCCAGCGAGGAGCCCGCCAGGCCCCGGGAGCAGCGCTGGCTGGGGCTGTGGGGGGGGCTGCCCGGGTGGAAGCGGCTGCCCGAGAGCAGCAAGGGGAGCACGAGGCCGGGCTGCTGCATCCTGAGAGCTCGCTGGGTTCAGTTCACCGGAAAGAGTCTCGGAAAAGCCATTTCTCAATTTTTTTTCTCCTTTTTTTCCTTTTTTTTCCTTTGCTTCCAAAAAGCAGCAGCACCGAGGGGGTTAAGGCTGCTGGGACAGAGCACACTAGTCGCACTGCCATTTTTCACTTGCCAACCTTCTAGAAAATACTGCACTGGGTCCTTGGGCAGAGTCTGTGGGACTGTGAGCAAAGCATGCTGCCCTGTGGGGGTAAACAGCCTCATGGTAAAGAGCCGTTTGACATTGTAAGACTTTTCCACAGGAGGAAACGTCAGAGCACTAGTATCTGGTACATTGCTAGAAGGTAGGCAAGTGGAAAGATTTATTTGTTAAAACAAACAAACAAAAATAATGGTTTTTGGGATCACAGTTTTGCCATGGCTATTTCCTGAGATGCCATGGAAGAAAAAGACATTTCATTCCATTCATCTTGCTTTCCTTTCCGTTTGTGCATGTCCGCAAAAGAGAGAACTGAGAAGGAGGAGCAAATGTATCCCCGAGCATGCTCTACGCACCAGCGGGATACATTTTGGTTACCCCCGTGCGGTAGCAGAGCCAGACCTGGTCACTCCGTCCCCCGTCGGAAAGGTCACACTCATTGGCACGAAAGCAATTGGGGAGGACTCGCTGCCAGCGCCCGGCGCCGAGCGCGGCTGGGCCCCCCGGCCCGCGGCCCCCGCACCATGGCGGCTGGTGCTCCCAGCCTGCGCCAACCAGGTCCGACTCGCTAACTCCAACGCCTACATTTTTCAGTTCTGTTTCTCTTTGAGTTCATCCCGACCCGACGACATCATGGCACTAACGCTTTGCTTCCTCCCTTTCTTTTCCTTTTTTTTTTTTTTTTTTACTTTTCTTTTTCTTCCAGTTACCTTTTTGTTTTTTAGCCTGTTTTACTTTGGAAAACAAACCAAACCACCACCAACAACCACGTTCGGCTTTGCACAACTGCATCATTTGAATTTTTGAACACATTTTTTTTACAGAATATTCATACAATGACTTCTCTTTCAATGCAGTCCTCTCTCTCTCTTGTGGCACTAGGATTCAGCCTCAGAAAAGGCCCTGAGCACTTTTTTTTTTAGTGGTAGCAGCATCTCACATCTCGGTCCAGCCAGGCTAGCAGTAGAAGCGAGGGGCAGGGCACCAGGCAGAGCATCCCCAGGAAGCGAGGTCAGCTGTGCCGGCCTGGCTGCAGACACCAGGAGAGCAGGGCTACTCCCCAGAGGGGTTCCCAGCGCTCCAGATGCGAGGCCGGCCCCCCGTAGCTGTAGCAGTGTGGTGGCTGTGCCGTAGCCGTGGGTCATGGAGGCCCTTGGAGGACTGGGAGTGGCAGAACACCTCCAGTAGCTTTCTCACCTAAATGAAGGCCATGACATGGGGCAGTATTCAAATAGATTTAGAATTTCCAACAGCACACTAGAGATCTAATTACTTATACATATTCATTTTAGGATAGAAAAAGTGGTAGAGCAGAACCTGACCCTAAAAAGAAAGCCACTTTTAGGTCCATCACCTCCACCCTGGCCTCCAGCTTCAAGAGACGTAGGTCCTCCAAGGATACGGTAAGAGGAAGAAGAACAATTCTGCCCTCTCTCTTTCTCTCTCTTTCTCTCTTCTGCCATCCCATTGACTGCCACACACCCATCCCGAAGCTGCCAGTGTACATGCATAGCTCATGTTCGTCACCAGTCAGTCAGTCAGTCAGTCAGTCATCCCGTGTACCTGAAAGGATGCTGGGATCCTGGAGGGCAGGCAGGAGGTGGCTTGGAGTCCTGTGATGAGTTGGGAGATGAAAACGAGTTTTTGTTTTGTTTTTTTGTTTTCTTTTTGCCTGGATGATTTCTGATGTTCCTCTCTGTGCTTCGCTCACCTTACCGGTGCTGACCTCTTGAAACTGATGACATTTTTTTTTCTTTTTTTTTTTTTTTTTTTCTGTTCCTAAGTGTTCCTGTACCTGTTTGTCATTGTATGCCTAAAAACAATCACTCCGATTTAATTTGGGCACCGTGTCACCTCACCAAGAGCCATGCGTGTCACACTCTCTACATGTAATTTTTGTTTGTGACAATTAGCATTCGGAATAGTCCTCGCACAGGAGTGACAGCTGTCTCTGGTTATCGTCAGCAGTAATGCAGCTCTAGAAAGGAGATGAAAAGGCTCCAAGGAAGAGGTTGTTAAAGACCCAGCCTTGGTTCAAACTCGAGTTTTCTGCTGCTTTCACATAACCAGAGAAAATTTCCAAATTGCTGCTTCTAAAGCCAGCTGTTTCCAAATGTGCAAATGTGTCTGCTCGTGCTGGAGCTTCAGACACTTCAGCGTCAGGTTGGGCTGTTGGTCTGTCGGACTGAGCCGTGTCCCTCTGCATGTCGCCGTCTGTTGTATGACACTCTGCACTGTGGCTACTCTGTTGTCTCGTGTGGCAGCGCCCGCTGCGTTTTGCTGCCCGACCTCCCGGCGCGATGGGCTTGCCAAAATCCCCTCCCCGGGGCGACCGGCGGGTTTGTGCCCGGGGTTGCTCAGAGCAGGTCCCCGCCAGGCTGCCCTGGCGCAGCGGGGACGGGGGGACGGTGGCAGCGCGGGGAGATGTGGCCCCCGTGGCGGGGTGGCCCATCCCCACCGCAGGCTTGGGCGCCTCGGGGACAGCATGTGGTATCGCAGGGGGTCTCGGGGCCACGGCTCTGTATGAGAAATGGAGGAGGCTGCCTTTGACACCAGCGCAGGCTCCATACCAAGAAGCTCCTGGAGCACCCCTGGAACGCAGCCCTTGGGACAGCTGAGCCCTCGGCCGGGCTCTACTGCCACCATCTCACACAAAGTGCTCCTCTCACTGTCACCTCGAAGCCTGGAAATCATGGGGGAACACCCACACTCTTTCCACTCATCCCTCATACCCCACAGGGAGGACGGGCATCCCTGTCATCTCCTGTGCGGTTTCTGTGCTCCCTGGGTGACATCTTGTCCCAGGAATGCCCCCATGCCTGGGGTGCCCTCTCCCCACTGCTGCATCTCCTGAGCAGCTCTGCAGGGAGGTCACAGGCTGTGTTATTGTGTCCTGAGCCATGATCGGGGCAGAGGAGACAGGGGTGGGGTGAGTGGTGCAGGGGGTGGCGCAAGACTGAGGAGGAGGGACAAGTGCAATGCACAGAAAAAAGAGGGGAGAAAAATTGGCAGAAAGATGTGCATGGGCTGAGTAGACCCCCATGTTCTGTTGTGTTTGAACTACTCCACGATTAGGATACCAAGGGGTCCTGTCCTGGGAGAGCAGTATCATAATGGTGCCCTGGGCACCTGTGGGAACCAGTGCCACCGGTGAGCAGAGGAGAGGGGGAGAATCCAGGAAAAATGGGGCAGCTGGTGCGTGGCACCCCTGGTACCTCTCACATTGCTCCTTCTTCAGGGAAGCATCCTGGTCCTGATCCTACTCCATGGTGTGGCATCCATCCTACACCAACCAGCCCATAGCCCTCTCTGCCCCATGCCAGGAGCACCCCAATGCCCTGATCTGACCAGGTCCAGGGTCCACCTGCACCATAGGTCCCATGGATGGGCAATGGAGCTGTTCTCTGTCCTTCTCACACCCACTGGGGTCCAGCACAGGGCTCCCCATGTTTGGGTCCTGGTCATGATCTGCCCAGCACATTGTTCATGGGCAAATTGTGAAGGCAGAATGACCCCACTCATCCCAGAAGATGGTCCCTGCTTAGGGGCAGCTGCACAGTCAATTATTCCCCACTGCTCAGAAGCCTCTCACAGTGCTCTGCCTGCCATGGGATGCTGTGGCCAGGGTCCCAGGACACATTCCCCAGGGAACTGGGCTAGCTGGGTCAAGAGCAGGCCAATGGGGTGAACATCCAAGCCAACGTGGCCAGCTTGGGGACTAGCAGCTATTGCAGGAGGTCTGTGGTGGAGCGAGTTTTGTGGTGATGTCGGGCAGACCTGCTGTTGCTCTGCAGAGTGAGCAGCCAGCAGCAGCGGGGTGCTGCCACCAGCTCATGTCACAGCCTGTGCTTGGTGACCTCCACTTCTGTGCAGCAGCCCTGGTTCAGAGACCCCAACACCCTCCTGCTGGAAGGCCCCATGAGTCCATAGCATGCTGGGGCACGTTGCCTGGGGTCCTTGTAAAGATGAGAAAGCAGCGAGGCGCTCTGTTTCATGACGCTCAGCAGAGCTGTGGGCCCACACCAGGTCTTAGATGGGCAAGGCTGGAGAGCCCGTGGGGGAAGGCCAGGCTGAACCAGCCCCACGGGCTCTCCTGGTTAGCGAGTGAAAGATGCAGACCTGGCGGCCTTGCTTCTTTCCTTTCCGTTGTCGGGAGTTTTAAAAATGGATTCTGCTCTGCAGCCCTGCAGAATGGTCCCTCAGGAGTGCCAGAGAGACAGGCTGGCACCATGGAGCCAAGACAGCCCTGGGAAGCTTCCACCCCACTCTGAACGTCCTAGCGCCCACCATCACCCGAGCTGCACAGCCTCTCCGCGGCACATCATCCCCACCGCCCCAGGAGGAGATGCATGTGTTCCCCATAGGCAGCTCCTGCAACTCGAGTAGCACTGGCAGAGCTGACGTTGCCATCCATCGCAGCCACCCACGATACTGCAACCCCACAGACGCCATGTGAGACGCATAGACCACACAGACACCTCCGAGCCGGCACATTGCGTACAGACACGTATCGAGGTGCACAGGTCCCTTAGCCCCCCGCATCGCAGAGCCACACTGCCCGCTGACACACGTCCCATGGCACCGCCCTGCCATGGGGATGGTGCCAGAGCTGGACGAGAACCTGGAAAAAGGTCACCTTTTCAGTGAAGGACCATCTGTCCCAAAGCCAAACGCTTCTTGGCTGAGAAAGAGCCTAGTTTTTTGGCCCAAAAGAACCAAAAGCAGGTCAAAGACAACTTTTTTTTTTTTTTCCCTAAAGGGAAGTTGATATTTTCTACAGCAAGATCGCATTTAGCTGGAATCCTAATTTTTAATTGAAAGAAACCACAACAACAAACCAAAATTCTTCCAGAAAAATCTTCCACCAGCCAGGGACTACCATTTGAGCCCAGTTAGGTTGAAGTCATTTTTAAAGACATTAAGTTCTTGTCTATATTTTCTTCCTGGTTGTCATTTAAAGTTTTTGGTGCCTTCACTTCACTTCCATACCTTAACATGTTTGAGTCTCTTCTACGGTTAATATTGATTAATTTCTTAACTTTATAATGTTTTGTTTGGGGATTATTGCACCATCCCTGTAACATAATTTACCCTAAATTACTGATATGTGCTTCTAGCATTAGTCCTACTTTAACATAGTTTTGATATGACCGTTTTCTTGCTTTTTTTTCTTTTCCTTTTTATTTTTATTTTAATTTTTATTATTAAAAATTGCATGCATGAACTTTACACAAAAAAAAAAAAAAAAAATGCGAATGTTACCCTGTGATAACTCTGTGATTGGAGGAGATATGCTTTCAAATCAAAAGCCATGCTCTTGTATTTTAATTTTTCTGGCCAGATTGCCCATTTCGCTTGGTTGTTTTAGTGTTTCCCACCCCCAGAGCTGTGCAGAGAGGCCAGAAGGCCGCAGCCTGCCCTGCTTCACCACCACAGCAGCCACACGCACACAGGCACCGAGGCACACACACTCACACAGGCACACTCTGCTTCTTCCACTCCCCTCACATCAGGCAGGATGTTTAACAAAGGACCTTTCTTCTACCCATTCATTTCTCTATCTCCAGTTCCTCCTTCTCCTCCACCAGTGAGTCACCAGCCTCTCCCCTTTCCCGGTCACCTCTCCTCCCTGCGGGAGTCAAGCCCCATCCCACGAGCTCACACCTCCCGGCAGCTCTGCCATGGAAACACTGCATTGAGCTGGAATCCAAACTTTTGGAGGAGGGGGTGGCTACATCCGATTTTGGGAGAGAAGGGTGTTTTTTGATGGGCTGATGAACAGCCACAAAAAGCTCCCCCAGGGTGGCAGAGTGATATCAGGATGGCCTCAGCCACTCTCTGTGCCCAGGGGTGATGGCTGAGCTGTTGCCCTTTAGCAAGGCAAGGCCATGGCCAGGAATTCCCAGGGGCTCCATTGGGATCTTAGCCAGTGCCTGAGTGGCAGGGTGATCCTGTGAGAGACTCCCTGGGTGTCAGCACATCCCAGCATGGTACCAGAGAGTTGGGAGCATGCTGGCTCCTGGTCCTGCCCCAGCAGCTCCCACCAAGGGGTCCCGTGAAGCACAAAGCTGGGCTCACAGGGCAGCCCCAAGGACCCATGCAAGGCTCAGGGAGTGGCAGGAGGCAGGCGGAGGAGGCAGGGTGTGCAGCACACAGGGTAGCCACAGTGCCAGACCTGCCGGCAGCGCCACAAAGGCCACGGCCACCATCGACCAAATCTGTCACCGAGGAGCCCGCCTGGAGCCCCTCAAAACATCAGCCCTCCTGGGCAGGGTGATGCAAGGGCTGGGAAATGTCACTGGAGATGGTCTGTGCTGCAGTACATGAGACCCACAGAGACCCTTTCCTGCCCTGGCACCGGATTAGGACCCCAGAGAGCAGCTCAGGATGCTCTGGGCCACCCGCTCCCACAGCAGGGCTGGACAGGGCTTCCAGGTCAGGGTTTGGAGTTAGGAAAATGGAGCTGGGAGAGGAAGGGAGTATGGAAGGAGGAAGAGAGGAAATTACTGCCCAGCTATAAACTCCTGCCTGGGGAGGAAAGATTCTTTTTTTTCTTGCCCATTGATGGGTATTTCTGCTCTCCCCTCTACTTGCTGATGGGACTGCAGCAGGGGAGGGCTCTCCCATGGCCTCGCCCATGCCAAGCCCTCCCATCTGCAAGGAGCTCAGAACCCCAAATCCAGGCCACATCCCCAACACAGGCTGTATTTTCACATTAGCAATCAATGCCACACTTTATCACAAGTCAACCACACCACACATCTCACCTGCATGAAAGGATAGTCATGGGCAGGGTCATTCAAGCAAGGAGGTGAAATGCCCTGGCCTCAAAGCACAGCTTGATCTGGCACCAGAGAGGTGCCAAAACCCAGCCAGACCCTCCAAACACAGGTTCAGGCGTGGGCTGGGCTGATGAGTCACAGGCTTTGTTTTGTAGCCCTCCCAGAGCAGAGAGGGCCTGGCTTAGCGGGTGACGTGGCAGCCACGCTCTGCAGAAGCTGCACCATGCTCCTGGGTGTCCCCTCTGCCCAGCTCCAGGGTGCTTGGAGAGCGTCTGCAACGACCTCTGCACAAGCATGGATGGTGCTGGGAAGGGAACCTCAGCCAGCAGCAGCTCTCAGGGCGTTGCTTCACCCCCAAGGATATCCTGTAGGGACACATGGGATGGAAGTCGCAGCGGGGACAAGTGCCAGAACTGCCTAACACTTCTTTCTCCTTGTCTGTCTATTTGTGTGTTGCAGCAGTATCACCCCACCGACATTACTGGCCAGCTCAACCTCTCCGACCCCTCAGTCAGCACTGTGGTGTGACCTTCTCCCTGAGGGCCATCAGTCCTTGCCCAACACAGTAGGAAGGCACAGCCAGGACTGCCTTTCAAGGGACACTGATGGGTTCTTCTGGGTGAGATGGGAGGAAAGCATCCTTCATCCGTACACAGTGACTCCATTGTATATCTCCCTCCCTTCCTAGGCCTGCTGCCATGCTCATGCCCCAGGAAGCACGGCAGGACCAGGACAAGGTTTGGACTTCACTGTACAGAGATAATTGCTTCCAAACAGTGCCACGATAATCAGAATTGCCACTGACTGGCTCCGTGCAAGGGGAAAGGACTGCAGAAGGCACACGGTGCCTGCTCTCCCATGGTAGCAGGGAAGAGCTGGTTCCACGCCACAAACACATGCTTAACCTCACAGGCTGCAGCCTTCTGAGCACACACAGATGTGTGCTCCACGTCTCCCACCACCTGGAGGGCTCCAGCGATGTCCCGGGGTCCTGAGCAGCCGGAGCAGGTTGGGCACATGTTCCTGCTGTGCCGAGCAGCCCCAGTCTGCCGCAGGGGCTGGAAGATGTGCGCTCTGCTCCTTGCAGGGGATGGACCCTCTTCCCTTCCCTGCCATCGGCCCGTGGCTGTGGCTCCGTTCCTGTCCGTGGTCCGGCTGCAGCAGAGCTCCCGCCCGCAGCCCACGCCCTGTGCTCATCGCGGTACTCCGGAGCCCCCCGAGTGCTGTCAGCCAAGATCCCGGCTCCCACCTCTCCTGCACAGAACACATCCCCAGGACCTGGCCACGGCCAGCATGTAGCACTCACACAGCAGCTCTCCTGGCCAGGAATTCTCCACGGGAAATGGCTCTGGATGGTTGCACTGACCTCTACCCCAGCTCCACACTGCCTCAGCACCAGCAATGCAAGGAGAGATGCTGCTGGCTGGTCACGGCTCGCTGCGGTGCTGCAGCGGTCAGCCAGCCTGTCTGCAATATCGGGGCACCTCGGCCGGCACTGGCGGCTCCCCTGCCACCCTCACCTGCACTTCAAGCTTGCCAGCAGCTCCCGCCGCAGCCCTGAAGCCCCAGCTCACGGCGGTGTCCATCTGCCTGAACCTGGAGACGTGGAAAGCAGATCCCAGTTCGCGAGAAGGGAACTGAACGAGCCAGGCTGACCCATCCCTCCCCTGCCTTCCTGCCCCCGAGCCCACCCTGCGCACCCTCCCCTGGGCCGGCCGCGGGGGGAGGCAGCGGCCCCGGGGATGAGCAGCGCACGGGCAGCATCACATCCCGTCTCCTGCCCACACGGAAAACTCACCCGCAGCGTGGTACCCAGCCCCGGCGGCACGAACTGCCTTCCCCTGCCCCAGGCTGCCCCCGCGGGCAGGATTTTCACATGGCAGCTGAGGTCTGTGAGCATCGTCCCACTGACTGCTGTGGCTCCATCAAGTTCATCTAGCTCCAGCTGAGAAATCGGACCCATTCTACTTTATACGTCAATGTTACATTAATACCAAGTTTTTGCAAGAGCTCAGTAAAGTCTAGACTGGATCATGAAGTGGTTTATTCCAGAGCTGTGTGCCTCTTTCTGTCTCTGACTTCTGGCAAAGCTGGCAGGGAGCCCTCTAGTGAATCAGAGCCAAGCCTGTGGCAGGGTCTGCAGACAGTGGAGGGAGAGGAAGGGATGGAGAAACCAGCAGGGAGAAAGGCCAGGGGCTATGGATTAGGCTGGGAAGGAAAGGGCATCCCCATTCTGGGAATACTCAGGTGACAGAGAGCCTGGACAGCCAGGGTGGGGCACAGGCCTTGCAGTGAGAGGACAGGGCAGTCTGGAGCTGTCCAAACACCAGAAACATGGCAGCTGGCCTGTCCCACCTCCATCCTAGGGAAAACAGTCCCCTGCCACTGCTGGGCTCCCCATCTCCTGGGAGCCAGCATGGGGCCTGGCCAGTGGGACCAGCCTTGGGAATAGGGGATGGACTGCAGGGATAAAGGCATCGGGGAAGTCCCCACGCATCAGCCCATCCGTAGGGAGGTCCATCAGGGGATCTCTGAAATAGGAAGGTCCCCCAAGGCTGAACTGAAGGAGCATCACCCATCCACAGCACCTTCCCCATGTGCTGAGACCTCCAGCCCAGCCTCCATGGGCTCAGGATGGTCTCAGGGAAGGAGCAGGGCTCAGGAGGCCGTGCAGGATGACAAACAAGGTCCTAGCTCCAAATGGGAAGCCCAGGCCTTCTTGGGAATAACTGAACACTCTCTAGAGAGGGTCTGGGAGAACTGGGATTGCTCCTGGGAAAGACAAGATGACGATCCTGGCAGTGGTTCTGCAGCCCTCCCAGGTGCAGGGCTGGCAGCACTGGAGCAGATGCTGCCTTCAGCAGCTCCCTGCAGACCCCTGCCCCACAACAGAGGAGGAGATAGGAATCTGGCCATGTGGCAGCACATGGGGCTAGTTTCTCTCTTGAAAATAAAAATGGAAGCAAGCCACCACTGAGGTGAAACTCACTTTATTTCTGTGTGATTTACGGAACCTTGCCAAGAGCCTGCCAAAGGATGCACTGACTCCTGCCACATCCCTGGCAGGTCCCAGCTCTTACACGGGCAGGAGATGGAGTGAACAAGGCTGGTGGTCACAGCATCTCATTGTGGCTCTGATCATCTTGCAGTGGGTAAGGGACCAGGCCAAAAAGGGCTGCTGTTTCTCCTTGAAAGAGGTTTTTGTCATCCCAGCTTGTGGCTTTCTACTGGAGCACAGCTCCAGATCCTTCCAGGCCATCTCCCAGCACGCTCACTCAGCATTTCCAGCAGCATTTCCACATGAAAGGGAAGGAGGCAGCAGGGCAGGAGGTGCAAGGGCAGCCCCAGCCCCGATTTGTGGGTGATGTGAAGTGAGGCAGCAGCCAGGGCTGCTGTGAAGGGCCCCCCTAAAGTGCTTGTTTGTCCCCACTCTCAACACTGAGCTAGCCCTATACCTTGGCTTGAGATGAGCTGTAGCCTAGGGAAAAGTTATTGAGGGAGAAACCACTGTAGCCTCACCCATCCTTTGGCAGCTCCTCTGCCCAACCACATCAGTGGCAGCTCAAACCTCTTCCTGGCCCTCACCCTAAACTTCAGCCTCACCCTTGGCCTTAGTTGCTGGCAGAGCCTTCTCAGCACCAACATTCCCAACTCAATGGGAAAAAACTATCAAAAGGATCTTTTTGCAACCAGTCCTGCCCTTGGGTAGCACACTGAAAGGCCTGGGCTGGTCTGACAGCCCCATGAAGGCCTTGGAATGCTCCAAACCACCCAGAGATCTTCAGGGCCACCAAAAGGCACACAGAGAGCTCTGGGCTACACTAAAAGAAAAACAATGCCTGCCAGGACACAGAAGCCAAACATGGCATTTGGGTGCAGGAAACACCAAGCCAAGGAGTTCTGAGGGCACAGAAAAAGCACTAAGGCTGCTGGGGTCACTGAAGGCAGTCAGAGGGTGCAGGGGCAAGGCCCAAGGGCAAACTGAAAGGCACACAGAGGCTCCTGCGCTGCACCAAAAGGCAAATGGTGACTCCTGAGGCAGCCTGAAAGGCACCAAGAGGAATGTGGTGTGTCCTGGGATGCACACAGGGACTCCCAGGCTGCAGCTAAAGGCACAGTGAGGCATAAGGGGCAGCCTAAATGCACACTGAGGGGACAGGGCAGCACAGGGGGCAGGACAAGGGGGGAAGGATCACCTGGATGCCCCAGGAGGGGGATATGCAGATGTGAGGGTGGCCTTGGGGAACCTCCCAAAACTGAGAGCATTTGTGGTCAGTCTGCAGGGAGCTGAGCTGGAGGCTGCTCCCCCCTTGCAGAGGCAGCTTGGCACTTTCTTGGGGGACTGAGAAAATGCAAAGCAATTCCAGGAACACAACTTCATCTCACTGGTGCACAGGGATGAGTTTGCAACAGGTGGGTGCAGGGGACTGGAGAGGGGCATGGATGGGGCACAGCCTGGCAGGGCAGAGCCCGGCTGAGCCTCCTCAGTGCACCCTGCAGATGCGGGGTCTCCTCCAGCAGTGGGACTCCCGGCGCAGGCTGTGGCAGAACACCACCAGGGAGCCCAGGAAGGTGCAGAAGAAGATGCTGGCGATGAAGGAGAAGGGCCCAATGATGAAGAAGGAGATGTAGCGCTCGGGGGACAGCAAGGTGTCCTGGCAGTGCCTGAAGGACTCGTCCCCAAAGGCCATGATCGGATACTTGTTCAGCTGCTCCGGAACTCTGCAGAGGAGCAAACTCTTCTCTGGAAAAGAAAAGCAGTGCTGGAGGGCACACTGTGCAGCTGGGAAAGGCAGGGGCCAAGGACAGGGGGGATGGCAGGTCTGCATGGGACAGGTGGCACCAGGGCAGGAGGACAGGGGCCAGAGTCACCAACATCACCTGTGCCAAGCTACGAAGGAGGGGAACAGTGAGGTTCAGGACTCGCTTGTGTGGGATGGGATGGGATGGGATGGGATGGGATGGGATGGGATGGGATGGGATGGGATGGGATGGGATGGGATGGGATGGGATGGGATGGGATGGGATGGGAAGGGAGGTGGGCACACTGCTGGAAGAAGATGGGTTTGGGGCAGAATGGCAGGTGGGGCAGACAAGGAGGAGGGACCAGCTCTCAGAAGACAAATGTGGGGAGAAGTGAGCAGCCAGCCTGGAGACACCACAGAAGGCTACAGCCAGCACAAGAGCAGTCCCACATAAGAGCTAGAAGCAAGCAGGAGACGGCAGTAGTGGTGAGAGAGACTTTGCTGGCAGAGCTGTCTTTCACTGAGGCTTGTGGGGGAAGAAATGCAGGATCAGAACCAGGTTCATGAAGGCTTTGGAGAAGGGGCTGAAAGCACTGCATCCTGAATGCAGACACACAGGCTCCACTTGCCCCCTCAGGTGCCATGTGGGAGGACTGGTGCCACTGCTGGGGACAGTGCTGGGCACCTGTCACTGGGACACTGCCCAGCCCTCCTTTTCAGGCAATCCCTGCCGGTGACCAGAACCTAAATGCGGGCAGCAGCTGAGACCCAGGGGTGTATCACCCAAGCAGACACAGGAGCTGGCATGATCTAAGACCAGGTTCTGGGGAACCTCACCCCAAGCCCTGAGCCAGCTGGCAGCCAGGGTGTTGCCTCAGCCCTGGCAGGCTGTCCAGCCAGCATGGAATGGGCAGGGGGCATGGGGACGTGTCCCTCGGAGCACTCACCTCGTACTTTTTCCCTGTTGTGGCTGAGCCAGCGCCAGAGGGGCAGGATGCTGCAGCTGCACACCCAGGGGTTGTCCTGCAGGAAAAGTGCTTGGAGCTGGGGCAAGGCGCCCGGCACCCCTGGCTCCAGCTCCCCCAGCCTGTTGCTGCCCAGGTTGAGCTTGGCCAGGCTGGAGAGGGGCAGGAAGGTCTCGGGGGTCAGCACGGTGAGGTGGTTGTGGCTGAGGTCCAGCTCCCGCAGCGCCCCGAGCCCCAGCAGCGCCCGGCTGTGGATCAGCTCCAGGCGGTTGTGGACCAGGCTGAGCAGCCGCAGCCCCGGCAGCGGAGGGAAGGAGCGCGGCCCCAGCACGGTGATGAAGTTGTAGCCGAGCCACAGGGTGCTGGTGTTGGGCGAGAGGCCCCAGGGCACCTCTCGGAGGCCCCGCTCGCTGCAGTCCGCCTCTCCCGGCGAGCAGCGGCAGGCGGCCGGGCAGGCTGGCGAGGGAGGTGGGCACAGCAGCAGCAGCAGCAGCAGGGCCAGCACGGGGCCGGGCACCCCGCAGCGGCCCATGGCTGCCCCCCGAGGCTCAGAGGGCTCCCTGCCCCCACGGGCAGGCTCCCCGGAGCCCCACGCCGTGCCCAGCCCCGGCCCGCTGCCCCCGGCCGAGCCCGGCGCTGCTGGCCGGAGGTGCCGGGCAGTGCTCGGCTCCCTGCAGCCACTCGCGTTCATTCCCCTGCTCACCCAGCTGCAAACCTGGATCGGGCTCTGCTCCCGGACCCGGTTTTCCTCGGGGTGGAGCTGCACTTTTCTCAGTAAATATTTTTGCAGTGATGCTTGCCCTGCAAGGTGTGGAACCGTGCCCACGTCCCTCCCTCTGCCAGGCACCGCTCCAGCCAGGTAAGCAGCCAGCTCTGCATGGCCTGCGATTAACTGCTTGTGTGTGCTGCAGGCTGGAGAGCTGGAAAGGAGCAAATCCAGATCCATTGCTAAGCCTCCATCCTCCCGTGGGCATGCTGCCTCAACAGCCAGGTACAGAGGAGTGGATGGGCCCAGGACCCCCAAAAGTGTTACTGGGAAAAAACATAACTGGGACAAAATCATGTCATTTGCAGGTCTTACCCCATCTTACTGCTGTCCCACCATGCCCAGGGATCCTCAGTGGGGAGCTGTGCTGGGAACCACAGCCTACCCTGCTAAGCCCAGACCCTGCCCAAGCCCTGTCTGCCCCTGGCAGGAGACCACCAGCCATGCCAGAATGAGGAGGGATTAGATCCCATGGGGCACCTTCCTCCCTCCCAGAAGGGAGACGTGTCTGTGTGCACGTGGAGGGTGACGCAGGAGCCCCCTGATGAAAAGCATGGCAAAGGTGAGCTTCCTGGGCTGCAGCCACCCCAAACTGGTTTGCCCTCGCCCTGGCATGGCAGTGCCAGTTCCATAGGGCTCAAAGTCTGCCTCCACCCTGTTTACACCCACTCTGCTTCAAAGCCACCCAAAGCCCAACTGCTGAAGGCTGGGGAGGAGAGGTGTCACCTCCCTGTGCCACTGCCCCTGGCAGAGCTCAGTGGGGACTGGGGCACCAGGGGAGACAGTTGGCAGCACCTCATCCCACTTACAGCCAGAGTGGGGGCCCAGAGCAGGGACACTGTCCCCACGCAAATCCATCAGGACCCCAGTGGCCATGGTCCCAGAGCAATCCCTGTCCCTCTGCCCCACGGCCAAGGGGCTGGATGGGCAGCAAGGCAGGGCACAGTTGCACCCCAGGCCAAGGCCATGATCTTCCCAAATCTGGGACAGAAGCAGTAGGCAGAGGGTTTATTAATAGCATCCCGAGGAGCTTTGGTTTGTTTATCTATCCTGCAGCAAACTCGCTTTGCTGCATTAATCCCCATCTGGAAATAATTCAGAGGAATCCTCCAGCCCAGCCCAGCCCCAGGGCAAGGGCACAAACCTACTGCCATGTGGAGCTGCAGCCTCAGCTCATCCCACCCACAGCCAAAGGCTACATGGAAACCTGGATTTTGAGAGACTCCAAAATGCTCTTCCTCCTCAGGACCTGCATTGCCCACTGCCTGCATCCATCTGGAATCAGGTGAGAAGTGCAACATTCATGCCAATAGCCCAAACCACGATTAAAAGCCAGGTTATTTCCAGCTTTTGTGCACAAAGAGCCCAGGAGGCTGAAAAGCCTGAAAACTCAGCTCCTCTGGCAGCCCCTTGCTGTCACCCTGATGGCACGTGGCAGGACAGGTGTCCCCACCAGGGACATGGCCAGACACCATCCCATGCTCCTGCCTGGCCCCACTCCTGTTCTCCATCCACATTGCACCCCGCTGCAATGGCAGGCTGGGGACACAATGGGGTCCTGTACCCCAGCAGTGCCACCACTGCCCTTTTCCTCATGCTGCCAGTGCTTGGGTCCCTCACTGCCCCTTCTCTGGAACATGGGGACCCAGAACCCATGCAGGAGGAGGCCAGGTCCCTGTCCCCAGCCAGAGCAGCAGCACCCACCCATGTCCTGCTCCCTCTCCACGATGCCTCTTCCTGAGTTCTGGGCTCCACACAGAGCAGGGCAGGACAGGCTGTTCTGAGCAGCTGCTCGGCCAGGACAGCTCGGGTGGCTTGTGCCACGGGAGGAGCCCCTCAGGCCACAGGGCTCAGCATTGGCCCTGCTCTGCCCAAGGTGCCCAAAGAGGGTGCAGCCAGCAGGCCAAAAGCATTCCTGGAGTGATGGAAGGGATGATCCCCTCCTTCAGGGACTGGCTGGGAACAGGGGGACATCCACAGAGGAATGAAGCAAGGGCCAAGCCACCCAGAGTGGTTCTGGTGCTGGGGGGAGGCAAGGAAGCAGGGGACATGGGATGTGGAACAGAGGGCCATGGGTTGAGTCAGCCAGCACTGTGGGAAAGCTGGGACCCAAAGGTGGTGGGCTGAGCACAGAGCTGCAGGGAGGGATGGGTCCTTCCTACACCCTTCCCACCACCCACTGTTGAGTCTTTGGGGAGAAATAGAGTGATAGAGGGAAAGGTGCATTAGGACTCAGTGATAGCTCTTATCCATTCCTTGAAGGCTTTAATTTCTTGCATGTTCCCAGGTAATTCAAGGTCCAAGGCAGGACTCACGTGGAATTTCTGAACCATACCATGCCTCTGTATGCCCGGGGGCACTCCAGATTTATTCTTCTGGAAACATCTCAGCTGGGACTTCTTTATGGCAGGTGACACCAAGTGGCAGAATTGTGCATGAGCTCTGTGCAGGGGTAGGTGCTGTCCATGGCTGATGGAGTCCTCTGGCTGCAGCCCTGGCCCCCAGCACGGAGAACACCCAAGCACCAGGACTGCCCAGGAGACACAAGGTCCCTGCTAGCCCCAGGGAGGCACAGGCTGGGGTCCCCTGAGGGGGTTCCTGGTGTTGGGGTATTGCAAAATCTCATAAATCACCTGGAAAACAGATGCAGAAAATGGGCCCTGAGGAAGAACCACAGGAGCTGTTCCAGGCAACACCAAGCCCTGCCCAAGAGCTGTTTCAGTATCACCCTGTGTGCCTCCAGTACTTCCAGCTTGGCCCCTGTTAACCCAGACCAGCTGCCTGGGCTCTTGTCCTTGCACCCTGGTGTGGAGTCAGGCAGGGAAAGCAGGAAAAGCCATGCAGGCAGCAGGGCACAACTTGAAAAACAGTGGCTGGGTTTGTGTGTGCCTGTGTGTGAGGAAAGGGTCAGGCCAAACCTGGCATGAGCCAAAGAGCACGAGGCCAAGCAGGAGCTTCTTGAGCTCAACTCTCCTTCCGCACTGGAGCAACGTACACAAACACTGGAGGTTTCTGAACAACTCTTGTTGTCCTCCATTTCAACCATCCTGCTATCCCAGCGCCAAAATTTCTCATGCAAATGGCCAGCAGAGCAAACACTTCCAGCACAGCAATCCAGCAGGGCAGGTCACCTCCCCCACTCCCCACAGACAGGGCCTGCCCCTGAGCCAGGATTGCCAACAAACACGACCAGGATGTGCAACCCAGCAGGACCAAAAGTGTCTCAAATAGACGTGGAGCTCTCAAGGTGCTGGATGTGCCCCACGGCTTGGCTGTGCCAGGCCCTGCTCCTGCCTGGGGGATGCTCGTCACCGCTGTCCTTGCTGCAGAGCCACACGCACAGGGGAACGGAGCGTGAGCATGCTCAGGGACCAGGGAACCTCTGTGATGGCTGGGCCAGGTTTCTGAGTCGTCAGCAGGGCAGATGGGCAGGATGAGGGGGTGGTAGCATCCTCATTCCCTACTGCTGCACCCCAAATCCCGACAGGATGGACAGGAAAGCCCTGCCCAGGTTGAAGGCAGCACAGCCCCAGCCCTGCAGTCACACGCGGGTCGGAAGCATGGCACAGGTCCCCGGCAGCAGTCCCGCAGCTCGGCTGCCCCGCTCAGCTCTCGAAGGCCGCGGTGACCCCGCAGCACAGGCACAGGCGGCAGCAGCCGCGCCGGGGCAGCAGCGGGCGGCAGCGGCTCCGGGCACAGCGGCCCCGGGCCCGGCCCCGCCGGCTGCGCCGTCACCGCCGGCTCCTTGCCCGGGCCCTTGGCGGGCAGCGCGGGCGGGGCCCTGCCGGCCACCCGCGGCTGCTCCTTGTCAGCCTTGACGGCGAGGAAGGTGGCCAGGTCGAGGTCGAGCATGGTGACCCCGCCGCGCGGCGTGGGCGTGTTCTGGC
Source organism: Muscicapa striata striata (assembly GCA_030060385.1). Taxonomy (NCBI): domain Eukaryota; kingdom Metazoa; phylum Chordata; class Aves; order Passeriformes; family Muscicapidae; genus Muscicapa; species Muscicapa striata. The sequence goes on along the minus strand of JAREIS010000217.1, from coordinate 898,150 downwards.
GGCACTGCGGGCACGGGATCCAGCGCTGCTCGTTGCTGACCGCGTCCAGGCGCTTCAGGCACGCCTGGCAGAAGGTGTGGCCGCAGTAGAGGCGCCGCGGCAGCCGCACGCCCAGGTCGTAGGAGGAGTAGCAGACGATGCACTCGACGCGCTGGCTGCCCCGGCTCGGGGTGCGCGAGTGCGCCCCGACACACGGCCCCAAATCCTCTGCCCGGGGGCTGCCGCCCGCCTGGGACATGCTGGGGAGGGGGCGAGAGGAGCTGTGAGCCATAGCTGGGGACGGGGCACAGGGCTGGGTGCACCCATGTGGGACCGGTCCGTGTGCCGGGTTCCCAGGAGCAGCGGAACATCCCTGCCCGCCGCCTGCCCGCCCCTGACCAGCCCTGCCTGCAACACAGGATGCTGCCACTGCACTGGGGTGTCCCTGCATCCATGGGGGAGGTGTTTGTCCCAGTGCCACGCTGGGAGCTCTGCAGGGAGCAGGCATTGGCCAGGTCTCAGCAGCCTGTGTGGGCTGGAGAACAGCACTTGGAGAGCAGGCAGTGGCACAGCCCCACTCCTCCCCAGCCCCGGCTGTGCTGGCACAGCTGTCGGCAGCAGGGGTTGGGCACAAAGGCTGGTGGGGAGGGGTCTGAGGGGCCCAGCCTCATCTCAGGTGGGGTCTGGTACCCTCAAGTATATTTGCAAACTTCTCCTGAAGGCCACCAAGACTCTGTTTCCTCTCCTTAGGTGACCTCAAGTACTTTGATGCACAAGATACCCCTCTCCTCCCCTCCTCCCAATTCCCCATCCCTACCTGTCCTGAGATGCTTCCCAGGGCCTCAGGGATGGTGGCAGAAGGGCTCTGCTGTCCCGGGGGGCTGTGGCAGTCCTGAGGGGAGCATCGGGGGGCTGTGCTGCCAGCCAGGTCCCTGTGGCTGCCAGTGGCCGTGGTAGTGGGCAGGGGCTCACCTTTCAGGGACAGGGGTGCTATTGGATCTGCTGCAGGGAAGCCAAGCCCAGGAGATTGGGTTACAAGCACCTGGGTAACAAAGACCTCTGAAATCTAAGCCCAGGAATGGTCATTAACTATCAGGCTGTGCTTCACTAGCAGAAGGAACCGTCCCTGTGAGGCCAAGGAGCTCTGGGCTCCACCGTGGGCAGAGGGCTTGGATGTTGTCTGGACCTGGGCAGCAGCAGCAGAGTCTCCCACATCCTGGGACACCCTTCAGAGCCAAGAAGATCCGGTCAGATGTCAGCCAGCAGAGACCCCGTGGCACTCCAGCCCACGCATCCCCAGGTGTGGGGAGAGCTGTGACAGGGGTGGGAGGGCACGCTGGGGTGGTAGGGCTGGGACTGGTGCAGGTTGGCTGTGTGGGCTGGTGCTCCCAGCTGGAGCCTGGGGATGGTGTGTCCGTGACCTGCTCTGCCCTTCCCTGGGGGCTGCAGGCTCTGCTGTTGGAGGCTGAGTTACCAAAGCTCAGCATCAGGCTGGGGACACCCCAGCACCCCACGGGGACACCTGCAAGGTGCATGACCCAAGGGTGGTGACAATGCCAGGGAAGTGCCAGACTGTCCCCACAGCTGCCCGTGGTCCAGCAGCAATGTCCCAGCCTCAGCATGGAGGGTGCTACAGACTGAAGAGGGGAGCATGGTAGGGGGATAGAACCTGGACCCAGGGTCCTGGAGGAGAAAAGCCCATCCTGGAGGCAGGGCAGGACAGCCAGGACACCCAGGCAGCATTCCTACATGGAGCAGGAGCAGGGAGCAGCTCCCACTGCAGGCAGGAGCAGGCAAGGAGGCAGGCAGTGCTCTCCCATGTTGCCTCCTCACCAGCAGCCCTCAGGCCGTGTTTCCAGCACCCCTCGGAGAAAGAATTGGGGGTTTTGGAAATGAAGATCCCCACAGGGTCACTGGGCTCTGCAGAAGGGCTCATCCCATGGCACTGGTGCCTGTGAGCAAGGAAGCAGCTCCAGCAGCACAGCACCTCTGGGGCACATATCCCGACCCAGGATCCTGATCCAGCCCTGCCACGTGCTTCCTGAGGCATTGCACATAGGCTGGGTGTGCCCCTGAATCCCCAGGCACGGGAGTGGCACCCCCTGGCAGGGTTTTGCCCTCCCATTGCCAGGCTGGTGGCAAGCACAGGCCGGTGGGGCCGGTTTGGGACAGGGACTTTGGTTTTGGTCAAACCCAAGCAAGGGCCATGTGCCCTGGGCAGATCAGGATCCAGCTGTGTGGGATTCCAGCTGTGCCTGGCATGCCGAGGTACCATTCATTGTGCCTGCCTGTGCTGGGGTGCAGCCCCTGGGTGCTGGCAGGCAGGGCAGAGCTGGCTCCTGGCAGGCTCAGCGTGCTCCCTCCAGGGCCACGTGCCCAGGACTGTGCAGGCAGCTGGGGCTGGGGCTGTCCCAAAGCTGCCAAGCTGTCCTGCCACCCAACACATAGTGCTGGCATGCTCACCTGCCACAGGGAAAGGAACAGTGCAGTCCCATAGGGAGCTGTGCCAGAAACCTTATATGGGTGAGGGGAGTGGGCTTGGCTCTGTGCACAGCTGGGGGTACCCCTGGCACTGCTCAGAGGCAGTGACCCCTCTGCCTGCTCTCCTGCTCCACACACAAACACACACACACACACACACACACACAACCTTCCTGCCTGCCCTCCTGCCCCACTCCAGCCCCTGCCATCAGCCCTCATGTCCCTCCCTGAGGCCAGCAGAGCTGTGTCCCGTTGAGGTGCTTGCCCAGCTGCCCTTGGCCACTTCTGCCCATTGCTGGGCACCCCAGCTCAGCATAGGCAGGGCATGGGGCAGGGGAGCCCTTGGTGACAGGGGCTGTGTCTCTGCCAAGCTGACACCACAGGCACCACGAGCCCTGCCAAAAGCCCACCTGCATCCAGGAACAGGGAATCATAGAACCGTTAAGGCTGGAAAATATCTTTAAAATCATCGAGTCCAATGTCAACTCAGCACCACCACCAGTTCACCACTAACCCATGTCCCCAAGTGCCACATCCACACATTTTTTTAACGCTTCCAGGGATGGTGGCCCTGGGCCACCACGGCCCTGGGCAGCCTGTGCCAGGGCTTTATAACCCTTTCAGTGGAAAGTTTTTTACTAATATGCAACTATCCCCTGGCACAACTTGAGGTCGTTTCCTCTCGTGCTGTCACTTGTTACTTGGGAAAAGACCAACTTTCACCTCATTACTGCTCCTTTCAGGAAATTGTGTGGAGCAATAGGGTCTCCCCTCAGGGAAGGCAGATATGCAATCAGCAGCGACACACATGGATGAGAGACGTGTTTTCCTGTTCCCAGGACTCATCCCCAGGCGCTGCAGGGACCTTCGGCACCGCGGGGTAGGGAGCGGCACCCGCAGGGAGAGCAAAGGTCTGCTCGGGATGAGCCGGAGCCCTGCACCGCCAGGCACGCTCCAGAGCGAGGAGGTGGCAGGCACCCAGCACAGCACAGCCCTCTGCACCCCCGGGCACCTCGGGAAGGTGAACACCGCCGGGGAGCGCCCAGGGGACTCTGTACGGAGCTGCCCGGGTCACCAGAGCCTGGCGAGGTCTGGGGCCGCAGCCCGCACCCTCCCCTGCTCACCCCCCTTTCCTGCCGCTCCAGCTTAATCATTGCCCGGCTGTCTGGCAGGCAGTGCCGGCCGCTCCCGCCGTGTTTGCCATCGCCTCGGGGCTGGGCACAGCGAAAGGCAGCGGTGACACACGGCAGATGCGGCAGTGCGAGGGGCAGTGGTGACACATGGCAGATGCGGCACCCTGCCCTGCCCTGCCCTGCCCTGCCCTGCCCTGCCCTGCCCTGCCTTGCCCTGCCCGTCCCTGCCCGTCCCTGCCCTGCCCGAGCCCCCGGCCGCCCCTCGTAGCGGCCGCTGTCGCCCTGGGCTGTGCCCGGGTCACCGCACAGCCCTGGGGACAGTTCTCCGTCCCCCAGCCGAGCGTGTCCCGCAGAGCCCCGGGGCACCCCCGCCCTGCGGGCTCCGGCGGTGACGTGTCCGTGCCCTGCACAGGGCAGGGCTGGCAGCGGGGACACCAAAGCAAACAAGGGGTGGATCTGCCCGTCCCCACTGCCGCGGGCAGGGCAGGGAGAACAAGAGAGCTCCTTGTGCACGGCGGACACCGGGAGGTTGTGTCCCTGCCAGCCTCCCCTGCCACCGCACACTCCCGGCCACCCACCGTGGGACCTGGGCCGGGGGGGCCAAACTGACAGGGCCAAACCTCTGCCAAGCCACAGCCACACCAGCCCAGAATATCCTGGGGGGGTGGGATTCCAAGAGTGATGGGCTTCCAGGCAGAGGCCTCAGTGCAGCTGGGCTCCAAGCAGTGGCGAATTCCAAGCCATGGTGGGCTCCCATTGCTGATGGACTCCTGAGGGGTCACAGCCAGCACGGGCAGTGCCCCAGAGCCCACCCAACTGGCCCAGCCAGGAACTTCCCTTTGCCAGGCTCTTCCTCAGCCTCTCCCAAAGACTCACGAAGTCTTTCCAGACAGGACAGACATCCAGCTTGGCAGGGCTGGGCTGAGCACCAGCCAGTGTCCCCAGACAGGCAGGAGCAGCCTGTACTGGGAGCGCCTGGGCACTGCTGGATGCAGCCTGGCACTGTTGGACTGAGGCTGGCAGCAGGGCACCAGGCAGCAGCCAAAGAGCTCAGCCTGAGCTGCTGCTGCCATGAGTCAGGGCAACAGTTAAGCCTGGTTTGGAGGCTTTAGCACTGCCCTTACACACCCACCAGGGAAAGCAAGGAGTGACAGAGGAATCCCAGAAAAGCCTGGGTGGAGGGAAGAGGCACACCTTGGCAGGGCAGGAAAGGACTGTAATTTTATTTGCAGCACCCTGAAGTCATCTGCAAACACAGGCACTCCTCCCCAGCCCCGGCTCCCGCGGAGCAGGCAGTCCTGCAGCAGCCACGGAGCAGCTGCGGCTGGCACAGCAGCCGTCCCTGGGACGCCGGCACCAGGGAGCGCTGCCAGCACCACGGAGGGACGTCAGCACCACGGCGGGACATCAGCACAACAGCGGGCTTGTTCCAGGTCGATGGCAGCAGCCCCAGCCGAAAGCCCAGCCTGGAGGCGCCCCTGCACACTGGGAAGAGCCAGCAGGCTCCTCCCGCATTCCTCCAAGCCCAGAGAGTTGCAAAAGGTGAATGCTGAGCCTCTGCATCCCCAGCAAGGTGGGGCCCAAGTGCTGCCCCACTGCTGGAGCTGGGCCAGCCCTCTGCACTGGACCCGTCTCTGGGATGCAGATGGGAAAAGAGGTTGTGCCCAGCACCCCACAAACCTGGCAGGAGGAACAGAATGGGGCTGGGGGTTTCCTGGCACTGGCATGTTAATGCCCACATCCATGCTGTGCCATCAGGTGCTGCTCTGGAGCACAGCTCAGCACTCAGCTATGCTTTGGCTGTCTGTTTTTCCTGTCTCCATCCCTCTATCCCATGGGCAGTATGGTGAGGAGGAGCAGGACCCAGATGGAGTTTGGTACAGGGTGCCAGCAGCATCCTCATGATGCTGTGGGAGGGGGGACAACTCACTTCTGGGGAGGTGGGTCCCTGTGCCAGCTGGAGGCTTGTCCCTGGCTCGTCTCCACTACCATGGATGATGATGATGATGTCCTCCTCTGCCACACACACAGGGCTGCCAGCAGCCAAACCTACCCAGGAGCAGGTGGACACTGCCACACCTTCCCAGAGTGGAGGTTTCCCAGCACGGGGAGACTGGCAGGGGCTCTGTGCAGGATTGCAGGCTCACAGTGCTGCCCTGTCTCCGGTGTAGTCACTTCATGGTGACATCTGTCCTGGCACACATCATCCTCAGGGTTCCCAGACCCCATGGCCCACCTGGCAGGTGCCCATCACCAGCACATGTTGCTGCAGAATTCACAGGTAAAAAGCACTGTCAGTCCAGCCAGTGCCAGCTCTGTCGGTGCCAGGGCAGCTTCCCAGGGTGCCCAGGCCAGTAGCCATGTCCTGTGGGGTCACCTGGCCCCATCCCATGGTCAGCACATCCCATGTGTGCAGGGAGGGCCCTTAGGAGATCACACAGCAGCACTTTGGGCAGCAGGAGCAGCACCTGCAGCAGCCACATCTCCGGCCAGCCCCCTGCTCCTGGGCCTTGGGTGGCTTGTCCAGGGTCACCGTGTAGAAGGAGGCAGATGAGTCCCCATTGGGCATCCTCAGGCTGGCGTAGGGGTTGTAGGGACGGGACCAGGACTTGTCTGTGGAGATGGTTGGGCTGCTCCAGCCATTAGCAAGGTCTGTCTGCTCCTCTGTGCCGTAGGAGGGCACGGCTGCAGGGTTGGTGATGATGGTGGGCTCATCTCTCAGGTAGCGAGTGATGAAGCTTTGCTGGAACTGTTCCCGTGGGATGTTGACACTGGCATAGGGATTCTCCACAGTGACTCCACGATCCATCTCACTGTCCCTTGTCAGCACGTGTGGTCTGTCTGGCTTTGCTCTCCCCCTGCGTGTGTTACCACGGGGTGTCAGTGCTGGGGCTGCTCTCACAGCAACAACACCCGGCAGACCCCACTGGTTTGGGTGCAGGGTGCAGAGATGTGCTCCCCACTCCCTGCCCAAGGGACCCCCACAAGGTACACATGGACCCACCGGAGCCAGGAGGGGAGGCAGGAACAGGGGTGCAGGGGGTGAGCAGGGCACTGCGGGGGCAGGAAGGGGCGCTGAGTGGGACACAGAGTGCGGGCAGGGCAGGGGGGGGGTGGGGATTTCTAGGGGGACACGGAGCAGGAGGGAAAGAAGTGGGGAGAGGAGCGGGAGGAAAGGGAGTGCAGGGGAGTGGAGAGGCAGAGGGAAGAGGGGATAGGACAGGGCAGTTGGGAGAGAGATTGAGGACGGGGCAGGCGGTGGGAGATGGAGAATCGGGGCGGGGGGCGCAGAGGAAGAAGCGGGGCAGGCAGGGGAAGGGGCGCAGGGGGGAGCAGGCAGGACACGGGCAGGGGGGGCAGCGATCCTCCCGGTACTCACCGAGCGCGGCTCCGGCCGCTGCGGGGCCGCTCTGCCCCGGCTGCGCTTCCTCCTGCACGGACCGCCCCGAGCGGCGCCGCCCCGAGCGACCGACAGACAGAGGGCACCGACCGACGCACAGACAGACAGACCGGCCCCGAGAGACGGGGCAAGAACTGCCCGCACCCGGCACCCAGCCAGCGCCCAGCCCCAGCGCCAACCGAGCAGCCCAGCCCACTGGACATTGCCCCAAGGCAGAGGCCACAAGGAACTGGGCACCGTACCAGGCACTGGACAACGGGCACTTGCCCTGGGCACTTGGCAGCGGGCAGGGACACTGGTCAGGGGGCACTGAGACCAGAACCCGACAGGGACACTTGGCACTGGGCAGGGGAAGGGGGCAACGGGAGGTGGGCACTGGACAGAGGCGTTGGGCACCAGGCAAGGCCACAAGTACCCAGGCACCAAACCAGCACCAGCCACTGGCACCAGGAACTGGGCACCAGCAGTGGATACCAGCACCAGCGTGGGCACTGGCACCAGCACTACCCAGTGCACAGTGAACACCACGCAGTAGGCAGAGCCACCATGCACTGTCACCACTGCCGGACTGGGCACTGACACCAGCACAGCCACCAGTACCATCTGCAGGCACCAGCACCAGCGCTGTGTGCCATGCACTGGGCTCTGAACTCTGGACATTGGCATCAGCACTGGCACCACGCTGGTTCTGGGCAGCAGGCAGGGACTGGGAGGGGGGCACTGCATTCCACAGGCCTGTGGGAACCAGCAAACCCTGTGCACCAGGGACTGGTCAGAGGGCACAGAGCACTGTGCACATGTCCTGAGCACTGGGCAGGGGATACCAGGTCTGCATCCCCCGGCAGCACCCAGGCCCCCCTGCCAGGCTCTGCCTGCCCCCACGGGCAGCCAGGTCTCTGCAGCCCAGGGTCCCACACCCCCTGCCTGGCTGTGTTTGACCTGTCCAGCCCTGAGACCCCAGGGCTCTGCTGGGGTCCTCATCCCCACAGCACAGCTTGGCTGTGGTGTGGCCCTGTGCCCCCCAACAGGCCCTTTGCCAGGGTGGGTCTGGGGGGTTTCCAGGGCACTGGTGGATGGTGACACACGTGAGGCTGGATGGAGTGAGGACATGGCTGTGCCAGGGCAAGGAGAGGGGTGCTGGCACCCATGCCAGTCCCTGGCACCAGAAGTGCTGCAGTAGAAAAGACACATTCAGCAACCTCCACCCTGCTTGATCCATGTCCCTGCCATGTGACCCTGTTGGGGTGTCCTCAACCACTGTCACTCTTCCCATCCCCAAGGCCCCCAAAGTGGCTTGTGCAGAACCCCAACACCTTCCCACAAGCAGTTCCCTGCAGAACCTGTTCCTCCCCTGAGCCTCAGGGATGATGGGACAAAATTCTCCTGGACAGGCTGGGGACAAATACCTCAAATTGCAGCTAAATCCTCCTGGGAGTGAATTACATTTCCCACACACTTTCAAAAGGGGAAAGCCACTTCCTTCTGACAACAGAAAATATTTCTCACCTGTCCTGAGGAGCAGAGGCAGCCCAGACCAGCCCCTTGGCACTCATGGAACAAGCAGGAGAGCTCCAGAGGGCAATGGGAGCCTGCCTGCCCCTGCCCCTGCCCCTAGGATGAAGCTGCCAGCAGCTGCTGCAAATCCCCACCCCTCTGCCTTCCCTCTGTGACTGATCCCTCAGTCCCCAAGCCTGCTGGGCTGGCAGCTCCCAGAGTGTGGGTTCCCTGCAAGGAGACTCAGTGACTCACCACCTCCCAGGTGTGGAGGGAAAGGAAGAGGGAGGCCTGGGATTTTCTAGGGGAGAAGCTGACTCTCCTCTGACCAGTTCTAGCATCAGGGAGAGGGGCCTTATGCACTTCTCAGTTTCCCCTCCGAGGAGTGAGAGGGGGGGGCGCAGCAGAGCATGTGTTGAGACAAATCAGCATCACAGCACCCAGCTCTCAGGTTTAAAAGCTCAAAGTTTTGCAGAATTCCTGCACAGGCTTTTCTGCCACTGCAGGGTCACCTGGAGGAGAGCCACCAGCCAGCCTGTCCCTTCACTGGGCCTCGCTGCTGCCCAGTTTTCCCATCTTGAGCTGTTTTCCCAGAGGAAAACCCATCTGTTTGCCTAAGCAGGAATAGAAGAAGAGGCATCCTCGGCCGAGGTGTGCTGCGGTAACCCCAGCCCTGCCCGTCCGTCCCTGCCTGCACAGGGGATGTCGCTGTGGCTCTCTCCAGCAGCACTTTCCCCTTGCTGGCAGAAGCTCAGGAGCGGCTGCGTTTGTCTGTTAGCACCCGATTTCCCTGCTCAGCCCTGCTGCTGAGCAGCTCTGCTCGCAGGGAGCTGGCAGGCTGCACCAGGCACAGCCCGGCTCTGGGGGACCCTGGCACCCCGCAACCCCCGTGTCCTGAGCGCCTTCCCTGTCCCGAAGGAGCTCCCACAGGAAGGTCCCCTCATAGAATCTCGGGCATTTTCGGGTGGGAACATCCCACAAGCTGCTGCCCGGGGCTGCAGACCCCCAGCCGCTGGAGCAGAGTGTCAGGTGCCTCCATGCCGGAGATGTCTCTCAGCTCTCTCAGCACCCGCTCGTGGCAGCTCCTACCTCGCAGCACCTCCTGGATACACTCATTCCCTGCGTGGCAGATCCGTGGCAGCCCCAGATGAGGAGAGGTCTCACCAACCAAGAGCAGCAACCCCTAATCTGGAGCCTGAAGTTTTCCAAATTTTAATTTCTTGACAAGAAATCCTCCAAATCTATCTCCAAGAGCCATATCCAGAAATCGTGTGTCAATCCTTGGAGAGTTTATAGACGATGGAGGATCCTCAGGTGGAAAAGTCGTTGTGCCAAAGCTCAAGCTGCTGGTTTGGAGTTGTCCCATGTGGAATTCTCCAAGATGGGATCTGGCAAGTGCTGCAGAGCTGTGCCCTCCTCGAGTAAATGGAGGAGCTGAACTAATGTGAGGCTCTTCATGGCCGAAAACCAGCCTCATTTCCTGCAATTGTTTGCAGGGGGAAAATAAATAAACAGAAAAAAACAACCAAAAACTCAATGCCCACCCTGGAGATGTCCTGTTCTGGGGGGTGATGGAGAGGAAGTTTCTCAGAGATGCCACACTACTTCCAGAGTAGTGGTTTGAGGAGGAGCCTGGGAAAACCAGAAGAAAGAGGCAAAAAAAGACAACCTTCGCTGCTTTTTTTTTTTTTTTTCCCCACTGGCTTATGATCTCACTGGAAGCTTGAAAATGAGGAGGCAGGGTTCCCAGTATGGGCTGCAGGTACTGCAGAGGCAGGAGCATCCCCAGCCATAGAACATCAGCCAGGAGGAAAGTGCAGGTTCAGGAACATCTAAATCCCTGTCCATGAGTTCTGGTCTCCCCCCAGCCATACCAAGGCAGGGCACCCACAGCCTGTGTGACCCAGCACGAGCTTTTGGGAGTTTTTGCAGGATACCAATAACTGCAGGGATCCCCTGAGATGCCTCAGCTCACTGGTGCTTCACACACAACAAAAGGCATTTTGTTTAAAAACCAACCAACCAACCAAAACCAAACCAAAACCAAAACCAAACCAAACCAAAACCAAAACAAAACAAAAAAAAAAAACAAAAAAAAAAAAAAAAAAAAAAAAAAAAAGAGAGCCACAGGCTCGTCCTGTTTCTGGGCCTCTATCTGCTGGGACAGGAGGTATTTGCGGTGGAGCTTTCCCAGTTCCAGCTCCTCCCAGGGCTCTCCCAGGCAGCAGGAATGAAAATCTTCTGAAGCCATCCCGTTTGTGAGCATTTCCCGAGCGCTGCAGTGCCTGGCGCAGGCACAGGAGGGTGGTGATGCTCTTTGCAGCCCGTCAGCGCCGGAGGAGGATGAAGGCGACGCTTCCCAGAGTGAAAGGTTTTACACCCGCGGAGGGGCAGCTCGGTGAGCCCCAGGGCAAATGATGGCGCTCACCAAACCTTGCGGGGGCTGAAGGCTTCGCTGAAGCTCAGGAGAGCCCGTGGGTGGCCGGTGGGAAGAAAGGACACGAGGAGGGGTTGGGCCAGTGCAGGGATGGGAGGGAGACCCCCAAATTCAGGCTGTGTGAAACACACGTGGGATGATTCCCTTCGGGACATCGCAAGTGTCCCGCCGTGGGGCGCAGCTGTGCGAGGTTTCCTTCAAGGTTTTACCTGAATTCTCAGCTGCCTCCTCATTAAAATCAGAATGAGGCTCGGGGGTATGAAAGGAGAGATCACAGGGAGTGGGAGGCACCAGTGGGGTGAACATCCCATACGGGGAACCCCATGGATCAGTGTCACCAGCACCAGGGCTCAGCTGTCCATCAGTGAGGGGGGGCTGTGGGTATGAGGGTGCCGTGGAAGGGTGCCACTGCCACTGGTGCAGGTCTGAGGGGCAATGTAGGGAGCACAGAGCAGGACCCAGGGGTAAAGCTGCCAGAGACAGGGGCTTAGGGACTCATGGAAGCTGCAGGATTTGGTGCTCTGTGCCCTTGAGCAGCACAGCCCCTCGCTAACACCCCGGGGTGGGAAACTCCACCACAAAATCCAGCCTGTGTCCCCAGGCCTGTGCTCAGCATGCCATGTGCAAAGACCCGGCCTCGCTTGTCTCCACATCTGCCCAGGGCATCCAGGGAGTTTCCACAGCTCTTGGTTCCCTCTTAGAGAAGGTAATGTGTCCCAAAAGATGGCAGCAGCTTTTAAAGGCCAATTGAGCCTGGAAATGACTTACCTAAGCTGCTGGGTGGGAGGGATTTCCTGTGGGGCCGGAATGTGTCCCGTCCCTCGGGTCAGCCCGGGTGCACACCTGGCTGTCCTGGCCCCGGCACCCATCCTCCAGAGGCAGGTCCTGCTCTCCGTGCCACCCCGAGCACCCAGCTCTGTGCGGAGGGGCAGCACAGGCTCCTCTGCAGCGGCTCCCGAGCCCTGCTGCTCACCCTGCAGCACAGCACGGCCCAAAGGGCTGGCGGCTCCTCAGCTCCCACAGCGTCCCGTGCCGGCGCCGGGGCGCTCACACTGCGCTCTCCCGATGTGACACCCCAGCCACCCTGCGGCTCCCGGTGGGGACGGGGATGCGCAGCGGGGACACGCGTGCTTGTGCCTGCCCAGCCCTCCCGGTGCCCGCGGGGACAGCGACGCTGCAGAGGCGCGTCCACTGCACCCGGTGAGCCTGCCCTCCTGTCAGACACCTCTGCGGGGATGCTGAGCTGCAAAGCCTCTCCAGCTTAATGCCAGGCTCTTCCCTTGGCAGGGGCATGCTGCGTTCCTCAGGGATGACGAGCTGGATCTAACACATAACCCAGTGTCCAGGCTGGCACGGCCACACCGACATCACAGGAGTGTTCCGGCGCCTGGCCCGCCGCCGGCCTCTCCCCGGGCTGCAGGAACCAGAGAGGAGCCGGTTTCCTTATCGCCCTCCCGCAGCCCCCTCCGTCCCTCTCCCCTGCGGCTCCCGGCCCGGCCGCCCCCGGGTCACGCCGGGGCTTGGCAGCGGCGTGGGGGAAGCGAGCATTGTGGCTGCCCACTGCGGCCCGGCTGGAGGAGAAAGCAAGGATTTCCTGGCCTGGAGCAAATCCTTCCCGTCTCCTCCCAGCTGCCGAGAGCCTTGGGGCTGAGGGTGGGCTGTTCCCAACAGGCTTTGGACCAGGAGCCAGGGCCTTCCCCTGCATGGAGCTGCTGCTGAACGTGCAAGGAAGCAGGAGGCAGCATGGATCTGGGCACTTCTGTTGGCAGTGCCAAAATCTCCCCCTCTGCTCCATCCTACACATAAACAAAATCCCTGCTCAGGCAGAGCCTTTGGCCAGCACAGAGATGTTCCCCTTGGTCCCCTTCTCATCCACAATGTGCCCTGGGACAGTGACAGCTGGGTGGCCTTGTGCCATGGCACTTGGACTTTAGGAAGGGCAATTCTCCCATTGCCAAGCTCAGCCCAGCCCCCTGACACGTCGATGCTGTGGAGATCTGTGTCCAGAGGCCATAACCTGCAGTTCCCAGGCAGCAGCAAACAGCCCGGCGTATCTTCCAAGGCTAAACCCTCACACTGACACCTGGAAAAGGGGCTGTAAGAGCCCCAGCCGGGACACAGGGCTTGGGCAGCTCACATACACAGCCAGGCTTCTACCTGCTCAAATGTCACTTCTCCTTCCTGCGGATGGAGCAGCTGAGGCAGGAGCAGCTTCTGCTCCCACCCTCGCAGGCTCCTGAGCAGCGTCGTGGGCGATGCCGCAGCTTCCGCTGTGCCACGACCTTGTGCAGTGACTGCACCTGCCGATGGATTTTTTTTTTTTTTTTTAGGACAAGGGCTAGTTTCCTGCTATATTTCCGGGATTGAAAGTTTTCAGTCCTGGGGACGACTGTGGCAGAAGGGCTGTCACTCATCTCCTGGCCTGGAGTATCCCCAGCACTTTGCCATCCTGTCCTTTGGTCCCTGCCCCGGGATGGATTAGGGATGGCACCATCCTGCCCCGGTGAACGCTTGGCCGTGGCCACCTGGGGCTGCTCTCCACACGGGGACTCGGCAGACCCTGTGCAGCACCCAGCTCCCAGCTAAGCCCTTGGCTCCGGCTCTCTCCCAGTGGAGGTCTGTTTTCTGTCCTGCCGTCTGCTTGTCCTCCCTCGCTCCAAACAGTCCCCGTTTGTTTGGCTCTCGCTGCCGGCTGGAGCCGGGGCCGCGTGCCTGGGCCGCCTGTGCACAACGGCTCCTTGTTCACCGCCTCCCTCCCCGCTCGCTCCTCGCCTGCTTTAGCAATTATCCCAATTAGCTGCGCCCTCTCCTTGCTCCCCAGCTGCACCGCGGACCCTCGTCCCTCCTGCTCGGCCCCGGTGGCAGCAGCGCTGCTGCGCGGAAGGGGCCACCCCCGGGCCAGCGGGGTGTGGGCGCCGGGGCGATGGCTGCCACCTTCCTGGGTGGGAAACAGGCGGGCTGTGCAGGATCCGGGTGGTTGTGGTCCCAGATCTCTCCAATCCCCTTTGGCACTTGGGGAGGGTGAGGATGCTGCGCCGAACCTGCAGCTCCCGGGGTGCCACTGGCATCTGCCTCTGCTCCTTGGCATCGTCTGGTGGGTGCTGCCCGTCCTGCCCCAGCCGCACGGGGTGCCCCCCTGCCTCGCCCCCGGCGCGGGGGTGCAGCCACACGGCTTCCAGCAAGCCACAGCCCTTGTGCCACCGCGGCTGCACCATCCTCACTCATCCTCCCACTGCCGCCAGCTCAGCCGGGGGCGGGGGCGAACGGGAGAAGGTTGAGGTTTCCACCCGCTGACGAAGGCTGGGGCACTGGAGGGGCCTTTCCACAGCAGTTTCCGGCTGTGCCGTGCTCCAGGGCCACCTTCTCCTCTGCCCCCTGAGCCCACGGAGAAGCCGGAGTGCAATCCCTGGGGAGGTGCTGGGCACCGGAGCATCCCTGCCGGCAGAGCCAGGCGAGAGGAGCAGGACCAGTTATTCCTGCGTCCTGCCAGTGCCTCGTGCATCTCCCAGACTGGAAAGCCAGGGCAGGCAAAGCCCCGGATCCTCTGCCCGTGGCCACGCCAGCCCCTGCAATGGTCGCAGCAGCGTGGGCAGCCGCCTGCCAGCATCCCCGTGCTGCAGCCGTGAGGGGACACAGCGCCTTGGCAGGGGCAGCAGCAGGCAAGAGCAGCACCGGGGATCCGCTCCCGGGATGGCTCCGAGCGCCCAGCCCGCGCTGACAGCAGCCCCGGGCTCCCGGGGTTTGATCTTTACCGCTCGAGCCGGGCTGTCTGCTCCCATTTGCGTCTGCCGAAGGAATGATGCGAGCGCCGGGGTGGCGCAGGCTGGCAGCTCCGTGCTGGCACGCAGGCAGCCGCCGGGCAGGCAGCCCCTGCGCTGCTGCAGAGCCTCCTCCGCAGCCCTGCCAGCCCCAAACCCCGTGCGTATATCAGGGTCCTGCAGAAGCCACGGGTGGGTGAGCCCGGGCAGGTGAGGGGCTCCCAGGGACCCTGTGTGCTTTGCTGGGGGACAGCCCTCAGCCTTGAGCCTGCGCGTTCAAACCAAAACCCTTGAGCCTGCAGCCTCAAAACTTCCCTTTCTTCCCTATCCGTGGGACCATGATGGCTCCTGGGAGGCAGCTGTGGGTGCTCAGTGCCCTGCAGAGCTTCCCATTCCCCCCCCAAATACACACGTGTCCCCAGCAGACAGGGACATGGCTTATGGTGGCCCAGGTCTCTCTGGTAACCCCTGTCCTGTTCTGGGGATACAGCACAGGTCCAGTGGCACCTGACAGCTCCTGCAGCAGTCTGGACATGCTGGGTTCTCCTCCTCAGCTGGAGCTCTGGTTTCTGTTACATGGAGTGGCCTCACCTCCCCATGTCACCCTGGCTCCAGTGCTCCACTTGCTTCCCCACAGCCTGCACAGGAGCCCCCTTGTGCACAAAGGTTTCCCTTCAGCCAAGGCACCGGGCAAGGAGTCCTCTCTGGAGGGAGCAGAGGGGAACCACAGGCCTCGAGGTCCCCAGCAACATCCCAGTATCCTGGCACCAGACATATTGGCCCAAGTTCTTGGGGAACTGGAGAAATCAGGATGATGAAAACCCCAAGGCGAGATGATGCTGTCAGCCCCAGGGAACACCCCCCAGAGCTGGTGCAGCCCCTCCCAGGGACCCTCTGGCACAGATGCCACATTCCCAGCTCCCACCCATGGCAACGCTGGGAGTTCACCAGCTCCAGCAACACCTCATGCCTGGCCCACTGCCCCTTCCAACCTCCCATCCCCAGGCCTGTGAGCCACCCCTCTCCCCCCACAGCAGCTCTCCCACCCCACATTCAGACCACGCACTGGCTCAGCTCCCCGGGCTCCAAGAGCAGCAGCAGCTCCTGCTCCGGCAGCCCCCAGGGCCCCTCAGCCTTTGCCGGAGCAGGAGCTGTGCCCAGGGCCAACTCCCAGCTGTGCACCCACACAACCCCCCAGGAGGGTGACAGGAACACAGAGGAAACAAAATCCTCAGCTCAACGCTCAAATTCACCCAGCTGACCCAGAAATGCAGTCGTGGTGCTCCTCACAAGAGCACAGGCTGCCCAAGCTGGGCAGAAGGGCCAGCAGGAGATCCGGGGCAGCTGCCAGCTGCTGAGAGCGGGCATGGGGGAGTGCACTGTGCCCTCCAGTCCGGCTGGGAGCCCCAGGACAGTCCCACTGGGAGTGTGGATCCCACCACCTGCAAGCACAGCCACAGCCTCGGGCGTGGGGCTGTGTTCAGAGCAAGGGGGACAGCAGCTGGAGCCAGGCAGGACTCGGTGGGTCCCATCCACTCTCTTCAGGGAAGTTTTCCTGCAAAAGCTGAACTTGTACTGCAAAAACAAACCGCCGCTTCGGTCCGGGCTGCTGTTCGGGAGCTGTGTCCCAGCTGAGCAGCAGCCGGGAAGGAGGAGCAGGACTTTGGGCACCGCGGCCCCTGCCAGGACCAGCGTGTCCCTCCGGGCACCTCGAGGGCC
This sequence comes from Muscicapa striata striata, assembly GCA_030060385.1. Classification (NCBI taxonomy): domain Eukaryota; kingdom Metazoa; phylum Chordata; class Aves; order Passeriformes; family Muscicapidae; genus Muscicapa; species Muscicapa striata. The sequence continues at coordinate 881,749 of JAREIS010000217.1, read as the reverse complement.
CCGCTGCTCCTCCTCCCTGCCCCAGTTTGTGCCTGGCCCGGCATCCCGGCGAGCAGCGCTGGCAGGTTGCGAGCGCCGGGCTCTCCCGGGGAGCCAGCGCTGCAAAAGCTGAATGTCACCACAATTACAGGGCGCCTGCCGCAGCCCCAGCGTCGGCAGCGGAGCTGCTCCACCAGCCCTGCACCCGCCCAGCCCCTGAACGAGCGCTGGGACAGCGGCTGCATCCCACCTCGGCACATGCTCTGGTTTCTTCCGAGCCTCGAATCCCTCGGGCTCTGTTAAACCCGGCATCAGCTGGGCTGCACGAAGGCTTCTGCAGAGCTGCCGTTTCTATTTCTGGGCCAGCCCTGTCCTGTTTTCCTTAGACACAAGGTGTTTTCTAAAGGAAATGGGTCTTCCTTGCACCCTCTCATCCCTGAAATGCAGCTCTAGGTGTTTGTGGTCATCCCTGCCTGGGTCAGCAGTTCCCGGGGAGTGGCAGATCCCCCCCTCCCGTCATTCTTCAGTAACACTGCAGGACTGGGCAGGAGTTTCTGACATGGCTGTGCTGCTGTGGCATCACCAACCACACGTGAACTTCTCCAGGGAGTCCATGGGACTGTGCCTACCTGGGGCTGGGGAAGATGCAGCCTCAGATGAAAAAGGGGGCTCTGATGGGAGCAGGAGCCCCACTTGCCCCACAGGGCCTGTGGCTCAGAGTGTGGCCAGTTTGTCACTTTGGACCTTGTGCAGGGCAGCTTTGAATACATCCCACCACGTCTCTGTGCCCTGTTTGACACTCAAAGAGAAAAAATATTTTTCCCTGTGTAGCTATAGGGAAATACGTCTGGAATTTCCCATGTCCTTGCTTGCAGCTATGGGTCCCCATCCTCTCTCCCTCCTCTCAGGAGATAACTGCCCAGCTATCTGTGGACTGTTAACTGCCAGTTAACTGAGCAGTACATCTTCCATGAGTGTTCTTTTCTGGCAGCTGAGTAACCCCAGGTCTGCAGGCAGGGAGTTGGTGGGGTGGGGAATGAAGGTCATCACGTCTGAGGAGATAGGATGTGGTCCCTCTGGCCCTGGCCCCTTGACCTCCCCCAGCCCATGTGCAGCCCCCCTCCTCCTATTCCTTCCTCCTGCTCAGTGCAGCACCAGCAAGGTGGGCCCCCTCTTCACACCCAGGGTTCATAGAAGTGGCCACAATATTAATCACTAATAGTAGAAATAGTGATTAAACCCCTTGGAATCTGCTGGGGCCTTGGGAACATCTGTATAACCTTCAAGCTGAACAGAGTACCACGTGTGCACCTCAAGGTTTGTGTGTGGCTTTGGACACTTTGGGGATCTTCTGAGCATCACTTCCCTTGTGGTTTGGTCTCTGTAGACAGTGCAAGCTGAGAAACCAGCCCATGAAAGCCCTCACCATGGCATTAGGATTGTACTGCAAGAGCATCAGTGGTCAGGTCCTGACCACCAGCAACCAACCCACACGCTGCTTTGAACAGAAACCAGGGAACAGCTCTGCAGCAGCTGGGGCATCCCTCAGCTACCAGCTGGCAACAGGAAACTCTGCTGCTTTCTTGGCAGATATTTCAGTAGCATCCCTCTAAACTGGTGTTTGCTCTGCCTGGGCAAGCTGCACAGACAGCTCCTCTGGTGGTTTTGGTGGAGCATTGTGGCTGATGAGAGCTGCCCTGCTTTTCTCTTCTGTTTGGGTCTGTGCTGGGCTGTTGTGGCCACCTCAGCCAGGTCTGGAGGGTCTCAGCTGGGATGGTGCTGATCGTGGCACTTGAGGTCCCTTCTCCTGGTGCTCTATGCTGGGAAGGAGAGGCAGTCCTGAGGGGATGGAGCCCAAAGGATGGAAACACAGTGTGAGGGTGCCACGTCCATCCCTCCCAGCCGGGCTGTCCCCAAGCAGCTGGGCAGGGACAGACCTGAGGAAAGCTGCTCTCTGCAAAGATGAGGATGAGCTCATGTTTTTGTGGGTGAATTATCTGCGTGATGAGTGATTCACCAGAGCAAAACAAGATTGGTGTGAGAAACAGACGGGATTTTAGGAAGAGTTTTGGATGTGTGCAGGACCTGAACAAGTGATCTTGCTGACAAGAGCAGCAAGGAGCAAAGAAAGGTGGCCTGAGATGCTGCCACCAAGAGCAAGGACAGCATGGATGGGGGTTTGGGGAAAAAACCAAGAAAGGTTTGGCACACATGGAGCTGTCAGCTTTCCCAGGTGGTGTGGAAAGAAAAGCCTCAGGTGCCATCACAGCACAAGGCCGGCACCAAACAAGAGTTGGGCCATCCTCTCACTACAGGTCCTTCCCACAGGACCAGAAATCCAGAAGGGCAATAAAATCCTGAGCAAACCCCTGAATAGTTGAGCAGGTGATGGCTGACGATGAGGAAGAAATTTAGGGCAGAATTATCTTCTGGCTTCACTGTTCATCTCAACAAAGTCTGGCCAGCAGTGTTACACCTCCCAACACATTTACAGAGCAAAGGTTTTGTCAAGACACTGGAAGGAATGAGTTTTGCAGAATGAAGCTGTGGTTTCACACAAAGCCAACACCAGCTGAATTACAAAAATAACCTTCTGATTATAAATAGCAAAACCTTGTTTATCTGTGACAGATTAAGGGAATCCAGTGGCAAAGCTGTTCCTGCACGTCTGTCCAAGGAGAGCTGGACCCCAGGACAGCAGGCACAACTGAGCTGAGGAGCATTCTCTGAACCCACAGGTGTGCTTGGCCTGTTGACAAGGTCTCTGAAAATGATGAAGTACATCAGTGCTGCTTGTAAAACCCAGGGGAACACACATAACACAGCTCAGAAGGCATTCTGAGGATATCCACATACAGCTGAAATATGTACATTTATGACAACACCCAATGCAATAGGTTTTTATAAAAGATTATGCAACATGTATGTTTATATGCCACAGTTAGGTGTTAAACCAGGAGTTTTAAACCTCAAAGGCAGAGGTGGCCACAGGGCTGAAGTTTGGTGGGGTCATCACTCAAGTCTGAGCCACATAGGCCCAGACAGAGGTGGAAGGTCTGGGCTTTGAAGGATGAGATTATTTCAGTTTGGGTAGAAAGCAGAGATCTTGCCGGACCAACTCAGCAGAGAAAAGGGAAAACTCTGCATTGAACATGTGAAGCAGAGGCAGAGCCATCGGGGCAACAGGAATATCCCAGCACCTTGGCACAAACACACTCTTATTCAGCAGAAAATATGCCCAATGTAATTTATGATTATTTTTAAATAGAGCTGTTGCTTAACTCACAGAATAGCAGCATAATAACACTGTGTAGCTGGGTCAGCACGGGGATGCCATATGAATTAATAACAGAAAATAGCTCATGCTCGCTCACTTCCTGCAATTTCCTCTGCTCAGTGAGCTCAGGCGTGAGATCTCAGCTCTTGCTATCTGCACCCAGGCACTTAGCAGGGAAGGCAGGAGCACCTGACACAGGGAGGATGGGGAAGATTAAGGGAATCCCTGTTTAGCAGTGTTCGAGTGCGAGGCAGCAGCAGTCTCACACTGATTTTGGCAGGTGAGCAGATCAACGAATGGTACTTAGTGGGACTAGAGGCATTCGAAAGTCCCTTATCTGGTGAGAGAAACTCAAAGATTAAAAACTCAGCCATTGTCAAGAAGAGAGCATGGATATCCAGGTGGAGGTGATGCTGCAGGGTCCCTGGGGAGAAGAACCACACTCTAGGGTCAATCTGGCCTGGGAATGGAGCACAGCTGAGCCCTTGGGGTGCCAGGACATCCTTCTGCCTGGGTGGCTTTGGTCATCTCTTCCAGGTCAGGAAGAGATGCACCTGGGTCATATTTTTAGCATCATTGCCTGAAGCGTGGGTGAGAAGATAATCTATGGGCTGCATAAGGCCTGGCAGAGCTGTGGAATATGTAACCTCCAGCTCCTGTGTCTGTCCCACAGATGGTGGGGCCAGAGGACAGCGATGATGTGAGGACAATGTGGCTGTGTGGACACGACAAAGCTCCAGCCCCACACAGACCCCTTGTTACAGGGGCTGGATCTGTGCTGCATCAGAGCTGGAGGTCTGGAGTAAGCAGGGCTGGGCAGGGTAATCTTTAGGGAGGGCAAAAAATCCACACAAAATCCTGGAGGAATATAAAGAACTAAAAAACAGCAATGGGTAGCATGAGCAGGGAAACCCCAGCAGCACCGAAAGGAGCCTGATGAGCTCCCAGCAGCATCCTGCTCCAGCCAGGGCTGGATGGAGTGCTGGAGTGGGTTTGGATTGGAGTGTGCACATGCCTGGGTCCCTCTTCCTGGGGTTGGGGCATAGAAGCTGGAGGGCTCTGTCTGGGGCTGCCTGCTCATTTTGCCCATTTGTCTGTGGGGTCCCCATTCTGGAGGCACCCACAGCAGGGGGAGAAGGCAGCCTGGCCTCTAACATCCTCCAGGGGACATCCATACCTCTGGCATCTGCAGGAGCCAGGAAGCACGGACCAGGAGTCATCTGCTCATGGCACCTTGTGGGGTGTCCCCAGCCTGTGGGATGCTGTCTGCCTGTGCCATATGGAGGTCACACCAGCAAGCCCATGGCCGTGAGCTCCCCAGTGCTCTGCAGGGACCTGCCAGCATTGCTGGGACCCAGCGATCGTGTGACTCCCCACCCACCATGCTGAGCCCACCATGTCCCCAGGGACCAGTGAGCCCCTGTGCCCCGGGGCTCAGCAGGGACTGCGGGGCTGTCAGGGGACCTGCTTTGCTCCCCTGACAGCCGGTGGCCATGGATCCCAGGGGACACAGTGCGGTGCATGGCTGATTTGGCAGTGGGAAAAAGCAGTGCTGGGAGAATTCCTGGCTGTTCAACCTATTCCCAGCCCCGGGGGCTGCAGGGGCTGCTGGCGGGGCCCTGCTCCCCGATGCTGCCCCACAGCCGCCGGCACGGAGCCGCTTGCAGCGCGCTGGATGCTGAGTCACCGCGGGCCCCTCGGAATGACCCGCGGGGGCCCGGCCGGCGGCGGCGGAGCGAGGAGGGGCCGCAGGGAGGGTTCGGGAGCGGCTACGGGGAGAGGGGCTGTGGGCCAAGAGGGGCTGTGGGGTGCGGAAGCGGGATGTGCGGGACAAGGAGCAATGTGCGGGCAGGGGGCTGTGCGGGGCGGATGAAGGGGTGCGGGGGAGGGCGCGGGGCAAGAGGGTGCGGGGCGGGGAGGGGGCGTGCGGGGAGGTGGGGGTGCGGGGCGGGGAGGAGGGTGTGCTGGGCGTCAGGCGCTGCGGCCGGCGGCCCCGGCGCTGCTGAGCGAGAGAAATGTGAGGCGGCTGCACCACTGCGGCGGCACTGCGGGCGGCGGCGGGAGCGCGCAGCAGCGCCCGCGCCGCCGGGCCCCGCGAACGGCGGGCACGGAGCCGCCGCTGCCTGCCCGCTGCTGCCCGCCGCTGCCTGCACCTGCCCAGGGGCACAGGGGGCCCGGCATCAGCCCCCGGAGCCTGTGCTGCCGGCCGGGGTGTTGCATCAGCCCCGCGCAGAGCCGGGGTCCGCGGCCGGAGGCGGCGGGGGCAGCCGGGGAGGGCACGAAGGGAGCCTCCCGGAGCGGCAGCGGCGGTACCTGCCGGCTCCCCGGCCGCCGGTCGCCGCCGAGCATCCGGAGCAGCCCGGCTCCGCCAGCCCCGGCCTCTGTGCCCGGTCCCCTCCCGCGCCGCCGCGGCCGCGGCCGGAGTGGGCGGTGGGGCCGGGGAGGCGGGGCCGGGGGCGGCCCGGCCGGCCAGGACCATCCCCAGGAGCCGCGCCTCGGAGCCGCCAGCATCCCCGGGGAGCCGCGCCTGGCCGGGGCAGCGCCGCATCCCTCTGCCTTTCAGATAACCTCCGCCGCTCGGGCCTGCGGAGCCGCACCGGGCACGGAGCGGGGGCTGGCGGCTGAACCGGGACCCCTGCCCGGGCCCAGCGCAGGTAACGGCGGGCAGGGGCGGGGGAGTCACCCTGCGGGCGTGCGGGACTGCACGTGTGTGTGTGTGTGTGTGCGGGGAGCGCTTGTGTGTGCACAGGCTTGTGCTCCGCGGGGCTGCGAGCGTGCGACAGGGACGTGTAGGGCTGGGAATTGCGGTGGGAGGATGGGGAGAGGAGAGTGCTGGGGGGGACTGTGTCACCCCCGAGTGATGGGAATGCGGGGTACGGCGGGGACTGTGTCAGCCTCGAAGTGATGGCAATGCGGGGTACGGCGGGAGCGGTGTCACCCCCGGAGTGACAGGAATGCGGGGTACGGCGGGAGCTGTGTCACCCCCGGAGTGATGGGGATGGCGGGGGGCTGTGTCACCCCCGGAGTGATGGGCATGCGGGGCGCTGTGTCGCCCCAGGGGCGGTGGGGGTGCGGGGTGCTGCGCCAGGGCTGTGCGTGAAGGGGTGTGACAGAACGAGCGTGGGAACGCGGTGACAGTGCGTGGCACTGCTGACCACCCGGATCGCCGTGCTCGTGGGCCGTGCGGGTGAGTGTCTATGTGAGAGCTGCAGGCACAGCTCCCGGGGCTGGTGCTGAGTGCAGGAGGGGGGGAATATATGCTGCTTGTGGGGCGCGGGGTGCAGGATGTGGGGTGCAGGATGTGGGCCCGTGATGGGAAATGAAAGAGACGAGGCCTCCCTCCGCAGGTCAGGATGCTTGCGGGACCCCAGTGCTGGCAGGGCATGGCCCCCGGGACACCTCGGCTGGGGCTGGGACCAGCCCACCCTCCCAGCCCTCAGGCACCCGGGGCTGAACCCCCGCGGCCTCTCTTCATCCCCAAAGGCTGCTGCTGCTGCAACCAGATGGCCCCCTCGGGCCCCCTCCGCCAGGCCTGGCAGCACCCGGCGGGAGCAGGCATCCCTCTAACAGGATTTGCAGCGTGATGGAGGAGAGCGCCTTCGCCCTTCTCGGAGGAGAGCTGGGCTGGCGCAGGGGCTGCTGAGGGAGAAAATGGCCTCGAGCTGGCTAGCTGCCCCCCATCTCCTGCCCCCAAACGTGGCCTGGCCTCTCCATCAGCCCCGGGACAAGGGCAGGGAACTGGGAAGGGGGAGAGGAAGCTGGAGGGAGGGATAATAGCAGGGACAGATCAGGAGCAAGCGATGGAGGTAAAAATAGATCCACTGAGCAGAGGAGGGGCTAAACGTGAGAGAAAACCCTGAGCAGAGGCAGGTCGGTAGAGGAACCTCTTCAGGAGGGGCCCTGCAGCCCAACGGGGCTCTGGGGGACCTGCCCTCCCATCCTCAGGGCAGAGGGGAGTCCCGGGACCCCACGCTCGGGGCCGCCGAGGGGATGCCTGGGGGAAATACCTGCCTGCTCCCACTTCCGCAGCCCGAGCACGCGGGCGGATGGACAGGACCTGCAGGGCTCGATTGCCAAATTGCCGGGATGCAGGCGGGCACGCATCCCGAGGGAGCGCTGGCAGCCGGTAAATCCCTGAAGAGCCTTGGATCCAACCCCATCTCACTTTTCATTTTCAGCAAGCGCGAAGCTGAGCTGGGGACAGAGGTACCAGGGATCCAGGGGACAAGGTGTATGGTGTCCTGGCCGCAGCCAAGGTGAACTGCCCTCCGGCCCGGGATGTGCCCTGAGCCCCTGCCCTGTGGGAGCTGCCAGTGACGGCAAGTGGGAGAGCCGGGAAGTCAGAGCAAAGGAATTTGCAAACACATTCTTCAGCGCCACGAGGATCCCACTGCACGTAAACAGGAATAGAGGTCGGGCTGGGGCGAAGTGAGAGCTGCCTCCAGTTCTGCAAGACCCTCCCTGGACTCACCTGCCCTGGGCAGTGCCCAGTGCCGCCATCCCCAAATTACTGTTCCCGAGTGCAGCAGATCCGCTGTGGGAAGTGGCAGCGAAGGCGAAGAGCAGGGCTGCTGAGTGAGTGCCGATGTCACGTTAACATCCCGGCGAGGCTGCAGGGAGCCGACGCTTTGATCATCCGCCCAAGAGCATCTTGAAGCAGGCAGAATGCCACTGTGAGCCCTGCCTTCTGCCCGCCCCAGCCTCGCGCCTGGCACCCTCGGGGCTGGCTGCAGAAGAGGGGCGCGGGGCCCGCTGGCGCTGCCCCGTCTCCCCAGGATGCTCTCCTGCACCAGCTGCTGCTCCCCGTGCTCCTGCTCCGCGGCCAGACCAAGATTGAAAGCTCAGCAGGCTGCCGGCATGTTTTAGCCTCATGCAGGCGTCCCTCAGAGACCCCAGAGCAGTGGACAGTAATGTGAAAACGATACTCATGTCGTGTCTGAAAGGGCAACAGGTCATCATTAAAATGGAGGCGATGAAGATCATCCACCCGGAGAAGTTCTCGGAGCTGCAGGCATCGCAGCCGCGCTACGCGCCCGCCCCGCGCCGCGAGCCGCCCCTCGTGGCCAAGCGCGCGTGGCCCTCCGAGTCCGAGATCATCGTCAACCAGGCGTGCGGGGACATCCCTGCCTTGGATGCCACCCCCGGGCCCCTGCCGCTGCCCCGGACTCCCCCGCTGCCGCGGCGCGAGCGCGGCTACCAGGGCCAGCGCAAGGGCAGCTCCGAGGTCTGCTACCACCGGCAGCCGCCGTCCGATGAGGTGATCGTCAACCAGTACGTGCTGCACCCCTCGACGCCCTGCGAGCCCCTGGAGTGCCCCACCTGCGGCCACATGTACAACTTCACCAACAAGCGGCCCCGCATCCTCTCCTGCCTGCACTCGGTGTGCGAGGAGTGCCTGCAGATCCTCTACGAGTCCTGCCCCAAGTACAAGTTCATCTCCTGCCCCACCTGCAAGCGGGAGACCGTCCTCTTCACTGACTACGGGCTGGCGGCGCTGGCCGTTAACACCAGTATCCTGAACAGACTGCCGGCCGAGGCGCTGGCTGCCAACCCCGTCCAGTGGAGCAGCGACACCGACCGCAGCTGCTACCAGACCTTCCGCCAGTACTGCGGGGCCGCCTGCACCTGCCACATCCGGAACCCGCTGTCCTCCTGCACCATCATGTGAGCCCCGCGCCCCCCGCTCCTCCGCAGCGGGGCACGGCGGGCGGGCCAGCGCCACAGCCAGTCCCCTGTCCCCTCCCTGCCAGTGGCACAGCCAGTGAATGCTCTAATACTCACCACGGCCAAGGATGTGGGACTGGTGTCCTTGCCAGCACTCGCAGGGGGCACTGGGGGTGCTGGGACCTGGCAGCAGCCCCCTACTCACCAGTGGTGCCCGGGGAGAGGGACGCTGGAGTGGGGAGCACATCTGCCAGCGCATCCAGGCTCTGCAGCTCCCCTGGCCCTGCGGCGAGCGCTCCCGTGGTGCATCGAGCATCTCACCGTGCTCCTTCCCCGGGCGCCTCTCCCTCTCTCCCCGGCTCTCCCAAGAGCGGACGCTGGGTTCTGGCCGGAGTGACACCCTCCCCATCGCCCCACGGCCGGCAGCAGCAGTACAAGGAGCCCTGGAGATGCACAGTGCCACACTGAGCCACCCTCCCAGCACAGGAAGTGAGGACAGGTCCCCAGCTGCCCCCTCCACCCCCTCTCTGTAAGTTATTTGCCAAAGCTTTCATCTCGGTGGCCACGCTGCCATGCGCCCGAGTCTCAGTAGCCACACCAAGCTGCCACACCGGCCCCTCGGATGCCAGCAGACATGCGGCCCATGTCCTCCGCAGGCCCTTGAGGAAAGCTCCACTTTGTCCTCATTTTGGAGGATTCTTGTTTTTTCCCCCATCCCTCCCTGACCACCCCATCCCAGGCCACTACGTGTTCACCAAGGCATTGAGCTGTGCCCGTTCTCTGCCCCTCCGCCCGGGACCCACACCGATGCCCCATGGGATGGCTCAGGAGGGTGGCACGGGGTCCAGTACCCCAAATTGCTGACTCCAGCAAGGGGATTTGACTGGGTAGGAGGAACGAGGTCTGGCTCCTGCCCACAGTCCCTTCCCCTGAGCAGTACCTCTGCTCTGACCGCTGTGCAGAGGGGCTGGCAGGGCAGCAGCCCCCTGTGCACAGTCTTGCTTTCTCCAGAGCACCTGGAGGGGTAAATTTGCTGCCAAAAAAAAAAAAAAAAAAATATAAACAAAATAAAGAAAAAGCCATAATTTTGGGTGCTCCCATGGGGCTGAGCACCACAACCCGGCATGGCCAGGGGCACACACTGCCCAGTCCCAAGGCACTGGGGCTGAGTGAGCCGGAGGGGTCTAAGAACCCTGCATCCTGGAGGAAACAGCAGCCCCTGGCACTGGCCAAAGCCCAGCATCCATCCAGGGAGAGGGGCCAGTCCATGCCCTGCCCAGTCCCGAGGGAGCGGGAGATGCTGCTGGCACAGCCCCAGGATCGTTCTCCCCCCTCGGTGGAGAACGGCGTCGGTACCGTCTCTGTGTTGCTCTGCCAATGCCTCCTGCTGCTGGTTGTGACCATGATCATGTTTTATACCCAGCCTTGTTCTGACCCCCATCAGTCTCCCCAATAAAGATTATATTGGAACGAAGACCGAGCTGGAGTCTGTGGGCAGGAGTGGGGTGACACACCAGGATGTGCCCCGGCCCTGCTCCATCTGTGGGGCAGGCTGGGGGGCAATACTCAGCTTGCAGCTTTCCCCTGGGCTGGCACCAACCTGGCTTTCAGCTCTGATGGGGTTGTGTCTCCTCCCTGCTCAGCCCTTGCATGTGGCTGGGCACCTTGGGGGACCATGCCCAGCTTGGCAAGGGGTCCCCAACTACACCAAGAGCCCTCAAACACCGGCTGGATGTCCCCTTTCTCCCCAGGAGATGCGGGATACTGGGGGGAGGATGTGCCATTTGGTGGCACTTGCTGTTGAAGGGAGCTGGGCAGGGACATGGGGAGTGCTGGGCCACCCTTGCCCGACTCTGGTGAGGCAGCTGCCCCCATGGGCCTCTCTCTGCACCATCTCCACAGCATGCAAGAGCTGCCCTGGGGTTGGAGTGCACCTGGCAGCACAAGTACATGACACCCACTGCCTGCCCCAATGGACCCCAGCATCACTGGGATGGGAGCTCCACAGCTGGAAGAGCGAGGAATCTGCAGCAGAAGCAGCTGGGATGATGATCCCAGGACAATGCAGCTCCCCAGGGCAGGCTGTACCCACTGGCTGGTGTGGGCTCCCAAATTTCCCTTCTCCAGGAGCAGTAACTCTCTCTGTCCTCTGTTCTGGGCCAAGGTGGAGCATCTGCTTCCAAAGCAGCAGCACGTCCAGGAGGGTGCAAGGGTGGCTGTAGACCCCTTTTCCTTGTGTGCTGGTTCCCATCCCAGGGGGGTTTTTATGCCTGGAAAACAGAACCAGCTCTCAGTCCATGGGTGCTGAATTACAGCACCAATAACGCAGCCGGTGGCACCCCTGTCCCTGAGGATGCTGCAGCCATGTCCATGTTGTCCTTACCAACATCCCTACCCTGCACCCACATTCCACCACCCTTCATACAGCATTGGCACAGTGTGGGGGTCTCCTGGTGGCCACAGCAACCCCACATTGACACAAATGATGCAGCTGCTTGGGGGAGTTGAGTCCAGGATGTGCACCTCCATCACCCCAAAGACTCATGCCAAATCCAGGATAAAGAGCTCTGACACTCCAAAAGCTCATATTACATCCAGGCTGAGATTTTCTTTCCCAAGGACATTGAAGCTGCAAACCAGCCAGAGCAGAGGTGACAGCAATTTTGCCCGCAATAGGAATTTACCCTTTTTATTACATAAGGATGAAGGGTACAATGTGTTCTCCCCTACCCTCATGGCACCTCTTGGGCACAGAGTAAATTTAAAACTGCTAATTTGATTTTGAGTTGCAATTAAGGAAGAAATAGGGCCTTTCAGGAGCAAGTACTGGGTGAGAGCCCATTTCTCCTGCCCTATTAACCTCGAATAAGCACTTGCTGGAAGAGGGGCCAGGTTTGCTGCAGAGGACAGGAACATGGGGTGGTGTCAGCCCTTGTGTCATAGATGTAGGTGAATTAAAAGACTTTCACATCCCCTGAAATGCTCCCATGGCCATTCTCAGCTTTGTTCTTCCACACTAAGTTTTTAAAGATCTCCAAGTCCTACAAGCTGCTTAAGCATGGCCAGGACACTGCTGCAGGAGCAGGTTTGGCCACATGAGAGCAGAGATGCTCCCAGATGTTCCCAGGTGAGCTGGTTGTAAAATCTTCTCGTTGTTGTAACATCTGTCCCAGACTGGGATGAAACTCCGGGCTCTCCCAGCGTCCAGTTTGGGTCGTTATAGGAGAGGGACATTGGGAGTTAAATTGCTCCTGGGGATAACCCTTTTCCCGAAAGTCCTTCCCACCTCATTTTAGGTGGGAAGCACCAGGATCAGGCTGGTTTGGGCTCAGCCTTTAGCACGGGGTCGGGGCATGGTGCTAGCCAGTCATTCTCCCCAGAGTTAAGATGCATTTGGACAATGCTCTCAGGCACAGGGTGAGGTGTTGGGGTGTCTGTGCACGGCCAGGAGTTGGACTGGATGATCCTGGTGGGTTCTTTCCAGCCCAGTGCATTCTGTGAGTCCGTGAAAAGCAGCTCCTGCAGCCCGGCCGCTTGGTGCCTGCGGCTCAGGGCCGGGGCTGCTCTGCTCCTGCAGGGGACGGTGGCAGCGCTGGGCAGTGCCAGGCTGTCCCCATGTGGCGGCCCCACCAGCCCCTCCTGGCCCGGAGGTTGCCCAACAGGACCGGTTCCCCACGGATGCGAACAGCGGGATCCGGCCGCGGCGCTGGGCGATGGGGAGCGCCGTGCCCGGCTGCAGGGAGGGCTGAGCACCAGCACTGTGCCCTCCTTGGGGGCACACAGCCTCACAGCTCGCCCCGGACTGCTCACAAACCTAAAAGGCTGTTCCAGCGGAGAGGCAGCTGCTTGCGAGCTGCCAGAGGCTGCTTTCACAGCGGCGCAACCCGCGGGGAGAGGGTGGTGGCACCGAGCCCGAGACACTGTGACAGGTCCCCAGGGCAGCGCTGGCCCCGCGCCTGGGGAGGGACTGCTGAGCTCGGGAGCTTTCTTGGGGTCAAAGCCAGGAGAGGGCTGGCAGCAGGCACAGGCTCCTGCTCTCTGCCCAGCTCCACGTCCCCTCCCCGCGCTGGCCCCATGGCTGCCGGCCCTCTGGTCACGCTCCCAGCGGGCACGGGGTAAGACATCCGCAGAGTGGGGGTGAGTGGAGGAGGGGAGGTGCTGCTGGTTGTGGTGCAGTTGGGATGGGGATGCCTCTGGGCAGAGCAGGACCCAGGTGGGACACGCCGGGCTGCAGTGGGACAAGCCAGAGAGAACGGGCAGGTCCCTGCAGGGATGGGGACAGCCAAGTCACTGCTCTGGGGACACCACATCATCTGGTGCCAGCAGCTGGGGCATGCGATGAAGCATTTGGGGTGGTGCAATGGGGTGTCAGGGGCTTGGGAGAGGGGACGAGGCTTCAGGTGGGGAGGTTGGGTGGGTTTGGGGGGCTGTGCTGGAAGCTGTGCCCACAGCAGGAGCCCTGCATCAGCCCTGGGTTAGCCCTGACAGCCCCCAGCCCTGCTCACCATTATCTCAGGGTGTTAAATATAACCCAGCCCTGGGAGTGGACATTGCAGCCGGGCTCCACATCACTAACAGGGTGATCCCACACCACAGCCCCCAGGGTCCCCCTTCTTGGCGGGATGGAGGTGCCCTTCAGCTTTCAGCACCCAGAGGTGCCAACAGCTGGCTCAGGGAGCAGGAGAGTGCTGGGGGAGTCCCATGGGGGCAGCTCTGGTTCACCCAAACACGCCCCACAATGTAGAGCAGGAGCATGAGACTCCCACATGGTGACAGGGCCCCTCCAGGTGTCTGAGCTCCCCCCTCCCCTCCACGGAGCCAAAAACACCCCAGCCAGGGCTGAACTGGTGCTTCTCCTGATGGAGCTGCTCCACTTGGTATAAATAAATATTTCTTGGTTCCACCAGGGCTAGGGGACCCACCTGCTTCTGCCTGCTGACCTGACCTGTTTTGGGGTGCCCTGCTCCTACCCTGTGCCTCAGCACTGGGCCAGAGCAGCCCATGGCAGTGCTGATGCTGAGTGGCACCAGTGTCCTGGCAAAGCCCACAGCCCCAATCTCTGCCCTCCTGGGCACAAGGACACAGGTTTTCTGGGGGGCTGTGTGGGCACAGCAGTGCTCACTGGCTTCCCACCCCACCAGCTTCTGGGCAGGAGGAAGGGAAGGGGGTGGGGGAGCTGGCACCCTGAGTTCTGTCCCCCACAGCCAAAGCCCTGGGGAAGTGCCCATGGGGTGTTTCCAGGGGAGAAGGGCAAAGCCAGGACATGGGGATGGTTGCACAAGCCCAGCACAGCCAGGCAGGAGGACAGGGCACAGCAGTGTCACCACCCCCTCTGCAGGGCTGGGTTGACAGCATAGGGGGGGGAATTGGCATGGGGTCAGCACAGAGCCTTGACAGGACACCCAGAGGAGGCCAGCAGTGACAAACAGACTGCTGCACATTCCAGCTGGTGGAGGTGGGTGTCAGCATCCCCAAATGGAATCCTGGGAGGACCTCGAGGGTCTGACAACTCCCTGCCACCCACCACCAGCCCAAAGGTGGCTGAAAGCCCGGGAGGATCCCCATCCCTGGCCTCTTGGGGTACAGGTTTCCCCACAGAGTGTGGAGGAACAAGGGTGCAGAGCAGCCACACTGTGACCCACTGTGACCTGACAGGCACGTGGCCCCCATGCGAAGCTGGCAATCAAAAGCAGAGCCCAAATCTGCTCAGCCCTAGGACACTCCTGCTCCATGGCAGGTCCCATGTGGGCACAGCCCCAGTGCCACTCACCACAGACTCCTCCACCCGTGCATGGCAGGGATTGAGCCATGTTTGCTCCCTTATCTCCCTGAAGGGCATGGTCTGAGCACAGGCTGGCACGGCTCGCCAGGGGCTGGGAGGTGCCATGGTGGAGCACACAACCCTTGTAGGGTGGCTGGGGTCCACTGGCTGTGCCCATCTCCTCTTTGTGTCACTGCTGTGCCCTGACCATGCCCAGGGGACATGCCCAGACCAGGCATTGACCTCAGCAAGACACAGCCATGGTAGAAGCACAGGTTGTATTTTCAGTCCATGCTGGGGGATTCCAGCCCATCTGTCCTGGGAGCAGGTGGCACAGTCCTTGGCACAGCCCATGGCAAAGCCCATGGCACAGCCCTGCTCTGGCTGCAGAGCCTCTCTGGTCCCCAGCCCCCAAGCCAGGGATGTGCCCCAGCGCAGGAAGAGCTCCCACTCCATGTGTCCCTTGGCTATGGCAGTGATGTGTCACCTGGTGCCCCCGTGCAGGTGATGCTCAGCTCCAGGGTCGCCTCCCGCTGCTGCCTGCTCCTGCTCCGCTGCTGCCTCACCCGCTCTGGGCTCACCGGCAGTGCCGGGTGTCCCAGGCACCAGGGTCACAGGCGTGCTCCCGGCTGGCACCACAGCCGTGGGCAGAGCCGGAGCTGGGCTCCCCTCCCCACGCACGCTCAGCCTGAGGGCACAAGGCCAGGGCTATTTGTCGAGGATGAGGAAGAGCATCACCATGAGGACGATGGGGAGGAAGATGAAGAGCAGGCTGAGCATCTCTGCCGCCAGCAGCAGTGCCAGCAGCAGGAGGTAGCAGCAGCGGCAGCGCCGCTCCAGCCGGGCCAGGGCGCGGATCAGGCAGGGCGGGTACCGCACGCAGGGCAGGCACCCGAACATGCGGCTGGTGTGGAAGCGCACCTGGAAGCGATGCTCGAGGGCGCCGGCCAGGCCCGGGCGCCGGGGCGGCAGGGCAGGGGGCCGGGAGGTGGCCAGGGCGCTGGGGGAGCCGGGCTGGGCGTGCAGCAGGAGCAGCTCCTCCTGCAGCTTGCAGATCTCCCACTCCAGCATGGGCGTCTTCTGGCGGCAGATGGGGCAGCGCACGCGGCCGAGCTCGGCGGCGCTGGCCGTGGCCATGATGGCCCGCAGGCAGGCGCGGCACAGCCCGTGGCTGCAGTTCAGCACGGCCGGCTTGTGCCGCTGCTCGTCGTAGGGCTCCGTGCAGATGGGGCACTCGTCCTCGCTGCCCGCCAGCACGGGGCACGGCTCTGCTGCCGCGCCATCGCTCGATGGCTCCTGTGCCTCGCCGAAGAGGCTCAGGATGGAGCTGGAGATGCTTTCGGAGCTGGGCCGTGGGCTCTCCGCGCTAGGCCGGACGGGGCCGGGGGTGTCGGCAGCAGGAGGGTCCAGCTCCGCAGGCGGGGAGGCACCGTGGGCAGGCGGCTCCTCGTGCCCGGGCAGGAGCGGCTCCCTGGCCTCCTCCAGCGGCGGCAGCTCCCAGCACCCCCAGGCAGCAGCAGACGCCTCTCCACAGCGCCGGGGCGGCTCCCCGGGGTCCCCCGACCCCACAGTGTCGCTGTCGTCCCGTTGCCCGGCACCGGCCGCCTGCACCAGCGGCGGGCCGGGTTCTGCCTCCTCGCCGGCCGCCGGCTCCATCAGGGTGGCCAGAGCAGCCACCACGCTCGCCCCCCGCCCACCGGGGCCCCTCGGGGCTGGGTGCGCGACGTGGGTGCTGCTCCAGGGCAGGAGACT
The DNA here is from genome assembly GCA_030060385.1 of Muscicapa striata striata. Classification (NCBI taxonomy): domain Eukaryota; kingdom Metazoa; phylum Chordata; class Aves; order Passeriformes; family Muscicapidae; genus Muscicapa; species Muscicapa striata. The sequence continues at coordinate 865,316 of JAREIS010000217.1, read as the reverse complement.
TCTTCAGCAAGGCTGCCTGAAGGGTTTGAAGGCAGTAGTGTCCGTACAGAGTCCCAACATCCCTCCGGTGCGGGTTGGGGCGCCCTCCCAGACCAGTGGGTCAGGAGCCTCTGACGCGGGCTGCAGCCCCATCATCCTCACCGAGAAGCCACCCCAAGAGGGGCAGCACCGTGAGCATCCAAGAGCCTTTTCCTCCTCCTCCTCTTCCTCCCCTTCTTCCTCTTCCTCCTCCCCAGCACCACCGCAGTACTGACCCGCCACGGTCCAGCAGAGAGGGCACCGAGCTGAGCGCTGCCGGGAGCTGCCCGCTGTGCCAGAAGGGCACAGGCGTGGCGGGCACTCGCACAGGCAGCTGCCTCCTGCCGTGGGCCGGCAGGCCTGGGCCGAGCCTGGCTCTAACCAGTCTGGTTTGTCAGCTTCTGGAAGCGGCTCAAATGCAGGGAGCCCGGGGCAGGCAGCCGTGCCCGCGCCAATCAGCTCCCGCCGGAGCTGGGGAGGAGCTGGGCCCACGGCCGCCTCTCCTCCTTGCCCAGCACAAGTGGAGTCACCTCTGTGGCTAGTGCTGCCCACACCACTGTCCCTAGGGCACGGCAGTATGGCCCTGTGCTTCCCAACATGGCCCTGTGCTCCTCCAGTTCAGTCCCCCAGCTCAGACCTGAGTACGGCCCCCAGAAAGAACCCTGCACTACCCCAGTACAGCCCCCCAGAAAGGACGCTGCACTACCCAGTTCCCAGAAGAGGCCCTATGCTCCCCAAGTCCAACTCCCTGTCCCCCAGGTTTGTCCCTGCTGGTCCCCTGGCTGGGCCATCTCTCCTTGGCATGTCCCACAGGCAGCTTGTAGGGCCTTGAAGTTTTTTTCCAGGTTTCCTTCCAAGTTTCCTTCCAGGTTTCCCGCCTGGAAAGTGCCCCAGACGAGGGGATGGTGGCACCAGGGTGATGACTGCTATGCAGCAGCTCTGCACTGGCCCCACTGTCCCTGGCACACGGGGACACTCAGCCCAGCCAGGATCTGTAAGTGCAAGAGCTGCTCAGAGCAAAGCAGTGGGGTGGGGAGTCCCCAAATCCCTGTTCCCCCTCACTGTGGTGGCACAGTTTGAGCAATGCCTTGGGCCTTGCTCGCCCCTGCAGGACCCCATGACTCGGCCGTGGGAGGGTGACTGGGTCACAGGCTTGGCATGGCACTGCTGTACCTTCCTGTCCCAGCCTGCTCCCAGGGAATGTCCCTGCTGACTCATGCCCTGGGTCCTAATTGCTATTTACACAGTGGCACCCAATTTGCTGAACTGGGGGAGGAAGGTGGTGGCGCTGGTCCCACTGGGGCACGGGCAGGGCCAGGAGGGTGCACAGCCTCGAGGCTGCAGGGAAAGGACTGGAAGCAGCGCCCAGGATGGGGTGGAGGAGAGATGCAGATGAGCAGGCACTAGGAAGCATGTAACTCAGCAGGAACTTGGAGCTCAGACCTCAGCAGGCTCAGGATGATGAACTGGCAGCAGAGGCTTCCTCCTGTGCCTGTCCCTGCTGGCCTTGGCCACTGGAGACAAGGGGAACAGGTCTGTCCAGGCAGCCTCTTCCTGCAGCACGCGCTGCTGACTAATGCTGGGGTGGAGAGACTCCCATGCAACACTTCCCCTTCCTCTGGCCTTGCCACTAACAGCAGCCACTGCCACTGCCAGGGCTCCAGCAATGCCCTGGATGCCACCCACCCCACACAGGGACCCCTGGGGCAGATCAGTGCCATGCCAAAGCCAACCAGCAGCACTCCCAAGTGAGCTCCAGCGTCTGCTCTGGTGGGGTGTGGGCACAGGGAGCCAAAGCCCCCAGGAGAAAGGGTTCATCCCTGGCTATGGCCCTGCTGCTGTCAGGGAGGGGATGGTTGGGTAAACCCAGCCCCATCCTGGCTGGGATAATCCCAGCCCAAGAAAGACACCAGATTCCTTTGCTAGCTCCTTTATTGAGGCAGTCTGTGGGGAGGGGGAGGCACGGAGCCAGGCTCACGACCAGGTTTCAGACTGGAAGCGCTGAGACCGTTCCAGGGCTGTTAAATGCTCCTCTGCTTCTGAGGGGGACAGGCCACCCTCCAGCTGCAACACTGACTGCAGGGCCTTGGCCACGGCTGCTGGCATCTCCTTGGCATTCCTGGGGAGAGAGCAGGACACAATGGAGGGCAAGCAGGAACATGGGCGGCAGAGCAGCAGCCCCAGTGCTCAGGATCAGGACTCAGCAGTCCCTGTGGCCAAGCCCACCACAGGGCAGTGGGAACCTGCCTCATCCTGCCACAGGCTGCCTGGCACAGGGTAAATGACTGCTTGAGAGGCAGCTTGTACCACTCCCTCTCCAGGGAGAGCAGGGCCGTTATCCACAGGGCTCCTCAGCACAGGCACGTGCAGGCAAAAACACAGCCATGGCCCACGGACACCAGGGAAGGAGTATCCCAGGTCAGGAGCCCAAACACCAGCCCCACACAGCTCCATTTGCCAGCATCCTCATTAGAGAGACACAGACAACATGCATGGGTTGGAATTTATCAGCAGGAGGACAGGAACCTGTCCTTTCATCTCTGGAATCACTCAATGTCAAACATGTCTGATCCTCAGTTGGGCAGGAGCAGCCGCTGCCATCCTGCTGCTGCCTGCTCTCAAGAAATCCAGAATGATTAGTTTGATGGTGACATTTGGAACCAAAGCCAGTTCAAACCTCAAAATCAGAGAAACGCTGGAGAAAACATTGAGCCCCTGCATAGAAAATACCCAAATAGAACTCAGCGCTTTCAAGCACAATTATTTCTTAGGGGAAATCAGAAATTCAGACTTCTTTTTCCTGGAGAGAATTTCATTTGATGAACTGCCTGTGTGACAAAAAAAATCTAATAAAAAATTTCCCAGCCTGCTCCAATTGGCACGAGCAGCTGGCAACGTCCTTGCTGTTTCCCAAGAACAAGGCAGAATTCTGACTTGTGTTTGAAGCTGATTAACATCCCAAAATACCCAGAAAGGAGGTCTTCTTTTTTTGGAAGAGTCTGCATTGTTTCTGTGTCAGGCATTGATATGCAAGTACAAGATAATGGAGCTGGGCTTCATGATGGAAAACACGTCAAATAGATTTTTTTTTTTCAAAAAAAGAGACATTTTCAACCTTTTGCCCCTGAGCGAGACAAGCTAGGAACGATGATGGAGCAGATGCAGCCCTGGCTCCCCAGAGCCCACCTGGCCTGAGAAGGGAAGGCAGGAACAAGTGTCCCATGGCTGCTGCTCAGGGTCACACAGCTCAGATCACTTCCCCTAGCTTTCTCCCAGTCTGGATGAAACTGTGAATTTGGGGGTAAAACAGGATCACCGACCTGCACTTTCCTGCCTGGCACCTCACTGACAGCTCAGTCTGTGGGCCAGGGAGGGGCATGGTGATCTTGGGAGCCTTTCTACAGGGTTTGGGCTGTTCATGAACGAAGGAACAGTGTCCTCTGCAATCAGCACAATGTCACTTGTACTGGGAGGACGAGGCTCTCTGATCCTACCTGCCTAATGGGTGCTCAGGGGCACCCCACACCAGGGACAAAGCCACCAACAAGAGGAGTCTCAGAGCAACCCTGATGTCCAAAATACCACCCTCATGGCCACACACAGTCTGCCATAGGGAGAGCTGTGCAAGCCCTGCTCTTTACAGGACACTGATCCTCTTTGGGAATCTCCATCAGAACCAAAAAGTAAGAAAGAGAATGGAAGGAGAGAATAAAGCCATGACCCAACAGCTCAGCAGTCTCAGCATCTGGGCTGTGGATGGAGGCACAACCCCAAGTCCCAGGTGCTCCAAACACCAGGACTTCCAAGGGCAGGAATGCTCAGTTTGAGGCGAGGCTCCAGGAAGCCCCGTGCTGCAGCAGTGAAGGACAGAGTGGGATGGCCTGGCCTCCACTGCCCAGGAAGTAAACACAGATCTCCTTCTCCCAGGAATGCAGTGAGGCCAGTCTCGCCCTGCAAGGCGCCAGGGCAGTTCCTGCTCTCATGAAAGACAGGCAGGAAAAAAACTCCTGCAATCGCCACTTGTGGGGACAGCCGGGCCCAGGCCTGCACTCCCAGGTCACGGGGTGCACGACAGACGCCATGGGCGGGCTCTGCCCAGCTCCAGGAGCCCAGAGCATTTCCCAAGCCTCGCCCTGGGCAGCGGGGAGCAGCCTCTCCCTGCAGGGCAGGCAGGTCAAGGGCTCTGCCCAGGACACAGGCACAGAGCTCAGAGCAGAGCTGCCGACACTCCAACCCCAAAGGCCAAGACCCCACCTTCTGGCCAGCAGCTCCAGATGTGCAACCAGCCCCAACAAGCACCTGGAGAGGGACTGTGCTGCCCAAGAAGACTGGCTGTGGTACAACAGGGCTTGTCCCTGCCCCAGGAGGCAGCTTCGTGTGCAAAGAGCCTGACAAAATGTGCCAAGGCTCACAAAGCTGCTCCTGAGCCCTGGCACCACTGGGGATCCTGCCCACAAAAGTGGCCAGAGGTGCCACACAGGCCTTTTCTCCAGTTTCATTAGGCACTGCTGGAGGAGAGGGCTGTGCAGGAGCCAGGCCTCTCCTGTGTGTGGATGTGCTGTGGGTCAGAGGCTAGGAAGGGCATTGGCTGGAGAAGCTTTACCAGTTCCAGCTGTGCCCTTCCTAATGGGAGCATGGGGTTTGGGAGCATCCCCCTCAGCCCAAGGCTCCTGGAGCAGGACATACAGACTGCAGGAATGGGCTACCCCTCTGCAACATGGGGCTGAGCCCAGGAAATGCCTCCAGGTAGGTGAAGAAGCAGAAATGCACAGCCCTGCTCCCCCAAGCCCTGCACAGAGGCCTCTCACTCACCCAGCCAGGTAGACATGAGCATTCCCACTGCTCAGCAGCTCCCACACCAGCCTCCCATTCTCCTGGATGCGGTGCTGGACATAAACCTTCTCCTCCTGCAGGGAAACAAGGCACTGAGCCCACCAGCTCTGGAGCAGTCCCAGCTCCTGCTCTCAGGACTGTTCTCAGGGGTTGTCTGCAGGAGCTCAAGGCAGCACAGCCCCCTGGAACTGGAGGAACAGGGAGAAGCAGTTGGATCAATGACCAGTGTGGGGAATAGAAGTCCCACATCTGATGTCTGCATTGGGATGGGCTGGTGAAAGATGGGTGCAGCAGCTGGAGCTTCAGTGGGGAACACTGGGACCCAAGCAGCCCCCCAAATCCTTTGGGTGTCCACAGGCCAGGGCCATGACCTGGGGAGGCCCTGTGAGGGTTTCCCTCCTGCCCTCTTCTCTCTCTTCTCACAGGCAGAGGAGGCTCTGTGGCAGACTGGGCCAAGTCTGCTACAGGACACAGACCCTTCCCTGCACCCTTGACTGCTGGAGACCTGTAACAACCTGGAAGGACAGAAAGCTTGGAGGGACAGCCTTAGTCCCAGTCCCTGCCCCTCCACTGTGCTTAGGGACTGGATGAGGACTGGCTTTGGGCACAGTACAGCCCAGTAAAGGAGGGTTCCTAAAGGGTTAATTCACAAGACTTCAAGCATCCAAGCAAGTGACTACAGCCCTGGCTCCTGCCCAAGATAACACCATTGCCAACGTGCCTCAACTCACTGCTTGCCCAGAGGGCTCCCGTGACAAAGGTGACACTGTGATGAAGGCCATGCCCAATTCTGCACAGTGCTGAGCTGAGCCATGGGCACAGCCTCCTTCCCACGCCCCCCTCTCCCACAGGCAGGACAGCTCTCACTGTGGCTCAGGTCCTGCAGGCCCCGTGTGTGGGAGCAGCCCTGAGCAGCTCCAGCCCAGGCTGTCACAGGAGCTGCTCACTGTGGGTCCCACAGCTCCACTGGTGATGGCCCTGGAGTGCCAGCTCAGCCTGGGCACAGCTCTGACCAGGCAGTGCCCTCACCAGCAGCAGCACAGCCGGCCTCAGCTTCATTAACAGTAACGAGCTCGGAGCTGCCAGAGGCCCTGCCAGCCAGCCTGGGCTCCAAGGGGATCATCTGAAGACCTGGAAACCAGAGAACCCCAGTGACAAACTGGGGTCACGATGTCTCAGGGCACCCACGTTCGGCTTGGACCAGCCTGCACTGTGGGTGGATGTGCTGGGACAGGGGTCACTGCAAAAGCACTTCAGAGAGAAGAGCAAAACCCTTCTCAGCTATGGAGCATCTCAGCCCTCACCTGCTGTCTTTGACAACAAACTCTTCGATGAGTTAAATGCTGTGGTATCTCCTGAAGCCAAAAGCACAACAGCCCAGTGTGGCTCATCCCACCTGGCTGTGCCCACACTCTGCATTGGGGGCAGAGGACTCTGGTGACAAACTGCTTTGGCCAGTGCAGCAGGAGAGAGGGGGCACTCCAATGGAAGTCCTGTCCCTCCACAGTCAGCAAGAGCAGAAGGGTCTGGCTGCTCTCCAGATTCAGAGAGCAGCAGGTGCCCCTTCACTGGTCATTCCAAAACCCTCTGCAGTGCCGCTCCAGTTCATCACAAACTTGGACAGCCTTCACAGAAGCACCCAGCTTCTGCCTTACAAGTGACTGGATAAAATTCACTGATAAAATTCAGCGAATTCCTGTCAAATCATGCACACAGCCAGAACAAAAGGCTGGGGCTGGTGCAGCTGAACTACTGAGACATCCTCATTCCCTTTTTATCACATCTCTGTTCCAAAGCCAGGCTGAGCTTTCAGTGCCATCAAGGGACAGTGAAACAGAAGGCAGTGAATAGATCCCCAGCTCACAGAGCCTCTCTGACAGCACTGCAGCCCCAAGGGGAGATGAGAGCTGCCCACCAGAGACACTGCCTGGGAAAGCAGGAAGCAAAGTGAGGGGCTGAGTTGTGGGCGTGCTCATACCCATGGGGATCTTTCCTCTGTATATCTGGGACTCACAGAAAGCTGGAACAGAGGCCAAGTTCCTCAGCTTCAGCCAGGGCTCAGAGGAACACCATGAGGAGGGTGATACATAACCAAGAAGTTATTGCCTAGTGACCCTCCAAGAGGCCTGGGAGCCTTTTATCACTCACGTGGTCCAGCCAAACAAGGCTGGTTAATGCCTTATCTGCTCTGCTGCTCTCCAGCCTTGTCCCAGCAAGCTTTCCAGCTCAACTTAGCTAGACATGTCCCTGCAGGGCAGGAGGGGATCTTGACTAGCACTGAGGTGTACGGCAGAGTGAGGTACCCACTCTGGTGAGGTGCCACCTCACCAGCTCCTTCACAGGTCATGCCAACAGGTACAGGGGACAGACAAGAGTAGCAGTGCTGCCTGAGATGCTCTTATACTAACCTTCCTCCTCTAGGCACTGACCTGGTCCCTGGAGAAGGCTGTGAAGAGTGTCAGGAGGCCCTTTGTCACCAGCTCTTCCCACTCTGTCTGGCAGTAGAAGTCTTTGGATTTGTGTCGGCAGCCGAAGAAGAGGCAGTTCCCTGCAGGAGCAGAGCACCAGGGCTGTGCTGGGAGCACCCAGTGCTAGGCACTGCTGGTGCCACCTGGCTGACAGCCCCAGCCTGCAGAGCCATGAGCCATGTGAGCATGAAGTCAAGTGACCTGTGGCAACCAGAGGCCTCTGTCTGCTGAAAAGAAGGAGGGGAGAAAGTGTCCCCCAGGGCTGCCTGTTCCCTGAGTCAAGGGAATGAGGATGGGACAAGCTGCAGCAGCAGCTGAGCTCAGTAACCCATGTTCACTCTCAGAGAGCCAAGAAAGAGCCTCTGCAGAGCCTGACCCAACCCAAGGAGCTGCCCTGCAAAACAGCCTGTGAACAACTGAGCTCAGCCTGCTTTGCTCAACACAGCAAAGTCTGACCTGGTGGAACCCTCATGAGTCCCTAGTCCATCCTTCCACGCGCTGACACAGACCTGACTGTGCAAGAGGCATCCTGAGTGCCTCCCATCCCTCACCTCTGTGTCCCAATGCCACCCGCTCCTGTATCGCTGCTCGGAAAGGTGCCACCCCTGTGCCAGGGCCAATCATGATCACAGGGGTGGCAGGGTCAGCTGGGAACTTCATTCCTCCTTTCTTCACCCAAAGAGGCACCCGGACATCACCTGTGAAACAGAGAGACTGACAAGCATGACCCCACCCCCAGCACCCTGTGCCTGCCTGCACAGGTGAGTGGGCACCCAGCTCTTCCAGGGCTCTCTAAAGACACAGACAGACCTGCCTCATCACCCCCTGGCACCAAGGGCTCACTGTATGTGTGTGTGAAAAGCACTTCAGCTGTCTCAGCACTGCCTCTGCAAGAACCTGAGTGAAGCCCAAAGCAAGGCAAGAGCCCCCAGCACACGGGCTGTGGGACAGCCCTCTCCTCACATAGCCTGTGCCAGGGAACACAGTGGTGGAGGCAAGCTGGAGATCCCAACCTGGCTGGATGTAAGAGAGGCCCCGAGGCTGCCAGAGCTCCAGGAGCATTTGGACAAGGCTCTCAGAGATTCACAGGGTGGGATTGTTGGGTGTCTGTGCAGAGCTAGGGGTTGGACTTGATGATCCTTATGGGTCCCTTCCAACTCAGCTTTTTCTGTGATTCTGTGAAAGAAGGGAACAGCCTTCCCAGAGCTGTGGCTATGGGACTGGAGGTGTCCAGCAGTCACAGTGCTACCAGCTCCAGGACACCAGGGGCAACCCACAGAGGGATAGCAGGGTAAAGCAGCTAGGAGAAATCCAGGAGTTCAGGGTAAGCTGGAGAGGAACACCGTGCTCTGATGAGGATGGGGGCAGTGAGGAAGGACAGCAAGACCACCTGCCAAGATAGTGTGCTTCCCATGGAGCTGGTGCTCCAGCCAGGCAGTTCCTGCACATGGTCAGCACCCACACAGCTCCATCATGGGCCCGAGGGATGAGCACTGGGTGCTGTGGGAAGCACTCAGGCTTCTCCCAAAGTCCAAGCACTTACCCTGCTCTGGGTTGAGAGAAGCTAGCCAGGTGGAGCAGAGCCCACAGCGGGGTTTGCTGAGCCGTGTCTTGTACCGCACCACAGCCACGAGGATCTGCATCCGCTCGGGATGGGCCTGTGTCACACACAGTCATGAGCACACACCCAGCACAGCTCCTCACAGAGAGCCCAGCACCTCCTCCAGGGACAAAAACTGTGTCCAGCTCCCACCAGGCTGCCTGGACACCCATCCTTGTCTGGCACAGCCACTTACAATGGAGCACACCCTTGCTCAAAACCTTCCCAATGGGGAAGGGGGTTTTCCTGGAGAACCACTGCTACAGGAATACTTGCACAGCTGGCAACAGCGATGGTGACTGTCCAACCCAAGAGGCTCCCGTGGAGGACAAATCCAGCCATGCATGGGCTGAGTCTGCAGGCAGCCAGCCCGGTCCCACTGCCACCTCCCGGCAGGAGCAGGGAGCAGCACTCCCCCTACCCAGCTCCCGGGACACTCTGGTGGCACTACATCCCAGGGAGAGCAACACCAGATCTCTGAGGTATACTGGGACAGTCCAGGGCACTTGCAGGGCTGCAGCAGAGCAAGTCTCCTAGTCCAAAGGCTGGCCTAGCCCTGAAGTTTGCATCCAGCACATCAGGCTGCTGCAGGCTCAGCACAGAGCAGTGATCTAGCTGGTCTAGGAGTCTCCAGGAGACATCTGCACCCACAGTCAGCAGAGGCCCTGCCAGACCCTCTGTTCAGAGTCTGAAATGAGGCCAGAAGGGCTGAGCTCTTACCAGCATGGAGGAGGCGATGGAGAAGGCGCGGGGTCTGATGCGAGGGATGAGGTCCAGCAGGTAATCGGCTGGGATGGCACACGTGGTGTGAGGGAAATCCCACAGGGCCTGCAAAGCCAAGAGGGTGAGATTTGGTGACCCCAGAAGGCATCCTGCCTGCCCTTAGGGTGCCAGAGGCTGTCCTACACAGCCCTCGGCCAAAGGCACCACATGGGGCACCTCTGAGCACCAACCACCCCTTTCCACTGCCCTCTGCCCCCACCCCGAGCAGCACAGAACCACCCAAGAGCCCACAGGGACCCAGAGCTGGTCTTAACTAGAAATCCACGGACACTTCAGAAAGTGGGTGGATTAAACTCCTAAGCCAAGAAATTATGGCTGACTGTCCTGGGTGCTTTGAGCCCCAGCACAGCCCTCCCGGGCAGGTCTGCCCTGCTCCCAGCCTCACCTCCAGCGTGGTCCTGCGGGGCCGGTTGCAGTAGCTGTACAGCTCCTCCTGGCCCTGTGCTGAGCTGAACTCCTGCAGCTTCTCCCGCTCCAGCTCATTCGTGGAGAAGAAGGCCAGGAGCTCGAAGAAGGAGCGCCGTGGCACACAGGAGATGTCCAAGTAGTGTGTGACCAGGTACTGGATGGTGCAGGGCTGTGGCAGGAGAGGAGGAAGGGGTGTGCCTGCAAGGCAAGGCAGAGGGGACAGCTCAGGGCCAGCACCTGCATGCCTGCTGTCCCCAGAGCAGGGCAGCCTGGTGCCTGCAGCACCACCCACGCTGCACCCATGTGCTACTGGAGCCAACTCCACCTGTCCCTGCTCCCACCATGGGCCTCCACTCACCCTGCTCTCCCCAGTTTGCTTTTCAAGCCCACAGGTTTGCAACAGAGGAAGTCAGTGGTGTTGAATCACCCCTTACTTTTGGAAGGTGCTTTGGGATAATGCCTTATCCACATGGCTCCTGCCCTGCCTGCATACAATGCAGCAGAAATAAAGCAGTGTCATGTGTCAGGCCTGTCCATGTCTCCCACATCTCTCCCAAGGGTGTGAGAAGCAGCCTGAATTTCTCTTGGGTTTGCCTGCCAGGCAAAAATTCCAGCATGGACAGACATAGGGAAGTTGGAAGTGGAATGGGCACTCAGGGGCCAGGAGAAAAACTCTCCCAGTTCCACACAAGCACCAAGAGCTCTGGGGGGCCTCCAAGGGGTTCCTCTGGTTGCTTGTGCTGGTTTGTGGCTGCAGGAGCCCCTCAGGAGGTCCCTGGGGTACAGGCAGAGGGGGGAGACCTGCACACCCCATGCAAGGAAGCACGGGATTCCCAGTTTGGGCCTGGGGCTGACAAGGCTGCAGGATCCTCCCCACTCTGTGCTGGGGCTGCCCAGGCACAAGGCCCAGATGGAACCTGGCACTGCTGGATTCCTCCAGTCACACTGGCCCTGCAGGATCCACAAACAGAGCACTGGAGGGAAGGACAGGCAGGTGTCCTGTATCCACCCAACACTCCCAACCACGTCTGCAGCAAAAGGAGAGCTCCAGGCTAGGCCAGAGCTTAGGGGATGCCCTGTCTCAGCAGGAAGGGGAAGGAGAAGCAGGCAGGACCTACCAGGCTCTGTGGGCTCCAGCACAAAGTGTCTGTGTGGCTCCAGGCGCAGGAGCTGGCAGAACTGCTGCACATCTTCAGGGCAGTTCTGGGGCTGGATCATCACCACATCCCCCGCACTGAACCTGGGGATGCAGGGGGAGCTGCCCAGAACAGCCATGGGGCAGAGCCACAGGCACAGCATCACCACCCTGACCAGCACCCACACCAGGGGAGGCAAATTCCCAGTGCCACCAACTGCTCTGACAGGCAAAGGGAGCTGGCCCATGGGAAGGATCCCCAACTCCATGGATGGGGACTCACAGCAGGGACCACGACCACAAGACTGCAGCCTCAGGTATCAGTGAGGAAGGGCAGCAGAAGAGGAGGGCAGGCTCCAGGACACCTGGTCCCACACGACAGAGCTTGGGGGAGTCAGGAAAATTCTCACATGATCCCTGAGCCCGCAATGTCAAACTCGATGAGCCGGACATCCTGAAAATGGGATTGTGCAGTGACCCTCTGGTTGGACAGCACGCGGGCAGCGAAGGGATGGAGCTCACAGGGAGCAGCCTGGGGGGCTGCCAGCTGCAGCAGGTCACTCTTGGGGTGTGGGGAGTCCTCAGGCAGGTAGTGCAGGGTGTATTTGGGTGGCAGGCTGTGGGGAGGAGAGCAATGCAGCAGGGTTACCTCCATGCCACAGCTCCTCTGCTGCTGCAAGACCAGAGGCAGGGAGAGGCCTGGAGTATCCCACTGTATCCACCAGCCATTATCCCTGTGCCCAGGAGCTGATCTGTGTCAATGGGAATGCTATGGAGACTGCCAGGAGGAGATCCCAAAGGCTCCAGAGCAGGCAGGGGGAGGCTGGCTGGGCACAAACACTCTGCCAGGGCCAGAGGGACATCAGGACAGCAAGATGGGCAGAACCTGGCTGAGGCAGTTGTCACACCCCCCAGGGGACAAAGGGACACCCATCTAGAGAGAGATGGGCCACCTGTGGCCAAAGCACAAGGGACATTGGGGACACCAGAAGCTGTGTGGGGAGTGTTCCTGCTCCAAGCAGAGCATGTCTCCACTCTGGAGAACAGCCAAGGAAGCAGAGCCTTTCACCCCAGCCAGCCCCAGCAGTCCCTGCTCACCCTCTGCACTCACCGCACGTCGGGACTGATGATCTCAAGGCCAGGAGGGAGAGGATACAAGGCAAGGATCTTGTCCCATAAGGCCATGAGCCAGGGATCAACCACTGCATCTGGCCTGCAAGTGAGAAATTCAGGCTGCAGCAACATCCTCCCTTCAGGGTCAAGCCCTGCTACCCCTGCACGTGCCCAACAACCATCCCCATAGTCACCCCACACCATTCCCTTCCAACTTCAGGTCTGGGAAGAACAATATCTCAGCCATTCCAAGCACTCACTCACTCTCCAACCACCAACATTTGAAGAGGATCTCCAGCCCCTGAGCAGCACCTGTGTGGTCACTGAGTCCCTGAGCCATCCACAGCCTTTTCCCCATGCCAGGTGAGCACAGCTGAGGCTGCTGCAATGCCTGCAGGCACAGGGCTGTGTGACACAGCCTTCTGAACAGGCTGGGGGTCATGGGACACCCTGGAGAAGCAGGTGGCCCAGGTCCTGGCACAGAAGGCTATGAGCAGAGATCAGCACATTCCCAGAGAGCTGCAGCAGCAGCCCCGTGGTGGGAGCAGCACACAGCCCTCCTATCAGCCCCAGGACGGAGCTGCAGGGCACCCGGGGACCCCCCTGCCACCCCTCCTCTGGGCTCTTACCCCAAGTCATGCTGGTCATCCCCCAAGGCCACTGGCAGCAGCGGGTTGCCCCCTAGCTGGAGCAGCCGTTTGTGCAGCTTCTTTGCAATGAAATTAAACCTGAGCAGAGAATAACAGAGGGCAGGGCTGCTCCAGCAGCACAGCAGGCACTGCCATAGCACCAGCACATGCTGCCAGGGCCACCAGAGCAGTACACAGGCAGAGCCAGCACTGCGACCTGGCCCATGCCCTGCCCAGCCTGTGCCCCAGCCTGTGCCAGTTCACAGAACCAGCTGGGTGCCACTTGCTGGCCCTTCCAGGCTGTGCGCAGCCCAGAGATGGGACAAGGAGAGGTCCAGCTTCCTTTCAGGTCAGCTTGTGCCCTGGGCCATAGAACATTTCTTTCCCTCCAGCCCCTCAGTGCCCCACGGAGCTCAGGCACACCCATCCCTCCCACAGCTCTTTGAGGCACACAGGAACAATCTTCTGGGAGACACCTGGGACCAACAGGGCTGGCTGGCTGCCACCTCTGTCTGATGTCTCCTGCTTCCTTGGCCCATAGCTGTCACAAAAGACTGACACATGAAGTCTGACCCACAGCAGCAAAGCATCCTTGGTGAGGTTGGGAGGAAAGAAAAGGGCAGAAACCTAAATTCCTGGGGGCTAGGAGGAACACAGCAGGGCAAGGATTTTTAAGGCTGGTGGGAACTACATTTTGTCTGAGCTGCTGCTCCAGAATCAGACTCTGTCTCCCCTTACCCCCTTTGTTCTCCAGCCACTCTGCAGTCAGAGCTGTGAGGAACAGCTGCCCAGGAGCTGCAGAGCTGCTTACTTGGGGTAAGAGGAGTCCCCAAGGCCCAGCACGGCGTAGTCCAGCTGGCACAGGGAGCCAGCAGGGAGGTTCTTCCGGAACAGGAACCGCCAGAACATCTACAAGGGACACAACCAGCCAGTCCTGCTGCTGCCATGGCACCTTCCTGCCTGCTTGTCCCTGCATCCTGCTCACCCACCCACTGGGGCCTCCTGAATCCCAGCAGAGTGGGAAGCACGGCTTTCTGCAGAAGTGCCCCCTGCAACCACCTCAGCAGCCTCCTGCTCATGTTCCCTGGGACGTGACTGGTGCTGCTGTGAAGCTCCCCCAAGAGAAATAACCCCTGCTCAAGCTGCTTCAGGAGAGAAAGCTCTGCAGCAGGAGCATAAAAGCAACAGGACAGGAGCACATTCTACCTTCATGTTGTCAGGTGGGTCTCCCTGGCCGGTGGTTGCACACACAAACACAACCAAAGGCTCATGGATGAGGTTGGCCTGTGGATATAAACACGGCAGTCAGGTCAGCAGCCTCCAAACTGCTCTGGAGGAAGGCTGGGACAGCTGGGGGTATTCAGTCTGGGGAAGAGAAGGCTCCAGGGAGACCTCAGAGCCCCTCCCAGTGCCTAAATGGGATCCAAGAGAGCTGGAGAGGGACTTTGGACAAGGGATGGAGGGTCAGGATGAGGGAGAATGTCCATAAGCTGAAGGAGGGCAGGTTTAGGTCAGATATTTGGAAGAAATTCTTCCCTGTGAGGGTGATGAGGTTCTGGCACAGGTTGTCCAGAGAAGCTGTGGCTGCCCCATCCCTGGAAGTGTCCAAGGCCAGGCTGGACAGGCTTGGAGCAACCAGCACTGAGTTCAACAGTGTTTGGACAACACTGTCAGGGACAGGGTGGGATTGCTAGGGTGTCCTGGGCAGGGCCAGGAGTTGACTCAATGATCCTGATGGGCTCCTTCCAACTCAGCTTGTTCCATGATTCCATGGTCCTGTGGGAGGTGTCCCTGCCCGTGGGGCTGCTGGGGATGGAGCAGGAGCAGCAGTGCCCAGAGCAGCCCCCGTGTCCCACTCACCACATCACAGCTGTCCAGGGCCTCCACTCGGCACCGCAAGTGCCGGCGCTTGGCTTCTCTCCCGATCCTCTCTGCCGTGTCCTGAGCTGTCCCAGTCTGGCTGCCAAAAAGCACAAGAAGTCTCCGTTCTGCCATCTGCAAGACAACAGCAGGGAAGTCACCGAAGAGAAGGGAGAGGAAGGCAGAGAGAAGGGAGAGCTCTGCCAGAGCTTGGGCTGTCCTGGGCTGAGCAGCACTGACCCCCCCAGGGGCTGACACAGCACCCAGCCAGCACAGGGATGGTGAATAGCTGGGATTCAGCAGTGGAATTCACGGCCCCCAGGCTCTCTTCCCACCCCTGTGCAGCACTGAGCTGGTGATTGCATGTCCCAGCCAAGAGGATAAGCAGGGACACTATTGTGCTTCCTGTCCCCCCAGCCAGGACAAGAGAGAGACTAAAATCCACATCCTGTCCTGCTGAACTGTGCCCTCACCAGCACAGGGTGAGTGCAGCCCTGGGATTGGCTGTTCCCCAATTCTGGGTAAAACTTTCCTGTACACCCTGGGAATCCTCCCTCACCTGAAGGGGCTGGGGCAGAGCCTGGAGGCTCAGGGACAGACAAAGGGATGACCACACAGGGAGCTCTCAGCCAGGCTCTGACAGAGCAAGGGCCCAGCCTGAAGGGAATCTAGCCCTGGGAGCTGTCTGAGCTGCAAACAGCTGCCATCACCATGTGCCCATAGAATGAAAATAGATTTAATAATAATAATAATAATAATAATAATAATAATAATAATAATAATAAATAAAATTGCAGGATCCCAGACTGGTTTGGGTCAGAAGGGACCTTAAAGCCCATCCTATTCCAACCCCCTGCCATGTGCAGTTCAGGCACTGGCAGGGCCTCCCCGGGGATTCTCCTCTGCAGGTGAGCAACCCCAGTCCTGGGGCCAGGCCCGGCCGCGCTCGGCCGCTCCGCGGAACTCACCACGGACCAACCCCATTACGCCGCTGACGTCACCACTGTGCGACAGCTCCCGTTGACGTAATCATCCACGCTAAGGTGCCGGAAATCCCCGGGCACCGCCCCCCCGCCTGTTGACGTCACCTCTCATCGCCTCTCCCCGTGACGCCATCACCCCGCGCCGCCGGGCCGGGCCGGGCCGGGCCTGGTGCCGGTGCCGGTGCCGGGTCAGGGGCTGCGGTTGGTGTCGGTGCTGGGGCCGGGCCGGCGCCGGCGCTGGTGCCGTAGCCCCGGACGATGCTGTTCTCGCTGCGCGAGCTCGTGCAGTGGCTTGGCTTCGCCACCTTCGAGATCTTCCTGCACGGGCTGGCCCTGCTCGCCTTCTCCGTGCTGCTTGTTCTCAAGGTGGACGGCGCGGCCGCCGCGCTCTCCTGGTGGATCGTGTTCGTGCCCTTCTTCGCCGCCGACGGGCTCAGCACCTACTTCACCACCATCGTGTCCGTGCGGCTGTTCCAGGACGGCGAGAAGCGCCTGGCGGTGCTGCGGCTCTTCTGGATCCTCACCATCCTCAGCCTCAAGTTCGTGTTCGAGATGCTGCTGTGCCAGAAGCTGGTGGAGCACACGCGGGAGCTCTGGTACGGGCTCATCATGTCGCCCGTCTTCATCCTGCTGCAGCTGCTCATGATCCGGGCCTGCCGCGTGAACTGAGCCCCGGCCCAGGGGACATGGCCGGCGCACCCGGGCCGCTCCCGGCTCCGCTCCCGGCGCCGCTCCCGTGCGGACGGGCAGGTGACACAGGCTGGCACAGGGGCAGTGCCCCGGCTCGCGGCCGTGTTGCAGAGCATCACGTTTCTCCAAAAACTGCACATCCCTGTTTGTGCTCCCTCACCTCCTGCATTGTCCTGTGCTGCGAGCGCGGCTGGGCATGACAGTTATTTTATTTCAGAATAAAAATGCGTTGAAGGATTTGGCTTATTTATAAAATTCTTTTTGCCTAGAAAGCAGTTGTACTTAAAACTGCTGCCTGGAGGATGGAGGGTTTCTGTAGATCTCCTGATACAGCCCAGACTCCTGCCCTGCTCTTCCCTACCCTTCCCAGCAGCTGGCTGATGGATTTCCATCTGTCCCCTCACCTCCCTGAGCACTTCATACTTTCAATATGCTGACAGGGTTCTGTTAGGTCTGTTGAGGTCACTGATGTGTGTATTTTTGAACAGGAATAGGAATTGTCTTTGTATTTCACTCCATTTCCTAAATATGGAAATGGGGCCATGGGGAGGGCAGGAGTGTGCACAGCTGATGCTGGTTCTGAAGGGGGGTCTCACCGAGCCCCAGCTTCGAGGTGCAACACTGCCCTCAGAGCCCCCGGATAACAGGAGGAATTCAGCATTTCCTGTGGAAGTGCAGACCAGTGTGTGAAGTGCCAGTGTCATGGGGATGCCAGGGTGGGATTGTTGGGGTGTCTGGGCTAGGGACTGGACTGGATGATCCCTTCGTGTCCCTTCCAGCTCAGGAGATTCTGTGGTTCTTGCACTCCCCAAGATGGACCTGGACCTGCCTCACAGGTGATCTTCAGCTCGTGTTTCATGTTGGGATGCAATCTCCCAGGGCTTGGTGTCACCTGCCCCAGGTGCTCAAGTTAATCCACTAGGAGCTTCTCACTGGTTCCCCTGAGCCAAGGACATGTCACCTGGCAGGTGGCAGCCGCCTGCTCCTTGTCACCTCCAGTTCACACCAGTGTGAGCTCATGCCCCTCTCGCTGTGGTTGTGCCACACGTCCCCGGTCACCCCGAGTGCACAGGTCACGGGTGTTCCATCACTTGCTGTCACAGGAGGTGTGTCAGCAGCAGCCACAGGGTCACTGCTGTGGGGCTGGGTGGGGGCCATGGGGTGGGAGCTGTGTGGGGTCAGTGTCTGCTACAGCACTGAGGAACTGGAGCTGCAACAGGTGAGGGACAGCAGAGGAGCAGGACAGGCAGCAAAGCCTCTGAGTCAGGAGGGGACACTCATGGAGTGGCCCTGGGGACCCCTTTGGACACTCCCACAGCTCCCAGCCACCAACTAATTAATAAACTAAGGAAGGGGCTCATCAGACCCAAAGAAGATCAAACAGGTGATGACATCCCTCAGCCTTGCCACGACACTGCACAAGCACGGAGCCCTTTCCTGCTGCCCAGCCCTGGTGGGACTGCCTGGACTGTGAGTCCCAACTAACACCAGCCCTGTCACTGGGGTGTGGTGTCCAAGACAGGGGGACATCCCCCCGTGTGCCACATCCCCTGTGTGCCACATCCCCCATGTGCCACCCACCTCATCTGCAAGTGGCTTTGCCAGTGTTCTGCTGCTGCCTTGGAGACGAACCAGTGGTCAGCGTGTCCCAGCTCTGCTCCGAGGTAAGGCAGCTTCCCTGGGGTGTGTGGGGACACAGAGGTGCCACAACATTGAGCAGTGGCACTGGCTGTGCTGCCCTGGTGGAGTGCTGGGGTGGGGGGATGGTCTGGCAGCCAGGACCACCCCATGTCCCAGGGCTCATGCCTGGTGCAGAGGAGTTGCCTGCTGTGCCCAAGGCCACCAAGTCCTGGAACAAATCTTGTTGGGGCATTTGCCCTGGCACCCAGCAGTGTGCAGTGCTGCCACACCAGCCTGTGGCCACACAGAATTCCTTCTGGGAGCGCCCCCCATGGAGAAATCCTGCTGGAGCCTTGCCCACTGACACAGCTTGAGGGGAGCCTGACATCCATTCCCTGCCTGGTGTGAGCATTGAGGTGTCTGGCATGGGATGGAGTCTCCCCAAGTCCCAAGCCAGCACTCTTTCCCACCCTAGCGAAGATGAAAATCCCACCTCTGGATTTATTTTTGTTGCTGTGGCTGGTGGGTTGGGTATTGCTGCCAGCAGCTCCTTTCCCAAACCCAACAGTGGGGCAGTGCCCTGCTGGTCTGGCCATGTGGATGCACTAGGAGAGAGGTGCAGCTTCCCAAAGCTACAGACCCCAGCCTTGAGCCCTCTGACCCCTGGGCTGGTGGGGAAGGAGCCTCTGCACAGCCCAGCCCAGGTGCCAAAGCAGCATCCCTGTGACAGAGGGGCAATACCAGCCCCAGCTGCTACCCTTCCCTGTGTGTCCCAGCTCCTGCAGGGATGGGAGCAGCCCTTGGAGAGCCATCTAAAGCTGGGGAGGGGTACACAGCAGGAGAGCAGCCAGTGCTGCCGTGTCCATACACAGCACAGCCTGCCTGGCACAGCCCAGATGGGCTCCATGTACCAGGAGGACAGGGCCCCAGCATGACCTGGGCCTCCGGAGGGGCAAGGGGGCTCCCAAAAGACATCTAGGAATGGGTGGCCCAAGGGACCTCCATCCCTCCCTGCAGCTTGCCATGGGCAGCACCTGGGGACAAGGGAGTTTCAAATGGCCCAAACTCCACCAGTCCCACTGGAATCAGAGTGGAAGGGAGGGCTGGAACTGGTCCCTGCTGGGACAAGTCACAGTAGGGCCCAGGGAACGTCTGGCAGAGGAACATGGGGCAGGAGCAAGTGGAGCAGCTCACCTGGAGACATGGAACACGCTCAGAGCCACTGCCTGCACCTCCCACCCCGGGACTGGGGTGATGTCATGGAGCAGAAACACTTCTGGGAAATGAGAGACTCCCTTTTTTAACCCTGAGTCAGGCTGCTTTCCTTTCAGAAGGCACCAGGAAGGTGCTGCCAGTGGAGGTGATGTCATTTCACAAACACCAGTCAGCCCAGTGCCTGGCAGTGGTGGCTGGGCTGGAGCCCCACCGAGGCCCCACACCAGCGTGACAACTCCCTTCTGGGCCCCAGAGTCATTCCAAGGGCCACAGGCAAATAAATACATGTCAAAAGCAGATCAAATAGGGGTGTGTGTGTACTCTAGCCACTGCTCCACAGCAGATTTGTCTATCAGAAGTCAGAATGAGACACTTGGTCCCTTTCTCAGTTATGAGCAAATAGCACATTTCACTCTCACCAGAGCACAGCCCTGAAGACAAAGAGGGATGGAGCTGATGTGCTTAAGGACCCGAGGGGAGCCATGTGAGAGCAGCTGCTCCTGGGGGCCAGGCATCCCATGGCCCTTCCAGGTCCTGGTGTGCTCAGACAGCATATAACCCTGAGACCCCGACTTTTAGCAGAGACACCCCTTTGGGTGGGACTGGCTGAAGAAAATTGAAGGCTGGCTATAGCACAGAGCAAGGGTGTTGCTGGGGCATTGCTGGGGAGGGTCAGGGGCAATGAGGGCTCCCCTGCACAGCATTTCCCCATTTGACTCAGCTGAGATAAGGCAGCTAGAACTGTGTCCTTCCACACAGATCCTTGTGATTCACAGCCAGAGCCCAGCCAGGGCAGCATCACCTGGCAGAGCTGCAGAGCTGCATATGGGGCCAGCATGGGCAAGGGGGAACAGCCCCTCAACAACACTTTTGGGACTATTTCTTTACTACAAAAAAGGACAGAAAAAGTAAAGTGAAAAGTGAAGAGTTGGTCATCCTGTGTTTGGGTTTGGAGCTGGAGGTTTTGTTCAGCTCTGGGGGCACACAGCCACTGGCAGTGCCACATGTCCCCGAGGGACCAGGGCTGGCTGATGCCTCTCTGTCCTCAGTGGAGATGAGACCCCCGTGCTCAGAACAGTCCTGTGCACTCAGCAGGGGATTTCCAGAGCAGGGACACTCATCCACCCCTCCCACTGAATCCAGGTGAATCCAAAGGTTGTGTGTTGTGTGGAGGTGGGAATGCAGGAGTGGCGGCACCCTCTTGGCTTCAGAAGCCACCCCAAAGGAGCCTGCCATGGGAATGCTGAAGTGCCATGAGCCCACAGAGACTTTACTGAGAACACCATCGTGTCACAAAATTAAAGAATATGTGTTTGTTTTGTTCTTCCAGGTAAGAGTCAACTATGCTTTTCCAAAAATAAGGTGAGACTTTATGGGAAACGCACTGTGGGCATTCCCCTAAGTCTAAGAGAGGGGATTTGTTAAAATGAAGTACCATGAGAAGGTTAAAAAATCACTGCAGTACAGGACAAACAAAAGAACTTGTGAAAGACAAGGGAATAACCAACTCTGCAGGAGCCTAGAGCCATGACCTGAGAAGTGAAGAGCAGGAGTGCACTATAAATCAAATTACAGAGCCAAAGAACAGCTTCCTGTGATTGCAGTGCTCATTAGCATTGTAAAATCCCTGCCCACAGGCTGTGATTACTCCTTAGTCACATAGGCCCCTTTCCCACAGAGCATGAGTAGTAAAAGAAGTATCTTTAAATGAGGCAGAGACTGCAAAACCAATGGCTGCGCTATTTGTGGTTAGCTGTAGGGAAATGCTGATTTCTATTCCTTCAAATGTGTAAAAGTGGGCACCTGGCATACTGAGGGTGTGTCAGCTATGTTGATTCACCACCCAGCACCCATCTCTTTGTAGACGTGAAATAAAATCATTGTCTCGACTCAGAGCGTGAATCTGCTCCTTGCACACGGGGGAAGGATCCCAGATTAGGGACGGCAGGAAGAGGGTGCGCCAGGAGGTCTGAGCAGCACCCGGGGCCTGCTGCACCCGATTTCCCAGCACAGTGACACTGTCACTGCACACAGCAGGGCTCTGGAACACCGGCACTGTGCTGGGGAGGTCAGGGGCAATGAGAGCTCCCCAGCACAGCATTTCCCTCCCGGCATTGCCCCGTGTGACTCAGCTGGGCAGCTGGAACTGGGTCTGTCCCCGCAGATGCTGGCGATAGCCCCAGCAGCGCTTATCAGGGAGTGCATCAGCAGGAAGCAGCCCGGCTGTATGGCCCAGAGGGAGCAGATCCCTGCTCCCCAGCCCTTCAGCTCCCTGGGAAGTCCTGAGTCCTTCCCACTCCCTCACCTCTCCTCGGGGTCTGCAGGAACCCCAGGAGCCTCACAAAGCTGGGTCAAACACAGGGAAGGGGTGACCACAGTCCCAGCTGGGCCATGATGGTGTTTTGGCCTCTGCAGGGTCCCCTGGCAAAGCCCAGCCAGCGCTGCTGAGACCCCCCCTGGCAGGGCAATCCTCCCCTCTGATGTGAGTTTCCATCTCATTGTAGTAAAAGTTATTATCAGGTGCCTAGCACTCCGTTAGATTCCTGGGCAGTGGATGCTGCAAATATCACTCTCACCTCTTACAGAGCTTGTAGAGAGCTTGTAATGGGAGTGTTAAGGCTGGGAGAGCAAAGAGAAAACAGAAATGGGGGTGTGACAGCACAGAGAAGCAGAGGGACAAGGGTTAAATTACGTTTCCATTCAAATGAGGAGGAGGAGGCTGAAGATAAGAGCAATGCCAAACTTGGCCATGAATATACACCTGCAGGACAAACAGGAGAACTGACATTCAAAAGTTTCGCCTAAGGCTGATGAGCCTTCAGAGAAAATAATGGGGGGAAGATTTTCCAGCAGTATCCTCTTTGAAAGGACATAAAAGACAAGTCCAAGCTGGGTTGGCTGCACTGGAGGAGCACAGAGGGATCCCGCGGGGCACAGCCCGGGTGAGCCGGGGCAGGGCTGCGGGAGTGCCGGCAGGTGAGCTGTCCTTCCCCGGCAGGTGAGCTGTCCTTCCTCCAGCCTGGGAAACAGCCTCCCTGCCCTCCCTGCTGCAGTGCCTCAGCCGAGGCCCTGCAGCTCCCTGTGCTCTCCTCTGTTCTCTGCAGGGCTCCTCCTGTCCCGCCCAGACCCGACCCTTCCCACAGCAGCAGCTGTGGGACCTGGAAGATTGTTGAGATCCTATCATGGTTCTGCCAGGCTGCGGAGCAACCAGCCCCTCTTTCCTCCAGCTCCCTGTATTTTACCCTAATACTGCTTTTCCCAGGAAAAGATCCTATTATTCACCAGGATTTCTGAGTGGCACGGCTTGAGCCAGGGTCAGCTTTTGGAGTGGATCTCCTTGAAGCTCTCACTGATACCGTTGTTCCCAGGTCTAACCACCTTTCTCCCATGTTTGGGTTTTCAGGAGCCTTCACCCCAATGCTGGCCAGGAAGAAGTCCTTCATCAGTGCCATCATTGGGGCACTGGTGGCACTCTCCATCATCGCCCTGGTTCTCAGCCTGGTGAGGGTTGAAGATGTGACACTGCCACCCACGGTCAAGGTGAGCACCTGTGGTGAGCCCTGTCACCTTGGGGAGGTGCTCTGAGCCAGCAGCTGCTCTGTGGGGCTCAGAGGGGAATGGGGTCAGGACCTGCCTGCCTGGGAATAGCAGGGTGGGTGTTTTGTCCCTACCTCAAGCAGAAGAAAGTCAGTGGGGAAGGCTCCTCTGGAACTCATCCCCACGCTGTGCTAGGTATGGAGATTACCTTGGGGCAGATGGGTATGGCAGAGCTGCTCTGCCAGAGCACCTCTGTGTGCCCCTTGTTCCTGCCAGCTCCCCCCAGCCTGTCCATACCCTCACACCATGGCACAAGCATCCTGCCTCCCCGCATTGTTGGGCATGGCATCCCACCCCAGCTGCTGGAGAGGGCTGACAGGGGATTGGGTGAGGGGGAAGGCTTTTTGGGGGAGAGACAGAGGGCTGACAGGGCCTTGGGTGAGGGGGAAGGCTTTTTGGGGGACAGGCAGGTGGCTGAGTGCTCCTGGAGAGGCCCTGCCATCCCTGCCCAGGCTGGGTGCAGCCATGGGATAGCAGAGAGCACGAGAGATGGGAGAATTGCAGGTCCCAAGGTGGGGCCAGTGTAGACACAAAAGGTATGTGACCATGAAAGAAAATAAAAAAGCATGAGGAAACAACAGGAAATGTTTCTGTGAGTTGGCATTGTAGCACAGACCTCAGGAGAGAGAATGACAAAGTCCCTTAGTCACTGTGGGGGGCTGAGGCTCTGCTCTGCCATGGCACAGCTGATGGGTTTTGTGCCTCAGACATGGGTTTTGGGGAATCTTCTGGCCCCATGGCCCTGGCAGGGTGACAATGGGGCCAGGGCCAGGGCTAGGCTGCTGCTCCTCTACCTTAATTATGTGCTGATTTCCTTTCCAGTATGGGATGGTGTTTGATGCGGGCTCATCCCACACGTCTCTGTTTGTCTATGAGTGGGATTCAGACAAGGAGAACAACACTGGAGTGGTCAGCCAGACCTTGTCCTGTGATGTCCAGGGTCAGTATCCCCCTGCTGTGGGCTCTGTCCTGCCTGTTTGAGTGGGGGGTGGGGTGACCTGGCTGGCCAGCCCTGTCCCTCGGGCTGGCCCTGCAGGCACAGGGGAGCTGTGGCTGTGGCTGGGGGCTCCCTGAGCCCCAGGCCCTTAGCACCGTGTCGTGCCCATGCACTGGGGGGGACTGAAGCACATCAATGGTGAATCAGGTTTTGCTCCTCCACCTTGGAGTGCCCCAGCTGCTGTCCTGGCTGGAGAAGGTGTCACCTATTATGACTGGGGACACTGCTGAAAGCATGAGAGACATGGGAGAGGAATGGACGTGTGGGTCAGTCAGGTCTCAGGGGACCAGGGAACCCTGGAAAAGTTCCTTTGTTGCTAAGAACAGACAGCCCTCACTGCCCTGTACCCTCTTGGTCCCACAACCCTGGCCCAAGCCATTCTCATCAGCCTGTCCCACCCTGACTCTTTTTCAGGGCAAGGCATATCAAGCTATGCCAACAATCCCCCTGAAGCTGGCAATTCCCTAAGGGAGTGTCTGGATAAAGCCCTGCAGGTTGTTCCTGCTGAGAAGCAGAGGGATGTCCCAGCTTATCTTGGAGCAACGGCTGGCATGAGGCTACTGAGGTACTGCTGTGGGACAGGGGGTGACAACAGTGACAGAGCTGCAAACAGCCACTGCCAGGACAGTTCCTGCATGGGCCAGGACCCCAGGTCCCACACTGCCATGAGCAAACAACTGGGGAGGGAGGAGAAGGGGAAAACGCAGGCTGGTGAGGACACAGGGAGGGCTGAACTGTCCTGAGCAGTGTCTGTTGGGACATCCCAGGATGGTGCTGCATGCCCAGCTCTAAGCAAGAAGTATTTTTCACAGCTTTGTTTGCTCTTCATTATTCCTTAACAACAAGGGGGTTGGGATGCCACCAGGAGATGTGCCACATGCCCATGTGGATGGGTACTGGTGGGGCAGAGGTAGGAGGCAACAAAATGCTGCAGGTCCTGTCCTCACCTTTCACCAGCCCATATTAGCTCTCTTCAAGTGCCAGCCTTCATTTCATGGCTCTTGGTTTTATGGCTGCAGATAGCTCACGTTATTTCTGTGCCCTGGCAATCAGACCTGGGAAGGAGCTGGGCCATAGCCTGAAGGTAGCTTACTTCAGAGAGCAAGAACAGCCCTGAGACATCTTCCCCACTGAGAGGTCTGAACCCAGGCTGGACCCTTCCTGAAAAAAACCCTGGGGGTCAGCAGTCAGCCCTGGCTTGGGCACAGCCAGGGAGTGATGCTCAAACCCAGGTCTTGCAGCACAACCCCCTCCAGGCTCCAGCTCTTAGACAGGGAAGGGTGGCTGGGAAGGCTCTGGGTGACTGGGATCAAGCTGCACAGGGGGTAGGGGTTGCTGTTGCTCCAAGACTGGCAATGCCAAGCCAGGATAGCTGGGATTTACCCTGGATGAGCAGCTCAGACAAGTCATGTGGCAGGAAACTCCCTTTCAGACAGACTGCAAAAACTGAGTATGTGGAACTGGGAGAGAACCAGACTCTTGCTTTGTGCTTCCTTTGGTGTAGTTAGGTATGTGTCCTGTCCTTTGCATCCTTCCTAGGGAACAGAACAGTTCAGCAACAGAGCAAATCCTGGCTGAGGTTGCTAAAACCATGCAGGAGTACCCTGTGGCTTTCAAAGGGGCTCGAATCCTTACAGGAGAGGAAGAGGGGGCCTATGGCTGGATCACCATCAACTACCTGCTGGACTCCTTCACCAAGGTGGGAGAAGGGTGGAACCCTCACTCCTTTGCTAATACAGCTTTTCTGATTTTCTTAAGGCTTTCTCAGTGCAGGAGAGGTCAGGGTTAGTGGCTGTTGGGAATGATCCAGGGGAAGGAGACACATCCTCTAGCTTGCCCACAGTGAGGAGGGAGAACTCAGGAATGAGGGTGTCTGTTGAGAGCTCAGGGCAATCTCCACACGTGTGGACAGAGGGTCTCTTGGGGACAGTGAGGTCAGTGCAGCACAGCTGGGCTTTGTCTCCTTGCCCTGGGAAGCTCCATCTCCCTACAGTGCTGGGAGACTCTGTTGAAGGCAGCTCAGACCAAAGCTCTGTCCCAGCCCTGTCGCTGCTCAGTGCAGTGCCAGCAGTGGGGGCTGCTGGAGGATTCTTGGATAGAAATTCTTCCTCTGGCACCAGGACCCCTGCAACCTCCTCAGGAAGGGCAAGTCCCAAGCCAGTCCCCACCAGTACTTTGGCCTGGGGATGGTGACTCAGAGCCAGGTGAACCCACAGCATGTCAGCACCTCCTGACCACCTGAGAGTTCCTTTTCTGGCATGGCTCTGATGAATATCCTGGCTGCCTGGGCAGGGAGGATGGGGGAGGGCTCACAGGAAGAGGCCCATTGAATTTAATAACAAAATCCTGTTGTCTTCAATGGCATGAGAATTCTGCTCAGGGCATTCTGTGCTACACCTCTTCCTCTCCTGTCTCTCCTTGGCAGTACTCTCCCAAAGCACACACGTGGCTTCGTCCAGAGGCAGCCAACATTTTTGGGGCACTGGATCTTGGAGGAGCATCCACTCAAATCACCTTTATGCCTGAAGGTTCAGACCAGACTGAAGCCTCTGAGTTCACCCTGTACGGGTACAGCTACAACATCTACACTCACAGCTACCTCTGCTACGGGCAGAACGAGATGCTGAAACGGCTGGCGAAGGAATTAATTGTGGTGAGAGACTGCTGAGGGGTAATTGGCCCGTAGTGTCATGATGCCAACCACACACCTGTTAATGCATAAAGTAAGGACAGGCTGGGCTCTTCTGGAGAGGCATCAGCAAGGACTGAGAGCAAGGACAGACTCCTTGGAGCATGGCAGGGCAGATGTGGAGAGGAGCACGGACATAATGGAATCCCAGACTGGTTTGGGTTGGAAGGGACTTTAAAGCTCATCTTGTTCTGCCCCCTTCCATGGGCAGGGACACCTTCCACTATCCTAGGATGCTCCAAGCCCTGTCCAACCTGGCCTGGGACACTTCCAGGGATGGGGAAAATGTCAAAAGGGGCAGTTTGGGATCTTCTGGCTTTACATGGGGTGTACAGAAATGCAGGACGAGGCTCTTCTCAGAGGTGCAGAGTGCCAGGACAAGAGGCAAGGAGCACAAGCTGGAGCATCTGAGCTTCAAACCAGACAAAGGGGAAAGGTTTTCTCCAAGAGGAATGATCAGATATTGGAATCAGACCCAGAAATGCTGTGAGTGCCATCTCTGGAGATCTTCAGAACTTGATGGGTCGAGGCTCTGAGCAAGCTGCTCTAGCTGGTCATGCTTTAACAAGAGGGTTGGCACAGGGAATCTACAGCTCCTCTGAACCTCAGCTACTCTGTGACTTCATGGACCTAAGAAATGTGAGCTGTAGACTTTTCTCAGGCCATTTTTTGGAAGGTCAGAGGTGAAGAGCATCTTCATGGAGCTGCACCTTGCCAGCAGAGCAGCCTTGGTGAGCCAGAAGGGTTTGCCCGTGCTGTATGATCTGGAAGGTCCCACATGGTGACCCTGGATGGGTTTGGAGCTAGAGCCAGAGCTAGAGCTGGGGTGGAGAGGGCTTTATATGTCCCCAAAAATGATCCTTCTGGCCAGGGCAGAGACATGCTGGGTCCTTGAAACTGGTCTGCCTCTGTGAGAGAGGGAATGAGACAAAGCAGAGTGATAACTAGTGCTGGGCTCATGCTGGGACAGCCAACAAGGGCAGGACTGAAGGGCAGGAGTTGGTAATGTCAGTGCCTGGGCTTTGGGAAGATGCTAGGTGTGTCCACATGCAGCCAGGAGGGTCTGCAGGAGCTGCAGCTGCATTTTGCTGTCCCCAGGAGTCGTCCTCCAGCACCCGAGTCCAGCACCCCTGCTACCCCAAGGGCTACACCGAGAGCGTGTCGCTGTCCTCCTTCCGCGCCAGCCCCTGCACGGACGGCAGCGACCTGGCCCTGGGCGCCAGCAGCGTCACCCTGGAGGGCAGGGGCAATGCCAGCGCCTGCCTGGCTGCCCTCAGGAAGCTCTTCAACTTCTCAGCCTGTGGCCACAGCCGGGACTGCAGCTTTGATGGCGTCTACCAGCCCCCGCTCCGAGGGCAGTTTGTTGTAAGGCAAATCTGTGCTCCCACCTCCTTGAAGGTGCCCCATGGCACTGTCACCTCCCTGCAGGGAACAGGGGCAGGAGGCTCCCCAAGCACCACTGCCCGAGGGCACACTAGGGACTGCTGCTGGATGGTTTTCCAGCCAGACCTCCAAATGGGACCATCTTGAGAATCGTGGAATCCCAGACTGGTTTGGGGTGGAAGGGACCTTCAAGCTCATCTTGAGCCACCCCTGCCATGGCCAGGGACACCTTCCACTCTCCCAGGTTCCTCCAAGTCCTGTCCAACCTGGCCTTGAACACTCCCATGGATTTGTTCATAAAACACGGGTTTGTCAACAGGAATTGAGACAGCAGCCTTCAGACAAGGCTCTGGCTCTGTGGGCTGTGCTGCTGTGCCAGCAGGCACCAACCCCCAGCCCATCACCTGCTGGGACAGGGACAACAACACCCACAACCCCCAGCCCATCACCTGCTGGGACAGGGACAATAATGCCCCGGGACTACCTGGGGTGGGACAAACCCTATGAAGGAAAACCCCACCTCCTACAGTGGGGCAGCTGCTGGACGTGCCCCATTGCAGCTCTCCAGTGTTTCTGTCTCTTGCCTTGCAGGCCTTCTCTGCCTTTTACTATAACTTCAAGTTCCTGAACCTGACGGAGGGGCAGCCGCTGGCCGTGGTCAGAGAGGCCATCGAGGGGCTCTGCATAAGGAGCTGGGAGGATGTATGTTCCTTAGGATGGAGGCTGTGTGGAACATTCAGAAGGAAAGGGGTTGTGGGGTGGGGGGATAGAGTGGGGACCTCTCCAGGGCAAGGCTCTCTGTTTCTGAGCTGTGCCCTACACAGCAGAGCCACCCCTGAGCTCTGTGTGGAGCTGGGACTGTCCTGCATCCACTCCTTGCTCATACACCCTTGGGAAAAGGGCAGCCAGGGCAGGCAAGGGCAGCAAAATCTCATCTCCAGCACCGGAGCTGGGATTGGAGGTGGGGATGGGGATGCCAGGGAGGATGGTGAGACCAGAGCCAACTGCTGGCACAATGCTGGAGACAAGTAAAATCTTGGAATTATAGAACTCCAGACTGGTTTGGTTGGGAAAGCTCATTTTGTTCCACATCCCTGACATAAGCAGGAACACCTTCCACTAGACCAGGTTGCTCTAAGCCCATCCAACCTGGCCTTGAGCACTTCCAGAGATGGGGCAGCCACAGCTTCTCTGGGCAACAAATGGCAGTGGATAAGCCCAGAAATGTGCCAGCACCACCACGGCGCACAGAGCAGGAGCCCCTTGCATGAGGAGGCTAGGATGGGACAATCTGGGGCAGGAGGAGCTACAATAAGCTACAGTATACACCTCTGTTTCCATGTGGAGTGTAATTCCTCCCCAAAGGAGTTGCCCTGTATAGAGAGGTCCAAAATCACTGCCCGGCCCAGAAATCTCTTTCTGGATGCTGGTGAATGCATATGCAGCACGTTTCAGGGCTTTGTCTCTGTACAGAAATAGCCTGTGAATAACTTCCCTTCATCCCCAAACATTCCCCATCCCAGCTGTCTTCCAGCTACCCCAAAGAGAATCCCAAGCGACTGCCTAAATACTGTGCCAATGCCAACTACATCCTCACACTCCTCCTCGACGCCTACAAGTTCAACGAGAGCACCTGGAACAACATCATCTTCCAGATGAAGGTGGGCAGGGCTCCCAGCCTGTGAGGGGGAGCAGAGGCAGTCCTGGGGGAGAACCAGCCCCACATTGAGGTGCTGGGGAGAACCAGCCCCATACTGGGGTGCTGGGACAGAACCAATCCCATATTGGGATGCTGGGGGAGAACCAGCTCCATACTGGGGTGCTGGGGGAGAACCAACCCCATATTGGGCTGCTGGGACAGAACCAACCCCATATTGGGGTGTTAGGAGAGAACCAGCTCCATATTGGGGTGTTGGGAGAGAACTGGCCCCATACTGGGGTGCTGGGGGAGAACCAACCCCATACTGGGGTGCTGGGGAGAGCCAGCCCCACACTGGGGTGCTGGGGAAGAGCCAGACCCTGTGTTGGAGTGCTGGGGAAGAGCCAGTTCCATGCTGGGGTGCTGGGGAGCAGCAGTCCAGAGAGCCCTGCCTGCCTGCCTGCCCCCCGTCCTGGCGGGGCACTGGAGTGGGCACAGCTGCTGCCTGGTGCTTGTGCTGGGCAGCAGTGGGGGGTGGCCCCGTGGCAGCAGTGCCTGTCCTGCAGGGCTAACCCTGTCCCCTCTCTCGGGGCAGGCGGGGAGCGCCGACGTGGGCTGGACGCTGGGGTACATGCTGAACCTCACCAACATGGTCCCGGCCGAGGCTCCAGCCAGCCTGAAGGGGCACAGGCCTTCCCTATGGGCTGCAGCCATCACCTTCATCATCCTCACCCTCATCTTGGGGCTCGCTGCCCTGCTCCTGCTGCTGTGGCTGTAGGAGCCTGGCTGTGTTTGGGAGCCCTGCAGGGACAGAGCAGAGCTGCAGGGCTGTGCTGGAGTCCTGTGGGACTGGAGCCCAGGGCTGGGTCTGTGCTGCTGAGCACATTCATCTCTACAGCTCCAGAGAAACAGAGTCTGCTTCTCCATGGGCCTAGCCCCCAACAGACAGGCACTGTCTGAGGTTTCCAGAGGAGCTCCACTCCCATGGGGACCCAATGGGATCAGCCTGCAGAAGCCTCAGCCAAAGCTGTGTGCCTCCTGTCACTGCCTGTGACAGACGTGGCTTCTTCCCACCAGCTGGCCATGGGGCTGTGCAGGGCCAGCCTGGCCACGGCACAGTGCCCCAGTGCCAGCCTGGTGGGGCACAGTGCAGGCACCTGGGGACAGGGTGTTCCATGGAATGCTGGTATCCATGAGCACAGTCACCAACAGCCAGGCGGGCCCTGCTGGGTCTGCCTGCCTGAGGGATGCTCTGTGGGACCCCAGCTGGCCCTGTGGAGGGCCTGTGACTGGGGCTTACATGGAGATGGTCTTGGAAAGAGAAAGAAAACTGAGCACTCCAAGCCAGAAGTATGGTCCATGCCCCTCCAGAGAGTCCATCTCATCAGTGTGTTATGGCATGTCATGTCATCTCATCATCACATCTCACCACTCATCTCATCTTCCTTTTCACCTGGAATAAAGGGATTGATGCTGCTCAGTGCCTTCCTGGAGACAGCACTGTCCCACCAGCAGAAGGCCTGGAGCCTGTGGGTGTCAGGATGAGGCTCCAGCACCTGTGAGTCCTGCCCTGCACGTGGCTGAGCTGGGTCCTGCCCACAGCCTTTGCCTTTGGTTCTGCTCGTTTTTAGCTGCTCTGTGGATGATTCATGTTCTTGTTCGCGTTCTCACAGTGAGGACAAGACCTTTGGTGTCCCTGTGGAATGCTGGGCACCTCACAGCTCTCATCATGCAAATAAACATTGAAGAAGGCAGCCCATGGGGAAATGCCTGCTACTTTGCTCCCAAATCATTGTGATTTTATTACTTCCGTCTCATAAGTAATGGCTGGTGATGACGGAGACTCAGGGGAGAGGCAACAAATCTATGGGAGGTGTCCCTGGAGACACTGAGGTGTCTGCTGGACCTTGGAGTGGAGCCAACAGGGCACGAGGTCACGTCTTTTCCTTCTCAGAGGAGGTGTCTCAACTCACCCATCACTTGGCTGTGAGTGGGACTCCCCAAAAAGATAAGGGGGGCCCTGGGAGCTGCCTCTGCCAGGTCCCAGCAGAGTTGCCAAGTCACCCTGTGCTGGAAAGGGAGGATGAGCTGTCCGCCAGGCACAGGGCACGGGGTGCAGCTGGACTGGAGAGGAAGCTCATGCAGGAGAGGAGGGGGCTGTGCCATCCCCCAGTCCTAGGCAGAGCCATGTCTACCCGGTCAGTGCCCCCACATTCCCAATGCCACGGCTCCTGGGGCTGGTGCTGGCCATGGGAGATGCAGACCCTGGCCCTGGGATGGGGCAGGACGTGTGTGTCCCACCCAGGGTTTATGCTCTGGTCTTTAACCAGCCCTGTGACAGTCCCACTGCTGCCAGACCCCCGTAATCCCCATCTCCAGCCACCCCATAGCACGATAGTCCCCAGGCCCCAGCACTGAGCCCCTGCCCCACATGGCCAAGCCCTCCCTCCTGGAGCATCTCCAACCAGCAGCGCAGGGAAAGGAGAACTGGAGACCACACAGCTATGGGGAGTGTGTTTTACAGCTGTGCCAGTTCCAGCTCACCAGGCCAGGACTCAGGGCCCCCCAGGACAAGTCCTCTGGGCACACAAGGGTGATTTCTGGGAAGCAGCTCCTTGCAAAGGTGTGGCAGCAGGACTCAGTGGTGTCCCAGCCTCTGGAGGCAACGCTGCTACAGATGTTCATAGCCTGAGGAGTTTCTCTGGTAGCACATGGCTGTGAGCAGGCAGAAGGTGAGGATGAGCATGATGGCCAGCAGAACTGTGGCTGCTATCCAGATGCTTCTTGGGAGCTCTGTGACTGCTGTGAGAGGCTCCGAGGGGATGATGTTGGTGAGACTGAGCATGCAGCCCAGAGTCCAGCCCACATCTACGTTAGCAACCTGCGCAGATAGACAGGAAAGAGGGATGGGAAAGGCTGTAAAGTACCAGGCAAACTAGAGAAGAGCTTGCACCCCCAGGTCCTGCTCCATGACCACCATTTCTGTGCCCATCTTGGGCAGCAGGAGCCCCAGCAGTGACATAAACTGGGAGAGAGCACACAGGGCCAGGCCAGATGTCCCAGCAGCTGTGTGAGTGTAGCTCAAGAGCTGTGCTGGGTACAGGCAGTGGAGCTGTGCTGCCCTGGTATGCCCCATCCCCAGCAGCAGCAGGGTGGGCACAAGGCACTTCAGAGCACAAGGTGTGGAAGCTGGGGGCTAACAGACACTGTCCTACCTGCTGGACGAAGTGGATGTTAGGCCATGTTGTGTCGTTGAATTTGTAGCCTTGCAGGAGAAGGGTGAGGATGTAGGAGCTGGCTGTGCAGGTGTCACGGAGCTGGCTCCTGCTCACCGTGGGGAACAACCCCTGCAGCTGTAGAGATGGGAGAACAGGGATGGACACAGAGCAGTGCTGAATGTGCCCACCTGGGGAACTACCCCTCAGGGCAGCTGGGAGCAAAGACCGGGAAAGCAAGGAGACCCCAGGGGGCTGCAGGCTGTTCTCCCATCTCTGTCCAGGTGCAGAGACCTTTCTGCTCCTCCTGGCTTTCTACAACTGACCACAGCAGAGGATGGCCTGTGGATGAGCTTTCAGGCTGCCCAGTGCCCAGGTGAAATGCACTCCTGGGCAGAACCTCACCTGTTCCCAGTTGCTGTTGCAGATCTGCCAGATGGTGGCATTGACAACGCTCAGGGACTGCCCTCCTGTCAGGTTCAGAAAATGAAGGTTGTGATAAAACCCCGAGTAGGCCTGTGGGTGTCAAGACCAAAGGTGACAGGTTAGTGAAGCACTCAGGCCACTGATCCCCGCCCCCGTTTGCAGGGGTCCCTGTAAGTCCCCGCTCAGCACTGAAAGGTGCTGGCAGAGACCCTGTGGGAGGCAGCTTGGGAGTGTTCCAAATGGACAGGGAATGGTGCTGGGAGAGCAGAGGTCTGGGGCTGCCTGGCACACAGATCAGCACACTGTGTCCCCATGTGTCAGGCAAAACCCAGCTCCCAGGGCTGCCACTACTCAGACACTCAGAGCAGTTTTCCAGGGGTTACGCCCCAAATTCCCATTGTCCCCTGCAGGCGCAGGGACAGAGGCTGCTTACGAAGAACTGTCCCCGCACGGGGGGCTGGTACACCCCATTGAACCCGCACGGCCCCTGCGCCCCGCAGCTGAAGTTGAAGAGTCTCTGCACGGCCGTGCCACACGCGGCTGGGTCCCCTGTCCCCGTCACCCTGAGGACATGGCCAGGGCTGGCTGAGCTTGGCGCATGCACACAGGGGCTGTTGTAGAGCTCTGCCACGGTGAGGTTCTCCTGGTACCCCCGGGGGTAGCAGGGGTGGGAGATCTCAGCACTCGAGCTGGCCTGGAGAGAGACAGAGCCATTAATGGGGCTGCCATGCCACTGAGACCTGTCCCACAGCCCATCCCAAAAAGCAGGACCTATCCCCCAGGAGGACTGGATGCATCCCACCTGTGAGCTCCCTGAGCACCCCTGCCTCCCACAGCACTGGCCTCTGGCTCTGTCCCAGCCAGTTGTGCACGGACTGTGCTGGGAAACCTCTCTCTGGGCAGAAGTGGAGCAAGGGCAAGAGAATGGTGACAGCAAAAACCTACAGATACATCTAGGCTCAGGTGGCATTACAAGAAATGCCACTGCATGTCAAGATGTGGGCAGAAGGGAGCCCTGGCTGGCAACCACCACCACCTTCCACCCAAATGAAGGAAGTTTTTGCTTCCCTAGATAAAATCCAAGCCTCTGCCAACTCCCAACTCTTTGCTCACGTGCACACCCAACACTGCAGGGGGAGATGTGCCATGGCACTGGGAGGTGGCTGAGCAGCCCCCGTGCCCCGTGGCACCTGGTGCAGAGCTGCCAGCAGCATCTTCAGGGCCTGGCTCTGCCCGTAGCACAGGTAGCTGTGGCTGTACAGGGAGTAGTTGGTGCCGTACAGCCGGAAGAACACGGACGTGTTCCTGTCCTCCACAGGCACCCCGGGCTGGAAGGTGATCTGCGTCGAGGCACCGCCAAGGTCCAGAGCTCCCAGAACCTCGGTGTCCTGGGGATGTTCCCATTTCTCTGCAAACGAGAACTGGCCCAACACGCAGCAAGAGTAAGGCTGAGCTGCAGGCACTCACGCTCACAACTCCCACTCCCTTCTCTCAAGGAGTTTTGGGCTCAGAAGCCCCAGAGGCACCTTCCGCGTGCTCCTGGCTCCCTGTTTTACCCCTGCCTGCCCCCATTCTCCTCAACCCATACACCCTTCCATGGAGCACTGAGGCATGGCCTCTTGGCTGCTGCACATCTGCTGGGATCCAGGCACTGTGAGCAGGGAAAAAGGAATGCTATCACCCAGAGGCTGATACCACTGCCATATTCTTGGGATCCCAAAATCCACCCGTGTGTCAGCACACGACAGCACAGGGCCAGGCTGACACAGACACCAAGATCCTGTTAATCACATGAACGGGGTTGAACCTGCAGCCCACAGCCACAGGGGACATTTGCTTGGCTGACCAGTGCCCCAAAGCTCTGTTCTTCCCTCCTCTGCAAATAAGGAAATCTGGCTGTAGCTCAGACAGGGACATTCTCCCCACTCCCCTGCCCTGCCCTCTCCCCAAGCTGCACCTTGACCAGTGTCTGCAGCAGGTAGTTGACAGTGATCCAGCCAAAGGAGCCCTCCTCGCTCCCCGTCAGGAGCTGAGCGCCGCGGAAATCCACAGGGTACTCCCCAATGGCCTTGGACACCTCGGCAAAGACCTGCTCGGCCTTGGTGCTGTTCTCCTCCCTGCCAGCAAAGGCACAACCCCTCAGCTGCTGCAGGCCCTGGCCGGCAGCTCGGGGAGCTGGGCTGGCAGCGAGAGGCTGCTGTGCCCTGCCAAGGAGCTGCTCAGGGACATCTCCCCGGCCTGCAGGCGGCTCCTGCACACCCCTAATCCCTCACCCGGGGCCCTCGGGAACCTCCCTCAAAACGCTGCCCGCAGGCTCTGCCGCAGCACTGGCAAAGTTCACGCCAGGCTGGCAAAGGGGGCTCATCCCCTCGGGGGCTGCTGCCAGGCTGGGGCTGCACAGGGCTGGGCGTGTGCCCCGGGCACGGCCAGCGGCTCTCCCGGACACCCCACGGCACGGCAGACAGCAATGCTCTGCCCGTGCCCACGGCCCGGCCAGGCAGCCCTGTGGCCCAGCCCCTGTGCCCCGGTGCCAGCCCGGCTCTGGTGCGGTGCCGGAGCGCCGGGAAGGGCGGCAGGTGCCAGCCTGGCCATGCCGGTACCTCAGCAGCCGCATGCCGGCCGTGGCCCCCAGGTACGTGGGGGTCTCCCGCTGCTGCTCGGCCGGGATGATCTTCATGGCCTTGTCCAGGCAAGGCTTCAGGCTGGCGCCAGCCCCCACAGGGTCGTCTGCATAGCTGGAGATGCCGGGTCCTGCCACAGGGAACCGGGGATGGAGAGAGCCCAGTGCTACCCCGGAGGGATGGCACAGCAGGGGACATGTCCCCCCATTCTCCAGGGAGCTCTACTGGGCCTGCTCAGACACACTCAGATGTCCCAGCCATAGCCCCAGTTCTGCTCTCTTTGGAGCTGCACAGATACCAAAATGCAAACTCCTGCCCCTGGGAGATGTCAGGCAGCACCTGAGTGGGGCACCGAATTGCTCAGGGACATGTGCAGAGCTTTTGTGAGGCCTTGCAGGCACATGAAGTTGCACAAATGAAAGAAGTTGTAAACAGATGTGGTAAGAAGAGTCAGGGAAGCTGAGGCAGGCAAGAAGGAGCAAACTGCACATCCAGCATCCCAAGCTGTGAGGTGATGCACATCTGGACAGGACTGGCTGCAGGACCTGAGCAAAGTGCGGGCCCAATCGCTGCCACACCTCTGCACCTCCCAATGACTGTAGGGCCCCCTCAGGAGCAGCCCCTTTCCTGTCATTTCTCACAGGCCAATCTCCCTTCATCCCAAAGCAGGCTGAAAGACTGGGATAAGTGATGGTGCTGTGAGAGTTTGGGACAGCGATCCAGGAGACCAGGAGAGAGAAAGAACAGATCCCTACACACTCACCGACACAGAGCAGGCCTCCACCTGGGAGACGATGCCGGTGCCGTTCTCCTTGTGCGCGGGCCACCGGTAGATGTAGAGGGACGTGTGTGTGGAGCCAGCATCAAACACCAGACCGTACTGGGGAGGCACAGGGGACACAGGGTCACAGCTGGCTCGGGGCTGCACCAAGTGCCACGGGGGTTTCTGAGAGCTCCTGCTCCTGCTTCCCCTGTGTGACCATGAGCAGCAGAGGTCTGCACATCCACCCTCCCTTCAGCAGCCCTGCTCCATCTCTAACGGCCCCGGTTTCGCCACTCCAGCGAGTTACAGCTCAGCAAGGACGTGCAGGTCAGCGGGGTGAGCTGCAGAGCAGGGAGGCATCCAGGCATGGCCCAAAGGGCTCAGGCTGCTCCCAGGCCTTTGACAAAACTCACAAAACCTGACATTTTTTAGCAGATCAACAGCAGAAAGCAGTAGGGGAGAGAGGTGTAAACCCAACAGGTGACTTGGTTGCCAGAAAACAGGGAAGAGAGTGCCTATGGTGGCAGATGGAGCAGCCCTGGAGAGAAGGCTGCACTTCTCTCTTCCATCCTTAGCAAGCAGCCAGGACCGTGGTTTGGGGGAGGTTGATCTGCCCAGAGCCACCTTGATGAGGCTAAGTCCTGAAAAGCTGAGCTGGTTATGGGAAAACCTGCAAGCTGAAAGGAAGGCAAGGCTGATGGAAGAATTCGAGGTGGAAAGGGGCTGGTGGCATTCCCAGGATCCCCCAGGTCTCACTGGACACCTACTTTAATCCTGGTAGGAAGGACAGCATTCTTTGCCGGGATCAGGACCAGGACGAAGACGGCCACCGTCAGCAGTCCCAGCACGGCCGCTGAGCCCCAGCCCACCACCCTGAGCAGGCGCGGCGACATCGATAGGCTTTGGCAGGTCTGGAGTAAGGGATGGATTTGGGAGGGGTCACTGGGGAGGGATGGTCTTTGGGAGGTCTGCGGGGAGGCGTGGTCTCTAGGAGGAGGGTCTGCAGAGGGACTGCGGGGAGGGGCGGCTTTTGGGAGGAGGGTGTGTGGGGAGGGAGGGTCTTTAGGAGGAGGGTTTGGAGGAGGGATGGTCTTTGGGGGGCGGGATGGTCTTTGGGTGGAGGATGTGCGTGAGGGATGGTCTTTGGGAGGATCTTCGGGACGTGGGATTTTTGGGAGGGTCTGTGGGAAGGGATGGTTTTGGGAGAGTCTACGAGGAGGAAGGGACTTTGCCAGAGCAGCCCCAAGCCGCCTGTCTCTGCCCTGAGCCTCCAGCCCCTCCGGGGAACCCCTTCTCCCTGCAGCTCGTGGTTCCCCCGACCCCCTAAGTGACCCCCTGGGACACGAGGTGGGCGCGAGGGGAGACCACGAATTTGTCTGGCCCCGAGCCGCCGGGAAGGGGCAGGGGCGAAGCTCCCGCCTGCCGCGGTCCGGCCGTCCCGTACCTGTGCCCGGAGCCCTGTCCGTCCCTCCGTGGGGCGGCGATCGGGGCCCAGCCCGTTCCCCGCCGGCTCCGGGCCCAGCCCGGCCGGCCGAACACAGCGAAGCGAAAGCGAAGCTGAGCTGCTCTCGGACGTCCGGGTCCGGCCCCGGCCGGGGCGGGCTCTGGGCGCTGCCGCGGGCGGAGAGAGCGGGGAGCTCGGGGCTGCCACTGCCCGCTCCGGGCACGGGGCACCCGGCCCCGGCCTGCCTGGACATCTGTCTGTACCCCTGCCTGTACCTTCCCTGTACCCTGCCTGCACATCTGCCTGTATCCCTCCCTTTACCCTGTCTGGACATCTGCCTATACCCTCCCTGGACATCTGCCTGTATCCCTCCCTTTACCCTGCCTGAACATCTGCCTGTACCCCTCCCTGTACCACGCCTGGACATCTGCCTGCTCCTTCCATGTACCTCTGCTCGAACATCTGCCTGTACCCTCCCTGGACATCTGCCTGGACATCTGCCCGGACATCTGCCTGTACCCCTGCCTGGACATCTGCCTGCACCCCTCCCTGTACCCTGCCTGGACATCTATCTGTACCCCTGCCTGCTCCCTGTCAATATTCCTCCCTGTTACCCTCCCTGAACACCTGCCTGTACCCTACCTGCTACCTGCCTGTACTCCTCATTGTACCCTGCCTTCTCCCTGCCAGCACTTCTGCCTGTACCTGCCTGTACCCTCCCTGTAGCCCTGCCGACTCCCTGCCTGCACCTCTGCCCTACTCTGCCGGTATGTCTGCCTGCATCTCTACCTCCCCCCTGCCTGCACCTCTGCCTGCTCCCTGCCCATACCCCTGCCTGCTTCCTCCCTGCTCCCTGCCTACACCCTACCTGTACCCCTGCCTGTTTCTTGCCTGCTCCCTGCCTGTACCCCTGCCCTACTCTGCCAGGATGTCTGCCTGCATCTCTGTCTGCACCCTGCCTGCTCCCTGCCTGTACTGTCCCAAAGCCACGGGACTCTGGCCATGGGGACAGACAGGACCCCATGGGTCAGGGATGGCTCCCTAACCGTGGCGACAGTTCGGTTCCTGCCTGTGGGGATGGATCCCACGTGGATGGCTGTGGGGACAGCTCTTAATCTGTCAGGTCCTTCCTCTTTCTGTCCCGAGCCCCGCTGCCAGCCCGGCTCTGCCTGCAGCAGGACAGTGGGGGTCCTGCAGAGCCGGGTGAGAGCAGGGGGACAGCAGGGGGACAGGGCAGGCTCGGCCCCTCACGGTGTTTGTGCCACAGGTCTGGCAGGGGTGTCTGAGGCTCCTGGAGCTCAGCTGCTGCCTCGTCCCGGCGCCAGGCGCTCGCAGGCTCCGGGGCAGGGGCTGCCTGGGATCTGTCCCCTCGCTGATCTCCGCGGGCAGCGCAGCCCTCCCGCTCCCGGGCTGAGCCGCTCCTCCAGCAACGAAATGGTTAATCCCGAATGCTCTTTCCACCCCGGCTCTCCAGCCCCAGCCCCGCTGCCTCCCGGACAAACGCTCTCCTGGGCAGGTTGCTGGTCCGGGGCCAAGGGGAGGGCCACGCCGGCGGCGCAGCCTTTGTCCCAGGAGCGGGCTCCCAGCTCCAGGTACGCGCTGCGGCCGGGGCGAGTGCGGCGGGGCCGGAGCGGCGCCGGGGCCAACGGGGTGAGCTGGGATCGGCGCTGGGGCCAAGGGGATGGAGCTGGTGCCCCCGATGGAGCTGGTCTGGGAGCGGACCCTGGGCAGCAGCGGGGGCTGTGCTGGAGGGAAACGCTCCGTGGGCTGGTGGGGCACGACGGGAGGGCTGGGGCACCCACTCGCCGCACGGGGTGCCCAGGTGCAGGGAGCAGAGGAGCACGGAGGGGACAGGGACCGGGCATAGAGGGCACTGCAAGCCCCAGCGCTGGTGGGAGGTGGGATGTAGGGAACTGCTCTGCCTGGTAAGGATGCTCCTAGCAATCCACAATCCCCCTCTTAGGGCCTTCAGAGCCTTTTTGGCTTTCAAATCCCAAAGGTGCCCAGTGGGAAGTCAGCCCCCTCATTGTCCTGAGCAACAGGCAGTTTAGATCCAGCAGTGGCTCTGAGCCTTTAGCCCAAATTTTTGAGGCCCTGCTTCCTGTGCATGAGGGATGCTGCAAGTGAGGCACGTCTCACAGGTGTTTGTCAAGCCCTTCATCATGGCCAGCCCTACACAAACAAGTGCAGCCCTGATCCAGCTGCTGGGCACAGCTGGAAACTTTCCACACCTGGAAATGGGCAGGCACTGTGCCTCCTCTGCAGCTCTGGATCCTGATCCTGAACGGGTGGTAGCAGGTATTGGAGCTGACCAGCCCCGGGGTGCCACAGAAAACCTGGAGCAGATCGATAAGTTTCTCCCATTGTTTCCCACCCACTGGGCTCCCTTCCTGTGCCCTGATCTCCTGCCTGGGAGAGCTGGCTCTGTGCTGCCTTTGGATGTTGCCCCTGTCCAGTCAAAATGAGAATTAGTCCCTACTGGAGCAGGAGGAGACCATTTCTCACCCTCTCCTTCATGCAGCACAGTGCAATTTATCACCAATTCGTGTCCTTCCATTTCACAGTGCCTGGAATAGAATTTTACAGGACGTAGGCTGGGGACTTTTGCCATTGCTTTGTTTGTTTCTTGGAGCAGATGAATCACATCCCAATGGCACAGTTATATCTGGGCACACTCCAGCAGGGCTGGTAGGACTGCAGATACGACAACTGGGGACATAGTTAAGTGGTTATCATGGTGATGCTGGGTTAATGATTGGAGTCTGAGATAATTTTGAATTGATCACTACTTTAATGTCTCAAAGAGGTCCTTAATGATTCTCTCTTTTTATGACAGGGACGTAGCTGATTCCATACAATCTCTTCTGGCCATAGCCACTGTAGAGACAAGGCTCCTGGCTATAGGACAAGGTCTGATGGTAGTCCCATGTCCCATGACATGGGCCTGAAGAACGGCTGCTCTCATGCCATTTGGGAGATTGGTCACCCTTGTTCGTTGCCAGAGATGCTGAGTCCAAAACAGCAATCAGCATCTTCTTTGACCTTGTCAAAGATCTTTCCACTGACCTGGGGAAAGAGCAGGGGAATTTCTCAGGGATTTTATGCACTCACAGAACTGTGTAGCCAAGTGACAGCTCCAGGTTCCACCAAAAGCACTGATAGAGTTTAACCACATCTCGGGTGCCCATGGCTCTCAGGCCATCCAAAGTTTTCAGCTGGAGTGTGAAGTGAGGTCAGCCTGGCTCCCAGCAGGCATCCTGCCTGTGTGGCTCATGGCACTGGGCAGTGCAGGAGGAGAAGGGAGAGCTGTGTATTTCAGAAAGCACATCTGGGCCAGCTGTGGCATGCTGAACGCATGGATATCTCAGCTGCCCTGTACTGAGGCTGTCACAGAGAACCAGACTCTTTGCTTTGCTGCAATTTCTTAGGGGTGCCTGGGGGCTGTTTCTGCTGGGAGCTGAGCTCTGGACAGGCAAGTGGGAAGTGCTCCAGTCCCCAAGGGCAATAGCTCTGGGCATTCCAGCCTGGCTATGGGCTGTGTGCCCAGCTTCCTTCCTCTGCCCTCCTGCCTGCCCTTGGAACTGCAGGAGAGGTGTGGGGATCACAGCAGGCATGGAGACTGTCCCTGTGTGTCTCTTACATGCTGTGGCATCAGCAAGAGCTGGGCCAGGCAGGAGACACATAGCTGGAGATGTTGTTCCCTGCCTGGAGCAGAGAAGACCCTCTCAGGGACAATCTGGGCCTGCTGGGCAGCAGATGTGACCTGGTCCCAAGTGTTGTGGAACGGGTTTTGAGGTGGCAGAATGTGGGTGCTGGAGGGATGTGGCTCTGCACCCCAGAGGGGATGGTCACACTGATACCCTGCCAGGCCACGACCCTGCTCCCAGCTTGGAACTCCAGCTAGCCATGGCCAGGCTTCCCCCAGTGATGCTGCTGGGAAGAAAGGTGCTGGCTTGCCAGCCAGGCAACAGCTTGAGCAGGGCAGTGGGCTGGGGTCCAGAGGGACCTGAGGGGCTGCAGGTGAGAAGGCAGGGCTGAAAAAGCTGTGCTGAATATCCTCCAAGGAGAGAGTGCTCAGAATGGCAGGGTGTCCCAACCCTAAGGCTGTCAACAGCCCTACTGCGATGGGTCCAGAGGAGCCCATGGATATTATCCTCTTCCATGCTAAGAGCAGCCATGCGCCAGAGAATGGCTTCATTGTCAGGAAGGGGAAAGTCCCGTATCCACCCATGAGGTGTGAGCTGGGCTCTGCGGCTGTCCTTGCAGGTAGGAGGAGGAATGGGCTCCAAATCCAAGGCCGTTGCTGGTCTCCTGGCAGCCACCTGTGTGTGCAGTGTCATCTCCCTCATTCTGAGCGTCGTGAATGTGAAGGATGTGCTTCTTCCCCCCAGCACCAAGGTAGGATCCTTGGGAGGAGCACAACTCTCACTTGGCTGCTGGCTATCTGCTGGGTGTTGGATTTTGCCTGGGTTTCAGACAGCCTGTGCTGTTTGTCACCAGCATGGGGACAGAGCCCTGCACAGACTGGGGTGATCTGGCTGAATCTGGTCACTGTGCCACAGCACATGCTTTTTCATCCCAAAGCACTGCCAGCTCCAGAGGCTTAGGATGGATCCTTCTCCCCAACACAGCTGGTGACTGCAATGCCACCAGACCTTTTCTGTCCTGGTGACCACCAGTCTTGTTTGGCCACTCAAGGCTCCCCTGCCCATCGGGAGCTCCGATGGCTCTGCTGGAGCTTCTCTTGCTCTGCAGTGGGTGATGCTGGTCACGGGGTGACCCCATGTCCCCTGTGCCTCCCCAGTACGGTCTGGTGTTTGATGCTGGCTCCACACACACGTCCCTCTACATCTACCGGTGGCCTGCAGACAAGGAGAACGGCACCGGCATCGTCTCCCAGGTGGAGGCCTGCTCTGTGTCCGGTGAGTGTGCGGGGATTTATCCTCCC
Source organism: Muscicapa striata striata (assembly GCA_030060385.1). NCBI lineage: Eukaryota > Metazoa > Chordata > Aves > Passeriformes > Muscicapidae > Muscicapa > Muscicapa striata. Next base: position 822,239 of record JAREIS010000217.1, on the reverse strand, counting down.
TCTCCATGCCCAGCTCACCTGGGGCTGGCCAGCCTTGGTGCTGCCCTGCGTAGCTGTTCCACACACCAATGCCAGGTGTGATAAATGCTAATTTATTTATTGGGCATTTTTAAATACTCACAGGGGCTTTTATTCCTATTGTAAAAATGCTGTCAGTCTTTGGCATAAGGGCAAGTCTCTCTGAAGGAAATGCCCAGGATAGAGAGCAGATCTAGGATCAGATAAATAGTACATGGAGCTGGGTTGAGGGAAGCAAAGGCCAAAAGGCCAGGGCAGAGGTGCCTGGGCAGGGGGCAAGAGGGCTCAGAGCTCACCTTGTTCTCATGTCCCGCTCAGGAACAACGGCACAGCAGTTACTGGTTAACTGCAAAGGTCTGGTCGAGGGCAAAGTGTAAAGCAAGCGGTACCCGGGCTAATGGCAATCACTGAGTGCAAAGCTCCTGGGAAGATAAAGAGTGAGATTTCCACCCAAGAGCCTGTCCCTACTGACTGCAGGGTCATGCCAGGTTCTCAGATCCAGTGCCAGCCTCTAAAAATAGGAAGGCTGTGCAAGGGCACCTCTGTGTGCCTATCAGCTCCATGTGCCCTTGCAGCAGGGTGCAAGACACCCCACTCCTTACTCAGGAAAATGGAGAAGAGATGTGTTTGTGGCCAGATCCTGCAGGACTGGGTGGCCATGCCTAGCATTTCAGCCTCCCCAGGATCAGGCCCATGCTCAGCATCCCCAGCCACGCCTGCAGCCCTCTCACTCTGCCCAGAGTAGAAGCCCCTTCAGCTCCCAGGGCGTGTGGCTATAGCACAACTGATGCCTCCTGGCAGGACAGCACCAAGCAGGGGTCAGGGTTGGACCTGGCAAGCTTGAGCCTACCTGGGGCAAGCAACAAAAAAAGCCCTGTGGGATTTCAGGGTGGACATGCAGTTTGCTCCTTCTTGCCTGCCTCAGCTTCCCTGACTCTTCTTACCACATCTGTTTACAACTTCTTTCATTTGTGCAACTTCATGTGCCTGCAGGGCCTCACAAAAGCTCTGCACATGTCCCTGAGCAATTCGGTGCCCCACTCAGGTGCTGCCTGACATCTCCCAGGGGCAGGAGTTTGCATTTTGGTATCTGTGCAGCTCCGAAGAGAGCAGAACTGGGGCTATGGCTGGGACATCCGAGTGTGTCTGAGCAGGCCCAGTAGAGCTCCCTGGAGAATGGGGGGACATGTCCCCTGCTGTGCCATCCCTCCGGGGTAGCACTGGGCTCTCTCCATCCCCGGTTCCCTGTGGCAGGACCCGGCATCTCCAGCTATGCAGACGACCCTGTGGGGGCTGGCGCCAGCCTGAAGCCTTGCCTGGACAAGGCCATGAAGATCATCCCGGCCAAGCAGCAGCGGGAGACCCCCACGTACCTGGGGGCCACGGCCGGCATGCGGCTGCTGAGGTACCGGCATGGCCAGGCTGGCACCTGCCGCCCTTCCCGGCGCTCCGGCACCGCACCAGAGCCGGGCTGGCACCGGGGCACAGGGGCTGGGCCACAGGGCTGCCTGGCCGGGCCGTGGGCACGGGCAGAGCATTGCTGTCTGCCGTGCCGTGGGGTGTCCGGGAGAGCCGCTGGCCGTGCCCGGGGCACACGCCCAGCCCTGTGCAGCCCCAGCCTGGCAGCAGCCCCCGAGGGGATGAGCCCCCTTTGCCAGCCTGGCGTGAACTTTGGCAGTGCTGCGGCAGAGCCTGCGGGCAGCGTTTGAGGGAGGTTCCCGAGGGCCCCGGGTGAGGGATTAGGGGTGTGCAGGAGCCGCCTGCAGGCCGGGGAGATGTCCCTGAGCAGCTCCTTGGCAGGGCACAGCAGCCTCTCGCTGCCAGCCCGGCTCCCCGAGCTGCCGGCCAGGGCCTGCAGCAGCTGAGGGGTTGTGCCTTTGCTGGCAGGGAGGAGAACAGCACCAAGGCCGAGCAGGTCTTTGCCGAGGTGTCCAAGGCCATTGGGGAGTACCCTGTGGATTTCCGCGGCGCTCAGCTCCTGACGGGGAGCGAGGAGGGCTCCTTTGGCTGGATCACTGTCAACTACCTGCTGCAGACACTGGTCAAGGTGCAGCTTGGGGAGAGGGCAGGGCAGGGGGAGTGGGGAGAATGTCCCTGTCTGAGCTACAGCCAGATTTCCTTATTTGCAGAGGAGGGAAGAACAGAGCTTTGGGGCACTGGTCAGCCAAGCAAATGTCCCCTGTGGCCGTGGGCTGCAGGTTCAACCCCGTTCATGTGATTAACAGGATCTTGGTGTCCGTGTCAGCCTGGCCCTGTGCTGTCGTGTGCTGACACACGGGTGGATTTTGGGATCCCAAGAATATGGCAGTGGTATCAGCCTCTGGGTGATAGCATTCCTTTTTCCCTGCTCACAGTGCCTGGATCCCAGCAGATGTGCAGCAGCCAAGAGGCCATGCCTCAGTGCTCCATGGAAGGGTGTATGGGTTGAGGAGAATGGGGGCAGGCAGGGGTAAAACAGGGAGCCAGGAGCACGCGGAAGGTGCCTCTGGGGCTTCTGAGCCCAAAACTCCTTGAGAGAAGGGAGTGGGAGTGTGAGCGTGAGTGCCTGCAGCTCAGCCTTACTCTTGCTGCGTGTTGGGCCAGTTCTCGTTTGCAGAGAAATGGGAACATCCCCAGGACACCGAGGTTCTGGGAGCTCTGGACCTTGGCGGTGCCTCGACGCAGATCACCTTCCAGCCCGGGGTGCCTGTGGAGGACAGGAACACGTCCGTGTTCTTCCGGCTGTACGGCACCAACTACTCCCTGTACAGCCACAGCTACCTGTGCTACGGGCAGAGCCAGGCCCTGAAGATGCTGCTGGCAGCTCTGCACCAGGTGCCACGGGGCACGGGGGCTGCTCAGCCACCTCCCAGTGCCATGGCACATCTCCCCCTGCAGTGTTGGGTGTGCACGTGAGCAAAGAGTTGGGAGTTGGCAGAGGCTTGGATTTTATCTAGGGAAGCAAAAACTTCCTTCATTTGGGTGGAAGGTGGTGGTGGTTGCCAGCCAGGGCTCCCTTCTGCCCACATCTTGACATGCAGTGGCATTTCTTGTAATGCCACCTGAGCCTAGATGTATCTGTAGGTTTTTGCTGTCACCATTCTCTTGCCCTTGCTCCACTTCTGCCCAGAGAGAGGTTTCCCAGCACAGTCCGTGCACAACTGGCTGGGACAGAGCCAGAGGCCAGTGCTGTGGGAGGCAGGGGTGCTCAGGGAGCTCACAGGTGGGATGCATCCAGTCCTCCTGGGGGATAGGTCCTGCTTTTTGGGATGGGCTGTGGGACAGGTCTCAGTGGCATGGCAGCCCCATTAATGGCTCTGTCTCTCTCCAGGCCAGCTCGAGTGCTGAGATCTCCCACCCCTGCTACCCCCGGGGGTACCAGGAGAACCTCACCGTGGCAGAGCTCTACAACAGCCCCTGTGTGCATGCGCCAAGCTCAGCCAGCCCTGGCCATGTCCTCAGGGTGACGGGGACAGGGGACCCAGCCGCGTGTGGCACGGCCGTGCAGAGACTCTTCAACTTCAGCTGCGGGGCGCAGGGGCCGTGCGGGTTCAATGGGGTGTACCAGCCCCCCGTGCGGGGACAGTTCTTCGTAAGCAGCCTCTGTCCCTGCGCCTGCAGGAGGGTGAACGCAGAGACTGGGAGTCTCCTCTGCCACTGATTGTGGAAAGGGGTGGGGAGAGAGGGGTCGTCGGAGCTGGTTCTATCTGCAAACCTCTTCTATGCTCGGAGGTGGCTTCTGCCTCCTGCCATGTCCCAGCCTTCCCTGAGGCAGACCTTGTCTTAGGGAGCATGTCTGAGCTAGCTCAGAGTGCAAGAGCAGCCCCAGGGTTGTCAGCCAGCTCTGAGACCATCAGGGTGGTGCCAGATGCAGAACCCTGGGAATTACTTGGCACTCTCTCCCAAGGCAAGAGGGACCCCTGGGTCTTTTCTCAGATAAGGAAGGAATTGTGGTTTTCACCATGTCCCCTTCCCCCCAGGCCTTTGCTGGGTTCTACTACACCTTCCACTTCCTGAACTTGACCCGCCAGCAGTCTCTGAGTGAAGTCAACATCACAGTCCTGTCCTTCTGCAGGAGGAACTGGCCAGAGGTGAGAGCCATGTGAAGGGCAGCCAGCAGCCTTGTGCTTATTCTGTCCCGAATCTCTGCCCTTGGAGCACAAGCCCTGCTGTTCCCTGGGCTAGGGAGGGTTTCTGAGCATCTCTTTCATTCTCTGTTGCTCTATGTCCCCAATGGCCCCACAGCTGGTGCAGAGCTTCCCACAGGATTTGAAGTACCTGCACACCTACTGCTCCGTGGCCATTTACATCCTGACGCTGCTGCTCGATGGCTACAAGTTCAATGAGCACACCTGGAGCAACATCCGCTTCAGCAGGCAGGTAAACACCTGTGGGCAGCAGGAAAGGATGGACATGTTCAGGAGTAGCATCTCTGGAGTCTTCTGTGCCAGAAATGTGTCCCTGTTTCACAGCTGCTCCTCAAGGATCCCAGGAGAGCTTTGCTCTCTCTTAGCCACCCCCAAACCTCTGATCCAGCTCATGTCTCACTTTCCTTGCTGTGAATGTAGCTGATTTTAGGGGGTCAGGGAAAAGCAGAGCAGGATTTGGCCACTTTGGTCTCTGATGTTGTTATCAGAGAGGTAATGGTGGCCCCATGACCACTTTGAACCAGAGTATGGCCTGGCCAGAATCTTTCCAGGATGAGAGGGCACAGCCTCAAGTTGTGCCAGGGGAAGCTTAGTTAGGCACTAGGGATGGTTTTTTTCATGGAAAGGATCAGGCTTTGGAACAGGCTCCCCAGGGCAGTGGTGGAGCCACCATCCCAGGAAGTGTTCAAACAAAATGTGGATGTGGCACTTGAAGGATATGGCTCAGCGATGAACATGGTGGTGGTGCTGGGCTGATGGCTGGACTCAATGATCTGAAAGGTCTTTTCCAACCTTACTGATATTGCAACCAAATTAGAAGGATTACGGGGATGGAGGAAAGCCCAGATCCAAAATCACATGCAGGTCACAAAGGCACACCTGGATCAGAACAGTCATCCATGGTCAGCTGTCCCTTAGCCCTGGGGGTGGGGGCACAGGAAGGCTCTTTGTGCAACTGCTGCTGGCAAGATCAGGTTCACCACAGCCTGGTCTCCGTGTGAAATGGCAGCTGGGACAGCTCACAGGAGAGGCGCCCCTCAGCCCCTCACACCAAGCTGCTGGTGCCTGGGAGAGGTGCTTTTGGATGATGCCCTATTCTGTCTCCCCTCAGGCAGCAAACACAGACATCGGGTGGACACTGGGCTTCATGCTGAACTTCACCAACATGATCCCTGCTGAGGCTCTGCTGCACGTCAAGGGCCACCAGCCTGGCCTGTGGGCAGGGGCTGTCTCCTTCCTTGTGCTGGCCATTGTGGCAGGCCTGGTGGCTGCTTTCTTACAGTGTTTCTGGAAAACAAAGTAGCTCCCAGCCTCGTGACTAGAGGCATCCTGCCCACTAAATCAGGCAGGGAAGTGGTGCAGAAGAGGTGGAAAGTGGAAAAGAATGAAGGCATTAGACCCATCTCCATTGCTCAGGAGATCTGACTGGGTCATCTCTGTGAATGTGGTGTCAAATGTGTCTTGATCTCTCTCCAAGAGAAAGACTCCTTTAATCTGGCTGCCAAAACCTGATTGAGATATGCTGGCAGGACGAAGCCAGAAAAATTCAAACTAGAAATAAAATCAGTTTTGTTTTTCAAATATGAATGTCACTGCTCAGCCTAGCACAGTTTCCTTGACACTCCCAGTCCTGCCGAGCTACTCTTCCAACAGCCCTGGGAGGCAACTGGCAACGGAGAGCTGTAGTGGGCACCTAATTCTGAGCAGAGGGATGACATCATGTGTATCCTGCCCTGTACAAGATGTGCAATATTTTTGTAGTACATGACAGAATCTCTTCCCAAAGACACTGTCAGCTGTCTTTAAAAATACTTACTGGCATATCTCAGCAGAAGAACACAAGTGAAAGTTGATTTAAGAGTTGCCAACTCTGGCTCAGGGTTTATTTTATATTCAAGTTATATAGCCAAGTTTTGTCAAGACATCAAATCCAGAACAGGCTCCAGCTCCAAGCATTTGAGTGTTTTATTTAGATCAGCAGAGCCTAGCCTAGTCCAGCCCAGCTGCAGGAATTAGACAGGGCTTTCAGTCTCCTTGCAGCACCAGTCCAGTACTGTACTTCCCAGCCAGCCCTTTCCCCAGGGCCTCCAGGGCTCTCTCACAGCCCAGAGCTGCTCTGAGCAGTGGGGATTTCCACAATTGCCTCTTCTCTGTGCTCCAAGATCCCACCTTGGCCTTACAGCTTAAGAAAAGTGTCAAAGGTATCTGGCCAAGGAATGGTCAGCTCCATAGACTATTTGCTATGGAAGACAGTGGTCCTAACTCATGGTGTTATCCCATTAATCCCACTGCAAACTGGTTCCAAAAGCCTTTTGAAAGAGCAGCATCTCTGGCTGGTGGAGATAAGTTATGTGACCCAAGAGCTTGGGGAACAGGGCTCTGCCCCTGCTCCCAGCCAGCCGCCCTTGGCTTCTGCAGTGAGGCTCAGCCTTCACAGCCCCAACCTAAGCAACAAGGGAGAAGGGGTAAAGACTTCCAGCCAGGGGAAACTCTTCCCACACAGGGGAACCTCTTCCTACCCAGAGGCCTGAGCTGCCACATGGACAATTCCCCCAGGCAAACCCCAGAGCTCTCTCCCTTGCTCTCTGCCCTGCACAGACATCTTTGGCAGTGTAAGCATGAGGTAAGGGAACATGCTGGAGGAAATGCCATCACTACTGGAACTATACCCATGGATCTGAGTGGGAGATATCCCCTGTCCAGGTACAGCAGAGCTTCTGGCTGTGCTGGCTGGGGCCCAAATGAGCTGGGACCAGTGTTTCCACCCTTAGGGGTGCAGTCAGGCAGGAAAAGGCTCCTGTCTGTTAGTGGAAGGCAGCATCACAGCTGGTCTGGGTAGCAAAGCATTTGGGGAAGATACCAGTCTTGCCATTGCAGCGTCCTTCCAGCCAGTCCTTGTTCACTGGAAAACATAAAGGAGCAGGAATGAGCCCTGGCCCATATGAGTGGGGTTAGTGAGAGTTTTCGTGGCTGGAATTTAACTCTGCACAAAACCCAGTGAAACCCTGTAACTCCTGAGTATGAACCTGAGACAGCACTGGAGAGGCCACATTTTCCCCAGTGCCTCCCCACAGCAGACTCCAAGAGCCTGGCCCAGCAGCAGGACTGGAGAGCTACCTTCAGAGAGGATATCCAGCACATCTCCCTTACTGAACTCCAGGTCCCCTGGTCCCTGTGCCAGGTAAGAGTGCTGAGCCAGCATCTGGTAGAGAACAGGTCTGCCCGAGTGGGAGTCCGAATCCTGCAGGAAAAAGCCAGCATGGAGGTTGCAAAGCAGAGCAGAGACTGGAGTCCAGCCCAGCAGAGATGTCTTCCCAGCCCACACACCTGGCAGCAGAGGGTCAGCCTGCCGTCCGTCAGCTGCTGCCACACCTTCCCCAGGTCTTCCTGTCCTGACACTGTCCCCAGCTCTGTGCCATCCAGGAGCCTGTAGCTGCAAGGGTTCATTAATACTGAGCAAATAATTTCCTTTAAAGCCAAATTTGGAGGCAAGCTCAGCCCTCTGCCACCCTCAATCTTCACACCCCGTTTGCAAGCCAGCTCTGAGCTTGTCCCCTTGCACAGTGACATGAAGCCACCCCACATGCTCAGCAGGCAGAAATGGCACTCTGGGGAGTGACACTACCACCTCCTCACACACGAACTTGAGGGAAAGAACCTAAACTCTCCTGATGCCACTGTGTGCCCCAATCAGGGAGACCTCAGCCCAGGATCTCCTGCCTGAGTCCCAGATTGCTCTGCATTGATCCTTGTTACTGCAAAAGCTGAGCTGAGTGGGACAAAATCCAATCTGTGGCAGCTGCATCTACACAGTTTTTCCTTCTGTTCTCTCTTTTTCTTGACCATGGTACAGTTTCCTAGGAAAGATCCTTTAGGTTTCCAAGGCCTATACAATTACAGAGTCATAGAATGACTTAGCTTGGAAGGTCCCTAAAGATAATTTAGCTTCAACTCCCTGCTATGGGCAGAGAATCTTTCACTACACCAGGTTGCTCCAAGCCCCGTCCAATCTGGTTGTGAATAGTTCCAGGGATAAGGAATCCACAATAAAGAGTTTCTTTCTAATATCCCATCCAACCCTGCCCTCTGTCAGTTTGAAGCCATTCACCCTTGTCCTGTCACTCCATGCCTTTGTCATAAGTCCCTCTCCAGCTCTCCCTGAGCCCTTTATGTTCTGGGAGGGGATTACAAGGGGATCAGCATGTGCTTCCCCATGGGGATTACACTGCTGTCCAACCCAAAGGCGGTGAGGTTTGCCCTCTAGGCAGACTGTGTGCTCACAGGATCTGGGGTTTTGGCCCCAGACAAATGTTCCCAGGAGCCCAGAGGCAGTTGGGTGCCCATGTCCTGAGGGGAATGGCTGCTGCCCGGTCCCAGCTCAGAGCCCCGTACCTGAGCGTGCCCTGCTGTGCCTGCTGAGCCAGCCTGTCCCGCAGCAGGGCCCGCAGGGCGGGCAGGGCTGGGGCCTCGCCCGCCCGCAGCACCAGCGAGCACTCACAGCGCAGCCGCAGCACCGCCGGCCTGGCTGCACCCGCAGGGGCCTCCCCGCAGCCCGGGGGCATCTGTGGGGAGAGTGGAGAACCACAGCATCCTGAGCTGCAAGGGACCCACCAGGATCACCCAGTGCAGCCCCTGTCCCTGCCCAGACCCCCCAACAATCCCAGCCTGTCCAGCGCTGTCCAAATGCTCCTGGAGCTCTGGCAGCCTCGGGGCCGTGCCCATTGCCTGGGGAGCCTGGGCAGTGCCAGCACCTCTGGGGGAGGGAAGAACCTTTCCCTGAGCTCCAGCCTGAGCCTGGGCAGTGCCAGCACCTCTGGGGGAGGGAAGAACCTTTCCCTGAGCTCCAGCCTGAGCCTGGGCAGTGCCAGCACCCTCTGGGGGAAGAACCCAGACTGACTATGAAGTTAATGGACTAAGAAGAACCACAACTGACTCTAACAAACCCAAGTGACAATATCTGCTCTCATACCAAGAGAGGTGACACAGACACAATCCCTCATCTCTGTGCTGCCATGTCACAGTAGAACATCATCAAAATGCAGACCTGAATTTCAAAGGGGGAACCCTGTATTCAAAGCCTGGGATCAAATGCTCCTCCTGTGACGCAGGAATTCTGGTTTTGGTTCTGATTTTACAGGTACCTCCTGAAGCAAAAATTTTATGAGCAGTGCCCCAATTCTTCCAGCCAGCTGGAGAGGAGCAGCCACATTCCTCTGTTGTGTTGCCTTCTGGCTGAACTACACCTGAAAAAATTACCCCAAAAGCCCTAAAAAGAGGGGTGGCAGAGCTGACCTGCAGCGGGGGGACAGAGGTGGTGTCCCCAGAATGCCACAGGAGTCATTACAGGGCCATCACATGCAGGGGCTGGCAATGGCATGGAAGTGCCTCAGAAGACATTACCCAACAGGGCAAATTTGAATGAACTGTGCTATCCAGACTAATAGGGACAGAAAATGGAACACAGGAAGAGAGGGGAAGGGACATCAGGGTGTTCAAAGACAACTGCCTTTTGCAAAGTGGGCTGTAAAGCATGTGCACAAGAACTCTGATGCATTTGGTGCTCCTGGTGCCTTCGAGGGTGGCAACAGCTCAAGCTTGGGCTGTCTCACAAAGTGGGGTGGTCACAAACTGGAAGGAAAGATCACATGGGAGCCTCTCTTTAGAATGGAAAAGTGGTCAGAGTAAGGAGTTGTTTGGGTTTTTTTTCCCAGTGATTTGAGAGCAGCTCAGGAATTTTGGGCAAGAATCTTTCACTTTTCCCAGCCCTGGTCTCCTGATGCTGTGCCAGCTTCAGCCTCACCTTGAAGTCCATGTGGGCACTGGCATCACTGGCAGAGGCATTTTCTTCCCCAGGAGGATCTGCAGAACAGCACAAAGACAGGGGAACAGCCCTGCAGTCAGCAGAGGCTGCAGTGGGGCCACCACCTCCTCACATCCCTTAAAGAGCAGGGTTTGGGCACATCTTTACCCACTAATCCCAATTGCCCAGGGATTACCTGGCTTCTGCTTCACATGGAGGCAGCTGGGAGGCACCTGGGCAGGAGGAAGGGGAATCCCAGTGTTGATCTTCTGCAACAGAACAGCATTAGAAAGGAGAAGGCAGAAAACATGGGAGCCTGGACAAGGCTGGTGTGTGACAGGCTGCAGCCAGCTATAGATTTGTGTGTGTAACCCCAGAAAGAGCCCCAGGAAGAGCTGCTCACTGAAAGGCTGGATGAGATAGAGCACTCAGGCTCTCGTGGGCAGAGGTTTGGGGACACTTCCCTGGACCCCTGTTCCCTGCCAGGTTGGTGCTGGAACAGAAGGATGCTGCTCACACTGTGCTGAGGGCTCTCCCCCGCTGAGCTGGTTCATGGTGCAAATGCCCAAGTGTGTACCAGGGATTCATTTGGAGGGGGAAAAATTACCAAAAAATCATAGCAATGTCAGAACAACCATGTGCTTGAAAACTTCCTCACAGAAAACAGGGGGCTGAGCTGCACCCTTCCACACTGGGTTCAGATGGAAAATCATTGGAACAATGTGTGGCTATGCCTGTGGCAGATATGGGAGATGAAGTTCTCCTGAGTCAAAGGGATTTTTCCTACTCCTAACTCTTCTGTTGTTCCCATTCAAGAGCACTTGGTCTTCAGTCAATAGTCTCAGTGTTTCATACTCTACATTTCTCTTATAGAGTTGTCCTATCCTGTAATAATCTTACAGATAAATGTCCCAAATATATGTCTTGGTCTCTCCCTCCCCGTGGTTGCAAGGTTGCCAGCTCACCCACTTATCCATCCTTGAGGCAGGCTCCAGGAGAGAGCTCGGGATGTGCAGCTTCTGCAGGGAGACACGGAGCAGAGCAGGGTGAGAGAGGAGCCCAGCGACCCAGCACTGCCTGTCACCCTATGGCCACACAAATGTGCCCAGGGGGCTGGGGTCACCCCCAGCCAACCAAGTGCCCAGTGCTCACAAACTGCTGGACAAAATCCAATGGTCCTTCTGCAGCTTTTCCTGCTGGGAGCAGAGCTGCTGCTGGAGTGGCTGCAGTGGAACAGGCAAACACCCAACAAATCCCCTGCTCCCAAGACAGATGCTCAGGCAGCAAGGATGCCCAGGGATACTAGAAGCATTTCTGTGTTTTCTGACAATCACTGCTCATTTCAACTGAGCATTTCAATTTTTTGCTTACAATGTGGGGTTTTTTTTCTGTTGAGAGTATATTTTTATTTTTCCTACACTGAATTTCACCTGGCACTTCACTTAGCAGTCAACTAGCACAACCAAATACTTGAGTAACTGTTTCTGTTAGCTCCAAATGCTTCAGGCTCTCCCCCTATTTCTGTATCACTTAGGAATATGCTAAATGCTTATGTCACAGAGGATTTGCTGTGGGAACATCCTTTCTTTTTAAAAATGAAAGGAAGAAAAACCTGTTCATTTATACCAAACTTTTAATTCTGTAATTTTACCAGTCCTCAGAGCACTGTCTCTCTTGCTCAAACACCTCACTGGTTTATAGTTGTCTTATGAAGAATCTTTTTTTGAAAGATAGGCAGTGAACCTAATCCAGGTATACAATGGCTCTTTCAAAAACTGAAGTAGACAGGTGAGAAATGGCTTCTGCCAACAAAAAAATTTCCATGTTGTTTTTACACTACAGCTCCCTGGCCTGCAGGAAGATGTCAGATTTGCTGGGCTCTAAGTCCTCAGGACTTCTCTAGAACCCTTCATAAAATCTGCCTCCACAGCTAAAACCCTCCCCAAACCTTCCCAAAGTTCATTGAACAGAGGCACTACAAGCAGCTAAGGACCAGCCCATCTCCTCAGCTCCATCAGAGCTCTCAGAGTATAAATCCTGCTGTGAATGGTGATCCTTGGTGAGGTCTGGTATACTACAACTCCCCAGTAGGATTCCCTATGGTGGAGGAGAGCCCAACAGCCATCCTTGTGGATCTACAGAAGGGAATAGCAGAGGCTGGTGAGAGCCCAGTGCCAGCAAATCTGGGGGTGTGGAAAGGAGCTCCTGAGGATTCTGCTCAGCGGGGGCTGGGACTGAGCCCTGCCCACGGGGCCGTGTCCCTGCCCACGGGGCCATGTCCCTGCCCACGGGGCTGTGTCCCTCCCTGCCCATGGAGCCGTGTCCCTGCCCACGGGCCGTGTCCCTCACCTGCCCATCGTGGATGGCCGTGGCCCAGCCATCTGCTGTCCTGCTGAGCACAAACAAGAGGCTCCCGGCCGGCACCTCCGTCCCCGGCGGCTCCTCGGGCCGGTACTGGGACAGCACTCGGTGGTAGCCGGACTCAGCATCCCTGTGGCAGAGGAGAGGAGCCGCTGCACCGGCCTGGCTGCTGCTGGCTCTGAGCCACCACGCTGCACACACCCCCATGGCACGGGCTGGGAGTGTGCGTGTTGGCAAACCGAGATTTCCACTGCTGCTCTTTGTCCAACTGGGAACAAAAGGGGCTTGGAAAGCACCGATTTGCCAAATGCAGCTGCATTTTCATTGTAGTGATAAACACTGTCAAGATCAAAACAATTATTCAACACAGCCCTGAAGTACTGCTGGTGCAATATCACCACAGCAAATTACTTTCTTGGGGTTTGAACATGATTTTGGCTCAGGACATTCGGGCTGGTAGTGAGTATTTGGAACTGTCCTGGGAATTAACATGCGAAAGCTGAGCATCCTCTGCCACAGACCTGGGCAGGTCCCATAACCTCTGTCTGCTTCCATTCCCATGCCACGATCCATGCCTGTCTCCCAAGAATATTGAATCAAGTCCTGCAAACTGTCCAGAGGCTCTTGCAGAGATGCCAGGGACCTGCACTGTCCTCTGCAGCCACAGAAGCCTAGGTGTGTTTGTCATTCACTCCACCCTTGGTGAAAAGTGGGTGTGGATCCCTCAGAGTCTTCACACAAAGACTACGGAGAACAAAAGACTTTCTGAACAGTAGTGAGAGAAGGGTAAAACCAAGGTGGGACTGAACACTCACCGCAGGGCATCAGCACTGGGTTCATAAAAGCCCTGTTTCTGTGGGAGAAAAAACAGGATCTGTTTGTAACAGTGCCTCCTACAGCAGCAGTGCCACCTCACCTCCTGACTGTGCTATTTCGTGTTTACTCTTTACTCCACACCTTACCAGTGTACCTTCTCTTCCTTCCCCTCCCTCTTTATCTCATCAGGAAGTAATACAATCTCTTCCTTCCAGCACAGGGTGAGGCAGCTGTGCTCATACTGACACATTTACTGAAGTGAAGAGCAGAGACAGGCTGAGCACAGCAAAGCACTGCTGTTTTGACATGGTAAAGAGCCAAAAATGCATCTTTAAATGGCTGGAGATTCCCATCACCGAGTCCCTTACAGCCAGTGCTGAGCCTGGCTCTGAACATCCTCATGGATCCAGGCTGGTATTACAATGGTTTTACCAAGAGTCCACTCTTCCCCTGACAGTTTGGATCTGAGCCCCCTTCTGGAGCTCCACAACAGCTCCATTCCTCCTTTCACAGCCCCATCCTGCTCACCTGAGGCCTGAGAGGCTCAAAGCCAATGTATTCATCGTTGGGAATGATGGATGAGATCACCTGTCAGACAACAAAGCAGTGAGTGAATCTAGGCTGGACAAAGAGACCCCCAAACTTCATCCAAGATTATTTGTTCAGACCCATTTCCTTCTGGCATCCCAAGGTCAGGAAAAATGTGGAGCTGTGCACAGTGGGAGAGGCAGAGCTGGATTCCCAAGACAGCTTCAACCATTTGTGTCCCAGTTTTTTAGACTTTCCAAGGTTTCTTTAAAAGTATGTGAATTTATTACTTTCCTTTATTTGTTTTGGAGCTCTCTGTTCTGACTGTACTGGTCACAGAAGGGGTCAGAGAAATTCTCTGCTGCCTTGTACTAAGGGATGTGACAAAGAATTTGTCCCCCAAGTGTTCACTCGTCCCCCTGAGAATGCAGGACTGAGACAATGTGCCCCTCTTTAAAAGGTCATTGCCAGCAAAAGGATAACCATGGGCTCCCAGAGTACCTGCTCAGCCCGGTCAGACTTTAAAGTGACAAGGTCTGGAAAGGTATTTTAGTGCCAAAGTAAATTTTTTGGTAGAAGAAGTGGCAATTCTAACAAATTTTGGCTTCTGTGTTCCCACTGCCTGGACTGGCTGCAAGCTCTGCCCACCCTGCTCTGGGTCCTTGCACAACACTGCTCTCTGGAGATGGCAGAGGCAGGATTTTTTCTGCTGCTGTTAATTGTGACAATTATGTGCCTGTTACCTTGGGTTTACCCAGGAAATCTTTTGAATCCAGCTGCTCAACTTCCTTCTTTCGTGGTCTGAAAAGTTCCCCCAGAGGAACCAGCATGGGCTCTAAAAACAGGTGATCCTGGGGCAGGGAAGGCAGGTAAAGGAAAAGCCATCAATTCACATTGAATGAAACATCAAAGCACTGAAAAGCAAATACAGCTTAGGCATGCAAGAGCAGCTCCAGGAAGATATTGGGGCAAAAATTTCAGCTGTGACAAAGGCCACTCAGGCTCCACAAAAGCATGAGTGAACTGACAGCTCAGCAGCCCCTCCCCAGTGTGGAGGCAAGGACTGACACTGCTGGCATGGGGTGGGTGTGAAGGGGGGCAGTACAGGAAGGTTTATCAAACAAATCTTCCAAACAACCTTTCTGTTTGACTTCAGATGCTTTCTATTCAGCCACTAAGTAGCATGCTAATAGTAAATATAAATAATACACTGGAAAAGCACAAACGTGATGCCAGAAGAGATGATCAGACTGAAAAAAAAAGTATGAATCGCTTATAAAGTATGAAGGTAGCAAACTAATGAATCCTTCAGGAAGAGTAAATCAGAGATCTGCTAATGTTTCCAGATCATAAAGGAGTTTAACAGGAACATTTTACTTAGAAGCAGCCCTAGAAACACTTTCACACCCTACTTAAGCTCTAAAAGTGATTGACATTAATATCTGAGCTGTCACCAATTGTTTCTGAGGCAAAAAAGACTCAAAAACAGCCAGTCAGTGCCATGAAAAGGGAGACTCTCCAGACCTGCACTTGTAGGGATTCTGCACTTGAAACACTGCACAATGCAATGGGTTTTGCAGGACAAGTACAAATGGAACTGAGCTCCTGAACATGAGGAATGAGGAAGCCCTGTCCCCAGCCTCAGAGGTCATCCCCAAATTCCCCACTATGGTGTTTCTGGGCAGTGAAGCACTTGGGGGTGATAGAGTTCCTTGATCACCTGAAGCACTAGTTTGGCAGACCATCATGTGCAAATGGCTTAGACTGTGCTAGCAGGTGGCCAAGCAGGTGGGTGGATGGCAGGAACAGGTAGGTGTTAGGAACACTCAGACAACTTTTAGCACATATCCCTGAGCTGAATCCCAGTGCACACACCCAGGAACTCACAGAGGTGGCCTTACCTGCACTCGCTCAAGGGCCAGCTCTAGGACTGCTGCTCTTCTTTCAGGTCTCCACACAACAGCCTTCTCTAGGGTGACTCTGGCCTCCTGCCACTGCTGCAGGTGGCACTGCACTGCTGCAGTGCTGTACAGCACCTGGAGTGGGCACAGGGAAGGGACTCAGAGGGCCAGGACCAAGGCACAGCCAACACATCCTCCTGAACTCAGCCAAGAAACAGGGACAGGCACTAAAACACCAAAAATTCAGCAACAGTAGAGACACTCTGAGCGGTATAGCTGGGGAAATTTCACCATCAGAAAGGAAAAATAAAAGCTTTCATGTGCTGGAGCTGCTGGTCAAGGTGAGGAGAGACATGGGGACAGCAGGTGAAGACTCTAGTATCACACTGTTTATATCTGATCCTTCCTGCATACAAAAGGCCTGGAAGCTTTTCTTTGGTTTCTTTCTGCATGCAATGATTTTTGTAATCCTGACTCCCTGTGACTGCAAAACAACTTAACTGAAACTATTTCATGTTGTAGTCAGCTGTGAATGTGCAAACTGTCAGCTGTAGCTTGTCACCCTTCAGCAGCATGTCAGTCTGGTCCTGGGGAAGTGCAGGCTGTTGGAGTGTTGCAGACAGGATGTTGGGGAACTGTGATCTATATTGAGAGTGGGGATCTCTCTCTGTCACTGGCCAGCACCCAGTGTGTTGGAAAGCTGGTGGGCCACAGGCAGAGCACTGTCAGACAGCTCCTTATCTCCTGTGATAGGGTTATCAGCTGGGAATTGAGGTGTGTACCTGGCTGCACACCTTGCTCAGGACAAGACTGGAGCTCATAAAATGCTTTTCCTTTACTCCTTAATCATGGCAGTAGAAGACGCTGTTTGGGAGTGTGAGGAATGGCAACCCTGAACATGTACAGGAACTTCAGGGACGAGCCCTCTTGGGAGGCAAGGCAGCAGTTCTCACTCAGTCAAAAGTGTCACAGCCTTGCAAGGGGCAAATATTTCTGGGTTTTCAAACCATGCATGTATCTCTCAGGAGAAGACCAGCTGCAGCACGTGAGAGGCCATGCATGAGAAAGCGGATGGCACAATTCTGCTGGAGGATGATGTTTGTGTATTTTGAAAAATGAGCTCCAGGTAAGAATGAGATACAGCTGAATCAGGATGCTGATCCCAAGCCAGCAAGGTGCCAGCACATGTCCTGGTGATGCCTGGAGTGAGCGGTCGTGTGCTCACACCAGGAAGGGCCCAGCCTCCCCAGGACACTTCTGAGCCCTGCCCCTTTCCCAGGGAACTGGCCATATCCAAGAGAAGGCAGCGCCATGGCACTGAAGCTGTTAAAGCCAGGGAGGTTTGGGTAACGCCACAGATGCCAAGAATAGCTTCCTCCTGCCAGGTATGAGGTGCATGAAAATTGCCCGAGATGCTTGACTGGAGTTACACAATAACTCCTCACTCTCACGAAAGTAAGGAGTTAAATCCTCTTTCCTGTATCTGCTTTTCAATCTGTGCATGTGGACTCAGAGAAACCAAAATGAACCTTTCCAGTAAGGACAGTTTCTAGGACTCCTTTACAAATGTCCAACTACTACAAAAATTTACAACCAGTTCAGCCTTTGAGGTTCCTTGAATAGGATGTGGTAGGTTGGCTCTGTGTGACAGTAAGAGGTGCAGGGTGGAGCATTACAAACACAGCCTGTGCACAGGGTGTAAGTTCAGGCACAGAGGGAATATTAGACCAGTTGCTGCAGTTGGAAAGAGGCTTTCATGCACCTGAATTTCCTGGAGTCTGCATTATGCATCAGCTCTGTTCTCATCTGTCAATGTTTCAACCTCTTTCAGCTCTGAGAGCTGAGGAATTCACTACCTTACGTGCATATTTACATACAAGTATAAATATTACATGGAATTCCAGACTGGGTTGGGTTGGGCTGGGAAGGACTTTAAAGCTCCCAGTGCCACTCCTGCCACAGGCAGGGCTCATCTTCTCTAGATCAGGCTGCTCCAAGTGCTGCCCAGTCTAGCTTTGGACACTTCCAGAGATGGGGCAGCACCACTTCATCTACATACAGAAAAAGTAAAACCCTCAACACAGGAGTTCCTCTGCACCTGCTCTGAACAATTTTACTTTTCAAACTGGATAGTTTGCTAAACTTTTCAGAGATGATGTTGGTTAACAACTTTTATGATTAAGTTACTTTAAACAAAGTGCAAGCAGAATATTTTTACAGTTCAAATGTACTTTCTTGAAAAAGTATTGGGTCACTAATGCCTGCTACTGACACCCTCAAAAGTGGAGAAGGATTGCTGAGCCAGGCTGACTCTTACCTCCCAGGCATAGAGGATGTGCCTCAGCCCCAGCTGCTTGTAATCAATGAAGGGATTTTGTCTTAGGTGACTGAAGGCCATGTGATAATCAGAGAGAGCTTCTTCATACCTGCAACACAGAGATGACACAAGAATCTGAGCCTAAAAAAGCTGGAGACTGTTTAAGAAGCTTAAAAATCACACTAGCAAATAACATGTATTCTGCTGCACCAGAGATGTGTCATCTTTGTAAAGAACAAAGATTACCCACTGCTGGGAACTCCCTGCCTGTCTCAGGATGGGGACCAGGGAGGGCACACACATGGCCAGAGCATGGGAACTGAGAAACTCAACACTGAGAAACTCAACATTTAGAAACATAGAGAACCTCTGAAAATAAGGAGAGAATTAGTCCAAATTTACACCAGCTATGCAACTGAAATCCAAGCAGGTGCCCACTGAGGCTGCACATGGTGAAAGGAAGGGCCCAGGAAGGGCTGTGCAGTGGGCACCCAACCAAGAGAAGGTGCCCAGGTGGGAGTGAGTGGGTGGGAGCAGCTTCAGATGAAGGAAGGAGCCCTGGGGTGCTGGAGGTCATCAGCTCTTTGGGAAGGAGACAATTGTCAGCTGTTCTGCCCCTGCAGTGAGTGTGCTTGGGGCACATTTGCTTCTGCTGGTGGGGGAGCAGCTCCAGAGAGTCCTGTCTGGGTCTCCACCAGCCCCAGACACAGTCCTTCCACTGGAAAAGCCAGAACTTCTCACCTTAACTCCCTCCCAGAAATAAAGACAAGCATTTTGTGGAGATTAAGGTCCGGAAAATATGGGGAAAACAACAGGAAAGAAAATAACTGAACTCAAAGGTAAGACAAGATCTGTAAAATACTTCACCTGGCTCCCTGAAGAGGATGTCACTGTGCTTTAACTGTGGAAACAATGAATAATCAATCCCATGACACTTTTGGAGCAATTTCAGTATTTTATCAGTGAGACTGAGATCAGGCCCCTGAAGTCTGGTGGCAGGAAAGTATGCAGGCTGCATTTTTAGGAAGGCCAGACTCATGTGTGTCATGTGAAGACACATCAAGCAGCATAATTATATTTTTTTAATTCCCAAAGAAAATCTGAATGGCAACATAACATTGTGGCAGCCTTGCATCCAGAAGTCTCTGTGTTTAGGGGACAGCAACGTGGTGTGTCAGCCCTGGGGTCCCAGAGTTGTGCAGCTCTTATCAGAGATAAGGCTTGCTGACTGGTGACAGGGTTTCCAAGGCTAAAGCAGACCCTGTGAACCCTGTAAGGTTGCTGGAAGAAGTGAATTTTGGAATAAAAGAATCATTTAGGGTTTAGAAATCAAACAGGACTGAAAGGAGAATCAAGACTGCAGAATCAAAGGATCAAAGACTGCACTGGCTGTGCACCTCACTCACATTTCCAGCTGCAGGTGGACAAACCCTCTCTGAAAGTAGCCCACTGCCAGGGAATTGTCCTTCTCAATGGTTTTATTGAATGCCTGAGGAGAAAAACACAGGCACATTGCAAGGATCAGCTGTGATCTGTCCTGTCAGTTCCTGGGCACACACACCCAGCCAGCCACATCCCACCTGCCCTCATAGAGGCAATCCCTGGGCTCCTGCCCAGCTCCAATGGGCCAGACACAGCTCCTGGTCATCTCTTGCGTCTCGGCTCTGTGTGAGCTGAGCTTCAGGCTTTTACCCCTCCTTGCTACAATGGACTGGACATAAATGAGCTGCATTGGCCATGTGGCTTCTTAAAATGGGAAAGCTGCAGCCTGAAGCAGAGTTGGCCAGGATAGTGGGAGCAGTCCAGGCTGGGGAAGGCTGAGGGGGTGAAAGGGAGGAAGCTGCAGGGCTTCCCACAACAGCCTCTAAGTCAGTAGCTCTGCTTCAGTGCCCCAGCTGAATCCAGGCACTGCTCGCAGAGCTGGTAGCCACTCGTGGTGCAGCATGCTGGGAGAGCCACGAGTGCTCCTGAGGCAGCAGCAGGGATGTGCTCCTTCCCTTCCCACTGCAGACACCTGGTGGGGATAACAACTGCTGAAAGCCCAGCCCTCCCTGACCCTGCCTGCACAGGGACAGCACTACAAGCAAAGATGAGTCTCCATGACCCCACACACACCGTGCTGGAATGTCTGCCTCACTGGGCCATAAACGAAAAAACAACAACCAGCCATTGACCCACACGGAAGTAGAGCTGAGCTTCTTCCCAGTCACTGCCCCTTGGCTGGGGCTCAGAAGTCTCCTCTGAGCTCTCTCCCTCATCTCCATGGCACCACTGCCACGTGCTCACTGCATCCCAAACAGCCACTGCCCTGCTCAGGGCTCCACGGCGCTGCCCCAGCCCCTCCAGTGCAGCCTCAGCTCTCCCTTATGCTGTCTGAGGAAAGGTTTATCTGCATCTCCTCACTGCAGACAGATGGATGGACGGACAGATGGATATTCAGACACTCCAGGTGCTGTCACAAAAAGGCTTTTCCTCAGGGCACCTCCTTTCCCTTCCCAAGGGCAGTGGTTTTCCAGCATGGAAGTTTTGTTCTGGCAGTCTCCACTGCCAAGCAACATATTTGTACTTTCAAAATACATCCATCTCATGTCTAAACCCAGGTCTATGGAACAGCTATTGGACAATCCTTTCCCTGCTTTGATTTAAATTTATTGTGCATGTCCAGTGGGTTGAGGTCTTCACTTGGAATCAGACAGACTGAGCTTTAGAGGTGCAGTTTTCACATGATAATGAGCTAAGTTCACCTAAAGGACATAATTTTAAATGATTTAGCTAAAATGAAACTTAAGGTACATTGCCAGACGCAGTTTCTAGTATCTAATTAAAGTACTCTCTGTCTCCTTTATCTCGTTTCAAAATGATTCTGCCCACTGATCGGGATTTTCATAGCATTTAGAGAAACATGGAATCACAGAATCATTAAGGTTAGAAAAGGCTTCAAAGATCAAGCCCAACTATTAACCTGGCATCACCGAGTTCACCACTGAACCCTGTCTTCAGAGGCCACATCCGCCTTTTTAACTTCAGCCTTTTTAACTTTTCTATTATTCACTCTGCTAAACCTTTTCCTCAAACCATTCACCCTCCAACATCCCTGCTCGCATTCCCGCTGGACACGCAACGCTGGATTTCAAATCTAGTTTGAGCATCATTCCCCGGAGACGGCCCCTGTGGAGCCGAGCCGCCCATGCCCGGGCTCCCCCTTTCCCCTTACCCTCAGGGCCGCCTCGGGCCGCCCGGCCAGCAGCTGCACGCAGCCCACGTTGAAGCAGATTCTGGCCGGAGGCTCCGCGATGCCGCCGAAGGCGTCCAGGGCAGCGTCCCAGTGCCCGCGGTCCGCCGCCCGCACGGCCTCGTGCCAGCGCCGCACCAGCTCCCGGTACGCCATGGCCGGCACCGCGACACCGCGACACCGGGACACCGGCAGCGGGCCTCACCTGCGCCTCACCTGCCGCGGGGGCGGGGAAGCGCGGCCACCTCCGCCCGCTCCGCTCCGCTCCTCCCCCTGGGCGGCGGGAGGGGGCGCTGAGCCCAGAATGGGACACGGGGCAGGCGTGGGACTGGGACTGGGACTGGGAGCGGGAGCGGGCGGGACACGGACCGCGGCAGGCGGCCGGACCCCGCGGGGCAGACAGGTGAGGACGGCCACACCTGAGCGGGCACGTCGGGGACGCTGCCCGCAGAGGGCACCTGACCAGCCGCCAGAAGCGAGCCCGCGGCCAAAATACCTCTTTGGAAGCTTCTTTAAATAAAATGTTTAATGTAAATTTAATAGAGTAGATATTCTCACGGCCATGCATAGTGCGAGTTAACTACAGTAAGTACGGTAGGCATAGGCGGCGCCGTGCTCTGGTAAGACTTAGAGCGAGTTAATTGCAAGTTAACAAACCAAAGAAATCAGGGGCGGCCCTGCCCCCGGCCGCGGTGGAGCTGGTGGCTTTCAATTTGAAACAAGCTGGTTAGGCTCCTTGCCACTGCTTTGAAATGTTGCGGAGAATGAGAAAGAAGAGTCAGTGGCATTTGGAAGTACTGCGAGTATTGTCCACATATGGAAAGATAAAATGTGGTTTAGAAAAAGAAAGACAGTTTGTTAACGTGATGTCAGCAGCAGGAATGGAATAAAACGACTGGGTAAAGTTTTATGTATAATTAGATCCTGCAGCTTCAATGAATGTAGAGACTAAAGGCTAAGCCACATGTGGTTGGAAAGGAGATTCCCCCACTGGTATTTCTTCTTGGGAAGTGATTTCAGCATCTGTCTGAGTTCAACTGATGAATGCTTAGAACCACATATTTGGATTTTCCGAGGAGTTGCACTCTAGTGCAGCCTGACAAGTTAATTAAACGAGGTTGTGTTGCCATACAAGGTTTAAGGATGGCCTTAGGACAGCACCTCAGCTGTTAAATGGAAACTGTGGATGAGTGGGAGCCAGCTTCTTCCCATACCTTGGTTCAGTCCCTGGCTGAGCCCAAAGCAGCAGTGTAACCTTTGCTGTTCAGGGTCCCTGCTGACACAGAAGGCACATGGTAGGGACAAGGTGCTGCTACTGTGGCCTAGCCTGGCCTGCCTGGGTGGTTCCACGTAGCAGGAGGATCTTGATACCATGACAACTTCCCACCACAGCTACTGGTGGGGGTGGAGGGGGACTGGCAGCACATAAGTGCATCAGTGCCACAATCTGAACTGCACTGGTGGGGGAGGCATTGATTGTTTGTGTGGTTTTCAGTTTTTCTAAAGAAAATCAAGCTGTAGTGCCCATGTGCATGCACGTGGTTAAAATGGGCTACCAGGAATCTCTGGTTCCAGGAGCTCTCCAGTGAGATAGAAAAATACTGGGGAGTTCAGGGCAGGCCACAAAAATGCTCCAGTTCTGGAAAACAAGCCCTGAATAAGTTCAGTTTATTCTGGGCACATTCAAGAGAAGAGAGTTGAGGAGTGACTCAGGCACTCTGGAAATCCATGCCTGTGGGAAGTTGTGCCACAGCTGGATCCTGTCAGCCTTTCCAAAGCACACAGCAGGATCCGGTAACTGAGGCAGAGCTACACAAATTCTGTTAAATGTGACCCAGTTTCCCAGCAGTGGTGGAGGGTAGTTACAGGAGGAGTTTGGGAAGAGGGGAAGGCCTGTCAGTGTTGGGAGCTCCTGAGCTGAAGGGTCTCAACACTGAAGGTGTGTTCAGAGCAGACTTCTGGGCAGTCTCGGGGGCCAGGCCAATTTGTGCAAGTAATAGGGCAGAAACAATCCAATTTTAACATTTGGAGCAAGAACAACAAAATGCGTCTTCTGGAATGTAAATGTTCCAACAGAAAAGCTCTATCTGGAGTTCCTAAGGCAACAGTACTGCCTGTAAAAGTGCTGCCACTCACCTGCACAGAGTTGGTCTGCAGTTCAGCAGTGCAGAACACTCCTCTCTCTGTTGGGACAGTGGCAGTGCTGCTCACAGAAAGTCCTTCAGGTCAGCATGGGGTGCACAGAGCTCTTAAGGACTAAACTGAACGCTTCACATTGCTCCTTTCCACTGCAAATGGCAACTGGCAGAGCTGGAACAAGTGCAACTTGTGGGATTCTCCAGAGGCAGTGTGGAGAGGTGAGAGGCAGCAGGGAGTGCTCTGTGTGCTGGGAGTTCTTAGCTCTGAGATGGTGCAGAGGGATCCTCATGCAAAGGTGGATGCCAGTTCACAGAGGCTCAGTTACACTCAGACAACCAAAGCAGTTGCTCTTGTCAATAAATAATTTACCCAAACGTGCATTAAATAACCTGCTGATGTGTGCAGTGATGTAACCTGGGAGGAGAGGAAATTACATAGGGCACCTCTGAGCTAATGACAGAGATGTCATTAGTTTTATTGGAATTAAGAGTGTTCTTCTGAACCAAGTTTTAATAATTCAAAAGTTTGTTACTGATTCTATGTAATATGTCTTTAAATAAAAATATAATTTTTGTAGCTCTCTGAGGATTCTTGGTGCTCTGGCAGCCTCCTGAAGCAGCTCCCTTGGTAACCAGGGGCACTGGAGGGAGGGCTGGTCACAGGAACTGAGGAAGAGAAATACATGAACAGAAAGAGGATATGTGCCAAGGACTGAACATTCTGCACATCCACATGTTCATCTCTCATCTGAATAAATGTGTAGTAAATTGATACAGCATTGGAGGAGCTATGGCAGATGTCCGTGATAAATGTCTGAAAAAATCTTGCAGAAAAATGAAAGAAGGGGATGTGTATACATGGGATATTGGAAGCCTAGAAAGCTGTTTTCCCAGAGGATAGAAGTCTTTGGCTCTTTCTGAATACATGTGGAGATGTGGTGTTGCAATGTGACAAAATGGCATAAACTTGGGCCTGGCAGGTGTTTGAGGTCGGGAGCAGCATGTCCTTTTCCCACCTGTGCTAACTGTGACCTCCTGCTGGGAGACCTGGGGCAAGCCCTGCTTTATGGGCTGCAGGTGAAAATCGGGCAATAAACCCTGCTTGTGTCACTAATAGCTTGTGCAGTCTCAGCTTTGCCACTCCCCTGGGCTGTTGCTCTGGGAACACCCTCTGTGCTGCCTCTAAGCAGGAACAGACCTATTTGAGAGTTGAGGCAACTGTTTCTGTCAAAGACATTTCTACAGCAGAAAAAAAATAACGTGTGTTGCTAATTCTTACAGAATAATCCTCCTGGCAGTTTCTTCGGCAAGGAATAGGTGAAAATGCAGGAAAAGAAATATGAACTGTTTTGGAATCTGATCAGACCAGAAGCACTTAAAAACTCCTCAAATTCTGTCTGATCACCTGTAACACATAAGGATTCTGTGCCTTCTCTGACCCTATCCCATGGACAAGGTTGTGTATTCCTTGTACTTGCCACACTGTGAATGTGGAGAAGGAATTTACTAATGAAGAAAAAGTAGATATAAATAAGAAGAATGGAAGAATTAAGCAAAGGAAAAAAATGTTGAATTTCTGTTGTGTAAACATTTGAACAGTATCAGCCCAGAAACCAATTTGAAATGGACATATCAGGAGTGGGTCCTGTTGGTGTCCTGCTCTGAGGCTGCTGTTCCTGCAGGCCCTACCTGTCCCTGCTTGTTGTGGTAGCAACTGACATAAAAAATGCATCAAAGCTCTTTGTCCTGTCATAATATAGCAGCCGAATTCTCTGCCCAATGCTTCAGTCCATGTCTGAGTCTGTTTAGGAGAGCAAAGCTGCAGGTGTGTCTGCACAGGTGAGCTCTGGATCCTGTGCAGGTTGCTGAGCTGGGCATTGCTGTGATCCTTGTCCCACGTTACTGAGCCAGGGCAGGAGAGACCAGCTCTACATGGATTTAATGCATTTAAGTAATTTCCTCTTTATTACATCTCCAGCTCTGCCAAAGGTATGGTCACACTTCATGTTAAGTCTTAAGTATGTGGCTGCTATAATTTTAGACTCTTCTGATTAATGTAACGATTTCGTTTTGCTCATTCCATGGCTTGTCATACGCACACAATGTGATTTATTCTTGGCTGTTGCACATCTTGCCTTCAAAAGCAGAGTACCTATCAAGGGGTTACGCTTACAGTTCTGCACACAACTGTGCTTCAGCCATTAATTTGCTCTTGCATTTTTCTGCACTTTTTCTTCTGTGCTGAATAGGATGCAGGTCTGGTTCAAAAGAGACTTTCTGATCATTTTTGATTTTACACCGATTCACTGAGCCTTGTTTGGTTACATGTTCATGAAAGAAAAGTCTCTTTTTCAAAGCAGCTAGGACACTGTCTGCCCACTGCTGATCTTTGTAATGTCAAACTCTGTCTGCACCTCCTCAAGGGATAAGCTGTTTTGTCAGGAAGAGACTTGGCTGGAATGTAGCAGTGCTGTGAGAATGTTTGAACATGTGAGCGAGCATACGGGAGGGACTCAGCCCTGCTTGGGAAGTCTGGCTCTATCCAGCTGCTCCACGTGACTTTCTTGCATTTACAGTTGCCTGTACAGTATTGGAAAATATTCCTGGGGGACTCAAATCTCCCAGTGTTAGAAGCTGAAAGGGAATGAGTTTGGTGTTTGAGAAGGGCAGTGCAGTTGGGCTATACAAGCTCAGGCTGCAGTTTCAGCTGGAGCAGGGCAGGTTTTTGTTACCTGTGCAGCTGAGGGTGTTATCCAGGGGTGTTTGTGAGCAGTGGAGGCCACTGGGCCATTCCAGGCATGGAGTGGAGCTTTCCTGAAGGTGCTGTACTTGTTGAAGTGGATAACCTGTGTGGGTCAGGGTGCTGGTTCCCTGCATGGTTCATCACATTGGTGTGATGTAAGGTGTTCTTAGTCTTTGGTGACCCAAATGGAATCGTAGAATCCCCTGAGCTGGAAGGGACCCACAAGGATCATCAATCCAGCCCCTGTCCCTGCCCAGACCCCCCAACAATCGCAGCCTGTCCATCCCTGGCAGCGCTGTCCAAACGCTCCTGGAGCTCTGGCAGCCTCGGGGCCGTGCCCATTGCCTGGGGAGCCTGGGCAGTGCCAGCACCTCTGGGGGAGGGAAGAACCTTTCCCTGAGCTCCAGCCTGAGCCTGGGCAGTGCCAGCACCTGTGGGGGAGGGAAGAACCTTTCCCTGAGCTCCAGCCTGAGCCTGGGCAGTGCCAGCACCTCTGGGGGAGGGAAGAACCTTTCCCTGAGCTCCAGCCTGAGCCTGGGCAGTGCCAGCACCTGTGGGGGAAGGAACAACCTTTCCCTGAGCTCCAGCCTGAGCCTGGGCAGTGCCAGCACCTCTGGGGGAGGGAAGAACCTTTCCCTGAGCTCCAGCCTGAGCCTGCCCTGGCCCAGCTCCAGCTGTTCCCTGGCTCCTGTCCCTGTCCCAGGGATCAGAGATCAGAGCTGTCCCTCCACTGCCCCCCAGGGGAGCTGCAAATTTCTCTAAGGTCTCCCCTCATGATCTTAACATTACAGTAAAGATGCTTAGCAAGAAGTAAAAAAGTTGGCAATTATGTGAAATGGGTTCAACGAAGAATGTGATGCTTACCAAAGGCTGTCTTCCAGCCTGCGTTAGCCAGGTACCTGTGGGGCTGAGGTGTTGAGGTGCCAGGTATACAAGTGCTCACAGGCTTGTTTGCTTCCTCGTAGCTCCTGGTGGCAGCAGGATCCCCCAGACATCGCCTAGCAGCTGACACCTTCACTGTCCTCCCTCGGGGTAAGTTTACCACTTGGGCTGAGTTTGCCAGGTCTGTTCAGACATCTGACACACATCTGGCAGGATGGGGGCAGTGCAGCTTCAGGAACTTCTGCCCCTTTCCATTCTGTCTTGTAGGAGCTTGGGAAAGAATCATTTGCACCTTCTGCTCCCAGCTGGGGTGTTGAGGGACACCTGAGTGAGATGCTTTGTTGCAGGACGGGGAGGGAGAGGACAGGAGCTGCACAGGAGCTGCTGTAACTCTTCTGAGCCTACGCTGCACAGCTGTGCTCTCCTGGCATAGCTGTAGGAATAGCTTCAAGGGCAAGGATCAGCCCCATTCTGGCAATGTGATGCTGAGATTATTAAAGTGAATTTCTGTTCTGGGGATCAGCATGGGGTTTGTGTCTCAATAAGAACTTTTTTGGGCTGCAGGATGGTTTATTAGTTTATGTTGGTGGGTGAAAGGAAACTGGGTAATAAACCATGTGTCTGCTGTATGAACTTGTAGCCAGTCCTGTTCCACCACTGCAGCTTGTGTGACCACTCTTGGGTGCAGACCAAATAGTCAGTATTTTATGGTACACCAGTGTATTAAGGAATATATTCAAGGAGATTCCATTTTGATTTGTGAACTTCATTGATAATATTCACTTGTTTTTGTAGTGTGAGTTAACTATCATATGTTGAAAAGTTACCCAGCAATTCCTTACCGACTCTGTAAAACTCAGTTTATCTTAAAAAGTTCTACTGGGTTAACTTTCATTTTACTTCATCTGACTTTCTTCTCTTGGAATGGGAGAACTGTGAATTTTTCCATCCTTCTCTATAGTCCTGCTACCTACTGAGGTATTTACCAACAAGGGCTTGCACAGTGCAAGGCAGTATAAAATATCTGTGCAGGAGCAGCCTCCAGTTAGTGTCTGTCACCTGCTTTCCCATTTTCAAGTGGAAAAAAGGCTCATTTTGGGTTTTCCTGGTGTCCCTGTGTGCGTTAAATGCAGCTGCAGCCTCGTTAGAGGGCACTCTGGAATCACCCAGGGAGCTGAGCAGCCACATTCCCCACCAGCTCTCCAGAGAAATTCTGCTGCAAATGTCCTTTACCCCCAGAGCAGAAAGTGGGAACCTGAAGCTGGATTACCTGGGGTGCTGGTGATCCAAGGCAAGACTGCCTGTGCTGTGGGCTGATTTCATGCTTGTGCTCTGTATGGAACATAGCAACAATTTATTAGAGAATTCACTCCAGTTTTCCAAATGTGAATTAATGAACTTGCTTTTCTCATGGCCTTTACCCCATAAATTGCCCTGATCCTAAATATATATCTGTTCTGGATTTTTTTTTTTTTTTGCTATTGTCTTTAAAAAAGTAAATCCTTGATAAAAATATAAGGTGCTTCAGAAACTCTTGGGTTTTAATACCAGCCCTTCCACCAGTTCTATCTGTGCCTTTGACAAATAGTTTGTTGTGTCTCCTTTTACTTTCCTTGTGTCAAAAAGAGGATAATCATTTTTACCTTGGGAGAATTAATCAATGTATATAAATGTGCTTTGAAATCTGAAGTGGTTTAGAATATTTTGAAAACATAATTAAAATACTGAACAAAGCAGGAGTCAGAGAAGTCAAATTTAAAACCATGATTATTGTTCAAGTGCTTTGGTGGTGCTTCTGTTCTGGCAAGATTATAGAGCCAGATTATTTGCATTACTTTTGATTTTGTGATGTTTTTAGTTTTTTGTCCAAGGAGTAGTATTCTTTATGTGCAGGAGTCAGATACACAAACATAATCTCACCTTTGTCCAAACATACCTTGTTTTGCTTTTACAAAATCAAACCAAACCAGTGGGACCCAGGAGCTTTCTGAGCAATTAGCACTGACTCATCCCCACCCTGGCGAGGCTTGGCAGAACCCAGGCTGTGTTTCCTCTGCTGCAGCCATCCCTGCAGGGCACAAACCTCAGCTTCAAGGTGTGGCTCCACTCAGCCTCTGAATTCCCGTGCTGTGGGATCGGTGCCGCTGGTGGCTGGGCTCTGCCACTGCTCTGTGCCTCTCCAGGACGGGACAGGAGGCATGGGGGTGATGTGACTGCTCACAGGGCAGGACAGCTGTGTACAGAGTCAGCTGTCCAGCTGACTGCCTAGCTCCTTCCACACTGCTGTGTGTCCTGCCTGAGCTGCACTCCAAGGGGCAGCTTTACTGTCTGTAGGGTAAGGACAGGAAACATTGACCACGGGAGTGTTTATCGAAGCAGGTTCTGTGCTTCAGCCAGGACACAGCACTTTCTTTGGAGTCCCAAATCACTGAACTCATTCTCCACAATCAAAGCAGAATAATAATAATAAGTCCTGGTCAGGCCTTCTTTTTCCTCTCCTGGCTTTTAATCTCCCCGAATTTCCCTTTCTGTCCCCCTAGAACTTTCCATCTCCTTGGTAGCTTTTTGGCAAAGAGAGGTTGCCTGGATAGAAGAAAAGCAGAGCCATTACTACTCAGGGGTTCTCCAGCATCCCTCTGTGGGACAGCATAGGAGGAGGCAGCAGGAGCCGGGCTGAGCCATGTGGGTGGCTGCACTTATGGGAAGCAGCACTTGGGGAGATGCTGCAGCCTGTGAGGCAGCTGATGGCACAGGGTGAAAGGCCCTGCAGGCAGGTCTGGGCTGGGCTGGGCATCCTGGCAGAGCAGCCCTGGTACAAAGAGGCACTCAGCACCTCCCCATCCCACTGCTTTGCTGGAGGGTGGCACAGCTGCTCTGGGCAAAGGGTGTGGGTGGGGGACAAGAGCAGCCCAGACCTGAATGAGGCTGGTGTGTGGCCCCGGATTCTTTCAGAGAGTTGGCAATACAGCAGCAGATGAGGCAGGCTGGGATGGCTTTCCAGTGACTGCATCAGCTGGAATTTCTGAGGAACCTTCTATTTGTCTGGCTGGCAGATGGATTTTAAGGTGGAATGGAATACACAGAGATTCCTCCTCTGGCAGAGATAAAAACAGTTGCTGAGCTTGAAGCATCTCATCTGTGGGACAGGGGATTGTGGTTTTTAATGGGTTTGAAGAGTGTTTCTTGTACTCATGTGATTTCTCTAAGTGACTTTAGGACTGACATTATGAATGGCAGAGGCTTCAGCCAAAATCTTCACTCTTCAGTGTTATCCTCCATCCCATATCCAGATCCCTCTCATGTTTTACCACAGTTTGGGTGTTCTAAAAAATCAAATAATCCAAGAGCCAGGGACATTACAGAACATACTTAAGAGGAACTCTACCCTGCTTGTATGAAACACTTTCTTCCAGTTTTGAGTAATATCTCCTAGAAATATTCTCACAGAACATTTCTGTGGAACTGAAAGTTTCATTTTGTGGTAGCGATGTTTTGGGTTTTGTCATTGTTTGAAGACCAGCTGTGTTCTGTGGTGACATGCTTGCCTGAGTTGGCCAAAGCAATCCCCACAGCACAATGTGTTAAGGGAAACTGTTAGATGCTTTAGCTCTGAGATCAGCCCCAGGTACAAATTAGATTTTTATTACCAAAATGGTTGCAGTTCTTAGTCCCATCTGTAGTTTCAGTTCAGTGCTGTACTCAAGTCCTGCCAAACCCTGATTTTTGCCCAGCAGCACAGGGGGCTCTGGAGGCCCAGGGCTGGTTCTGGGCAGTGTTTTGGGACTGTTGGTGTGACTGGGGCTTCTGGAGCTCCTCCCTGCTGGTCACCTGCCCCAGAATGATGCTCTGACAGGGCAGGTTCTTGTGCTGGGCTCAGAAGCCACTGTAGGACAGTTTGTGTGCACTAGGGGAAAGCAGCAATAGTGCAGAGTGTCTCCTGCTTAAAAAAGAGTGAAAAAACCCCTGCTAATAGAGGTTAAGGGAACAAATATGACTGTGAAAACACACAAGAGGAGCATAATGGGGAAAGGTTAAATTTTGGGCAGTTTTCTGCCTAATGTAATGATGTAATGGAGCAAGAACCACTTTTTCCTTTCTTTTTTTCCCTCTTGTTTCTGTAGGGGCCCAATGGTGCTGTCTGGCTGACTTGTCAGAGGTTTAAGCACCAAAAGGTAACCATTTTTAAGTAAAGCAAATGCAAAATTTTGGATGTATGCTTAAAACTCAAGAGAAAACGAACAAACAAAAAAGAACAAATTGGAGAAAGTCTTTTGTGTATAATGTCCAGAGCAATTTAAAAATACTCTTGTTCTGTGCCTAAATAAATGGTTGTTTCAGTCAAAGAGAACTCTTTCCTCATGATTTATTACACTAATCTGAATATAGGCCTCTGAGCAGGATTGCCAGATTATTAGAACAGCTTGCTTTCTCCTTTCAGATTTAATCCACATGTTGTTGCATCAACAGAGCCTTTGTCTCTGCTCAGTTATGAGTTATCCTTTTTTAATAATAATTTTAAAAAGGTGAAAACACATGTTTTTTAATAGTCTTATTTCAAAGAAACCTAGGATAACATAGGGAGAGGTGATCATCAAATGGTGACTGATTTGTAACTTCAAAGTGGTGATGCTTGTAAAAGGGTGAAAAATGGCCCCTTCCCCTCTGCCCAGGCAGTGACTGTGCTCCTCCCTGGCAGGAGGAGGAGGAGGCAGCATTATCTTTGGCCAGGATTTCCGAGGTTTTTTCCCTAGCTTGTGTAGTGATGCTAAACATGCTCTTTTTAGTTAACTCTAATTTCCTTTTTTTTTTTTTTTTTTTTTTTTTTTTTTTAGGGGAACTTATCTAGAGGTGTATGTAATTCACATTTCCTTCCTTCCTCCCCTGCAGAGAAGAAGTTCTTTCTTGGACTCCTCCTGTTTTCTAAATGGAGAGGAATTACTCTCAGGAAACTCATGAGTTTGGTATTATTCCTATACTTGGTTTTGTGAGAAAACATTTATTTTGAGTATACATGCTTGCTTGATACCTGCATGAGGGTTCAGAAGTGTATGTGCAGTGAAGCAGCTCACTACATCACATGATGATAACCTTTGCTTGGCCCTGTCACCCTGCTGAGTCCTGCATCATCAGGAATTAGTGCTGAAGCACCTCAGCACCTCCTGAACTGGCAGCTGGGACTTGAATGTGGCCAAAGGCAGAGCAGTTTCACAATTTATGTTTTTGGTGCCAGCCTGGTTTCTTCCAGCTAATGCTGGACTCCTGGTAGTCATCCCAGTCTCCTTAAATTCTCGTGCAGATGTCAGCACAGCAGCTCCTGCTTTAAGTGTCAGTAGAATAATTTGCAGTGGTGTGATTTTAAAAGAAGCTGCTAATAATGTGTCTTAAATAAATGTGGCTTGAGCCTATTCTACTCCTCAAAGGTACAGAAGAGAGTAAAAAAAAAAGTCCACCCTTAAGTCTTAAATAGTGAAGGGGAAAAGAAGTTGTGTCCTTGCTGCCAGAAGCAGATGCTTCTGGGATAATGGAGCTCTGGGGAAGGAGACATCGAAAATCCCTTGGTCCATCTTGAGTCACAGAATTTCAGACTGGTTTAGGTTGGAAGGGACCTTAATTGTTATCCAGTTCCACCGCTGCCATGGCAGGGACACCTTCCACTGTCCCAGGCTGCTCCAAGCCTCATCAAACCTAGCCTTGGGCACTGCCAGGGATCCAGGGGCAGCCACAGCTGCTCTAGGCACCCTGTGCCAGGGCCTCCTCACCCTCACAGGGAAGGATTTCTTCCTAATCTCTAATTTAATCCCACCCTCTGGCAGTGGGAAGCCATTCCCCCTTTTCCTGTCACGACCTGCCTTATAAGAAATCCATCTCCCTCCTTTTTACAAGCCCTCTTTATGCCCTGGAAGGGGTGCTAAGGTCTCCAAGGAGCCTTCCTTTCTCCAGGTGAGCACCCCCAGCTGTCCCAGCCTGGCTCCAGAGCAGAGGGCTCCAGCCCTTGGAGCAGCTCCATAGCATCCTCAGAACTGGCTCCAGCAGCTCCACACCTTTTCAGTGCTGAGGCCTCCAAAACTGGGCACTGCAGATGGGGTCTGGTGAGGGCAGAGCAGAGGGGGAGAAAAGAAGACAGAATCCTTGACAGTTTGTGCAGACTCTGAGAACTGGCAGCACCTTTTGGTGAGAGTCAGAGTGGCCTGGCTTTGTCAGTGGCCAGGCAGTGCTGGCAGAGCCAGGGACTGCTGGCAGAGCCGGGCCAGGCAGTGCTGGCAGAGCCAGAAAGTGCTGGCAGAGCCAGGCAGTGCTGGCAGAGCTGGGCCAGGCAGTGCTGGCAGAGCCAGGCCAGATGGTGCTGGCAGAGCCAGGCAGTGCTGGCAGAGCCGGGCCAGATGGTGCTGGCAGAGCCAGGCCAGGCAGTGCTGGCAGAGCCAGGCCAGGCAGTGCTGGCAGAGCTGGGCCAGGCAGTGCTGGCAGAGCTGGGCCAGGCAGTGCTGGCAGAGCTGGGCAGTGTTGGCAGAGCCAGGCCAGGCAGTGCTGGCAGAGCCAGGCAGTGCTGGCAGAGCCAGGCCAGGCAGTGCTGGCAGAGCCAGGCCAGGCATTGTTGGCAGAGCCAGGCCAGGCAGTGCTGGCAGAGCCAGGCAGTGCTAACAGAGCCAGGCCAGGCAGTGTTGGCAAAGCCAGGCCAGGCAGTGCTGGCAGAGCCAGGCAGTGCTGGCAGAGCCAGGCCAGGCAGTGCTGGCAGAGCCAGGCCAGGCATTGTTGGCAGAGCCAGGCCTGGCAGTGCTGACAGAGCCAGGCCTGGCAGTGCTGGCAGAGCCAGGCAGTGCTGGCAGAGTCAGGCATTGTTGGCAGAGCCAGGCCAGGCATTGCTGGCAGAGCCAGGCCAGGCAGTGCTGGCAGAGCCGGGCCAGGCAGTGCTGGCAGAGCCAGACAGTGCTGGCAGAGCTGTGCCAAAGCAGCAGGCTGTTCCTGTATAAGGCAGCTGAGATACAATTGACCCCCTGGCTGTGAAGTGTTGGAGTGTTCTTTGCACAAGAAGGAAAAACCCTCCTTTGAGCATGGCTGTGGAATGCAGACTGAGGGTTGGATTTGTTTTCATGCACACTGGCCTTATGTCACTGCTGCCTTTTTCTCACAGGCTGAGCATACCTCTCCAATGTAAAATAAAATAAAACACAGATCTTGGGAGGACTGGACTTTCCAAGGTCTCTCAGAGTGTGCTCAAGTCTGCATTCTTGCAGCTGAAGTTCTCCATCCTTTGGTCCTACCGGGTGCTCGGATTAGGTTTATTTCCTTTGCAATGTATCCCTGCTCCTCATGGCTGCTGGCCCTATTGCTTCTCAGAACAGCTTAGAGTGGAATCATTTCCAGAGCAGTGGTAAATGGAGAGAAGATTTGGCTTGCAAGAAAAAATTCTTTATAGGTGGATTTTGCAGGGCACTGTACTATGTTGTATTTTCATCTACAATATATTTCGGGCAACCTCACCCCACTTTGAAGTTGGCCATTCTTTGAGCAGCTGATTGGATTGGAAAACTCCAGAGGACCTTCCCAAACTAACTGACTCTGGTTTTCATTTCTTGTAGAGCTCTGGCAAAGATGCTTCTTTTGGCTTAATTTCCATCTCCCTTCATGCTCAACAACTTTCATCATGTTCCCATCATAAGCAGTTCTTTAAACTGAAGTGATGTGTAAACATCAGGAACAGTTTCTAAACTGTAACATGAGTTTCCTTCCCTCATAGGTTAGACTTTTTTTATGCTATCATATTCAGATGATATGAAAACCCAATTTTCCTTTATTATATGCATATTAAGAGCTAACAACTTTTTCTTTTGTCCTCAGAGAGAAATGTTTTATCATGGGGCAATAAAAATAATAATTCTCTAAAAGTTAATAGGTTGTTTTTTCAAATCAGCTTTGGTCCTGTGCACTCTTTGTTGGAAATCTGCAGAAGAAGGAAAGACAAAAAAAAAAGAGCATTGGTATTGGGGGATCTATAAGATTATATCGTTACTGCCTTTTTAGTGAGTGTTGCATTTTTGCATTAAAAACTGGAGTTGAGGGCAAGATCCTGTTTGTATGGATACTGGTGACTATCATCCAAACACTTTAGCTCATACTTAACTTCATGCTGTACAGCATTTTGCTTTAAATTTAAGCAATTGTTTAAGTTGCCTTGACTAGTAATGGAGCAAATATTGTGTGTTACTGCTGCAGGAGCTGTGTGCTGGGCAAGGGGTTGCTGACAGTTCACTGGCTTGCCTGGATTTACAATTTTATTCTGAGGGCAGGACAGGATGGTGGGGCAATTAAATGGAGTTCCATATACCAGAAGTATAATTTATCACATGTGTCCTCCAAACTGAAACTGCCTGATCTCAGAGTTGCTGCCTGCTGTGTGCTCAGACCTTAACCTCTGTGTTTAGATTGCCAATGTGGTGCCAATTAGTGGGACTGGGATGTGGACACTGAGGAATATAACTCACTTCACATGGGCTGCCAAACAACTAGCAGATGTTGAGCTAATGGGTCTTGGCTACCACCAGCCTGACTTGGATTTCAACCCAGAGGTGAAGGAATTTATTTCTCTCTCATTACCAATTCCCCTGTCCCAAGCATCGGGAATTCCATCAGCTTACTCTGGGAGATGAGGTAAAACATTTCCCCTCTCCCTCAAACCTGTTCCCAGGGTGTTTTGTAGGCTGCTTTATTTTGATGTTAATTTGCCACCTTTGGTATGTGTCATCCTACAGAGTAGGCTTAATGATCCATGGGAAATGAGGGTGTGAGCTCAAACATGCAGCTGGAATCCTGGACAGGAGACCTCTGTGTGAGCATGGGGTGGGTCAGGCACTGTCCCGGCAGCCTGCTCAGAGCTGTGATGGAAAGCCTATCCTGGGATTACTGTAACTCCTTTGAGTAACAGAGGCCCTAGAAAGTGGTGGGGTCTGGCTTGCTGGGATCTTGCCTTTCTCTGTTCTCATGACTGGACATTGTACACTCAGACCCTGGAAAATGTGTAACTGCAGGCTCAAAGTTTTCCTTGTGGTGCTGAGTCAGTGCTGGAGAAGGGCCCAGCAGGTTCTGTGGCTTCTCTGGTGTGATTCAGAGGAGCAGGCAGTAGTTCTTACTCAAGTCACTTGGTCTCTTCAACCTGGAGGAGACTGAGGGGAGACTTATCAGTTACAACTTCCTGGTGAGGGGAAGCAGAGGGGCAGTTCTGATCTCTGCTCTGGGCCAGGGACAGGAGCCAGGGAAGGGCTGGAGCTGGGCCAGGCAGGCTCAGGCTGGAGCTCAGGGAAAGGTTCTTCCCTCCCCCAGAGGTGCTGGCACTGCCCAGGCTCAGGCTGGAGCTCAGGGAAAGGTTCTTCCCTCCCCCAGAGGTGCTGGCACTGCCCAGGCTCAGGCTGGAGCTCAGGGAAAGGTTCTTCCCTCCCCCACAGGTGCTGGCACTGCCCAGGCTCAGGCTGGAGCTCAGGGAAAGGTTCTTCCCTCCCCAGAGGTGCTGGCACTGCCCAGGCTCAGGCTGGAGCTCAGGGAAAGGTTCTTCCCTCCCCCAGAGGTGCTGGCACTGCCCAGGCTCCCCAGGCAATGGGCACGGCCCCGAGGCTGCCAGAGCTCCAGGAGCGTTTGGACAGCGCTGCCAGGGATGGACAGGCTGGGATTGTTGGGGGGTCTGGGCAGGGACAGGGGTTGGACTCTGATCCTTGTGGGTCCTTTCCAGCTCAGGGGATTCTGTCACAGAAGTACAAATGTCATAAGGGAATCATTGTCTCCATCACCTCAGCAGCTTCAGGAACAGAGACAGAAATGGGTGGCCCAGCTGAAGGAAAAGTAGCACTGAATATTGACTGGTACTTAAATCCCATTTCATACTCTCTGTACAGCCAGGTGACATGTTTAATGACTGTGTGCAGTATTAGGGCTGATGCTTTTTGTTCTCTCTGCAGTAACTTTGTCTTTTGTCCTGTGAGAATTTGGCCTTTGACCTAAAAATGCCATCTGTACCATTCTGTCCAGCATTCTGGTCTTCACCAGTTTCTTTACCTTGCTTCTTTCCCACTGAAGTTAAAGACAGTGTTATTCCAATAACAGGTGTTTAAAAATAAAATTGTACATAATGGGAAGTTTTCAGTTATAGCTTATTTTCTTACTGACATGCTGGTTTGAGGTGTCAAACATGATCAGCATCAACGTCAACAGGAAGAGTTGAGTGAGGGTTAAATAACTGTCACAGTTATTATTCAGTGAGCAATGAAAATAAACTGCTTGCAAGGTCCTGTCATTTCTTGCTTTTCTTTGAGGTTCTAAAGAAAATGTTTCATTCAGTGATGTATTTCATTCTGAAATTCTAAAGAGAGCAATTATTTTTAATTCCTTGGTATGAGCAGAACTGGATCTGTCCTGTGGATTCATCTTTCTGGATGTTTATGTGTTTATTAAGGACAACAAAACAGAAGCAATGCAAACAATTATTCTGCACTTAAATGATGAATAAGAGTTAAATGCTACTTACTTTTCTTGAAACATAATTAGCTTTCACATTTTCTGCAGAAGAACAAAGAAAATACAGCATGATAAACCAAGCGATAAGCTGAAATGCCTTTTCTGAGCTAGGAAAAGTATAGAATACTAAGGAGTGTGGAGCTTTAAAACAGGAAAAACAGTGGGAGAAAACTGGCACCCCAGTCCAAGAATGACATCGTTGGGAAACATCTGGTGAAAGAATCCAGAGAGGGGAAGATAATTTTGACTTTCTTCTGGGAATTGTGCAGAACTTGGTACAGAATTGTACTGCCAGTGAACACAAGTGCACTTACAGATCCTGCAGGAGTAACCCAAGCCAAAAAACTTCAGTGAAGTGAAATCCCTTGATTTGCAAAGGGAAAATATATCAGAATGAGGCAGCAGGTTAAAAAGAAACTGAAAGGAGCAGTGACAAGGGTGAAACCTTTGTAGGGAGCTGAAGCTGATTTAAAGGCTCTGTGCTGCAGAGGAAATGCCTCAACTCTATCAATTGCTGTGAGAGAGAGAGAAGTTCTGATGTGAAGCAGCAGGGAAAGAAGGCTGGAGAGGCAGAGGCATCCTTCCAAAAGCTGAAGTCATGACCAAGTGAGGAAGATAGAAAAGAATAAACACTTTCAAAGGCTTTCAGAAAGTAAAAAAAGTAACAGTTCTTTCCCAAATATGTTAGGAATAAGAAGCTTGTCCAAAAGCTTGAAGAAACCCATGGAGACCAGTGTGTGAAAAATCAGGAGGTGGAGCAGAAAGAAACATTGAGTTTCTGAGGGATCTGCATTGTGCTTTGGTTTCCTTACCAGAACCCATCTCAAACCCAACTACTGCTTTTAGAATTTAAGAACACAGTGAGCAATACCTGCCTGCAGGGACCAGGATGTCAGACTCCTGGGAAGGAGTCAGGAGAGAAACTGCTGAATAATTAACACCTATATGCAACCTTTCAATTAAAATCTCCTCACTCCTATTAGAAAACAGACAGGGCTGATACAATGTCAACTTGCAAGAGAGTTCCAGGTAGCTTGGGGAGCAGCAGACAGAAATCTGGCTTTGTATTGTGCAGTGTTGTCAAAATAAGAATACAGATCAGAATGAGTTGGCACTTGATTTTATATGGATGTGGAGGAGTAAGCATGTCTTTTGTAAAAGGAAGTTGCACTTGAGGAATCTTCAAGGACAAACATCTGGATGTGAGTGTTCCAGTGTGTGGTGTCCTCAGATTTTCTAACAGCTCCTGACATGGTTGTTTGTCATTGCACCTTAGAGCAGCTGCTTTCCTGGGGATGAGGATGTTCATTAGCAAACCAGTGACTGGGTAAAAGGTGAGAAAGGGTGTGGCAGTGATGGTTGTTATACCCAAGAGCAGTTACCATGAGAATGACAGCAGTCTTAGGAGACCTGAGGGAGACAATGGATGGAGAAATTATAAAGTCAGAGGGAATTCAAAGCTTTGACATAGTCAGATCTAAAGCTGCAGAAGTATCTACCCTCTGGTTCTGTGGGATTGGAAAACAAACCAGCAGGTTAAACGTTGGGTCAGTCCATGTGGAGAAACATGTGAGAAAGCTATAGCTAAAGGAGGTACTGTCTCCCCCAGGAACACATCCTGGGACAGTTTGCAAATGCAGAACATCTGGGCCTGAACAAAGGAATGGCACAAAAGATAAGCAGTTGTTTCCCATTTCTTCTTAATTCCTAAGCCAAAATTATGGGCATCAAATGGAAGTTCAGGAAAAAGAAAAGGAAACAGTGCTTTGCCTGCTGAGTACAATGTGGCACCTGGTGCAGCACGGCTCTGGTGCTGAGGGTTTGCAGGGAAGTGCTTGGATCCGTTCCTGAAAGAAAGGTCAACAAAGTTTGTTGTAGCACTAGAGAAGATCTGGCATGTGGAAATCTTAAACTGCAGGCTGCTGTAGAGTCAGGGGATGAGCTGGGGACACAGCTCTCAGTTCTCTCTCTTAGGCCACTGTCTGAGACATGGCTCTGGCCAGGTGGAGGTATGTTCTGACCTAGGAAGGCTCTTCTTCAGTGCCTTATTCTCCTGAACTGCATTTTATTATTTCTGTGCTTGCCTGTTCCAAGCTACTCCCTCCTCTCTCAGATGCTCCTCTTGCAAAAAAAAAAAAAAGTTTGTTTTTTATGAAAACACACTTTTTGTCTTTTTTTCATATAGTACATTGAGTTTTCATGTGTGTAACTTCAGTTTATTGTGTTTGTCTGCATACTGCTTGGACAGAAAATAGAGCTGCTGCTTAAGTATTTCCATATGTGTTCAGCCATATTGCTCAGCTATATTCTTCACCTAATGTAACTTGTAAAAATAAACATCTTTAAAGTGTTATTTTTATGTGTTGGTGAAGAGTTAATGGAACTAGAAAATGTTCCAGACCAGTGTCTGTCCCCACTGGGGATTGTGAGGAGGCCATGTCATGTCCTGCTAGTTTTTAAGCAACCTACAGCTTCATGTCTAGGAATTCAAAGGCCAATTAGTTGATCCCTCCAGGAGACTTTGCTGAACACAATCCTCCAGACATTTGAACACAGCACAAGGCTTGAACGTTCACAAGTTTTCCATTTACGAGGCAGTTGCTTGTTAAAAGTGCAGAGAGCGATCCAGCTCCTGCCAAGTACATGCTAGGCTTACACAGCCCTGCTGGCCTCAGACAGAATGTGTTGTCAATTCTGGTTTATTTAGGGCAGATTTGCAAAGCTGGTGTGTTGATATGGCATGAGAAGTGTGTGATAAGTCCCATCTGTGCAAGCTCCGTTTCCTATAGGCTGCCTTGTGCAGATGGCCTCCTTGAGGATGGTTTTCATTTCACACTTGAAGCTGAGAAAGCCAGGTTTGAGGAGGTTGCTATATGTTGCTTAAGGCACTTGTAAACTCAACATAGATAA
This sequence comes from Muscicapa striata striata, assembly GCA_030060385.1. NCBI lineage: Eukaryota > Metazoa > Chordata > Aves > Passeriformes > Muscicapidae > Muscicapa > Muscicapa striata. Next base: position 781,966 of record JAREIS010000217.1, on the reverse strand, counting down.
AAGTGTTGGTGAAGGAGTAAGTGGGAGGAAGTTGTCACCTCTGTCTCCTGACTCAGCCCATGTCATCCCACCTTTTCCTGTGGAGCAGGTAAAACTTTGCCTCATCTTTTGATTCTCTCTGGGGAATTGAACCATTTTTTCACTGCAGGAAGAAGTTACTGGGAGTCCTGATGTGGAGGATGTTTGCTCCTTGTCTTGTGTGAAAACATCCTTATTTGGGAAAGCAAATTGGATAGGTCTCATTTTGTCTCCTTTCTAGTTCCCAACTTTTCCATCACCAGTAGAAGTGAATGAAATAGGAGCAGTGGGGTGAAGTTAGAAGAGCCCAGAACTGAAGCAAAGTCTGTGGCCTTTATGTACAAGAACAAATCTTGTACATAAAGTTCTAAAATCCTGCAGAGTGTGGGAAGAACCTTGAGATGCTCCAGGAGCCTGTTGATTGTTCCTGGCTAAAGTTGGCCAACATCTCCGTGGTGTGTCTGTGCAAAGTACCAAAAGCAGGATGGAGCCAAGGCTTTTCTTTTCCCTTGTTGCTCTCTACAGCTCCCTGACAGGAGGTTGTGGGTTGGTCTCTTCTCCCAGGTGATAAGTGACAGAACAAGAGAAAATTGCCTCAAGTTGTGCCAGGGGAGATTTAGGCTGGATATTAGCAAAATGTTTTCCATGGAAAGGGTTGTCAAGCATTGGACCAGGTCTTTTCCCACCTCACTGATTCCATGGTGTAACATCGAGATGTTGGGATGCTCCAGAAGGACCTCACGGAATTTGCTGATGCATGATCACCGTGTGACAGTGTGTCAGGAGCACATGGGACTTTGTTTAGGTTCAACTCAGAGGTGAAACCAGAAGATCAAAATGAGAAATAACTTGTATGAGAATTCAAGTCAGTTTTGCAGATTAGTATTTTCAGCACTTCCTTTGAGGGAGGCTGCCCAGAGTGCCCAATAGAAAGAGAAATGCTCAGCAGTAAGGGAATCTGGGTGACTTGGAAGAGTCTCCTTAAAGGAAATGTTACCAAAAGCACAGTTTGTTAGTGATGGGGTGAGAACCCTGGCCATGTTGGTATGCCAGGGTCTGTGGAAGGCATGCTGGTGCAGATGCTGCTTTTTGTGACAGGGGAGAGATGTGGGTAATCTGTGATCTGCCAGCCCTTGGCTGAGGTCAGCCTTCAGCTGGAAAGTGAGAACCTGTTGGTCAATGAAAAAGAGACCAGGGTGGCAGAAGGAGCAAGTATTTAGATTCCCTGCCCTGGTGTGTGTTCAGGTTTGATGATGATGATGATGATGATAGGAATGCAGCAATGTTCTGTGGTAGCTGCTGGGGACAGGAATGACCTTCAAATGTCACCACTTGGTCAGTATCTAGTCGTGCATTTTGGCATGCAGGGCACAAGTAGGATGAAGGAAATCTGTTCTGTAGTGCCTTGTGATAGCAACAGCTGTGGCTGCAAGAGGAATTTAGGGCCCCTAAAGAGATTTAAATTTTACCTTCTAGCTGTTCTTCACTGAGCAGTTGCAAATGGAGGTTTTTCTGGGGCTCTCAACTTGGCCTGATTTTCAGAGGTTTTAATGAAAATGGCAAAGCCACATCTGGGTATGGAAAACATAGGTGTTTCAGAAATGGAGGAAATGCTTATGAAGAAATTTCCTCAAGTAAGTCAGTCTGCAATTTCCATCAAGGAAATATCCACTGAGATAAAGTTTTGTGAAATTATGAGCAAATTCAGATCACAAGGGCATTACAGTCCTGCTGTTGGCGTTCTGTTAGCCTGGTTTATAATGATTTATGCCTTTTTGTAGAATGGAAAACAGCTTGGAATTAACTCATTGTGTTCACATGTTTCAGTATTGGCCTGCTGCTGCTGTGCTGTGTGTGTGTGTGTGCTGTGGTGTTTCATTGGATGTTTTAGTCTCTTTTGGGTCCCGTTTGAAATGCCACTCCTCCCCCTGGTGCTCCAGTCCAGGAGAACTGCAGTGCTTATGGGTCTGTGGATGATGCCCTGAGTCCTGCATCTCCTCCCATTGCCTGGAGTGTTTTTTGGGTTAAGGGAGAGAGAAGTCCCTGGCAGGGAGTGAAGGCTGACATCTGCTGTGGCTCTGTGCCCCGCAGGGCTGGTCAGCCCAGGATCTGTGCAACCAGCAGGAAGAAGTTTCTAGAGCTTGAGTCTAAAAGGGCATGAGTTTGTATCCAAAACTGAAGGCTTTCCTAGAAGTGTGTCCTATGACAACAGGACTAACTGCAGGACACGTCTTAAACGAAGTAGAGGAGAAAATGAGGCAACATACCCTGCCAAAAAAGAACCTGGCTAAAACCAAATCAATGAATTCAAATGTTTCTATTTGGTAAACAATGGGAAATTGCTTTCAGAGCAAAGTCCTTGAGATCGCTTTCCCTATTTCCTGTCTCTCCTGGCATTGGTTTCCATTCCCTGTATTGTTGTTACAGCACTTGTCAAGGAGTTGCTGAGGTTTAACCATGGACAAACCAGACTCTGCCATATTAGCAAGGAGATTTGCCAGAATCCCCGAGGCAGAGTGGGGGGCAAAGCAAATATGCTTAATTTTTCTTTCCACCTCCCATCTGTGCTTTCACTAAACCCCATGGGGATGTGGTTGGACAGCCCTGCCCAGCAGGAGACAGGCACAGGCAGAATGCTGGTGACTCTGCTGCCCTGGGGATGGGTAGGGAGACTGTCAAATACAACAGGAGGATGTATTGAGGTGGTTCCAGTCCATTCCAGTTGACAAATCATGCAATATCTCTTAGCCAACATTTTGCTGAAATGGTTCAGTAGATGCATAGACTGGATCCGTTTCATTGACCTGGGGTGGGTTTTGAGGCAGAGCAGACACCATTCCCTTGTCACCAGTGTATGTGTCAGTGTGACTTTCAACAACTGGACATAACTATGTTCTGGAAATGATGGCTGAAGTGCTTTGTGTTAGTGCGCTGAGATCTGAAAGGAGATTTCTTGGGAGTTTTGGACCCATCCCTGGCAAAGTAATGGAATGAGCAGGTGTACACTGGTGCTCCTAAAGCTTCATTCATTCTTACTGGTTCTGTAAGTGCCAAAAAGGAGCTGGCAGGTACCCAAGTGCCATTGAACCATCTGTTGATGGAAACTCCATTTCATTCTCTGGAAGATGGATATCTTCTATTTCCTGTTAGCTCATCCAGATTCTTCACGTTACCAGGAAATATTTATGTAATTTATAAGCATTCATAAAAGGCAGCCTTGGATTCATGAGCATTCATGATCATTTAAAAAATACAAAGTAATATGAAACATAAAAAAATAAGAATAGTATAGAGGTCCTCTTTCATAGATGTGTGACTGGCAGAACTGTTGCTTGTCTTCCTGAGTGCTTCCCAGTGCATCTATCCTGCCTTCTGGAGCTATAACAATGCAGCAACACCAAAGCTGCTAAATCACTCCATCACTAAATTTAATGATTGAGATATGAGTAAATTGAGATTGAGTAAATGCAGGATAGAAATAAAGTGCATTTTTCAAATATCCACATATATTGAACAGAGCAAAAGGAATGGAAAACACAATTAATGCAGGATATCAGATAGGTTTGAGCCTGACCTAATAGTGCCCCCAAACCTGTGTTTCTTTCAAGTATTTCTTAACTTCAAGATTTAAAAGTAAATTTTGCAGATTGATTGAGATGCTTTGCTAGGGCCTTAAGGAGCATATTGGAATGAGTGAGGCATGGAAATTGTATAAAGGGTTTGTTTGACTTTCCTTCTTTGCTTGGTGACAGCTGCACAGTCAGTTCTGATTAATACAGTCCAGATAAAATGGAGACCAGGATCTTTTCTTACTTTACTTGTTGCTGAAGATTAAGCCCTCTCTTGGAATTAGGTCTGTCTGTAATTTCTGGCAATGTTCCTGCCCCACTACTCGATGTGGCCGGGTGCAGGACATGGATGTTCCCAGTGCTGCCAAAGTGCCAAATTCCCTGGAGAGCCCTTGACCAAAGAGCTGTTCGAGGTTAAAAGGATATGGCTCCCTGAAGTCCTTTCCAGGCACATGCTCTCATTGTTCTTATAACTGGAAAGGATTTAAATGACAATCCATGCTGGTGGCAGACTCAAAGCTCTTTCATTCATTTGATGTTTATTAACTCCTCAAGAAACAGCAGCATTAAATGTAGAGGAAGGTACACATCTAGTTTTTCCAAGGCTGAGGACTTCTTTTTCATAATTTCAGGCTACAGATTAAAAGAATGAAAAAATGCATGGAGGGCTTCAGCAGATTTATTTAACTGAAGCTTTACTGTTTTTTGCCTTTGGCCAGATGATCTAGAGAAGTTTATTGGTAGATGCTACAATGAATGCCTCATTATTCTGTCTTAAAGATAACAGCATTTATCCCATTGTTTCAGCAACTACTGCTGAAATTCATGGAAAGGAGAGCAAGATATGAACTCTCTTACAGCCTCCACCAGAACTCAGCATTCATCTCTCCAAGTCCTTCAGAGGTACCAATAAATGTGGTGAGCCATGTGCCTGGGTTACTGGAAATCCATGTGCTTCCCAAAGCTTTCCAGAACCATCCATGTTCAGGTTCTGCTTAATCGCAGAAATGGATTAATCTGGTGTGCTTGTGTCTGTTCTTTTTCTGGAAACATTAGAACAAAAGAAATTGCTGGAGTTTTTCATCTGATGTAAAAGCCAAAAGAAAATAAAGGAAACTTCCCCAGAGCCTTTTATTCATGAAATCTGATCTTTCAGTGTTCCTGAAATATCTGCTGATCAAAACTTTGTTCCTCTGAAAAATGGCTCAAATTTAGAAGCCTGTCCATTCTCAATGTTCAATTCTGTATTTCATTTCTTTGTTCTCAGCTGCTTTTCAGCTCTTCTGACATTTCTGTGGGATGGGGCTGGGTGTGATGTTGCGGCTCCCATCTGCTGTATACAGTTGGTTATTAGAGAAATAAGGAACAGGAGATGGGAGGGATTGTGACAAATCTTTTCTAATGCCAGAGTTGTGGAGCTTCAAAATAACAGCAGAAAGGTTTAGATCTCTCTAAATCCATCATAAAGACATACTTTTTCATGCACCATGGACAAGTTGTGGAAAGCTATGGTGTGGAGTGGTGCAAATGCTAAAGCTGGTGTGAATTCAAGAAACAACTGAACAAATTGATGGAATAAAACCACCACCAAAAACTTTAACAAACACAATCTCCATCTCTGTCTAGAGGCTGGGAGAGTGTCAGGGAAGTATCTGTTCACATATGCTCTGTATTACTACTATTCCCTTGCATGTGCTATTGCCCAACTTTGGAGAACTGTGGAGACAGGACATGGCTTGATGATTCTTCAATCTGGAAAGGCCATGAGAAGGCAGAAAATGTTCTGCTATCCAGTGAAGCATCTTCATGGTCTTCTCTGCAGTAACCCAGCCAGGAGCTAACAGAAAGGACTGGTACCTTTGGGGAACACAAAAAAAAATAAAATGAAATGACAAAATATAAAGGCATGGTGAAATACAGATCAAAGAGAGGCTTAATCATTATCTCTCGGCAAGAAGATGGGCCTCCTACCCAAAGTGTTAAAATATTAAGATACTGTCACAGGTTTATTCGAACCTTTGGTCTGAAGAAGAGGGTGCCTCATTCTGCACAGCTGCCAGTGTAAAGCTGATAGAAACTCAGAATACTGAGATGAGTTTTGTGTGTTTGACAGCTCTGTTCCAGTCCTCTGCCCCGATGGCCAACTTTGTCAGCTCCATTATTTCTGGGCTGCTTCTTTGAGGAGCCAGTAAATTCACCATGATGGAACAATTCCTTCCTGCAGGAGGGGAAGGGTTTTTAATGGGCCGGCGTGTGTTTACAGGGAGCTCATGCCTGGATGTAACACTTTATCTCTGGTAAGCGCCTGTTTATTGGATGTTGTGGCCAACCCCTGTTAGTCAATACGTGAAAGGGAAGCTCTGGCCTTTGGTTTCTTCCACAGCTGCATCTGCAGTGGCTGCTCTGATTTGGATGTCAGACAGTGCTTCATAGAGCCCTGATCAGATCCTGGCTAGTGTGGGTATGGGTTCTGTGTTTCTTACAGTGGTGGGAACACTACACAAGGAAAAGCTGCTGGCACTTCTGCTGTGCTCCAGTGAACTGGAGCAAACTGGAAAGGATGAGACAAACACAGAAAAGCAGTTTGGCCAGCCAGCCATTTTCTGTGTTTCCATTGCTGCCATGTGTCCTTGGAAAAGAGTCGCTTCTCCCACATATGTGTTTTTAAACATTATGTTCCTCCGCCTTTTTTTTTCTTTTAATCAACTTCAGCCCTCTTGTTTTCCCCAAAAGCTTTAGTCTGTGTCTCGGTTTTTCCCTCCTCAGTATCCCTGGTGAATTCTGCCTTACAAAATCCGTGGACATAAATTGACCCATCATTAATACAAAAATAAAATAACAATGAAGAGACGCTCCCAGATCCCTTTCAGTCTTTGGTGTGGTCTGTCTTAAGGCCATACCCATGCTAGTGAGAGACTTGGGGCTCATATGGAGCAGCACTTAATGGTAACACCACAAATCCAGTGGTGAGGTCATGGTCTTCTCTTCACAGAAATCGGATCTGGAAATTGTCTTGCTAACACGTTTAATCCATTTCCTTGCCATTGTCTGATTCTTTCCTGCAGTACATTTGTTGGTGGTGTGCCCAGTCTCTCATAAAATACCCACGCAAAAGCGCTTCCACTGTTTCCCTGAGGATTAATTCCTTATATTAATTCTCACTCTTTCAGAATTTTTTTCCCAGATACACAGCCTACCTTTTGCTCTTGGTTCATTTCCTTACTGCCATGCCTGTCTGCTGTCTTTGGTATTGCCTGTGAAGTCCAGGCTTGCACCCTTCAGGTTGTGTCTCTTCCCACTGAGCTCAGGTTCTGCCTCCACCTGTCTGCTGATCCTGGAACTTCTGAGCTTCATCCCGAGGGGCAGTTCCAGTCTCTGCCCTCTGTGACAGGGACAGGAGCCAGGGAATGGCCAGAGCTAGGCCAGGGCAGGCTAAGGCTGGAGCTCAGGGAAAGGTTCTTCCCTCCCCCAGAGGTGCTGGCACTGCCCAGGCTCAGGCTGGAGCTCAGGGAAAGGTTCTTCCCTCCCCCAGAGGTGCTGGCACTGCCCAGGCTCCCCAGGCAATGGGCACAGCCCCGAGGCTGCCAGAGCTCCAGGAGCGTTTGGACAGTGCTGCCAGGGATGGACAGGCTGGGATTGTTGGGGGGTCTGGGCAGGGACAGGGGCTGCACTGGGGGATCCTGGTGGGTCCCTCCAGCTCAGGAGATCCTGTGATGGTGTTGGCGCAAGCAGGCTCTGCAGCAGTGTTTTTCTGGTGAGATGCCAAGGGTTCAGAAGATGCATGTAGGACCCACACAGCTGGAATTTGCTTCTGGAGCACTTGTAGATGTGCAGTCCAGAACACAGATTTTCACAGAGTCTGTGTCACTCCGTGTTCTGTGAACTCTCCGGAGCCACCACATGATTAAATGGTCTTGGTTATCCATTTATTTAAGAATATTTCCCTGCAGTGTCTTTAGTGTACTTTTTTTCTCAGACTTCCTTTATTTTTCATTGGTAAGCTTGAGGTTACACAGGGTGACATTGTTTCTGTGGCCTTCTGCCAAATTATTTGAATAAGGATCATCTGCTCAATTTTTAATGTATTTTTCAGTATTTTAGAGTTGTCTAAGAAAGATGGAGCCAGCAGCAGCATCTCTCCAAAGGATTCTCAAAAAATATTAACTACAAGATTTTGAAGGATGATGTTTTACCTGGATTTTGCAGGTTTTTTAAAAAAACAAAATGCATTCTTTCAGTTAGTTGGGTAAGGTTTATTTTTCAGGAACCTGTCTGTGGTTCACTGATCGCTTTAAATAAAAATCCTAAATTTATTGAAGGCAATCACAACCATAAAGATTAAAGTCAGCATCCAATTTATAATGTAAATCTCTAGCTGATACCAAAAGAAAAATGTGCAAGTAAGTGTCATGTCACAAACTCAGTATGACAAGTGTTTCAGGATTAAAAAAAGCTAGCTTTGACACTGATCCCTGTGTTGCACTGACATCTAAAAGCAGAGTACTGGGAGAGACGGAGGAGTTAATGTGTAACTCATTCTTTTTTATGTCTCCATCAGTGTTTCTGCTCACAAGTGTGGACAGAAGCAACCAGCAAATGAGTGCTAGGACAACATATCCCATCTTTGTTTTTAGCATGTATTTTAAAATAATTTGGCTTTCAGCAAGAGCACTGGTGGTGTCTGAGCCTTGAGCTGACTGCAGAATATTTCTTCCCTTTGCTGACAAGGTTAAATAGTGATATCATTTTCCCCCTTCAGTTTATTTTTACTGGTCTATTTTATCTCTGCCTTATATGATAATATTTCTTCAGAAGTGATAATGTTTGGCTGAGGTTATCAGCATAAACTGTGGCAGGTGGGAACTGAAATTAAATTTGTTACTCTCTCTATGCAACTAAAATTTTGCTCCTGTAAAAAGTCTTGAAGGAACCAGAGCGAAGTAAAATATTTCAGTCCATGTGTTCACGGGAAAAGTGTGTGATGGGGGATGCTCCTCACTGAGAACTCCTGTTCAGCAGGTGACCTCTGCAAGGAGGAAAGGCACAGGTAGGTGTGATGGGGATGGGTGAGGTTAAGCCCGTTCTCTCTCCTGGCAGTCCTCTTGTCCAGGCTGCTACAGAGGAAAACTGCCTCTGGCTGGTCCTTCTGGCTGTGCTCAGGTGAGAGCTGATGTGTGTGCTCAGTGAAATGCATGTTTTTTGGAAAGGAATACAAAACAAAGCCTGTGCCATGAGATTCTGAAGTGCCCCATTTTGAAACGAGTGATGCAATAACCCTTAACATGTCTGTGCCAGCAGCCAGGCAGTGCCATTGTTGCCAAGGGGAGGTGCTGGCACTGAGGGCTTTGGGAGATCTGCTCCAGCAGTGTCCTCAGTACCCTGCACCCTCTATGCGCCGCATGGAGGCAAGGGGAAAATGCCCTTCCCATTTTGCAGGGGGGAAATGGCACCTGAGGTCCAAGTTACTGAACTGAGCCAGGTGCAGAAATAATCCCAGGTTTCAATGACACAATCAGTGAAACATTACCTCAGTGCAGTGGTGGCTGGGATTCTGAGGACAGTCAGACCAACTGCACTGCTTCATTTGTGCCACTGGCCCCAAGTGTTGCTCAGGCTGTAAATGCAGCAGTTTTAGGTAATCTAAGCTCCTGCTTTTCCTTAGTGATTTCTCAGTGATTTGCAGGAGGTGGAGCTGTAAAGGACACTGCCTGTCCTGTGCTTGCAAGCAAGCGTGTTCCATGGGATCTCCAGTACTGAGGGCAGCCTTCGGGAAGAGGGAGCTTTCCTGTCATTCAAGGCCACGTGAGACTCCACTAGTCCACACACAGTGGGAATTATGTAGTAAAGGGCCAGTCTGGAGGGTTCCTGGCTTTGTGCTGCTTGGCTGTAAGTGCAGGGAGGGACTGCACAGGATAGAAGCTCTTCAGTCAGGATACTCCTGGAAATGAGTGTTCTTTTCTGGCTGCCCTTCGGCTTCAGGAGCTCTGTGGCACCACCACTGCAGCCAATGTGCAAACCAGGAAAGGTTTTTTTTGCCTCTCATGTACTCTTTCTTTTGTAAAACACTCATACCACATACTGTTAATTCCTAGTGGAAGAAAATGTGTTGAAAGTGGCTAAATGGTGATCCATTTTTAAAATCCCTTACTTGATTGCAGTGTAATGCTACTTACTGTCCACCCAGCATCATGGAGGAACAGTCCTACCCATGAAGAATGCATTTAATTTGTTACTTATTTGTTCTGTCATACAAGTGGAAGTGAGACATGTACAGCAATACCATTCTGAGCTGGAACTTGGGCACCTGTTCCAAGAGTAATATAAAAATTGTGAGAGTTGGTGAGAATAAATGGTATCATGGAACTACAGACTGGTTTGGGTTGGAAAGGACTTAATGATCATCTTGTTCTAACCCCCTGCCATAGGCAGGGACAGTTTCCACTAGGTATGATTTAGAGTTAACTTTTGGTGCAGTTGTGTTGATCAGATTTCGTTCACATTATAGTTTCTGTAATCCTCCTAAGCATAGGTTTGTAAACATTTTTCTGGAGGACTCAGTTTTTACTCACTGTGCGCAGTGATAATCTCATATTGGGATTTTGGAAAGACTTTACTTGTGAGATGCTACCAAGGTCTGGAAGTAGCTCTTAAGAATGGTCCTGGGGCAGAGTCCTTACAGAAATAAATGGCAGTCGCATGCAGTATTCCTAGAGGCTGGAAGAATGTGTTGCTGCAATTTTTAGTAACAGTCTGTGAGCGGGATCCAGAAAAATCCATTCTTGGCTGAGACACTCATGTTAACGGAAGGGTTTTCAGAGAATGCTCTGGGAAGTCATTTCAGGATACATAAAAGTTGTAGCCTGGAAGGGGGCTACATGCATGTGGTTTTCACAGGGGCAAAAATCCTGGCTCCTCAGAGCTCCTGCAGAAGGGAACATGATGTTCTCTTTAGAAGAAGGGCACTGAAAGCACAGCTGCTCCCCAGCACCGCAAAGCTCAGAGCATGCTGTGCAGCTGCAAATAGATGTGATGGGGGGGGGGGTTGTTGCTGGGTTTTGGTTGGGTTTTTTTAAATTAAAGCTGTGGTCTAAACTTGTACAGTCTTGCAGTTCCAGCCAGTCTACACAGCATAAAAACTCCACAGGACCTGCAGACCAGCTGAACACCTTTTCTTTTGCAGCCTCCTTTCCTTTGGAAGAAAGGAAATGTCCTGCTCTTCCTCTGGGTATGGATTATTGAGGATGGGCACAGGTAGCCCCAGTGATAAATCAGCCAGGGGTGAGATCTGGTTCTGGAAGAACGTGGGGGACAAGCTCCTGCCCTTTGCCATGTGTGGCCCAAGAGTAGACATTCCTGAAAGCATTCTGCTCCCTTGGAGTTGTTCTTCCTCCCTTGCACATGTGTCCCTCCCAGATCAGGATACTCTGTGACATGTTTATGATTCTATTAACTAATAAAACAGGACTTATTACTTAGGGTGATCTCTTGGAAGTATGTTTGCTGCTGGCTTGCAGGTCCTGGTTTTCTTTTTTTGATTTTTGTTTTTGTTAATTTTACCAGTTCAAGACTCTCTTGAGCTGTCAAACATCAGTGTAAAGGTTTAGAGATTTGATTTAGGTAAGTCTCTGTTGAAAATGTAGTTAATTGTGCCTTGAGGCAAGAAAGGAAGATTACATGAGCTTGTAAGAGTCCTTCCAGCTCTGCTTTTCTCTCATTGATGTTTTCATGCCACTCATTATTGACATCACAAGTGCAACTGCCTGAGAATGTGCCACCATAGCAGGGATGCCAAGCAAATTCAGTGACATATTATATACTCAATACATTCTTGTTCCCAAGAATTTTCCAACCTTTTCCATCATGAAAATAAAAATAAAGAAAATCAAGTAATTATATCTGTATTTCATTTTCAGTTTGGTCAAATTGGTCAATCAGAATCTGAGAGTGTAGTGGATGTGGAAAGAAGGTTATTATCCACCCAGCCATCTGGAGGAGAATATCGAAGGTCCCTGGAGAGGTTGTGTTGTGCAATAGCCAAGGCTCATGACTTACCTTCAGGAGCTGAGGATAGGAAACATGTGGAGGGTGAAGGCAGGATGTAAACAGTAAAGCATGAAAGAAACACTAAAGCTGGTCTGCGTGCAGCCTGATATTGTGAGTGTGAGATCAAGCAGGAAGGGTTGCAAACTGGAGGGACATTTCTCCAGTGTCTATCCTTCCATTATCAGCTACTTGTTAGGCTGGGCTGATAATGGGGAGACATTTGTCCTCTGGCCATAGCATTGTTGTTCCTGGGACAGTCTGGCAGAACCACGAACTTACTCTCCTGTCTCCTCCCATAGGACCACATCAGAATCACTGGTTTGGTCTGGTGAAGCCTGAAAGAAGCAACCAGTCTGTCAGCCCCAAGAAAGGCAAATTTTTATCCACCATTTGTGCTGATCAGAGCCAGATGTGTCATGAGCAGGACAGCAATAACAGATGCCCAAATTATGAAGCTGTGCCTGTCACGTGTGCTATGCAGAGAAACAGGAGCTTCTGAAAGATTTTTTTAGTGAAGATCTCTTAATTATAATAGCCTGGATATAATGAAATAGAAACTTGTAAAGGCAGAAACAGAATTGTAAGTCTTTGCCTGTTTTGCCTGGAAAAAAATCTTCATTCAGCAAGAAGAATGTTCTAGTTGCTGTCCCTGAGGTCTGGGAGCAGTGGTGATAAGAGATGCACCCACAGCTCAGGAGTGCAGTGTTTGTGTTGTATTTGAAACAAGAAGAGCAGGGAGGCAGAGATGATTGTATTTGTATTTCAGAATCACTTCTGAGAGTAACTGCCTTCACCTGCCGTGTCTGCAGCGTTTCATCTGATGCAGCTGATGTGTGGGTGGCAAATACTGACTGATTTTTGGGACACTTCCAGTAAAGGTTTTAAGCCAGTGGTGTTTCTCAAATGGGAATTCTTTTCATACGCCGGGATGAAAATTTCTCACAAGTTTCCCCTGAAGCCACTTGAAGTCCCCTTCTCCAAAGTGGGAAATTATTCTCATTAGTAGAGGAGTCACTTCAATTTAATGCGGTGAGCTGATGGCAAAAGGGTAGAAAATGCCCAGTGCCATGTTAGAAGTTTTCCATGTCCTGTAATCAGGCATACAATACTCCAAAGAGTCTTGTTTTATCAGGTAGTTGCTGTTGTTTCTGGCAAAATGCAGCTGATGAAATGCACAGCTTGGCTCCCTGTGCAAAGGGAGCCCTTTGGAGGAAGCGGGGACTCCTCACCATGAGTAACTGATTAGTACCAGATTGTGAGAACTCATAAAACCATTTGGAGTTGGTTGGAGAAGTAAGAGATAAAATTAAAAAACTAGAATGAATTGCAGATGGGTGTTGTAGATTTTAAACTGGGAATCCTGAAACTACTTGTCTAAGCTGAACAACATTAAGGGCTTGAGAAACACCAGGTCCATGGGAATCCTGTGCTGTTGGCATGGTGTCCACAAGCCTCTGTTTTTCAGGCTAGACACCACATTTTCAGCTAGAGACTGTTTGGGTTCCAAGCAGATTTTTGAAATTTTGCTTTAAGCTAAATTAAAAAAAAAAATGCAGCCAGCAGCCAGGATAATATTTGGCTTTTGTTTCTATACCAGCTGTTTTTGTTCTTGGAAACTGATTTTAGCTCCTGGTGCATTTCTGCAATTTGTAGCTCATGACTTGCCGGAGCAGATGATTCACTGCCAAGTGTGCCCTGTGTGCAAAGCCTTGATAGAGAGGGCAGGCAGAGCACTTCTCATTCATTCCTAGAAAGAAAGAGATTTTGGGTGAAGGTCATTGGACAGGATCTTGTGACAGTGGAGTTGGCTGTTTCCAAGAAATCTTGTTTTGTAAGAGATTTTAAAGTTTTACCTTTAGTGGAGCTGATTGCAACTATGCCCACGGAGCAAAGGCTGGGAAAGATCTGTACATGGAGCTCTTAGGAAGAGTTTGATAGAGAGCGGGCTGGAGCACCTAGGAGGAAAGGCTGAGAGAACTGGGATTAGGTCTGGAGAAAAGAAGGATCCATGGAGACCTCAAAGCCCCCTCCAGGGCCTAGAAGGACTCCAGGAGAGCTGGAGAGGGACTGGGGACAAGGGATGGACAGACAGGACACAGGGAATGGCTCCCACTGCCAGAGGGCAGGGCTGGATGGGATATTGGGCAGGAATTGTTCCCTGGCAGGGTGGGCAGGCCCTGGCACAGGGTGCCCAGAGCAGCTGTGGCTGCCCCTGGATCCCTGGCAGTGCCCAAGGCCAGGCTGGACACTGGGGCTGGAGCAGCCTGGGACAGTGGGAGGGGTCCCTGCCGTGGCAGGGGTGCGACTGGATGAGCGATAAGGTGCCTTCCAACCAAAGCAGTCTGGGGCTGTTTGATGTCCCCGTTCCTCTCTCTTCTCTCCGGTATGAGACGCTGCGGGCCCGGCTGTCCGGGGCTCTGCCCCCGGCCTGGTCCCGCTGCCCCCGCCCCGCGGCCCGGCCTGGCCAGTGACGCCTCACGGGGCCGAGCTTCCGCTCCTCGCAGCGCACACCCAGAGTCGGGGCCGTTTCTGTTGAGATGCTGCTTCTCTCAGCCATTGTTTCACCTTTCCTGCTTGTTCCCTTAACAACCACTTCTGCTCCAGCCCCGTGGCTTCTGCCCCACCTCCCCCCAGGCACGCAGCATCCCCAGGGAGCAATGCCATTATCTTCCCCTCGCCGCCGATGGCGTCAATATTATTCTTCATTTGTCTGCTCTAAGAATACAGAAAGGCTGTTGGGATATTTGTACTGCTGTGAATGCCAATCTTGTCAGCCCGAGTCCTTTAGGGATCCGGTTGCTTTCCAGTTTCTCTGCTCTCAGCCCGTGGTTCTCTCCGGAGCTGTGGTGTGTGCAGGCTGTGCTGCTCCATCTTGTGCTGCATTTCAGGCACAGTGAGAGTGCTCTTGTGCTCGGGCTTGTTCACAGATGTGCTGCTGTCCCAGGGCTGGGCTGTGAATGAGGAGCCAGGGATTGTAGCTTTCTTCTAGCAAGGCATTGAGCTGGGCTTTCATGCTGAAGAATTGTTTTTTAGGGATGCTGTTTTTTCTGCACAATAATTTATGGCACTGTACAATAAAAACAGTATTTAGATTTGTAATGCAAGGAGCCTAAACTGAGGAAATGCCAGAGCTAAGGATGCCTGCACACCACTAACCTACCACAATGTGGGTGTGAGTTGACAGGCTTTAATTACATGACCACATACCAACCTTTTTCCCCCAAGAACTGATGCTTTTCCCAGTGTTGAAGATGGATGTGCTCTGGAGTGGGGAGTTAAGAAAGCTCTTGTCTGTCACAGCTGTGCCTCACTTGTCACCCCAGGCAGGGGATGCAGAGGGCATGGAGCCATGTAATCCAGGAGGAAAGGGAATTCTGTGTTCTACAAAAACCTGACTTCTATTCTGAATTCCTCCATAGAGGTCTCAGACAGAAGCAGCTGCTTGGAAGCTGAGTACACTTAGACCGATGTTCAGAGTTTCAATTAAATTGTCCCTGAAAAGAAAAAGTGAAGGGATTTGTGGAATAGAGTAAGGGTAGTGTCAGGGAGTAGGAATGGTGAAGGAGAGCTGTGATGGGGGGATCTTCTTTAGGGAGGAAAGAGCCACATAAGTAGTTTATAACCTGTAGAACAACCTCAGTGAATAGAGGGGGAGGTTTAAATGACACAAAATCTCTCCTTCAGCTCCATTACCTAAAATGTACTGCTCTGCCTAAAATCTTTCATAATTTTTCCCACCAGCCTTGTTGGGGTAGTTTAGTGAGAGCTACTCAATGACAAACATGGAGCAACACAGCTCTACCAGTATCTCTTGGGTATATATTAAGCTGAGTGCTTCACAAAATAAGAAATAACTGCCTGATCCTGGGAGCTGAAGGTGTGCGTGTGCCTCGTGGCAGTGGAAGTGCCTTGTCTCCCTCAGTGTTTCAGTTTGCCATGTAACACTACCAGGTACACTCCCAGTCCATGGCTTTCAGTCTCAGTCTGGTGTGTTTTGGTGCATCTCCCTCTGTTCTGAAGGTGGCAGTACTTGTGAAGAAAGTTTCAATTTAACAATTCAGGTGTAATTCTGCAGAATTGTACTTGTTCTTCATCTGATTTCATTCCTCACAGAAAGCTCCAAATGAACATACTGGTTCTATTTTCAAGAAAAATTATCTTCCCTTCCCTTCCCTTCCCTTCCCTTCCCTTCCCTTCCCTTCCCTTCCCTTCCCTTCCCTTCCCTTCCCTTCCCTTCCCTTCCCTTCCCTTCCCTTCCCTTCCCTTCCCTTCCCTTCCCTTCCCCCTTCCCTTCCTTCCCTTCCCTTCCCTTCCCTTCCTTCCCTTCCTTCCCTTCCCTTCCTTCCCTTCCTTCCCTTCCCTTCCCTTCCTTCCCTTCCCTTCCCTTCCCTTCCCTTCCCTTCCCTTCCTTCCCTTCCCTTCCCCCTTCCCTTCCCTTCCCTTAAACTTCCCTGAAACTTCCTTCCTGAAACTTCCCTGAAACTTCCCTGAAACTTCCCTGAAACTTCCCTTCCTGAAACTTCCCTTCCCTTCCCTGAAACTTCCCTTCCTGAAACTTCCCTGAAACTTCCCCCTGAAACTTCCTGAAACTTCCTGAAACTTCCTTCCTGAAACTTCCCTTCCCTGAAACTTCCTGAAACTTCCTGAAACTTCCTGAAACTTCCCTTCCTTCCTGAAACTTCCCTTCCCTGAAACTTCCCTTCCCTTCCTGAAACTTCCCTGAAACTTCCCTGAAACTTCCCTTCCCTGAAACTTCCCTCCCTGAAACTTCCCTTCCCTTCCCTGAAACTTCCCTTCCCTGAAACTTCCCTTCCCTGAAACTTCCCTTCCCTGAAACTTCCCTGAAACTTCCCTTCCCTGAAACTTCCCTTCCCATTTTTCTTTTCCTTTTTTATCCTAATGGTATTCCCAACACCACTGCCATTCCTGTATCTCAAGGCAGGAACACTGACAGATGAGCAGGGCAGTCCCACTGCTGGTGGTATGAGCCGTGAGCCAGCTCCGAGCTATGGCTCTATTCAGCCTGGAGGTTCCTTCCTGTGTGTAATACTTTATTATATTACATTTTCAGCAAGACTGTTACAGTCTATCCTCCTTTGTCCCACGAAATCTCTTTGCTCCACCGTGAATCCCACAGCACCAAAAGTAGAGAGACTTTTCTTTTGGTGATGAACAGCAGCTTGTTGTAATCTTTAAATTCAAATCCTCTTCTGTCCAAAACATGTTCTTGCTGAAGCTTGGGCAGTTTGAAAAAAAAAAAAAAGAGCAATTTACTTTTAATTTTTGTCTTACTAAGCCTGATTATTGTTTTAATTATCCATTGTTATTGTTTGTGACCTTCGACTAGAATTGTTCAGTATGAGTTTAGAAAGATTCCTGCTTTTATGTGTAGAGGGTGTGACTGGGAGGAAATGTTTGTTCAGATGGGTGGAACCACTTATCTTTCTTGTGCTTGCTTTGTGGGACATTCATCTTCAGTGAATGCTGCAGGATCACTTACTGAACTGTTTATCCTTCTCCAGAAAGAAAATGGTATTTGAGATTTAGCAGATTGAGCTGTCTGTTCCTCTAAAGCCCCCAGGTGATGCTGTTTACTGGAGTGGAGTGCTTGAATGACACAGATGCTTCAGTGCCCAACTTGTAGCATTTAGGAAGAGAAGGGATCATAGAGCCATGGAATGGTTTGGGTTAGAAGGGACCTTGCAGCCCATCCAGTGGCACTCCTGCCATGGCAGGGACCCCTCCCACTGTCCCAGGCTGCTCCAGCCCCAGTGTCCAGCCTGGCCTTGGGCACTGCCAGGGATCCAGGGGCAGCCACAGCTGCTCTGGGCACCCTGTGCCAGGGCCTGCCCACCCTGCCAGGGAACAATTCCTGCCCAATATCCCATCCAGCCCTGCCCTCTGGCAGTGGGAGCCATCCCCTGTGTCCTGTCTGTCCATCCCTTGTCCCCAGTCCCTCTCCAGCTCTCCTGGAGCCCCTCTAGGCCCTGGAGGGGGCTCTGAGGTCTCCATGGATCCTTCTGTTCTCCAGACCTAAATACCCCCAACACTCCCAGGCTGGCTCTTTAAGAGACACCAGAAGAAGCTGGAGGGGAGAGACTGGGAAAGCCTAAACTCCAGAGAAGCTTCCCTCTGGAATCAAAATCTTTTACATTTTGGGTTGTGCAATACAACCATGAGGCAGGAACTGAATGAGCCTTCATGAATGAACTATTAAAATTGTCCCTCCCTAATTTGTAGTTGGTGCATTTCTGGTTTGTGTCTGGAGGAGTCAGGAGTTGATGGAGTGCTGGAAAGCCAACACTGCCACTTTGGAGTCCCTGCCTCCAGTAACTGGTGGACCCACTGCCTTGGCTTTGATAAACAGGCAGTTCAGTTGCTCCATGTTGCAGACCTCACGTCCTAATTTAAATGCTTTTTTAAAAGCTCTGGTTCAGTGTTTCATTTCTCATGGCTTTGCTGTAGGAGGCATGAGAGCACTGCACTGTTTGAGCTGCACCAGCCATGGAAAGCAGCAAAGCAAAGCACTCTTGGTTGTGAAGGAATTCCATGAGGCCCACTGGGGATCAGAGATTGGAGGTCTATGGCTGAGGAACAATTATTCCAGAGAGCTTTGGAAGTGTGCAGCTTTACCTCTGTGCTACAGAGCTGTGGGTCAGCAAGGGAAGGATTTTCAAAGAGGTCCTTTGCCTGATGTTGGTATTTCGTGTATACACCTTGGAAGTGTCTGATAGCTGAGGTTATGTCTTCAGCCTTTTCAGTAAGGAGAACTATACAGATACACGTTTTTAATGTGCACCTACTAAGTTTCTCAATATTAAGTGCCATTAAATTTTTAAAAAACAGTTGCAAATAGTTTTATATTTTAGTTAATATTTACATTTTATTTGTTTAGGGCAGGGAAGAAGCAAATATGCAGAGGGTTGACTTTTAAAAAATATTTATTAAAAATAATTATATTACTTGATATACACATTAGATGTTTATTATTTATTTAGAAGTAACCAGTTAAAATAATTTATCTGATCAAAATAATGGTAATAAAGGCAGTAAAGCTGTCAGCTGCAGAAACCACTGTGTCATTTCAGACCATGCACATTTGGGAACAGGTTCATGTTTCGGCTTCTTAAAACCATTACCTCCCGTTTTAATGAGCAGCATGCTTGTTGGAAATGAACTGAACCTCCTGGGGGAAACCCAAATGAATAATGTCCCACTTTTCATTAGAATCTCATTAGTTTTGCAGTTATGAGGTATAAATCAAAAAGCATAAGCGAAACCAGCAGTCCCCTAAACACAGAGCTGTTCAGATTGCTGCTAATGAATGTCTGGCTCCTTTACTTTATGTCAGCCTGTGCTTGGAATTCAGCAGAGTACCGGGGGGGTTTTAGGCTCGAACTGGTTAGTATAGGTAATTCCTATTCACATGGATGTGAAAAGGTGGGAATTCTGCTGCCAGTGCATTCCTGGAACTTTGCATCTGCAGCCTCTCAGGCACGTTTGACTTGGCCTGGGGAAGATGCAGTTTTAAAGAATTTCTGCCACAATTGTAAAAAACATCTTTTAAAAGGCTTAATTGAAACTTTTGTCTTGAATGTCTTTTGCAACACAGCAATTTTAATTTTAGTGAAATATGGACATTGTGAAATGACAGGGATCTGAAAATGGGCATGAAAATAAAGGAAACTTTCAATGTGTTTCCATCACACCATTTTTGCAAGCTTATGTTAAACCAGATCATCTCAGATCAGCAGGCATGGGGGTTCATGTAACTGGCTGAGGTGTCCATTCCTTTGCATTCCATGGGGTTCGGTCTTCCCTGCATATTTGGCAAATCTGGATTACTAAGCCTTCTTTTCCTGCTGTGTTTTCTAAGCCGTTTGGAAGCAGGAGGAGCTCATCATTTTCACTGCAGACCCTGATTTTTGGGGCAGGCTATGAGTCACTGGGCTCATGTGGCAAAGGTGCATCTGTAGGAATAAGGGCCTGGCAATAATACCGTAGATCAGTAGCAACCTTATTTCCCAGCTCCCTGCTTCAGTGGTCTTGAGTGGAAAAAAAAATCTGCTGTAAGAGAAAGATTTGGTTTACTTCCAAGGCTGAGTGTGGTACTGTGTCACCTTCCCATTTCTGCAGCCTTTTTCATTGCCTGGCATGGGCCAGACCCCTTCTGAAATTACAAATGCAGGAACAGGCTGCACTCTGAGGCAGGTAGAGCACAGCCCCAGTCAGAGAGCAGCAATCCAAGGGACTGCTGCCTGTGCTGGGGTGAGGAGTGGTGCAGGTGAGAGTCTGTCCTTGGGCTGCTCTGTCTGTCCTGGCTGTAGGTCCCTGTGTCTCCTCACTCACCCCCAGTGCTGTTTGCTGCGTGCTGTTGTTTGCCCAGCCCCAGCCCACGCAGGCAGCTCTGGCCTGTGGAGCCCATCCGTAGCCAGGCCTTTGGGACAAAGCTGCATGTTGGCTTTTTGTGGCTGTGTCTGCTTAACCATATGGCTTTTATGGTAAATATAGGAGAGAATGTGTAGAGCGGTTCAAGGAAAGGAAAATGTCTCTAGTTGAACCAAGTCCTATGGAAAATCCATTCCCATTTCCAGTGTTACAACCAAATGACAACCTGCCTGCATTCACGTAATACTCTACATGTGCCACTGTAGAAAGCAGCACCCTTCATACTAAACATTCACTCCCAGGGCCCAAACAGATTTAATAACTGAGATTGGAGGGCAAATGCAAGTCTGTTCAAACTCTGCTGTAATTTGACACGAACTTTGATTTCCTGCCAGCCTGCAAATGTAGGTCAGGAAAAACAGGTACTTGTTTCTACAACTCTCTAGTGGTTGTGCTAGAACTCACAGGAGTGTTCTGCTGTTCTTTTTTTCTCTTTTGAAAGAAAATTGGATTGATTTATATATCTTTAAATTTAGAAAGGCAAACTGGTCTTTCATTTTTTCCAGAAGTGCTTCATTCTTTCCACAATATGTGTTTGAAAGTCTGAACTCTCTCTTACTTGGAGACTGGGGGAGAAGACGGAAGCGCTCACCACTTTGAAATGTTTTACATTTTTGAAAGCAAAGCAGCACTGGCTGCAGTAGCAAGTAGTGTGAGCCCTTCCCTCCAGAGTGCTCTGGGATGCCATGTGGCCTCATTAACTTGCCTGCTCCAGGAACAGATTGAAAGCTGCTGTTTTCATGGATATTGTTTGAAACTTGGCTGCAGTGATGAGGTGGGGAGGGAGAAAACAAACAAGGGAGAGAGCAAGAAAAAGAGCCTTAAGGTTGATATTGCTATTTTTTTGGTTACAGATAGGGAAAATGTTGCAATTTTGCTAGGATAACATCATTTTGGCTTTGATATATTCCATTTGGGATGTTTGCTTTACGCTTGCTGAGTTTAACTTGGATTGAAATGAGGAACTTGTTCAGATTTGAGCTCTGTGAAGTCTCTCTTGGTGGTAGGTTAAAAATAGAGCAGTTGTGCATTTTTTTTTCCCTGTTGTGGCCTAGACAAGGTGCAAAACGACTTTGCATTATACGTGCTGTCTCCTGGGTTTCATTCCCTCCTGTGCACAGGACACACCACTGTAGTGTCTCCTCTGGAGGAGCTTTAAGCCAACTGGCAGCTTGTCCAAGGTAGGGCTGAGGGAAGATGGGACACCTGCACACGTCCGTGAGTTCCTCAGCAAGGTGTGCACATGGATGGAGTTTGTCACTCTGTTCTGTCCCTGGGGATCTGTGATGGGGTGGGGATGTTTCACTCTGCCTTTAGCCAGGAGTGGGGCTTTAGGTTGCCATTGAACCCTGTCTGAAGCATTCTGTGGAGAAGCAAGGCAGGGCATTTTTCCTCAAAGCTGGGCTGTGAGAGGGCATGTTGCTCAGGAGAAGATCAGAGTTGTTCTTGTGCTAAGCCCTTTGTCCTCCCCATTCTCTGCTGAAATGGCACTGTCAGGCACTGCCTGGGGAGTCAGTGGAGGTTTGGGGAATTTGGACAATACAGCCGAGGATGGATTTGACTGTGGAGGACCATAAGCTTTCTGTTACAATCACTAAAAGCCCTGAACTGGAGGGACCCACTGGGATCATCAAGTCCAACTCCTGTCCCTGCAGAGACCCCCCAAAAGTCCTGCCTTGGGCATCCCTGGCAGCCCTGTCCAAACACTTCTGGAGCTCTGGCAGCCTCAGGCCATGACCACTTCACACATTTGATAGGCACTGAAAGGTTTTCACATTTGGATATTTTTCAGCCTTCCCTTCCTACTGCCCCTTCCTCCTCCTCCTTACCCCTCACAGAAACAACAGTTTCCTCCTTAGTCAAACTAGCACATACAGGTGAATGGCCTGAGATCAATGACACCGTGGTCACTAGTTCTGGTCAGTGGGGCACACTGGACAGGAGTGACAGACTGTGCCAGCCTGTGTCCCCAGGGCTTGGGGAGCCTCACCTGGGAGGGAAGGGCTGCCTACCCACCTGCTTTCTGCTTCATTCCTGGGAATGACAGCCCAATGAAGTCTGCGCCTTGTAATAGTCATTAATTTCAGTTTCAGTTTACACTGCATTTTAATTCAAAAATTCAAGTACTGGGTAGTTTGAATTTCTTACAGTAAATTCTTACAGTCTCAGTAGAGACTGCTGTTGTGGTGTAAGTAGGAAAACAGACACGTTGATGAAAGAGGGCTGGGACAGGTAATGGCTTTTGTCCTGGTTATCCCTGGGGTGACAGAGCTGTGCAGCTCTGCTGACAGGGGCCAGCGGAGTGGGCTGTAGGGAAGACATCCCCCACATCAGCAATACAGAGAGGGGAAAGCATTTGGATTTTGCAACCGACTGAAACATTGTCCTCATTTCACATGAGAAAATAGCTGCCCTCTCTAACTGCTGTTGGTGATGACCCATCCACAGACAGCGTTACTGTGAGCTGTTCCCTCGGGTACCGGGGCTGAGCCGTCTCTGAACATGGGACTTGCTGAGCTTCCAGCAGCTGAAGAACAGCTTTTGCTGCTGTACTGTGCAGATGTGAGAGCAAGCCTGGTGCCATCTGACCAAAGCTTTGGTGTTTGCAGACTTTCTTCCCTGGGACCAAGTCAGAGGAGGGTGCCGGCAATGCTTTTGCTGGAGCACCGTTTGTCGTAGATCAATACAGTTTTAACAGGCAGTTCTGTCCAGGAGTCCCTTCTTTTCCCCCCGCTTGTTTGCCCAGCCCTGCCGCAGCCGGGGACTCTCCGATGGCACAGAATCAGATGGATTGTTGGAGTGTCTGAGGCTTCATTGTCCTAAGCTTGGCTTCTGATGCTGCGTGCGGCCGCGACAGATGAGCCCTGGCTTCCCGGCGGGCGGGCAGCGCATCCCCCAGCTGTTTGGGAGCATTCAGGGAGAGAAAAAGGAGAAAGGCAGATTATCCCATTATGTTTACAGGGCATCGGTCACACAAACAATAACTGTCCTCTTTGACAAGAGGATTGTTTAATTAGTTAAGGGTTTGATAAAGAGATGACTGAACATACAGTGCCCTGAAGGCATCTGCCTTTTAGTACAGCAGGCACGTCCTTCCTGCGAGCCCTGGGCTTTTCCTTTCTCCCGAGGAGTACTGGAGGTCTCCGGAGCTCTGTTCCAAGTCTCAGAGCTGCTTACTTTGAGCATATTAAATTGAATTTCTGTTACCTGAGAAGCAGAATTACAATTTAGCTGCCTGTGAGTTAGTTCTGAGCATTCAGAAAGAGGGAGGCAATGTGAGTAATACTTGGAAGTACATATTTTTTCATGTGTGTATTCTGGTATTACTAGTCCTCTTATCTGTTACAGCTTTTCCCTTGCTCCATTCTTCTTAATTTTCAATATGTGACAAGCGTTGCCAGGTTAAATTCCACACTCTGAACTGAACCAGAATGAGAATCTGTGTGAAGAGGTGATTAATTAAGCATAGGCAAATGGATGTGAAGCAGTGGAATTCCAATTGTGTGCAGTGGCTGTGGGTACAGTGTTACACTGGCTTCACCTTGCTTCTGGATTTGACCATGAAATCCAATTTGAAATACAAAGTAATGAGTAGAGAGTGGATTTAACTAGTACATTGCAATGTTGGTGTTAGCATTGATTCTTATCTGTGTAACTCTTCAAAAGCAAGGAGTATACAGAATTTAAATCAATATTCAGTACTTAAGAAAGTATTCCAGCTCAGCCGTGAAATAGTTATGTTTATCATCCTGCTAAACTTGCACTGGTTTGCTTGGGTTTAAATTGGCATCTGCCTTTGTACCCTAATACTCAAATAATTACACAAAACACATTCTGGGTGATAAGAAATAATGTTGTAGAAAATGCAATTTTTAAAATTAAATCTATCTAAAATGTTCTGTTTCTGTATCTTACTTTCAAGCCACTTTGTGTCTGCATTATTTTTTAAGGTTTAAGCCTCCTGTTATTTGTTTTTTTTTCTTGGAGACTTTTCACTCTTTGTAGTGTTCTGTGGCCCCAGCAGAAACCCTGCTGCTTTATCAGAGCATGTGTCATCAGCTGTTTGACCACAGCCAGAGAGGGGCTGGAGGAAGCGTTTTGAATTCACAGGGGGGTTGTGCTTCAGGATTAATGTCCAGCTTTGGGGACAGACTGTCATTGTGGCTTCCAGTTACTGATGTGGCTGTCACCAGCTTCCTCTTTGTGTGCAGAGAGGGGCAGAGTGAGGAGGCTGTGTCGTGTGTCAGCCAGGGACAGCAATGCCCTCGGCAGCCCCAGCAGCAGGGACAGGGATGGAGCTGAGGGAAGCTGAGGGCAGAATTCCTCCCTCTCAGACACTGGGGTTTGTTCTCTTAGTGTTCTTAGTGCTCCTGTCTTAGAGGGCTACAAGTGTGTCTCAACTCTTAGTAAAATAATCTGTGTAAAATAAGCCTTTCTCCAGGTTAATTAAAATGTACAAACATAGCTGCAGCCTGGAACTGTGAAGATGTTATCAGGGCACAGACACTGCTCTTGGGGCCTCTTTTTGCTTGTTCTTTGCCCCTCAGTGTGGGGCTCAGAGGGCCCTGGGGGAGCTGGGCAGGGACTTCACAGCTGACCCCTGCTGCCTGCAAATCTCATGGAAGTTTCTGGAGCCCTGGGTTGGTGCCTCATTGTTGCCCAGAGAGGCTGTGGGCTCCCCATCTCTGGAAGTGTTCTAGGCCAGGCTGGACAGGGCTTGGAGCAACCTGGGATAATGGAAGTATTCCCTGTCCATGGCAGGACTGGAACGAGATGAGCTTTAGGTTTCTTCCAACCCAAGCCATTCCATGATTCTAAATTCCTATTACAGCTTCCTAGGGTGATGCACAGCATTCTATAAGATGTTCTTCCTCCCAGTAAATACAAATAGCCTTTAATTTCTGTCAATGAGCAGCTTTCCTCTTGCTGCACCTCTGTGGTGTCTCTGGTTCAGGTGACTGCTGCCCCAGGCTGCTTCTCTCTTCCTGTTTTCCACAGACTTAAGCTAAAAGAGGTGGCAAAGGCATCTTGAAAGGAATTCAGGCTGAGTATCTCATCAGCATAGGATGTTGCTTCATGCTGTTGTACCAGCGAAGACCAAGTTCCTCTTTGGTAGGAGTTGTGCCAACTTCACCACCCACACTTTGACAAAGGGTATTGTTTTACCATTTTGAGTGATTAATAATTTTTAGGAGGTTGCAATTTTCCATTTTCAGCATGTTGCCTCTGATTTCCTCTTTGTATCCCAGAGGCTTTGGAGAAGCTGAGGGACACAGTGAGGAATGTGCTTGTGCAACCAGGATTACCTGCACGGAGTGGGGGATGTTGCAGTTCTTCCTAATCCAGCTCTATTTGAGAACCAAGTCAGTGGCTTCCTCAGCCACCAAATAATGTTTTCCTTAATTGCCATCAGGCTGGGAGAAATTTCCTCTCTGAAAATGAGTTTAAATAACAAATTTCCTGCACTTTATTGTTAGCCTGAGAAAAGTCCCTGAAGAGGGACTGCAGTAGCCCAGGGTTATACTGAGCTTGGAGAAAGGATCACCTTCAGAGGTGCAGGTAGGTCATCACTGAATCCAGTGACCTCAAACTAGACAAGGAACATATAGGACAGTGACAAGCAGCAGTGCTGGATCTTTTCAGCTTGTGCCTTTCCTGTTTCTTGCCCTCTTTTCTGGGATCTCCCTTCATGGTGCAGGGAGAGCTGTGCTGGGGCTTCCTGCCCCGCTCTCTGCTGCACCTGTGGCATGGAATACAGACAGAAGAGACATTGCTCTGCTGCTCACATTCATACAGGTGTCAAAGCTTCCCTGACAGCAAGTGGCCATGAAAGAGATGCAGGGTGAGCAGTGAGGAGCCAAGGACATGCAGCAGGACACTCTCGTGGTGTGGCTTCAGCCAGAGCACCAGCACTGCTGCTGTCACATCCTTGGGATGGCCCTGTGCACCATGCAGCCTGCTGGGGGCTTAGGGAAGAACCCAAGGAGCTGACACACAGCTGAGGTGTGCTGATAACAGCACGTGGTATCCTGGTCCTTCAAAGCCCACTACGAGCAGGTGACACCCACATCACCCCAGCAGTGGGGCTGGCTGGGCTGCTGATAGCAGAGGAGACACCAGGGCTCCCTTTGGTTTGCTTTTCAGCCCCTGCAGTTTCTGGTAGGCATCTGCAGACTCCAGTGAGGAGTGAGGCAGGAGAGAACCACAGGGTGAGATCTCTCTCCAGTGGTTCCTTTGATCAAGTGAGGACTTGTGTGTTTGTCGTGCTTTGCAGCAGAGGTGCTCATGGCTTTGTGGCAGAACAGAGCAGACACAAACTATCTTGATGGAGCTGACTTGCTGTGCTGTGAACAAATGAATTAGATTAGAGCATCCCAGAGCAGACATGGTATTTCATGTCCAAATGCAAAGGGCAGGAATCCCAGTCTTGCCAGCTGTTGCCCACAGTTTTGCTGTTTCACTTTGAATTTGTTGCCAGTTGTTCAGATGCCAAATAATTTGGCAGCCAAAAATCAGATATCCCCTGCCCATGCCTAAAGGAGAATAATATGTTGGTTCTGACATTTGTATTATTTTATGGGTTGATTCATCACTACTTAAAGGTTTTTCAAAAGGTGGTTAAAACTATGCATAAATTGTAGTACTTTCTGAAAAATTAGAGCATGATCATTGCAACTCTAACTACAGCTAATAAATCATGCTGAGAAAACACATGCCTTTCAGGTAAATAATGTTTGTGGATGTGGAACAGTCCAAAAGCAAGGCAAGACCACATTTTTCTCAACTTCTGAAGACAGTGGTGGAGACGTCTGTATCTACTGAGGTCTCCTGATCTGAGCAGATGTTTCACAGTGGCTGTGCATGTCGCCTCTCAAAACACTTGTGAAAATTAACCTGAACCTTTGAACTGGAGAGCTCTGTTCTCCAGTCTGACCCAAGTGTTGGGGGTGAGGCAGGAGGAGGCTGCAGGGTAAAGTCTTTGCTTTAAGGAGAACCAAAGGGTGAGGAGAAGGCTGCTGGAGACCCATCTACCAGACATGTGGAAAAACCTGGCTCCCTAGCCAGGAGTTTCAGGAGTGGTTTCTTTGTGCTGGCCTTCCAGGAATGCTGCCAGGAGAACAAAACTTCAACTTCAAGACTCTCCTTATTTACAGTACCATCTTCTACAAACCTGGTTACAAACCAACATCCCTTGTAAAAGCCATTTATGCCACCAAAGGTGACCTTGCTAATCCCACTCGTGGCTTAATCAATCACTGCATTCAGAACCTGCATCCCTACCCCTTTACCTCCTGAGAAGATATCTAAATCTGAGCTTAGAAGGTCTCTAAGCTTGTTCAGGATGTAAAGTGTGAGGAGCAACTACCCATGAAAGAATTTTGAAAGCAATTTATTTTCAGGCATGGTGGAGATAAAACTGATGTGGTTTGGGAAGAGATAAAAAGTCAGTGCGCAGTGTGTGATGAATAATGTGACTTGTCTTTGTCCTGACCTTGTGGGATTGGACCCTATTCCTGCACTCCAGCAGAATGTTGTTTCTCTGTGGATGTCAGTGTGAGGAAGTGTACAAGGAGAGTGTGGTGCAGGTACTGGCTTTGTGCTTGACAAAGACTTACTTGAATTTGATAAGCAGCCTTTATTGACCTCGAGGTCATCTGGTGATGACAGTGAAATTAAAGTTTCTCAGAAAGAACGAGCAGTAATGGGGACATTGCACAGGTGTCAGTCCCTCAGGTGCCAGCGGGTGGGATTGCCCAGGACACAGCTCTTTCTAGAGGCTGGGGAAACAAAGTGCATTGTAAGGCATGATCTTGTAACCAGAGCTACTGGTCAAGGTCTCAGACCAGCAATCAGTCATCCCTTAATTTATATTCCAAGTAGCAGTCAGGATCTTCAGCCGCAACAAAGCCACTGTCTCCTCCAGCTGTTCAGCCATCACCAGATGTTGCAGCTGATCTGTGCTGCAGCTCCTGCCTCTCCACCCTCCCTGTCCTCCAGCGTTCCTCTCCTTGCTGCCATCAACCACAAGGATACTCCCTGCAGGACAGGGGAGGACTCATGGCCAGTGATGTGGGCAAAAGGCAAACAGAAATTAAGAGGCAAAACTTACTAAAACAAGTAGCTGCTCATTGTTGACCCAGTATATCAGATCTTGGAGAGATAAAATTCGGAAGGAGATCTGAGTTAAAAATGAAAAGAACCTGGAAATTAAAATGCCAATAGCTTGTGGAACTTCTGAGGTGTGGCATGGTTTCCAAGGTGCAGTTGCAGTGTCTCTGGGAGAAGCAGAGGAGCTGCCCGTGCCCTGAGGGGGGCTGGGACCTGTGCAGGCTGCAGGGCTGCTGGCTCCGCTCCGGCTGCTGAGGAACTCCCAGCCAGGGCGGAAGATGAGGAGCTGCAGACAGTTGGGATCTGGGGGATTTGCTAGTAACAGGGAGAACAGAGGAAATGGTGATTTGAGAGGAAATCCTTGGATTATTCTGCTTTAATTCATGGTTAGACATGGGCTGGAGTGAAAGTGATCAAGGAGAAATGCACGCAGTGGGGCTTCAGCTCCTGTGAGTGAATAGAAAAGAAGATCAGGGAGAGAAGCAGATCAAGATGGAGAAAATTGAGCAGATTTCTAAAGTTACTCATCCATCCTGTAAAAGCTTTTTGTTTAGTGTTACATCTACATCTGGAGGTATTCAAGCAAAACCCTGGGGAGAAGAAAAGCTTCAACACTGTTTAAATAAAAAGAAGAAGAAGAAGGGGGGAAAGTATTTTTATTAAAGACAAACCTTCATCCCTCACTTCTTCTGTAAATGCCATGATTCGTGAAATTCTGTTTCACCCAGCAATTTGCTGAGCATGTATCAGTCAGGAGGTGATTGCATTTAGTGCACTTTTACCAACACAGCTGTACCCCC
The DNA here is from genome assembly GCA_030060385.1 of Muscicapa striata striata. Taxonomy (NCBI): domain Eukaryota; kingdom Metazoa; phylum Chordata; class Aves; order Passeriformes; family Muscicapidae; genus Muscicapa; species Muscicapa striata. The sequence goes on along the minus strand of JAREIS010000217.1, from coordinate 752,979 downwards.
AGAACTCTGCAGGGGGATGTGACTGCAGAGCGTCTCTGATTGATCCCTGGGGACAGCCCCCAAGGTGTGGGATTCATCCAGAGCTGAGCTCAGCCCGTGTCCCTGTGTCACTGCTCTGACCCTGCCCAGCAGTTGCACTCAGGCATTCGTGCCTTGCTGTGTGCTAGCCCAGAGCCCAGTGGTTTTGTACAAATCCTTTCATCCACTATTCCCAATAATGTGCCAGAACTGTGAGTTGAGGCCTTGGGCGGGCAGGCACCCAGCCAGCTGTGCTGTCCTGGCAGGGCAAGGTGGGACAAACATCTGGCGACAGGAGGGCTGCAGCTGCTGCAGTCACTGCTGCCAGAGCCTGTCCAGCCAAGCCTTTTAGAAGTGTCAGACTCTGGAGGATGCTTCATGCTTTAAAAAAACCAAAGTGAATATGCTTATGAGAGATAATAAAGCTTCCTCAGCAATCCAGAAGGGGAACGTTCAAACACTCCATCAGAGAGCACTGGACAGATGTTGGTTGTACTGGCTTAACAGTGCTGCCTAAACTTGAAATCCAAGTGCTGGGAAGCAGTCAAAGTGCCTGAAGAACTCACACTGACGCAGCCCTGGCTCTGTTTGGCAAGTGCTGAAGTCCTACACAGAGTCCCCAGCGGAGTTGTGTTCATAGTGTTAACAAAGCTGTTCTAGGAGGGAAAAAAAGCAAGCCAAGTAAGCTCTTCTAATGTGAGAGTTCAAGAGAGACTAAGTTTTCAGCATTTAAAGTAACTCTGCTGGATCTCCTCGTAACAAGAATTTATATGTTACTATTACAATCACCCTGATTATTTGGTCCCCTGACATTTTAAAGTTTTCCAAATTTTTCTATATTACAGTGGTTTTCAGTGGTAGCCAAAACTTGGAATGAAACTTGTGAAGTGTCTTCAACTGAGCTATTTTTCTATTTGCTGAGAATTTTAATTTACACTTTGATTCTGGCAGAAATCCTGCGTTGCCTATTTCCAAAGTTGTTCTTATGTTTTTGGGGTTTTTTTTTTTTTTAAGGTGCTGGTTTGAAGTGAAATGATCCTTTAAGATTCTTTCTCCTGAAGTGCAAACCCTTTGGTAGGTTAAGTACGACCTGCAGGGTTTGAAATAGCACTAGAAAGTGCCAGTCTGTTCACCCTGTGTGCTCTCTGTGCCTTACCCAGGGTGTGCTGTCACCTCCTCACAGCCTTCTCTTCGCTCCAGTACAGAAGAAGCAAGAATCAGAAAAATGCAGACAATAACAAGACTGAAAATCAACCTCCGAAGTTAACACGTCCCAAACTATCAGGTTTCTGTTTCACTGTTGCCTTTACACAGAATTTTTTGTTCTTAGTGTTCATTATTCCCGGGAACCTTCCCATGCAGCACAGCAGGGTCAGGACACTGTGACTTGGCTCAGCAGGGTGTGTGCCACTGGTCACAGTCAGCACCTTGGGGTGTCTCTGTGTGACACGCTGAGGGTTGGACATGTCAAACATGTGACCAAGGTGTGTGTGGTCACCTCCCTGTCTCTGCTCGGTGCCAGGTTGCCCTGTGGAGGGGGTGGCACAGAGCCCCCCTGCCAGGCACAGCTCCGGTTTCCTCTGCCACGGCTGCTGTGCTGTGCTCAGGGACAGGAAGGGGTCACAGCTGCTGTGTGCCACAGGTGGTGTGGGGACTGCTGAGCGAATCTTGCAGTGGTGGGACTGAAAGGGTTAGAAGTTCCCTTCCAGGGATGACTCCCTCAGATGGCTGAGGGGTCCCCTCCCAGGTACAAACCTTTCAGAAATAGAGCAGAGGATCAACGCTGCCTGCAGGGAGCTGGGTAGTGCTGGGAGGTGGGAAGGACAATAAATCCCAGAGGTTTTAGGTAACCCGGGGGGTTTAGGTTAACCCGTGGACAGGAGAGTAGGGCATGTCACTGTGCGGGCTGTGTGCAGTTCCCAGAGCAAACCCGGGGCAGAAGGGCCTGCTGTGAGCAGTGTAATTTTACAGAAATGTCTGAGCAAACAGATAAACTCCGGGTTATTCATGCAGCAAAGGAAGCCCGGCCCCGCGCGGGTTTGTCAGCAGAGGGTGCCAGAGCCCTGCAGCTGCTCCGAGCTCGGAGCGCACCGGGGAGCGCACGGGCAGTGCACGGGGAGCGCACCAGGAGCGCACCGGAGCCCGAGCCCTTGGGGCTGCGGCAAATCCAGAGCCGCTCCAGCGCCAGCACGGCCTTGGCAGTGCTGCCCGGAGCCACCCCAGGTGTGCTGGTTGTGTCCCAGGGTTTGCTTTCCTAGTGGCTGGAGGTGATTGATGGGTAAGAAGAGTGAAGTGAGCAGGGAGAGCTGCATCGTGGAACACTGCAGTCATGCAGGAAGATACATTCTGTAGTATCTAGGGCTTTCTCCAGCGGTTCGGGTTGTACTTATGCCCTTGGTGTCACAACAATTTGCTTATTGATGTTAAGAACTTGGACAGAAATTCCATGAAAATACATTCCTGTCAATGTGGCGAGCTTCACCATGCTGAGAGGATGGCCTTGAAAATCCAACAGACTTTGAAAGACATCTGTTGATGTTTTGTCAGCTGCTTTCCAGTTTTAATGTGCGAGCTAGTGAGGCAGAGGGTGCTCCCTGGAGTAGTATGGCTCTGTTGGCTTCTGCCAGAGTGTTCAGCTTTGGGCCTTCTGCATTTGCAATGAATCTTATTATGGCACAAATAGTGTGAAATTATTAAATTACTCCCATAAATTATCAAAAGTCAATAATAATTTAATAAAAATTCCATTTAAGTGAAGTTATCTCCTTGAAATAAGCTCCAACCAAATGAATTGATACAGGAGGCAGTGCCATGTCCTGTCCCCTTTGCTTTTGCTATGCCAGTGGTCCTGGTTGTGCTGAGCAGCCCTGTCCAGATGGGAGCTCCTGGAGCCCTGCTGGATTCAGAGGTAGCCTGGGGTTCTTCACAGAGGCCTGGGGTCATGGCAGGCACTGGCTGAATGCTGCCTGGTTTGAATTTTCTTTTTTTTTTTTTTTTTTTTTTTTTTTGCTTGTATCAGTGGTTTTTTTCTATATCTTTATCACAGCAAAGTGAAGTTTCTATTTCTGAGTAGTTAAAGATTTATGTGATAAAGGTGTGATAAAGGGAAGTCTTGTAAAATTAGGTGGAACTGCGATTTGCATTTCAGCCTGAGGTACAGAGAAGCTGAGCTTCTTCATCACTTCTGCCCACTTTGAAAGAACATATGCTACAGACACAGCTTGTGAAAGGGCTTGGGAGGCAGGTCATTTGTGACACTGCAGTCTGAGATTCCAGAATTTAAGAAGAGATTTTGACTGGTGTAGCTTAGCTGGGGCATTATGAAGAATGAAATGCTGAGTTTGTAGCTGATTAGAGCTAAATTGAAGCTAAACTGGGTTTGAGTACAGAATCCAAAGTCCATCAAAGCGAATGAAAACACACTGATGGTCTTCAGAGGATGCTGTTATAGGCACTCCTAGGACCACAGCTCCTTCACCCATCTTCTTACTTGTGTGTTTTTCTGGGGTTGAGTCCATCTCACTGGAGACTCAGAGCAATGTGCAGCTTCCTCCTGAGGCACAGCTCTGGTCTCTGCTGGCTGAGACAGGGGCGGGACCCAGGGAACAGCTGGAGCTGGGCCAGGGCAGGCTCAGGCTGGAGCTCAGGGAAAGGTTCTTCCCTCCCCCACAGGTGCTGGCACTGCCCAGGCTCAGGCTGGAGCTCAGGGCAAGGTTCTTCCCTCCCCCAGAGGTGCTGGCACTGCCCAGGCTCAGGCTGGAGCTCAGGGAAAGGTTCTTCCCTCCCCCAGAGGTGCTGGCACTGCCCAGGCTCAGGCTGGAGCTCAGGGAAAGGTTCTTCCCTCCCCCAGAGGTGCTGGCACTGCCCAGGCTCCCCAGGCAATGGGCACGGCCCCGAGGCTGCCAGAGCTCCAGGAGCGTTTGGACAGCGCTGCCAGGGATGGACAGGCTGCGATTGTTGGGGGGTCTGGGCAGGGACAGGGGCTGCACTGGGGGATCCTGGTGGGTCCCTTTCTGCTCAGGGGATTCTGTGATTCTGTGATGTCTTTTGCTGTGTGTGCCTCTATGTTCTGTAACACCGAAGCAATAAAAGGAAGGTTGTAAAAATGTGAAATAGGCTTCAAAATCCCCGTATGGAGAGGCCTACAAATAAGTACTGCTTTGTTTTCTCGTTTCTAAAGATTTAAGTTACTCTCACTTCACATTTTCAAATCTTTGCCATACCCAGGCAGAATAGAAACCTCCTTTTTTGTTTTGGGGACATTTTCTGAGGAAGCATTAGACTTTTTATACAGTCACTTCACCACGTTACAGAGCATTAAGAGAAGCAGCAGCCCAGGCAGAGCTTTCGATGCCAACCAAGAGCTGATCCCATGGAGAGTTAACAGACTGTCAGGAGGGAGACTTGCAGCTTTTCCCAGCATGGCTCAGGAGCACCTTATTCACTCTAGCCCAGCAATGGCCCTGCGTGAACTGAAATCACTCAGAAGGAAACCAGTGAAGAGTCCTCAGTTCCCTGTCTGGCAGTGGCTGTGGCCTCAGCTGTGACTGAGGAAGCAGAATGGGAGCTTTGTTCACACTGTCCCAATCCACCTCAGGGTTGGTTTGCCCCCATGGCAGGTGTGAGCTGCAGGCAGGGCAGGTGTCAGACACTGACCATCCATCCATCCATCCATCCATCCATCCATCCATCCATCCATCCATCCATCATCCATCATCCATCCCTCCTGCCTCAGCACTGTGTTATTCAGGCTGACTGTGTGCGCCCTTACTCATTTGGCTGGGATATAAACATTCCTTCTGGGTACCAGCCTTGAGCTCGACATCACAGTCAAGAGTTCAACAGTGACCACACCTGCTCTGGAGAAAAGCCTGCAGTCCTTGGCAGAGCAGTTTGGCAGCTCTTTGCAGAAGCCTTTATCTTCAGCTGCTCCATGCTGGGTTTTCATACAGGGAATTCTTTGGACCAAGCAGGAGACACGTGTTCCAGGAATTGTCTTCTTGTGGGCCATCACCCACCCCTGCACACTGATCACAGCATCCTGCAGGACTGAGCACATGCAGTTATCTTCTCTCTCTCTGGATTCACTTGATTTAGACCTAATGGAAAAAGCTACAGACTGGATCCTGACCCCAAAAATAGCAGGCAAGGAATGAGAGAATAGCCTTTTGAATGGAGAACAATGGAATTAAATTTCATGTTAATTCCTGAATTACTCTCATATGACATCAAAAAACGAGGCTTGAGGGATTCCAGATTATGTCAAGGTCACAAAAAGCCCTGAGGAGAAACTGTGTCTCCTTTTACTGTTTAAGGGAATTGAAGTGCTTCAAAGTGTCTTCTGGTGTAAACTTCTACTGTAATAGAAGCCCCATCTTGGGGTTTGTTAGAGCTGCTCTAGATCCAGGTGTGACCCCAGGATGCTACTGAGAGGGAGGCTTTGGTTCTCTCTCCCCCAGGAGTCCTCAGATCCTGCTGGAATTCCCATACAATGATTTTTAAAGGGATGTCCTGAAATCCTGTCCAAGCTCTGCCATTTGCCCAAGCCTGTATTTGTTGGTTACTGTGGTGGGGTCCCATGGGACACAACCAGGAAAGCCACTGCTTGTGAATGGGGAAATTCTTCCCCTTTGCCCAACTGCTGAGCAGAGCCAAATTCTTCAGAGTCCTGGACCATGGATCTGCCATTTCACTGGGTTTTTGACAGATCATGGATGAATTACAGCCGTTTTTCTTTTCTAGGAAACCAATGGGTAAAGTGTGTTAGGCTAAAACATATTTGCTCCATTTTTGGTATCTTCCCCTCATACACACCCTGCTTTTGTTTTTATTTTGGAGCTAAGGACCTTAAAGAAAGAAGGACCCTTTGATGTTGAAATTAATTCTGACCCTCTGGATCCACAGCTGCCTGCATTTGGCAGCTTTGCTCCCAAAGGTGACCCTCCCAGGGCCTTCTGAGAATCCAAACCTTTTGAATGGCCCTGAGTGACATACAGCTTGTGCTGAATGTGGGGGAGAGACTTCCAGAGTCACTGTGGAGATCATCTGTGAGAGCAGGAGCTGTTCCTGGGAGACCGTCTGGATGCACTGCTTGTTCTGTGCCATGTCCTGCTCCATGGGGCCTCACTTCCACTGCTCCACAACAAACCCAAGGTGCTGCTGTGCCTCCAGCCAGTACAGGGACTTCAATCACTTGTTATTGCCTCTGTGTTTTTCTAAGCATTTGTGTTCCACCAGCACACTCAGAGTAAGTGCTCTCGAAGGGGAATTTCCTTCCTGATAAACAATCCTGCAGTGTGATTCAGCAGGAAGGATGTGGTGGTTAAGGCACTGGACTGGGATTTGGGAGACAGGGGTTCTGTTCCCAACTCCACCACAGTCAAGATGTGATGATGAGTGGAAGGGCAAGCAAACAAAGAGGAGGAGCTGTGTAGCTTTGGCAAAAACATGCTTTCACATGGCCTGTTTGTCCAGATTGGGGTTAGGTAGGTCTTGGGTTTGCACAGAATCACAGAATCTGCGGAGTTGGAAAGGACCTCAGGATCTTCACCTTGTGCAGGAGTTTTGTTTGGGTACTCACTCAGGTGAAGAGCATTAGGGACTCCTGTTTGTGCAGTTCAAATCTGGAACTCAGCCTATTCCAGGAACCCAGCTGTGTTTTTAACTCCGTGTTGTTTTACCTCCCATGTGCTCTCAGATGCCACTTTCTAGTGCTTCTTGGTTGACTCAATTCAGTTTCCCATTGCATTCTCTGATCTTCAGGCATGTTCCTATGGCTCCTACACCAAGTTGCACATGCATGTAGGTTCTCCACTCTCCTGCTAAATTCAAGGACAACAGACCGCACACAAGATACTCCCTTTCTCACACAGGATGAAGTTTCTACACTTTGACAGTAACTCTGTATTTTCCTTCCAGAAGCAAGAGCTTGGGCTGCATCTCTGAGTTTAGACCTCCAACCTCAGCATCCTGATCTGGTGCTGCCTTTGGGAGGATGAATCAAGACAGTTACTCAAGTGATCAGCCCACGGGTGAGTTTTCATTCAGCATGATTTGCTTTCCATTTATTTTCTTACTGCTATTGGAGGAGAATGCTGAGTCACAAATAAAGCAAAACATGTGAATCAATGCTAAATTGCATGCCATAAAGGTTACTGGATCTTTGAGGTTTCCTGTCCACATCTGGATATCAGCATTCTTAGAATTCTAGTCCAGGTTGAAAATTTTTCTAGCAATTTTTTTTATGAGTTCTCACCAGTTCAGAAGAACACAGGAGTTTTATTACTGTGTTAGACAAATCATCCTGCTTTTTGCCATAATTTAGTTTTCTCATTAATTGCTTTGGTGATTGGTTACCCTCTGCAGTAAGGGAAGATGTGAACACACTATTTTCAGGTATGTCCCATCAAGTCCAAGGGTCAGATTGGATGGACAGGAATTTGTTACTTGTGGCTCAGACCTGCCATAAATTTGCACTCTTCCTCCATCCCCATCTTTGGCTGTGGGAGTTGAGCCTCACTAAGTGCTGCTGGCAGTTTATGCTGGGAGAGGAGGATGCCAGGGGCTGTGCCTGCAGCCTCCCAGGCTCTGCTCAGCCTGGGCTTTTTTGGAAGTGTCAAGGGGCATTCTTAGCTCTGACTTGAGGGCTATTTTTTGACAGTTCCTATTGTTTCCCACTCTTTGTTCATGGCTGAGATCTTTTTTGTCTGAGGCCTTTGTCAGAAATAGAGGCTGTTAGTAGACCTGTCTGCTCACAGGTTTGGGGAGTTTTCTTCTGTTGTCAAGAGTCCTGAGAATTTCTTCCTCCCTTTTATATACTGGCCTGGGCAAACTTGCCCAGACAAATGAGGGGATTGCTGGTATCTCCCCTTGCTGGGCCAGCAGGGAGAGAGGTCCTCAGAGCCACATGGCTGGGGCAGAGCAGTTTGGGTTTCTGAAGATCTGCCTACACTAAAGCCCTTGCCATTGTCCATAGGTTTGAACCTGGGGCTCAAAAATGGAAAATTTTAGAAAAATTCCTGTGGTAGCACGAAATATCTATTATCTAATATTCAGCATGTACTTTTATTACTGTGAACAGGTGATGATGACACATCAGGATGTCATGGAGATTCATGAATCATTCACAGAAGGACCTAGAGGCTGGGATTGGGGAAAAAGACATTCAAGTCTCTGTAACACATCCTAGGTGCTTTTGAGAAATGTCTGGTCAGAATATTCATAGATTGCTCATTGCAGCCTTATTTTTTGTAGGTGTAATAAATATTGTGGTTTGAGTTTAGATCCACTCTTAAAACAGGCACAGGAATGAATCTCTCTCCAGAGGGACACATTTTCAATGTATCGATTATGGACATTTTACACCTCCTGTTGAAGTGCTTAGTCCTAGTTGCCCTTGGAGTTCAGTCCTGGGTTAGGACAGGTGTGATCACTGCTGATTTATATCCTGGCTGAAGATAGGGATCTTCCAATCTGGACCTCCATTTATTCAGCTTCTAGCACCACCTATTGAGTTTTACATTGTTGGTTCATTTCATTCTCTGAGCTATACTTAGAGAGGGAAGGATATTATAATTTTGTGCAAGATTAAAATATTGTTACTGTAATACAGCTGGAAGGGGAGACCTTTTCTCAGGGTGAGAGACAGCCAAGGTTTTTCCCATTCTGTCCTCCCCTTGTATGCAGGAAGGAAGTGCTGGCAAAGGCCCCCTCAGCTTCCTGATGGCTCAGGAACATTTCCAGACACAGCCCTCTCCACCATCCATCACCAGCCCGGCCAAACAATCACAGAGCGTGAGGGGAAAACACCCGGGTGGGATAAACAGCAGGAGCAGAGGCTGGGAGCAGAGCCCTGGGGCCCAGCACCAGCCAGCCTGCTCTGGCAGCAGGCACTGCACATTTGCTGCCCTCCCCTTTATCATTAACTATCTTAATAATCAAAGTTGTCCTTCGAAGAAGCATCTCAACAAATGAGAAAGGAGGAAAGGAGGCACAGGGCGGATGTTTGCTGAGGAACTGCTGTGCTGGCTGGTGGTGGCCCAGGACGTGCTGGGGATGCTCTGGGGTGCAGGGCACCCCACGTAATGTGTGGGTCACTGTGGTTGCTGGGACAGAGGCAGAGCTTTCTGTAAGCTCTTCAGGGCAGTGCTGAGGCAAAGCTGTTTGTGATGCCCTAAAGAAGGAGGAACCAAGTCAGGTGGGGGCCTCACCTTTGACTGGATCACCTTTGCTGAACAGTATTCTCGCCAAGAAGAGGCTCAGAGCTGAACTGGGATCTTTTTCCCTGTATCTCTGCTTTTGTTTAAATGCTGCATTACAATATTTGGGTCATATTTTCAGATTTGTCTACTCTGTAACCTATTTTTAACCATTTCTTAAACCAACTATTTGTGTTAATATTTTTCAGTATGGCTTTAGGATCCTCACAAACCTTGAGCTGGGAATTCCTCCCTGCAAGTACCTGAAGTGAGGTTGTAGTGAGATGGTGGTTTGGTCTCTTTTGCCCTGTGCCAGGGGATAGGACAAAAGGAAATGGCATTAGTTGCAACAGGGGAGGTTTAGATTAAATATTAGAGAATTTTTTTTCACTGAAGGAGTGGTCAAGCTCTGTGCTGACTACCTGCAGGAGCACCTTCTCTTCCGAGTCAGATGTTCCTTTCTGGGGTTCTTTCATTCGTTCTCCTCTGTTTCACATTTTTATTGTCTGGGCTTGCAGCAGGCATGGAGTGGGCAGTAAGCTCCTTAAATCCTTTACAACACTGCAGGACAGAAATAATTTTTTATTTAAGGTCTTTAAAGAATGCAGAGTTATGGAACCCTCATTTTAAAGCTGAATGTACTTCTGCAGTACTAACACTTATATTTAAATCTATCAGAAATGCACATAAGCAACAACAAGTGAAAAAGAAAATAAGATAAGAAGTTACTGGGTTGGGATAGATAATAAACAGCAGCCCTGGCTGCATGGTTATGAAAACATTAATCCCAAAAATTTACCCATCTGGCCTAGAGCTAGAGAACGCAGGTTTCCCCATGCTCAGTGCTTAGTGTAGATGCTGGAAGTTGAAGCTGTCAACTTTAAAATAAAAAAAGCCAAACTTAGCAACCTGGTTTCAGGTCCTGCTGCAGCCCCCCAGTCCCCAGACTGGTGGGGGCATTTGGTACTCTCATTTCCCTGTTTGGGAGAGCATTAATCTTCCCCTTATGGAGCTGTGTGACTGTACACAGGAAAGTGCTCACATTAACAGCATGCAGCATTTTTAAATTTCCATCTAGAAAATAATTGACTGTGTTTTTGCTTGTCCTGGGCATCCTGTTTGGAAGGAGGCACCACTCGAGTGCTCATGGATGTGATTCTGCTCAGGTCCTTCATGCACTGTTATTTCATTAATCTAATGATGCACTGTGACACAAAGGGTTAAAGAAGAGACAGGATTGTTACTTGTTGGCTGTGTCCCATGAAGTCCAAGAATGCCAGCTGGAGATGAACCCAGGAGCAGTGAGGGGAACGTGGGACACTGGAACAGGACCGGATCTGCTGCAGGTGCTGGGAGAGGCTGCGGGCACCCAGGGGTTTGTTTCAGGACACTGGGCTGGGAGCACTGGCAGTTCTCAAAGGAGAGAGAGCAGGAAGGGATTGCCAGCCTGTCCCAACACGTGACTGTTGTGGTCTTGGCTCAAGGGAAGGCCTTGGGACTGCCAGAGTCTTGGAAAAGACTAAGAAATAGGCCTGTGATAGTAAGTGCTCTTTGCCCAGGGATACAAAAACACCATGTGCTTGGGAAGAATGATATTTAGGTTGGATATGTGGTCATACAGCAGAAACTGATGGATAATGAAGGAGTTTTCCAGGAATTGCCTGCTGGTCTCTACATTCCTCTTTGCAAAAAGGCATGGAGTATAACAGCTGCTTCCACCCACTCTGGTTCTTCCACATAAATCTAGAGTGAAGAAAAGTGTCAAGTTCAATCCAACTGTCCCAAATACCTTCCCAAACCCTAGCAAGGTTCAGGTAGCAAGCCTTGGTGGAAGAACATCCTGTGAAATCAAACAAGCACTAGTTATGAGAGAGACAGGAGGTGACACTGTCCTGCAGCCAGGACCATGGTGCTGCCTCTTGGTGCCTGGTACCGTGCAGTGCCCTGGGAGGCTGCAGGACTCCCTGCATCCTTCTTGTCCTGCTGCACAGCCCTGGCTCCCTGGGCAGATGTGCTGTGTGCTCTGGGGGAGCAGGGCTGCCTGCAGCACGTAGGCACAGCTCTCCAGGCCAGGTGTTGGGAGCACAGCCCTGCCCGTGTGAGTGGGGAGAGAGGGAGGGACAGCTCTGCCGCAGCAGGGACTCGTTTGTGCTGCAGTGGGAACTGGGAGCAGTGGACATGTCCTGCTCAGAGGCTGTAGCAGGGTTTGCTGTGTGTGATTGTGCCTTCTTTTAAATTAAACTATTTTGCAAGCACTTCCTTCCTGCATTTCTCAGAAGGAGGGAGGGGGGTGTGCAAAGAATGTTGAACTGCCTTTGACGGAGGAGGAAAACTGAAGAAAACAAGAGATGCAATCCTAACTACTGACCTTTTACTTGAGCTTGGTGATGTTTTTCAGCAGCAAAGCCTCTGGGGAGTAACAGCATCCTCCTTGCTATTGTGCTGCCTGCCCAAAAAGGGGGCTAAAGTTCAGCTTTTATGATGTTCTCACTCTGGGCTTGTGGGAAAAAGGCCACATTCCCTTTCTTAGGTCATACGAGTGCAAGAGATGACAGAGTCCTACAGTCTAACCCCAGGGCAGGAGGCCAGTGCAGAATGGGATTGGGATAGACAGCTTGGTAAATACACCGCCAGCTTTTTCTCCTTATGGAGAGTCACAGCAGGTGGGAGGGCAATTTACATTGTTCAATTAAAAGGCACTGATTTATTTCATGTTGGTATGTTATTGTTTCATAAGAGCACATGGGTTGCCATTACTTGTGATGGACTCTTGCACTTTATTGTTAAATCCTCCTTTTCCACTTTGGTCAACAGTTACTGGAAATGAACGTTATCTACCAGGACAAAAACAAGAGGCAAATAAGCATAAAACAAAATCCCAACCTCCTCCCCAGCAAACCAGAGAATTTCAGGGAACCCTTCATAGTTTTAAGGACTGGGATTATTGCAGTGGATGTTTCCAAATGGTGCTCCTTGACTCTCAAACTGTTTGTTTCCTGTACCTGGGGGCTGGAGAGACATCAGTTCCATTGCTCACGGGTCCTGATCAGGCTCTGTGTCTCTGAGCTGCCACCTGCTCTGACTTTCCCCCTTCTCTCAGCCACATCTGGTGTTTCTCTCCACTGAGCTTTCCTTCAGCCTTGTTGAGGTGTTGTTCAACAGACACTGAGCTGGTGTTTCCACATGGTGTAATCCTGGCTGTGCTATGCTTTCTGAAATGGAGCAGAGTCTGGGAGCAGAGGAGGTGGCTCTCCCTGGAAAGGCTGCCTATCGCAAGGATAAATCCTGTTCTAAAATTATGGATACTGTTTTAAAGTTTCTATAAGACATAATTTTTAAAAAACAAATCTGGATGATGCTGACATCCTCCTGTGCATTGACATCCTTTTGCAGTGCTGGTGACTCTGCTCCAGGGGCTCGGGTTGCTGATCACCTCACGGCCCCCCAGGAGTGGCAAGCCGAGAAATCCTGTCCTGGGGCTGATGTGTGAGTTTGCCTTCATCTGGAATCTTGTCTTCTGCATGGCAGAGCACATAAAACCCCAGCACCTGTCAGGTCACTAAAGGATAGGTGTGTGATGTGCACACCTGATGTGCAGTCAGTACTGTGAATTCTGTGTGAAAAGGAAATATGTGTATTCTGGCAGAATGGAGCAAGTGGAAGTGCTGACTGATCAAACAGCTGAATCATAGCTGCAAGAGAAAGGCCTTGCTCCTGCCCTTCTCTCTCATGCCCTTGCACCCAGTTCTGGCACATAAGTCACCTCTTTGCTCCTGTGCTGGTACCTTGGAGCCTTCACTGAGTTGCTTCAATTCCCTGGCCTAGCAAGAGCAGATACGTGTTTTGACCAAGTTCATTTTCTGTGCAGGTGAAGCAGAGGGGCAGCTCTCATCTCTGCTCTCTGTAACAGGCACAGAACCCAGGGAACAGCTGGGGCTGGGCCAGGGCAGGCTCAGGCTGGAGCTCAGGGAAAGGTTCTTCCCTCCCCCAGAGGTGCTCCCCCAGAGGCTGGAGCTGGCAGAGGTGCTGGCCCAGGCTCAGGCTGGAGCTCAGGGAAAGGTTCTTCCCTCCCCCAGAGGTGCTGGCACTGCCCAGGCTCAGGCTGGAGCTCAGGGAAAGGTCCTTCCCTCCCCCAGAGGTGCTGGCACTGCCCAGGCTCCCCAGGCAATGGGCACAGCCCCGAGGCTGCCAGAGCTCCAGGAGTGTTTGGACAGCGCTGCCAGGGATGGACAGGCTGCGATTGTTGGGGGGTCTGGGCAGGGACAGGGGTGTCTGTGTCTGGGCCAGGGGCTGCACTGAATGATCCTGGTGGGTCCCTTCAGCTATGGGGATTCAGTGGTTCTAATGAGAATGACTCGCTTTGCTTTTGGACAGCTCATATCTTAAGTAGAATGTCCTGGCACCAGCCAAGTGGTGGAATACAGCTAGGTGTTCATTCAAAGTGCTTGAGGAAATGTGCACACACCAAGCCCACCTTTTGGCTGTTTTAGGGGCACAGATGGGTTGGTGTTCCCTCCTTAGTGGGCTACCCCACCCTGTGGCACGGTGGGTTGTGTGTCTGTGGCCAGGGGGAGGCAGCTCACCCATCTTGTTATTTTTGATTTGGTCTTTGACATTGAGCCTTCCCTTTGTAGTGGCCTCCAGTGACTGACCCTCACATATGGCAAACACAAATATCCAGTTACCTGACGGTGCAGGCAGATGCGTGAGTTCTGAAGGAGAGAAAGGAGGTGCTTGGAGTCTGTGAACCCTCTGGCATTTCTGGTTATCACAGTGAGGGTGGAAGGAAGTTAATGCTGTGAAAACAGGCCTGAAGATGAAGGAGGTTTGCCACAGACAAGGGATTTGTACCTGTGATGTGAAGCCCAGGGCAGTGGCATTCAGATAACACCTGAAGTGTGTCTGGTCAAGGCAAGATCACGGCCCCTGAAGATGACTTAATATTTCTCTTTCTGGCTCACAAGTGTTGATTTTCATATCTGCAAGGACTTGCCCCTGGCACCTTGTGGTGCTGTGTAGTGCAGATCTGGCCATACACTCCTGCCCCACTGTTCCCCTCCTCCCTCATCCAGCACTGAGTGGTTCTGGTGGCTGTGGAAGATCCACCATCCCTGCTGGCCCCCTGGGAGTTGCCCATTTCACAGAGCTGTAGGCTTTGGCTCTTCACATTGCTCATTTAACCTTACTTAATTTTGGCTAATCTGAGAACGGATCTCTTTTCATTTTCTGCTGGATGCACTTTGCACTGAGCTATACAGACATTGGGAGGGAGAAGAATTTGTCTAAATTGTTTGTTTTTCCTTGGGAAAAAAGAAATGGAGATTTATTACCAGTTTGCCCTCCCCAGGGCTCTCCCTCAGCAAAGTCCTGCTTTGGTGGCAGAGGTTTGCAGCAAGCTATTGGCGATTCAGCACAACAAAAGTTCACACAGTTCAGAGCTCCAATGATTACAGAGGAGCTTTTCTTGGGATTTTTAAAATGTCCTAGACACAATTAAAAGAATTTCTCAGCAAGGAGAGTGCAAGCTGGGGACTCTCCAGCAGATGTAATCACTCAAGGAAAACTTTGTTTGGCTTGGCTGGGCCCTGCCTTCGTTCGGTGCTCTTTCATCCCACCACCAGGCTTTATGTCAGTCTTTGCAGTGTGTGTCTGTCTTTCCCTCTTTCCATCTGCCCCACATTCCACTGCAGGCTGAATGGGACAGCCTTAACCTGGCTACTTCCAAGACAAACAGCGAGTCAGATGGAAAAAAGGGGGCCCTTGGCTGTCAGGAGGCTCCGTGGTCACTCACTTCCTAGAGTTAAAGGCTGGGAGTTGATCTGTAAGCCAGCCAAGCCAGAGACAATGATTGAGTTCCCATTTTGTTCCTTTGATACTGTCTTAAATATGTGCAATGACTGGGAAAACAAAATTTGCATAAAGTAGAAATCCACTTTGTCATACAGATCTGTTCTACTCTGTCCTTCAGTGTGGATGACACAGGTGGCAAAGCTCAGCAGTTGTTTGTTACAGGGTTTTGGGAACCAGGCCTCTTCTTAGAGAACTGGGCTGTAACAATTCATGACTATGATGGGATAGTTTTGGTAGCCACATGGATTGGACCGGTACAGCTGGAATTCCAATGTTGGACTGCATGGTCTTTGTGAGTCACTTCCAGCTCAGGAGATTCTGTGATTCTGTAAATCAACAGGAGAGATGCATTAAAGCACTGTGACCCCAGGTCAGCTCCAGTATGTCCAGCCAGACCCTGGTTTCATGCTATGGCTTTGCCCAGCCTTTGGACGGGGTATTGCCTGTGCCCACGTGTGACAGGGGTGTGAAGGTGCTTTCCCCTGCTCCAGAACCACCCCTGGACAATCCTGGTGTGCTTTTTGGACATGAGATTTTCAGCTCTAAACCCCAGAGTGCTGCTGGGCTGTACCAGCTTGTGGTGATTAGAGAGCAGGTAATTATTGGCTGTGTGGTTTGCAGGTTCTGGCGCTGGTGAAGTTGGGGTAAGAAGTGGGCAGATTCCTTCTCAGGCGCTGAGGGACATTTAAAATGCTGCCAAGTATCTCAGGTTGGGTGGGAGGCCTGAGAAGTGCCTGTGAACTGGTGCTCAGGGCACAGAGCCCTTTAGAGCAGGCTGAGCTTCTGTGCAGCCCCAGGGCTGTGGCAGCCCCCCACCCTCTGCAGCCCACCCCCCCAGTGGGCCCCGGGCAGGGCTTGGGGTGGGATCTATCACACACTGAGCTGGTTCTCTGCTTTCATTCAGCGCTGTAACTCAGTACCACACACTAAAAAGACTTTCCATTGGTATTCAGGGCTCATATAGCAGCTCTGCACAGTTTCCTGCAGCTTCCAAGGGAAAGGACCTTTCCGTGCATAATTTAATCACGTTCAGCACGGCAGCAGTGGGAGTTTTTTTTCCACAGAAGTCTATAACATCTCATTGGTGAACTTCTATACTTTGAGAACTCGCAATGCGCTTGCTTATCTCGCTCTCTCAGATAAACACCTCTCAGCATCCTGTTTTTCTTGTGCCATACGAACAGGAAGAGAGCGATTGTTTGAGATGTGCGTCAGTCAGAGCTGGAACCAGGCAGCCCCTTACCCTCCCCATTGCCATGGAAACCACCAAATCCCTTCAAACACATTAGTGCTGCACTGACAGGTATCCTGGCTTTGCCACTTAACCTCCCCAGAGCTATGACTTCAACGGGCAGGACGTGGCAAAAATAGGGTTTTTTATTTTATCTAGGCAGTGCAGCTATAAATATTGAAAGGGAACAGCCATCACTACTTTTGTTTTAAGTAGCAGTGAGATCTTTTATTTGGCCATGGATTTGGTGCTAGGAGCATTGGAAGGGCTCAGAGGCAGCTCTGTAGTTAGTGGGAGTGTGGTATGAGGGACTAGGCAAGGTTCTGCCTGAGCCTGTGTGTAACATCTGCAGCATGTCCTGGAGACAAGTGGCTTGAGCCAGCCAGCTTTAGGAAAAGCATCTGGCTGTTCTGCAGTCACTTACGGTCACCTGGAGAGCTTTGAATGTGGAGGGAGCAGATTTAGTATTTGAGAGTGACTGGAACTGTTCCTGGCACCTCAGGGTGAGATTTTCAAAAGCTGCAGCAGAAATATGGATGAAGAACACATTGTTTGAAGATTCTGATAATTCTGAGTATTAGTGCTGGCCTAGTGGAAGGTGTCCCTGCCCATGGCAGGGGAGCTGGAACAAGATGGTCTTCAAGGGCCCTTCCAACACACTAGTCTGGGATGGAGCTTTAATCTACCACTCTGAGATGTAATTAGCCAGAGGAAGAAGGAGAAATTATTTTAACTTAGGGGTTTAACCACTGTTTTATTCAACATAAGCAAAGCAGCAATTTCCCTCTGCCTCTGGAGAGCTTGATTCAGCCTGGACAGATGGGTCTTCTCCACTTTGTTTACGTGAGTAAACATGTCACCATGTCCCCAGGTGCCACATCTTCACCTTTTTTGAACACTTGCAAGGCTAATGACACCTCTACTGCCCAGCACTCCTGGCTCTGTCCAGGGCCTGGCTGGCTCAGCCCATGACCACTGTACACACTGACCTTGCAAAGGGAGAGGCATTACCCCCATTCAGCATCTGTGCTGCTGCTGAAGTGTGCTCAAGAAACTGGCAGAAGAAAAGGTGGCAATGTCTATTATACAAGAATCGAGCTTGTTACTGTTCTCAAAAGAAAGTTGGATGGCTTCATAATATGTACTACAGCTTTTTAGAATTACCAGGTGGGTTTTTTCATATAAAACTGCTTAGGACGCACAGTTAAAAGGTTGCTAGGTTTAGAACCTGGGGATTTCCAGAGATGTCTGGAGGCAAAAATACAGATATAATTTTAGCTCTATGATAGTACTCTGGATCTGAAGATCCTTTCCCATCCTGTGCTTGAGTCCTCTGGGGCTGCTGCTGTTCCTGGCAGTCTCAGTCTCTTACATAATTAAGAAGTTTCCCCTTTTATCCTGGACAATATCAGTTTTCGTCTCCTTTGCAGGATTGATAAGTTTGAAAGAAGAAATGGTTAGTTTTCTGGAGTGCTGTTTTAGGTATTTTTAAAGCGAATTTCCATTTCTATGGAAGTGCCCTTAACTCAGTGTAAGGATATTAACTGGCACCCTGGCTGTGACAGATCCTCCTGTTCCTGGCCTGAGGAGGTTGGCAGGACAGTGGGATGTGAGGAAGGGCTCATTCCATGGCACTGATTGTAGTCCTCCTTCTGGGAATGTGGTGACTCGCTCCTCACCCTTCCCTCAACTCTGAGCTGGTTTATGGGAACAAAACCTAATTTTCTCCATCACTGAAAAAATGCTTAGAGCTGGTGCCTAAAGGAAGTAAGGGTAGCCTGGCTGAATTTTTGAAAGAAAAGAAAAGCTGTATGATGAAACTGTGGGTTTTGTTTAAACAGTTTTGAACACAAGAGTACAAACCCTTGTTTGGTGAGGATGAGGATCCACCAAGCTCAAAGCCTAGAGCCACCCCTCTGGCTGTGCCTAGCCATGAGGGTGGAGGGAGAGGTGTAAAATGGGAAGGGAATGAGGGACTGCAGTGCTGTCCTCCCCTCCCATGCGTGTCCCCACTGTCCTGTGCCAGAGATTGTCATCCTGGTGCTGCAGAGCCCATAACACTGAGGTTAGAGCCCGTCTGACAGAGGAGGAAGCCATGTGAGAGTGTTGACAATTACCTGCAAAAGGTTTATGACTGTTACATTTTAAGGCTTTTATCAAGTTGGATTTCATTAACTGCCTAGAAAGCAACCTCTTGGTGTTATTTTTAGAATTGCTATTTCTGTACAAATCTCTGTACTTCTCCTTGTCCAGCCAGGGTGCCTTGAAATCGTCCCCAGATGACCTCTGTTTGTCTGAGGTGATGTCACACCTTGTTCAGGGTGACAGTGTGGGACAGGCTGCTTCACTCCTGGGCAAGGGAAGTTTCTGCTGCCCAGGCTGGGTCATCTCAGGTACTGTGAGGATGTCCCAGAGCTGAGTGACTCCTTGGTAAGGTTTCATTTCTTTTTGTTGAGTTGGCACCAGCTCTCAAGGGCACCCTCTGCTCCTGTGCTGGGTGTGGTGCCCAGGTGTTGTGAGGGGATTCTACCCCTCTGCCATGCTCAGGTGAGACCCCACCTGCAGAGCTGCCCCAGCCCTGGGCCCAGGACAGGAAGGATGTGGAGCTGCTGGAGAGAGTCCAGAGGAGGCCACAGAGCTGCTCCAAGGGCTGGAGCCCCTCTGCTCTGGAGCCAGGCTGGCAGAGCTGGGGGTGCTCACCTGGAGAAGGATCCAGGGAGAGCTCAGAGCCCCTGCCAGGGCCTAAAGGGGTTCCAGGAGAGCTGCACAGGGACTGGGGACAAGGGATGGAGGGACAGGACACAGGGAATGGCTCCCACTGCCAGAGGGCAGGGCTGGATGGGATATTGGGCAGGAATTGTTCCCTGGCAGGGTGGGCAGGCCCTGGCACAGGGTGCCCAGAGCAGCTGTGGCTGCCCCTGGATCCCTGGCAGTGCCCAAGGCCAGGCTGGACACTGGGGCTGGAGCAGCCTGGGACAGTGGGAGGGGTCCCTGCCGTGGCAGGAGTGAGATGAGATGGGCTTTAAGGTCCCTTCCAGCCCAAACCAGTCTGGGATTCTGTGATGTTGTTGCTCAGGTGTCTGTACGCTCTGGGAGGGAGAGGAATGAGGATGTGCTCAGGGCTGATGTGGGGAGACGGGGAGCAAAGCCCCTGTTTGGAGCACTGGTGGGGCTGTGCTGAGCCTGCCCTGCCCCACAGAGCCTGGGGAGCTGCTCTCCCGTCTCTCCATTGACAAAAAGCACTAAGAAAATAAGACAGCAATGTCACTGCCTGTTGTGCTCAGCCAAGCAAACCTTCTCTTTTAATGAGAGTGCATTTTGTTTGATCTGTGCTTTTTGGGGGGAAATGATGAATTTTAGCCATTATGAAAACAAACGGCATGGTTATTTGTAAGGATTGTTTTATAAGAAGCATATGTGTGCTTTATTATTCTTGTGCTTTAAGTGTGGGGATTGTTTTCAGTTGGGAGGCTGCAGTAGAAGAATGTGAACTTCTGACTCACTTAGAAATCAAGCATGTATCAGCCAAATACTGAGGGTTCCTATTATGTTTTCATAACTCAAATTTCTCAGAATGGAAAGGAACTCACTTGCCCTTAGTTAGAGAATGGTTTTTGTTTCCATTGAGAAAGGCTGGCTTCTTTTCTAGAAAAACTTCTCTTTCTTTCAGTACACCGTTCATTTCCCTTTTCCCTCTCCAGCAGGGCAGTTTCTCCATGTCTGCCTGTGCACCTCATTCTCCACCATATTTCCTAATTCTGGCTTTTCAGTAATGGTGTATTCAGCAGCACAGACCAAGGCATGGCTTCACAGAGTGATCCCAGGAAAGTGTGGCCTCAGCTAATGGCTCCTGAGGCATTCTGGCTTTTGTCTAGAGGAACCAAATGAGGAACTTGAGATGAGTATTGCCTGCAAAGCCAGATGGAGCACCAGCCATTGTGTGGTTGGGTGCTTGGTGTAAGCTTATGCAAGGATATTAGAGAACACACATTCAGTAGGACTAATTCTGTGGTATGTGATTGCATGGTGGCACATTAACAGAGTAGATCCAAACCAGAGACTCATGGAGGAATTGCTGGCCTACACCTTGCAAGGAGCATCACTGAGTTAAAAGTTTCTGTTAAACCAGGTCTATGTGGAAGATGATAAAGAGCCACAAAAAGCTAAGCCTCTAGATACTGACCTCCTCCCTAAAGTGAAGCAAAATATTTCCTCCTAAGTGAAACAACCATCTCAGTTGGACTGGAATAAAGCTTTTCCCCTGCTCTCAATACAGGCAGAGAACTGGGCTGGGGTAATCACTCCGGGCTGACTTTTCCATCTGGTCTATGAACAAAACATAAACTGGTTCTGCAGTTCCCAGGGATGCCTGGGCCAGCCTGTGGCAGTATGTTAGGTGATGTGACCCCTTTATTTCAGTACCAATCCCAGCTGTGGGAATCTTCATCTGCTGTAGGGAGGTCTCAGGGGCCTTCATGTCTCTCCTGGCAAGTAGGAGGTGGCTGTCATCACAGGGCTGGAGAAAGAGAGCAGTCACAACTGTTTGATGAATGTGGAACCATTCATTTTACATGCAGTTTCTGGTGACTGAGAATGAGCTGATGTTCCCAGTCAGGTGATTACAAGTGAGGAACTCAAAGCGTTTTGGGGTATTTTCCCCTCCTGTCTGATGTAGATCCTCCCATTGATTGCATTAGTGCAGAAGAGGAATCCAAATGTGTGGATGAAGAGCTGGAGGAACAAGTAAGTAATGCCTTTCTTTCCCTTGGTGAACCTGGCCTCCCAGACCTCCCCAAAGGCTGTATCTTTAATGTTAGAATTACAGGGGAGGTATGTGGTGTGAGGAGTTCAGGACTGTGGTCACTGGTGAGGTTCCTTCTCTCCTGAGATGTGAAGGGCTTGGTGCAGCTGAGTTCAAAGCTCTGTGGATCAGAAAACAGCAGCTGAAACTGGACACTGAGCCAAGGCTGGAGTGAGCCAGACAGGCCAAATAAAGAAGGACTCTCTCTGTCTTCTTGCTTCATTTCCTTGCTCTGTGAGCTCAGCTAAATGCACAGTTAGATATTCTCAAGCATACTTGCCTTTTGTGGGAGGCACAGTGAAGGAATGGTTTGTTTGGATGGGGAGAGTATTAGCACCATTTAGCACCATTTCTTGGAGCTCTGGAAATAGTGGCAAAGCAGAGCAGTGTATTGTTTCTGAAATAAAATAGTTTAGTGACATCTGATCCTCTTGTAAATTTGGCTCTGTTGGATTCCGTGGTGGAAATGGAGCAGCCTTTCCTGGCAGCATTCCCTGTCTTTGCAGGCACTGCTACCTGAGCAGTGTAGGGAACACCTCTGGCTGCTTTCAGTCTTTAGTGAGGGACTCATCACTGCAGTCAGTAGAGATTGGGATCAATCACCAGGTGCTGACTCCTCATAATAATAAACTGAAAGGTTTATATATGTTACATGTGCTCATTAAAGGGAGGCACAGTATGAACACCTGGAAGGTGTCACAATCTGTGGATTTCTACAGAGGAATTTTGTACCATTTTAATTAGATCAGCTTGTCCTCAGAGGTTCAGATTTAGGCATTAGAAAACATATCCATTCATTTTTGCTCCACCTAAGTAATATTATTTCTGTGCCTGTTCTTCTGCAAAACCAGCACACACTTGGCGTGAGCTGGAGCCACTTCTGAACAAAATTGGGACAAACTAGGTTTGGATGAGACTTTGATTAATCCACCCATAACACGAAATTTGTTTATCTTCAGCTGCAATTTAAATTACCCAGAGTGGGTGTGCCCCTCGTGTTGCTGGAGCAGGAGTAGGGTGAATGACACTGCTCACACAAACCCCTGGCTCATGCATTGTCTTCATTGAGGTATTGGAATTTTAGAGCCCAGACAGGCCACCTGCACTGAGAGAGACATGGAAATACCTTGAAATTTTATTTTCCTTTCAGAAATACATCTCAAAGACATGTTGAAATAAGCAGGAGTTTTCACTGAGAACAGATTCCAGGGATTTATTGTGGCAGAAGGCACACTAAACAATAAGTAATAGTAAAAATTCACTCATTGTTTACTGGGTGGGTTAAATTTGTTGGATATTTCATTAAACATTATTAAAATTCTGTTAACTTGCAGGGCAGAGGGACAAGCTGGCTGCCTAAAGAAAACGTAATCATTGTAGGGCAGCAGAGGGGCAGCTCTGATCTCTGCTGGCTGGGACAGGGACAGGACCCAGGGAAGGGCTGGGGCTGGGCCAGGGCAGGCTCAGGCTGGAGCTCAGGGAAAGGTTCTTCCCTCCCCCAGAGGTGCTGGCACTGCCCAGGCTCAGGCTGGAGCTCAGGGAAAGGTTCTTCCCTCCCCCAGAGGTGCTGGCACTGCCCAGGCTCAGGCTGGAGCTCAGGGAAAGGTTCTTCCCTCCCCCAGAGGTGCTGGCACTGCCCAGGCTCCCCAGGCAATGGGCACGGCCCCGAGGCTGCCAGAGCTCCAGGAGCGTTTGGACAGCGCTGCCAGGGATGGACAGGCTGCGATTGTTGGGGGGTCTGGGCAGGGACAGGGGCTGCACTGGGGGATCCTGGTGGGCCCCTTCCAACTCAGCTTATTCTGTGATTCCATAAATTTGTGATTCATAATTAACATTTTGTTCTTTACTTTTCCTGTCCATGACGTTCATCTGTGACCATTTAGGGGCTGTGACACTGCATTTCACTTACTTTTTCCACCTTTTTGGGGTTGCTTTTTTTTTCCTTCAGTATCTTTTCTTCTGCTGACTGTAATTCTTCCAAGTTTTGGGCCATAAGGCTTTTAATGGCTTTGGGCCCAAAGAGAAAGTGTCAGGAGGTTTCTTCCTTGGGAAATTCCTCCTCTAGGGTTGGATGTCACCCTTTCTTCAGGCAAGAGACTCAAGGAGGCTCAGTCAAATGCTTCTTGCCAGGGTGTTTCAGCTGCACTGGTGAATAATGCAGCAGAATTTTGCAAGGACATCACTGCAAACCTCACCAGCAAATCCAGTGCTTACCTCACCAGCCCCTGGGCACCGCTTTTGTTGTGATCACAGCAGGGTTTGAGTTAAGGATGCATAAAGGAAATTGAGAGAATGAACAGAAAGTAGTTTATGGATTTCCTCAAGGGCACTTTTGTAACTCAGAAATATAAGCCTTGTGGTTTATATGGTTTTGAAATGTAACCACACATCTTGAGAACTGGAAGACATTTGATTTACCATCTCCTGCAATTTTGGTTCAGGTTCGGGGCAGAACTCATTAATTTTCAGAATGAAAAACTTTCAAAGAAAATATATTAATGTAAAATGTTTGAAACAGGAACATGCTATTGGGAGAAACTGTCAGTGCCAAAACTTGTGGTCTTTTGTGTCTTGTTGGCGTGGGGTAGATGTGTCTTTTTGTGATCTCCACCAACATGCTCTAACCTTGATTTGGCAAGGCTTTTCCAGCTGTTTTAAAGTCTACAGCCCCTTTTTGGGGGGAGCTATGAAGGGTCAGTGTTAGACTGAGCACTTTCTCTTGAGCTCAGTCTAGGAACTAGGTGGGCTCAGCTACCTGGGGCACATCTCCTGACCCTCCTCAGCTGCCCACAGCTGAAGCAGGGAGACCTGGTGTTCTCTGACTTTCCATGCTGGAGATTTTTTAATGTTCTGCACCCTTGTTTTTGTTTTGCTCATTGAATGCCCCTTGCTAATAGCTGGATGTCTCTTCAGGATGTAAGACTGTGGGATTGAAGCTCTTTTAGCAGTGGAGCTTCTGGTGTCCTTGGTGGGAATGATGGGTTTTTTCTGGCCACTATGCCCCATCCTTGCCTTGTTCTTGTCCAGAGCTGAGCCCAGATGCACTTGTGGTTCAGTCCTGACCACTTGGGGTTTTTTTTGGCTTTATCCTTCCTTATCTTGTACTTCTCCCTCGCTCCCTGCTGTGTGGAGCAGCCACCTGCTCTCCAGGTTTTTCTGGAGGGTTTATGAAACTGCCTGTATGGTCCTGTTGTTTTTCCATGGATGTCCTGGCATTAGTTTATTGCTGCTTCTCTTCTTCCTTCTTGGATGTGGACGGGCAGGTACCTGTGTGGCATCCTGTTGGAGTACAGCAGTAGTTATTGATTAATTATCCATGTCAAAGACACTGATTTTTCACTTTTTAGGTGTGCCAGAGAACCATGAGGAGGACAGTCCTCCAAAGAGGTCCTGCAGGAGTCAGAGCAGATGAATTGTTCATTTCTTTCAGGAGACCAAACGATGTGGACCTTCAGATTTCCATCTTTTGTCTCATGTGGAGAGCAACTGGATGCAATAGCTCCAGGTCCAAGATGAGCTGTGGTGTCCTCCTTCTGGTGGGATGAGACAAGGGCACAAGGTGGCTTTGCTCTCCTGTTCCTGTCTGCCTCTGGGAGCAACTGCTTGTGGGTTATTTTATTATGTTTAGCTCCTCACTGTGCCTCATCCTTAGATTCTCAGAGGCCTCACCAGGTGAGGAAGGGAACAGCCCTGTGCAGACATGAGAAGATTTCTCAGTTTTTCTTCTTGACCAGTCCCTGCCTTCTGCCATTGTGAAGCTGTTCCCCCTTGTCCTGTCCCTCCAGGTCCCTAGTCCCAAGGCCCTCTCCAGCTCTCCTGGAGTCCCTTTGGGCACTGGAAGGGGCTCTGAGGTCTCCCTGGAGCCTTCTCCTCTGGAGTCTGTCCTCCAGGTCCCTGTCCCTGCTGTGTGAGGAGCCCAGAGTGGCTGCCAGGCTCCAGGGGTGCTCTGTGGAAATGACCCAGCTCTGGGTGTGTTCAGAGCCCGGCTCTGTGCCCAGGAAGGTGTCCCTGTGTACCTGTGGCTGCTCAGTGCCACTCTGGCACCGCTGACCTGGATAAAACTGACTGCAGAGATGTTTTCCTCTGGCTGGATCAGCTCAGGTTTCAGTGGCAGGGAGGCAAGGTAGGAAACAGTCAGTAAGAAATGGGTTGGGTTTGTCGATTGAGGTTTAGAAAGCTTTTAACAAGTTGAATTATTGGTTGCATCTGAAGTGAAACACTGCTCTCCTAACTGCTCTCATTTCCTGTATCATTCCAGCCTGTTCCCTGCATTAATTACAGCTCAGATTTACAGTGTATTTGGTTACACACTGTGGTGCATTCTCTTTTTTTTTTTTTCCTGTGTGTGTATAAATTTCTTTGGGAGTCAGGCCAAGAGGAGAGTGTGCAGATATGCACACACACATGGACTGAATTTGACTGTAATTTGCTAATTTACTGGGGAGAAGGGATTTGGCTTTTCTTCTGTTTTGGTGTAAAAAGAGCCTTTTCTTTTTCCAAAGGAGGAGCAGTAGCTGAGAATAGCCAGTGTTTGGAGAGTTCCAACTTTTCAGAACAACCGGAGATGAGAGAAAATATTATCTTGTGAATTGTAAATGTGGCATTTTTAATTTGGCTGGTGTTTCCAAGAGGTTAGTGGATAATTGGAATATTATCATGCTCTTGGCTCAACCAGTAATCAGCTTGCTACTTCAAATATTTTATGAATGCAGTGCCTCAGAGTTCAGCTGGATGAGGTAGAGCCTTTCACAGCTGAAGGAGTTTTTTGTGACCTGAAATATGAAGTGTGATGGGATGCTGAGCATGAAATCTATCATTTGGAAATGAGCATTTTAGGAATTGTAAAACACAGAAGGTGATTAAAAGGAAGTTTCCTTTTCAGTTTAACGTTTTTCTTTTGGCTGTATGAAAACATAAGAGAAGGTGCATTAGAAGAAGTGTTTCTGGAGAGTTCATTCAGATTTTTAAATTCATTCTTCACATTTAAACTGTTGATGCTGCAGATGATTTTCAGTCAGAATATTTTGTGTCATGGTTTCGTAAGTAAATGACTGTGAATTAAGTAGAATCAAATATCAAACATGTTATTGCTTTTGAAATGAAATATTCCCAAACAATTGCTTTAGAAGTACTGGTATGATGAATATTGGTATGATGAATAATGGTATGATGAATTACTATATGAGGAATGATAACACACAAAAGAATGCAAGTTCTGCAATAACTAGGTGAAAAGTAAGAGGAAAATTCCAAATAACCTTCTTTTGAAATATTTGATCCCTCTTTGTTTAACCTTGTCACTCATCACAGCCGCCTTTCATCTTCCTTCTTCCTCAGGCAACCCTCTAGCCTGAATCCCACTGCATCCCCATTGCTGTCCAGCCTGGCAGGGCAGTCCCCTGAGCACACCCATGTCCCTGTTCTGGCCCAAAGTCACCCTCTCCCTCGCTGGCCAAGAGCTTCCACTGCAGAGCCATGCATGAAAAACTCCTGTGCTGATCATCCCTCCTGACCTGTGCAAGGTGCTGGCTCTTCCAGGAGCCTTTGGTTTCCAGTGGGAAGGGTGGGGTGGGCAGGGCATGGAGCAGCAGCAGGATTGGGCTGGGACTGCAGCAGCTTTGGAGTGCAGGAGCCCACGGGGTGCTGAGTTAAAGCTGTGCCTGGCTGCTGGCTGCGATTTTGTTAGGATTTCAGAGTGCAGGGTTTTACACACTAATCCTGACTGGCAGTTGGAGCTTGGTGGTTTCCAGCATGGAGTAGCTGATTTCTCTGGGGTGAAACAATGCCCCAGTGTGTCTGGGCTGTCTCTACAGAGCAAATAAATCTGTTTTGTTTTGTTTTTCTCCCTTCTTTTCTCTCTCCTTTCCCTCTCCTTCAGGCCAGGACCCACTCCTGCTGCTGAAAACCCTTCAGCTTCTCTGGACAAAGCAAGAACTGGGGAAGGTAAGGCTGAGCCCTGCACACAGCAGTTCCTCTGGATGCAGAGCATGTCCAGGCACAGGATGCTCGGGTCAGACCCGCCATCCTTCACGGCTGCTTTCATTCCAGCACTCAGGGGAGAGCCTCTGCATTTGCAGCTACAAGTGAAAAGAAAAGGTAGCTTTGTGATGGGGAGCAGCTCAGGGGCTCCCAGAAAAGAGATGGAGTTTCCAGGGCTGAGTTACAGAAAGAAAGAAAATCAAAGTTACTTTTGTTTTGTTTTAAGCACCTTTTTGTCCATTAAATGGAAGATCTTGGGGGAGGGGGAAGAATATTGCTAGTAGCTGAACAAAATGAGAGTTGAACTTGGTAGAGAGGTGTGTTTTGCCAAGTGGATATATCACAGCTTTCATATTTGAAGGGTTTTTTTTTGTTTGTTTGTTTGTTTTTGTTTTTTCTGATTTGGTATGATTTTTCCTTTTAGAGTGGTGAGTGCAATTGACACTGCTGTGTAAAATAAGTGCTGTATTTTTACACAGCAACCTATGGGCTCTACATAGAGATTTTTCATAGACAGTAAAATATATTTCATCTAAGTTTGGAAGCTTGAAAACTAACAAAACCAGCAGATGCATCAGCTGAGGGGTGAGTTTTCCATGTTTAACTCTGTGCTGCTCAGGCAGGTTCAGAAGTGAGATGATTCCTTTTCTAGAAGGCACAGAGCCCTGCAGCTCCCACATAACCACGTGTCCTGTGTGGAGTGGCCAGCATGGCTAAGGACCTGGTGGACGTGCTCCATCCTGGGTGTCTGCAGTGCTTAGTCACTGTCCTGGACTGCTGCTCTTAGACTTTCCATTACTGGTAGTCTGTGGTTGCCAGCTGGAATAAACAACTGGAAACCCAGTGTGAGAGGTGCCTTTCCAAATGGTCAGCCACTGGTGGAGACTTGAGCTCAGCAACTCTGAAGCCTTGAGCTTTCCATAAAGTTTTGTTAGAGTTGGAGGAAAAAAAAATATTATCCTTTAGGTCTGGAAGGCAGTTATTCCCACAAAACAACAGCAGGAAAGAGAAATCATCAAAATCTGTGTACTGGGTACCCTGGGATATGTATGTGGATTGGGAAGAAAAAACACTCTGGAAAAGACAAAGCTTCCCATGGACATGTCCTTTGGCAGAGGGCACTGCAGTGATTCTGCTGGGGGTGGAAAAGCTGCAGGATCCCCAGGAGCCATGGAATCAGAGACTGGTTTAGGTTGGGAAGGAAGTTAAAGTTCATCTAGTGCCACCCCTGCCATGGCAGGGACCCCTCCCACTGTCCCAGGCTGCTCCAGCCCCAGTGTCCAGCCTGGCCTTGGGCACTGCCAGGGATCCAGGGGCAGCCACAGCTGCTCTGGGCACCCTGTGCCAGGGCCTGACACCCTGCCAGGGAACAATTCCTGCCCAATATCCCATCCAGCCCTGCCCTCTGGCAGTGGGAGCCATTCTGTGTCTTGTCCCTCCATCCCTTGTCCCCAGTCCCTCTCCAGCTCTCCTGGAGCCCCATTAGGCCCTGGCAGGAGCTCTGAGCTCTCCCTGGATCCTTCTCTTCTCCAGGTGAGCACCCCCAGCTCTGCCAGCCTGGCTCCAGAGCAGAGGGGCTGCAGCCTTCAGACCAACCTAGTGGCCTCCTTTAGATTCACTCCTATAGCTCCACATCTTTCGTCTGTTGGTCACCCCAGTGGTACCTGGGCTTTGCCAGGTCCCCAGTGGGGTTTGCAGGTGTGTCCCCCCTCCAGGCTGGGCAGAAGGATGTTTCTCAGCCTAGAGGGTGCCCAAGGAAAGTCTTTCTGGAGCAATGGGTGGGTCTGTGGTGAGCCCAGCTGCTCTGGGGAGACACAGCAGGAATGTCCCAGTGGGTTCTGACTCATGCTTGTCACGCTGTCACCAGGATGGGCTGATCCATGCCCAGGACTGTGCACCCTCAGAAAATGTAGACTCTGTTTTGAGGGCCTGGGCTGCTCTGCCCTCTGTGTGCAGCTCAGGTGGATTGTGCTGCTGCTGCCACCCAAATGTCCAGCTCCAGTAACTGAGGTAAGTTGTCTTAAATCCAGCTCAGCCTGCCCCAGTGCCAGATAAGTGAGAGGAGCTTCTCTGCCTCTTGCTGTGTGTGCCTGTGGGTCAGTACTGTCCATGAGCAGGGGTAAATCAGCCCATTGGTCTCAAATCAGTGACCATGGGCAGGAATGTGTCTGCCAGGTCTGGAACATGGGTATAAGAAATGGTAAATTTCCTACATAGGAATGACAGTTTGGGAATAACCAGGAAGCATCAGCAGACTGCCCAGAGCTGTGGGACTAGAAACAGAGGACCAAAGCTGAATAAAGGAGTGTGTGGTTTGAGCATCCAGCAACATTTTCCTATTCCCATGATCTGTCAGGCTCTAGAAATCCCCCAAGGACCATTCCTTGCCATGGGAATCAATTGAAATGGAAATGGCAATTACAAAAAAAGTTTGAGAGGAGTCCCTCTCTGGTGGAGGGACAAGCCAGGCAGCACAGCACTCTTTCCTCTCTGATTTAGGTGTCTTGTGCCCTTTTTGTTCTCTGCCTTTCCCTCTCAGACTACAGATGCCATGGCTTGCTGGGTTTGGAAGGAGGCTTTTTCCCAGCTCTTCACAGTCTCACTGGTGAGAAGGCCAGACTCAGTGCAGATGAGCACATTTTGTGCTGCTGGTGATGGTGTCAGTGCCGGGAGCTGTTCTGCCTGTGCCAGCAGGATCTGGTGTCTGCTGGAGCCCATCCTGCCAGAGCCCAGGCTCAGATTCCAGTGCAAAGAGGAGCTGAGCAGGGTGGTGGAAGCTCGAAATGTGCTGAAGTGGGGCTCTGGGGAGAAAAAAATCCATTTCCAAACAGTGCAGTGGAGTTGGCGAGTTGCTTTGTTTTCCTTTGGCTGTTGTATTGGATGTTTGTGGTTGGATCAGAGCTCATCTTTGCATTCTACTGCATCTCCCAGCAAAGCTGGAGCCCTGTGTTTAACATTGCAAACTCTTGCCACAGGGAAAATTACTTACAGGGAGAAATGCCTTATCTAAGGTCCCATCTCCGTTAGTCATCAGCTTTTTCATAATGGCTTTGATAGCCTGATGAGAAAGAAACAGTTTCTGTCATAAACCATAGGTTCTGTGGGTTTTCCAGACATGAAAGACACTCTGGAAACAACTGTCTTCCAGTAAATATTGTTGATGAATAAAAAAAAGAAAAAATTCATTGGCAAATTTTCTGTAGATTATATTTTGTTTTCTATGTCGTTCTTCAAACTTTATAGTTTCGACTGGAAGCCCCAAATGGGGCCTTGAAATCCAGTAAATTACAAGTGCTGGCTGCAGCAGGAATAAGCATCTTTTGGATTTGCCTTTTTAACCAGAAAAGAAAGAGAGCAGCTGCTCTCAGTGATTTCTTGTTTTCTGTCTCTGCTCTTGCCCTGCTCCACACTGGTGATGTACCATGTACTGAGAGGTCCTGTGTGGGTACTGAGGATGCCACTTCCTCACCCTGCCAACCCTCCCAGCTCCCTGGAAACTACTTCTAATGTAAACATTATAGAGATATTGCTCGGTACTGCTAATTTATCACTTCTACCAGATGGGTAGTAAGTAGCCTATTAACATTCACAAAGTGAGGGTCCAATTCCTTCACATTTCTAAACACATCACCCTGGGGTTTCTAAGATTTATGGCGTGGAGTTTTCCCATATTGTGAGCCCTATTGTGGGGTCTTTAGGCTCATGGAGGTGTGCATGGGCAGGAGCTGTTCAGGGAGCTTTGGGGGAAGTAGCACAGATTTGGAGGATGACAATCTGACAGAATTTGAACTCAGATATTTCATTCACATTGATCTGAGTGTAAAATCCAAACTATTTTGAGATTCCCAAATATTCCGATTATGGGCACTATTGTAGCTGAAGTGAGCATGAGGTCAAATATGCAGGTTTTTGGTGCAGCCATGAGGAGGAGTTCTTCTACTATTCCTTGTAGGTATCTTAGCAGATCAGAAGATTTTTGAGCCCACTTCTCTATCTTCAATATTGCCATTTTCCCAATAACACCCCTCTCTCCATCTCACTTCTTTTCTCCCCCTCCCCCAAATCCCAAGCCTCTTTGTCTGCCCCACAGAACAACTTCTCTGTCTTTATGGGATAATTAGTGTGGACAATTGCTGCTTTTCCCATTGGGTTTGAGGTGCAGTGAGCCATGAAGGAATCTGTAATGACATGAAAAGTCACTGGAGGCGCGGATGGTGGCTGAATAGCAACAGTTACCTCTCTGAATAGATTAAATTTTAAAAAATAAAGCTTTGTGTTCAGCTGGGGGAAGGGAGGATTCACTAATCTTTTTGTACATGACAATGTGGTTTTGTATCCCGGCAGCTCAAGGAAGAAATCAGGCGGGGCTTTGCCAGACTGGAGGACCCTTTGGCAGGATTCCTGACCATGCTGGAGAGCAGCAGTGATTGGAAGGGGAAAGGGCATTCCCTGGGGTATTGCATCACCACGGAGCTGCAGCTTTGGATAAAAACGCATCCTGCTGTCCCACAGGTTAGAAAAAGAGAAAGCAAGAGAGCTGGGAGAGAGGAGAGAGTAATTGATTTTAATGTTCCTCAAATATCTCTAGTATCTTCACCTTATTCCATAGTCCAGTATCTTCTCTGAAGCCTTATGCAGAGTGTGACAAGGTGTGAAACTCACAGTGACATGTTGTTATCTGTGGCATGCCTGGCCTGAAAATGAAATCATACTGGGAGCTGTGCTGCTAAGAGCCATTTCTCCTCCAAAGTCAGGATTTCCATCTCTCCAGTTCAAACCACTTTGATCAAGCATTGCTCTTGCAGCCTTTCCAGGCTGAAGGCTCTCCCACTGGAACCCACATCCCTGCTGCCAGGAGAAACCCAGTTGCAGAAATCTGCTCTGTGTGTTCTTCCAGCTCTGCAAATAGAAGTCAGTTACTGTAGGATTGCTTAATTCCTGCCATATGGTGGGAATGCAGAAAATGGGAACAGCCTGCCTTTTCAGCAGCTGAATGATTAGTTCTGTAAAGTTGGGTCATCAGATTTTATGTCCTAATGTTTACCATTCCATCTGCCCTCAGATATTCTGATCTACTGAGATTTTCTCTTTTCTGTAGGCTTTTGGCTCTGAACAGCAGGATACTTTTATATTTGTGTTGCTTCCTTTCCCGTTTTTCCAAATGCCTCTGGTTAGATGTTGAGCTCTGCCATCACAGGATCGACAAACTGCAGTGAAATGCTATTGGCACTGAAATCCCTGTGTCATGAGTGAATGATCACATGGGAACACAAGGACTAATACCTGCTTCTGCGTATCTTTTAATAGTACTTTTTCTTTCCCTACACTTCATGTACCCAGCAGCAAGCCTGGGAATGAAAATAGAATTCTTATGCCTGATAGGTGAGATCTCCCTAGAGGGCAGTCTCTGGAAAGTCTCTCAAAGATTTTCTACTGGGAACTAGAGGGGAGAATTTCTGAAGAGCTCTATTAGCACAAAGGGCATTTTTCCAGTTTCAGGTTTTACTTTTGCACAACACCCTATCCCTTCTCTGGAATTACCCAACAAACATTTTATGTTCTTAGAGTGGGTGCTGTGAAAAAAATGTATATCATATTGTTCTGATTTCTGCCTGCAGACTCCGTGGGGAAATCGGAGAATCCCTTCCAGAGGAATTCGCTTGCTCTGTTTAAACAAGCTGCGTTTTCAACCACCGTTGAATCGCAGCCATCTTTACCAAACCTGTGTTTGATTGTTTTTTGGTTGTTTTTTGAAGTCTGGCACCAAGCTGAAGAAGCTGCAGGCCCGTGTGCTCGGAATGCTCTCCCAGTGCCCAACTAATCTGCTTGACCCCCTGATTAGCATTTACCAGCTCCACACAGCGGACCGGAACTGTTTGCTTGAACATGTCAGTCATCTTTATCTCCAGGGCAATTACAAAGAGGTGGGTCATGTCTTTCAAATAAATTTACCTTGTCAGTTCTCTGTGAATGTCTGTGTCCTTTTTTTTGGATGCATTTCAATGTGAATTCCATTTCATCCCAGCAGCTGCATGCTGTGAATGCTGCAGCTTAATGTGCTCTTCCTGTGTACAGCAGCAGCCTGGGCTCAACCTCAGCTTTTCTGCTGACTGAGAACAGAACACGAGAGAATCCTCCCTCCACTCCTTTGCTGACCTTTGAAAGTAATAGGTTAATAGGCTTTAATTTGGAAAATTTAAGGGAATGATTATGTTCTTTTTTGTTTTCCTTGTCCTTAGCAAGATAGAAAGGGATTTTAGTCCTTGGTCATAAACCTGCTGTGCTGTGTCTAGCCCACCTGCAGCCAGAGGGCTTGGAAAAACCTCACTGGTCCTATGTGATTGCCCCAACCTCAGGTCTCAGTTGGAGGAGTTTTGAAGTCTCTTTACCACTGAGGCTCATATTCCAAATGTGTAACACATCCTGTATCTGTGTCTCGGTGGTTGATGCAGGCAGGAGTTCACCACACCTGTGGTGATCTAGTGTGCTTTACCCTGTTCTACAACACTGCAGCATCTCTGGCATGGCTGCTCCATCCCTGGAATTGTTCCAGGTCAGGTTGGATGGAGCTTGGAGCAACCTGGGATAGTGGAAGGTGTCCCTGTCTGTGGAAGGTGTCCCTGCCCATGACAGGGGGTGGAAATGAATGGTCTTGAAGGTCCCTTCCAACCATTCTGTGATCTTTCCTTTTCAAAGGCGAAAGGGTTTGTTTTTCTCACAGAAGCATGGTTGGTGGTGTGTAATAACTTGACCTTGTTTAGCAAAAGTAAAACTCAAATAGCATTCTTAAAATCCTGTTCTTCAGTAAAGCTGAATTCCCAGGTGGCATCCTGGAATCTCATTCTTGTTGATTTCTTTCAATGCTGAAACAAAGATACTTTGTTTGGTTTGAAGTTCCCCGGTAGCTGCTTGAGACTTAGTCTTGTGCTCAAAAAGTTTTTGAATGTGAGTATTTGACAATTACAACAGAAATGTCTTATTTGATTATATTCAAGTGGGATTTTTAGGTTCATGGCTCCAAAGATATTTGTTGTTTTCGTTAGAAATACAGTTCTTTTTAGAACCGGCTTTGGAAAGCTTTATATTTTTTTGGTGAAATTGTTGTTCTGGTGTTTCTTTCACAGCAGAGCTCATTTACTGCTCATTCTCAGTGTGAAGAACAGGAAACCTCAACAGCTTCTCACTCTCAGCCATAGCTTTCTTCTAGCTTTCTTTTGTTACCAGAAGGATGAATAGAATTCTCTTCAAAAGTAACAGGAAGTCTTTTACTGCCCTTGGGGACTGAACAGTCAGACTAACCCCAAACAAACTGGAGCTGGGGCTCTGAGCATTGCAGTGGCTCTGGGTGTCTGTCTGTCCTGCTCTTCCCCATCTTTCAACTGGGCCAGTGAAGCAGACTCAGATATAGGATTGTTGGCTCTTCAGTCTCTCCTGAAAGGACAGAAATTAATGCAAATCCTGACTGTCATTTATTTTATTGCTGTATTTGCAATAAAACACCAGGCATTTTACAGTTCAGTATTTAAAAGGGCTTATAAAATAGAAGGAGATTATATTTTTCAGGGGCAGATAGTGATAGGACAAGGGCAACTATTTTAAGTTAAAAGAGGAGAAATTTAGATGGGATATTGGGAAGAAATCCACCCCCCTGTGAGGGTGGGGAGACCCTGGCACAGGGTGCCCAGAGCAGCTGTGGCTGCCCCTGGATCCCTGGCAGTGCCCAAGGCCAGGCTGGATGGGGCTTGGAGAAGCCTGGGATTGAGGAAGGTGTTCTGCCATGGTGAGGGATGGAACTGGATGGGCTTTCAGGGCCTTTCCAACCCAAACCAGTCTGGAACATTGTGATTTATTCTAGAGCAGGTTATTCCCTTTGTCTGTGGCATGCAAACCATGCATATCCTCTGCCCTGAGAGTTAAGGCTCCTTCCCCTCATGGAGGTTTTGGAGAACATTCCCTTTGGAAAAAGAGATCCCAGATCCCTGGGGATGGCTGTGGCAGTTGTTATTTGCTGAAGCACCTCTGGCCCTCCTTATGCCTGGATTTGGGGGAGCTGGTGGGAGGCTGATCCCAGGGCACAGAAGAGGGGACTGGGGACAGGTGGAGGTGATGGTTCTGGTTTGGCAGCACGGGCTGTGCTGAGGAGGCACCTGCAGGGGAGCAGCGCCAGCGGATGGCACTGTGCTCCCGGGATGCAGGGAAACAGGCAGATACTGGGAGCTGGGGAAAAGCAGGGATGTGGAACAGGGTTTTGAGGTGTCTGGGCTGTCAGGTGTGTTATCTTTCCTTTGTGACAGGAGCAGTGAGAGCTTTGAGCAGGGCAAGGGGCTCCCAGCTCAGTTCCTTGTGGCCGCTGTGACATGGGGAGATGGGAGGGATCAGCATTCCTGCTCGGGGAGTTCAGTGAAGCACAGCAGCCTTGTCCCCTTCCCAGAGCCCCTCCAATGCCTGCCATGGCTCCCTGCTGCCCTCCACCAGGCCTGCTGTGGGGCAGGTGCGGTGTGGGGAGGGCAATGAGAGCCAGGGGGTCACAGTGTGGGAAGGGTGCTGGGGAACACGGTGTGGGAAGGGAGGGAACACGGTGTGGGAAGGAAGGGAACACAGTGTGGGAAGGAAGGGAACACCGTGTGGGAAGGAAGGGAACACGGTGTGGGAAGGAAGGGAACACGGGGTGAGAAGGAAGGGAACACTGTGTGGAAAGGAAGGGAACACCGTGTGGGAAGGGAACACGGTGTGGGAAGGGAGGGAACACGGTGTGGGAAGGGAGGGAACACGGTGTGGGAAGGGAGGGAACACGGTGTGGGAAGGAAGGGAACACCGTGTGGGAAGGAAGGGAACACCGTGTGGGAAGGGAGGGAACACGGGGTGAGAAGGAAGGGAACACCGTGTGGAAAGGAAGGGAACACCGTGTGGGAAGGGAACACGGTGTGGGAAGGGAGGGAACACCGTGTGGGAAGGGAGGGAACACCGTGTGGGAAGGAAGGGAAGATGGTGTGGGAAGGAAGGGAACACGGTGTGGGAAGGAAGGGAACACGGTGTGGGAAGGGAGGGAACACGGTGTGGAAAGGGAGGGAACATGGTGTGGGAAGGGAACACGGTGTGGGAAGGAAGGTAACACGGTGTGGGAAGGGAGGGAACACGGTGTGGGAAGGAAGGGAACACGGTGTGGGAAGGGCACACCATGTGGGAAGGAAGGGAACATGGTGTGGGAAGGAAGGGAAGATGATGTGGGAAGGGCACACCGTGTGGGAAGGCAACACCGTGTGGGAAGGGTGCTGTGTGCAGGAGGATGTGCTGTGGGAAGGGCCCTGGATGAATGCTCTGTGGGGAGATCTCTACATGGATGCGGTGTGGGAAGGACGCAAAATGCAACAGAGGACGTTGATATTGATTAGTACTTTATTCTCAATATGAGCACAACTTCTGAAATTAAAGGACACTACCTCTGCTTGAGAGACCCATGATAACATTTTTAATGTGGAAAGTCAGTGTATCATCTCCAAGAATGCACAGATACACTTTTTAGGGAAGCAGGTACAGAACCTGTTTGCATAAAGATATATTTACTCATATTAAAAAGCACTGATTGGGCAGTAAGACCTGCAATGTACACAAATCAGACACACATTTCAATTACTGATACAGTGAAAACATTGTCTCTTACGCCTGCAGCACAATATAATTTTCAGGGCAGTTCTTCCCTCATGTTTCTGAAAAAAAAATTCAGTGGTGATAAAAGCCTTTAAAAAGAGACTGAGATACATGGGCTCATTTCATTGAGAATTGCCAGTCCTGCCAGCGCAGTGTCCTGAAACAAACCCCTCGGTGGCCACAGCCTCTCGCAGCGCCTGCAGCGGGGGCAGCCCGGGAGGGGCTGCGTGCCGGAGGGTGTGCTGAGGGAAGGGCCCTGATGACTGCTGTGTGGGGAGCTCTCTGCGTGCATGGGCTGTGGGAAGGACAGTGGGTGCCAGTGGATTTGATGTGAGAAGAACACTGGGATTTGGTGTGGGGAGGGTGCTGGGTATTGGTGTGGAAAGGACACCCTGTTTGGTGTGGGAAGGGCACTGGGTGTTTTGGTGTGGAAAGGACACCCTGTGTGGTTTGGGAAGGACACTGGGTGTTTTGGTGTGGGAAGGACATCCTGTGTGGTGTGGGAAGGACACCCTGTGTGGTTTGGGAAGGACACCCTTTTGGTGTGGGAAGGGCACTGGGTGTTTTGGTGTGGGAAGGACACCCTGTGTGGTGTTGGAAGGACACTGGGTGTTTTGGTGTGGGAAGGACACCCTGTGTGGTGTTGGAAGGACACTGGGTGTTTTGGTGTGGGAAGGACACTCTGTGTGGTTTGGGAAGGACACCCTGTGTGGTGTGGGAAGGACACTGGGTGTTTTGGTGTGGGAAGGACACCCTGTGTGGTGTGGGAAGGACACTGGGTGTTTTGGTGTGGGAAGGACACCCTGTGTGGTGTGGGAAGGACACTGGGTGTTTTGGTGTGGGAAGGACACCCTGTGTGGTGTGGGAAGGGCGCTGGGTGCTGGCAGGACAATGCTGAGATTCAGCAGACCGGGGGTAATGCAGAGCGAGCGGGACTGCGAGAGGCCCTGAATAGGCCAGGCTGTGCTAGAGAAGAATGAGGGGTAGGCAGAAGGCAAGCTAGTGTTTCATGGTCATCTTATGTTACACTTCAGCCTTTCAAAGAGTGTCTGGGGCTGCTTGAATGAACCTCTCTTGCTCTGCGAATGCGGGAGCCCGGAGACAAAGGGGACTCTTGTCACTCGCAGGCCCCTTTAGGGAATAAAAGCCATTGTCACATGAACAGGGGCAGTCTGGCAGGCTGTGCATGCTTCAGTGCCCCATGATATCGCTAAGTCTCAGCAGAAATCACATTCAGGGCCCTGTCAGCTTTGATTAGCGGGGTCTCATGACTTAATGTGCTGCGATATTTCATGTCTAAGGGTGGCGGCTGTCTTTCTGGGGGATGAATGCCCTCTATTGTCCACTGAGTTATTTTATTTACATTTTTTAAACAGCTTATAAAGGTAAAAAGATAGCTGTGCTTAAAGAAAAAAATCAAATTCCTTTGCTTTTGGATCAGCAGTGAGTGCTGCTCGGGTCAGATACAGTGAAACTTGTTTTCACAGTCAGCATCAAAGTTCTCATCTTGTTTAACAGCTTTATAGTAAATTCTGAACAGGTGGCAGTGGAGCTGGGTTTAGGAAGGAAACAATAAATAATCTTTTTAGCCTCTGACAACCAGAAATATTCCTGGGCCTGAGAGACCTCCCACTCCAGCCTCTGTGTCAGTGATTCACGGAGTTTCTCTCTCCTTCATCACTTTGTTTCTTAAACAAGAATATTGGATGAAGCCAGTAGTATTTTTTTTAGCAGGATTTTCAGTTGCTGTCTGTTCAGATTTCTCTCTTTTCAAAAGCAAAATATATTTTTTCTTCTAATGTTTTATCCATCAATTTCTAGAAATAATGAAGGTTCATATGTTAAATTTGGTTAATGTTTGCTCCTTCAACTAAGATAATGTCAGTTATCTGGTATAGTTCAGTTAAAATTTGACATAAAATATGTTGGAGTACCCAGAGGAAAAGCTACGTAGACACAGAATTGCAAGTTCTTGTCATCAACGCTACAGACATGATAGAAAGGGTGATTGACCAGAGTTAAACTTAAAGGGGCACAAATACTCAGAAGTGTAAAAATGGACAGTTCAATCCCCATCATGACCTTTAGTTTCAGTGCAGGGATGTTCTGAACAGAGTGTTTGTAGACGTACTTCATCCATGGTGCTGGACTACACACAGTGTATCTTTGCAGATCTGTCAGTAGAGATCAGTGTTAGCATCAACTGAGCACATTAATGGATAATCAGATTTTGGATTTCTTCATTCTGGCTTTTTCTGAGCTGTTCTCAGGCCAGGGAAAACGTCTCTGATATTGCTTCTTATCTCTATTCACCACCTTAATTATACAAAGGCTTGTTCAGCTCTTATTATATTTTAAAGTGTGTGCATTTGCATTTCCTTTTTTCTTTTAAATAAGAACTATATTGGCTAAGAAGTCCAAGGAAAATGTTACCAGCAGTAGTTTCTCCTGTAAAGATGACGATGTTTTAGTATCCATCCCTTTTTCCCCTGAACATACTCTGTTGCTAAAGGACAGCTGCAGTGGCACGTTGCCTGCCCAGTGATGCCTGTCTGGAGCAGAGGGAGCCAGCCCATGGGCCACTGCTGCCCTTTGCAGCCTCCAGAGCCACCTCTGCCCTGGGCTGTGTCAGGGAACTCTGGGGAAGGAGCTTCAGCATTGCTGGGAGTCATAAATGAGACAGTAGAATTCTGCTCCTACTGCCAGAATTTCTGGGCTGTGGGACAGCCCTGGGGATGTGCAGCAGATCCAGTTGTGCAGAGGCTGGATCTGGTGGAGGTGGGCAATGCTCAGAGAATGAGCTGAGCAGTTAAACCCCATCTAAAACTTCTGAGTGACCTGAGGGATACAAATCAGACAGGATTGGCTTCAGTTCCCTCTTCCCCTCACCTGTGCATATTCCCAACCTGGACTTGTACTCCTCTCTCTCTACCTCAAATTCTTTGTCTGGGAATAAATAATTTGTCACTGCTCCATGTTGATGTTGATGGTCTCACTCTTTCCTGGTCGCTTGAGTGTGGACCTGAGGAATGTTGTGTTTCCCTGGTTTCTGCAGACCTTCCCACAGCCAGCTGTGTATGAAGTGCCCTTTGAGCAGGAAGCAATCAACCATCGGACCCGATGTCATCCACTGTGCAGTGATGCACTCTGAGAGCTCAGCAAAGCTGATTAGCCTCAAGTTTGAAATGAGTGATTCCAAAACACAAAACAGATGTGCCCAGTGATTAATATCTGGTGTGCCTTTTACTCAATTATTTCTGCCATTATCCAGGCTTTGATCACTGTGATTTTCTTGGAGTTGATGTTGGTTCCTCCTCTGCAAAGTCTCCTTCTGTTGTTTCGTTTATTCTTTGGGGTTTCAGACATTCCCTCACTGTGTGTTCAGAAATAGTGCACTCAGTCAGGCACATTGTGCTGTCCCAGCTCGCTTGCAGCAGAGCCAAGAGCAGGAGTCATCAGCAACCACTGGTGTCTCTCCTGCCTCAGCACTCCAAGCAGTTCTCATGCACGAGGTAATTCCTCTGCTGTGAACCCCACCGTGGGAAAATTGCAGAAATTGTCAGTGCAGACACCACCCAAGTGCACATGCCCTTGCAGATAAGATCTTGTGTGGCTTCCTGCACCTCGTACTGTATGTGGAAAGAATAGTCATTTTTCGATGAGACAGAGCCAACTGCATTCAAAACAAGCCGAGAGGAGCAGGTATTGGTGAGGGTGTCTGGGCTGTGCTTGCTCCAGAGCACTCCCCACTTTCCCATACTCGTGGGTTGCATTCGTGTGACTGCAGGAGTGTTCTGGTGCTTGTGGCTGGGCCTGAACATGTCAGGTTTGGGAAACTTTCCCCATCCTTTGGTCAGTGCATCTATATGTGGGTTAGAGGTGAAATTCAATGTAGTGTTGCCCAGCTTTGAATTCTGCCCAGACTCAACCAGCCCTCTGCTGTATTTTAGGGGTTTATTCTTAGGAGATAAAACTATTACAAAATGTCCAGATGGAATTTTTGCATTCACCATAATTAAGACAAAGAATGGCCCAAAACTCCCCAAGGATGAGGAGACTCAGAAGCTTGGACAGGAATTGGATCAGGCAGTGGCCATCAGCTTTTCTCCTGCACTAGGCAATGCATTCATCACATCCCTCTCCCATGTATACTTGGGGATTCAAGGCAAGAGAGAGACCAGCCTCCCCCAGGTTTGTTGTCATCTGTAGGGGGTTAGTACAAGTTGAACGCTCTTATGTGCTGCAATAATGATAATTATTGCTGTTACTAGATTAAGCTAAAAACTCTCTGTGGATAAAACATATTTTTGTGCAAAGGCTCCTTGTACCACCAGCTAGGACAGGACAATAACATTCTCTTTGGTGTTTGAGGGGGTGAGTAGATCCTGATAGGTGCAAATATCTCAGCATTCCCCAGAGCTTGCCCACGTTCCTGCATCTTGCCTCGGGTTTTGGCTCTTACTC
The DNA here is from genome assembly GCA_030060385.1 of Muscicapa striata striata. NCBI lineage: Eukaryota > Metazoa > Chordata > Aves > Passeriformes > Muscicapidae > Muscicapa > Muscicapa striata. The sequence continues at coordinate 711,791 of JAREIS010000217.1, read as the reverse complement.
ATCAGCTGGTGAAGTCGAGGGGTACTTGCTGTTCAGGATTTGGGCAGCTCTGCTGATTCAGCCCGAGGATCTGCAGCTGGATGAACGGGATTACCCGATTCCAGCTTCCCTGAGTCGCCTTCCAGCCCAGCACTGCAGATGGGGAAAGCTGGCTTTGGGTGGGGAGGGGGTTTCTCACCCGTTCAGCTACAGCCTGCTCGGCCTCATTAAAGTGTTTGTTTTCTGAGTCAAAATGAGCCTGCGAATGAGGTGTTGCTTTGCTGGAGATCTTATCGGCTGTAAACAGACTTAAAAATACGGTCGTTTTACACAAAATTTGTTTGTGGAGTGAAACAATTCAAAACATGATAATAACAAAACAAAATCTTAAAATAGCTCGGAGTTGAGACCACAGACACAGCTGCCAAGCACTTTCATCTTTTTTACAGTTACTCATATCTCTTCTCTTACTATTCCCGTTGTAAACAGGCTGATGTTATCTCTGCTGGCCTCCAGCTCAGCCCAGCCCCTGGAGCTGCACCCTGATCCTGCCTGGTGCTTGTTTCCAGAGCCCAGCTCATGTTTCTCCCTCCATGTGTAGCTTCAGGCATGGACAAAGCAGCTGCCCTGCTCCAGGAGCATTCTCTGCTGCAGGGAGGCTCTGCCAGCAGCACCACTGCTCTGCCTGCTCCATTACCTACTTGAACTGGAAGATGTTAAATTGCTGTTGAAAACCAGCTTGTGTAAAGCACTAGGCCAGGCTGCCCAGAGCAACGGAGTCACCATCCCTGAAGACGTTAAAAAAAAAGTAGATGTGGCACCTGGGGATATGGTTTGGCAGTGAATGCTGTGGTGGTGCTGCGTTGATGGTTGGGTTTGTTGATCTTAGAGGTCTTCTCCAACCGTGAGGATTCCATGAATGTCTGTGTGATTGGAGTTCCTCTGTCCTCCAGGCCTGCTGTGGGGGAGCTGTCTGGGCAGGAACGGGAGGGCTCCCCACGCTCTGGACATGAACATCTGTTGTTCTACACCCTTTGGGACAGGGTGGAATATCCAACCAGGGAAAGAGGAAAACCCATCCTGAGACTACACATGTTCATCTGATTAAGTCACCTGTACAGTTAGTAGAGCTGGAGATAAACTTCTGCCATGTAGATAACAGTGCTGCAGTTAGGTTAATCTAAACATTAAAAAGCCATTAGGGAGCTGTTGGAGGTTGCAGTTAAAACTAAGGCTACAATAGGAGGTACTAATGAGATCAAATGGTGAAATAAGGCCTTGAGAGTTCCAAATGCTTTCTTCTTTTTTAAAAAATTATTTATTTTAATTCAGCAAACTTGAGGAGCTGGGAGGAAAGCAAAACCAGCTGCCAAAGCTTTGGAGACCCAAACCCCTTTTTCAGGTCCACACTAGAAACAGCAGCCTTCAACTTGAGAGTAATCACTCAGCTTGAACATTGTGTTGTTAAGTTGATAATGTGAGAGGAAAGAAGCAGCTCTTTGCCTCTGACTTGTGGAATAGTTATAAAGCCTGGAGTATAACCTCCAACCTATCCTAGCCCGGCTGTTAGGGTCAGTGGCTGCACTGAACTGGGCGATTTTATGCAGAAAGAAAATCTGACCCGATTGTTTGGGAACTAAAAAACTTTAATACGAGAAAACAATAAACAGCAAACTGAACAGTTTGTACTGCACAAACTGGAAAAGATGCTACAGGGAGGCTAGTTCCATGCACGAGGGCAAATGGCAAAAAGCAGGTGGTAGGGCATGGCAGGGGTATTTATAAACTTGGAGGAGTGGTGGAATTAGGGTGGGGTTTTGGGAGGGGTCCAATAGGGAAGGGCAATTAGGAATATTAAAATTATTGCAGCAAAAAGGAACTAATGATAACAAGGGAAGCAGAGAACTTTCTGGCAATGATCAACATACTGGAACTGGAGGATTCTGGGGGTGATTTTTTACTAACCACTATTGCAAGGGTTTTTCCCACAGCCTTAAGCCATGATCCTCTGCACTTTTATTGGAGCTAACCCCAATGCTGGAGTAAGGGAGAGATTTGGCTGAGTTTTAGCTGGGCTGAGCAATGCTCCTGTGTCTTTCTGTTCAGTCTCTGTGTTAATGGTAATTCTTTTTTTTTGTCACTTAAACTTCTCTTGATTTGTCTTTTGAAGACGGAGCCTGGTCTTCCAATGGAGCAGTGTTAAAAAAAGAAAATAAAAAACCACCCAGATTTACCCAAAACCAAACCCAAATCAAAACCAACAGAAAATCTGATGCTTTCCCACTTCCAAATGGCGCAGTAGGATTGAGCAGCTGAACTTCCATGATGTGTGTTGGTTCTCTGCTTTTGCACAGTCAGTCTGTGATGCAGTGGGTGAAATACTGGCATGAATTCCCCAGAAAGGAATGTAATCCACTGTTGCTGCTGTGAGCAGGGATGAGCTGTGAGGTGTCTGTGGTGCTTTTGTGGCTCTGCAGGACATGTGCTGCCAGTGGTGGGGTGAATTCAGGTGGAAATTGAGTGATCACAGGAAATGGGATTTCAAGGCATGTGCTTGCCCCCTACTTGGGTTATTCTGTTTTTTTCCCAGAAAAGTTTCATGTAGGTGACATGTAATGATGGGAGTTCTCTTTCCCTGGGGAAATGCACATTTGGTACTGCATTTTGTTTATGTGTTGTGGGGTGTATTAGGAAGATGGGGACAAACGTTTTAGCAGGGCTGGGAGTGGTAGGAAAAGAGGTGATGGTTTTAAACTAGTAGAGGGGAGATTTAGATTAGATATAAGGGATTTTTTTTACAGTGAGGGTGGTGAGGCTCTGGCTCAGGTTGCCTAGAGAAGCTGTGGCTGCTCTATCCCTGGAAACATTCCAAGTCAGGCTGGACAGCAGCTCTGAGCAACCTGATCCAGCTGAAGATGTCCCTGCTCACTGAAAAGGGGTTGCAACTAAGTGGGCTTTAAAGGCCCCTTCCAACCCAAACCATTTTACAATTCTATATTCCAACAAATAGCACAGCTCTAATGTCCATCCATTTTGATAAATGTGTCATTTTCCTGGTCTTTCTCTCAAATCAAAATCAAGCACCAAGAGCAAAGAAACCTATGGAAGAGAAGAGCTTTTCCAAGCCCTATCACACTGGTTTTATCCTCATCTGAATAACAGGCATTTATGAGCTCAGTGGATTCCATCCCATAGCTGGTCAGTGCTGCACACATGCTCTGGCAGGGTCACAGATGTCTTTTCAGCACTGCTTACAGCCCTTTGGGAAAATGCAGCCTGACTTGACAGAGGTATTGGAAGAGTACTCCATGTCCAACCTCCTCCTGGCTCCCAGCTCAGCACTAACATACAGAGGTGCTCCAAGGCTCCTTGCCCTGAATGCCCCAGTTACTGGCACAAGGCACTATATTAAAGCCACCCATTAAGTGCATATTCTGTATTTGGGATCCAAGTGTTCTCACACACAACAGAAATGAGACACTCTTACCTCCTGTAAATCCTAATCTGTGCCTGTGCTTCCCAAGTGCACAGTTAGAGCCTCATCCATTCCTGTGCTCCCCAGATGGGATGGGATAGGCAGTTCAGCTCTTCTGAGCTTGAGTTCCTGCAGTCCATTCCAGCAGGTCCCAGAAGATCCTGATTTGGAGGCAGTTTTTAATGTGGCAGGTTTTGGCTTATCAAAGATTCTGAGATCCCGTGGAAGGGAAAAATACAATTCTTCCCATCTCACTGCCTGTGGTGACCCTGGTGCTTTTGGGGGTGTGGAGTGACTCAGGAAATAGATAAACTGTTATCTTTTGATTTCAGGGTGTTTAAAATTTGGAGTTGCTTTCACAAAATGCAACTGTTTTACAAATCTTCAAAGGCAGAGTGAGACTGGTAAAGTTTGCTCAGAAAGGTATGGTGGGTCAGGTGTTTTTACCATGACATTGCTAGGAAATATCCATCCCAGCTGGTTTTGTCCAAGTGCTTCACTTGCTTTCTTCCCAACAACTTGATCTTTAATTTTGCTCCAGGGGCCATTGCTACTCAGGATATGCAGCTCTGCCAGGAGTGTTCTTGTACATTTGTGGAATGAATGTCGCCAAATGTTTGCAGGATTTGTGCTTGACAATGTAACAGAAATAATTAACACATTAAAAATGTGTATAACAGCTTTTTAGTTCTCTTTGAAATAATGCCCATTTATCTCTGTAGGGTTCTTCTAAATACACAACTTTTTTCATGTTTTCTAGGCAGCCATACTGAGTATTAAGCTGAAATTACAGCCAGATCAAGATGTAGAGAAGGTGAGTCATTTCCTCTGGAGGCTCCCCTGTCATCAGATCCACTTTTTTTAGCAGGAGATCCATGAGGGCCCTCCAAGTCCTGCAGCCTTTCACCTGAGGCTTTACTCCATTCCCAAGAAGTCCCTTGTGTTGTTGATGTACCTTTACATCAAGGTTAGGCACAGAGTGCTTTGTTAGCCCCCATTACAGCTCTTACCCAGTTTTTCTGGCTGCAGCCACTGCTATAACAAATTCTGGCTGTGCTCATCACTGAGGCAGAGATCAGTACTTTGCTGCACTGAAGCTTTGCTCATATTTGTGTTACAAATGTCACAGCACTCCTGTAGGCAGCACTGGTGGCTTGGGCAGGGTTGGGACTCACTCATGTTCCATGGGGATCAAAGACAGGGCATGGTGCTTTAATGTAATTCCTTCTCCTAGATGTGTACCCCACTACTGCTCCAGGATAAAGCTAACTTGGTGGAAGATTATGTGGCAGAATATCCTGAGCTCCAGAAGAAGCTCTTGCAGACCCTGGACAAGTGGTGTGACCCCAGCTTCAATATCAGGGACATCACAAGGTATAAACATTTGTCTTTCTGAACAGCTGGGCCAAGGTGCTGCTAGAGCACTGCATGGCTGTCCTCTGGCTGTGTTGGGTTCAGAGCAGTGTGTGTGTCCCCTGGCTGGCTGGCTGTAGTCAAAGCACAGTGTGTCTGTCCCTGGATGTATTGGGATCAGAGCACAATGTGTCTGTTCCCTAGCTGGCTGGCTGTGATCGTGTCCCAGCATAAGGGAGTGCAATATATTGACTTTTTGGCTGAAAAAGGAAAAATTCTGGTGGCTGTACCAGAGCCTTCTCCAATGGTCCAGCCTGTAGGACAGAGGAATCCTTGCTACTGACAGATGCTCCATTCCTGCCAGGATGAAACCTGTGCAGGACACCCCAGCAGCAGAGCAGTATCAAAGCTTCCTGTGGAGGTTGGAACAATCAGCCTCTCATGCTCTGCTGCAGACAAGGGTGACTTTCAGTATCGGTTGTACAGGTTTGGCAGGAAGATAACACTGTGATGATGTGGCAGAAAAACGAGATGCAAGAGGTTAACCTTCCTGTGCTCATCAACTCATGGTGTGTCTTTTAGCTTCCAAATTGCCTCTTACTCGAATAACTCCTGTCACTCAGAGCCAGCAGCACAGTCAGAGTCACAGTGTAGCTGCAATAGTTGCTGTCAGTTCTGAAAAAAGATGAAAAGGAGTTGATCACTTTCTCTTTCTTTAAAATGAGCCTCTGGACTTGCTTCAAGTGGTTGACTGAAATTTGTACAGTTGTGCTGTTGGCTTGTCACTGTACCTTTGGAAAGGCAGGGGCCTGTCCTTATCAACATCCCACAAACCCCAATCCCTCTGCTGTTAAATGTCTGCTATTTGGGAAATATCCTTTAGGTGATGCCACAGATGTGTCTTTCTGGTGTTGTTACAGACCATACCAAGGACTGTCCAGGTACAAACCCGAAAAATTTAACCGCAGAGTGCTCAGCAAGCTGGTCTTCAGGCTCCTGGAGAGATTCAATGTTGACCCAGGTACGGGATATTGCAACATATCGTGGAGTTATCTCAGTAATAAACAACAGTCATACTGTCTTCTTCCATGTTCATCAAGGAATCTCTGCTGTCATTTATCCTGGGGAATTTCAGGGTTTAATTAATGATATTGAGAAACAAAGCTGGTAAGTTATGGGAATTATTACTTTGTGCTGTCAAAGAATGAAGTGCTGGTGACTAATAGACTGCTTCTGCCATGATCTGAAATAAATCCTGACCTCGGCATGGCTCTGCATAAACACACCATGATCAGCTCTGACTTATGACTCCATTTCTCTCATGTAAGAGGCAAGTCATTATTCACTGGGGATCTGTTTTCTTGAGCTGTGGGTGTGTCAGCTGGGAGGAGATAACCCTTGGGAAGCAGGAGCCTCAGAGCCCTTTGTATTCTTTGCATAAACTAGGATTGGTGGGGGGAATTTTAAGGCTCTCGCAGCCTTGCAAGAGAAGTGGCACATTTTCCATCACTTCATCAGCAGCTTCACCAGCAGCTCTCTAACAAAATCTGCTTTGCTTTGGTTCTTAGTGGGGACTGTTGATTTTTCCTTCCCTTTGGGGCCTTGCACCAGACCCTTGTAGGTGCACTGTTAGCTTTTATCCTGCAGGGGTTTCCATCATCAACCCAAGGTATGCAATTCTCTTTTCTTGGACTGAAAAGGGTTTTCTAACCACAAATTGTGGGCTTGTTACACCTGTCAGCAACACTATTAATCTTCCCATCTTCAGACTGGTGTTCAAAAGTTAACAAGATAAACCTTTCAAACCCTCACTGGAGAAGTGGATATAATTAAACCTAACACCTTCATGTGAAAACTGAGACATATGGCAATGATTTATTTAGAAATTAAAAGCTTCCCAGGAGTTCATTAGTTTTCAGTAGTTTTCCCTCCTTTGCAGTGTTGAGCATTCAGTCAGCCATGTTGTCCTTGATGAGCTGTAAAGAGAAAAGAGTTGTTCCCCTTTCCTTATGGAAGCTCCACCGAGTGCATGATATAACGATAGAGGTGAAATGATGTAACTGTTCCATGCAGAATCCTGAGAAATAATAATTAAAGAGAAGAAAAATGCAGGACAGGATCTTGTGTTGGGCTCAGGTGCATTCCATTGAATGCAGCATGCTTTGACCTGGTGATGCTTTCCCAATGTTGTAGTTGCTGATAATAATGGCCAGATCTTGCTGGTCCTCCACAGCCATTCACTGCTGAGGAGGCTCCTTGTGGTAAACACAAATCCCATTCCTTCCAGACAAATGTCCTTCTAGATAAATGTCCTTCCAGCCCCTTGTCCCATGCAAACTGCAGTGTCTGCAATGCAGGGCAAGTCCTTGCCCAAGAAGGCTGCCCACCTCTGCTGGTATGAGGGGGGATGTGGGCACCTGGTTTGGACTTCAGCTAAAGCCAGTGCTGGGTGGCTTCCACAGTCCCATACAGGACAGTAGGTGTTTTTTCTTCACATCATACCACGTGTAATTACAAGCAAGAATTCACACATTGCTAAACTGTGGCTGTCAGTTTCCTTTGAAGTACTTTGGAAGGGGATGAATATCTGCAGAGGAATTGCTGCCTTAGTGCAGGGTGTGCTGGAACTGAATTGGGAAATGCTGGCAGCTGGAGTAATGTGGCTTTCTTTGTCTTCCCATCTCTCCCCTCCCTTTTGCTGAATTTCTGGGTGTTCTTTCTCCATTCTTTAGTGAAAGCAAGTCTGACTGGGAGGGAAAAATACACAAAAAGTAAGTAGGCTGGGCAAAATATACAGATAAAAGAAACTCTCATTTCTCTTGTTCTGAGCAGCTGCCCCAAATGCTGGTGGTGAGACAAAGCTCATACTTCTTGTCACCTCACCTGGGCTCATCTGGTGCTGCGGCTGCTTTCGGTCTCCTCCTCCCTGTGACTCCCACTCGCTGTGAGAGCCTGGGAGCAGCAGCATGGAGGGAAGTGGCTTTGGTGAGAAGGGCTGGAGGAGGATGGGGTTTCTGGGTATGAGAAGGCAAACTTGTGTGTGACTCAGTTCTTGCAGTTCCAAATCGACTTGGAGATTTCACTGCCTGAGCTCACTCTTGCCCACTCACAGTAAATCACACTGACTGCCAAGCACAGCTGAGGTGTCCATCAGCAACTGAGAACGCTCCAGGGAACTGCTAGCCCTAAATTTCAGAGCTAGATAGGAGGTGGCCCAATTAAAAAGATCTCACGCCTCAGGGAAAAACAAAATAAAGCCATCCTCTTAGATTAGTGCTCCTGTTCTTTTTCAGAGCTGTATTTCAGTATTCCTGTTAACTCCCAAACAGGGCATGGGAAGTGGGAGATTTTCTGCCGACTCCCAAAGGTGTCCCAATAAACTGTGTGTCGATTTCATTTAATTACCCTTATTGGGGAAGGAAGAAGCTGGGCAGAAGTGGTGTGTGATTGAGGAAATTGAGGTTTATAGAGTCTTTCCTCACACCTCGGTCAGTGTGCTCTGGCTTAACGAGCCTGTAGCTTTTCCAAGCTAATGACTTAATAGCCTTTGGAGACCCTGTGAGATCGACTTTACAAATGGAAGTCTCAGTCAAAACAGATCTCAGAGGTGAGGGAACAACCCCTTCCCAGGATTGGCATGGTTGAGTCGGTTCTCTGCTGTGGTTTGGCACAGCCAGCATGCAGAGAGAGCTTCGTGATGTTTTTCATTGACAATTCTGAGGTAGAAAGGATCCTGCTCAGAGAAGTGCAACAGCCTCATCTCTTGGGTTAGTGCCTCCGTGCGACAGAGGGAGATCCGAGTGCAGGGACAGAGGGAGACAGGGGGTCCCTGAGAGCCCCGGTACTGCGGGGGCTGTGCTGGGGCAGGGACAGACGAGCACCCCCGCTTCTGAGCAGTGGGAGCCAGTGTTTGCCCTGGGCTTCCAGAGGTTTTTCAACATGAGCCAGCGGGAATGTTTTGCTCGCTTGAGCACCCAGTCCGTTTGGTTTAACGTGGGATTTCCGTCCGTGTGACCGCGCTGCCGGGAGTGCCGCGCTGCGGGGCAGCAGAGGGCAGGAGAGGGCTGTGCACGGCCACATCTGCACAGGTGAGCCCCACAGCTGGCTCTGCACGGCCACATCTACACAGGTGAGCCGCACAGCTGGCCTCACATCTCCACAGGTGAGCCTCACAACTGGCTCTGCACTGCCACATCTGCACAGGTGAGCCACAGCTGGCCCCACATCTGCACAGGTGAGCCTCACAACTGGCTCTGCACTGCCACATCTGCACAGGTGAGCCACAGCTGGCCACATGTCCTCAGGGCTCGAGGACCTGCCAGCCCATGTCTAGGCAGTCACCAGTGAGAGCCTCAGCTGGGGCCTGGAAGCCCTCACCAGCCAGAAGATGCTCTGTTAGAAACAAGGGAATGACTTGTACAACTTTACAGGAATGCCTTTGGAGTGAGAGCAGGAGGTTATTCCCTTTTTCCCCCTCCTGATTTCCGTGGTGATTTTCCTCCAGAGTGTTTTTACTCAGGTGTTAAATACCAGCACAGCTCTCCATTCTATTGTCTCTCTACAGGTTATCCTTCACCCTCACATTTTCCATAGAATCCCAGACTGGTTTGGGTTAGCAGGGACCTTGCAGCTCATCCCATTCCACCCCTGCCATGGCAGGGACCCCTCCCACTGTCCCAGGCTGCTCCAGCCCCAGTGTCCAGCCTGGCCTTGGGCACTGCCAGGGATCCAGGGGCAGCCACAGCTGCTCTGGGCACCCTGTGCCAGGGCCTGCCCACCCTGCCAGGGAACAATTCCTGCCCAATATCCCATCCAGCCCTGCCCTCTGGCAGTGGGAGCCATTCTCTGTGTCTTGTCCCTCCATCCGTTGTCCCCAGTCCCTCTCCAGCTCTCTTGGAGCCCCTTTAGGCCCTGGCAGGAGCTCTGAGCTGTCCCTGGATCCTTCTCTTCTCCAGGTGAGCACCCCCAACTGTCCCAGCCTGGCTCCAGAGCAGAGGGGCTGCAGCCCTTGGAGCAGCTCTGTGGCCTCCTTGGGATCCATTCCAACAGGAGCTCGGCCCTGGGCTGCTAGCTCAGGTCTGCAGGTGGGGTCTCACCTGAGCACAGGGGCAGAGGAGCAGAATCTTCCCCTGCTGCCCACACTGGGGATCAGATCAGGGCAGGGGCATTCAGGGCTGGGGCAGGTCAAGCTCTCACCCACAGCATCCCCATGTCCTTCTCAGATTCAACCTTCTCTGTTTTTTTGGGGTTTTTTTGCAATAAAATAAAAAAACCCAGATTCAGACTCGATTCCTTTGTTCCATCAGATTAAAATATGTCACCAGTGCCTTCAAACATGTTTCCAGTCCATCCACGTTCCTCTCTTTTCCACACAGAACCCAAGAATTCAACTCTCCCAGTTCTGCCAGAGCTTGTGTTTTGGATATTTTCTTTAGAAGCTGAAAGAAAAAGCTGTGTGGTGGATCTTTTGGGTGGCCTGGAGGGGTCATGCCATGGTTCTTTCTGAAGAGCTTTGAAAACTTTAAGTTAGATGGTGGTGTTACTAATTTTTACGTTGATCTTACATGCTTCAGAGAGTTTTCCTTTCCATGAGTTGATGATTTTTCCTCCAGATATTGGGACAATATCAAGAGGAAAGATCACCATATTTACTGGTGCAATATCCTGCGTGATAATTGCAGTAATTTCCTCAGATCCTTTGAGGGGAAGGATTTGTTGTCACACTGTGGAAGATTAACTTATAAATAACAGCTTTAACCATTTCTGTTTGAATGGAAACATTCACATTCTGAGGTGATGTTTCAGGGCACTCTGAAGAGCTGCTGTGAGCAGTGGGACTCCACTCCACACCCCTCTGATCCCAGGCTCTGGTATCCAGAGATCACTCTCTGTTCTCCTGGGATTTAGTCCTTGGGCATGCCCTGTGTGGGGCACACAAAGGGATGAGGAATCAATTTCTCCCTGTGGGTGCTAATTCAAGGGAGGCTACAGAGAATTTCACATTCCTGTTCTCTGTGTGTGACTGCTGGCCCTGCTCCCTCTGGCTCCCAGTGGGATGGTTTTAGCCCCATCTGAAAGCCCAAGGAAGGCTTGGTGAAGCCTTTCCCTTCTACAGGCAGCCAGGCATCCAGCAGGAACTGACAGATACCTGTGCTAATGCTGCTTCATGTCTTTTATCTCCAGCCTTTATCTCTCCTTGCACTGGATTTCAAAACAAGGTGCTGTGTGAAGGTCTTGGGTTTTCCAGTTGCATTGAGCCATATCTAATGAAGGTGACAGCAATAAAAATAATAACAACTGTGGCTTGCTAGCTCAGCAAAACAGTATTCCCCACCCTCTTTGTATGGATATGGAGCCTCTTTCATGGATCTGTGTTTTATCGGATAAACTTCAGCCACAAGTTTATATCCTGAGTGAGCTGTTCACAACTGCTTCAATGAGTTATCAACACAGGTCCAATTAAACCCGAAAGAATGCAGCCTCTAGAGACTGAGGCGGTGCCCATGTGAGGATGCTGCCTAATTAAAGGTGTAAAGTCATTGACTGTCGAGCATATTGAACCAGGGAGTGGATCTTATCGCTCAGGGGTGGTGGAAGCAGAGATATCAGACCCGAGAATTAGCATTGCTAATCACGGATGAAAGTGTAAATAACAGTTTATAGTTGAGATAAGCTGACAGAGTGTGACTCTGTCCCTCATTGTTCGAAGTGTGAGGGCATCCTGCCTTCCACAAACCCAGTCTGACACTGAGAAGGAAAAGTGTAATGTCTAGACAGTAAAACTTCCAGGAAATGCTGTGTACTTAAATGTCTTTTTCCTTCTTTCAGCTCTCTGCCCCAATGTTATAAATCAGCGGCACTTGAGAACCCTGAATTACCTCTTTTACAAGAGATTTGTTGAGGTACGTGCTGTATTGTGTGCGTGGAATAAGGATTTTTGCTACATTTACATTGTTTTAACTTCATTAAGATAAGAAAAATGTATCAATAGTTTATTATGAAGTTTTTTTTTTCAAGTTCTGCTCCCAAGTCCTTCCAGTCCTTCAGGGAAGGCTCTGATCTGTCTTTACTGCCTGCCAAACCCACTGCCAGAGGAGCTGGGGAGGATGGAGCACTTCAGCCTCCTGCATCTCAGAGCTTTAATGTTGGATGACATCACTGTAGGGACCTTGGTCATCCACAGAGAGCAGAGAGCATTTCTCCAGGTGTATTTGTTTAGCAGAGGGAATGGATTCGTGATCTGGTGTTCTGCTCTCTCTGGCATTCCACTTCCTTTGTTTTGGAGAATTTGCTTGATTTAAAGTATCCAAGCTGGCCAGTTACTTCCATTAAGGTACATTTGGCAGCTGTTTCTGGACGTAGTCTCTTCTGAGAGCTGTTTGGTGCTCTCTGTTTACCGTTCACAGCTGTGTCTGAGCTCTGGTTAAATGGCTTCTTTATCTCACTAATATTCAAATTACATGCTTGGATCTCTCAAAGCTGTTTTCTTTGAGGCTCTCACTCCCTGTTTGCTCTTGTACCTTTCCATAAAAGTGGCACTGACACTCCCTGTTCCCTCTGCCAGTTCTGGGATGAGGCTCATGGTGGGTCTCATGCAGTTCTTGGCAGAGCGGAGAGCAGGTCCCCTCCTGAGTTTCTCCCCAGGTTTGGCTCTGAAATGCATTAAAATTGGAATATTAACTTGTCAGATTTCTTTCATAGACCTCATAATTCCAGAGGACTTTTCATGATTTGACTGTTGAGAAAAATTGTATTTTTATATTGTGAAGGCTCAGCCTTGCAGATGACCCCTGGGATCTGTCCCTTGGCTGAAGCCCTCAGGATGGGTCCTCATGGCTGGTTGGGGAGATGAACAGTCAAACAAACTTCACAGGCATTTTTGTGCTTAATGTGCTGTGGTGTAAGAGCTCCCTGAATTCCCCCATCCAAGCTCTGTTCTGCCATGCCCCAGCTGGAGACACTGAGGAGCTAAGGAGGTATCCTGTGTGTCCCAGGGTGCATTCCTTGGGCACAAGTGATGCCAGTGGGGACAATGAGATGTTCATTTCTAGTTTGCTGTATGGAACATCTTCCCTTTCCTAAGATGGCTCAGCAGTGATTTTGTCTTTTCAGAAAACCATGACTGAGGAGAATTGGGCAGACCACATTCAGGTGAGTGTGGATTTCCCTCTCCCTGCTTTCACAGGGTTGTTTGCTTGGAGGTTATTTTAAGAAGTTTTAGCATATCTAGCTCTGGATGTTGTAGTCCTGCTATCACAGTTCTTCACTTTCTCAACACATTGGAAGCAAAATTGTAAATGCAGGGAAGGGCAAGGGAGAACACTTGTATTTTAATTCCTTCTATGTTTTTGAAAATGCTTTTGTTTGGCTGGAGCCAAACTAGAACATTGGAACAGTGCTTTCAGGGATGCCCAGGGTGGGACTGTTGGGGTGTGTGTGCAAGGCCGGGGGTTGGACTCAGTGATCCTTGTGGATCCCTTCCAGCTCAGGATATTCCATGCCTCTGTGATTCTGTGATTTGGATAAGATGAAGGGAAAAAGAGGCTGTTCCCCAGCAGCTAGCAAGGTGTGTGGGGAAACTGGGGTAAATGTTAGATTCCCTGTGTGTGCTCTGACCATTTTCAACAGGTGGCTGATATTGTGACCTCTCCGTCTTGTGCTGCAGGACACAAGTAATTTTAACAGCACAAGGAGAAGGGAGCAGGGTGGGCTTTTCTTAGGTATAAACAAGAGAGTTCAGGCAATCATGATTTGGCCTGATCCTACAATAATTGCAAATGTGACAATGAAACAGCGCAAAATTCCATGGTGATAAACCAGTAGTGGTTATTTATGTGTCCATGATTTCCCTATGGAACTGCAGCCCTTTTGTGAGTGTTTGCTCCTGTTCTGTGACTCCTCTGCAGCCATTAGGGATTTCTGAAAATCCATCTGAAGGGTCAGCGAGGGCTCTGAGTGATAACAGGCCAGGCTGATGGTCTCAGGGATCTGAGGGCTCAGGCAGTGTTTGGACACACCAGTAGAGGACTGTTGGGTTCTTCCATGCAGCTCAAGGGGCTGGACACCATGATCCTCGTGGGTCTCTTCCACTTAGGAGATTCCATTACTCCATGATCCTCACATCGGGATGTGCTTTGGTGTGTGCAGGGAAGGGGTCTCTGTTGATGGTGGAGTGTGGGATAAAGCTCCCAAGTCTCCCACTCTGGAGACAGGAGGCTCAGAATATCTCTGGGAAGTGCATATGTGGTGCCTGCTAAGCCCTGAGAGCACAGAGCCACATGCTGCACTGGGGCAGAGGGTTGTCTTGCTTTCCAAAGGATTCCAAACTCTGTATTTTCTGCTTGTTGCCAACTGGTGTATTTTTCACAGCTGTGTAATTATCAGCGGAGTGGTGCTGAAACTTGCCTGTTATCAGCCTGACTTGGTGCTATCAGAGATCCCTGTCTCTGGCATCACTTGAAAGTGATGGGAGTCTGTACCTGTGCATCTGCAGGAAGCTGAAATAACAACCTGTGCAGGCTGGTGGCTGCTGCTGGCAGGGAAAGGAGGGAATAAAGGAAGGATCTTTGAGGAAGTTTTGGTTTTCATTGCAAAAATTAACATTGTCCAGGACTTAATTGGCTTTGAAACTTGGGCTTTACAGGAGGGAATGGCTCAAAGTTCACTCAGAGCTTCACAGAATCCCAGACTGGTTTGGGGTGGGAAGGACCTTAAAGCTCATCCAGTTCCACCCCCTGCCATAGGCAGGGACACCTTCCACTGTCCCAGGCTGCTCCAAGCCCCATCCAGCCTGGCCTTGCACACTTCCAGGGACCCAGAGGCAGCCACACAGCTTCTCTGGGCAACAGCTTCACAAAAAGTTAGAGCTTCACCTGTGACCTACATGTTTGATCAAAAAAATTCCTTAGGCTCCTGGTGGACATTTGTGTTATGTGTCCCATCCCTGTGTTCAGCTGAGGCTCACATGAAGTTTGGATCTCCCAAGCTCTACCTGGTCCGTTATTATTAAGGACAGGAGAAAGAAGATGACATACAATGTGACCTCTGGTCACCTGGAGGAATAGGAACCAAAACTCCCCAAATACTCCACAATGGTAAGCTCTCAGTCAGAATTACTGGATCATTTTTGGATACTTTTTTCAATTTGAAGTTCAAAGAGGTTGGAAGTCTTTCTGGGATTTTTTTCAGTTTCAGATTTTTTCAAATTCTTTGCTGCAGCCAAAAAAAAAAAAAAAAAAAAAGACATAAATTATATTGATATGACTAGCTCTAGTGATTATATAGGTTAAGATATCAGGAATTATAGAGATACCAGGAACTCTGCTGAAGGTGGGACTGTCCTTGCTCGGAGCTTGCCATTGCTGGCCAGTGACATTTTGGGACTGGGATTTTCTTTTGTTCACCCTGGGCAGTGCAAGTACAGATTTCTCCTGTTCCTGCTCTGGATGAATCCCAGGTGTGATCCTGACTGCTCCTATAAACAGCAGAAACTCAGGAGTTAATTGTGGGGCCAATAAAACCTGTTTCCAGCCCTGTAGTAAACTGGTTTTGCCCTCTCTGCCTGCCAGTGCCCAGTGGCTGCGGCAGCGTCCAGGCAGGGATGGCAGAGGAGGCAGGAGGAGAAGGAGAGGGATCCAAACCTCTTCATACCCTGGGTAGGCTGCCCTCATCCCCACTGGCTGCTGCAGGCCTGGTCAGCCCTTGCAGCACCTTCTCCAAGAGGAGATGCGTGGAGGGCAGAGGGAGGGGAAGAGAAGAGACTCTCTGTGCTCAGTGCCAGCTGCTTGCTCTTCATTCCCTTCCTGAGGGATCCTGGGCTGCTGGAACACAGGGAGTGCCAGCAGGAGGGGAAGGTGTGGAGGATATTGATGGTAGATAAACAGGGAAAAAGAGGCAGGGCATGAGGCTCATGTCTGCTTTCTGTGTGCCCTTGTGCTGCTGTTTTTGCATGCTTTGTGTTTGTCCTGGCCTCGGCAGCTGCACAAAGGAGGTCGAGTTGGGCAGAGCAAGCCCAGCACAGCTGCTCTGTGGCTCTCCTCAGATATGTTCAGGGTGCTCCTGCCAGCGACTGCAGGCCAGCAGCAACAGGGGCTGTGGAGGCCAGATGTTCCCCTGGACATTCTGTAGGACAAAATCACTAAAAAGCATGGAAGGAGTTTCTCCATGGAAGGAGCTTTTCCATGCCAGGCTTCCAAAAAGTGAACACACATGGATCTGTGATATCAATGAGAAGCATGGTAGGGGAGTGACTCCGGTTGCAGATGTCACCTCTGGCAGGGTTTAGGTGTCAGACTGTGTCTGAGACACTTGCAGGAGGTTGGCAGCATGACAAGGGCCCTGCTGAGGGACACTTCTGTCTCAGGGGGCAGCTGGAGCACCAGGACATCTCAAATAGCACCAGACACCTGCATTTTGGTGACTTGAAATGTCCCAGTTTGACAGAGGACTTGGATGTAGGATGGTTCTGCTGCCCTACTCTCAGTGCTGTTTTCTCACCATTGTTTTGGGGTCTTGTAGCTAGGCCCTTCTACACTCAGCTGGGCTGATCAGTGCCAGATCAGTTTAAAATGTTATCTCAAACATACCAAGAAATCTCTGTGTGTTTGTTTGGCCTTTCCTGCGATGAAACTCCTCCTGTGAAGCAGAACTGGGTGACACTGCCCAGCACTATAGCTCTTGCTGGGGACAGTGACTGGAAGCAGCACTGGGAAGGGTTCAAACCTGTTGGTTTATTTGGTTTTGTCAGTGTTATAACCACTGTGAGGTGTCCAGGACAGGGAATTGTTAGAATTGGGATTTTCACTTTCATTGACCTTAAGCCAAGGGGCTTTTTGCTGCTACATCCCAAATTGTTCTGTGCCAGTGTTTGCACAGGGAACTTAACTTCTCAAAATTAAACATCTGAAACCCTTTTGAATCTGGTGCTCAGAAAAGCACTGCTGTTTGGAAAGATGTTACTTGTTTTGTGGGTGCTCCTGGGGAGCAGGGGCCACTTGTTCAGGATGAGAGTAAACAGCCTCAAGATGCACCAGAGAATGTCTAGATTAGATACTGGATGAAAAAATTTCATGGAGAGGGCTGTAAAGCACTGGAATGGACTGCCCAGGGCAGTGATGGGGCTACCATCCCTGGAAGTGTTCAAAAAATGTGTGGATGTGGCACTTGGGGACATGGCTTAGTGATGAATGTGGTTGGTATTGTGTTGATGGATAGACTTGATGATCTCAGAGGGCTTTTTCTACCTTAATCATTGAACAAGTCTCTGATTCTGCATTGGTCGGGGCCACTCCAGCCTTGGTGCGTGGTTTGAGAGGAGGGCAGGGATGCACCTCCCAGAAAAGTGCCCTCTTTTCCTCAGGCCCCTGTCCTGCAGCTCCTCTGTCTCTTCTGAGCTTGTGAGGATGCAGAGATGGGCCCTGGGGGCAGCTGTTTCCCTTGTTCTGCACAGGGAGAGCCTGCAGCTGATCTCTGTCCTCCTCCAGCTGGGACAGTGAGATAGCTTATTTATGTTAAAATTTCTGACCATGAAAATCAAGCACTGTGCCAGCTCCTGCTCTGGGTGAGTAGGGGTCAGATGCTGGTAATTCCTAGGAAATGCAGAACTCCAATTCCAGAACAGTTCAAGGGTTGTTATGCTGCTTTGCTGCTTACAGACAATATTCAGAAATCTGCCCTTCTTTCTGTGCAATACATTGGAAAAACATTTCCTGGTACTTAATATGTGTAAATTACCTTACACTGCAGCAAGGAGTTGATGTAATCTTATTTATTTGACCAATTAATTTCTAAATGGCAGCGACTAATGCCAAGATTCTTTCTTTACAGAGCCATTTTGACACAGCTACCTCTAGAATAAAATGTAAAAGCTGTTACACTCAAGGAGGGAATTTTTTAAAGGGATTTTAAAGAGCAGAATGCCATTTATTTTTTCAAAGGTATTTTGTGTCCAGAACACCTGGCCAAGACTCCTGCTCTGGGGAGTCTTGACTAAGGACAAGGAGTCAAAAAGATCACTTTGCAAATACCCACATCCACTGTTCTTCCCTGGAACCCCTGAATTTAGGGAAAACTTTCAATTGTTTTGAGTACAGCAACCTCTCTGCAGTGTGAGGAACTGAATATCTACAGGGAATGTGTGTGATGTGCAGATGGGAATGATGCTCTGGAGGTGATGAATAAGTGACATGTCTCTCAGTATAAGGCTGCAATGCAAAATCATCTTTTCCTCTGGTTGGAGTGAAGTGTTTATTCAGGGATGGGATGGGATTTTATGACTCAAGCATCAAACCCAGACTGGCTCTTTTCCTGCAAGGTGGAAACCCAAACGAGTTGAACCAGCCATGTGGAGTCCCCTGTCAGTACTTACGGGCTTCTTTAGCAGGAAATTAAACCACTGGATGATTGTTTTGTTCCTTCTGGCCTTAGAAGTCTCAGGGAGGAATCATCAGCTGAAATAAATGTTCATGGTCCCACCAGTGGTGCTGCACGTGGGTGCTTGTGCCGAGGGGCTGAGCCACTGGAGCCCAGCAGCTCCCAGTATGGGGGTGTGTGTGAATATGAATATGCAGGAGCTGCTCCTGGTCTGGTTTTGCCTGCAGTCTGCCAGTTCAACCATCTGCAAAAGAATTGCATTTATCTTTCCACAGCTTTAAGCAGCTCCCTAACAGCTGCCATTGCAGAAAAGAGAAGGTTTGATTTCTCTTTCCCTTTTCCCCTTCACAGAACAGCTGGTGTTTATACCTGGACTAGCAACATGTTTAAGGTCTACTGTCTCTCTTGGGAAGTGAGGACTGGGGGAATTGCTTTATTTCAGGT
Source organism: Muscicapa striata striata (assembly GCA_030060385.1). Taxonomy (NCBI): domain Eukaryota; kingdom Metazoa; phylum Chordata; class Aves; order Passeriformes; family Muscicapidae; genus Muscicapa; species Muscicapa striata. The sequence goes on along the minus strand of JAREIS010000217.1, from coordinate 693,169 downwards.
CAGAACTGGCAGCCTTTCTTCCTGCAGTGCCTACTTGTAGGTCTCATTTCTCCTTCTGTTCCTCTCCCTGCCTTTTGTCCCCTGGTCAGGGACTAGCAGGAGCTCAGTGGAGGTGACAGTGCTTTGACACTCATTCTGCTTTTTCCCTTTGCCATTTTCTTTGGCTTCACTATTCTTGTTGGAGGTTTCTGGGGAGAGCACACAGCCACAGCATGGTTTAAAGGGAATATGAAACCATGGATAAACTGAAGTTTGTAGTAGGAGGAAAAGTGGGAGGAAAAGTGGGAGGAAAAATATCGATCTCCTTCCATTTTATATTCAGTTCAGTTTGTCAGTGGGGTCATATATTGATTGGAAGCTGAAATAATACCAGTTACTGGAAAGCGAAAGGATGACTGATGGAGCTGTTGCAGAGAACAGGCATGTCTGTAACCAGGAACAGTATCCTGTAATTCCAAGAGCTGGACTTGATGATCCTTGTGGTTCCTGTCCAGCACAGGATATTCTGATTCTGTGACTGTGATTCTGTTTTGCTCTCAGGAGAGAGCAGGCAAATGTGCACCTGTACTAATGAGGTTTGCACTGCTGGGCTAGAAGAAGTGGGAACTTTGCATTGAACAAACCCCCAGCTGCTGTGGGAGAAGCACATGGGAAAAGTCAAACATGCAGCATGTTCCATGCCTCCCCAGCCAAGAAGAGTCTGTCAAAGGATGACATGTACAGTTAAATGTAAATACTTATGACTACTTCCTGCATGGCTTAGGCTGTGTTAATTCTCTGTAGGACCTGGAGAGCTGGTGTGTCTACTGTAATTGTAGTAGTTTTATTTATAACAAATCTAGGCATTGCTAGATAAATAAATTGTGGTTAAGCACAAAGATGCTGATGAATTCTGGTGTAATATTACAGTAGGTACAAAGAAGCCAAGACAAACTGCCATAATTTGCTGTCCAATCTACCAAATTGTCAAAAATGTCCAAAATAATTCTAAAAGTCAGCCAAAAATTTCTCTGGGGTGATGTAAGATGTGGTTGTTCAATAACTTTAGAAAATCAGCCCCCATTTACTGAAGTGTGGATCTATGGGGCCAAGCTGGGGATTGACAGCTAGGTGTCTAATTCTGCTTCAGGGAGGGATTGGCAAGGGATCCTTGGAAAGCTCGGGACCTCAGTCTTAAAGTTGATGGCCAAATAGCCTTAATGTGCAAACGAATTAAGTACTGGAGAGTGAAGAGAGGAAACTGGAGAGAACACACTGGGGAGGAAAAATCTCCTTTAAATTGTTTTGGTGTGTTAGAGATGCATTCTGACCTTAGCCCCCTGCCACCAGCCAGGGCCAGCATGCTGCTAAGCACTCTAATTACATTTCTGTCACTAGCAGGCATTCACTCGGCAGCACAGCTTTATCAGAAGGAGATTTGGTATGGTATAAAGAAGAGCTAATTGGCTTATGGCTGTAGGTTGAGAGGTCAGGGTTAGATTAAGGAGTTAAGAGCATCAGTGAGCTGTTCAGCTCCACTGGGGTGTGCTGGGGGAGGTTTAGTTCTGCCAAGTGGGAAAAGCATCCTAGGAGTAAGAAACTATACAGGAATGATGATCATGCAAAACCTTATAGGAATGTGTGGAACATACCAGGTCCTTAAAATTAACATTAAGAGTGGTATCCAGGATATCCGACAGTGACTGCAAACTGCAGCAAATACAGAGTAAAAGTCACAGAATCCCAGACTGGTTTAAGTTGGAAGTGACTTTAAAAATCATCTTGTTCCAACCTCCTTAGAACATGGGCGGGGACACCTTCCACTATCCCAGGGTGCTCCAAGCCCCATCCAGCTTGGCCTTGGATACTTCCAGGGATCCAGGGGCAGCCTGTGCCAGGGTCTCATCTAGCTCACAGGGAAGAATTTCTCCCTAATACCTAAGAAAAATCTCCCATCTGTCAGTTTAGAACTGTTCCCCCTCACCCTGTCACTGCCTCTGTATAAAGTCACTCTGTCTTTTCTGTAAGCTCCTTCCAGGTACCAAAGAGCCAAAACAAGGTCTCCCCAGAGCCTTCTCTTCTCCCAGCTGAACAACCCCAACACCTGTTTGTATCCCACAGAGTAAAAATGAGGAGAGGCTCACTTCAAACAGGCAAATCCTCCTGCTCCTTTTGCTCCAGGACCAAGGGAACCCTGGTCAAGAGCCCTGACACTTACCTGTGCAGCCAAATAGGGAAAGGAGGGAAGATGGGACATGGAGCTTGCTTGCTTCCTAGGGTAGCACAGGAGAGGATGGATTTACTGATAAAAACCAAAGCAAATAACAGGGCTCTGCACATACTCTGTTTGCAGGTTGTAGCCAGTTCTTATCTGCAGCTCCGTGGCAGGAGCCCCACGATGCCCTTGCCCCACGGGAGCTGCTGTGAGCTGGGGCTGTGCAGGTGTGGGGGCTCTGTTTGCCCAGTGTCACTATGTTTTCAGCCTTCACACACACACACACACACACAGACCCTCTCTGCCCTTCTTACCCAGCCAGCAGTAAAAAGATCCAGCCATTCAATAATCATCCCAGATTATTTAAACCCTCTGTAATCGATCAGCCTCTGTCTGAGTGCCACTGGTAGATATTGGCTTCTAAACCCTGTGCAAATCAGCTGCCTTGCACACAGAGAATCAGGCTGCTGGCAATTGATAGTTTGGCTGTATTATACTTTTAGGCAAGATTAGTTCCCCAGTTCCCTGCCAAGAAGAGAACCACATAAACAGAGGATTGTTTAGAAACAAAAAAAAAGTTTCTCTTGACGGAGAAGTCATGTAAATGGGAAGAAACAGGAAACTAATCTTCCCTTGTTCGTTCTGAAAGAATGCATATCTCTGAGGAATGTTGTTATTATGGATTTAGGAAATCAGTCCAATTTGCCAGGGTGTGAATTTCAGAGTTCATTCAGTCAACCCTCTCAAGCATTTCTCCTCCAGAACAAAAACCACCAGGAGCTGAAGTGTACCAAAAGAGATTAAAGGAGTGAAAAATTGACTGCCAAGCTTTGCTTTTGGGAAAGATCTTGCACAGATACTGATTATTGCTTTGGCTCTGAGCCAGGGAGGTTTGGGCATAGCAAAACAGAAATCAGTGGTAACCCAGTTTGTTCCCGTGGGCATCTCTTTTTCCATACACTAATGATGGGAAGAGTTTGTGCTCCTGAGCAAGTATTTCCATTGTCAGGATTTTTGCTTATTTACTTTGAAGGCTTTCCTAAATAGAAAAGAGGAGACTTTTTTCCCTAAATGGAGTCTATGGATTCTCGTGTGACTGGGTATGAGAACACTTACTGGAGTTATTGGTGGTGCACACTGGTTTAGCTCATCAGGGCTAATGCCAGGGCTCCAAACCAACCAAGAAGGCGTTGGAGTGACCTTGGCTCATCCCGACATCCCGACAAGCAGGTAAGGTGCCACCCTATGAATTCAGGTCCCAGCAGAAGCACAGAGGCAGTGGTTTCACTCCTTCACCCACCTGCAGCTCTGGCAGCCCTGTGGTGACGTGGAGCTGCAGGGCCCTGTCCCTGTCCCCACAGTGAGCCCAGCTCTGGCAGCACATGGAATTCCTCACTCTGTGGAATTCCTGCAGGCAGATCCTGTAGCACAAGTCAATGTCACACACTGCTGCTAAGCTGGAATTTGGAATGCTCAGATTGGACAGGCACCCTCCAGGCAGCCCCAGAGCTTAGCAGGGAGCTGTATTTGCCTTGCTCAAGCTTCTCTACTCCAGGATACAAACCAGAGCCAAGTGCTGGGATGGTGACTTGTGTAGAACATTTATGGAAGTGCCTGGATTGTAAAAACCTTCTGAGGCTGGAAAGCCCAGAGAAACAATGTTTGGTCACAGAAGGCCCAGGCTCAGTGAGGCTCAGCAGCAGTGCAGGTCACCCAGTACACGATGGGAGCCTCCACTTCCTTAAACTGGAGAGCAGGATTTGCCATTGGCCCCATGACACTTCGTTCATGCGTGTGTGTGACACGATGACAAAAGGCAGGGAGATAAATGCTACTTCAGAATACACTGGGAAGATAAGGGTTGCCAGTTTGCCTTCAATGCACTGTGTCACTGGGCTTAGACAAAGCATCTACTGTGATAAGTAGCACACTACTTTCTCTGAAAGAGTTTGGCCAATTTCCCCATCCTCATTCATCTTCAGTCTTGCCAAGTGCTGGAGTGCTCCCAGAAAATATCTCCAGCCTGCCATCGTGGGACTGAGGTGTGAGAAATCTGGAAGCATATCAAAAATCTGTGGCTTATGTATTCAGACCAAATCCTTGGTCCTTTGCTGATCCTTGGGATGAGCAACAGCTCTGGGGCCAGGGTTAGGTTGGAATTCAGAAGGTGCCTCTGCAGTGGTTGTGAGAAAGGGATTTGGGAGGAAGCACAGAGCCTCAGGATGGACTTCACACAGAAGAGAAGGAAAAAGAAATTATATCTGAAAAAGCAGGTAGGGCAAAGTTGCCTTAGTCTATTTGCTATGTAATTGTATTTTTGGGGGGTTATGGATGTCATACAGTTACTTTTCTCTTCAGACAAAAGTTGTTTGAATGGGGTTAGTCAGACACTACAGCTCATTGCAAAGCTGCACCTGTGCCATCCCCTGACCAGCTAAGTGGAGGGGAGAACAAGTATTGCCGGTGGGTTGTGATTTTGTATATCAGCATACCTGGAGTTTTGGGATGTAATTGAGAAAAATGAGTTCATTGTGGGTTAAAATAAGAGGTTATGATCTGGGAAAGTCCCCACAGTGTCAGGCTATGCTGACATTGCTGAAAAAAACCAGGAATTGATCAGTGGCCCCAAAGACAAGTGGTACTGCTGATTGGTCCAGCACAGCCCCAGGCTGCCTTCCTCTGGGGATCTATCAGAAGTCTGCAGTGACAGGAGCAATGGGACAAGATCCTTTCACTGAAACCTTCTGTGCAGCAGCAGTGTCCAGTTGGGCAGTTAAGAGCTGATTTTCTAGGACAGCATTTTCAGTCAGTGGGGAGTGGGATCAGGGTGAGCTTTGCTATCTCACAGATGTCCCACAGTGCCCTCTATCACGAAGCTTGTCCTGAAGTGTCTGGGGGATTCTGTGCTGGATGGTTCCATGGGCACATGGGAGCGATGTCCCTGTTAAGTACTGCACCTTCCCTCTTAAACCTGTTAAATATCTATTGGGGAGTTTCTGGCTGGAGCTCAGGGAAAGGTTCTTCCCTCCCCCAGAGGTGCTGGCACTGCCCAGGCTCAGGCTGGAGCTCAGGGCAAGGTTCTTCCCTCCCCCACAGGTGCTGGCACTGCCCAGGCTCAGGCTGGAGCTCAGGGAAAGGTTCTTCCCTCCCCCACAGGTGCTGGCACTGCCCAGGCTCCCCAGGCAATGGGCACAGCCCCGAGGCTGCCAGAGCTCCAGGAGCGTTTGGACAGCCCTGCCAGGGATGGACAGGCTGGGATTGTCTGTGCAGGGCCAGGACTTGGATTCTCTGGTTCTTGTGGGTCCCCCCCAGCTCAGGACATTCCATGGTTCTCCATTTCTGTTTGATTTGTGCTTTGTCCAGCCAAGAAACATTGTGCTATCCACTACTGAAGCTACTAAAGTGAAGTCTGGGAATGATCATGCCACATTCACTTGAGTGAAACATCCTGTTTGGAGCTTTTCACGTCTGTGGAGGGCAATGTCCGTGCCCTGTGCCATGGAGCTGGCTGCCAGCAGCAGGTTCATCTGTTCAATGGCTCTGTAAGGTGTGTGAAGGCCCATGGAGGATGTCCAACAATGTGCTGAAGGAAATGTCTCAACCTCCTGCTCAGTGTTTTTTGAAAATACTCTATCTGCAGATCTGCCTCTGAAAGCTGTGTTGGTTCTTTCCCTCTGCTCGGTACCTGCTCACATCTGTGGCAGCCGGAGCCGATTTTGGAGACACGATGACTTCATCTGTTGAAAATTCATTACTTCCCTCAGGGGCTGCTTGACAAAAATTTGGAAGGAATCCCAGTGCAGGAAATGTATTTGGATCTCTGTGTAGTATTGTTGAGCATGATCAAGACCATCCTATATTCTGGGTAAATGAGATCTTGGGTGTTCTTTGCCTGGGAGGTGCTTGGGACTTGAAAGCAGCAGTTGCTGCAAGAAGCCGCCTGTCTGTGTGGAGAGGAGCCTGGGGAATGCAGGGCACTGCTAATCACACAATCAGAGCCTCATTTCAGTTTGAAATTAGCTCTTCTCTGAGAGCTCATCTCTGCCCTCCTGCTCAGAGCAGGGCCAGCTTCGTGGGACAAGGTGTTACCATGCCCTGCCTGGTTCCACTGCCACTCTGGGCCTGTTGCAGTACTTATCCACTCTCAATGTATTTTTTTTTTTTTTTTTTTTTTCGGCCTGGCTGGAATTTCTGGGAGGGTCTGAGTCCATCTTGTCTGGTTCCCCCTGATGAAACTGAATAGGGGATTATATTCCCCTGCATCCAGCCAGGCCTTCCCTATGTTGAACAAGCCCTGCTCCCTCAGCCTTACCATGTGCTCCAACCCAGTGACCATCTCCTGGAATCCCAGCATGGTTTGGGTTGGAAGGGACCTTTAAAGTCCCTGTGGGGATGAGCTTCCCCTGAGAGGCTGTGTGGTGTGACTCTTCTGGCTCCACTTGGCCGTGGTCGTGTGAGGCACACATGAACATGGAGCACATGCATCCTGTTACACAATGTTGTACAGCTGCTCACCACAAACCAGCAGCTTCCTCCAGGTTTCCCAGAACAATCAGCTCCCTGTGAGGAGCCCCAGTACCGAGGCAAGTTGACTTTAAGAGTTGCCTTGCCTTGATCCCTGCCAGTGATATTCTAAGTTAGACTCCTCTGAATTGCCCTTCGGAAGAGGCGCTGGGGGGCCGGGAGCTGAGTGTCGTGACTCACAAAGCAGGAGCGAGGCGCTGTGAACGTGCCCCGGGGAGCCGCGGTGCCGGAGCTTTGTGAAGGAGGATCAAGCGCACTGCCCCGGCAGCGATGTGCTAATGGGCTCCGAGCGGAGCGTGGCTCCGGCAGTGACGCTGATCGCTGTCTGAGAGCCGCTGCTGGGCTCTCCATGGAGCCTGCTCTGCTCTTGTCCAGCCCACGGATGGGTGCAGGAGTGCCAGTGCCTGTGAGCGCCAGAGCATCGCACCTGATGAGACAGCAGCGTGTTCTCACACTGTTCTCGGGCTCATCTCAGGCTGTTCTCACACTGTTCTCACATTGTTCTCGGGCTCATCTCAGGCTGTTCTCACACTGTTCTCGGGCTCATCTCAGGCTGTTCTCAGTCTGTTCTCACACTGTTCTCAGGCTGTTCTCATACTGTTCTCATACAGTTCTCATACGGTTCTCAGGCTGTTCTCAGGCTATTCTCAGGATGTTCTCAGGCTGTTCTCACACTGTTCTCAGGATGTTCTCATACTGTTCTCGGGCTGTTCTCATACTGTTCTCACACTGTTCTCGGGCTCTTCTCAGGCTGTTCTCAGGCTGATCTCATACTGTTTCACACTGTTCTCATACTATACTGTTCTCAGGCTGTTCTCAGGCTGATCTTATACTGTTCTCACACTGTTCTCATACTGTTCTCACACTCTTCTCATACTGTTCTCAGGCTGTTCTCACACTGTTCTCATAGTGTTCTCAGGCTGTTCTCATACTGTTCTCACACTGTTCTCATACTGTTCTCAGGCTGTTCTCAGGCTGTTCTCATACTGTTCTCACACTGTTCTCATACTGTTCTCAGGCTGTTCTCATACTGTTCTCATACAGTTCTCATACGGTTCTCATGCTGTTCTCACACTGTTCTCAGGCTGTTCTCAGGATGTTCTCAGACTGTTCTCTAGGTGTTCTCATACTGTTCTCTGGCTGTTTTCAGGCCCTGGCTGTGGGTGGTGGCCATGGCTGAGTGACTGCTGCTTTCACAGGAAGCCTTGCTCAGGACAGAGTGGAGGCAAATTTGGCCTCTTTTATCCAAGGGAGAGGATTTCCCCCCTCCACCCTGCCCTTATGAGACCCCACCTGCAGCACGGTGTCCAGCTCTGGGGTCCTCAGCACCACAAAGGCATTGACCTTTTGGAGAGTCCAGAGGAGGCCATAGAGATGGTCTGGAGCCCCTCTGCTCTGAAGCCACACTGGTAGAGTCAGGGGTGTCCAGCCCAAAGCAGAGAAGCTCCAGGGAGACCTTATTGTGACCTGTTGAGACTTGAAGGGTTTTTATGGGAAAGAAGGAGAGGGACTTTACATGGGCAGACAGTGACAGGACAAGGGAGAATGGCCTTAAGCTGAAGGAGGGCACGGTTAGATTAGACATTAGGGAGAAATCCTTCCTTGGGAGAGTGGGCAGGCCCTGGCACAGGGTGCCCAGAGCAGCTGTGGCTGCCCAAGGACAGGTTGGACATTGGGGCTTGGAGCACCCTGGGACAGTGGGAGGGGCCATGGAAGGGGTGGCACTGGATGGGCTTTAATGTCCCTTCCAACCCAAACTAGTCTGGATTGCAGTATCTCTGTAGGCTCTCCAGAAGGCAGGATCCCCCTCCTCTTAGGGAACAGGCTGTGGCCCTGGTCTAAGCTGGCTCTGAGGGTCCCAGCTCCATCCTTATGCTTCAAGGAGTTCCCTCAGTGACATCTGATGGTGACACTGCAACATCTCCCCATGCAGCACAAATGATGGAGATTTTGGAACAGAAACCTTGAGCACAAATACAATAAAGTTGCAGTGACAATACCACAGTGGCATGTTCTGGAAATGTTAAAGCACAGGTGTCTGTACCTGCCACGACACAGGGAATTCAGCAGTGCTCTCAATGACCTCCACTGCTGACAGGGGTTTGTCCTTTTCAAGCTTGGGTTTCTTTTTCTCCTTTTAAAATTGCTGACTCTAAAATATTCTCCTTGACATTTTCTCTACACTAGCAGGAGGAGTTTTTGTTGATTCTGGAAGCACTTGAAAACAGGGGAAATTGGCCAAGACATTCAGAAGTTAAATTAAAATCTGACTCTGCAAATAGCCAGTGTCAGTGGTGTGAATAACATCCCTCTTTGGGAAAAGATGCTGAGGCAAAGGGCAGAAATGGCTGGGACTGAAATGTAGCTTAACACATACAGATAAAATTTATCTGGGGTTCAATAGGGTGATTTCCAAGGGAGATACTGGATATTTGGGTTCAAAATTATTGGTACCAATGGAGAAATGGCTGATGGGTTAAGGTCAGGACATTGCTGAGCTTGCCCTGTGTGGTTGGTGTGAGCTTTGTGAAGCCTCGGTGGTGAGAACAGGATTTACGGGTAGGAAATCTGCAGCCGTCACTGTGGAAGGCTTTAATCATGGGTTATTGTTGGTGTCAGGGGTTTCTGTGTGCTCATATGAATTAAAGAATGTATGATATGTCTAGAATTCCATGAGGGATGTAAACAAGCCTCATGCTCTCTAGAATCTTCTCCTGCTGGGAGATGTCACTGATGTTGTTCAGAGCACTCGTGCCAGTTTCCTCTTGAGAAGTGTTCATTTACTGACAACAAAGCACATGAAATGTGCTGGTGAATTTTGCCTGGCGAAACACTGCTCTCTGCATCTGTGCCCACATCGTCTGGGGCCAAAGTTTCCACATTCTTGCCTCTTGCAGAGCTGTTGCGGTGGAAGCCTTTCCCCTTTTAGAGTAATGTTGGGTTTTTTCTTTTTTTTTTTCTTCAGTAAAAAGACAAACAAAGCTATTTTCTGTTTCAGAATGCAAGATGGGATATCTCTTGAGAGATTAACCATCTTTACAGACTTGGTTTTCTGTGGTTGAAAGAATAAATATGTTATCACTAAAATAATATTTAAAAAATCTGCACCTCATTATTTCCTGAAATAAAGCTGCCACAATGAGATTTATTAAGAATTGACTCGGGGTGAACTGAAGAGAGCTCCATGACCAAAGAGTTTGTGTTTTAGAAAAAAAGGCAGGGAGACAACAGGATGGACACAGGGGAGCAAGAAAAGGGAATTGCTCTGTATTGTTAGTAAGAAAGTATGTTCTTTTTGGGAAGGACTCTGAGAAATGGCTTGGCAGATGTGCAGGAGGATTTAACTGGCTCAGTGAGCTCAGTCACAGAAGGCAGAGAGGGGAGAGAGGCACAAAGGTCAGGACTGGCACGGCCAGGAGAAATGTAGAGGGCAAGAAGCATAAGCAGGAGAACGTGTCCTGTCCTTTTCCTGCCCTGCCCCTTCCCTCGTGTTCCTGAGCCCCTGGGGAGCTGCTGGACCCCTGTCCTGCTCCCCCGGCTCCTGCTGTGCCCCCAGCGCCTTGGGAACAGCAGTAAAACTCTTCCTCCACATATCCATGGGAAGAGCTGTGGTTTGGCATTTGGCAGAGTCTCCGGGGTGCAGACAGAGTGCTGAGGCAGCAGTTTTTGTGAGCAGGCTGCTGCCACCTGGGGTGCCAGATCCCTCCGAGCTGTTCTGAGCCTCTGCCCCCTCCTGCACCTCTGGGCGGGGTCATTCTTTTTTTTCTCCTTGGCTTTCTGTTCTCCTTCCTTTTTACCTTGGGGCTATCAACAGATTTGTTTCCCGATCTCTGAGTCTGCTTTGAAGACAAATTCTCACCTTTTCGTTCCTGAAGGAATGTGAGGAATGAGGCCCCATGGCCACAGCCTCCCACCCAGCTGGGAGCTGTTCCTACACGCTGGGCAGAGGGGGCCAGTGCTGCCCTCCCTGGGGTGGGCTCGGGCCCTGGAGCAGTGCGGGTGGGCAGCACAGGCAGGTGGCAGCAGCATGGCCAGCGTGGGGATGGATTTCTAGGGCAGATCTGAGCATTTCATTCCTCCGAAATTCTCGTTTGTAGTGCCAGTCCTAGAGCTACAGGTCCTGGGCCACCATATAGGGTTTCAGTTTGTTTCAGCGGTTTTCTTGACAATGTTAACTTAAAGGGCAGATCCATGAGTAGGTCAGAGAGGAGAAGTTGCTGCATGGCTTTGGGGGCTCCGGGGTGTTTGTTTGGGGAGGAGATGGGGAGCTCCCAACCCACGGAGCTGGTGTGGCCTCAGTGTCACAGGGTTTCCTCTAACACCTGCTCCTCTCAGGACAAGGAAGAAGGTGCATCCAGCTGTCATCCTGGGGACTGTCACTGCCCCTTGCAAGTGGCTGCTCACCCCTGCCAGGGTGGGCACTGCACTGTGTCATGCTCTGGCCAGAGCTGGGGTTTGGGTTTAAACCACAGGCAGGGTGAGTTTGTGTTGGTGCCCGCAGGCTCTGCAGTGGGCCAAGGCATTCCCTTCTTCCCAGGAACAGCTGAGAGCAGGGGATGTCCTAAAGTGCTCTCCCTGTTTGGAGGTGTAAGCACAATGACACCTGAGAGTGGGTTTGTCCCAAAGCAGTGATCCAGTTCTCACCTTCACAGTGAAGGGGCTTTGAACAGACACAGAGGGAAGAACTCCTTTATGTAAGCATTGTTCACCCCAGCTGGATGTGGGACTCGCACAGCACATTTCATCCCCCTGAATTCCAATGCAGGATGACCCCATTGCCAGCCTGGGGTCCACCCACAGCCTGGCATTGGGGGGTCCCAGAGCCCCCATCTCACAGCACTGGGGGCAGGGGGCTGGAGGGTGATGTCAGCCTTTTCCAGGCTCTGAACACCACTCAGGAATGCTTTGCTGATGTGCCCTCCCTGCCACCTATGGATGACTGGCAAGCCCAACAATCCAGCCAAATACTTCCAAGGATGGTGGACACCCCACATCACCATCTGCCCTAGAGAGACGGGGAATGTCTATCCTAAGCCGTCCCCAGAAGATGCTCCAGGGTCTGGAGCCACTCTGGACAGACTGGGAGAGCTGGGCGTGCTCAGCCTGGAGAAGGCTCCAAGGAACCTTTCAGTACATAAAGGGGGTCAATAAAAAAGATGAGGACAGAGTTTTTAGCAGGACCTGTTGCAACAGAACAGCAGCTGATGGTTTTGAACTAAAACAGGGGAGATTCAGACTAGATATAAGGAATAAGGTTTTTACAACGAGGGTGCCTCCTGGGAGGGGATGAAAGCCCCACAATGGAAGTTGCACTGACAGTCTGCCTTCCCCCCCGGCCCTGCAGAGCACAGTTGGGGATAACCGCTGGCTGCAAGGGCAGCTGGTGCAGGCGCTGCTGCGGCACTGCGACGCGCGCGGGGCGGCGCGCTGGGCACGGCGCTGCCAGCTGCCCCCCGAGCTCCTGCCTCGGGCCCTGGCTGAGGAGCTGCACAAGCTGCACATCCAGGACAGGTAAATCACTGCTTGGTGCCTTTTCCATGCAGATTGTTTGTCTTACAAACACTGTATATTTCCTTAAAATTGTCTGCCACGATGCATCCTCGGGGATAGAAGCTTGCAAAAGCTTTCTCCATGTACTTGGATCCTGTTGTGGCCCTGCACACACTGCACTTGTTTGTCATAAGCCTGGAAATGTCTGTGAAAAGAGCATTTTAATTCCTGAGTACACAGGAGCTCTGTGAGATGGATTCATGCTCCTGGGGGTTCTTACACCTCCTCTGCCAGATCAACAGTTCAAATACTTCTCTGTTTTACTGAGGTGATTGCAGATCTGTCAAAATTTTACTGATTTTTTTTTTTTTAAATGCTGATGATTTTGGGAAGGTCCCACAGATGGCTTTGAACAGTTCATGTTCAGGGATTCTGGTTTTGTGGATCTGCTCTTTCTCCTCATACAGTTTTGCACTTGTTCAAGCACTGTGTCACCTCAGGAAATACAACACGCATGTAATCACCCTCAAAACACTTCTCCAGAGGGTCCATGGCTTTTCTTGAGCACAGAAAACTGTTGTCTGTCTTGGACATGCTCCTGCTTCTCTCCAAAGCACTGCTGGAGCTGCCCTTGTCATCTTCCTCCTGAAGCCACAGCAGCCACCAGCTGGGAGCCAGGAGGTTTTTCCATGAGGCATAAGCCCACAAAACACAAAGGGGTGATTACAGGTGTGTGGCTGAGCCACAGACTGTGCATCCAGAGATAAAACCCATCAATATATCTCTGTGCTGTGGAGGGAAGGCAGGTGGGGGTGTGCTCTGCCCTGTGTAAGGAGCTGGGATGGATGAATAAATCCCTTTGTACTGCAGTTTACTCATCTAGTCATGATACCTGCTGTGGTAGCTGCTATAAAGTCAGCAGAGCCATGGAACCCCATAAAACAGTCTGGCTGCCCTGTCTATTGAGTAACACAGCCACAGGTTCCCACAGGGAGTTCACACTGCCCACAACAAGGTGGCACCAGCATATAAATGACATCATCTGTCTCTGGTCACACCACATGGGGCTCCTGAGCTTTGCAGAAGAGAATATTCCTGGAGACCTGAGGCTGCACACCTTCATTAAATGTTTACACAAATATTGACTTCCCCATGCACACAAACCCGTGAGAAGGAGTGTTTGTGCAGGGAGAGCTGCTCTGCTGCAAAATTGGGCATACAGCCTCCCAAACATAAGGTTACTAATAGTTTCCCAAATGATGAACCATTTCAAGTCTCTATGGTAAAGAGGCTATCCAGAAATGTGTGATCTGTCCAAGGGAGCTGGATCTTTTTGATTAGTTTATTTTCTCTGTGAAAGAGCTGAGTGTCATGGGGAAAGAGAGGGTCAGGATGAAATAAGGGGAGTAAAACTTACCCTTCTTGCTCCAATCCAGAATTTCCTCCTGGCTTTGCATGGCTTCAAACTGTTGCATCTGATTCTGTGCAGGGTAGAAGAGGTCACAAAAGCAGACAATTATGAGGCCAGTAAGAAGAAGGACTATTACCAGATTCCTATTTCACGGGAAAATATTCACTTTCTGCAGACATGGGAGGAGACCCTGCAGTGCTGGGAGAAGGTGCTGCAGGTGAGTGTTACCTGGGATTGCCCTGGCAGGGTCAGGGAGCTGGAACTCCCATGTCAGGCTGAGACACAGAGCTGGATGTGGCCACTGCCATCCACCGCCTACCTCCCCAAGACAAAAACAGCTGCTGCTTTAGGCTGCTCTGGTTTGGGGAATGTGTTTAGGAATTGTGCCAGGGAAGGTTCTCATGGGTGATGCAGGTGCTGTGAGAGTTCTCTGTGTCTGTGGCAGTTTGCACAAAGAGCTGCAGGTGCTAGGAAGGAAATGCTCATGTCCTGGACAGACTCTCCAGGCTCCTATCAAGCACAGGGAGGCTCTGGGTGCAGAAAGTGTCTGTGTTGCAGCCCGGGCAGGTCATTGGTGTGGACATGGAGTGGAAGCCTTCCTTTGGCATGGTGGGGAAGCCCCGTGTCGCCCTCCTGCAGCTTGCACTGAAGGATGAGGTGTTCCTGTTGGACCTGCCACAGCTCCTCAAGCAAGCTGAGGCTGAGGGAGAGAAGGAGAAGCTTGCCCATTTCATCCAGATGCTCTATTCAGACAGAGCCATCACTAAACTAGGTAACACCCCTCTCTCCTCCCCACCTCGGGGTTTCACACAGCTTGTTTTGTCATCTTTGTCATTCCTATATCCTCTTCGTGTTGTCATTCCCTAAATGCACTTGCCGTGGAACAGCTTTTGTGGCCCCGAGTGTTCAGACACTGCCAGGCCAGGAAGCAGTCACTAGTGTAACTGGGAATGATAGAAATACATGATTCTGTATTTCTATCTATATCCTGAGAACCACAGAAAATCCTGAGCTGGAAGGAACCCACCAGGATCCCCCAGTGCAGCCCCTGTCCCTGCCCAGACCCCCCAACAATCCCAGCCTGTCCATCCCTGGCAGCGCTGTCCAAACGCTCCTGGAGCTCTGGCAGCCTCGGGGCCGTGCCCATTGCCTGGGGAGCCTGGGCAGTGCCAGCACCTGTGGGGGAGGGAAGAACCTTTCCCTGAGCTCCAGCCTGAGCCTGGGCAGTGCCAGCACCTCTGGGGGAGGGAAGAACCTTTCCCTGAGCTCCAGCCTGAGCCTGGGCAGTGCCAGCACCCTCTGGGGGAAGTACCTTACCCTGAGCTCCAGCCTGACTCTCCCCAGACACAGCTCCATGCCATTTTATCTCCCCATTTCAGGTCAGATCCAAGATCCCTGATTTAACTTGCACTCTCAGACTTGGGATTGCCCTAGCTCTGTACTAATCCCCATCTGACACTCAGTCTTCAGTGGTTCTGGTAATTTGAGTGGACAGAGCTGTCTGAGTGTGCTGTCCCTGTCCCAGAGCTGCTGTGCTGGACACCAGAGACCTCTGAATTACCATACATGGTTTTTGGAGGCTTTTATCAGGAGCTGCTAAACCTGCATTTCAAGGGCAAATTAAAAAATGCCTTTTCCACATTTTATGGAAGTTGGTCCTAAATTCAGCATTTTTCATCCACCTCTCTTCTCCCTTTATATGTAGGAGTGTCTCTTTGGAACAGAAGAGACAGGAGCCATCTTATTCCCCTGTT
The DNA here is from genome assembly GCA_030060385.1 of Muscicapa striata striata. Taxonomy (NCBI): domain Eukaryota; kingdom Metazoa; phylum Chordata; class Aves; order Passeriformes; family Muscicapidae; genus Muscicapa; species Muscicapa striata. The sequence continues at coordinate 677,796 of JAREIS010000217.1, read as the reverse complement.
TGAACAGTCTTCCCACCAATGCTTATAAATATTTTGTCAGCATTTTGACTCTATACTAGAAGAAGCTGCAGTGCATTAACCATGATTTGAGTTTTCTTACTTGTGTGATTTGGGATTTTTTTTTCTCCAGGTTATGGGATGTCTGGAGACCTCAGCAGCCTTGTAGCCACATGTTCTCTGAAAGACATGGGGAAGCAAATGCAAGGTGTGGTGGATCTTCTTGCAGTGGACAAACAAGTAAGGATAAACACATGGAGATGTGGGAAATTGTGTCTCCTGCATGTGCTGGTGGATAACTGTCCTGAATCCACAGCACTGTCTATTTACATCCTGGATTGGCACGGAGATGGCTGCATGAGTAAAGAGACCATTTCCTCCTGAGGGTTTGAGATGTTGGGATTCTGTAAAGGAAGACAGAAGAATTTTGTTTTCATCAATAAAAAGTTAAAGCTTATGATACTGACAGCTTTTTCATAGCCTTTATAAAAGCTGTGAAAAGCTCTTGGAGACGCAGCTCCATTCAGCCAAGACAAGGTTTCTGAGCACAAGTTGCACTTAGGAAGAGGAAGTAGAAATTCTGCTACTCCAAGGCCATGCATTATTGAAGCACATGTGATGGAGTTAATGATTTGCACAGAACCCTGATGTTCCTAGGAGGGCTGGAGTTCCTGGTGGGTTCAGCACAGGAATTTCTGGTCAGCTGAAGCACAGCTGTCCCTGGGTTTGCACGCAGGAGCTTTGAGCAGTCTGTGAAAATGTTCAGCACAGCTATTTTAATGGGCAAAATGTACAGAGTGTGTTTGAGGCTGTGGGTTTGAGGTGAAGCAGATCTTTGGGATTGATAGCTTAACCTGGGAAGTGCTGCAGGGGCTGACATAGCTGCCAACAGCCCACAGTTTAAGCTGAGAAATGGCAGCTGCAGGGAGGGCTGCCCAGGCTGTCACAGGAATGCCTTTTCCCACCGGGACTAGGAGGAGAAAAGTGCTGAGCTGCCACTGCTGGTGCTTTACTGAGTGGATGCCCAGCAGCCTCCAGCATTGGTGAGCACCCTGCAGAGCCCCAAGGAGCTTCATCCCAGCCCTGCTGCTCTGGTGCAGGGCTGTACAAGAATGCCCTGTTTAACTTCCCTTGGCTGTGAAAGAGATTTCTCTCCAGCAAGTGTGTTTGTTAAACAAATAAACTGACGCCATGTTTATCTCGTGCCATCCCAGTCCTTGTCTGAGGGCTGGGGTTCAACATGCCAGGCACGAGATGGATGTGATAGGGCTGTGCCTGGCCCCACCAGCTGGAGCAGGAGGTGCTTTGGGAGCTGCTTCATAACCAGGTGGTTTCTGTCTTTTTGTTTCCATCAGCTGCAGTGGGGGAAGGAGGGCCGGAAGGTCGATGGACTGTCCCCAGAGCACAGCCACGAGGAGAGAGGGGTCAGACAACCGGAGAAGGGACTCAGCCTCCTGGTGCAGCATGTGCTGGGGAAACCTCTGGATAAAACAGAGCAGCTGTCCAACTGGGAGAGGCGGCCACTCCGGGAGGAGCAGATCCTCTATGCAGGTCTGGCCCTGGCTGGGTGCTGCAGGTGCCCAGGGCAGGCTGTGTTTGGCTGCTCTGTCCCCAGGAAAGTCATTAAGTAGCAGAGGAAGAAAATGGCTTTGCAGATTAGTTCCTGTTCAGAGGAGCCAACACATGTTTTGTTTGTCCTTTTGAGGACATGACTTTAATGGTTGAAGTTTAAACTGTCCAGTGATTCATTATTTCCCTTATGAAGGAATTCCTGTGCTTTGCAGATTTTGTGTGATGAAACATCACCTCAGTGGAAACTCCTCTCAGTAACTGAAGGGAGGAAAGTCCACTTCCTTCTGCCTCATTTCACAGCCTTCCTGGGAAACAAATGCTGTGTTCATTTGTCACAGTGAGGTGCTTGTTAGAGCTGGGTTTGAAATGGGTAGATGTGGTGTCAGAAACTGCAGCACAGACTCAGGGCTATTGGAGGGACCCACAGAGTTTATTGCTGATTACCCCAGAGTCAGAAGTCTGTGTCTAAATCTTTTCCTGGTGCATCAAAGGACAGTCCGCTGATGCAAACCAGTCCTTTGTTAAATTCGACTATCCTTGAAGCTGACACAGTTCCCACAAAAGTTAATCACTGGGACTTGTCAGACTGGCTGGGAGAGTTCTCCTGTTGCCATTGCAGGGAGCAGCAGCACACAGCAGTGAGTGTGGGCAGGTGATTGCAAACAGCTCGGGCAGTACCTACCCAGATATTGCATCTCCTGGGGAAGTTCCCTTCCTGTCAAGAGGGGTGATAAGGAGCTGTGGGCAGGCTTGGGGACAATGGTGAGGAACAGGGGCTGATTGCAGCTACCTGGTGGTGGTTGGAAGAGCCACACTGCAGTTTGCATTGGGTTATTGGCTTAGAGTGGAGATGCCTCTTTTTAGGCACTCCTGCCTTGACCCTCCGTGACTGTGGGTTCAGCTGTGATGCTCAGTGAGTCAGTCCTGGAGCTGAGGGTATGACCTGAGGGAGTTGCAGCTTCACAGTTGTTCACAGTGGCTTTTACAAAGGTGGGGGCTCTTCCTTGCCTCAGGAAAGCCTCTGGTTTACTTTTGAATGAGCTTCATAGGAGCTGAGGCTCCATTCTCTTCCCTGCAGCCTCAGATGCCTATTGCTTGCTGGAGATCTACGAGAGACTCTGTAAGGACCCCGAGAGCTTCGGTCTGGGTTCCGACCTGACAGACAGTCTGGTGGGAAAACAGAGCAAAAAACCCAGGGCAAAGAAGCAGCTGAATAAACAAGAGGCACCATCACCTTCTGGACAGGTTTGTAAACATCTTCAAAGAGCTGCTTTTTGCTCAGGACCCCTGCAAGTCACACATTGCTGCTCTCAGTCACACCATTCACTGTGCACGGCTGTTCTCAGGACACTTGCAGCAAACATCCTCCTCAGCCCTCCCTCCCAGGACACTGTGCTCTCTCCTTGGCCTGCCTGGGTCCAGCTTGCCCTGCACTTTGAGGTTCACTTGTCTTTGCACAGTGAGGGTGCAGAACTGTGTGCTAAGCCCAGTGAGCCTTGCTTGTGGAAATGCTCCTTCCACATTTTGGGTCTGGATTCTGTGGCCAAGGTTTCAAAACTCTTACTTCCTTACTTTTGATTTTTACTAAGTTTCCACACCTTGCTTTCACACTGGGAATATCTCCTTTATTGTGTCTGGAGTAGAAGTCTGCAAAGTTAAAAGCAAATGATCCATCAAAAATGCCTTTCTGCTGAAGGCTTGTCTCTGCCTCCCTGCCCACCACCACATTCCATTAGAGGCCTCTCCCAGAAGTTTGTGTTGTGGCAGAGCCTTAGAACTCCACCAGGGCTGTGCGAGTCTGATTAAGTATCTTGGAATGTGACTGGTGCCTCTCACTAATAAAGTCTTACATTCAAAATGGAACCATTCAGTGGTTTATAAACTTTTGGAAACCTTGGCACGATCTCATTTTGTTATAGCCTGAGAAGACTCACCATGTGTATCTGTGTATTCTGAGGAGCCCCAAGTGTGTGTGGGGCTCCAGAAGTCAGTGCCCCTTCCATGGCTGGGCTGAGATGCTGCTGACTGTGTCCACCTGTGTGTAAATGTGCAGCATCCCTTGGCCTTCAGCAGGCAGGAAAACATGGAGCTGCTCCCTGAGCACTGCATTCATGGGAATGTTGTGTGGTACAGCAGAGCTGGGTGGCTGCTGCAGAGGAGGGAGAAGTGAGCACTTCAGGCTTCAACCACCTTGGAAACCCACAGGTCATCTTTGTGTTCTGTAAATTCAGATTCATCAGCTGAGAGGCAGTTGGTAAAACCTGGACTGGGACAACAAAAAAAGCAGACTTCTGACTGCATCCTGCAGGACTCCAAGCTCTCTTTCCCACTATATCCTGGTCCACTGTCTGAAGTAGGGCTAATGACTGTTCTCCTTTATAAACTTTTTGCTGTCTGCTGGCATGAAACATGAGAAAAAAGCTCTGTATGACAATGCTAGCCACTGGATAAACACTGGCTGAGAACCAGCTGCAGCTCCTGCACATCTGTTTGAACAGCAGCAGCAGCCAGGGGTAGTGTCTCCAACTGCTTCAGGTTCAGGAGACGGCTCCATCCCTTGTCACTGTGCTCTGGTGTCACAGCTGCATCCACCAGGATCCTGCAGGAGCTGGTGACAGCCCAGTGCTTCAGAGCCCTGGGTGCAGGGCTGTTGGGAGCTGCAGGATCACACCAGTGTTGCTCCTGGATCTGAGCTGGTTCCCATGGACAGCCCAGGTGGAGCTGCCTGGTGTGCCACAGCATTCCCAGCTTGAGGCCAGCTCCTGCAGAGCTGATCTGCAGTGCTGGCTCCCTGCATAGCTGCTGGCAGTGTCCTTCAGTCATCCCAGCTGATTCAAGTTCCTGGAGTCAAAAGCTGGACATTGGAAGTTTTTTAATAACTTCCCTTCTCCATGAATTTAGCTATTGTACTTCTGGGAGCCTCCCAAAGGCAAAGTCCTCCAAGTGCAGGAACTCCCCCAGCAGCAGACATTTGAAATAAAACAAACAGAATTCAGGCACTGCCTATTTTTAACCTTCCAAAGATAACAGAGTTGACATGGTTGCTTTGTCTACCTGTTTCTCTCTCTGTCCCAAATCATAGCTTTGGCACATGTTTATTAATTGCAGACTAACTTCAAGGAACAGCAGCCTTGTCTGTATTTCTGTGACTTCTTGAAGATGAACGTCTGTGCAGAGCACTGGAGGCCAGGTTGGCACTCCTCCAGGAAAGGCTGCAGGTCCCTGGATCAGGTGGCCAGCTGGTCAGGGAGACAATGGCAAATTCAGAATTAGCCCCATCATGTTCTGCCCCCTGCCCAGGTGGTGATGGCAATGGGGACAGGATGGGAAGGAGTATCTAGAGGTGCTGCAGAGCATGGGGAAGTGGTGACACAGGTGGAAGGAGGCAGTTGGATGTGCGTGGTGGATGAAATAAATGCAGGGAGGAAAAACACAAATGTACTGGGAATCAGCCTTCTGCTCCTTATGGATCTCCTGCCTTTCTCTAGGAATGCCAAGGACCCAGAACAGAGCCCTCAGGCACCCCTGCCCCCATCTCCCCCCAGGAGTTCAGTGTGGTCTGTGACAACATGCTGCAGGGCCTGGGGCGCTACCTGCGCTGCCTGGGCGTGGATGTGCGGCTGCTGGACAATGAGGATGACCATAGGAAAGCTGCTGAGGTGAGTTCACAGTTCCCATCTCCATGGGGACATGATGGGGCTTACTAGGAAGCTGCCCTGGTGCTCAGGCTGCAGGAGCTGCCCTGTGGGTCCCTCCTTCCATCCCTGTGCTGAGTCCCAGCTCTTTGGGTCACCCCAAGCTCTGGCAGCTGGAACCAGCTGGTCTCTGCAGTGGTTTGTGGCCTTAGTTCGCCACTTCCAGGAGAGAGGAGGGGAGCAGAGACTGCTGTGATCTCACTATTACACGTGTCTGTGTTTTTGGCAGTTGGGGCAGCTCAAGCCATGACAAGAGCACAGGTGGAGGGTGAAGATCATAGAATCACAAAATGGTTTGGTTTGGCTTGGAAAGGACCTTAAAGATCATCTCCAACCCCCAAAGATGTGACCAAGTGTCTTTGGGGACGCTGTGTGTTTGCAAAAAGGCAAAAGTCAGTAGAAGGAACAAACATTCACTTAGATTTCTAATGCACTATAGTTTGGCCTACAGGGAAGGTATTTGTCTGCCTTGTGTACAGATGAGCTGGGCAGAACCATAATCTGAAGATGGCTGTTCAATACAGAAGGGAGAATGTCCTTAATCAATGGCCATGTAACATCCTGGCTGGCCCTGTGAGATAACCCAAAGGTGATCAGCCACAACTTGCAGTGATATTTGGGAAAGAAAGAGGGGACCATGAGTATTGCTCTGGGCTCCCATAACAACTCTGCCCCTCTGCCTATCAGGTGAGAGACAAATGCTGCTTCATTTCAGGCACATTTCTGTCCCAGGAGTGCAGATCACAGAATCACAGAATCCCCTGAGCTGGAAAGGACCCACAAGGATCATTGAGAACAGCCCCTGTCCCTGCCCAGACCCCCCAACAATCCCAGCCTGTCCATCCCTGGCAGCGCTGTCCAAACGCTCCTGGAGCTCTGGCAGCCTCGGGGCTGTGCCCATTGCCTGGGGAGCCTGGGCAGTGCCAGCACCTCTGGGGGAGGGAAGAACCTTTCCCTGAGCTCCAGCCTGAGCCTGGGCAGTGCCAGCACCTCTGGGGGAGGGAAGAACCTTTCCCTGAGCTCCAGCCTGAGCCTGGGCAGTGCCAGCACCTCTGGGGGAGGGAAGAACCTTTCCCTGAGCTCCAGCCTGAGCCTGGGCAGTGCCAGCACCTCTGGGGGAGGGAAGAACCTTTCCCTGAGCTCCAGCCTGAGCCTGGGCAGTGCCAGCACCTCTGGGGGAGGGAAGAACCTTTCCCTGAGCTCCAGCCTGAGCCTGCCCTGGCACAATTTCAGGCCATTCCCTCATGTCCTGTCCCTGATCATAGAGAGCAGAAATCAGTGTCTGCCCCTCCTTTTCCCCTCACCAGGAAGTTGTGGCTGCAATGAGTCTCCCCTCAGTCTCCTTTTCTCCAGGCTGGATGTACCAAGTGTCCTCAGCCATTTCTCATACAGCTTCCCCTCAAGGCCCTTCACCATCTCCATTGCCCTCCTTTGGACACTCTCTAATGGCCTAATGTCTTTCTTATATTGTGGTATCTAAAACTGCACTCAGTGCTCAAGGTGAGGCCATCCTGGCCCAGAGCAGAGCTGGACTATCCCCTTCCTTGACCAGGCCAGCCTGGGATGCTGGGCCTGATGCTCCCAGGACACAGATGTCCCTGCTGGCTCCAGGGCACTGCTGACTCACATTCAACTTTCTGTCAACCAGCATTCCCAGGTCCCCTCCCATGGTGCTGCTCTCCAACATCGTCTTCCCCAGTCCGTTTGTATATCAGGGTTGCCCCATCCCAAGTGCAGAATCTGACATTTTCCATTATTGAACTTTGTCTGGTTGGTGATTGCCAAGTTCTCTAAATTGTCCAGGTCTCCCAAAGGGCCTCCCTGCCTGCGAGGGAGTCAACAGAGATATCCAGCCCACATAGTGTGTGCTATCAAATGTGCATGGATCACCCAGCCTGGTGTGCAGGATGTTTCCTCTTCAGATGTCTGCTTGGCCTGAATCCGGGGCAGGCTCTAACTTCTGCAGAAATAATTAATATCTCCTCCCTGCCAAACTTGCACAAGTTATTTAAACAAACTGGTTCTCAGTGCCTCCCCCCAGAGCCCCGTCTCCACTTCTCATCCCCATCCCTTATCGTGCTACAGACAGGATGTTTGACATTGCTTTCTCTATGGTGACCGGACAAACATCCTTTCACTATCAAAAGCTCTTGGAGTGTTACTGTATTGCAGAGCCTTTGATCTGGGCTTGGATAATCAAAGATAAAAATAGACTCCTCCTACCCTGTTTTATATCTGGCTGGTCCTGATTGAATCAAAGTTGAATGTTGACCCCACTACACCCAAAAACTTGGGAATGTTATTGCAAAGGCCAGCAGAGGGTTTGGATCCTGGTCACTGAGTACGAGACAGATGGTTTGGGTGTTGTCCCAGCACAGTCTCAAACTGGTGTCACTAGGAACACCTAAGAGTGTACTGCATTAGTATTTACTCTTCATTAAAGTCTTTTCACTCAAATGATTTATCAGTCATACTACACTTCTCCTTGTTCCAAGAACTCCTGCAACACCTGGAATTTGCTCTTTATTGTTCTCATTCCTTTTCTTTGTTAAAGTGCCTTCAGGTATTGGTGGGCAGATGGGTCTGGTCCTTCACTGTCTGTTATTTGGGATCAAGCTTAAAAGCCTGAGAACTTCCTCCACTGTGCTTTGGCAGTTATGGATTTTATTTGTATTTTTGCTTAGGCTAGCACATGTGGCAGGAATTTGTTTGGCAATCCCCATTCCCATGGATGTGCAACCCATGCCCTGTGTTCTGCTTCGTGTTGTGCTGTTGCTATGGACTAAATATTTTATCTTGGACTTGTCATGGTGAGTTTATCGTGCCAGATCTGCAGAGATGTGAGAGCAGGGCCTCTGGCACCACGATCCACTGGATCCCCTCTGGCTGACCAGATTTAATGGTGGAGTTGGCAGTACTGGGTTAATGGTTGGACGATGACCTGGGAGGTCTTTCCCAGCCTTAATGATTCTGTGCTTCTGTTTATCTGCTGTAAGATGCTATCATCTTGCAGTCTGTGATTTAATGATGCCATTTAATTAGGACTTGACTGGAGAAGTGACTGATTAAAGTTGCCTGTCATAAGTGCAGATATGGAAAATCTTTAAAAATGGAAAAACAATGGAAATTCATGAAAATGTCTCTGGTTAAATATCTCCTTGTGTGAAAGGCAAAGAACTCACAGGCTGTTCTTACAGAAGCATTTTAGCTCCTGTCCAGGAGCAACAGCCTCTCAGAAGGCAGTGGGAGTGGTTTCATTAAGCCCTCTCACTTGGTGGGGTGGTTGTGCTGTTTTTCCCATATTACCATGCTGTCCTACCTGCTGTAGCACATACACACGTGTGGCACAGCAGGTCTGCAGCTGGGAGTGAAATTAGTTCCAGATGTGCTGGACAAGCTCCTTTACCTGATATTGTTTGCAACCTGTGCACTGAGAGCTGGTGGGACCCACCACATGCTGTCCCCAACATGTCCTTGCCTGGCAGCACTGCTCAGTCCTACACCTCAGGCAGGGCCTTTGCAGAACTTGGGGCAGTGGCCCAGACTGGCCTGAGCCTGGCTCTCTGCTGTGTGGCCTCTCTGAAGAAGGGCTGTGTGCATCCAGCCGGGGATTCTGATTCCAGCTCCAGGCAATCCATAGGGTAAGGAATGTAGAGATTCCATCTCTGGGATGCAGCAGGTTCTGTGTATGCAGGTGCTGGTTTTAGGTAATCCACCCTTTACCTTTGCACTTACTCCTATAAGCAATGTGTTATTTGCAATTAATACAAATTTCTTTACATAAAATTGTGCCCCGTGCCTGTTGTGTTCCTAACCAGGTCTTTCATGCCCCATCCCTGAAAAATTCCAGGTCAAGCTGAATGGAGGCTCTGAGCAGCCTGACCTAGTTGAAGATGTCCCTGCTCACTGCAGGGGAGTTGGAACAGGATGACCTTTTGAAAATCCCTTCTAAGCCAAAGTATTCTATGATTCCATCTTGTGTTCTGCAGACTTCTCTATGCAGAGAATCTTAAACCTATCTTCTGAATTTTCCAGATAACTGGAAGGGGATGGAAAAGTGGATGTCCCTATTTTCTCTGCAGTTCTGCAGAATCAGGCAAAGCAGTAGGATCCTTCTCACACCAACCTTATGGGATCACCCAGCAGCCGAAGTGACTACAGTAGATCCTGCAATGTTGTACCTCAGGGGCAGAGCAGAAGTTGTTAAGAAAATGTTGGTAGTCTCTTAGGTTTCTAGTAAGAGACTCAGTGGAAGCTTAAAGCTGCTTCAGTTGAGTTATGGGTAGGTTACTTTATTTTTTTTAATGGACTTTGCTGTTGGTCTTCAAAATCATCCTCATCTCTGAGGATAATCTGATGCTAAGGCAAACCTGGTATCTTTTGAAGTATATAATAACCAGAAGGCAGGTAAAACTGGCTTCCTGAGGCTCCCATGCTGTGGAAGGTTCCCTTGCAAGGCTACACCTACCCTCCAAACCTCCAGGTGAACCAGCGAGTTGCAGAGGAGGGCCAGGCTGGATGGATCTCAGGAGCCAGGTAGAGCAATGTGCACCCAGATCTAAATTGCCCTAGACTGATTTGGAGCCAGGTGACACAAAAGGGATTTTAATCCTGCAGTGAGCAGATCTTCACCTAATGGGGGAATCTAATCTTGGATCTTGTTTCAGCTTTGACTGGCTTTTTCTGTATTTTTTATGTAGATGACATTCTCCAGGTTTGCTTGTCTTTTTAGTCTGCTGGGGAGCTAAATTCACAGAGGGCAGATGAAGAGCTATGTTGCTTTTAAGATCAAGACTAACATCAAGATCTTGATGTTTGGTCAGCAGGAGGAGAAGGTCTTTCATTTGAGACCTTGATACAAATGGGTCTGCACAGAGAAACAAAATTGGGTAGATGGTTTTGGTGTGACACTTAAGGCCATGTTACAAAACCCTGTGATAACTCTGTGCAATTAATTTTTCAGGAATGCTGAAGAGAAGATTAGGGTTGCAGTATTGGGAGGGCTGGACTGAGCGTTCTCAGAGCTGTTAAGTTCTTGATTTACTGTCTCTTTTAAAAGAGCCTGGGATTACAGGGAGGGGCTCTGGGTTTGGGCTGGGTTTTTTGATCCCCTTCTCTAGCAGATCCTTGTCTGGGTGCCTTCCCAGCACATATCTTGGGGCAGACACTTTCTGTCCACTCCCCTTTGGTCTGAAGCAGGGCCTTGCTGGCCCAGGCTCAGGATCACTGCAAGGGGGACACAGCTTCTCCTGTACTGCAGTTTGGCTCTTCAAGGACATGTGGCATTGCCCAATGTGTCTTGCACAGACTTGGCAAAGTTTAACTTACAAATCCACAGCCTTGTGCTGCTGTTTTTCGGAACCTCCTTTGGCCTTGGTTCAGGACGCTTTGGGTTGTCACGAATCATCCTGCTGCTGGTGCTGGCTTGGAAACAAAGGGAGTCTGTCTGCCCTCTGTCCTCAGTCATTGCCCTTCCAGGTCTGTCTGACAGTAATTCCTGTGGGTTCATTCATTTCTGCAGGATGGAAGTTGGCTGAACAGACAGGCACCTTAAGGGCTAATCAGTAATACCAACAGATCAGGGAGTGCTTTCTATCCAGAAGGTCTGAGCCTTTTCCAGAGGAAGTTGATATTATCTTCGCAATAGATTGTGAAACTGAGGCCAATGCCCTCTCTGCAGCACTTGGGCTGGAGCACAGGTCCCTGACACCCACGCCAAATTGCTGCCCTGGGTCTTCTTCTCTCATTTGCATCCCTGACCACACATCCCCCCATGGCCCCAGTGCTGCCTTCCCTTGTTGCTTTTGGAGGAAAAGAAGGAATTGTGTCCTTTTCACCAGCACATACCTTCTGTGGTCTCAGTCAGATGTGCTATCACATGGCTTTTCTAGCTCTGCATGCTTCTCCCAGTCATTGTTCCAGAGGCAGAAAAACATGTTGGAAGAGTTATTGCTTTTCTGCTTTTTATTTGATGTTCTTTGCCTGTCTCTGCAGAGCCATTTAGATAAGGGGATTTATCAAGCTTGAACTAATTAACCCTGGATGCAGAAAGTCAGAATGGAGTGTTCCAGCTGTGAAATCTTCAGACTTACCCTGAAGCAAACATGGGTCTGGAGGAATTCCACATCCCTTTTCCTTTGTCGGCAAATCCCCGTGGTGACCTTTTGCTGTTGACTTACCAGACCTCCCTCACTAATGTGCCACAAAGGTCCTGTGGTGGCTACTCAGTAGCAGAACTGCATGGGGAGTCTGTGCTGCCCCTTCAAGGCTCCTGTTCTTAGAGGTTTTTTCCTTTACTGAGAGAGAGAGGATTGATTTTGAAAGAAATCCAGTAATTTTGCCTCTAGAAAGATGCTTCAGAAGTTGCTGCCAATTGCTTTCTCAGTGCAGAACTTTGTGCCAAAGAGTGACTTCATAACTAAAGGAGCGAAGCAGATACCTGAAAGCTCAAGAAGAAGAAAAAAATGAAAAAACAGGTTGTTTAACTGCCTGCATGGGGCCTTCAGAGCCTTCTCCCCTTTGTTTCCTTTGTTGCTATAAGTCCAGTGAATCTTAAAAGAATGACTACCCAAGAGAGCTTAAAATTCATGGTTGGTTTGTCTGGTGTTCCCTGGCTGTGCTCGCTGGTGTTACTCTGGGAAGTGCAGCAGGACTCTGATCCCAAATATGTCTTCCTGCCAAGGGTAGAGAGGGATCCAGAGAGAGCGGCTGCACTCTGAACCAGATGAGAGACCTCCATGACACACATCTGGACTCAGTGAAAAACACAAGGGCTTCCAACAGAATCCAAGCCAGAGGAGAGAAATAACCTCGTGCCTACTTCAAAGCACTGATGTCTTGTCAGCAAGATCAGAGCTGAGTCCTGGTTCCCATGTGAATCCTTGGGAATCCTCCTATTGCTGCAGCCATGAGGCTCTGTCCCTCCTCCAGAAGGGTGAGGGGTGGGAGGGACGGGTGTCATTTAATCATGTGAAGGAAGGTCAGTCACACTTCCACTCTTGCAGCTCCAGGTTATGTCTCCCTTTGGCACCGACCCCCCTGCAGTGTCCCCAACCCTGTGTGAAGGTCAGCAGGGCAGGTGAGGAGCTCCCTGGTAACTCAGAATAGGCCTTCTACTTGAAGGACCAGACCTCTGACAAAAGTTCAGGATTGCAAGTCAGGAGGTGATAAACTCTATGGGAGATGTTTCCTGCCTGGAAAGAAAGCCTGGAAAGGTGCATAATTCCTGTGTGTTGGGTTGCCAGGACAATAACACCCTCCTTCTCTAAGGAGCATTTTTTATTAAGGGTATGAAGTTTTCAGACACATTTCATGGTACATTTTTTTTCTGGAATTATCTGCTTAGGTTTTTTTCTTCCTTTTTCCCTTGTGCAGCAGAAGTGTTTTCTTCTTTATGACCCAGATTGCGCAAACAGAAATAGTCTGGGTTAAGGGGTAAAAAGAAAAGATTGGTTTTGGATAGGATTGTTTCAAGGTGGAATGGTTCCCTGGGCCATCTGTGGTACAGGTGCACCAGCAGCTTGTTCCAGCACATGGCAGACGAGGCAGGGACTGGCAGGGGTAGGGATGAGGGGTGAGCCATACACTGAGCTGCTGTTGCTTTCAGGAACTCTTGGCCAGGTGTGGACTGACACCGAGAGAAACACTTGATATCTCCAGTTCACCTTCTCTTTTCTGTGACTGCAAGTAAACTTGAACTCAGTGTAACTTCAGCCCCTGTTCATTTGGATTTTTACCATTTTTTCCAGATTGCCCGACAGGAAGGAAGAGTCATTTTGACCTCTGGACTCCCATATCAGACTGTGAGTGTTGCGAGCTGCTGGCTGTTTCTGGCACTGATCATTGCGTGGTCTGGGGTGTACAGGGGAGAAAAGACGAAAAGGCAGACATAAATGCAACAGCTGGCTTGGCTTTTTCATGTTTTCTCCATTAAAAGCTACATTTAGGGTCTTCAGAGGTTTGGTGTTCTCAACTACCAAGGCTCAGGGTGAAATGCCTTTTTATACTTATTCTCAGTCCTTCATCAGTGGAGAGAGTGATTGCTCTCCATTGGGGGCAGGGGTGGAAGTCAAGCCAAGCAATCCAGAACAGTGTGTTTCTGTCTGGTCTCACTGGCAGGTGAAAGGCAGCTCAATTCCTGTGCTTTTTATCCCAGAGATCCTTGCTTGCTGGCTGGCTCCATACTGAGAGAGTTTCAGCTCTCAAGAACAATTCTTCAGGCTTGGAAGGGAGAGATTGGAAGGCTCCAAGCATGGGTCTGGTGGAAGCAGGAGAGTTTTTGTGTTGCTATAGATAAACAATTCAGAATTCAAACCAAACCAAGAGTATCAGAACAGCCCCACATGCCCTGATGCTCAGCCTCACTGGTGTCTCTGGTTTGCAGCTGCGCTCCCAGGTGGGAGAAGGAAGGTGTTTCTCTGTGAACTGCTCCGAGAAGGCGAAGGAACAGGCGCTGCAGGTGCTGAAGCACTTCAACGTGCAGGTGTCCCCGAGTGACATCTTCAGCCGCTGCCAGGTAGGACGAGGCTGGCTGGAGCCCTGGCTCCTGCCTGCTCACCGCCCCCTGCGCTGCCTCACTGTTCTGGGCCTTGCTCTCGGTGTCTTCTTGGTTCCCAAGAGTTCTGCTTGAACTTTGGCAGCACCTGGCAAAGCCATGAGGAGTTCTGAGTGCAGTCACATCTGTGACATTCACAGTGCTGAGGGCTCAGTCAGAGGATCAGACGCTCTGCATCTGCAGCTTTGCTAGAAACTCGCCTGTTTTTCTGATTTTTGGTACTTGGCGTGTGTTTTGGCATCAACTGTCATGGTTGAACTTTCTTTGTTGCTGTGTTCTCTGTCTAGGACACATGCTGTTTTAATTATAAACCATGTTTAATTATGGCTCTGTGATTCTGTTAACACTTAATTACTTTAATAGGAGGATTTTTTCATAGGACTTTTTTTTTTTTCAGAAGCTATTAGGTTAATTCATGTCCATGCTAGTTGATGACTTCAGATTGTGTTTGGCAATGGATATCTGTGGATTGCTTTTAAGAATAAATTTTAATTGTGTTAGCTCAAATCACCATCTCTTCCAATTTCACTCTTGTATTTGTTACAGCAACACACCGAAATCTATCCCTTCCCAAATTGCAATATAAACCAACAGGGAACTTCAACATCTCTCACCTTATCAGTGTTTAAAGAGAGAAAAAGAAGCAAGTTGGTTAGAAAGTTAGCTTTTTCTTAGGGATAAATAAGCCAGTGAGTCTGGCTTGATGCCTTATGGAGAAGATCTGAGATTCCTGGCCCAGTGGAATTGCACAAGTGGTGTAGGAGCAGACACACCAGAGAGCGTGTCCTGCACCTCTGTTTATATCTCCTGTCAGATGTTGAAACTGGATCTGTAACTTACAGAGCAAATGAGAGTTGTCCAGCTGGGCAGGTTGGCTGTGAGAGGAGACTGATGAAACTCCCTGCAGGTCAGATCCACAGAACAGGGGTTCATCTTACTGCAGGATAAACGGATATATTCAGCTATGGGATACTGCCTTCAGTCCTGTGGTTTTATTGTCCCAGAACAGATTGCAGTTGTTATACATACATATATTTATAGTGGCATGCTGGCTTCTTGGCTGTTTTAAATAAACCTTTAAAAAACCTCATGGATTCTCCAATTCCCTGACATCCCATAAAATAGCAGTGTTCGTCCTGCTGGTTGTTGAAATACCACAAAAATAAGCACACATACACAAAAAACCACGCTGCAGGAAATTCTGTGCTCTCTAATAAATGCACGAGACTGTGCAGTAGACGATGGAAAACTGACCCCTCACCCAGGATCTGGGGTCTGGAACTGGTTAACTCTATAGGTTTAGTACATGCTGTCTTAGTTTACAATATAAATAGAGGTAATCAATCTGACTAGGAATATATACTAAGTGTTCTCTTACTTCCAGGAGAAATGCCTTTCCTGTAAATTGTGGTGGTGGAACAGCTGCATGTTTTATACCCCTCAGCATGGGAAGATGCTGATTTGTCAAACCTCTCCCTGTTCTGAATCATATTTACCTTCATTTAAGGCCTTGGCATTTTGGAGCTGATTTTGCTCAGCTGTCTCTGCAGACAGCACAAGTCTGGCAGATGTGCTGCTGGTGCTCTGGAGGAGAATCCCAGCTCTCCCAGCTGCATTTCCTGGGGTTGTGTGTGAGGGGAGCTGTGGGCAGTACAGGGAGCAGGATCATCCTTCAGCACTGTGGAAAACTGTCAGCCCACATCAACAGTGGCAATTTCTGCCTTCAGGAGGGTGCTCCGGGCCTCCATGGCCTACAGAGACCTCAGCAATTCTTTTGTCCTTCCTAAAACATCCTCGTTCTTTGCAAACCTAATTTGGCTTAATTAGGATGGAGGCCGGATCCTGAAACTGCTGAGCTGTGCTTGCCAGCCTGTCTGTGCTGCTCCGGCACTGGGGGCTCCCATACTGCTCTGAGCTCTGCCCCACCTTGCAGAGCACTTTGCTGAGGGGTGACAGAGTGGTGACAGAGAGTTTTGGCTGCCCCTGCAGAGGGGGCACATGGTGGGCACACAAGCAGGGCTCCAGAAAGAGCCGAGTGCTGCTGTGTCTGTGCTAGGCAGGAGGAGGAGGAGGAGCAGCACTGATCCATGAGCTGGGCACCTCTCCTGCCTGGAGCTGGGCCTGAGCTGCCAGCACAGGGTGGGTTATCTGTGTCCTCAGCCATGGCTGTGTGTCACAGGAAGCAATATGGCACCCTGCCTGCTCCCTCTGTCTCATGGAGCAGGGGCTTGTTTTGTCTCCTGGGCGTCTGTTCTTTAAATGATGGAGTGAATATGGCAGCAAATGTTGTTATAACAATTAATGTGTGTAGTGCAGAGAATGTGGTAAAAATAGGTCCTGATTCAATGTTGTACCCAAGACTGCTGGAAAATATGTTTCCTCTGTCAGCTCCCTCAGCAGGGATGGACTGGTTCTCTTTTGCAGATGTAAAGAATGGGCTTGCTTTGTAACCCTGCCAAAATACTGTTGTTTCTTCTGTTAAAACAATGGCCAATATTGGCTACCTCTGACCTAGAGCAGCAAGTGCACAGGGAGTGTCATCCAGGGGCTGCTCAGCATTTTTGCTCCCACTTGTGCTGGGCTTCAGCTTGGTCACTCCAGTTAAAGACTCCAGGAGTGGAGACTGCTACCAAAGGTGTCAGTAATGGTGCAGGAATGACCTTTTCATTCCATGTGTTCATCAAGTGCTTGTCTTGGCTTGAAAGACAGGTGTCTGCTAAGGAAGGCAGGAGCCTCTCTTGAAATGGAAAATGTAAACCCCCTCCCTCCAAATTATTGTAAGTTTGAAATTAAGGAGCTCTCAGGCAAAGTTATGGGAATAGGAATAACAGTTCTTTACTAGGAAAATTTAAATAAAAATACAGTAATACAAAACAGAAAAACACTGACAGAGTCAGAATACAACCTGACACCCTGTCAGTCAGGGTGTTGGCAGCAGTCCCATTAAATGGTGGCTGCATCCTCCTGCAGTGGCAGATGTGGTTCAGTTGGAGCAGTGCTTCTGTAGAAGGTGCAGTTTTCCTCTGAAGGTCCAGGGATGATGTGGTAAGGTCCAGTTTTCCTCTGGGATCCAGTAGAAAAGGCTGCTTTGGTGTTCCAAATCTCAGTTTTTCTCTGGGTAGGAAGGCTTGGCTCCTCCCCTGGCTGGAGCATCTCCCATGGGATGATGGAATTTTATCAGTCATGCACTGGGACTCAATGGCCATGAACAGGAGATCTCTCCTGGAGGCAGGATGGGCTGTGGGAAAGGTAAAGAACATTGACCCAGCTGGTTTAATAGATGGCCCATTAGCAGAGGATATCTCCCACAGAGATAAGGAACACTGCCCCAGCTGGTTTAACAGATGGTGATAGAATTCATACTTTTGGTGACATCCTGTATTGCAACCCAAGACAGTGCTACATTGTAAGGACTCAGTGATGATCCTGGGAAGCCACCCCTGCACAATAGCTGTAGCTGGGCCTGGTGCTGTCTTTGGTAAGGAATGTTTTAGTGGGGCTGAGTGAAAATAAGATTAATTCTATGTTTTGGTGACATGCAAAAAAACCTCCATAGAAGTTCTACATTTCACAGCATTGAAATGTTACAAACCTATTTGAAATGCAAATGTCACATGCCTGTCACCTCTGCACATATTTGAGGATCTTATATGTTTCTTCTTTTCAGATAGCTGAAATACTTCTTTCAGGAAAGGGCCCTGTGAAATAATGCTTGGGGTGTTCAGATATGATAATTCAACATGCCGAACCCTTAAGTAGTCAGGAAGATCTCTGTGGAGTTGTTGGGAGCTGTTGTGAGCAGCCTTAGGGTCAGCTCACAGCCTGACTCATCTAGAAGATCAGTGATGCTCTGCTCTCCACAGCTTGGAGGAGGTTCTAACACAGAACTAGCAGTTTAAGAAAGAAAAAACAGCCAAACCTGCTAAAGAAGGTGGCTGCAATCATGGGCACAGATAGCTGACAGCTGGGTCATTTCGTGCAGGATGAGATCCAGCTCCTCTCCCAGGTCCATCCACTCACAGCAGTGGTTGTCTCCCACACCCCTTCCTGGTGCTGTCCACATTTGGGACATCTTGCTGTGACACTTGGGTATGGCCTAGTGGGACAGCAGGAGGACATGAAGTCCATGTCTCCATGTCATTCCAATCTCTTAAAGAAACTCTTGAGAACGGCCATGTTTTGGCAGGATACATTACCTGGATGACTGGTGTGACTTCTGCCATCTTGCTTTTCCATGCCATGTGATTGAAGGTCCACCCAAAGCAGGCGTGGATGTAGCCCCCTTGCCCCTGTGTCAGGGCCTTGTCACTGACTGCCTGGTGAGCCCCAGGGCCCAGGACATTTCCTTTCCAGGCTGAGGTGTCCGGCCCAGCCAACTTGCATCAGTAAAAGAACACTGGTGTGGAAGCAGATCAGTGAAGGCACAGGGTTGGCAGGCTTGGGGTGAGCAGTGCTGCTGAAAGGGAGGAATCCTGGCTTGGATGGTGGTAAACTGAGGAGATAAACACTGCAAGCTTTACATCTTTAAATCACAAGAGTTTGTCACTGTGGCTTGAAGGAACAACTGTCTTCAGTGTTGTTTGGGCTCACCAAGAAATTCCTCCTGGAATCTGAAAGAGCCTTGTGGCTAAAGGTTTCTAAGTGCTGTAAAACCCTCACTGGTGTGAGGCTCTGCAGCTGGGTTTGGAGCCAGGATGGCCTGTCCATCTGCACAAAAGCTGTACTGGGCTTTACTCAAAAGTGTAGCTGCTGCTGAGCTTAGTTCTGGGTCTGAGGCTTCGCTGAGGCTTCAGGGTATGAGGGGGGAGCAGGCTGGGGGACCCAGGTCCTGAGGAGCTGCTGGGCCACCCCACCTCCCCCGAGCATCTCTTTCCTTTCCCACCCTCTGTTTGACTTGACCCTTTAGCCTTTAAGCTGGCCGGGGCAGGGACCCCTCTTGAACAATGCCTAACGCAACAGGAGGCTGATCCCAGGTGAGGTTTCAAGGCTTTCCTGCAAGGAAAAATGATTGCAATTATATCCCCTGCAAAAATAAATGTGTGGGGAAAAAAATCCAGGCTCCAGCTGCAGTTTGTGCATCTGAGCAGCCCCACATTGATGGTGGGATTATCTGCACATTCAAATAGGTTGTCTCTTGCACTTCACTGAACGCTCTGATCCTAAATAAGCAAATTACATCACCTATTCTGATGTCCTGTTTAACTTATGACCTCAGCCTGAGCACTGCAGGATGTGAGAGATAGCTGCTCAATTTCATTGTCTAGAGATCTGATATATTTTTCTACTTCTTTTGCCCCCCCCTTTCCCTGCTCTTTCAGTTTCCAAACTACTCACCCCAGCCTTTACAAAGGTGTTAGCATGGGATTAGGAGTAGGCAGGGAGGAGGGGGGAGGCAGAGAGGAAACCGCCTTTTTTTTTTTTTTTTTTTTTTAATTAGGTGCAAAAGCATTCTAGCAGTTGCAGCAAATGTTTCTGGTTTTTTTGTGGTTAAGGTAACGAATTTCATTGCTGCAAAGCTCATCATGTGCAAGCTGATTTACACAGAGGGAGCCCAGGATGGAGCAATCCATTTAGCAGGGACAAAGAAAAAGGCCTTATGATGAGATGGAAACCCTGTACTTGGGGCACTTTGCAAGAACCTTTGAAACCAGCCTGGGAACTCTGGCAATATTAGTCGATAATTAGTAATATAGATCCCTCAAGCTGTCGTTTAGATTGAAAAGGTGCATGTCTCTCATGAGCCTCTGTCACACCAATCTGATCAGCAGGCTTTTTTCTTCCTTTTATGTGGGTTGCTCTGTCGGTCCAGATGATGATGAGAACTGCCAGGCATCGTCTTTCTCACTCACTTGTGAGTTCAGCAGCTATCTCCTGCTCCAGTGTGGCATGGAAGTGGAACTAGGGCAATTTTGCTTTGTGGTCACCTTTCCTGGCCTGAACAAGTCATTTTATTCATCTTAAAATACCACTTGTCCTTCCCCATGCGCAGAGGAAAAACAGTGAGATTTAAAGGTTGCGTATTTCATGAGATGTTTCTGCCCCAGGAGACAGTACGGGGTTGGCCTTGGGAGTCACTCAGGACAAAAACCATCTTCAGCTCCAGTGGGGCTGAGACATCATCAAAGAATTTGAAAATGTCAGTTCTCATAGCCCCTGGTTCAGCTTTTGAGCTGCCTTTCACTGATGCAACATCACGTCTCCATTTACTTCCTTTCAGCCCTCAAATCTCTTTGGAAAGCCCTGTGTCACCCTCTAAATGAAGAATTCAGAAAGGGTCATGTGTGTTGAATTTCAATTACTTGGGAATTCTAAGAAAGAGAGTATCATTTGGAAACCCTCTGTGGTTTAATAAAAGGTTCATCCATAGGATGCAATTTGTCAGCACCTACAGGTCAGGAAAACCTGTGATTAAGAGCATCCGTGGTTTCCCCAGATGTGTGAGTGAGCTGCTTACTCCTCCCCAGTCACCCAAACCAGGGCTCAGCCCAGTGCCTGCCCACAAACGTGGGCTGTGATTTCTTGCTTCAGAGTGCGATTGTTCAACACAAAGGGTGAGGCTCTCTTAATCTTTTTGTTTATCCTGGTTTTGGCAATTCCGATGTAATCTGCAGCCTGTGCTGCAGAGGCTCCATCCAGGAAGCACAGCTGGTATTATTCTGCCTCGACAGACACTGTTGAGGGAGTGAATTGCCCTCCAGAGGTACTTGTCCAGGGCTGGCTGAGTGGCTGAGTGGCCACTCGCCCTGGCACGGCGCCTCGCTGAGAGAGACCAAGCTCTTTGTGTGGAGTGGCTCTACACAGCACTCATTAAATACCATTAGACTCTGGGATAATTTGTCATGGAAATTCTGCTTCTTTTGAGTCTCTGGTTGAAATTTTTATTCTGGTTGAGATTTTTATTTGCTAACCTCTAATGGTTTATAAACGATAGTGAGAGCTCCTAGTGAGTGGTCACTGTTCCCTGCAGGGGGTGGGGACACCCTGAAGCAGCACAGAGGTCAGGGAATGCTTTGGGTTGGAAGAGACCTTAAAGCTCATCCAGTTCCAATGCCCCTGCCATATGCTGGGACACCTTCTCCTATCCCAGGCTGCTCCAAGCCCTGTCCAACCTGACCTTGGACACTGCCAGGGATCCAGGAGCAGCCACATCTTGTGCCAGGGCAGCCTGTGCCGGGGCCTCACCAAACACACAAGGAGGAATTTTTTCCCAATATCCCATCTAATCCTACCCTCTGGCAGTGGGAAGCCATTCTCTGTGTCTTGTCACACAAGGTCCTAGTCCCAAGTACCTCTCCAGCTCTCCTGGAACCCCTTTAGGCACTGGAGATTCCAGTAGACACTGAGCAAGCCCCAGCCAGGCAGGGGGGCAGCACTCTGTCCATGATGGCTCTGCAACGTGAGACATGAGTGTACACAGCACCAATTCTGTAAAATTCCCAGCCTGGAGTTGGCTTAGCCCTGTGCTGTTTGCCACATAAAACTCAGAGTTCCCCCAAAAAGGGCTCGACTGGTCCTAATTCTCAGCAGTGAGCCCGGCCGGCGCTGCCTGGTTCCCACAGACTGTACACTTCCCTGCCAAGATTTCAGTATCTTCAGAAATTCAGTGGAGCATGAAGGTCACAGCAAGGGGAGAATGACAGCCTGAGAGGTTTTTTTCCTCTTTCAGCAGCTCAGAGCAGACTGTTGTCTCTCTCTCATGTTGACTGTTTTCAAAGGGTTAGCGTGAAGTTTATGTTTTACACAGCCCAGTGGCAGTGGGAGCTGGGATCAGCTGTGTTTCTTCAAGGAAGACAGTCTCATGTTGCAGACTTTCTTTCTCAGTGTCTGCAAAAGCTCGGTTTTCAGCGAAATTTCCCTTACAGATCTTTGTCTTGAAGGTCTCTTTTTGGATGTAGGTGAGAGACTGTACCTAAGGTTTCGGTTTGGGTGTTTATTTCAGTTCTTTTATTTTCACTTGCAAAGCTGCAGGCGGAAATTAAACTTCAGCAGGGAGGGTTTTTTTCACAGTATTATGTATTCCAGTGCTCAGAATGATGATGCCAAATTAGCCATTAGAGGTCAAACCTCAGCTGACAGCAAATGTTTTCTTTTGAGGAAGCCATCCTTATTCCTGAGAACCAGTTTTGTTGTCCTGTGCTAAATGCAAGAAAGGTATGAATGTGTGGTTTTTCCTGGAGGGCAACACTAGCTGGAAAAATGCTGGTTTTAGCCAGTGGAAACAGCACAAGCAAACAACGATTGGCAGTGAAAACAGCACTTGTATTTAGACTAGCATAGAAAAGAAGACACAATGTAGTACAGAGTAAATGTCCTTTTCTGCAGCCTGTACAAGACTTTTTCTTCCTCTCATGGGTTTGGACAGACTATGAAGTATGTTGGTCAGCAGAGATGCTGGTGCCCTGGGAGAAAGTAATGGAGGGTCAGCAAGTGACAGTGATGTAGTGACTAAGGAAAACGAGGAACTCTCTGGAGAAGGCAGTGACACAGCTCTAACTCCCATGTGTCCTGAGGAAACTGTCCCCATGGTTTCTCTCAAATGTCATGAGAAAAGAAGAGATTTTTAACCAGTTTAAGTTCTGTTGGTTTCCAGTCCCCTGTGCCTCCTGAGGTCATAGTTCAGTGTACTGACTGTGTCAAGAAGTCAAAATTCCCATGTTTTATGCACTGTGTAGTTTCTCCTCCTTTTTGACATTGGTGCCCTTATAATGTTCTTTGTTTGTATGTCATGGTGAGGGTGGCTTGGCCAGCTCCCAGTGTTTGAATGGGGCTGGGGACTCACCAGAGCAGCACAAAGATCACGGAATGCTTTGGGTGGAAGGACCTTAAAAGATCATCCAATCCCACCTCCTGTCATGGGCAGGAACATCTCCCACTGTCCCAGGCTGCTCCAAGCCCCAGTGTCCAGCCTGGCCTTGAGCACTGCCAGGGATCCAGGGGCAGCCACAGCTGCTCTGGGCACCCTGTGCCAGGGCCTGCCCACCCTGCCAGGGAACAATTCCTGCCCAATATCCCATCCAGCCCTGCCCTCTGGCAGTGGGAGCCATCCCCTGTGTCCTGTCCCTCCATCCCTTGTCCCCAGTCCCTCTCCAGCTCTCCTGGAGCCCCTTTAGGCACTGGCAGGAGTTCTGAGGTCTCTCTAAAGCCTTCTCCAGGCTAAATACCTTCAGCTCTCCCAGCCTGGCTCCAGGGTAGAGGGGTCCAGCACTGTGATAACTCAGTATCAGGGCAATGGTTTCCCAAGTACTGTTCAAAACTCTGCACAAAACCATTGTCCCATGGTTGCAAATGCCACTAACTCATGCTACGTGCTTCATGGGGACTGCATAGCTCTGCAGCCATCCCAGGTCCACAGCAGTGCCAGCAGCAGACCTTTGTTCCTTTAGAGGAGGAATGTGGGATCTCCAGGCATGTTTGGAGACTTCCTTGGAAGCACCACATACTTGGTTTCTGTGTAGAGTTTGCCAGATCTGTAATTGCTCAGTAGCATTTATCTGAAGACCTCTAGGCATTAAACTGTGACACTTCCTATGGCGTAAACCAGCCTGTGTCTGTTATTCACTGTATTAATTGGACAAAGTGACTCCCTGTGCCAAAACTGTGTGTCCATGGGTCCTGGTGAGATGTGGTTCAGTACCTACTGCTGCCAAGACATTTGCAGCTGGTGATGATGGTCAGCAACATCTGTGGGGTTCTTTGGCCTTTCCAGGAACAAAGGCCTTGTCCTCACAAGGTGCATCTGGTCTGAATGAGTGGCTGGATGGAAGAGACCATTTTGTGTTTGTGCAAACCCTCTTACCCAAGGACGACACAACAAGAGGGACACAGAAATAGGGACAGCCACAGCAGTATTCTAGTGAAAACAGTGACAGAAAGCCTTTAAATGAGTTTCTCAATTCATGTGTTGTGTCAGTCTTGATGAAGAGGATATTTTGCAGATATTGTGATAAAATACAGCTAAGCCCAAGGTAGGACCTGGCTGAGCAAGCTTAGAGAGAGAAATGGCAGTGTAGGAGTTTTGGCAAAGGTGGAAAATGTAACATTTTCGCTCCTTGTGAGTCATTATCTTTTTTCTGGAAAAGGGGATTTGGATGATTTACTTGTCCTAATTTAAGACACACAGTGTGAGTTGATCACCCTTTTATTCATGGAAGTGCTGGGACAGGATGCAGGTGAAAGCCTGGTTTTGTCTCTTCCCCAAAAGCTTCTTTATTCCCATTCCTACCTCAGCTTTTTTCTTGATGGTTTCTGGGAGAGCTGCCCCTGCTGAGGCATTTTAGTGAAGCGGAGAGTGTCACCTTGCAGGGGTGTTCCCCTTGTGATGACCTTACCAGCTTAACTGGGTAATGGTGTGGCTACAAAAATAATAACAGGAGGGGTACGATGGTGTGCCAGAGATATCCTTTAATCCATGTGGTCCGAGGAGCAGTATCCAAAAGCCATGTTGTTCCAAAGGCAGCCAGTGACCAAAGATGCAGGGGCAGGATCGAGTTCACAATAAATAGTAAATACCTGAGTGCAGAGGTCCAATCCCAAAGGCAGGACAAGGACTTGACCTTGTATGTCAGAGGTCTTGAATCAGGGCCAGGAATAAGATTTACTTTGGAATGAGCTAATTAGCATCTTCACAGCACCCAGTTTCCCAGAGTCTTAGGTTTATGCTCCTATCTCAGTTGGTTCGATTCCCACACCTACAAACAAGGTCATATGAATGGTGACAGCATGGACTGATCAATGTACAGGGATAATAGGTCACTGGGGAGTCAGCCTGAAAGCTGAAGCCTCTCAAAATATCTGGAACATTGTGGAAAAGGAAGTTAAGAAGACATCAAGTAAAGCCAGAGAGCTCTTGCCCCCTGGCCTGCCTCACTGTCCTGCTTCCCTCAGCGTGGCTTTGCACGCTCCAGTCACTGACTGTGCGAAAGAGCTGGGCACTCAGAAGTTGTCTGTGCTTCCCTGCGTGCAGACAGTGCCCTGTGGCGAAGGGCTGAGCCTCAGCTCCCAGGACCAAGCCCAGGCAGAGCCAGGAACAGCCTCCCTCGGCCTGGCCAGCTCCGGCTGCCCGCGGCTGTGGGGCCGTTCCTCCCCGAGCGGGGCCTTCCCTGCATCAGCCGCATTTACTGGCATTTACTGGCGGGCTCAGATTACCCCAGTGAAAATAATCGGTTATGCAAAGTTACGCTGTTTAGATTGGGTTTCTTCTGTGTGGCCAGCGAGGTGTGAAAGTCAATCTGCGCCACAACCCCTGTGGGCACTTTCTCCCTGCTGGCTGGATGTGATAGCTCTGGGCTTGGGCTCTTGGGGGGAAAACTGGTTCTGGGCTCGGCTCAAAGGTGGTTACAGTGGGACAGGGCTCCTGAGCCACAGGGGCTTCCTAAACCTGGCTTGGCAAAACCAACAGGTCATCTGAGAGGAAGGGTGTGAGGTCAGGCTCTGGGGAGCCCTTTGGTCACCTCAGCCAGGCTGGTGAGGACAGGCCATGGCTGCTGACAGAATATGCTTGTTTATGCATGTTTTATGGAATCACAGAATAAAGCTGGAAAAGTTCTTCAAAATCATCAAATCCAACCATTCCCCCATCACTGCCAAGGCCATCGTGTCCCCAAGTGCCACATCCATACAGCTCTTAAATCCCTGTAGGCTGGACAGCCTGTTCCATTCTGTCTGATATCTAATCTGAAACTCCCCGGCACAACTCGAGGCTGTTATCAGTGCACTCCTGTTCTCAGGCCATCATCATGGTCTATGCAGAAACTGCAGAGTAATCAGTTAATTCTCACCATTAGGAGAAGGACTTGCTGTCACAGGGAGTCTTTCATGGTATCCCTCTGTTGCTTTTCCTTGTGATCATCTTCCTTTTCCCAAGGAATCCCCCAAGGAATCACAGATTTGGAGTTTAAATGCAGAAAAGTCCCTGCGGACCGACAGCCGCTGCTGCTGTCCTGCCTGCAGCCACGCTGTCCCCGTGATTTGGTGTCCTGCCTGCAGCCACGCTGATTCCTGCCCACAGAGACCCCGGCTCGCTCCCAGTTTCAGCTGGGAGGGGCTGTGGGGAGGCTGCGGGTGGCCGGGGCTCAGGCTGGAGCCCTGAGCTGACCCCCCCAGTGTGGTACCAATGTGTGCTCACAGCAGTGGCACCTTATCGGCACTGTTAAGGGGCTTGCTGGCTGCTCCTTGGTGTTTATAAGCATCGGAGGATCGCAGGGTCCATGAGGGAAGGACCAAGGGCTGCTGGTTTGCCCATGTTCTGCAGGCCCGATAGAATGGAAGAAACACAGAAAGACAGCTCATGCATATTTAAATCACTGCCAATTTATGCTGTCGCTGATCTGTGACTTACCGCAGTAACATTCATATTCAGCTTTAATGCCAAAAACAATACTCAGCTGCTTTCCTACTCCTTAATGAAAAATACCTCTTTAGGGCTTCTTTGAAGTCCCCACCCCTGAAAATCCCGGCTATATTGTCATCATTGTTACTGTTAACAGCCCCTGCCAGGCCCGGGAGCCTTTCCTGACGGATGGCTCGGCGGGGCTTTGTCCGGCGCTCGCATTGAGCGCTGCCCCGCAGCCAGTTTGAAATGGCTAATGACGGGCCTCCCAGGGGACTGCTGCCAAGCGCTCAAAGACCTCCCAGGTTTGCAAGTGGCAGGGTGTCCTTTTCCTGGGGCCAGCCGCAGAAGGAATGCACACACTCAGATTCTCCTACCTAAGCTGCATCAGCCAAGTTATTTTTTCAGTTGCAAAGAGTCATCCATGCGTACAGAGCCGGTTGCTTAGCAGGAGAGAGATAGCTGTGTCAGTAGAGGACATGGAATAAATAGAGGGAAGAGGTTAGGTGGAAAGATCCCCACTAGTTTGTGGCATTATTGTATTGTAATGTTGAAAATACCCTTTTGGAAAAATATGAAAGGCTTTGAAAACTGAAGCCAGGGTCTGTGTCGGACACAGGACGAGATTCACCCGTCCCCAGGGTGCTGTGATGGTGCAGTAATGTTTATGGGTGCAATTAGGAGCGTGAATGGCCTCGGTGGGCCGAGCTCACACAAGCCATTTGCAAAGGAGAGCCAGAAGAACGCTGGATGGTCCCTAAGAGTCTGCTGGAAATGGGACCGGGATGTTTCTGCCAGGATTTCATGAGAGTTTTAAGTCAGTGCAGGCAGCCAATGCAGCCGCATGGAGACGGGGCTCTGCTTCCTGCCCCAGCCCCTCTCTCACTCCCCTCACCCCAACACAAGTGCTCGTTTAACTGCAGGGCCACAGGACGAGGGAACTGATCCCACTTGAAACGGGCCTGTCAAAACCAGATGGTTAATTTTATCCCAGCTCAGCTCCCCAGTCTGCAGCTGCCCAGATGTGCAGGGAGGGGAGGGGGCAGGAGGACTCTGTCTGCGCTGGGTCAGCACAAGCTTGTGCTGGCCAGAGCCCTGTGAGCCCGGAGCTCAGGGCACTCTGGCCAGTGTGCCCCAGCCTTTGGTGCCCGGCCCCGGGCAAACAGGGACAAACGTGGTCGGTGCCCGCAGGGCTCTCCGGGACCCCCCCCCCCG
The DNA here is from genome assembly GCA_030060385.1 of Muscicapa striata striata. Taxonomy (NCBI): domain Eukaryota; kingdom Metazoa; phylum Chordata; class Aves; order Passeriformes; family Muscicapidae; genus Muscicapa; species Muscicapa striata. The sequence goes on along the minus strand of JAREIS010000217.1, from coordinate 650,435 downwards.
GCTCCAGCACTGCCCGCTCCTGGCATGGGAGATGAAGCCCCTGCCTTGAGGCTGGGGGATCAGCCCTACCCTGGTGATACACATTCAGTTTGGACTCTCCTGGCCGTTCAAAATCTGATTAGCTGAAATTTGAGCTTCAGCTCAGTTAGGTGGGTGCTTATCCGTGTCCAGACACCCCAGTGTGTGAGCAGTGCGGAGCTCATGTGCCCCTCACCACAGCTCTGCCGTGCCTGAGCACAGCTCACAGCTTCCAAGGCTGTTTCTCCATTATTCTGAGTGAAAAGGGCTCTTTGTGCTTCGCAAATGAATTTCCCAGAGAATATGTAAGAATTGGTTCATTGCTTGCACTTGTGCTGCCAAATGCAACTAAATCTTTCTTCTCACAAATGGAGTCCAAATTAATATATTTTCTGATTAATTTTTTTTTTTTTCAAATTATGCTGTACCTTTAACTGGGCTGCTGCTATACAGAGCAGTTGAAGCTTCATTTAGCCTGAATGAAAAACTCATGCATGTTGCTGAAGAGAGGAAACTGGTGGTGGATGATTTACTTGGAATGCCCTACAGCAACGGGGTTATAAGTGAGGAGGGAAACACCAAGAGCACTGAGATCTGAACCGGAGGAAATGAATGAAGCCTTGGAGTGACCTTATGCAAATTTCTAATGATGAGACTTAATTGAACTCATTTTTTTCCAGAGGTTGTAAAGATCAAAATAACAACAGCCTTGAAATGCAAAGGTCTCTGGATAATGCATGTGAATGTATAGTTGCATACAGCTGAAAACTGCCCCAGTGGGTGTGATCAGCCTCCCTGGTAGCAGGGTACCAGACCCAGATCCGAGACCCAGGCTTGCTCTGGAGCATCAGGGCTGCTGATTCCTAGGGTTTCATCCTCCCTCCCACCCTGTGGGACACTGCCTCTGCAAAAATGCTTATTTCAAGCTCTGTGTGTCTATGCTGGGCCCTGGGAAGTCTGGGTGTCCTGGCAAGCCTGGGTGCCCCTGGAAGCCTGGTCCAAGGAAGCCTGGTCCAAGGAAGCCTGGCCCAAGGAAGCCTGGCAGGCCCTGGGAAGCAAGCGGTGGTGCTGGGAGAGCCACTTGTGAAATGAGCTGCTATCTTCAGCCTAGCCCACAGGGTTGGTGCCCCATCCCACAGACAGACAGACACCAGTGAGGAGAAGCAGAGCCACCCCCAGGGGTCACTGGGCTGTGCCCTGCTCACAGGATTGGTTCCTGATGGGAAATAATGTGAGCATGTGTTCAGTGTGACAGAGTCAGAAACTGATCCAGAGACTGTCAAGACCAAATTCCTGTGCTGTTCCTGGAGCTTCAGATTTTTTTCCTCTATGCTTGCATTCAGCTGTAGGATTCATTCCCTGGATGGAGACTTTTCACAAGTGCATGTAGTGTAGAACAGTGGGAAATGGCCTTAGGCTGCCAGAGGGCAGGGTTAAGTGGGATATTAAGATGAAATTCTTCCCTGGGAGGGTGGGCAGGCCCTGGCACAGGGTGCCCAGAGCAGCTGTGGCTGCCCCTGGATCCCTGGCAGTGTCCCAGGCCAGGCTGGACAGGGCTTGGAGCAAGCTGGAATAGTTGGCACCATGGCAGGGGTGGAATGAGAGAAACTTTAAGGTTCCTTCCAAACCAAACCAGTCTGGGATTCTGTGGTTCTCCTCCTTCATATTAATGCATACATGAGGAAGTATTGATTTGGGGAGAAAAAGCAAATTAGGCACTGCTGGGAAAAATTTTCATCCCTGATTCTAGTGATTCTAGTAAATTTCTGAGGTCCTGTTTCCAAAGACTTGCAGAGTGAGGCACACACATGCACTTCTTGTTTGTGAAACACTGGCTGCCAAATTCTTCTGAGTTTCATTCAACGTACCAGATTAATTGATTTATTTAGATTCATAAGCAGCAGTAGAGAGCAGGAGGCTCTGACCCAGTGAATAATGGCGGATGTGGCTGTGAACAGCAGCTAATGAAGATGAAAAACTCCCCTGTCTGGAGGAATCCAAACACAGCCTTACAGATGAGGCTGCTGGCCCAAGTGCAGCTGTTTGTCTTTCCAGTAATCTGAGGCCGTTGCAGAGTCCTGAGAAGAGGAGGGGACAGTGACTGTGTGTGGAGCAGGGGTCAGTTGTGTGTGCAGCTTCCTGGGCGGAGGTGAATCCGTGGCACGGCGGTGCCACCGTGGCCACGTGGCCAGGCCCCTGCAGGCACAGCCGCCCCATTAGCCCAGCAGAGCCAGATACTCACTGCCTTCCCTTTGGAGGGAAGCTGGAAAATCTTCTCTGTATTTAAAGTTCCCATGACTGCAGTTTGAATTTGGCACACAGTTGGCCATGGGGTTATCTGAGGTCATGTACTCAAATAGCTGTAGATAAAACAAGGGCCTGTTTGGATTGGAAATCTCCAGAGGGCTTTTCCTCTGTGCGCGGGTAATGATATTGCAGAAGGACAGCAGCCAAAATAAAGATTCAGCTCCATGTGCAGTAGCTCAGTAAAGTAAAATGAGCAATGGAAAAAAAAAAAAGAAAAAAAAATGTAAAAAAGAAGCCTGTTTTCATTACGTTATTTTGTGAACTTGCTGTTGGGATGGAGGAGTTCCAGCCAAGGAAAGGGAGTCCTGCAGCGAGGCGCCATCCAGGACTGGGCTTGCCGTGCTGATCTTCCAGGAATTTCCCTGTGGCTGCAGAAAGCCACTGCGCTCTGCCTGGGCTCACCTGCCCATAGAGCAGCCACCACGGCAGGGTCCACACTGCAGAGCTGGCAGGGCATGGGGACACTGCCCAGGGCTGCTCCTCTGCTTGAGAGCTTAGCTCCCAAGTCCTTCCCAGCTAGGGCAGTTAAAAGAGAGAGAAGTTAATGGGTTTTGGAAGTTAAAGAGGGAATAAGGTCCTGTCAGGTTCTTCCACGGGCCCCTGGGCTTTTATGGGAAACTATTTCTTCGTGGCTAAGGCAGACTGAGAGCACACTGGATCAAGAGCTGTGAGTCTGGACCTTTCCAAGCTGCTGTTGGAGAACTGCAGATGTGTGCAAGTAACAGCAGCTCTGCTCCTTGCTCCAGCCAGCTTCAGCCTCCCCAGCCTGTTGTCAGGAAAATAATTGAAATGCAAAATGACAAAGTTGGGAAGAAAATTCAGCCTTTGGGAGCTTTCTGTCTTCTTGAATGCCGTGGTAATGGATACTGCTGTAAACACATCACCTAATGGGTAGTGAGGAAGGGAAGATAAGACAGGAGCCAGAGGTGTTCAGGTCAGAGCATGCTCAGGGCACCAGGGACACAAAGCAGGCCTGAATTTGTGAGGTGCCCACTCCATTGGGAGCTGGGGCTGATGTGTTGAGAGCATCTCCACACCTTCATGCCCTGCCTCCTGCTCTCTGCCCCCCTGGATGAGGACCATGTGAGGACTTCTGCCTGCACTGGGGATGCCAGTGGAGCACAGCTGGGCAGTTCCAGAAGTGCATTCCAGGTGGCAAATTGGCAGTGCCATCTCTGGGCTGGGCCCTGGAACTGTCCCCACAGCAGCCAGGGTCACCCAGGCATTGCAGGCACCTGCTAAATGTCCTTTAGGACTTTCCTCTGAGAGTGAAGAATGTACAAACCTCTTACCAGTAGGAATTTTACTTTATGTGGATATTTTGGTGATATCTTGGACATGAAGAACCCAGCTCCCACTGAGTTGAGTGGGATTCATGTATCCCTCTCCTCTGGGCAACTGAGAATAATTCAGCCTCAGTCAACAAACCTTATTTGCATCTTCGTTTTAACTTCATGAAGGTGCTCACTGGAGATTTTCAGAGTTTGAAAGGTTGAATTCATAGAATCCCAGACTGGCTTGAGTTGGAAGGGACCTTAAAGCTCATCCAGTCCCACCCCCTGCCATGGGCAGGGACACTTTCCACCATCCCAGGGTGCTCCAAGCCCAATCCAGCCTGGTCTGGGGCACTTCCAGGGATCCAGGGGCAGCCATAGCTTCTCTGGGCACCCTGTGCCAGGGCCTCACCATGCTCACAGGGAAGAATTTCTTTCTAATATCAAACAAAAATCTCTCCTCTTTCAATTTAACACTGTCCCCCCAGGCAGTTCTGTCACTGTCTGCCAGTGTAAAAACTCTCTTATTTCACAAGCCTCCTTTAGACACTGAAATGCCTCAGTAAGGTCTCCTCAGAGCCTACTCTTCTCCAGGCTGAGCACCCTCATCTCTCCCAGCCTGTCTCCATAACAGTTTCCAGCCCTCAGAACACCTCTAAGGCCTCCTCCAGACTGGTTCCAGCAGGTCCACATCTTTCTTGTGCTTGAATTTATCAATCAATTTATTGCTGTCTCCTGCCTGGATGAAAACAACTGATAAATGCAGGTTTCTGCTGCAGGTTCTGAGGTTTACTTCTTCTCAATGCTGTTTCTGCTAGTATATGCTTCAAATGTATATTCACATTCTTTCTGTGAAGCCTGTTTGTTAGGAAGAAGGGAGTCATCAGAAGGTCATGTATTCATCAAGATTCATTTTTAGAAAGGGAACAAGGCTTCATGCTTCTCTTTGGAGCCTTGGTCCTGCTTTTCTCCTTATAGGGAGTATTTTAATAAAGGGAACAACTATCATTTTTCAGCTTATGGAGACATGGAGTTCTGTTCCCAAAGAGTGTCCATTTCAGTCAGTGCTACCAAGGTTCTATCTCTCTCTCTGCATCCCATGTTTCTACATTGTGCCTGTAACTGTGTCCTGTGGATGTGGTGTTTCCTGGTGTGTGCATGGGCTGCTTTTAGCACTGACCTCATGACAGATTGATAATCACAGAAACCCAGACTGATTTGGTCAGAAGTGACTTTAAAGCCCATCTAGTGCCACTCCTGCCATGGCAGGGACCCCTCCCACTGTCCCAGGCTGCTCCAGCCCCAGTGTCCAGCCTGGCCTTGGGCACTGCCAGGGATCCAGGGGCAGCCACAGCTGCTCTGGGCACCCTGTGCCAGGGCCTGCCCACCCTGCCAGGGAACAATTCCTGCCCAATATCCCATCCAGCCCTGCCCTCTGGCAGTGGGAGCCATTCCCTGTGTCCTGTCTGTCCATCCCTTGTCCCCAGTCCCTGTGCAGCTCTCCTGGAGCCCCTTTAGGCCCTGCAAGGGGCTCTGAGCTCTCCTTGGATCTTTCTCCTCTCCTAGTGAACAGTTCCAGCTGTCCCAGCCTGACTCCAGAGCAGAGGGGCTCCAGCCCTTGGAGCAGCTCTGTGGCCTCGTCTACACTGGCTTCAGCAGCTCCAGGTCCTCCCTCTGCTGGGCTCCAGGGCTGGGGCAGCTCTGCAGGTGGGGTCTCACCTGAACAGTGGGGCAGAGCCACCTCCCCTGACCTACTGCCCATGCTTTGGTACTTTAGGTCTGGAATATTCTATGGAAAGCACTTCTGAGCTGCTGCATTTCTATCTGAGTGCACATAGGAAAAACCAGAGTCCTTACTAACTAGAGAAAGGAAAACCAGTAGGACTTGGCACCTACCCAGGTGCTTATGATGGCTCACAGACCTGTGTAAAATTGCGTTTTCCCTCCTCAGAGGCCTGGGTGCAGGTTGCCTTGGGTGACAGCTGGAGAGGAGTGGTCCCTGGCACTGTCCCCAGCTGTGGTTGGTCTGGGGGTGCGGTGTGTGCTGTCCACTGGTGTCCTGGTCAGGGTCACTCATCCCAGTGCCAGCTGGAAGGGGAACACCATGTGACTGATGTGGCTGAAGCACTGGCAGGCACCACCTATCCAGCCCAAAGCCAGCCAGGAAAAGTCAGTTTGAAATGTTTAATTTTTTTGTAGATATATGCCCTGACTCCCTGGGCTGTGCTGGGTGAGGCTTCATGTGACCTCCCTGCCCTGCCTGTGGTCCTGGAGCAGAAGCTTTGCTGCTGGGTTGGCTGTGATGTCACACCACATCTGTCTGTCTCACTTACCTCTCTGGAGCTGTGTCACTGAAGCTCCTCTGAGTGCAGCAGGCTTGTTACTCTCTCTCAACAGCCACCCTGGGCTCGACAGAAGTGCCAAAGCCTGGTTTGCAGCGCAGGGGCAAAGCTGGGAGCAGAAGGGAGACATTTGTCCCCTGAAAGCTCTGTGTGATTGCAGCAAACAGACACATATGGCAGTTTTATGATGGTGACATTTTGCATTTTTTTCCTCAGCAGTAGAACAAGATTTATCAGAAACATTTTGTAATGACAACTGGTTTATAGGGATCGTAGCCCAAGTGCAAGAAGAGCTTTGTCATCAGGACAGCCTCGGAGCTAATTTGCTGAGATATTCAACTGCCTTTAAATCTCCACTGGAGAATTTTTGCCTTTCTGGTTGTGGGTCACTTGTGCTAATTTGGCATTTCTTAAGGCAATTTACATTTTTCTTTCAGCACAAACACTTATCCTCTCTAGTAATGAGAATGCTCCTGTGCTTGGTTTTGGGGGTGGTGCTGAAAGTAGTTTAGCTCTGAAGGGAGGCAGCTGTTCCACTTGGCTTGCCAGCAGCTTTCAGGCATTTGTTGAGCCTACAGAGGAAACACATTCTTAAAGTCTGTGTCAGGAGCCAGCTTGGAAGGCAGAGAAGCTATATGAATTGTCAGGGCTGCTGTAAGACCTGTCACTTGTCACAGCACTGGGGGTGCTGCAGGGCTTTCGTGGTGTCTGTCTGTGAAACCCTAACAGGACCTACAAAGCAACACATGGAACAGATTTTAATCTCACATTAGAGAGCTGAGTCAGGAGTTGCTGAATGAGAAGGGAGATTGGCCATGTAGTCATTAGGGCCCAGAGACAGACTCCTGACATGGGCTCAGGCCCGTGGGTTTGAGTGTAAACTGTCCAAGAAAAGAGCTAGGAGCAGTGTGATACAAGTAAGGCTGTTCCTAAAATAATTTAATATTAAGAGCATGGAGCAAACCTCTCATCCTGCCCTATCCTGCACATCCCAGAACTGGAGAGACAGTGAGACAGTTGTGCCTGAGCTGCTCAAGGCTGGTGTCAGAAGTGGTTTAGTGTAGATAGCAGGAAAAAGGTTCTTCCCTTCCCCAGAGGTGCTGGCACTGCCCAGGCTCAGGCTGGAGCTCAGGGAAAGGTTCTTCCCTCCCCCAGAGGTGCTGGCACTGCCCAGGCTCAGGCTGGAGCTCAGGGAAAGGTTCTTCCCTCCCCCAGAGGTGCTGGCACTGCCCAGGCTCAGGCTGGAGCTCAGGGAAAGGTTCTTCCCTCCCCCAGAGGTGCTGGCACTGCCCAGGCTCAGGCTGGAGCTCAGGGAAAGGTTCTTCCCTCCCCCAGAGGTGCTGGCACTGCCCAGGCTCAGGCTGGCTCAGGGAAAGGTTCTTCCCTCCCCCAGGGTGCTGGCACTGCCCAGGCTCCCAGGCAATGGGCACAGCCCCGAGCTCCAGGAGCGTTTGGACAGCGCTGCCAGGGATGGACAGGCTGGGATTGTTGGGGGGTCTGGGCAGGGACAGGGGCTGCACTGGGGGATCCTGGTGGGTCCCTCCAGCTCAGGGGATTCTGTGATTCTGTGGTGAGTTTGAAGGCCCTGGAGAAGCATTTCCTGGTGAGATCAGAAGTTTGAAAATTAAAGAGGGAATAGGCTTTGGATAAAGATGACTTATTTGTTGTGGAATACAAGCTGCCAGGACCAGCTGGAAGAGGACAGTGGCCCATGAGGGAACTCTAAAGCCCATGAGAGCTCTTGCAGAAGCCAAATGCAATGCAGGGACTGGAGCAGAAGTGTCAGAGGAAAACCAGGCCCTGGTGATCCAGCTGCCCTCTGAAGGGTCCAGGAGGTGTCACAGTGTGGATGAGTGGGAAAAGAGGGATAGCTGTGACAAAAAGATGGTGGCTGAACCTGTGCAGTTGAATAGTCTTTGCAGATTCCTACTTCTGTGCCAGCAAGCCTTGAATTCAGGCTTAGAGCAAAAAACGTCATTCAGATCAGCCCTTCAAGCCTAGGTAACATTTTTTTTCCAAACCATAAGAGTGTCCACCAGCTACTTCCCAGGAGAAGGAGACCTCTAAACAGGAGATTGTTTGTTGTTTGTTCAAGCAACAATGATTAAAGGTTTCTCAGGAGCCTGGTTTCCTCCTTAGGGATTCAAACCTCTGCTTTGAAGTTCTATCTCCAGCTGGAAATTCACACAAACCTTTAGGCCAAGAGCATTTTTTCCATTAAATATTTGATATCAGTGCTTCGGTACAAGTCTCTTATTTGTGTGTGGGCTCTACTTTGTGACTCATCTTCCTTGGCAGGAGACAGCCAGCCAGTGTCAAACTGGATTACTGAATGAGGGAAAAATCTATATTCCCTGGAAAGATACTTGGGACCTCAAAGTCCTGCCTTGAGATAAACACTCATCATCAGGTGGGGAAATGGGTTTATTTTGCATCACTCCTCTGTGAGTGTGGAAACTGTCCTCTATATCCTGATGGAACATGTGGAAATATGGAGCAGAATCATTTGTCTTTTTGGGACCAGGACCCACTCAGGTCAGTAGTTTTTTCCCTGTGCTTGGAGCAGTCATGTGAGTCATATATATTTCTCCTTCTCTTAATGCATTCCTGAGGAGCCACAGGAGAAATGAGTGGTCTTCAGACAAGTTCCACACTGGTCCTGTGCTCCAGTGACTACTGGAGGCACATGCTGCTGGTGCCCATGGGCCATCCAGCCCAGGACACACTCCCAATCCCCCTCCTCACTCCTGGAATTAAGGCAATTCATGTGTGACCTGAAATAAAACATGCTCTTGTTGCAGCTCCAGAGTCCAGGGCTGGTGCTGGAAAGCTGCATCCTCCTTCCAGGCCTGTGTGGTGAAGGCTTCCAGAAAGCATTTCCATGGAGGAAAGTCCCATCTCCTGGGCTCTCCCCCAGCTGCAGTCACAAGCATCTTTTTGTAGCCCTTCCCCATCACTGTTTTCCCATGGCAAGAAGTGCCTAGTTCAGAAAGCATCAGCCCCCAAGCCCTTTGATCTTTTCTTTCTCAAGAGAAAAAAGATTAAAAAGAGACAAGAAGTTAAGGATTTGTGAGGGGTAACGGAACATGAATAGCAAATTCGGCTGCGGAGGTCACCTCCCCCCAGCTTTCTTCCTGTGTGATGGGGAGGAGAGCGGGTTGTGGGGGATCCAGGGCGGAAGGGAGTAAACTGGGGGCAGAGGAGTGGGGGTGGAGTGGTGAAGCCCTTGAAAAGGAACAATGCTGCCAGCGCTGGCATTGTCAGGCGGCCCTTTACAGAGGGCCATGAATACAGGTTATAAATTCTTTGGCCATTGAGAGAACTCTCCAAACCTGACTCCATCCTGCACTAAACCAGGCCTGAGCCCTATCAATTGCATAGCAATGAATTCATTTACATCTGGATAGTTAATCTCCAATTCACTTGACAGTTTATCTCCTTTAGGAAGGGCAGCAGTGCCTGCTCTATTGTGTTGGAGCCAGTCGAGGCTCATCAGCCGGGGTTTGTGCTCAGCAAAGATAAGCAGGGTAGGTGTTGATATGAAACATGAAATTATTGCCCCAAGCTGCTTGATTCTGGTATCCTTTCACTCAGCATCCTCCCCCCTTCACCCTTTGGGTCTCCAGGATGGAAATGCCATGTCCCTCCCTCTGACACTGTCACAGTACAACTTGAGTGTGACTTTTCTGATGTAACTGGCATTAAATGAACAATTGACAATCCACAATTATTTTGTTTGTTCTTGTTTACTGCAGTCTCCTAATTCTGCACTGATTTTTATCTCTGAATATTTTCATAGAATTATTACTGTAGGAAAAGAGCTCTAAGATCATCGAGTCCAACACTTACCCCAGCACTGCCAAGCCCAGCACTAAACCATGTCCCCAAGTGCCACATCTACACATTTTTTGAACACTGCCAGGGCCTGTGATTCCACCACTTCCCTGCACAGATCCCCCAAGAGGAATCAATGCTCTTGTTCAGCTCCCCAGAGAGCTGTGAGCAGCCTGGGATGTCTTGCAAGGGTGGGAGAGGTGTCATTTACCCAAATTCCCAGTGAGGGGAGGGGAGCTGAACTGTGAGCCAAGGCTTTTTGGATAGCACTGGTTCAGCTGCTTGTGCCTGGAGAAATGCTGTGGTACTGCACATCCAAAGGGGCAGATGAGAGAGGGAGCCCGTTCTGCTGGGCTGTGCAGACATGCAGAGGTGAGCACAGGGCCTGATTTGGCAGATCAGCTCACTTTCTGTTAGGAAAGTGGATCAGGAAAGACCTTGAGAGTCAGGAGACAAAGTTAAGTGTGAGAATTCCTTTATTTATTAATGGTTTTAAGTCTCCAATTTTAATTTCCTGCAGTCAGTATTTTATGTATTTGATGTGGTTTGGACATGATCTGGAAAGGGGCCACTCTAATTAAATATCCCTCTTCTTTTATCTGGAGTGGCTGCAAGTCTTCAACCAGGCCTTCTGTTTCCTCTAATACACAGTGCACTCTGCTCTGGTCACGAGAACCATAGCTGAAGGGTTAACACCAACCAGTTAAAAATTGTGAGGTAAAATAAAAACTGATGGGAATTTAAGATCTAATACTGAGTTGGGGCAAAGCAACTTTGTCTTTTACTTTTAGTACTAAACAATCTTTCATTTTCAACAGGAAAAGATAGAATTGTTTTCTTTTCCCATGAAAGCTCAAACTTTCCCTGAGTCCCAGTAGTCCAGCAGCTGAGACTGGAAGTGGAGCTCCAAAGACTGGGAACAGCCCTGAATCTGCTGAGCTGTTCCTGCTCTTCTCTCCTGCTCACCTTGTCTCTCCATGGGAGGAACTGGAGCCAGGAGGTCACAGAAGTCCTTCAGTGAAGAGCAGCATCAGGCTGTGGGAGCAGTCGGCCCCCAGCAGCACTGGGACTGGATTTTTACAGTGACCTGTAATTGGAATTGGTTTAAATATGGAAGATTTGACTCAGCAATGTGGCCATCACCAGCTGATCTTTCTTCAGCATGAGGCTCCAGCCTCTGCTGAGTCTGCCTGGGTGATACTAGCTGGGTGTATCCTTGAGTCACTTTTACTTCCTTTCCATGTTTTCCCTAGGAAACCAGTGAGCACCCAGCAAATGAGGGGCCTGCCCCAGCCTGAAGGGGCTGATGGAGTCAGTCCTTCATTCCTGGGAAACACTGCTGGTGGCAGGGTAGTAGCAATCTGGAGAGTGAAGCACAAGCATGGAGCAAAAAGGCAAATAAATTCCCGTGGAATTTATTCTGTAGGGATGAAGTCAGAAGGGTGAGCATGAGGAGAAGGGTCGAGCCAGCAAGCTGCAGAGTCCTGACCTTCCTGAGAAGATGAGAACACAAAAGTGCTTCTCTGACAGTAACAGGTAGTGGAATGGCATGATGTGACTGGACCAGAAGTGAAACTCCCCAGGTTGGCCTGTTTTTCCCAGTCATTCTCTGCTTTATGTGCCTGACAGTGCCTGACAGTGGGGCTGCTGTTGTGTTTCCCCTTGGAGTCCCAGGAGTCCCCTGCAAGGTTTAAGTTATTGCTGCTAGCAGCCTTTGGCATTTCTTTTTGTCTGCTTCGTCTGAGATTGGCCCTTTCAGCTCCAGAAGGGAAGAGTTTGGGGCTGGCTGTTCCTGAGAAATCCTGTTATTACTCATTGGGACAGCCCAGGTACCAACATGGTGCATCCTCCCCCCACTTTTTGGGGGATTTAATGGCACTTCGGGGTGTGACAGCAGAACAAGGACTGATGTGATTAACCCTTAAAATCTGTGGGGAGATGCCATGTTTGGTAAATAAATTAAAGGATCTGAAAAAGCAACATCCTGTTTCAAATCACGAAAAAAACTTCTTCCTACAGAACTGAGACAGGGTTGTGGGTTTTTGTGTTTCTTTTGTGTGCTTTTTTTTGTGCTTAGTTGGAAGAGTGAGGCATCATTCCTTCCCATGGAGTTCACCCCTCACTCTACCTTCACAACTCCTTGTCAAAATGTTTAAAGGCCTTTTTATTGTTCCTTGGTGTAGAAACAAATTTCTGTTTCTTGTGTCAGTGCCTGGTGACCCCCAGCCATCTCTCCACATGAAAGATATCATCTGTCTTCCTTATCTGCTCTGTGGTTTTTGTTTTTAAAATGGCCTAACACGATTTATTTTATTTTACTCTTGTGCATATATTTAAATGAAAATAAATTAGAATAAATTGCATTAATATAAATATTATGGTTAAAATTTAAACCAAACAAAATTGGGATGTTCAAAACTGTATTTTCCACGGATGCAGATGAAACCTCTTTCTGCAGCACTTCATGGCAGCCTGGGAAGTACACAGGGAAGTCGGAGCCATGGGATGTAGGTGGGACAGAGTGGGACTTATTTTGCACATTTGACATTTGTTCATTTGAAATTTCAGTCATAACACATCAGTTGTTTGCAGCTACATTCCTTGCTTGTTTTGTTTTGTTTTGTTTAATGAAAAAAGCAAAGTTACTTTATGTTTTCTGCTGCATGGGAGCTGGCATGGAGCAGTGTTGGAGTGCCCAGGGAGTTTGTACCAGAGCAGCCAACAGAGCTGGTTCTGGTTATGAATTATAGACTCCCAGGCTGGCTTGGGTCATCAGAGGACTTAAAGCCCATCCAGTGCCTCCCCTGCCATGGCAGGGACCCCTCCCACTGTCCCAGGCTGCTCCAGCCCCAGTGTCCAGCCTGGCCTTGGGCACTGCCAGGGATCCAGGGGCAGCCACAGCTGCTCTGGGCACCCTGTGCCAGGGCCTGCCCACCCTGCCAGGGAACAATTCCTGCCCAGTATCCCATCCAGCCCTGCCCTCTGGCAGTGGGAGCCATCCCCTGTGTCCTGTCTGTCCATCCCTTGTCCCCAGTCCCTCTCCAGCTCTCCTGGAGCCCCTTCAGGCCCTGGCAGGAGCTCTGAGCTCTCCTTGGATCCTTCTCCTCTCCAGGTGAGCACCTCCAGCTCTGCCAGCCTGGCTCCAGAGCAGAGGGGCTCCAGCCCTTGGAGCAGCTCTGTGGCCTCCTCTGGGCTCTCTCCAGCAGCTCCACATCCTTCCTTTGCTGGGCCCCAGGTGGGGTCTCACCTGACTGGGCAGAGGGGCAGAATCCCCCTCCCCTGCTGGGATCAGTCCAGGTTAGGGAGTTTCTGGGTCCCAGTGTGTGTGACCAAGGAATATGGAGCTTTTCATCCACAGCACCCCACCTTCCCCCTCAAGCCATTTCCCTGGGCCTGTGCAGGAATTGGTGCCTTGCAGGTTTGGAATTTCCACCTGAACCCAGGATGCACCTGGAAAATGTATCAGTGAGCTGCTGCTGCTCACATCCTCATGCTTAGCCATCTGCAGACTAGTCCTGTGGGCTGCAATTAATGCTCATGTTTGGGTGGGTGTTTGTCCGTGTCTGAGTGCTGGAATAGCTGCTGGATTTACTCCTGGAAAACCCTGGGACATGTGGGATTGGGCCTGTGCTGGGCTGGGGGCAGAAGTTCTCCTTGCTGTTGCCTCCCTTGCAGAGGCAGAGAGTTTCTGAGGATGTCTGTTATCCTCCATGATGAAAGCCAGATGAGGAATTGCTGCTACTTACACCATCGAAGTTTCTTAAAGAAATTCTGCCCTGGGTTAAGAACAAGCATGACAAATCCCAACCCAAAGGAATGGAGGCAGGGAGTGGGAATTTATAAGCCATGAGAAACAAGACCTTTATATGGAAAATGGCTTCACACCATAACACTTGGCAGTCAGCCTTCAACCTGCACAGCCAGTGCAGCCAAGAGAAAATGGGGGTGAGTTTGTGTCTTCAGTAACTGCAGCAGAGACCCCTTGGCTGGTGCCAGGCACAACCCTGAGTGCAGGATGGCAGCTTCAGTGAGAGACCATTATAAACCAGCCCCTCTGTTCTGTGGGCAGAGAGCACCAGCCCTGATGGGAATTAACCTCTCAGGCATTTTTGGGGAGCATTGGAGGCTGGTAAAGAGCAGCACTTCATTTGAGTCTTCAGACACTAGCAAGTCTGAGAAAATTTCTTGGCTGCTCTTTGATAGAATCTCAGATTGGTTTGCTTTGGAAGGGACTTTAAGGATCATCCAGTTCCATCCCTGCCATGGACAAGGACACCTTCCACTAGGCCATGTTGCTCCAAGCCCCTGGACTCCATTCTCATGTCCTTGCTGGTGGTCAGGGGGTGTCATGACCCCACAAAGCTGCTGCTTTACCCAAGCTCCCTGCAAGACTGATATTTCTGTGTTTTCAGAGACTGGGGGGACACAGGGCTCAAACCCCTTTGGCAGAGGGAGGTGTCCCCCAGGAGAGGGTGCAGGGGCCACTGTGCCAGGGCTGAAATGCTGGATGGTGGACACTGCAGGAGGGGGTGTGGGCAAGAAGATCCCCATTCAGGCTGGAAAGGATTGAGGAGAGGGGCTGTGGGCCAGGGATGAGAACACTACCTGTCACCTGCTCCCAGCCTGCCAAAAGTGGGGGCTGGAGGCAGTATCAGAACCTCAAAGGAATTATTTTTTAAAGTATTTTCATCTTGAACTAATGCAAAAAAAAAAAAAAGTTTGTTTCAGTACTCGCCTCCTCTTTCAAGCTGGATGGGATCCTGGATTTTTTAAAAGAAAACAAAGCATATTTCAAACACAGGCGTTCTTTTAGTCTTTTTTTTTTTCTTTTTTTTTTTTTCTTCTTTTTTTTTTTTCCCTTCCAGTTGCTTTTGGTTTGCTGACAGATTTTGGAGCCCTGAGGAAGGTACATCTGCCAGCGATGATCTCGGCTCTGCATGGATCTGAGCCCTGTGTCAGGGAGCTCTGCCCCTCTCACTGCTCCTTGCCAAACAAGAGTGGGCTGAGCCCTGCAGCAGGTCCTGGTACTGCTTCCCCAGGATGATATCATTGGGCCACTGGAGGGAGAAGAGCTTTAAGTTGTCTATGCAAGCCCAAATCTGCTGTCCCAAAATCCTCCTGTGGCAGCTCCAGGTGCTCTGGGATCTGATGCTGTGTTAAGGCCTCACACAATTCCTGACAGTGGTGGAGTCCCACCTTCTTATCCTTTTGACTGCTTAGCTGGAATATCTCACTTTTACTCCAGGAGAAGCCAAGGCAGTGAGCTGGTCCTTCTCATATGCTGTGAAAACATTGGGGGCAGAGCCCCAGCTTCCAGAGACAGACCCCCAGGACACAGGGGCTGAGGGACAGGTCAGAGCCCTGTCCTGTTGTCAGCTTGACATTAACCTCCAGACAAGGAGCCTGACAACTGGCAGGAGCCAGACCCTTCACCGTGCCCTCCTGTGCCTTATCAGAGGGAAATAAATCCTGCCTGATTAGTTTTTTTAATGAGAATTCTCAGCAAATAAATGAACTGCCTGCACAGTGATAATGGGCTGTTTGGGAAGTGAGTCTGCAGAGTGTATGTGCAGCTGGAAGTCATCAAAACCATCTTATCCCGTGGAGTCTCCTGTGCTGAACTTGTGTTTACAAAATCAGACAGGAAAAGGAATTTTTCAATGGGTATTTTCTGATAATGTTTTCAGCTCAGCAGCAGTGTAAGTGAGGGCCTGTCTGCACAGAGCCATTGCATCTCTGCTGCGTGCTGGGCTTCACCTCCTCCTCCCCATCCCTTTTGACCAATTTTGACACATCCTGCTCTGGTGTAAATCATGCATTGAGGTTTGATGGACACTGAATGCCAAGGGCAGTGGTTTTACAGGAATATCAGTGAGAGGGGCCAGCTGATGCCCAGAGATGAGCACACCACTCCTGCCCCCATCCCTGCTGTAGCCCCATGGTGTGCAAGAACACCACACAAAGCTGCTCTGATTTAGAAACATTGTCAGTTTTACCTACTAAATACCTTTTTGCTTATTTTGACAAGTTCTCCTAAATAATCTATACATTCAGTCAGTAGGTGTAAGCTGGGCTAGGAACTTCTTTTAGAGGATGGTCATAAATACTCACTCACAGTTCACCACACTTTTGTTTTCCCTGATAGTTGCCTCTCCCTCCTTTTCTGTGATCTTCTCATCCATAAAGATCCCTTTGTATGGTCTCAGCTAAAAATCAGGGCTGGATAATTGGCCAATTTCCTGCACTCTGGCAGTTTTGTGGATTCATTGTGCTCATGCTTATATTCCCCCCCTGTGCTGAGGTTGTCTCTCCCAGTGCAGTGTGGGGCCAGACCCAGTCATGGCTGTGGCTCATCTCTGGAAAGGCACCAGTTTGGAGTGTGATGTTCTGGGTGGAGATCCTGCCATGAGAAACACCTCTGCAGCAGGCAGGGAAATGTGGGCTCTGCTGAGGGCTGTGAGATCCTGCTTGGGAGGGAACCATTGGATAAAACCCCTTGAGGTGATTCAGCTCAAATTACTGGGTCCAGCCTTAGGTAACCATTGAAAAATTGCAAATGGAGCTTGAAGTCCAATCTCACGAGTCTTGGCAGCTCACATCTCCTCTCTGAAAAGCTGGTATTTTTAGACTTACGACAGATTATTTTTGATGCTGGAGGCCTTGGGTTCTGAATGAACCCAAGCTATTCTGCTATCTTCAAAAATGAAGTCTTAAATAAGAATTGAAATTTATTGAACTGTATTTTAATTACAGTAGAGCAGAGCACTTCAGCATGTGCATGGAAAGAAGCCTGCAAGGAAGGGGAACAGGACTGATGGTGGGTCAGAAACTGAAGCTTTTCAGAGGCACTACAGGGGTTACCCCTCTCCATAGCTGCCCCCTGGAGAAATCAGCTTTGCATGTGAAGCCATCCCTGTGCAGCTGTGAAACCCAGCTGAAATGTAAACTTCTCTGAAGCCTTCACGGATGGTTTTCATCTGTATCTGTGTCTGATTAGCCAGAGTTGTGCAATGGCAGCGGGTTCTGCTGCCAGTTCTTCTCTCCTTACCTTGACCCATAGTTTCACTCGTCCACACTTTTTTTTGTCTTAGGCTCAGACCAGCCTCCACTGGGCAAGTTCAGCCTTGCCTTGTGGGTCTCCAGAAAGACAGACATCTTTGCCTGATGGATGGTTCTGATTGCTGGGGACAGTCATGGCATGGACACAGCCAGACAGCTCACCTGGGGCAGGGGCTGGAGGTGGGCATGAGCCCAGGCTTTCTCTAATAGGATTTTCATGATGATTTGCTTCCCCTGTCATGTTGTTTCAAATTCCTCTCAAGCCATACTTTTCACAGTCTGGATTTTCTCTCATGAATTTCTCAAGGGGCTATCTGGAGGGAAAACTACTTCTCACCATAACAAACAACCAAAGCCTTCATTGTTAAAAAATAAAGCACTAACATGGCCCTACAATGGACCCCTTTGTCAAGTCACATCTGTTTAGATCACCAGAAATTATAAGCCTTTACTTTTGAAAGTAACTTTCTTGTATCAAAATAGGAAAGAGGACTGCAAAACATTCAGGAAAAAAAATCTGCATGAAAGTGCAGGCATGTGGTAGCAGTACTGTGTGTTACACAGAAACTCCAAATTGCCTGTGTATACAAATAGTGGATTTAAGCTCTTTTCACTGAATGAACAGCCAAGTCTACAGCATGGGTAACTGCTGTGCTTGTGTAAAACCAGTGTGAAAAAGAATCTGGCCTGATGGACAGAAAAATCTAATTTCAGGGCTAATGTAGTTTACTTTGGGTTTAGCCCCAAAGTTTAATATCATGTCTCCCAGAAATTGTCTGCCAGTAATTGCTAAATGGCAGAGCAAGGAAATTCATGTGGGGAATGATGAAAAACACTGTGTGAAGTGTATTTGATCATTTGAGTTAAATAATCCACAGACATTTGTCTCCAAGTAATACCAGTGCCTGCCCACCCAGGGAAGCTCTGAGTGCTGCTGCACCAGTATAGGCCAGTGCACCATTCCCAGAGGCTTGCAGGTGGGAATGCTGATGCTGCAGCAGGAAGAGCTGCCCCAAACCCACCACAGGAGGCCCTGCTCTCTCTTGGCCAGCTATTTTCTCTCTCCCTTTCAAATGCCTTTCTGCAAGAGAGGAGCTGGGAACCACCATCACAACAACATCTGATCTCCATCCTTGGCACTGGCTCAGCTCCAGCCTGTCTTTGAGAAGGGGCCACCTTCCTCTGAAACAAGGGTGAGATTAGGCAAGGCAGCCAGCCTTAGGACAGTGGGTGTAAGTCAGCTCTCACTGGATCACAAAGGTTTTCTGGTTGCTTTTGAAAATTCAAAGTATTTGAAATTCATTGAGTTTGAATTCCAGCAGGGCTCTGGAGCAGGGCTGTGGGGGAAGCCCAGGGGCTCTGAGGTTTAGGGGATGCATACGAGCTCAGTGTGAGCTGTGGTGCTTGGGAAGGTGAGACACGTGGACCTGAGATCTTAAGGCAGAGGTATTTTGTGAAAAATCCTGCCCACCACCTGTGGTCACATCAGGCTCATTGCTGGCCACAGCCAGGCAAGGGACAGACCTGCTGTTTTCCACCGAGCCAGCTGGGACATAAACTGGGCTCATCCTGTGTTGCTGACAGCTCTCCAGCTGCCTTTGCTGTGTCACCACAGAGAGTTTCACTGGCAGCATCCAAAAGGTCCCCAGGCCTTTGTCTGACACAGAGCTGGAAATACACTCCAAATTCCCCTGCACTCAACTGAAGACCCAGTCTTTGTGTTAGGTGCTTTCCCTAGATAAAAGAAGGAAAAAAAGGAAGCAAATTTGTCTTGATGGAATTTTTTTCACTTGTAGAAAGTCTTTCACATCCTTTTCAGGGATACCACCAGTGGTGATGAATTACAGATCATTCCTATGCACCCCATAAAGGGAATGGTTGTAGAAATTCCTCTAATTACATTTAATTGGTTTGAAATTAAGCGATCTGTAATTTCAGTGAGTGGCTCTGAGAAGGATTGCTGGCTGAGAAGGTGAAGCAGCCTGCTGGAACAAGCTGGGTACATGGAAGTAATGCTGGCAATAGTAGCTTTAAGAATTATGGTACTAGAATTAGTTAGGCCAGTTTAGGTGAGTGCAGGCAGTGCATGCCATTTAACTCTCATGCTGCAGGTACTGTGTTCTGGCAGCTCTTCCATTTAGCATCCAGAGGAGAAAATGCTGAACAGAGTGTGCTGAGGAGAGGCTGGAAGATGCCAATCCTCTGTATTTTTAATGCTGAGTGATACAAAGCACAGCTGCTTCTTGCCTGTCCTTTCCCCAAGCATTTGATTCTGTTAGGTGGTTTAATTCATTCATAAACACTCTCTGGACTGCACAGTCATGCCAAATGTGCAACTGTCTGGTAAGGGTGTACAAACAAGGTGTGCCTGATTCCTGCAGGGAGTTACTGTGGCAAGTTCAAACACGCACTGGGAATGTGAATCCATGCATGAACAGATACCAGATTAGCAAAAAATTTCCAAATGCAGAGACCTGATTTGAGCAACAAGTCATGGCATTGGTCCATGTAAATGATGTGTGCCCCTGCACTTGCATTTCAAAACTCTGTTTCTAAGGAATATAAGTATTTCTATGTATTAGACCACAAAGCTTCTCTGAGTTCCGCCTTTTTAAACCAAAGTGATGAGGTCACTGGAAAAAGAGTGACCAACTGTTCATTCCCCTTCCTCATTCTGTGTGCCATGTGTCACACATCAGGCAGTGCTTGGTTCCAAGCTTGGACATCCAGGGAAAGCAAGAGCCAATGATGGAGAGGACAGAATGAGGGAACTCACAACCTGTGGAGCTATCTCTTACATGTCAGGAAAAATACAGCATCCAGTTCCCTGAGCTCCAGGAGCCTCCAGCCCAAAGGGATGGAGCATAGGGCTGGAAAGGACACTTGTTCCTGTTTGTGTCACCCAGCCTGTGACTAGCAGCAACAGGGGGCAGCCTGAAAGGATGAACTGCTGAAATCTGAGTGAGAGCTATCTGACAATGTCTGTGCTCACCAGCCAGGGCTCTGACCCATAGTGTTTCAGATCATACCAAAACATGCATCTTTCCTCGGGCTCTTCCCTTTCAGATGAGAAGAGGGAAGCCAAAGGCTGCTGACCTCTGTGGGCCTCCAGAATCTGAGCCCATGCTGGTGGCAAGCCTTGAGCTGTCTGGCTTCAAACTTATCACAGGGCACACCAGCACTTACTGCTTTCAGTTGCAGCTTAAAATATCTGTGAAGCCACAGTGGCCCCAGAAGTCACAAGGATGGATGGGCCAAGGCCACAGAGAGCCCAGTCCTTGCCATGCCTTTCCCATTCCACTGTTATTCAGTCCCCAGGTAGTTGCATCTAGCAACAGTGCTGTCTGTGCTCCTCTTCTCTAGCAGGAGTCACCTTTTCAGTTAATACTGTGCTTTTCTGAAGAGGAAATCCTGTTGCTTTTTTTGGAGCTTTGAAAGACTCTTGTTTTTCAATACCACTTCTAGAAACATACCTTGGAAGGTGGTTGTGCTGAGCAGGTGCTTACTCAGTGCTGAAGCAACGAGAAAAAGGCAAACTGCATTTAGCTACTTAAGGTATGAAAAGAAAAGCTTTTAAAAAATGGCCAAATAATTTGTCTTTTTGCAGCGTTGCATGCAACATAAACAATTCATGGCCAAATACTGCTGGGTCAGCAGAAATGTGGGAGCAAGGGTGTGCTGGACTGGGGGGAAGAACATCCTGAGCTGCCACAAAAGGGGACAAGGACTGACATGGACTCAGGCCTTCAGAGAGCAAAGCCCCTTCAGAGAATCACTACGCCCACAAGAAACCAAGAGTTGCTTCGCTATTCCCTTTTCTGAAGTGTCACTGTCACTTTGCCCACATGGAGGCGGCCTGGGGAGATGGGGTATGACGTGGCTGAAACACAGGGGAGCTGAACTGTGTGATAGTGTCTAAAGCTGATGGATGCATCTGATTTGAAATCTTGGTATTTTTTGCATACATTTATGGATGTCCTAGCTGTCTTTTAAGTGCCCCTCTGCTTGCAGTGCACTGTAAGTGCAAGTGTCTTGTGCAAGTGGTGGCACCATGACAAAGTGCCAGGACTGCCATTCCCCTCCTGCAGGGATGCCCAATTTGCACTGTCACACTCACTGGTGTGTGTGGAGCACCTCCTGCTCCTGTGGCACGCAGGACAAGGGAGCAGGGCCACATGCACAGTGTTTTGGGGACTCACGCCTTCCACCCCCCCACAGCACCAAGCCGGTGTTTCTCGAGGTTTCTTGTGCCTCTGTTGTGCCCACAGGGGATCTGGAGAGGGACTTTGGACCAGAGCCTGGAGGGACAGAACAAAAGGGGATGGCTTCCCACTGCCAGAGGACCTAAAGGGGCTGGATGGGATATTGGGAAGGAATTATTCCCGGGGAGGGTGGGCAACCCTGGCACAGGGTGCCCAGAGAAGCTGTGGCTTCCCTGCATCCCTGGGTGTGTCTAAGGCCAGGTTGGACAGGGCTTGGAGCAGCCTGGGATAGTAGAAGGTGTCCCTGCCCATGGCAGAGGGGGCAAAGAAGATGATCTCTAAGGTCCTTCCAACCATTCTGCAATTCTATAATTCTGGCAGCGAGCGTAGGGGCCGAGTAGCCCAGCTAGTTTGTGCAGGTATTTGGGATATTTGTTTTTTGGAGATTTTCCATCTTTTCTTTGGCAGTGACTGCTGTTTGTTGCAGCCTATGCCTGGCCTGACACAGGTGTGGCTCTGGTTTGGCACAAGCTGCTTTCCGTGCTGGTGGCTGAGCTGCCAGCTCCACGTAGAGGGGACACAGAGCCGGTGCCACCAAGATCGAGGGCTGTGCCTGGCAAGGTCCTGTTTCCCCACAGCTGTGCATGATGCTCTACTGGGCTTTGTCCAGGTGAGACATTGGTGAGCTCCAAGCATGCAGGAATAAGAGTTCTGTGGGTTAGAAATGTGTGTTGTCCCATGGCAGAGAGCTCTGAGCTCAGCACCAGGACAGAGGGACACACAGCACTCTCCAAGGCACTTGGGCTGTTCTCAGACAGGTCACCCACTGCTGTAGCAGCCCAGGCAATTCTGCAAAAAAAATCTAGTTTGTTCTCATTATCCCCATCAGAACTCATTAAAAAAAATCATGCCCTCAGAACCAATAGCCAAATTTTTGCCTGTTTACGTCTCATGTTGGAGCCTGAGTAATGTGGGGAGATGAGGGCAGTAAACAGAGTTGTAAACAGAACAAACCTGGAGAGCACAGCAAAGGGCAGCCTGTGCAATGTTGTTCTTAGTGTCAGTATAATTTGTGTGCGGTTTCATTGAGTTTACAAAGCCGGCGCAGGGTTGGATAGGCTGGATGAGGTAATTGGAAAATGCCTCACTCACCGGGACTGCTCCAGTCTTTAACTCTGAGCTTAAATTCCCGTCTGATTGCAGCCAGGCTGGAATGCTGGGGCCCCCTCGGGAGGGTCCCGGTGCCTTGGCCAGGTGTGACTGTCCTCGGGCTCGGCCCCTCCTGGCAGCGCTCGCCTGGGAGCTGCCCCGGCTCTGAAGTCATGGTTTGGTTCTCAGGCTATTTTTGAAGCCAGAAATGTGAGTGTAACCAACGCTTCAGCACTTTCCCACACCTTTCATGTGACACAGGATGGTGCCCAGTCACAGGACTCTGTCCCCAGGACTTAAAAATTGTCACAGTTTCACTTCCTTCATGGTTTTTTTTTTTTTCCCTTCCTTTCTGGAGCCAGAGGAGCTGGTTCCCTTTGCTGCCTGGAGAGCTGCCTCATATGTCTCCTTCCTGAAAAATTACCTTCTTTGGGATGCTCTCACCAATTCTGAACTGTTTTTGCAGGCAGACAGTGCCCTTTTCAGTCTCTCTATATGTGTTTCACACCAGCTGTTCCATATCTTGAAACACAGAACCAACTCTTGTGGCAGAAAAAGGAACTTTTCAGATTGATTTATACACAATTTCCACCTTATTGCGGTTTGGATTAACATTTAAAAATAATTAAATGTACAGCAATTCACATCTTTCTAGTGTGCAATATCCCAGGTATTGCACATCCACAGCCTTCAGATGGATCATAGATTTCTGCCTGGTCCTTTTCTCCTGCTGCTCTGGGAAGGGGAGAACTACCTGGCCAAGGCACATGGAGAAATTTGCTGGACAGAAAATGCTGCAGTTATCCATATAAACCCCAAACCATCCAGGGAGTTGCTGGTTTCCTGATATGCCTCAATTACAGCCAGTCCAGAGATTGCTGGGGCACCAGGCCCTAAAAATGCTCACTCAGTGAGTTTTCTGCTGGTGGTGTTCCTTTAATTCTAATGTACTGTGAGAATGTTAATTAAAAAAGCATACCAAAATGAAGTGCTCCTTTGAGAACCAAGAACCTGTCATTTGCATGAAAACCCTGGATTATAAACTGCTTCTTCTACTTTTGCTGCCAAATATGCAAAGTAAATTGCACAATTTTGGGGATGCAGTTGAGCCGTTTTGTGTTTTTCTTTCTCCAACTGAGAAGAAACATTTTCTCCCATCCGACAGGGAGTGTTTGTTTTTCTTGCTGTGTAACACTTACGGCTCCCATCGACAGCAGGACAATAACTGCTCCACCATTTCTTATCTCCCTTCAGTGTGACGTTGGGATTTTTCTAAGATAAGGATAGTTTGTTTGTTTTATTTGCTTGCTTTAATTTCATGGTTGTTTTTACAAATAAAAGAAAGTGAAGTTTAGGAAGCAAAGCAGTGATGGCAGTTGTGAGCTGTGCTGAGCCTCATTCCCATCCCCGCTCAGGCGTGAGAATGTTCTCAGCCAGTGGGATTGTTCACATCCAAACTTTTCTCTTCCATGCTTGTCACATACCCAAGTCATTTACCCAAGCTTCATGCCTCGATTGCACAATCAATTATTGTTTTATGAAAGATAGAGAGGGATACTTCCTTAGTTTCTTATTGATTTTTTTAACTGGAAGATGATCTAGTGCTGGATAATGTTTCAGCAGAACTGTGGTGTACCCCAGGAGATGGAGCAGAGCCCTCCCTAGGACAGGGAGGCCTCAGTACACTCTTAAATTTATGTGCTGGCCCCTGCATTGCTGAGAGTAAATTTGTGAGTGGGATCTCCTCAGTGGGAGAGGCAAATGGGACACTGGTCTCAGGGTGGGACAGTAGAGATCAGGTTGGCTCTGACAATGGGTGTTTCCTGGGGAGAGTTTAAACTATCACAGAAAGCTTTAAAATACTTTTAGAGCATTGAAAATTTGATGAGCTTTTGATAGCTTTTTTCTATGTTTATATAAATCAGAACATTCAGGGTGTTCAGTCAGGGCCCCGCTATGGGCAGATTGTGCTCTAAAGTCCCTGTAAGTGTCCAAGCTTTGTTTGCCAGGTGGGACAACCAGCTCCCCATTTGTTACTTCTCCAGAGTTGGGTATTTTTTCCATTATCTATCACTTTGCTATCCTTCTCTAAACTGTCCCTTTGGGTTACTCTGGTTGTGTCACACCAGGTACCTCAGCATTGTGAACTGGCAGATGAAACAAAGGGCTCCTATTGCCCATGACAGGCTCCTGGCACTGCTGCCACCAGCCAAGCACAGCTCCTCCAGGGTGCAGTCATCCTAGCAGGATGTCCCATCCTACCAGGCGGATGTCCCAGCCCAGCAGAATGTCCCAGCCCAGCAGGGTGTCCCATCAGAGCAAGGTAGTCCAGCCCACATAAAGGTATAAAACATTGGGTTGGTGACCTCACTGTATTTTTCCTCAAAAGTTTGAATAACTAAAAGAGGAAAATTAGTTGGAATCCTTTAATGACAGAGGTGGGAAAGGGCCTCAGGGTATCCCTTGCATTGATATAGTATTGATAGGAGTTTGATCTGAATAGGAAAAGGGCTGTGAGTGCTTACATGAAATGTTTCTTGGAGTTCAATTGAGATCCTTTTGAAGTAAGTGCAGGGGCTGCCTTTGCCATTGAGGATCCTTGTGGTGACATTTACATCCCCAAAGTTTGGACTCCTCACAATTAGACAACTTCCATGAGCTCTGAGGCTCACAGGAGGATGTGAGTGACCTGCTACAGGTCCCTGTCTTGCTCCACCAGGTTTTGGAAGAGCTTCTGTGACCCACTCAGTACTTTGAGATGTTTGGGTAAGAGGCAGAAAAGAGGCTGCTTTACCTTGCTGAGAAGGTCCAGGTATCTGATTCTGCACTGAAATCAGTCTATATGTTCTTACATATAAAAGTATACAGAAAAAGTATTTGTTTAGAGGGATTTTAGTCTGTAGTAAAACACTTTTGAGTCCACCACAACTCCTCAGGAGTTGCTGAGGCTTGCTGTCAATCTCAATGGGAGGGCTTTCCTGCTGTTAGGCTTGTACTGCACTGCTCAAGTGTGAGCAATGAGCTCAGCCAGCAGGATTGAAGCCCAGAAGTTGAAAGCATTCGGCTGTTACCATAACATGGACTTACGTGCTCACAAAATGTGTTTATAGACAAGAATTTGGGAGTTTCCAGGGAATCCACAAAGACAATGGAAGGGCAACATCTGTGACACAGCATGAAGGGAGACCACAGCAGTGGAGATCAGCTGGGTTGAACTTTCTGAGACTCCTTTCTGCTACAAAGAAAATCAGGGTGAGAAACTGTACCCCTTTTGTAGGCAATATCCAGCCCTCACCACGAATGTTACGATGTTGAAAAGAAAATTCAGTACAGAATGAATCATAGTAAAAATAATCAAAGAATTCCAGACTGCTTTGGATTGGAAGGGACCGTAAAGCCCATCCAATGCCACCCCTGCCACGGGCAGGGACCCCTCCCACTGTCCCAGGCTGCTCCAGCCCCAGTGTCCAGCCTGGCCTTGGGCACTGCCAGGGATCCAGGGGCAGCCACAGCTGCTCTGGGCACCCTGTGCCAGGGCCTGCCCACCCTGCCAGGGAACAATTCCTGCCCAATATCCCATCCAGCCCTGCCCTCTGGCAGTGGGTGCCATCCCCTGTGTCCTGTCTGTCCATCCCTTGTCCCCAGTCCCTCTCCAGCTCTCCTGGAGCCCCTTTAGGCCCTGGAAGGGGCTTTGAGGTCTCCATGGAGTCTTCTGTTCTCCAGGTGAACAGCCCCAGCTCTCCCAGCAGAGGGACTCCAGCCCTTGGAGCATCTCCATGACCTCCTCTGGATTCACTCCAGCAGCTCCACATTCTTGTTGTGTTGGGGTCCCAGTGCACTTGGCTGCCTCAGTATTACCTTCCTACAGCCCTGTATCTAGCATGGTGAAAGGTGGGGCTCAGGTACCCATCTGTGGGTGAAAGGTTTATTTGTAAATCCTCTTCCTCCAAAAAATACTGGGACAGCACCAAACCTAAGGATGTTTGTATATCTAGACCAACAAACTCAGAAAGTGTTAAAGCCATTAGAGCAGAAAATCTGAGCAAAATCTGTCCTTGAGTATTGCAGGATAGCAATTACCCATTACCCCAGACACAGCTAGATCTGGCTGGAGCAGAGGCAGCCTGGCACCTCATAGGCCAAGTAGGGAGATCACATCCCTGAGCTTCGCTGGATGCTGCACTTGAAAACCTGCCCTGGTTTGCAGCCAAATCTGACATCTCAGCTGGGGTTGGTTTTTGAGAACCTTCAGTGGAGAAACAAGAAAGAATGTGTTGGAGGAGAATGGCAGCTGATCTGGGGCTGCAGTGTCTGCAATGGGGCTTCTGGTGTACAGAGCCCACAGCAGCCCTGTCACATGTAATCATCCTGTAAAGCTGGTGTCTAACTCCTGACAGGCTCCTAATCCCTCCTGACATGCACCCAGATGCTCAGTGAGTGTCATTTCCTGCTCCAAGGAGCCCAGATTATTCCTGACTGGCCCTTGGGTTTGGGCAATCGCTTTAGTTCTTCTCCCTCATTTATTTCCTTGGCCTGAGGGAACTGAGCTTCATCCCCTTTCATAAATCTCCCGGTCATGCAGAGTATGAAACGCTCTCCACAGAGAGAGATTCTGAACTGGGCTGTGCTGTGTTTAGCAGTGCTGCAGCACAGGAGTTTTGCTGGGGATTTGCTGCTGCTCTGAGGGAGCTCAGCTGGACACAGCTCCTGCCAGTGCTCCGCGTGGTGCCGGTGGGAGCACAGGGAGAGGGTCTCTGGTGAGGGGCACCAAAGGCTCCAGCCTGTCCTTGTTGAACCCAGACAAGGCTTGCTCTGAGGGAAGAACAAGTACTGCTCCTTTTCAGATTGCTGACTCCTGCTTTCACATGCAGGACAGTTCAGGCTTCCTGAGAGGAAAACAGCCCCAGGAGTTGCAGTGTAGCAGCAGAGCAGGGCTGTGGCAGCAGATGTGCTGGGATAGCCCTGCATACTGTCCTTCCAGAGGGAGCTCTGCACTTGGAGTCCTTTCTGAAGCAATCTGAGGTTAATTAGCAATTTTGCCTTCACTATCTTGCTGGTTGGTTTATCTTTTGTCTAAGCGAGTTGTCTCTTCCTGCTGTTCCTCCTTCCTGAGGGGAGCAGGGGCTGTGTGGACACCCTGCCCTGTGCTCAGGGAATCCTGCTGCCACCCTCTCCCCACTCCCAGACAGGCAGGTTGCTTCCTGCCTTCAGAAATGTCTCTCCTTGCCAATCACACCTTTCATTTACTCTCATAAAGGGGATCCTTTGCGATGTGAGGTTCTGGAGGCCAGATGGTGCAGCAGGTAGGAGGAGAGAGCTGGGAAACCACAGCCTGATGGCTCAGAGGTCTTGCCTCCCACTGACAATGGAAGCCCCATCCTGGTGGGAGCAGCCCTTCACTCTCCCAGTGCTGGAGGGAGCCCGTGGGTGGGTGCTGGAGCTCAGACATGACATCTGAGCTGCCCTTGGCCACTGCGCAGAGCCCAGCTGTTGATTCTGATGGAAGCCATCCAAAAAACCAGCACAAGGGCTCCAGCTAAGCTTGGAGGTCACCCTTGCTCTGCAGTGGGCATGCACCAGCCATAAATACAAGCCACTGTGTTATTAATGCACCCACCATAAATGTTTTATGTAACCTCATAAGCTCTGAGTAACTGTAATCTCAGAGAGCCCGTGGCCTTCACTGGGCTGGCATTCAAGGCAAGAGCCCTGGAAGAGCCAGGCCATCTGCAGCGGTAATGAGTTTCTCATCCTTCCAGAAAGAGAATAGTCCCTTGGTGCCTGCCCTGTGGGATCTCATGTGCTGGAGACTGCATGGGATTTTCCTAACTTGCATGTCAGCAAGGATCTGTGGTGCAGCAGGGAAAATCCAGAGTGAACTGCTCCATATGACCCTTACATTCATCCATCAAGCTGCTGCCATGGCAAGACAAGTGAAACAACAGGTCCTGAGCAAGGAAAGGTCATTGTCTCCAGAGCAACTAAGTGGAGCATAAATGAACCCCAGACCCAGGCACAGTGCAAGGTACTGCTGATTGCACCTGTCTGGTTTTGGTTGAATTAAGCTTTTCTCTCCCCTGTGTGCTGCCTGGAGGCTCCTGCAGGCTGGAGTGCAGGAGACCACTGCACCCACAGCTCACCCGCAATGTGCCAGGGACTGTGACTTAACACCTTGATTTCACTCTCTTGATCCTTTCTGAATACTCTTCACAGAGAACTTGACCCCTCCTTCCATCTCCCCATCCCCTGCCACAGGGTAACCCCAGCCCTGCAGTGATGGTTATCACAGGAGGACCTCCCTCAGACTCAGCTCTTCCATCTCATGAGTAGCCCTCCTTCCCTCTCAGCCTCTCATCCTGGAAATCCTTCCTGCTCTGCTCCCGCCATCCAGCCCAGCTGGTTCCTGTTGCAGCTGTCAGCTGCAGCTGCAGCACCGAGCCTCGGCCGGCCGGACAGGAGCCTTGCCCTCATCCTGCTCCCTCAGCACATCCCCCAGCCCGCCCCTGCTGCCCTGCAGGGGACAGGTCACTGCCAGGGGGAGCAGGACAGGTTGGGCTCTTCACCCTCACACCAGGAATTTTCACACCAGCTCTGCCTGCACAGGCGAGTTGAGCAGCAAAAACATTCCTTTTATTTCACCCAGCCTTCAGGTTTAACCTGAAACATCCAGGTTAAATTTTGGGTGTTTCAGAGCTCCTGAGTTCATGCCTCTCAGTGACCACAGCAACACAGGGGCATGGCCCCTGTAGAAAAACTAGCTGTTCCTCTTGGCTCTTGGAGCACATGCCCAGGGTCTGCTTTCCCAAGCCCCTGAAATGTCCTTGGGGTGATAACACTACAGTAAGAAGATAACAAGGGAAGAACAGTGCCAGTGGAATGGACCCTCCCTCCACACAGGGACTAGGCAGTAAGCAGGTTTGGAAATACCCAATGTGTGTGGACATGTATCTCCCAGTATGGGATGGTTTGTTCCTGGTCACATACGAGAGAAGACATCTGCCTGGAAATCTCATTTTAACACTCCCACTGTCTGGGTTTTCAATTCAAACCCTATCCCAAACATGCATCTGCTTTTCCTTCTATTTTTTG
This sequence comes from Muscicapa striata striata, assembly GCA_030060385.1. NCBI lineage: Eukaryota > Metazoa > Chordata > Aves > Passeriformes > Muscicapidae > Muscicapa > Muscicapa striata. The sequence continues at coordinate 621,161 of JAREIS010000217.1, read as the reverse complement.
GCTATCACTTCTTGCTTCTCCTTCTCCTACCCCCATGTGAAGCGTTTTTCTGGATGAAAGTGTTCAGGCAGGAGTAGCTGGGGTTCCTTGGGGTTCCTGAAATGCCTGCCTGACCCTGGGCTGCTCTGCCAGCCATCACTCCCTTACCCACAGCCCTCCCCACTGGCTCAGCCTCGCCACTTGCTGCTTCAAGGGAGCCCAAACCATCCAAGATCCGTTTTCCAGGATGAGCCCAGGGCTTGAGTTTCAGCCTGTTGGTCCTTGCCAAGCCACTTTTCTTGGAAATTCAGGTCATGAGAAATGTGTAAATTCTTTCCAGTCTCCTACTTTGTCCCTTAACCTCAGGCTTTCAGCAGCCAGCAGTGCCCATCTCTGTTCATCCTTTATTTCCTGGGCTCTCCTGAGAGCCTCTTCTTTGAGAAGGGCCACTGAACAGTGTTTTGTGTGTGTTTGGCTCTCTCAACCTTAAGAATTCTGTGATTCTAAGATCCTGTGTTGTACTGCAGATGCCTAGGCTGGTACAAGACCCTGGGTGTCTGATGGCAGGTATGTCTTTACTGAGTGGGTGTCACTCCTTGTCTGAAATGACTGAAGCAGGCCTGGGTCACTGTGTGTGCTGCTCAATGCAGGTTTTGCCTCCACACCACAGCCCTTGCCCACAAGGGATGAGTGCAGGAGCAGACAGATCTGTTTTCATTCCCATGCTACTGTTGGAGTTATGCTAGGCAGAGGAGAAGGCATAAGGCCATGATTTGCAAAAAGGCTGATGACTCGACATGCTGTTTGGAGAGTGATGCCCAAGCAGAGATGCAAAGAAAATAAACAGGGCCAGGCCGAGATGGACAAATACAGGCAGGCATCCAAGATGTCCAGTCCTCATCCTGGGGATGCATCCAGCAACTGTTACCTATGATTAAGAGTCCGTATCAATCTTGATGTCATGAAAGTCACCCAGACCATGAAATCCCCATGTTCAGTGTGGAAATACAGCATTTGATGCATTTTTGTTTGAAATGCGTTAAATCTGCCTTAGAGGGGCCACAGGGAGGGGTTGGGTCCATCGACCATGAGGAGCTGTTCTGTCTCACTCCCTCTCAGAGCAGGACGTGTGGATCCAGTGGTGCCTGACAGCTCATCCATGACAAACTCCGAAAATTGCAGAGATGTTTGCCACAGTCGGGCTGTGAAATCAGCCTCCTCTCTAGGAATGAGAAATCTCCATAGCTGCAGTCCAGGGCTGCCAGCTGGCTGTGTCTTCCTTGCCAGAGAGCACCTCCCAGAAGGGGCAGGCAGGCAGGGAAGCAGGCAGGAAGGCAGAAGGAAAGCAGGCAGGGAAACTGAAGGGAAGCAGGCAGGGAGGCAGGCAGGAAGGCAGCGCTACCCAGCCTCCAGCATGCCAGAGGGATGGGAAAGCAGAGGGTGCTGTGGTTTGTCACCCCACTCAATTTAATCTGGCATGTGCATCCACGGTATGAAGGGGCTTTGAGCATCCATGGCCTTTCGTTCACAGGCTCTGTGCAGGGCAGGCTGTAAAGCCACTCTTTGGGCGAGAAACTCTGCTGGCAAGTGCAGTGTGTTTTAGCAGCCAGATGGCCCTGGGGATGTCCCCAACCGTTCCAGCTGTCCCTCGGGATCCCTCATGCACCTGCAGCCAGAGGGGAAGCGGTGAAGCCTGAGCTGCTGCTGGTGGCTGTGTCAGGGCTCACGCTCTGCCCCGTGTTTCTTACAGCTCTGCAGCCACAACTTCACAAATGTGCTGATTGATAAGTCTCCGGAGTGCCTTTCCCCTTTCTTTTCACACAATATCCCAAACTCAGCTCTCCCTTTGGCAGTTCCCACTTGTGGAGTGAAGATGGGGGGTTTGGTCCCAAAAAGGGGCAGGTCTGAGAGGCCAGCAGTGGCTCCCTGCCTGAGCACGGGGCTTGGCAGCAGCTGTTTGTGCGAGGTACAGTTCTCACGCTCTAAATATACAATCTGTGATAAGGGAAGGGAAAAAGCCCAGCATGGAAATATTCCTTCTGTAAGAGAAATAATTCGCTGCTGCTAAAAATATATGTCCATATTATTCCTGCCTGGTCTGCAGTTCGATGGGAGAGAGTGCATGCAGGCCGCCTCAGGGGAGTCGGCTCGCGGGGCGGGCCCGGAGAGGCCGCGGCTGCAGCCACCGGGGGAGGGACAGGGCTCCTCAGCTTCGCCCTGGTTTATCATCCCCATCTCTTTCTCAGGGCAGTAAAACCGTGATACGGCGTTACCCTGAAGGTCGCAGGAACTAACCTCTAAGCAGGTGCTGACAGTGGGAAAGTGATCCACAGCATTCCCAGAGCAGCTGGGAGCCCGTTCCCAGCCCCGGCTGCACACAGAGGCAGGAACGGCTTTGTTCGAGGGGGATGCGTGTTTGGAGCTGTGGGATATGTGTAATCCCTTCCTGTCTCAGCTGCAAGTGTCCCGGGCCTGGTGCTTCCTTCCCTGATTGCTGCTGCCCCATTCCCAAGCAGCTTCTGCTGGGTCCCCATTCCCAAGCGCTTCTGGGCCCAGGGGTGAGCAGAGCCAAGCTGAGCCAAGTGGAGCAGGCAGATTTCCCAGGGGCAGCCCTGAGCCAGGAGACAGAGCTTGCCCAGGGTCCCTGTCCTGCCCAGGGTCCCTGCCGTGCCCAGGGTCTCTGCCCTGCTTAGGGCCTCTGTCCTGCCCAGGGTCCCTGCCCTGCCCAGGGTCCTTGTCCTGCCCAGGGTCCCTGCCCTGCCCAGGGTCCCTGCCCTTCTAAAGGTCTCTGCACTGCCCGGGGTCTCTGCACTGCCCAGAGTCTCTGCCCTGCCCTGCCCAGGGTCCCTGTCCTGCCCAGGGTCCCTGCACTGCCCAGGGTCCCTCCCTCGTGCCATGGTACAAAGTGAGGAATGGATGATGTTTGCTGCTTCCGCAGCCTCGGCCAGCAGAGCCAGGCACGCCTGACCTGATGCCTGTCAGGATCATCTCTGTGAAGCTAATCCTGTTAAAAATGGGTGGAATCTTGTGCAGCTTCTTGCAGATCTGTCTCTAGAGCACGGTAGAGGGACACTGTGCCCGCTCAGGAGCAGGTTGTACCTCCTGTCTTGAGAATCGCCAAATCCCAGACTGGTTTAGGTTGGAAGGGACCTTTAAAACTCATTTCATTCCAACCCTTCTACCACAGGCACTAGACCACGTTGCTCCAAGCCCCATCCAACCTGGCCTTGGACAAGTCCAGGGATGGAGCAGCCACAGCTTCTTTGTCCAGCCTGTGCCAGGGCCTCACCACTCCTCATTGTAAAAACTTCTTTGTAAGTAATCTAAATCAACCCTCCTTCAGTTTAAAACTATTGCCCAAGAATTACACAGATTATGGTCAACAAGACGGCCAACATGGCAGAAGATGATCTTGCTGCAGCAAAGCCATCAGCAGTTACAGACCTTAAACCCTAGCAGACCTTGCTACAGTTTTTGTAAATCATGTATGGCCTTGGCATTGCTTTTTTTTTTGATTCTCAAAGGACTTCTGCGCCATTTGAGGCCAGACATTTGTTCCCAGAGAATCCTCTGACCAGTATTTAGGAAAAAAATTCTTTATGGAAAGAGCTGTCAAGCCCTGGAACAGGCTGCTCAGAGGTGCTGGTGGAGTCACCGTCCAGGGTGGATGTGGCAGTTTGGGTTAGTGGGCTTGGCAGTGCTCAGGGAACAGTTGGACTTGATGATCTCAGATATGTTTTTCCATGATGATTCTATGATTCTGTGTCCCCATAACTCCTCACCATCCCCCAGCTGTGAGGGTGATGGGAAGGGGCATGGTGGGGCAGCAAGCAGGAGGGCTTGGAGGGAGCTTGGAGAGGAAATGCACGTCCCTGAGGCGTGGGCTGGACGCTTTGGTCCCTGCAGCAGTAGCTGCAGCTCAGCACAGCATGGTTCAGTGCAGGTTGGGGACTGGGAGAAATGCAAAGCTGCAACCCCAGAGCAGACCTGGTGCTGAGCTGTTCCCGATGCGGCTCCTGACGGACTCCAGGGCTGGTTCTGTGAGGCCGTGTCCATGGCTAGGTCTGTGTGTGCTGCCTGGCCGGCTGACTCTCAGCCTTGTATCGCCCTTCGCAGGCAGCTGCAGTTTCCTCCCGGCCGCAGCGGAGCCTTCAGGACCCAGTGTTGGCTCCTCTGGGGCTGCCCACTGTCCACCCTGGCACCGAGTCAGGAATGTGTGTGCTGCCGGGGATCGCCACCCAAAGAAAGGGAAAAGCTGCCTCCTTGTTTTTCCTGCTCCAGCCCCTCTCCCACTTCAGTGGCTGGGAACGGCAAGGTCCAGCCTGGCTCAAGGTTACGTCCTTCTGCTGCTGGCCCCAGGCCAGCGAGCGTGAGACCGAGCAAGACACAATAACACGGATGTCAAACACAGGATCCCTTCCCTGCAGACCCAGGCTGATGTGCAGGAGCACTGGGAGGAATTAGCAGAGCAGGACTAACAGTCGGAATAAAGCATAGCAAAGCTGCTTAATAGGTGGGGTTTTTCTCAAGTATTCTTCAAGAAAAGAGAACCTGCTACCTCTGCCCAGACAGATGTTGGTGTGCAGAAGTTCTGCCGCATCAGTAATTGTGCTGCTTGCTGGGCTGGGGTGAATCTGCAGAGCCTGGATACAGCTTGCTTCAAGCCAAGGAGATAGGAGGGGTGACCAGGGCTGCAGCTCAGCCTTTGCTTTTGGCAACCAAATACTGGCAATGGCCCTTCTCCTGTCCCAGTCCTCAAGGCTAGGCAGGATTTGTGTTTTGGATGCATTGGCTTAATGCGATGGTTGGTCCTTTTAAAAGTTAAGAGCAGGTTGAGGTGAACTGCTGCCCCAGCCAGCCAGTACAGCAATACAGGCCTGTGTGATGGGAGGGCACTGGAAAATACTTTTATCCTGCTTGAAACACAGGGAAGGCAAAGCGCATCTGAACATGGGCAGACATGGCCAGAATGAGCTATTGGTGGCTGCTTGTCACTCCCTGCTCAGCCAGCTGTGACTCTACCAAATTCTTTGCTGTGAATTCAGGTTTGCTTTTTTACATAATGGAAACATTGGAGTTTCTTACTACAAATGGAGTTTGGTTTGGGAATGGAGCTGAGGAAGAGCAGAGGTTCTCTCCCCTCCATTTGCCTTCTGATCACCACTGTGCTGGGACCAGGGAAAGAATGCCTCAGCAGGGAAAAGGAGATATGATAATTCTGGGTTAAGGAAATACACACACACACATATATAAGTACATATATCATATATATTATACTGGAACATTTGGAATAACTAAAAAAATATGGTGAATTAGCTGGGGGAAGGGATTGCTCAGAGATTTCTTTCCAAGCTCTATAACACTGTCACTTCAGTATAACCTTACTCACCAGGTTATTTCTCACCTGCCTCTCTAAAGCTCCCTGACAGGAGGTTGTAGCCAAATGGAGTTGGTGTCTTCTCCCAAGTAGCAAGCAATGGGACAAGAGGAAATACCTCCATCAGGGGAGGTTTAGATCAGATATTAGGAAAAGTTTTTTCACAGAAAGAATGGTCAGGCATTGAAACAGGCTGCCCAGGGCAGGGGTGGATCCAACATTCCTGGAAATGTTAAAAAAATATGTGGATGTGGCACTTGGGCACATAGGTCTTGGCAGCACTGGGTTAGTTGTTGGACTCATGGGGCTTCTCCAACCTTAATGGTCCCATGTTCCTATGATCTTCTGCCGAGAATTGCAGAAGAAACATTTTCTGACAGTTAAATGCATTTTTTTATTTAATCACTATTTGCTTCCCTGCCTGCCCTCTCCAGCCAAGTGGAGTCCAAGGTCCCACAGGTGGTGGTGCCCTCATGGACAGCGGCCCCCAGTGCCGCAAAGAGCACATGGGCCTGGGAGTGTGATAGCTTTGCAGCCAGGAAATGGGGACAGGACACAGCCAGGTTGAGAGGAGAACCTGTGCCAGAGGCAGTCCTGGTGCTCTGAGCCTGCTTCATCTCCTGGTGTCCCTGAGGGTGATGCCTTTGGGGGAAGGTACTGGCAGTGGGTGCCTGCAGCTGTGCCCGGTGTGCTGCCGTGCCCAGACAGCCCAAGGAGGCAGCACTGCCCTTGCTTTTGGCAGAGGACCTGCTGAGCCAGAGCCCATTAACCCACAGCCTGTTCCTCGTGTGCCACCACAACCTGTGGGGCAGTCCTACCACATTTGCTCCTTGAAAGCATTCTCAGAGCAGTGACCAAAGACCCTGGTGAAGTTGGTCTGGCTGAACTGCAGTTCCCACAGGCACCCTGCTGTGACAGAGACACTGCAGCCGACACATGGGTCTGAACCCAGAGCAACAGCACACGTGGCAGGTCCATCCTCCCTCCCTGCAAACATCTCAGTGGCACAGGGCAGGATTCCAGCTGCTGTCACACTCCTCAGCCCCAGGGACAACAGCTTATATTATGGGAGCAGAGACAGGGCGATGAGCGGGGCTGGCTGTGCTGCCACAGTCCTGGGACCAGGTAGAGCAGGGTTAATGCCACAGAGTGTCTCTGTGCAATGGCCTTTTTATCTGATCCAGCCCAGCGCGTTTCCTGGTGGAGCACTTTGTGTCCGGTCAGCGAGCCTGCTTGGCAGCAGTGCAGAGAGGAAGGCTGGAAGTAAACACAGGCACTCTTGGATCAGTAGCTGGGAAAAGCAGTGAGAAGCTGCATGGGATTGCCGTCTCCAAAACCTCCTTGTTTCCTTGCCTCGCAGACAAACGGCTTCCTGCCAGGGACAGCACTCACTGCCAGGCCTGCGGTAGCACCACCCAGCCCCTTCTCTAGCACAGCACAGCTGCAGCACTGCCTCCCACGGGCATTTTCAGCAACTCACCTGAATCAGGGACTTCAAGTGGTTTGGAACTTTATGAGGTTTGAGTGCCCAACTCCACAAAATCCCAGCCATGTTAACTGAAAGCAGCAACAGCCACATCCACTGGGATGGGGACAGAACCAGGGACAGGGAGAGCTACTGTGATGGACATTGCCATCAAGTCCCATCATGGGTGGAGATCTTGTTTGGTAAAGTTCTAATATCTGTACTTTCATCTTTCTCCTTTGAACCAGAGTCTGGTTTGAACATGGCCTGGGGCTTCCTGGAATGGCTGAAAGAAGCATTAGGAAGAAATCCTTCCTTGTGAGGGTGGGGAGGCCCTGGCACAGGTTACCCAGGGAAGCTGTGGCTATCCCTGGATCCATGCAAGTGTCCAAGGCCAGACTGGACAGGGTTTGGAGGAACCTGGGATACTGGAAGGTGTCCCTGCCCACAACAGGGCATGGAATGGGATGAGTTTACAGTCCCTGCTAACCCAAACCAGACTTGCTTCTGTGAAACCTTGGTGGGGTTAGATAGGGAAACATCATTTTGAGCAACTCAGAGCTGAGTCATTAGACAAGATGTGGCTCTCCAACAGGTGACCAGGCAGGGAAAACAAGACCTTGTCCCCAGAGGTTCTTGTGAGCAGAAGCAACTGAGCAGCCTGCGTGGAGATGGAAGGTTTAGGTGGAGAACGATGGTGTGCTCATGCTACTGTGGAATCACTCACCATTCCCTTATCTCTTCAAGCTTTTCCTTCCTTCTCCTTGGATTTGGGAGAATGTAAACATACAAACTCCAAGGCTGACAGGAAAACAAAAATTTTTCTTCCAGATATGAGACAGCTACAGAAATGGCTGACATAGAGTAAGGAATGAGAGGTCACTTGAGTCCACCCTGCTGAGTGTGTCTGCGAGGAGGGTTTCCCAAACAAAAAACCATTCTCCTGTTGCTGCTGTCTTGTACACCTAAAATAAGTGAGGAAAGAAAAATAAAAAAGGGTTTGAGGCTCACCCAAATGTCTCTGTATGAGTGATGCATCTAGTATTCAGCTACAGAAATAAATCATCCATTCCATGGAGCCATAGCTGTGGCTTAGACTCTAGACATGGCTCTGGGCCTCACTCCACTCTAGTCAGGAAGGAAAGCAGCCTAATTCAGCAGAAATAACCAGCATTTCTTATGGAGACAGAGAATAAAGGAGCTTATTTCCTCAGGCTGGGCTTCCCTCTGTAAGGTCAATAATCACAAAATGCACCCAACTGGAGACCACTGGGATCCCAGTGGCAGCATTTTCCATGTCATGAGCTCATTCTGCAGCTCTGGAGCTGTGACTTCACGGGTTTGCAATGTTACCCTGGAGTGAGCTCGCCTCTCATTCCCACTGGGACCTCCTTTGGATTTCATATCTCAGGGCAGAGGGGCAGTTAGTGGATTTCATGTTCCCACTGTCTCAGCTCTTCTCAACTCTTTACATCCATGGATTTTCTGGATTTTCCCTGGAAAGAGACTCTGGCCTGCTGTTTTCCCTTTTCTTACATCCCATTTCTGGTACATCCAACCCCTGGATGTATGAACAGCCAGATCCCATTTTTGTGTGCATGTGCTGACAGCCCAGATTCTGTGCTCAGCAGAGTTATTGCAGGGCACTCCAGGTACCAGGGATTGTCTCAATGGTCACCAACACCAGCCACCAGTGTCATGCACAGACTGGCACTTGAGCAGACAAGCCTGTCTTGAATCCATGTCCCACACAGGTGATGTTCTGGGTTCTGAGCTGAGCAATGTCTCTCCAGTTATCACTCTAACAGAATTACAGACTTGTTTGCTTTGGAAGGGACTTCAAAGATCATCTCATTCTACTCCCTGCTGTGGGCAGGGACATCTTCCACTATCCCAGGTTCCTCCAAGCCCTATCCAACCTGGCCTCGAACTCTTCCAGGGATGGGGAATTCTATGGTTCTCTGAAGTTTTGTAGCCAAAATTGGATGTGTCTTGCTCCATTCCATCTTACCAGCTGGTACCTCTTGCCCTGCTCTGATCTGTGTCAAGTGGGACGCATTCACCTTGTTACTGACCCCCAGTTCTTCAATTAGGCTGGCAGATGTCCAAGAAAAGTTTGCTCAAACACACAAACCAAGAACCACAAGTAGAAAAGCTTTTTGTCCTTAAACATCAAGGTTTATATGTTTATTTAGAAAGAGTGAAAGTCCTCCCAAACCCAAGCCCAAGCTCAAGTCTGTCTCTGACTTCCTACCACTCCCCCTTCTTCCTCCGAGGCCCATGTAGTCCCAATCAAGTGGATGTTCACAGAAGATCTTGCCAGGCTCATGGATCAAAATAAAATATTTGGAGACTTAGGTTTTTCATGAGCCTGTTCCCTGATGCTGTTCACAAGAGGAGCCAAGTCCCTGGGCTGAGCAGCCTCCTCCAAGTTGCAACATGCACACGCTTGCCTGTGGATTTGCATGTCTGAGTCCTTACTCACCCCTCAAAGAGCACAGCACCGCCTGGGAACAGGACAGGCACGGGGCAGCCTGGGATTTAGGGGAGCAACATGACTGTGTATCTGCATCTCTGGGTGAAGGAAGGATGTTGTGCTTCCTTTGATGGGAAAATAAGTGTCCAAGCCTTTTCAAGCCTGTGTGCTCATGTTCCTGCCTTGCCATGGATCTCTGTCTCTGTGCTCTGGTGCTGGAAGAGCCTCCTGGCTGAAAAAGAGTTCTTGATAGGAGCAGTGAAGAGAGCTGGAAGCTTCCCACGGCAGTGCCAGGGGAATCTGCTGCACTTGAAGCCTCTCTCCTTCCTTTCACAGTTGTGTTTGTGGGAGCTGGGGGAGGTCCAAGGCAGCACAGCTGGGCTGAGCAGCCTCAGCCAGTGCTCCCTCAGTCTGCCAAGTGCTGGCAGGAGGGACTGAACTTTCCCTCTTGGCTGAGTGCTTAGCTGGCTAGTGCAGCTCAGGCTGCATGCAGTAACCTCTAGTTTTGCTCAAGCCCTTGGAGGCTCTCAAGCCACTTTCTTGCCACTGGTGATGTCTCTCCATGCCTCTGGAAGACAACCAGGTTCCTGTAGCTGCCGGTAGAAACAGGGAAATTGAAGCCTGTGAAGTTAAAGCAGTGGCTCTGGGCCCTGTAAGGTGCCAGGGAGGCTGTGTGTGTCTCTTGGCTGCCCTCAGACCAAGTTATTTAGTCAGTGTGTGACCTTTACTGCTTTATGTAAACATCCCAGTGACTATAATATATCATCAGGCTCCAGTTATTCCCTGAGCTTGTGTCTGACTTCTCCTGAGGAATCTGATTCTGTTTTTCTGTCCAACATGGACATAGCCCAAAGGCCCTGGGACTTTGTGAATGGAGGGATTTTGCTGCCTACAAGATGCAGTGTGAGGTTCAAATCAGGAGGAAATGTCACTAGGGAACAGCCTCTGTGCAAGCATCCCAGGTCTCTAAGCTGTTCTGGGGGTTTTGCTTGGAATTTTCCATGCAAGAGCTCTTACCGGGATCCCCCAGCATTTTGCAGAGAAGGGTGTTGCTCTAGTCATGAAGCACAGAGCAGGCACAGCCACCTGCATCCTGCTGTTTTTTAATTCCTCTGCTGCTGGATATGGAAGTTCTACATTAGATTTACTCCATTTGCCAGGAGTTGCAGGAGCTTGAGACTGTGAGATACGTTTGGGGTTTCTTATTCAGTTAAGGCAGTGAATAGAAATGTATGGAGAGGGAGGGATGTCCCCCAGGAATGCATGGAGCGATTAACTCTGGCTCTTAAATTCTCTCCCTCGGTAATATCCCTGCAGTGCAATTTGCTTGTTTCAGGATCACAGGGGAAGCCATATGAGAAGCAGCTGGGATCACGTGGCTTATTCAGAGAGGATAGGGGGACTCTGAGAGGGGACCTCACCACAGTCTACAGCTTTAGACCTGGGGGAATGACTGGAACTGTGTCAAGGTGATGTTAGGGAAAGGTTCTTCCCTCCCCCAGAGGTGCTGGCACTGCCCAGGCTCAGGCTGGAGCTCAGGGAAAGGTTCTTCCCTCCCCCAGAGGTGCTGGCACTGCCCAGGCTCAGGCTGGAGCTCAGGGAAAGGTTCTTCCCTCCCCCACAGGTGCTGGCACTGCCCAGGCTCAGGCTGGAGCTCAGGGAAAGGTTCTTCCCTCCCCCACAGGTGCTGGCACTGCCCAGGCTCAGGCTGGAGCTCAGGGAAAGGTTCTTCCCTCCCCCACAGGTGCTGGCACTGCCCAGGCTCAGGCTGGAGCTCAGGGAAAGGTTCTTCCCTCCCCCAGAGGTGCTGGCACTGCCCAGGCTCAGGCTGGAGCTCAGGGAAAGGTTCTTCCCTCCCCCAGAGGTGCTGGCACTGCCCAGGCTCAGGCTGGAGCTCAGGGAAAGGTTCTTCCCTCCCCCAGAGGTGCTGGCACTGCCCAGGCTCCCCAGGCAATGGGCACGGCCCCGAGGCTGCCAGAGCTCCAGGAGCGTTTGGACAGCGCTGCCAGGGATGGACAGGCTGGGATTGTTGGGGGGTCTGGGCAGGGACAGGGGCTGCACTGGGGGATCCTGGTGGGTCCCTCCAGTTCAGTTCAAAGAATTGTGTGATTGTTTGAACTGTAGTGCTGCCATGCAGAACAGCCAGGATGCACAGCCAGTGGCTCATGGGTGTGGGAGTTGTGTGGCTGTGCATGTGGAGCACTGTAGGGGCTCCGAGACGTTGCTGACATAGGCAGGTCACTGTGCTCTGACAGACCCCAGTGCAAGGCTGAGGGGGGAATGTGCCAGGCAGTTGCCCACCCATGGGCCATCTCTGACCACACCATGGGCAGCTCTGGCTCAGCAGAAGATGTCAGATTGGTCTTTCCTCATGGTCCAAGGGCTCCATTCCCCCAGTATCCTGCATGCCCATGGGATGTGTGCCCTGTGGTGGGGACGAGCCCTTAGGAAGGGAGATCTCTTCAGCACTGCACTTCACTGTCCTGCTCTTGCCCATAGTAGGGCTTTAGAAACTCCCCTGCAGCCCAACCTTCTTCCCCCATAGTGGTTTCCAAGGGCTGTCTGGAGCCTCCCATCAAGGTGTTCCTCAGTCCTCATGAGCAGAGGCTGTTGTATGTAGGGTGGGGGTGGAGAACCAACTTTCTGGTTTCCCTAACTTTGTAAACAGGAGGAAGTAGGAGAGACTCAAAATCTCAGATTATCTTCCAAGGGGACTCTCATCCCCTCCAAGGCATGTCTCAACTTCCCAGCCAAGGCTGGAGCCATTCCAAGAGCTGCAATGTTTCTAGTCCTCTTTTGAAGCACTTTCATTTGCTCCTCTCTGGTAAAAGCCTCCTCAGGTAGCAAAACCCCAAGCCTTGTGCACCAGGAGCCTGTGGCTGGAGCATGCAACCAACTGAGGATCCTGTGTCTTCTCCTGCCAGAGGGGAGAGCTGTGCAGGAAAGGTGCTCCAGAGGAATGACTTTATGCAGAAGTACAGGTTTGGAGTCCTGCTCCCAGGGGATTTGCTCCCTGCCTGGGGAGACCCGGGGCATCCACGAGCCGAGGTGTGGGCAGGACCCTCTGGCAGGCTTGGAAAGCCTTTGGTGGTGACCGGGGCACTCGTCGTGCAGCGAGGAAATCTGGCACAGAGCTGTTTCCCAGGGCAAGTTCCTGGGGTTTCCCTCCTCCCGCCTACCTCTTTCCTCCAATTTTGTGGATATTTGTGGGTTTGCACTGCAGGCACTCTGTGCTGCACAGCTCACACAGCCTCAGCCTGCTTTAGAGAGAGGCTGAAAGGAAAGAACTAAAAATAATAGTGATGGTTATCAAGTTCTGTGAGATTCAGGAATCTGCCCTGGCCCCTGGAGCTGCACAGGGTGGACACAAGCACCCACCTAAGCAGCTCCTCTGATAGCCAGGTGTGGGATGGGGGACTTGGAGCAGGTTTTGAGGCTCACCGTTCCCTTTGGCAGGACTGATTTGCCCACCTGCCAGCTCCGAGGTGGGATTAAACCTCTCCTGCAAAGGCTCCCACCCCCTTGGCTCCACACAAACAGGATGGCCATGGCCTTGCAGCCAGGAAGGCTCTGAGTCACCAGCAGCTCCCTCCTGCCGACAGCAAGCCCTGCCTGCTTCCCCTGCTGGTGAGGCGGGGCCGGAGGGCCTGCAGGGACAAGGAACGGGCTCCGGCGACAGTGGTGAGGAAGAGAAGATGCTGCTGAGAGAGGTCTGGGAATCCATGGGCAACAGAGAAAGAAACAGTACTAAAAATGAATTTTTGCAATTTTTGTGAAACGGGCAAGTCTGAAAGTACGGCAAAATCCAACATTGCCAAGATTATTGAAGGAAATAGCAAAGGATGGGTTGCACAACTCTTGGGAACTGTCTAGACATATAAATGAAAAGGGAAGCAGGAAAGGAGAAGTGGGGCTGGTATGTGTGGAGGATGGGACAGAGATATAGGATAATCTATGTATAGTTCCAAAAAAACCAAGGTAAAAACTTTCTCTGTGTTTTTGATGGCACTGGGAACACTGGCCAAAGGGGAGAGAGGAGGGTGACAAGTGCCTGGGAATGGGAAGTGCCACAACCAACAAGGAATCAGCAGGCAAGGAACTTTGAGCGTGGAAACAGGTAGGAACAGCTAGCTTCTCCTTCAGCAAGGAGAAACGGCTCTCACAAAGCTTAAGTCATGGAAGAAGGGTTTGCAATAAATCTGTCAAAGCTCAGGGGTTGGCTCTTTTTGCTGGAGAACAGCAAACAAGCCCTATGGATTTGGGAGGGAGGTGTTCTTGGCACGTAGGTGTTTGTTAGTCTGAATCTGTAAGTATGCAAAGCTTCAGAATAAAGATTAAAACAGAGAATAATTAAGAACATGGAAAATGGATGAGATACAGATTTTCTGAAAGTAAATGATGCCAGAGTAGATAAAAAACCTGAACTTCTCGACAAAGCAGACAGGATACATCTAAGTGTCTGGTCTGCAGTAAAAAAGACTATTAAATACATTGGGAAAGGAAGATGCTGGGCTGTAAGGACTGTGCTAGATGGGCTTCTCAAAAATTTGCCTTGTTGTTTGACATTTTTAATGGTCTTGGAACAAAACATACAAATTGCTAATGAAATTTGGTGGTTACCTGTAATTGGAAATCATCAAAACAAAGGAGTTGGGGGATATTGCACACAAAGAACAGGAGTCCCTTTAGAAAAGGAAAACAAGGAATGTAATGAAATGAGAGAGTCAAGGAGCAATGCACAGGGGATGTGGATTTCTGCTGTGGTGTGGAGGTGGCAGTCACCCAGAGTCCAACAAACTCAGAAACACGAAAGGCTCCAGAGCACAATTCAGCCCTGGAGTCCCTGAAGTGGGCAAAGGGAGGAGAGGAGGGGAAGCAGTTCTGCTGTTCCTGGGTGATGCATGGCTGCATCCAGAGCCTGTTGTAGGATGATGGTGCAGAAACCAAGTGTGAGGCAGAGGCCCTGCTTTTGCTGTGGGATGTTGTGACATGGCCTCTGTGGCCCCCGATGTGCTGAGCGTGTTTGTTCTTGAAGGCTAAGGAGGATTCATTGATTCATTCTGCTGTGCCCTGCTGTCCTTTCCATCTCACAGGATGTGATCTCATGGGATTATCTGACTCACTTTAACTCATTCCTGCTGCTCCATCTCAGCTCTCCCGGGTGTGCTGTGTTGAGCCTGGACTCTCCAGAGGCTCCTCTGACCAGCCAGGGATCTGCTTCAGTGCTCTGCAACACCAGAAAAAGAGGGAATATTTCCATGTTTGTAAGGGGAATGGCTCCTGTGGGATCTGAGGTTGGATGTGAGCAAGGAGGGGATCAGGGAAGGAGGAGCTCCTGAAATGTCCCTCTTCGGCAGCAGGGAGCTTTGAGGCTGGCTCTGCTGTACCCTGAGCATCAGTGCAATGGTGTCCTTCCCAGCCCTTCCCTGGGCTGGAAGGGTCTTTGCTCTGATTTATCCCTGGGTGATTAGAGTGACCAGTGCTGGTCCCAAACAGACAGATGGGAGCTGCAGGGAAATCTGCAGGCAGATCAGGGAAATTAAGACACTGTCACACAGGAGGAGACCTTGGAGTGGGGGGCTGGGGAGAAGGGCTGGCTGCCAGGGGCTATTCCTGCTATTCCCTGATGGGGGAGGAGAGACTGGAGCTGAGCCAAGAGCATCAGGAGTGAAGGTGCAAAGTGCCACGAGCAAAGCCAATCTGCAAATTAGAAGGAAGCTCTAAATCCCCCAGGAAGCAGTTTTCCACACCTCATCCTGGTGGAAAAAAAATCCACCTCAGTTCCTGTCAGGACTAGGGGACAAGCCAGTGTGGGAGCAAAGCCCAGCCTGGCTAACACAGTCCCTTGCACTCCGTGCTCAGGGCTTCTCAGAAGTGGGATCTGTCCCCAGGGTGTGCCTGGACAGAGCACAGGTTTGCAGGGTTTCTTCTGCCTTTGCCAGTTATTGAAGGGTAACGTGCTCCTACTGCCAGGGCTGCACCCTCGAGGTGTCCTGGCTGTGCTCCCCACAACCATGTGGGCACCAGGCTCAGTCCCTGTGGCCTGCTGCACAGTTATCCCTCCTGGCTACAGGGAGTGAGCAATGCTCCAGCCTTAAAAGAATCCCTCCTGGCTGTTAGTTCTGCCCTTTGCCAAACCCCTTTGCATCATTTGCTGTGTGCACCCTGTGTCGGTGTCCCTACCAGCTACTGGCACTGGCAGAGGGTGACAGAAGAAAATGATGGTTTGAGCACGGCCCTTTCTTTTTTTTTAATAATCCAATGATACTGTATTTTGTGCTGCAACACAAAGGATCACCTGAGGCAGTAGAATGGTGAGAAAATAAGCCTATTAAAATGCTCAAGCTTACTTAACTCTCTGACAACATCAGAGGATAACCAGGCAGTTTTCAGCCAAGAAAGACTGTGAGTCATCTTGTCCTGCACCATTGTCACAGCTCAGCTCATCTGTTTGCTGTAATTGCCAAGGGAGAACCACTTGAGCCAAACCCCATCATCCTGCCCAACACAGCCAGGACATGGCGAGCTCCTGGTCAGCGTTTCAGTCACTGGAGCCCAACACCTAAAATTAAATAACACCTAGACCCTCCCCTTGAACAGCTGCAGTGGGAACCCATCAGGAAACAAAGCTGATGATTATTCCCTCTATGTGAAGCTTTTAAAAAAGAAACATTGATGATTATTTTATGTAAATCAAATTAGCTTTCAGCACTATCTGGATCATCTCCTGTCTCAGGTACTGGCATAAAGCCTCCAGCCTTCCCTTGGAAAATGCTGGGAAAGTGGCCCATTCATTGCCTGCCACTGTCAAGTGTTTTTTCAGCCTGCTCCTGATTAAGCAGCATGGTATCAAGGGGATAATTGCTCCTTGGAATTGATCCCAGAAGAAAATCATTCACTTCTTTCTTATCAAGTCCTTTCTTGCCGGGCAAGATACCCACAAGACTTATCTCCCTCTTCAGTGCCGGCCTCTAATTACTGTTTAAACAGCTCATTAGAAAACCTTCATTAACGTGTAATGGTTGAAGCTGGAAATAACTGAGGGCTGGTGCAGTGGCGAGCGCTGCCGCCCACGCACAGCCCAGGCCGGGGCAGCGTCCAGCCAGGACATGGCAGCACCAGCCCCAGGGTGGCACCGCTCCTGCTGCCAGCCTGCCTGCCCTGCCTGCACCACGGCCTGCCTCCAGCCCTCTTAGGAGCCCCCCAGCAGCTGAGCTCTGTGCTCAACCCATTTCCATGCCTAGCACAGGATTTCAGCAGCTGCAGGCATTGCAAAGGTGTGACTGCAGCCTGGAGAAATTTGGACACCATGACGATCCTGTTTTAAAGAAAAAGAAAAAAAAGAAACAACATACATGGGAAAAGGTTTTATATTGATTTATTTGCTGGTGAGATGTTCACAAGTGAGAGCCTGAAGTTTTCTTGTGTCCCCAGAGCATGGTCAGAATTAGCCCAAATACCCCCTAACCCTGCTGCAGTCCTGGCCAGGCTGGGCTGATCTCTCTGGCTGTAAAACACTTGGGAAGGAATAGACAGGCAGGCTCCGTCCTTCCCTGTGTCCTGGCTCCCTGACAGTTTCAGCCCCAGAGGAGTCATTTTTTGGCATTAATCTTCTACTGGGTTTTTCAGCAGGAAAACCACAAATGTTTAATAAAACTGATTGCCCTGAGTGTGCCAGGCAGCACCAGGCGAGGGTGTGGGTCTGCCCTTGGGGCTGGCGGCTCAGCTCAGCACAAGTGGGCCCTGTAAATATTTTCTTGACATTTAGGAAGTTTAGAGAAGTGTTTAGTATTTCTCTGCCAACTTGACAACCCCTGTGTGAAGAAGGAAGGAGACGTCCAGGACTCTCTTCTCTGCCCCAGAAGATAAAGAGCGGACAGTTAGAGCTGGTTTGAATTAGTAAAACAAAACACTGCAGCAGATGTGGGATTGGGGTGCTTCCCCCTTCCTTCTGCTATTGCAGTTTGGGGTGACAACATTATCTGTGATTTGTTCAGCTCCTGTGCTGAGCTGCACCTGGAGCTGCAGATGTGGGGATCTTGCCACGGGGGCAAATGTGGCTCAGGGAACACCTTCACACACACCTGGGCTGACATCCAGTCAGGCACCTGACAGTGGGAAAACCATGTCCTCTGGGGATGGATTTGAACCCAAAGAAGAGCTGGGGTTATTCATGGTTCCAGGCACCATCAGCTTTACAAGCTGTGAGTCCTTATGTCCCTCAATCCCACTGCACTCAGCAACATACTTGGTTTTTGTTTCCATTCCAGGAATCTTGTGGAGTTACTGAAAATTCTGAAGTCTGCCAAGAATGGCAACATTCCCTCTGACTTTCCATCACTTCAGCACCTGTGAAGTGCAGTCCACAAGTGGCTGCAGCCAGGTCAGAACTCTCAGAATCAAGGGGCACAAGAAGCAGCCAGCTGCAGGGACACACCCACAGCCATTCCCAAAGTCTTGTTCAGAAAGAACAGGATGATTTGGGGTGGCACCTGTGCAGCAGTGAGTGATATGAGTTGCACCTCATCTAGTGGGAGGTGTCCCTGCCCATGGCAGGCAGTGGAATGAGAGGATCTTTCAGGTCCCTCCCAACCCAAATCAGTCTGTGATGACCTGAGTTGTGGGGCTGTGTCTGTTGGCAGTGACCAGCATGCTCAGAGAACCTCTGTCATGGACAAAACTTGTTACGGAGTGAGGGAAGACTGACACAGCTCTGCAAGTATCAGTTTAAATGTCTTTAGCAGCCTGGGGAGGAATTTACAAGTTTGTCCGTTTCTGGTTCAGCTTAAATTCTGCATTGGGGGTCCTTTGAGGCTGTAAGTGAGAATCTGGATGTGAGCTGACACTGAAATGTTGTCAGCATTCATTATCACTCTCCTAGCTTCTCAGAAAGCTCATTTGGGAGTCACTGGGTCTCTGGTTTTGATCCAGCCATCCCAGCTCATCAGCTCCTGTTTCCATAGCAAAGCTGCCGAGCTCTCCGGGGTTTGTGGGGATGTGCAGATGTGCAGGGCTGTGAGGCAGCAGGCTCCACTCAAAATTCAGGAATTCGTTGTTCATTAGGTGCCAGCTTAGGCAGTGTCCCTTCCCATGTCACTCTGCTGACCACAGGACAGATGCTGTCAGGTTTGTCCTTTTCAGACACAGTCCAGCAGGTGTTTTCGTGACAGAATTGTGGGGACAGCAGATGCATTTCTCAGTATTTTATTTCTGATTTAAGCAGAGGAATGGTCCATACTGGGCCATCAGGACCTGCTGGGCCCATGGAGAGGAATGTTCCCATGGAGAGGAGAGCTTTTGTCACAGCAGGATGTACAGCATCCCATCCAGGCATCTGTTGGCTTTTTCCTTTCCCCCACTTTCGCCCATTACTTTTCCATACTCATTCCTTTTGGTTTCTTTTTCTCTCAGTCTTTGTTTCAGCACCCGAAGCAGCCTCGGGCACCATCTGTGTGGGGATTTCTGTATCTGACTGGCAGCTTTGGTACCTGAGAGGATCCATAGCCCTGACATTGCAGTACAAGTGTGCTGAACAGAGAAGTAGGCAGGTACAGAAGCTAAAAATTTTGTCAAATAATGCATTAATTAAACAAGAAACCACTGTTTCGTGCAGAGCCAGTGCTGGAGCAATTCCTTCCTGGCAGCAAAGGGAGGAGGGTCCTGATGGAGCCAGGGGGTGGGACATGGCTGTTCATGGGGTGTGCAACCAAAAAGCTGAGTGTGACGGGTTCAAGTTCGGTGATGTGAACTCTGTAACTCCTGCTGGGAAAGCGGAGTTGTAAAGTATCCCATGGGTGACACGTGCCTGACTGAATAGATGGTGAGGGAAGGACCCTTCTGTCCCATGCTGGTCCCTGGGATCTGGTGCTGTTCACACAAGCTTGACTACTTCCAGTGCCTGGAGCCCTTTGGGAGGAAGCAGGAGGAAGCTGTGTGGGACAGAAATGGGAGGATCAGGTAACTGAGATTTCCTAATACTGCAGATCTCCAGGGTCCAGGGAACTGGAAATCATCTCCAATGCTTTCAGAGGTGCACACTGGACACAGCCATTCATGATAAAAACTCCATCAGCTGAGAGTGATGAAGCAGCAAAACCAGCCAGGGTTTCCATGAGATGCTGCTCTTCCCCATGAGCTATATGGAAGCTCATCTGATTAAGCTGGCATTTTTATAAACCTGTTTTTCTGACTCCCATTTTCTGCCTCTGCCTGTGATAAGGGAATTGGTGCTGCTGGACACTGCAGTCCTTGGTGGAAAACCCACAAACCATGGCCCCTGGCAATAGGACCACATCCCTGGTGTTCCCTGTGGGGAACCACTGTGTCCCTGGTCTGTCAGGTGAAGAACCTCAGTGCACTTATTGCGGCTAGGTGTGCCCTGTCCACGGAAAGCAGTGGCTGAATTAAGAGGAGATACCACACCCTGGTGTCCAGAAGTCCCATCTCTGGAAGTATTCCGGGCCATGTTGGACAGGTCTCTGAGCATAATAAAAATATTGTGATAAGAATAATAAGAATTATTAAGATAAGATATATTTTAAAATCAAAACATTTTTAGCAGGAAGAATAGTATCACCACTGTCCAAGCAGCAAACCCTAATATCTCCATTGTCAAGCGATGTCACTCAGAAGCACATATAATGTCTGATCAATACCTGCAATGAGGTTCTCTGTCCAATTTTGGAAATTTTGGTTTTTGTCTTTGCCACCTTGCTATTGAAATTCAAGTATAAAGTTATCAAAACAGATGATGATAGAACCCAGACCAGGCTGCAGCACATGCTTGAGGCTCCGATCCTGCCCTATTTGCTTGGAAATCCCTTTCCAGGTACATTTCTTCCCAGGGCTTTCCCATATACATATTAATGTGTATATTCTGTCCCATAAAATGTGTGCATAATATATGCATATAAATGTTCTGTATATATAACATCTTCTGTTAACAAAGGGAGCCTAGTTGGGTGCCCGCAGCCCTGTGGCCCTTTTGCTCCCATTGAACTTTTCCCTGTTATTCTTGTGGAAGCTGAGTAGGGGTCAGGCCCAGGCAGGGAAATGAGGTCTGGGGTGATGGAAAATTCAGACCCCGCAGCCACCTCCTATGATATAGATATAAATGGAATGGAAAATTATTTTGAATAAAAGTGCACTGCCCTCTGAGAAATGTTCTCACAGAACCGCCTCCAAGAGCGCCTTAACTCTTTATCAGAGCACAGCACTGTGTGCTGGGGGAACCTCAGGGCAGTGGTGACAGCCAGAGGCAGAAACATGCCAGCACTGGGGACATGCCAGAGCCAGGGATGTGCCAGCACAGCTGTGATGGAGCACTATGGCCAAGCAGCCCCTGCTGCTTCCCAAGCACAGCACAGGAGGGAGATTCCCTGTCCCTTCCCTCTCCCTCTACTGATAGGGAATCTAACTCAGTGACCTGGCCAGATCCATGTCCCCAGGAAAGAAATGGGTCACAGCTCCAACTCTCTCCATCTCTGCATCTCTGCACAAGGACAGCTGGGGGTGCAGATGTGGTCCCTGCCCCGCTGTCTGCACCCGAATCACTCTGAATTTTTATCACAGCACCTTAGCTGAGAGTGTGGTGCTGGGCTGGCACAGCAAGGCACAGACAGGGATGTGCCCCAGCCATTCCTTATCTATTCCCAGGCCAACACCAGTCTCTCTGCTTTGCATGTGAGAGGGAGGTGTCTGTCCTCAGGGACACAAGCAGCTGCCTGAGGGCCCTCCTGCCCAGGGCAGAGTGCACAGACAGCTGGGACAGGGGTGCAGCAGGAGGGTGGAATCCAGCAGGGCACGAGACAGGGCACGGAACAAAGTGAATGTAACATGGCAGTGTCCAGACACTGGCCTTGCCTTCTCCCGTGTCACTTGTCACTGCCAACACTGCCAACACTGTCACCTCCCCACCTGTGAGGGACAAGGCTTCATAAGAGAATGAAATGCCAGGGAGTGGAAAAGCTCAGGGAAGGAGAAGGAGCAGGGAGGTGGGCAAGCTCCCACAGCATGGGGAGAGAGGCCCCCGGGAGCAGGGGGAGCCTCCTGCCTCAGGCTGAGTCCAGGGCCAAAACTCTCCAAGGGATTCCTGGATCCTTCCCGTCTCCAAGGCCTCTGTCTCTCCTGCCCCCCAGCACCTCCTAAAAGCAGAAGAGGTTTCCCCCTTTGGGTGCTGACACTCAGCTTTGTTTGCTGCTCAGAACAGTAACACCTGCTTGGGTCGGGAGCCAAGGCTGTGGCTGGGAGGAAAGGGGAGCACAAGCCAAGAGCTGGTGAATACACTTGTGAAATAAAGCAATAGGGCAGAGATTTTATGTGCTTTTCAAAGAAACAAACTGAAAACAGCCACTTAAAGACTTCATCAAGGGCAGAAAGCAAAAATCTAATTGGCCATTTGTCCAAAGCTTTGTATCAGAATCCTAAATTAATCCCAGAAAAAAAAACTGATTTGGTTCATTACAAGTCAATTTGTAAGAACCCAGAAGATAATGCTGGGAGACAAACCAGGCACTGGAGACTGGTCCAGGATGAGCCCCACAGCCCAGTCCCATGGCCATTGTCCTGTGTAACAACGGGACTTGTTGGGTATGGGATGTGGTGACAGTAGATCAGTAGATGTGGTGACATGTGCCCTGTGTTCTCCACTCATTAAGGATGCAAATCATTCAGTTGTGGAAGAGAAGCTGCCGGAGAAACATCTGTAGTTACTAAAACCCTTCCAGCTCTCATTTCTCTTGAAAAAAATAAATAAAAATCCTTCTTAGCTAGGACCATTTTTTAAATCTTAGTTCAGAAGCGGAAAGATGCCAGATATGAGCTGGTAGGTTTGTAAATATCTTCCAGCCTAAATTCATGAAGAAGGACTCCCCGGGCCAGAGAAAGCATCGTGTCCTGAACCCATGTGGGCTTGGGCTTGTTTGCATTGCTGTCATTGTTAGTCATTGTACCGAGGACTTGGGAAGATATTTAATCAACTGATTTGCCGTAGGTATTAAAGCTGAAAAGGGAAATGGATTTCACCCAGCACATAGGCAGTCTGAGTGCCCATAACAGCTTCTCTCCTGTTCAACACAGCTCTGAGGGTAATAAAATGCAGAGAGGAATAGAACAATCCCCCAGGAGCCTTGTCCCCAGTAACTGTGTCCCCAGGAGCCATGTCCCCAGGAAATCGTGTCCCCAGGAGCCATGTGTGTCCCCAGGAGTCAGTTGTGTCCCCTGGAGCTGTGTGTGTCCCCAGGACCTGTGTGTGTCCTCAGGAGTCAGTTGTGTCCCCAGGAGTCAGTTGTGTCCCCAGGAGCCGTGTGTGTCCCCAGGAGTCAGTTGTGTCCCCTGAGCTGTGTGTGTCCCCAGGAGCCGTGTGTGTCCCCAGGAGCCATGTGTGTCCCCAGGAGCTGTGTGTGTCCCCAGGAGTCAGTTGTGTCCCCTGAGCCGTGTGTGTCCCCAGGAGTCAGTTGTGTCCCCTGAGCTGTGTCCCCTTGGGCACAGGCAGCCGTGCTGCCGCCGGCGGGCTCACAGCACTGTTGGGAGCGTGTTTTTTCCCAGGCAGATTACACAGCCCTTTTAGCTCCATCCCCCCACTACACCCCCCTTCCTCTGTTATTTTGGTGCCTTTCCCCAAGGGAAACAAAGTTAGTTCAAACACTGTTCCCACCAGAAAGGCAAAAGCTCCCCCCACCCCCCTTTTTCCTTCCTCTTTTGGGTTCAGGGTAATGTGTCCCATGACAAAACAAGCACAGATCCCTGCACAGAGGGTATTGCCTTTCTCCTTAAAGGGAGAGTCTTTCTCCAGGGCCCCAGGAGTACCTCTCCCCAGGTACCTTTTGGATGGTCAAGCTGGACTCTCTTTGCCTTTGGTGAAAGCCAACATAGGAGGCAATTGTTGGTGGGTATAAATAGGGTAACATGGAGTGAGAAACAGTGATGTGGCCAAGAGAACCAGGCTGGAGTCCTGTGGCTGAGCTTCAGCCATCCCCACTGGAGATGTCTCCAAGCTAGAGAAGATGAAGAGTGAATTTTTGCAAAGGGAGACAGTGATAGGAGAAGGGGGAATGGTTTTAAGCTAAAAGAGGAGAGATTTGCATCAGATATTAGGAGGAAACTCTTCCCTTTCTGCAAGTGTCCAAGGCCAGGCTGGATGGGGCTTGGACCAACCTGGTCTAGTGGAAGGTGTCTCAGCCTGTGGCAGGGTTGGAATAACCTTAAAGATGGGCTTTAAGGCTCCTTCCAACCCAAACAGTTCTATGATTTTCCATGAGAGTGAATTGTTCAGGTCCCTCTGCCATCCACAGGGAGACAAGTTCCCTTCTGGGCCTCGAAATCCAATGTCCAAGACAGAGCAGGAGATCAAAACATTTCTCTCCACTGCCTGTAGGAGTGATGGGTGAGGAGTTACCCTTCCTTCCCCACTCAGAGCAAAATGTGATGGGTTCACAGGCAGGAAAAGACCACTTCAGTCCAAACCACCAACCTGCTTCAATCAGCAGGAACATCTGGCTAGGTGGCCCAGGTATAAATGTTTATTTGGAGGTGGCTGATCTTGGCCTCTGGATGAGCACCTCGGGCTGTCCTCTCCGGCGGCAAGGCTGTACCTGCTGCAGGAACCTTCCCAAGATATTCCATGAGTCTGGGCTTTCCCTGCTCCTCTGTGAAGACAGATTTATACTCTTTCAGTAACTGCATCATAAAACCTTCTTCCCACTCTGGGTGGTCACCACTTCCCTGCCTACCATGTCAAAGGAAATTTAAGTACTTTTGGTGCATGTGGCTGCTTTATCCTCAGCCCTGTTTGGAGCTGAGCATCTTCTCCCTGCAGTCATAGCACAGGCTGGCATCACATTCATTCAGTGTATCACTGACACCAGTCACACCTCTGTACCTCCACAGAAGTACCCCAAACAGCCTGATATACATTTTTCCTTATAAATGCTATTTTCAGGAGTCCCTACATCCTTGGATTTCTTTTAACAAATTTAGCAAACAGGATTTTAATTCCTCCCTCTCAGTCAGGCTGTGAATGCCTGTGTTTCCTGCATAGGTGATAAGTGGGTGGTGGGGGCCTGGGGACAGAGGTGTGTTTCCTATTTTTGAACTCAATAATTTTGCACAGTGAGACCTTGGCAGCTTCTGCCTGGAACCTGTGCCTGCAGTAAGGGAAAAATCTGAAAGGGAAAAAATTAAAATATTGAAGGAAACCCCAAAGGCAAATTGGTTATGGTGAGAAAGGCAATTAAAAACTGTAATTTAGATTTGCAGTTTTAAAGCGACATTTTTGTTCAAAGATCAAATCAGATTATTATTTTCCTTAAGGTGTTTCCAATGAATGCAGAACTTGGAAAGACTGGGACAGAAACAGACATTTTCTACCAAGATCATTGAGTCTCACATCCAGAAAACCTCCTTGCAGCCCCAGGAGCCAAGCAGAGCTGGGCTGCAAGGCTGGTGCTGGATATCAGAGGCTCCATTGTGGGCTTCTGACTGCCAGAAAGACTTTGAGGGGCTGGAGCAAGTCCAGAGAAAGGAACAGAGCTGAGGGAGGGACTGGAGCACCAGGAGCAGCTGAGGGAGCTGGAAAGGGGCTCAGCCTGGAGAAAAGGAGGCTCAGGGGGGCCCTTATGGCTCTGCACAACTCCTTGACAGGAGGGGGCAGCCGGGGGGGTCGGGCTCTGGGAACAGGGAACAAGAGACAGGACAAGAGGAAATTACCTCAAATTGTGCCAGGGGAGGTTTAGATTAGATATTAGACAAATTTTCTTCATGGAAAAGGTTCTAAAGTATTGAAATGGCCTGCCCAGGCAGTGGTGGAGTCACCATCCCGGGAAGTGTTCAAAAACTGTGTGGATGTGACACTTGAGGACCCAGCTTGGTGGTGAACATGGTGATGGAGCTGGCTTGATGATTAGGTTTGATGATCTTCCTTTCCAACCCTAACAAGACCCAGATTCTATGATTTCCGTCCCATCCTGTGCCCAATATGATGCTTCTGCCCTCAGAGGTACATTCCCGACTGGTGTGCAATGATTAATGGTTCTTGGGTTCCAAAGGTGTGGATGTGGCAGTGAGAATCATGGAACAGAGGCAATACAGCTCTTGCATGGAATCTGCAACAGCCTGGCTCATCTGTCAGGAATGCCCTGATGGAGGGGACATTCCAAGGGTAGTCAGCATGGGAAAATATTTTATCAAAGAAACTTGGAATAAAAAAATAAAATTAAAATCTAAACATGAGTGCTTGACACAGTGCCACATCAGGGCTATTTTTAATTTCCTTCCTGATTGCTCCACTTGTTTTCATCATTGTCAGCTCTTTGAATGATGGAATTAGTCACCATCCATGAGACGAAGTTTTGCAGATGAAGGTTTGCAGTGAGCATCATCTGACCTCTCCCAAGGGAGACCAGAGTCGTGGTGTGCCCATGCCCAGGGATCTGCCACCAGCCCTACGTGACCTGCTGGCACCAGGACTCTGTGCCTGGTTGGAGTGTTTGGGACAGGCCAGGATGTGGTGGTGCCCTGCCTCTGCTGAAAGAGCTCCAAGTGCCAGAGTTGGACACACTTCTATATCTCTCTTTGGGGAAGGTGCTTCCCATGGAATCACTGGCATAAAAGAATCACGGACTGGCTTGTGTTCACCTTAAAGCTCATCTCATCCCACCCCACTGCCATGGGCAGGGACACCTTCCACTAGACCAGGTTGCTCCAAGGCCCATCTAACCTGGCCTTGAGCACTTCCAGGGATTTGTAGGAAGAAGAGAGCAGGCTGGTGCTCAGTTCCCACTGCTCAATATTTTAATTCCTATTACTTCTAATTGTGCACTTAATGAGCTGGAGAAGCCCTTGCAGAGAGCCTGACAAAGGTACGGGCTTGACATCCCTGCTGAGGTCAGGTGTGGAGAAGAGGGAAAGCTGAGCACTGGCCTCAGCCTTGGCAAGTGTCTGAGTACCAGATCCTCCCAAAATCCTGAGCTGTCCTGCTCTCCTGTGCCACAGCACACAAAGGGACCTTGCACCTGCGGGAGGAGTCCCAGAAGCCTCCTTGCTCTGTATGCTTTGAAACTCTCAATTGCATGGTCTATTTTCTTTCAGGTTCAAATCCTAAAATATCCTGAGCTGAAAGGGACCCACAAAGATCAAGTCCATCTCCTGGCCCTGCACAGACACTCCAACAATTCCAGCCTGTGCATCCCTGAGAGCATTTTCTAAATGTTCCTTGAACCCTCATTATTTGTTTTCTCAGAGTTTTTAGCACAGGGCAATACTGATTTCTTGACTTTCTAGTTGTGTGGCTACGGCTGTGCTCAGTGATTTCTTGATAAAAAATGGAGTGGTTTTTGGTTGATGTCATAGGTGGAAAATACTCATCAGTATTTTCTGAAGAAGCCTCCTTTTCCTTGATCCACAGAGGAGGATCCCTGTGGTGCTCCCTGGGACAGCATGGCTCAGTTATGGAGCACTTTTCATTTTGCAGGTTTTAGCTAATCTATTTCCTAATCCTTTGGACCGAGCTCCTGAAGCTAATGGGAGTTACTGGAAAGCCTTAGGAGTAACATGTAGGCAAATGGCTTTGGAGCCAGACTGGAATGATTCCTGTTCATTAGAGAGCAGCATTGTATCATTTGGGAATGTCTTTCCAGGAAAATTTTTATATATTCAAAAATTTACTTCATATTAACCTCTTCATTTCCAATTTACTTTAGCAACTGATTAACAGTGATCCCATCAAACTCAGTTACATATCTGAGTATGCAGCCAGGACACTGACCAGGACACTCAGCTCTGGTCAGTCTTAAGTTTTGCTGTGGGTTGGTATCAAGCCCAAGCAGGATGAATGGGATCACTTGATGCCATGGCACTGGTCCCTTTCCATGGCTTTATGCTTCAGTTCATGGTTTTAATGGAAGATTTGTGATGAGGTTTGGCTGTTGCTGTCCTATAAGGAGACTGAGTGATGGGGAAATTCAGCCGGGCCCGAACAGGGGGCTGAGTTCCCAGACAGAGACAGTGGCAACCCCCCAGCAGAGCACCCCCTCCTGCCTCCCCCTTGGTCTAACCAGCCCACAGGTTCCAGAGCTCCCTGAAAAATTGCTCATTTGTCTTTGGCTTATTTAAAAATAAAATCTCCTGCGCAAACTCGAGACTATTTGTTTTTACTAAAGTCTGGAGTTTCCCACAGTGGGCTGTTATGTTTGGGGACTGCTGGAGCCAACATCCATTTTTTTCCTAAGGTAAGGAGCCTTTCCTACCAGGATCATTAGGATAATAATCATGACAGACATTTCCTAATTAGTCATTAATCATGGGCTGGTCTTTCTGACACGTTCTTGGAACTGATGCTCCTGCCAAACCTCTTCTGCTCCCTCAGCTGTGGTCCCCATGACTCGGCCGTGTCCCAGGGGGGACTCCAGGATGCTGCATGTGCACAATGGGAGTCATGACTTGGCTCCTGCCTGGAGAGTAGGGAGAAAAGGAGATAGAGGGCTTGGGAAGGTGTTTTGAGTCTTTGAGGTCTCAAGAGCCTGGTGGGTGAGGATGAAATGCACATGTCAGGACATGGAGCCTTTCCCAGGCTGAGCATAGTGAGGAGCATCCCCAGGCATTGGGTACCTCAGTCTGGTCCCTGCCCAAGCTCCCGCTGGGGCTGCACTCAGAGAGCTCTGACCTACCAGGTTTTCTGATTTCCTGCACTATGGTGGGAGATGATCAAGGCTTGTTAGGGGACAGTCCTTTGCGCTGGCTCTGCTTTGGCCCCAGCAGCTCTGAGGTGTTTCCAATACAGAGCCAAGCACAGGATGGGCAGGAGGGACATCCCCCACCCCAGCCCTGCACCCAGCAGCCTCCCAGCAAAGAGCCACAACAGAAGCCATTCCTTTCTCCCTGCTTCTCCTTCCCAGCTCTGCCCTGGCCTTTGTGAGCACAGGGTACCCACGGCCCCATTCCCACACTCATAATCCCTGGGTCACTGCAGACAAAGGAGGTGCTGCCGCTGGGAGCCAGGCTGGGGGCAGCCAGGGCAGCCAGGCAGAGGCTGCTGCCTCATTTTATTCTCACTGAAGATGGCCTGCAGTTTTCTCCCTGCTAATCCCTCCCTTTAATCCCCTTCTCCTCTCCTGGCCCGGGTCAGGGTGCTTTCTTGTCATCTCCCTCCTTCCCTGGTGGTTCCACCCCAGTCACTATTGATAAATCCTGATTCAGCTGAGATGTCTCTGTTACCCATACCCTGCATCTCACTGGTGGGCAGGGGCCAAGCTACAGGAAAGTGGAGATGCTGCCAGTGACATCACACTCTGCCCTTGCCTGATTAGACATGAGGTGAAAGAGAAGTCACTCAGAGGTGGATCAGGACAAGACTGGGTTCTGCCTCCCAGTAAATTCCCAATTGGGACCTCTCAGCAGGGCTTCTTTGCCAGGACAAAGGAGATGTAGGGTTAAAATCCCATGTTCCCATGAGTCCTATGGCAACATTTCAATCCTGGAGCTGGGGATCTGGCAGAGCCCTCAACCCTTCCTAGGCAGTGTGCTCCTTGCTGAGCCCTGACATGAAGCACCTTGGCTCTGGGAGCTGGAGCTGGGCACCTGCCCTTCACATGGACATCACCACTGCCAGGCTCAGCACAGTGTCACCAAGGGCTTTGCTCAGAGTCTGAACAGAGATTCAGGGACTGAGTTTAGTCCTGATTTGTGAGAGACTTTGCTCTAACACTGAAGCACCAAGGTATTCTCTATTAAAATGTCTGATGCAGTCAGTTCCAGCCCATATTGCAGAGATGAGGTAAAGTGCTCAACTGTCACCAAATCAAGGGAGTCGATACTTGTGTTTTTATTGGAAATCCAACAGTAGCATCCTCATTTCCAGACTTGGGAGGGAGCTTAAGGGCTGAAGTATGGGTGAAGCCTGCAAATGGCAGAGCCATCCCTTTTTCTAGCTGTTTTTTGGAAGTGCAGCTGCAGCTCACAAGCTGTGAGTCCCTTTCATCTAGAATTTCAGTATTTCTAGTCCTAATACTGTGTCACATGATCCTTACTGAGGAGTTGGCTGCTCCAAAACCTCCTGTTTCAGCACTTTTCTCTGGCATCTGCGAGGCTGGGGGCTGACCTGAGCTGACAGCCCTGCCAGTGACTGTGGCATCCACCGTGCTTCTGGAGGCCCCTTGAGGATGTGCCTGTGAGTTTATCCATGGATTTTCCTACAATGTTCTTCTTTTACTACTATGAGAGGCGAAACACTGGCACAGGTTGTCCAGAGAGGTGGTGGCTGCCCTGTTGCAGGAAACATTCAAGGTCAGACTGGATGTGCCTCTGAGAAACCCGATCTAGTGGAAGATGTCCCTGGTCACTGCAGGGGATTGGGACTAGATGGGCTTTAAAGGCCCCTTCGAACCCAAAGTGTGGGATGATTCTATGATCCTGGTAATAAACCAATCCTCCTGGTGCCATCCAGGTGCTCAGGGGCTCAGTGGTGCTCACAGAGCAGCAGTGCACAGCCCTCTCTGCTGACCTTAATCATGTGGTGGTATCAGGGATCAGTGGAAAAAAAAAAGACGAGGCTGTGGCAGGAGAAGCAGCCTGGGATGGCAGATAAGGTCTTCCTGTTTCCCACAACACCCTAGGTTTCTTATCTTCAGCACTGCAAATAAAAACGAGGGAGCCAATGAAGCTGATTCCCACAATGCAGCAAGGACTCATCAACGTCTGTTTTCCCAGTGGCTCCTGGCTCTGTAGGAGGACACCTGGGCCCCAGGATGGGCTTCCCCTGCAGACCTCAGCTTGGTGGAGGCCTGCTCTCCCCACATGGCAGGCAGGGCTCTGTGTGTCCCTCCATGCCCCACGGGATGGCTCCCGTGGGTTCTCACAGTCCCCAGCTCTGCAGGGACAGGAATATTGCAGATCCCATCACTCTGATCAACAAAAGCTTCTTGGCCACCAGCAGGGAGGGAAATGCAGCTGTGCCGTGTGCTGGGGGTGAGAGCCACACACTGAACCTGCCTAGCAGGTTCCCCAGCCCACCTCTGCCAGCCCTGCCACGCAGGAGCCCTACCTTCAGACAAGCAACACTTGCAGTTTTCCAGAGCAAATGCTGGAGGTTTGCAATACCTGCTCATCACTGCATGGAGTTCAATGAGGTTTTGAAATGTGTCATCTATAATATATCACCTGCATTAAAATAGGGCAACTTATTTTATAGAATTACAGACTGGTTTGGGCTGGAAGGGACCTTTAAAGCTTATCCTGTTCCAGTCCTGCCATGGGGTATTTCTGCACCAGCTTTTTCTAAAACAATGGGTGCTTCTCCTCCATGTTACCCTGTTTACATTACCTATTTCTAGAGACATGTATGATTTATGATTCTACCCTCTCTCCAGGGAAATAATTGGGGAAATGTAGGTGCTGCTGGTCTGCATTAATTTTATCAAGTAGGACAGCTGGCTGGTGAAGCCACAACTCCCACTTTCCAGGAGGAGTCAGGGATGTGGATAAAAAAATTCAAGATTGCCCACTGCACCATCAAGAAAAAAATAGCATCTCATCAGAGGTTTGGTGTGGGCTGGGTCTGGTAGCAGGCATGGAGCAGGACTGGGACAAACTCTGGAAATTTTTAAGCCAGAGGGAATTTCACAATGGGAGGAAGCAAAGTGGTGGGATAGGGGCTCCACAGCAAATCTTTTAAGAACATTGAAAGCTTTAAGTAGTTGTACAGGCTTTTAAGGTGTCTGACCTTTGACTTGTCCAGGGAAAAAGCAGGGAAGAGAATCCTTTTTTCCACTGGAATAAGTCCAGCTTGGCAGCCCGCACCCAATTAGCAGCAAAAGCCACTAACGACTCAGCATGTGCAGCTCCTGCCTCCAACTCTTCTCACAGACCTTGTGAACTCTGGGACTGTTTTCTTTTCAGCCACCCTTTGCCAGCAAAATCCACACACAGGATGGTCTGTCCCAGGAGAAATCAGCTCTGCTGCAGCCTGAACCATTTGGAGGGAAAAGTGACTCTTTCTG
Organism: Muscicapa striata striata; assembly: GCA_030060385.1. NCBI lineage: Eukaryota > Metazoa > Chordata > Aves > Passeriformes > Muscicapidae > Muscicapa > Muscicapa striata. The sequence goes on along the minus strand of JAREIS010000217.1, from coordinate 589,875 downwards.
AGTGCCAGGGGGGCTTGTTCTAAAAATCCCTCCCTACAATAAAGCACGGCCTCTATTGTATGGAAGTGTATTAAAACTGATAATAGATATTAGCTCATTATATATGTATATGTATATGTATATGTATATGTATATGTATATGTACTGTATCTAAATGTGTGTGTATGTATAGATATATCTATATATATTAGATCCCACTGTATTGTGCTGAGGCTGTGGAATTTAACTGGAGACTTTGGTAGTGTTCATGCTTAAGCAAAACAGACCAAAGGACACCCTGGTCCTGGAAATGAGGTTTTGCTTCACTGAGCAGCCGGGGAGATGAGGGGTGAGGGGCTGGTTTTGTGGGAGCTCAGCTGCATCACCCCCAGCCGCTGGAGCAACACGTGCCTGGCTGCTCACCTCTCACTGGCTATGGGCCCCTGGCACCATTGCTGACTCACTGGGAGCCCCAGACCTCAGGAAAATACCAGAATTCTCCCTGGGAGTGTCCCCATGGCTCTCTTCAGGGTTGGGCTGATGCTGTCAGTGCCCAGGAAGGTCCCTGTCCATGAGTGAACGTGGGCATGGCTGGGGTCAGCTCCTGACACCACTGCTCGGGATTTTGCTTTTCCCACAAGCAGTTACATCCCCCATAGCCTCTTTCTGGGTGATTAATGACCCTGCTGATAGATTTGCTCCACTGCTTCTTCCTGGGGCTGCTCCTGAGCAGAGCATGTCCCTCTCCCCAGACTTCCCAGGGACGTTCCCAGGTGGCACTTCCCATGTGAGGGACAGATGTGTCCCCCTGTGCTCAGCTGGGATTGTAGCAATTCCTGCTCCTTCTGCCCCATTGCCACGGACCAACCTCAGGCCCTGCCAGTTCCCCACCCCCTTTCCCTGGTGGGGATCTGCCCTTCCTTGGAATGGGTGCGAGGCTGGGCCCTGCACAGCTCCTGTCTGAGCTCAGCCATGGGAGCATGCTAGGGCTCCCCAGAACCTGAACCCAGGCTCAGCACAGCCTGGCCATGGGCAGGGCCTGGGCACTGCAGGGGGCTGGGGGAGGGTCAGGGCTCTGTCCCTTGGTGGCCACACAGTCGCTGTGGCCATGCTGAAATCCCCACTGCAGAGGAGCCAGAGGGGCCCCAGGGAGCCATGGCCTGAGAGGGGATTTAGAGGTTGCCCTGGAAGTGGGGAAGTGCTGGAAGCTGCCTGGGGAAGGGGATTTCTTGGAAAAAGCATATGGCAGGGATGTTTTCCCTGTGGAAATAGATGAGCTGCTTTCCCTGGAAAAGGGCTCTGGCCTAGGGAGTTGCTGCCCTGTGATCCCTCCTCGGCTTTGGGCTTTGCTGGGGTTGTACCTTAATTTTTCAGAGCTCTGCCTTTTGCCAGGCTTGTTCCTCTTTTCCTGCTCCTTTTCTGAATGATTTGTCCCTTGAAAATAAGGGTGAACCTAGCAGTCCTGCCTTCCATTCAAAATGCTCAGGGCAGAGAACTCCAGGACAGGGCCCGGGAGCAAGGGCAGAATCAGGATTTATTAAAAACCCTAGAAAGCAATTTCACTAAGGCCATAAAACAGCAAGGCAGCTAAAAGCAGATAAATCTACTAATTATTTGCTCATTAAAAAAGCCCTCAAATAAATTCTTCTAAGGTAATCCCATAAATCTCTCCAACACCATTAAAGCCAGTTGTCTTCAATTCTTATCTCCCCCCAGGGAAGCCTTTTATGGTCCCACAAACAGTGGTTTTAGGATCTGTATTGCAGATATAACCAAAATTTAATGAGATCATCCAACAGAAGTGAACCCTGTTCCCCATGGCAGCAGGAAGAAGCAGGTCCTCCCTAGGGAGGTGGATGAAGCCCTAGGACTGGCAGGACTGGCAGCTCTTGCCCCTTGAGTCCCGGAGCCACTGTCAGGCTTTCTGGGGGACTGCATGGATGCTGAGCTGTGAGCACAGGTCACAAATGCCTTTTCCTGGCACTGGAAGAGCTTGAGCGCAAGATGAGCCTGTTTGCAGTCATCTGGGCTCCTGCACTGGGTGCCTGACAGGCTGGATGGGGCTTTGAGCAACCTGGTCTGCTGGAAGGTGTCCCTGCCCATGGCACGGGGTGGAACTTTAAGCACAGAGATGAACTTTAAAGTCCATTCCAACCCAAATCAGTCTTTGCTTCTGTGATTTTGTGATTTACACACAGAGGGCTGGGAATGGGGCTTGCCTTGGCCATGCTGGGGGGACTGGATGGAGCCCAGATGGAAGGGCTGTTCCACATAGACCTTCAGTTCTGTGCATACAGATTTTAAACTTAAGAGGAAAATCATCTCCCAGGCACTCATTATGGGCATTTCCCCACAGGCAAAGCTCCACTAAAACACTGAAATTATGCAAGAGATATTTTAGCATTGAAGCTGCCAGTGCAGGGTTTCTCCTTGCCATGGCATTGGGTGCTGCCTTCTGCCTCCAGTATCACAGCATCCTTCTCCCCTTCCTCCAACCACATTTAGCCCTCCTCAGCTCTGGCACTGCTTGCCTCCATTCCAGGGAGCAAGAGCTGGCAGGGGGGTGCTGGCACCAGCATTCCTTGGCTGTGCCCTGACATTCTGCAATGCCAGCGTTGCCTTCAGTGCTGAGTTCACAGCCCCTTTTCCAGCCAGCACCTGGATTACCACAATTTGGCTTCATCTGCTGAGCCCAACCCCCCCAGCTGTCCCCTCCTGTCAGGGAGTTGTGCAGAGCCAGAAGGTCCCCCTGAGCCTCCTTTTCTCCAGGCTGAGCCCCTTTCCAGCTTCCTCAGCCACTCCTGGGGCTCCAGCCCCTTCTCCACCCTTCCCTCATTGGACCTGTGCTTCCCTGGTTCCCCACACCTTGGATGGGTCCCCAAGGAAATGTAACCAGCAGATTTAAACTGACATTGGTGCAGAAATTGTGCCATGAGCCTGATGCCACCACTCAACCCCTGTGTCCCTGTCCCCTGCTCTCAGAGCAGCTGCTCTCTGGCTTTTATTTTCAAGTTTTATTGCTCTGAGATTACAGGCTGTGCAAGGGAGGTGTTTCTAACTATCCTTCTCTTACTGAGATCATGTGTGGCTTGATTTTATGTGTTTTTCTGGTGGCTTGTGTTTTCTGCCTGTGCAAAATAAAGCCTTTCTGGTTTATGGAGTCAGGCCAGTTCAGCCAAAGCCACTCATACATCTGCAGCCACCTGGCCTCCCATCCCAGACACCTGGGAGTGTAATCACTCTTTAAAAAAATAATAATAATGAAAATAATAATAATTTTTTTAAAGCTGTGAAGAAAATGTTTAATTTTGCATGTCAGCACGTGCAAAGGCCCCAGTGTCCCAGGCAGGGCATTAGACAACGCTGGCTCTCCTGCAGGATGCATCTCCATACGAAAGTGCCTTTCCCCTGGGGCGTGCTGGCCCAGGGTGATGCCGACACCGCCGTGGGTCACCGGGACCAGCCGGGGCTGCCCGGGATGATGGGGGCAGGAGAGCAGCGGCCTTGGCCAGCACTGGGGAGGCGGTGGTTGGGTCCAGAGCCCACCCTGCGTTCCCCCGCCCGGCCCCCGGGGTGCCAGCAGCGATGGCAACACGGCTTTTGCCCTGTCCCTGCCACATCCCAGCCGCAGCCTGCCCCCAGGGCTGTCCCCAGCGCTGTCCCCTCCCCGCGGGGGACAGAGCCCAGAGCCACCTTCCCACGGGCGCCGCCCGCCCCTCGGCTCCCCTCTGATGTGGCCTCCGAAGGATGTGGTGACAATAAAAGCGAGGTGCGAAGGGAGCTGGGGCTGCGTTTCCTGTTCGCACCGGCGCCCCAAGCGCGGCTCCCGGAGCCAGCGCTCCGCGCACCGCCCGCTCCATTTACAGCTGTTTGCTGAAACAACACGGAGCGTGTCAACTCCCTCTAGGCCAAAAATAACTGCGGCCCCATGCACTCCGGCTGTTTGTTTGTTTTCAGCTGTTTTCTGCCCTTCCGGCGGAGGGACCCTTCCCGCAGTGCTCCCCGCGCCGGGGGGATCTGGGTGCGCTGCATTAAAAGCTGGAGCAGCCGCTCGTGTCTCCGGGCTGGCTGGGCTTTTGCTCTGTGCTGGCGGATGGGGGGCTCCCCGAGGGGAGATGCCCCTCAGCCCTGCCCCTTGGCTCCGCCAGATTTTTAGGACCCGATGGAATTGTAGGGCCGTAGCAACGGGGCTGTGGCTGCAGGCGCCAGGGAATGGGACAGCAAATGTCCCGGTAGGTGCTAAGCAGGGTGAGCAGAAGGAGGGGGCTTAGTGGAGTTCCTTAGGGGCTTGGGAAATGGGGCTGAGGTAAGAGCAAGAACTCCTGGAGAGCTGTGAGTCCCCAGCCCCTTCACAGTCCCTCCTAACCCCACCTGCAGGATGGATTTTGCTTGGTTTTCCTGGGGAATCCACAATAGGCATTTCAATTCTCATTCTTTCAGTCAGATATCAGTGCTAAGAATGATGGCTTTTACTCCCCAAATCCTGGGAAATCTGTCTTGATTTTCAACCAGCTCTAAAGCAAAGTGAAAATCTTCCAAACTAGAAAAAAAAAGCCCCAATGTCTGGAGGGAGAAGAATTGCTTTGAAGGAGGAAATTCACATTTCCCACAGTGCCTGTGTCAATATGTGCCCACATTGGGCACCTTCCCCCACAGATGTCCTTGGTGCTCTTTGCCCACCTGGCCCTGCCAGCTCTCCCTAAACAGGCTCTTCAGGAGCCCCAAACAGGTAGAAGGCTTTGACAATGTCCCTCCCTCCAGGGACAGAGGAGGACAATGTGTGGCACTGATCAGGCCATACCTCAAGTCCTGGGTTCAGTTTTGGGTTTTGGGTTCATGACAGAAAGACTTTGAGGGGCTGGAGCATGTCCAGAGAAGGGAACAGAGTTTGGGAGGGGGCTGGAGCACCAGGAGCAGCTGAGGGAGCTGGGGGGGCTCAGCCTGAAGAAAGGGAGGCTCACCTTAGCAAGTCCAGCACATGGTTATCCTGTGTCTTGGCAGCAGTGCAGAGAGTCCTCTGGGCTTCAGACCTAAAATTTGGAGCCTTTTTGAGTACTTTGGGTGGTTGTCTGGCTTTGTCCTCTGCCTCCAAGGTCACTAAACCTGGGCTGGGTGCGCTACAGGAGGGGATCTCACATCCCACTGGCCTCAGCATCACTCCACCTCTCACAGCTGGCCTCTCCTTGACCACACTGAGGACCTCCTCCCTTTCCTTCCCACCTCCCCTGCTGCCATTTGGGAGCAAATCTTGTTTGTGGTGGATCCCTGAGGATGGTTCCTTCTGTCCAGCTGTCAGTTTGTCAGTTCCAGACAATGTCATTTGGAGTTTTTGACCAATTCTTCATACTTTTGTGGTTTTGTTTCTGCTGTTGCTTCATCTCACATGCCCTCTGGAGCAGCCCAGGGATTCACCAAAATAAAGGCAGGCTGAGGATGTGCTTGCACATGCAGGAGGGGCAGGAGGGTCAGGGAGTTGGGAGCAATCATTGACCTGGAGCACAGCACAGCGAGAGCAGAGCCTTTACCCCTGGGCTGGCAGAGACAGCCCCATATTCCCTGCTAGCTCTGCCTGGTGAGGAGCACAGGGACCGAAGGATGGGGACACACCACCCTCCATCTCTACCAGAGCTTCTAACAGGTACCAGCAGCCTCCCTGCCCACAGAGACCTTGACTTTTCTCTCCTTACCAGAGAAAGCTCAGGGAAAGGTGAGGCTTGGCTGTGGAGATGCCACCCCTCCACTACTCCTATGGAGTAGCCATAGGTTGGTTCTGGGGAGGATCTTCCATGGGGAATGCTGAGATGCTGTGGCCCTGGGGAGCAATAGAGTCTTTGCCAGTGTGTCCCTTTTGGGGTGCCTTGGCTTTGTGCTGGCTCTGAATAACCAAGAGTGAGGCTTGGGGGCTTCATCCTGTGAGACCACCAGACGAGCTCAGCTGGGAGCATTTGTGCCTCTTCCCTTTTCCCCTGCTCTGGTGACACAAAGAGCAAAGCTGCCAGTTTGCCTGGAATGACCTCTGTGCCCTCCAAGACTAACCCCTTCCACGGAAAGACAAAAATCCCATTGCCTTGCACCTCCATCTGTTTAGCGAACAGTTTAACCTAACAAGATTAGCATTTGAGGTCAGCTCTTCTGCTTTTATGTTTTTCCCCCGCCGTTTGCAAAGAAAACAGCATTGGATTTGGGACAAAAGCTCAAAACCCCTCATTTGTAAGTAGCACAGCCTTTGGAAACTGTTTTGTTCCAAAGTTATCTGGGGAAGGGCTTTTGAATCCTCTCTTAAAGCAAACAGGAGCTGACCAAGGGGATCAGCCCAAGGGAGGATGGAGCCCAGCATGGAGCATCACACCCAGAGATGGGGAAATTCCAGTGGGTTATTCCTCCCAGGTTTGTGAGCAGAGAGGATGTGGTAGCGGGGAGGGGCTGCAGTGAGGTGGCTGAACAAGAGTCAATGAATCAGGACATTCCCTGTTCCCCCACAGGCACCCTCCAGTGATGTTCCAGCACACATCTCCGTCCTATTGGGAACACATGGGGAGTGCAGGCATATCTCTGAGGGAGCAGCCACAGAAGAAGAGTGTCACAGAGTCATGGAATCACAGAATCTTGGAACTGTTTAGGTTGGAAAAGACCTTTAAGATCATCAATCCCAACTGTGATCACTACCATGTTCACCACTAAACCATGTCCTCACATGCCAGGGATGCTGACTCCACTACTGCCCTGGGCAGCCTGTTTCAGGCCTTAACAGCCCTTTCTGTGAAAAAAATTCCCTAATATAAAATCATGTGAGAGCAGTGGGCAGCATAGCCAAAGTAACCTGTGAGGGTACACAAGTGAATTTTTCAATGTGTGCCTTTACTTATTTCTTAATCATCAGCACATCCCACGAAGAGCCCCTTCCATGGAGCTGGGCCCACGCCCTGCCATAGCCTGGCACTGCCCAGGCAGGTGACAGCCTGAAAAGTCCCTAAGGACTCATCATCAGGGTTGGGGGGAAAAGGTAAAGAGTTTGATTTTCATTCTCTGGCACCGTTTTCCCCTCCCTTCTCTCCCGCCCACCCCCTCCCTTTTCGCCACATTGTGCTGAGTTTGAATCGGGCCTTCACAAAGGGGATTAGGGGCTGGTTGCTGATAAATAGGAAAGCAGGTTGGAAGCGTGGGAACCAGCCATGGCGCAGCACGGAGGGACATTCCTGCTCCGGAGGGCCGGCTGGGAGCAAAAGTCCGGGCTAACCCCAGGTCACCCGGGGGAACCCAGCGCCTGAGAAGATTTGTTCGGACACTGCCTTTTGTTGTGCACAGTTCCGTGTCAGCCCAGCGTGGCTCTCACCACTATTGATGGGAAGTGCCCGAAGGCCCCCCTTTCATTCAGTGTTTTCGGGGTGACGTCAAGGAGGGATGTGGGAACCCGAGCAGCCAGCCCCGAGTGGTCCCAGCCCCGGCCCGTGTCTGCTGAGGCAAGCAGGGATGCTCGGGGGTTTCCAGGAGCTGAGCTCTCCTCTGCGCAAACCATCCCAGCCAGGTGGGATGGATCCTCCTGCAGACAGCTGGGTGGGAATGTGGAGGGTGCTTTTCTTTATCTCAGCCCCAGTGTTATCAGAGAAATTTCCCAGAGGAAAGGAGTGATCCTGCCAAAAAATTCCTTCTGCGAAATGTCTGCTGGATTGAGAGCATGACCGCCCAGCCCTGCGAGTCCCAGGGGTGTCTGTAGTGTCCGCTCCTGCCCCACCTCACACCTGATAATATGTTGAGCATCCCTTATTCTGATGCTTTTAATCTCCACACAGAGACCCCAAGACAGGTAGGAGAAGGGCCTGGGGCTGGTCTGACCCTTGGTCCAGCTTCTGCTCTGGTCTCTTTTCAGGAAGAGGCCAGGCAAGGAATTTCACCATGAGTACTGTGGGCTGGTGCAGTGAAGCTGCTTGGAGCAGCCACATGAAGATCAGCTGCTTTGCATCTGGTGCTGAGGCTGGAGCAGCAACACAGAGCATCTGGGGACAGGCAGTATGCCAGGGAGGGAGCCTGCTGGGAAAATCCCTCCTTTTCCCCCTGTGACCTGACAGCAAGGAGCTGAAGGTGACCTTGAACCCTGCAACTGGTCCTGGCCAGGCTCTGCATGGTTCATCCACCAGCCCAGGCTCAAAAAAGGAGCTGAACACCAAGGCTGAGACTTGCTCCCAGCCCTCACTACTCCTCTGAAGTCTAATTTTGCTGTCAAAGGCTCCAGCATGGTTCTGGGATCCTAGCAGGGTCAAAAAAGCTCAGAGGAGCTGAACCAAATGGTCTAAACAGCCATATCCACGTGTATATGGATGTGGACCAACAGGCTTTGTGTCTAGCAGGGAGGCAAAGGGGGAGAGTGACAAATATTTGCTGCTGGCAGGTCCTGTGTCTGCGTTCCACCACATCAGAAGGGAAAACAGAAGGCTCCCCTATGAACTGTGATTACCCTAGAGAAATGGGGCAGCTCTGGGCACAGTGGGATTGTGGCCGCTTCACTGCTCAGGATGCACACTGCCCTTCCTGAAGAATCTGTGTGGGCAGCTGTGGAAATACTTACTGAGGTCACTTGGGAGCCTAGGAGCTGCAGGGGCAGCACAGCTCTGCTAGGGCTGGACTGCAGCCAGGGCTTTTCTGAAAGACCTCTGAAAAAAGTGGGAATGGCTTCCAAGAAGCTGGATTTTCAACTCATCTGGGTCCTTCCTGGTGGGTGGAAGAAGCGAGACACCACCTGCATTTTTGGGTCCTTGCCCAAAGTGGCTCCCTGGCCACCATGCTGCTGAGCACCTGACCCATAGCTGAGCAATGGCAAACCAGGGTGTCTCTGGTGATCCTGGGAGAGTGCACAGATGGGGACAAGGATGAGGATGAGGACAGAAATGGGAATAGGGATGAGGGTGAGGATGTGAATTGGAAAGGGAATGGGGACAAGGTTGAGTCTTTTTGGCAGAGCCTGTTGCAACAGGACAAAAGGTGATAGTTTTCAACTGACAGAGATTCAGACTCAGATTAAATATAAGGAAGTTTTCATAATGAGGATGGTGAGGCTCTGGCACAGGTTGCCCAGAGAAACTGCGGCTGCCCCATCCCTGCCAGTGTACAAAGCCTGGTGTCCCTGCCCATGGAAGGGAGTAGGTAGGACTTGACAGACTTTAAGGTTCCTTCCAAGTCAAACCACTCTGGGATTCTGTGGCCCTATGGTTTGAAAGCAGACGGGAGCTCAGGGGCTCTCTGGGATGCTTTACTGGGACTCGTGGAGATGCTTGGGGCAAACTCCTGGCACTTCCAACCATCCATGTTTGGAACATGTCACCTCCCTGCTGAAGGGTGGATCAGCCCATGAGGACAGTCCTGCTGGGGCTCCCCTTGTCCCAGCATCCCAACCCTATGGTGGGTTTGAGCTGGTGGCACTCACTGGTGGCAGCCCCATGTGCCAGGAGCTATGGCGACTCTGCCCTCAGCCCCCCCTCAGTCCTGAGCCCCTCCTGGCCTGTGAGTGGCTCCCTTCCCATACCTCATCCCTTTGGCTCTCTTCAGAAGAGCTGTGAAATTTGGTGTCAGTTCCTGGCTTTTTGGGTGCAGTTCTGTGGTGCAGCAGTGTTGACGTCCTGATGCCACACGTTCCTGTCTCGGGGCTGCACTCACTGACAGTCCCATCACTGTCACCCCAGAGCTGGGACATGTGGTGACACTGCCTGGCAGGAACCCAGCCCAGGCCGTGGCCCTTCTCTTTCTTGTTCTCCATCTCTGCCAGCAATTCCTATTATCAAGCTGTGCTCCCTTTGCATTTCATTCCCACCAGGCAGGCACCTTGTTTCATGCTGCTTGTAAGGATTCACTGCCTCTTGGCAGAGGTGCCCCTGGGCCCTGACACCCAGAGCTGTGTGATAACAGTGGGATAAACCATGGCTGGCCCGTGGGTTGCAGGTTGTTTGCCGGGATGCTGATGAGCTTCCCTCCCTCCGGGGATGGTTCCTTTGGGAACCACTCTGCCACTCGCAGTGGGAGCAGCAGGACACAGGGACACAAGCCCACACGACCCCCCATGGGCCCTGCCTGGCGGGCTGGGTCTGTGTGGGCACAAATTCACGCGAGCCTGGCATCATCTGCTTTGCAGAGAGAGCCAGCAGAAATCTCTCGTTTCTCGCCAGGCACCTGAGAGCAGCCAAATTTAGGCAGTGAGTGCAGAGGTGGCCGGAGCGCAGCGTCACCCCCTCCCGGGCCAGCACGGGCCAGGGGCCATTTGGCCGGGCCGGGCCGAAGGCGGTGCCGGGCGGTGCCGGGGCGGGGGGGCCCGAGGGGCCCGGTCGCACCTCGGCCGGAGATGAAAGAGCCGCGGGCCGGGAGATGAAAGGGCCGGCGGGGCCGCGGCGGGCGGGCACGGAGCTGAGGGGAAGCCCCGGGAGCTGCTTTCCTCTCATCTGTGCCGCGCAGCAGGACAGCGGCAGCCAGCGCCAGGCGTTCCCAGGGCCCGCTCCCGCTCCGGGCCCAGCATCCCTCAGGGCGCGGCGGGGAGGAGGGGAGGCTCTGCAGTGCCTGTCTGCTGAAGGAGAAGGGCTGCAGGGGGTGTAATCATCTCTCCTTTAAACATTGTTATCATGGGGGGATAAGAATATCTTCTTTGCCTGAGACAGAAGCTGTGGGAATCCTTGGGACAGTCAGAGTCACTGTGAGCTGAGCAGGTGTCCGCGAGGCTGCTGAGGGTGCTGTGCTCCAGAGGCCCCTTGAACCTCCTGCAGTGGAGCCGTGTGTCTTCAGAGGCTCCTGCGGGCAGAAAAAGCAGAGGTTGGCACTGACAGACGGGCACCTTCGCCTTTCCCAGGAAGCCTCAGACTTGGAGGTTTGGACTTTGATGTGCCTTGGGCTTTGAAGCTGAATCTCCAAGACCAAATGGCAAGCTACTGCTCCCAAAATTTTCTCACCAGGGACCTGGTGAAGGTCCATTTTTCATTTCTTTGTATCACTTTTGGATGCAAGAGCTTGTGCAAGGGTCTTGGCCCTTGCTTTGAGATGCCTCAGCCGTGCAGGTACCCGTGAAAAGGGTCTGAGCAGGAGCAGTTCCCACCCAGGTGCTACCTCCAGGACAAACCCCAAGTCTGCTGACCCCAGCAGCTCAGGCAGACCTCAGAGGGGTTTATCCTCCAGCCCTAGCCCTATGTGTCCCAGAGTTCTGCCAGGCTGCGGGATTAGTGGTGGCCAGGGACCCTGACTGGCTATGGCCAAAAGCAATGGCAGTGAGGAACAGGGCACTGATCCCTGACATGGCAGGTAGGAACCAGGCTTCATCCACAGAGAGTTGGATGAAGATGCTGATGGAGTCAGACATGCCTCCAGCTTGGCTTCTGCATGACCCAGACTGCATGGGCTGAGGGAGTCTCTTGTTGCAGCTTGAACTGTTGTGTTTGTAATATCATTGTCTCAGGGTGGTTTGGTTGGTCCTGGACCTCCTTGATTGGGTTCAGTCGGACCTCAGGTGGGGAAGCAGGAAATGCAGAGCTGCCCTCTAAACCAGCCCTTTGTGTCTCCTCTCCTGTTTATCGCTGCTCTCCCGGCAGATCCAGGGCTGTCAACCTGCCTTGGGGACCACTCTGGGGTCCATGGGGACCTGGGGACGATGAGGGACCTGGGGACCATGGTCCACGCTGGACCCACTGGATACCTGGAGCTGGGGAGCAGGTCTGGGCAGCTGGGCTGGGCTGAAGACACCAGACAAACCCTCCCAGCTCTGCTCTCACAGCTGCAGCAAGTCTGAGAGTGCTCTGCCTGCTCCTCTCTGGGAAGTACCAATCCTTTCAGGACCCGTGGGGTTCAGTTGGCACTGGGAAGCATGGGGACAGTGGCCTGAGGGACAAGGGTCCCAACTCCACTCTGCGCCTCCCTTCTGCACCAACTCTCCCTCCTCTTGCCTCATCTGCCCCAGACACTGGGTAGGGATCTTTTCTCACCTTGGCTTAAGCCTCAAAGCCATGGCCCTGGCTTAGTTCCTGGCTCAACAGTGCTTCTGAACTGGGAACAGATGGCAACAGCTCACCCATGTGTTTGTCTCCATCACATGGACATGTGTCAGGGTAGAGCAGGCAAACCCTTCAAGACAAGCCTCACTTCTCAAGTACCAAGGCACCTGTGTCAGGTGAGGAACTAAACCTGCCCTAGGTTTCCCAGCACACTAAGAGTGAACCAAGAGCTTTTGAAACCAGCCTCGAATCACACTGGGACAGAGCCTGCATTATTGTGCCTTTGCTTCCCTGTGAATTCCAGTCCTCTGACATATTTAGATGAAACCTGATGACCCAAATCTGACTGCAGCAACTGAGAGGAGAAATGACCCTCCAAAAAGAGCAGCCCAAAGAGCCCCCGCATGCTCCAGGCCACCCCGGGCCACTGCGCCCATGCGCAGAGGAGCAGCCAGGCAGCACCAAAGTGATTCACCGGCTTTAATTCAATTACTTTGCAAAGCAGTGTGAGGCCAACAGTACCTCCACAGGATCCACAGCAGTGGGACAGCTCTGCAGGCTCTGGAAGCTGTCACTGACAGCCTGTGTGAAACAGCTCCATGGGCTGGGGCAAATAAATGTGTGAATGATGCAGAACCCACCTGCCTGCAGCAGGACACGCTGATGGAGCTGGAGCACCAGAGGGTCTCCCCATTGCTGGAGTGGGCCAGCAGCTCATTGGGGGACCTGGAAAAGCCTCCCAGCCCTTTGGGGCAGGAAGGTTGTGGGGTCAGGGAGGAAACTGCCTCCAGATCTGACTGGAAATGGAGGTAGGCATGGAACGAAACAATAGAGAGAAGGGAAAAGGACTCATCCCTCCTTTCTTCTGCTTCCCTCGTTAGAAGCATGGACCTAATTGAGATTCCAAGGCAACACGAGAATCTGGAATTTGTAGGGTCTTGCAGGGATGTGTCCCCAGGTGTGGGGCTCCGTAGGGAGTCAGCATCTGCTGTGGTCTTGGGTACCTCTCAAGCCCACTGCCCCAAGTTGTCAAGGGTATCCAGCCATAAATGAGGCAGAGCAGGTATTGTTCATGTGAAAAAGCCAGAAAAACCTTTTCACTTCAAGACCTCTCCTCTGGCCCTTTCTTTATCTTAGCACTGAGCAGCTATGATGCCCTAGACAGGTCTCATTTAATTAAAAGTTTGAGTGAGGAGGCTGCTACCCCAACTGTTCATTTTCTCAGAAGACGTCTGCCATCATCTGAGGCAGCAAGTCCCAGTTCCAGGTGATGCCTGTCCCATCCCTGCTGCTGCCGTGTTCCCAGGGAGGCCAGAGCTGCTGAGCTCAGTGTTCATCTGGCCACTTGGTATGCTGAGCTGGGGCTCAGTTTTTGTGCAGATGGGTTTTTCCATGGCCCGGTGATGCTTCCCCAGTCTTGCTTCCCACCTCTCAGGGTAGCCTGAAAGCAAGTGGGAGTTTCATATGTTGTAAAGCCTGACCTGCTTTGGTCAGTAGTGAGAGAAGAACCAGCTTGAGCCCTGCAAATGGCTCAGGGGGAGCCCGGGGAAGCTGATGAGGGTGTGCCAGCATGGGGACAGGAAACAACTGGGGCAGTGTGCCCTGGTGGGGAAGGGCTCCCAGCAGTGAAAACCCCATGTAGGGAGTCACTCTTGCTCCCCCTTGCACCTTCAGCCCCATCCCACCCATCTACGGGGTGGACAGGCCAGGGGGACCCCAGGCACCCCGGGGCTGGGAAGAAGGATCCCTCACCCTGAGGAGAGTCCTCCTGCTCCAGCCCAGCACCTGATTGACCCCCACCCGCAGAACCCCTGGTACCCCTGGCACCCTCCGGGCTGGCGAGTCTGGGAGCAGGCACGGTGGGCTGGCCCCGGACCCCTCGCTCAGTGCCGTGGGGTTGGGTTCTTCCCACTCCTGGGAACCAAGCGTCGGCTTTTGTTGGCAAACAGAGCGTAGCTTTCATGTGAAAAGGTTAGTACAGTATGTTAGTTCCTAGGGAGGGGATAATAGAGCCTGATTCTCACACCCCCGGGACTGCGAGGTGACAGCAGCAAGGGAGAAGGGTATTTAACACCTTCGCCTTGGGAACCTTTTCCCTTCCCAGAGTCGCCCCGCCTTGCGAAGCGCAGGGAGGAGGAGGAGGGCGGTGCGATATTTTTGTCCCCGCTTCCCTCCCACCCCCATCCTACCCCACTGGTACTCAGATCCTCACAGCCGGTAGGAGAGACTGGGAAACAGTCAGACAATAGTTCAGGATCTGGCTCCTTGTTACCGGCTCGTGGTGTCACAGTCTGTGGGCACACAGGGAGGGTGTGGGTTGTGGTTCCCAGTGGGGATGGGGTCGCTGGGGGGCCATAGGGATGAGCCCCCTTGGCGTGTGCGCTGCCCAGGGCTTCGGTGCCCTCAGTCGGTGTCACTACGGCTGTCACCTCCCTTGCTGCCTGACAGCCCTGTCCGTGCTAGGGCTGGGGCTCACGGTGCCACCTGGGTCACCCTCAGTGCACCAGGATTCAGGGGCACATCCCACAAAGCTGGATAGGTCGGCACAGCCCCTATGCTGCAACAGGGACGATGTAAAGACCCTGTTGCCTGCCTTGCTTTTCCTAGAAAAGTCAAGCTTTCTTCCTAAATCCAGTCTCCTTCCCCATTCCGCTGCAGTGAAGGAGAAACCCTGTGAGCATGTGGCACCTGGGCACAGCCCCTCCAGGGCTCCCCAGTCACATGCAATCAGGGGGACCAGATACAGATTGGTGTTGCCACTTGCTTAGGGGGGAGCATCCAGTGAGGGGAGGCACAACACCAGGGTGAGGGTTCCCAGGGGTGATTGCCAGCACCGTGACAGGAACCTCAGCCTGGGGCCTCACTGGGCCAGGATAAAGCTCCCCCAGGAGGTGCTGCTGCTGCTTGTCTAACTGAGGGGGCAGAGCTGGATTAAACCCATGGTTGCTGTATGTATTGAGGGAGTTCAATTCAGACTGCCCATGCAGGAGCTGGAATGTCCTCAGAGCAGGAGAGACTAGTTCTGCCAAATTCCACCCCATGGGATGCCAAATTACAAGTGTCATTGCTTGGTCTGTCACACTGTTCTGAGTCTCAGGGCAGACACCTTCCCACCACTTACTGATCCCAGAGATGGCACATTTTTGGAGTGATCTTTTCCTGGGTGACCTGGTTCTGATGCTGAGGTTGCCCATGGGAAACCAGCAGCTCCCCAGCCTCAGCGCTGCCTGTCCTTGTGTGCTGCTCCCACTGGGCTGTACTCAGGTGGGACAAGAGACACTGCAGAGCAGTAGTTCAGTGCCACCATGTCCTCTCCATGAGGCTGGATCAGACATCAGAGCATCAGGGGTGGGATATTTTGGCATCTGGTCTATGCCTGCTAGAAACAAGGTGGTGAGGAACTGCTGCAATTAATGGCCAAAATCAGTGTTTAATAATGTGGGGAGCTATGCCAGCTTGCTGTCATGAGACCCATCCTGGGCATCCAGGTGATTTTAGCAGGGGTTTACAAGCTGCTGTGCCCCAGACTGTTGCCTTACAGGGCTCCTCACTCCTGGAACCACCTGGCTTCACTGCTCAGCTCTTTTGTGCTGTTTTCTTTATCCTTCATTCTTTAAAACAGCAGGATGACAATTCTAGCCTCACTAGATTTTCTGACAGCATCTCTTGAAGGAGCTGCTGCCTCCTGCCCCTGCAGGCTGTGCACCCTGGGCTGCTGCCCCGGCAGCTACAGGGACCCCAGCTCCCATGGTAGGGGTGCACAAGTGCCAGGGGTGGCACTGCTGTCATGGACCTGTCCGCATGTCCCCTTCTCCAGCTGTTCCAGCCTGGAGGCCTCCTCCAGAGTGGGAGGCAACAGTGGACCCACGCTGGCATGGAGGCATTGGAGAGAAGCAGGTTGTCCCCTCTGGTGTGTGGGTTCACATCATCCCTACACCCAAGGAAGCATCTTTCTGGGTCAACCTGCACCAGCCCACTCACACCGGAGGGGATGATTTCCAGATGGGATGGTGCTGGCCTGAGAAGCAGACATTCCCTCGCTTGAGTGTGCTGAAATGTTTAATTAGAGTTTAACAGCAGCCTGGGAAAAGATGTCTTGTCATATTTCTGGGCTGCATTTTGCTGTGGGGCCGTGGGCTCCGTACGCGGAGCTGGGGCAGACCTGCGGCACAAAGAGCCCTTTATGAGCCTCTCCCCGCGCTCGCCCCGACCCTGAACTTTCCCATCAGCTGCTGGCACGGTGCCCTCGCAGTGCCTGGGAGGGACCCGGGGGTGGGAGCAGGGCTCTTCCTCGCTACTTCGGGGTGCTGCTGCAGGAGAGGGGCCACGGGGAGGTGTCTGCAGGAGAGGATATCTCTCTGTGCTGGGACACTGGGATGAGCCCGAGGTGCCCTGCTCCAGTGTGGCCACAGGCACAGCAATGTGCTGGCCGTGCACGCAGCAGGACGCCGGGGTTCAGGATGGGACCTGGGGACAGAGCGGTGCCTGTGAGAGTCCCTCAGCCAGGTGTTCCTGAAGGTGAAGCCCACATTGATCACAGATTTCATTTCACAGACCCCAGCAGGACTCAGACCTCAGTCCCATTCCTCCACCCCCACAGTGGGAAAGGAGGGGAAGATGCTCAGCCCTGCCCAGCTGGTGGAGACAGCAAGGTGGCAGGACAGGATACTCAGCCCTCTCCATCACCCCCTGGGCACTGGGAGGGCCCTGGGGAGCACAGCCACCATCCCAAGGAAGCTGGAGAGGAATGTGAGGAATGAAGCATACACCTTTCTTCCCCAACTTCACCCCCACAA
Organism: Muscicapa striata striata; assembly: GCA_030060385.1. Lineage (NCBI taxonomy): Eukaryota > Metazoa > Chordata > Aves > Passeriformes > Muscicapidae > Muscicapa > Muscicapa striata. The sequence goes on along the minus strand of JAREIS010000217.1, from coordinate 573,143 downwards.
AATGCCCATCAGCATTTTCCACTCTCAGGTATTTTTTTCTGCGGGGTGAAATTACAGTTCTGCCACCACTCACCTGCCCACATCCTGTCCATCAGGGAAAGGGCAAACCCAGGTGTGGCAGGGTCAGATCACTCCTGTCATCTGCCCCAGCTTTGCCTCCTCCACTGAAACAATAGACAGCAACTCCCTTGGGCCCAGCGAGAGCCTAGAAAAATGACACATTTGTACAATATTGCCCCTTTTTACCTTTTTTGGTATGTGTGACATAAGCCTTGATGCTGTAGATCACCCCCTTCACCCCCTGCTGCTGTGGCAAGGAGCTGTGGAGGGGCTGGGCCCCCCATCACACCATGGTGACCCCACATGTCACCAACACGCTGGGGTCACATTAACACATCTGTGAGGTGTCAGGCTGGGAACATGGGGAATAAGTGCCCGAGATTTCCTGGAGTTTGTTCTTAACTCTGGCAGCAGCAGCTCTTCCCCTGCACCCATGGTTTTCCTCTCACTGGTCCCAGCTAGCAGCCAGTGTAGCTTCTCTCTGAGACTGCTCTGGGGAGCCTTTTGGAGAAGTTGTGTGTGAAGAGCTGCTCTTTTCCCTCAGGATGAGATGCAGATGGTTGATCTCAAAGGGGATGGTGGTCCCTGTGAGCCCCTCTGTGCTGGGAATGCTGCCTGAGCCCAGCTGTGCAGTGTCATGCTGTGCTTACTGTGGGAAGAGCTGCACCCTCAGGGTACATTGAGACCTTGCCTTGGACAGGGACAGCCTTCCAAAAGTGCTTGGCAGCTGCCTGATACTCACCCAAATCCATCCTTTGTCCATCCTTGCCCTACCAAAGATTTCTCAGTAAATGTTGGGCAGCACATGGCCCATGGACCTTCACTCATGGCATGTCCTACAGCCACACCCATCCAGCTTTCATCCCAGAGGTGACCAGCATAAGTCCCACCCCACAAGGAGTTGTCTACGGAAAAGGATGCTGGCACACCTGCAGTGAGACACTGGGCAAAGAAACCCACCACAGCACAGGGCTCCTCCTCCTCCTCACCTGCCCATGGGCAGCCTGCGAGAAAGCCCCTGCCCACTGCCCAGGACCCCAGGGTCAGCTCAGGGATGTCCCCATCAGTGTGGCACACTCCATGACATCGCCCAAGCCTCAGCTTGTTCCCAGAATCCTCCTTGGCCAAGCATAGGCTACTGCAGCCCATTTGGACCTTGTCAGGGTGGGATCTGCCTTTTCTCCCTAGCTCCCTCCCTACACTCTTTGTTTCCAGGTGGTGACAGTTTTTGGAGTAGGCCCATGTTCACAGGGACCATCCCCAAACTGAGAATTGGTGCCAGGCCAGGATAAATCAGTGTCCCATGTTCTGGGGACACCATCTATCCTCAGCCTCAGCAGTGAAGGCTGGGCTGGGGGGCCAAACAGCTCTGGCACAGCCAGACTGCTCATGGTGAGGATCGTGATGGTGGCTTTAATTTTAGGAGTTTAAGATTTTGCTTCAAAATGAAACTATGCAGCCCTCCCAGCTGTGGGGAGCACAACTCCCTGGCACATCCTAACTGTTGCCACACAGCCAAGGGAATGGATCCAACACCAGTGCTCATGGCCAGGGCAGGGACCAGTCTCTGGTCCGTGCTGGAGCTGGTTTGTCCACTGGGCTTTCCCCATCTCACAGCTGAGGGTTTGCCTGCTGGGGTGTTCTGACCAGAGGGACAATGAGCATCCCACAGTGGGATCTGGGGAGGTGAGGAGGTGGCCAAGCTGGCAGCAGTGCCATTTTCCCAAAGGGCACCTGCCCAGGATCCAGATCCCACCAGCCTGGGGGACCTCAGCCAGCAGCTCCATGCATTCTGCAGCCCTTTGGGGTGAGCTCAGCCTGGGGCTGAGCCCTGTCTGGGGATGAACTCAGCCTGGGGATGAGCTCACCCTGGGGATCATCCTATCCTGAGGCTGAGCTCAGTTTGAGAATCAGCCCATCCCAGGGGTGAGTTTAGTTTGGAAATGAGCCCATCCTGGAGGAAACCCTGCCTCGAAATGAGCCCAGCCTGGGGGTTAATGTCAAAATGTTTGTTAATCCCAGGCAAAACGGTTCTAATCCCGTTTTCAGGTCTAATCTCAGACCAGTGCTGATCCCAGCCTGGATGCTCAGCCCAGCTGAGTTAAACTAGAGACCTGAGCTCAGTTTGGGCACTAAATCCAGCCCAGCCCAGACTGGTGCTGAGCCCCGCCAGCCCGAGCTGCTGTTCCTGGCTGTCCATCCCCGAGGTGGGTGCCAGCCCAGCCCAGCCCAGCCCAGCCCGGCAGGATTAGGGGTCCCCCGCGCCGGGAAGGGCACCGTGCTCCCGGCAGCGCAGCCGCATAATGCCCGGCTTGTTTGTGAAGGGAGCCTCCCGCCCCTCCTCCAGCCTTCCCAGTCTATTTTACCTTATGTGTAGGAACTGGTTTTTCTTCCTGGGCCATTGTTTCCGCTGGATTGGGTAGATCGCTCCAGGCCTCGCTCAGATTTCCTTTCTCACGGGTTTTGTTTTGTTGGTTGGGTTTTTTTCTTTTTTTTTTTCTTTTTTTTTTTTTTTTAATATTCCCATTTTCTGCAGCAGCTCGTACTCTCCCCGCAATTAAAGCAGCAGGCGCTGCCTACCGGGATGGGGGCTCACTTCCTCCCAGCTGTGCCCCCTTGCTCGCTGCCATTGCCCAGGATCAGGGGCTGGGCTCCAACACCATGTTCCCATGCTGGGAGCCAGCTCTGCCCTGGCCAACCTGCAGCTACACATGAGCTGCTCGGGCTGGGGCAGCACAAGTTCCCATTTTCCTGTAGCTCTGGCCACTAAATGGGGTTTATTTGCTTAAACAACTGCAAAGGGATGGGGCTGGTGCAGCCCCACAGAACTAAAGTCCAGCTTGAGAAGGGACAGCACCACTTGGCTGCTGACCTGAGTGGTGGCCTGGTGAGAGTGTGGCAGGGCTGCTCTGCAGCTCCAAGGGTTCCCTGTGATGAAGTGTTCCCAGCCTCAGAGTGGTTGGGGACCTGGGGACCTGGCCTGCAGAGCTGCTCCCCAGCTTTTTCCCTCCTGCCACACCACACCAGGAGCCAGGAGGATGTCCCAGTGTCTCGGGTCGTGCTGTCCCCTACCCAGAGGTCTGGCACAGTGACAGGGAAGGGCAGGTAGTGCTCCAATGGTATCTGGTTCCAGCTGGGGAAGGCAGTGTGTCCCTCAGGGGCCTCTGCATAGCAGATCTGGGTTCCCAGATAAAAATAGAAGCTGAAACATGAACCCAGCTTCCCCGGTTCTGCCTCTGCCCTCACACCTTCACCCCACTCATCTGCAGTGCTGGCCTGGGGAACCAGCCTGGGACAGCCCCAGGCATCCCCAGGGAAGGCAGAGGAGAGGGCAGCAGGATGCTTGGGGAACCAGATGTCTGTGGAGGAGCAGAGCTGGGTGGCCCTGGCCACTTGTATGGGGCTGAAAACTGCTCTGGGGAAAAGCAGAGAGCTGAGGGTACAGCTTCCAGCCAGGCACAGCTCTGAGGGCTCAGCACAGGGTGGGGGAACAAGCCCCTGATATACATTACACAGCTGGTCCCAGGACCTCAGTCAGAGGGAGGACAGCTGCCAGGAAAAGCCAGAAGGAGCCAGAATAAAGGTGGCTGTTGCTTAATACACAATAAAGATAATATCCTAAAGCTTGTCCAGCCCTGGGAACAGAAGACACAGACCCCAGCTTGGCTGCATGTCCAGGGGAAGATGCAGCAGGGAAGAGGCTTCATGGGCTGCCCTGGGGATTCCTGGGGCCTGGCTCAGGCAGGAACGCATCTCAGAGCATGGCCAGCAAGCCCTCGGGGAGAAAGAGCAGTGCCAGTGCCTGACTGCCAATGACCTGAGTCTGAGGATCCTCTAGACAGAGAAAAGCTTCATCCCTTTGCAGTTTCCAGGGCTCTGACTCTCAAGGACAGGAAATGGAACTCCATGACTTCTTCCATTTCTGGTGCCAAAACATGATGCTCCTGAAGGTCTGGGGTTGCTTGGCAGCCAGATTTCCACCTGCATTTTAGTTTTGGAATATGAGCTGGCAGGATGTGGACCCTTACTCTGTTTCCAGTGCTGGGAAATTCCAGAGCTTGATTTGGGTTTTTTTTCCCCTGAGGTCCATCCTCTGGCATCCTCTGACCAAGAGTTGAGCTCTCACCTCTAGCTGGATAAAACTCATTAGCTTGTTGAAAAGGAGCAGCAATGAGATGCATTGCAGGGAGCTGGGCAAATTAAGCCTTGTTCTGCTGTGGCACAGGAGCAGACTGGAGCAGAAGGGGGTGTCCTGGAGCTGCATGACACAGGTTTTCACCTTCAGGAGGGGCTAACCCTCACCCCAGGGCTGGATATAAAGCACATTTACAAGGCAGGAAGGTGTTGGAGTAGGGCTGGAGGAGCAGAGGCACCGTAGTCAGGAGGGTGGGAAGGGACAGCTCACACCCTGGCCTGTCAGCTCCTGGCACAGAGCTTACCCTAAAGCCAAGTCTTCAGGGACGTGTAGGCTCGTTAGCAGGCAGTTATTACTGGTTTGCTTTGTTATTAAACTTGCCATGAGCCTGTCCTGGAGCAGCAGTGTGTGCTGGGTGCTGGATAAACAGGGCTCGCGGCTACAGCGAAGGTTGGGTCAAGGGTGCTGCGGCAGCCTCAGCTTTTTGGGGCGCTCTGCCCAGCTGGGAGGCATGATGAGCAAGTGAGACTCGAGGTGGCTGAGAGGCAGCTGGAGGGATCAGAGGGGGCATGTATGCAGTGGGAGGCAGCTTGAACATAATTTTTTACCTCTGGGAAATCCAGCTTTGCATATGGGTTTAGGTGTAGTGTGGGGTGAGATTCTCATCACTGCAAAGGCCTTGAGGTACTGAAAAGGGCTTTTGTTGTCACCCCTGGCACTGACGGCAGCGGGATGGGGTTTGTGGTTGGAGACCAGCAGCGTCTGCACTTGAGGGAGCGTGAGTGCAGCCCGGGGAGAGAAAAACAGAGGCCATACAGCCTGCTCCCATCCCTTCTGCATCCTGAGCCCCCTCCACAGCCTCCACACCTTATCCAGGCACGTGCCTGTGCTTCCTCTCCCTCTCTTCCTATCCCTGCCCTTCACCCCAGCCCACAAGTCACCTCTTTGTTCAAAGCAGCTGCAAACTGGGAGGTGGAAATGGAGAAGAGGGTGCCCTCACAAGAAGCCAGTGAGAGCTGGGGGGACCTGAAAGGGAGCCAACAACAGCTGGGGTCCATGGACAAGGAGGTCGTGGGATCTGGGGTGCCCCAAGGAGGAGCCAGCAGGAGCTGGGGTATCCATGGAGCCTCCAGGGCTCTGTCACCCTGACACTCACTATCTCCCAAGTCAGAGGAGCTCCGTTAATCTGCCCGTTTCAGCCATGGCTCATGCTCCCAGACAAGCAAGGCCCTTGTAGCTGTCAGGTGAGCCTTTCCCAGAGCTTATGCAAATGATACTAATTAAAGGCATTCTTATCTGTTCGATTTCCCACACCTTTTGCCTCAAGGGGGATAGAAAACTTCATGTTTTAACTCCATATTTTGTGGCTGTCGGAAGGACTGCCTAGGGAAAGTGTTGGGAAATGCAGTAGGTCACTCCTGATGAGAAGAATTGGCTTATGCAAGTGTTGAAACCCTTTATTATGCATGAGAAACCTTCCAGAAACTGATGACTAATAGCAAAGCAGGAGCAGAGAAAGCAATGGGAACTCAGTACCAGGCTGGCATGGGATCCATGTCATCTTACCAGCTTAGCAGGGTTGGGCTAGGTCAGCACTTGCCTAAGAGACCTCTCGGAGTACCTGGCAGTGAGGGAAGAGATGTTAATGATTCAATAAACAGAGCCCTTCCCTCTTTGTGAACCAAATGGCCCCTGATGCCAGGATCCCACTGGGAGCCCTGTGTTTCCACTGGCAGCATGTTACTGAGCTCAGATGGCCATAAAATCCCTGCTGCTGATGTGCAGGCAGGTTTGGCATAGGATACCCAGGCTGCATTTCCATGTGTGAGTATCACAGCCCAACTCCTAGCCCTGGCAGGCAGGGCTGCCCTGGTGCTGTGGAGCACAAAGGCTGAGGAGCCTTTGCTCTCTGGAAGTACCACACTGACACACCCAGAATCTCCTCTGCTGCTGAGCGGTTTGCTGGTAGCTAAGGACAGCCACTGGACCATTGCAACAGAGTAGGAACAGCAATGTGCACCTTTATGATTCCCAGGCACTGGTGATCAGATCAGTGAAAAAAGCACTTGGCATAAAGGGGAAGGGAAACAGCCCTACTCTCTGAAAATCCCCTTGGACAGATGGCTGTCCCCAGCACTGCACCCAGAGGTGGCCTTTGTACCCACAGGGTGTGGAGATCTCCAGTGGGCTGAATTGCTGAGTTTCTGCTCTTTATGCAACAGCCTCGAGGGTGCTACAGGGCAGAGCATTGCTGGAGGAAGAGAAGAGTGGCTGAAGGTCAAAGCTGTGGGTGCAGCAAGGGCAGTTGAAGTCACTTGCGAAAAACGTGAGAAAATAGACATGTGAGCAGATGAGTATGGTCATCTCCTGAGCTCATCTTCACATCTGGATTGTTACCTGGTTTTCTTTCACTGCTCTTCCCACCATCTCCCACCTTCCTAGGCACTCTGCTTTGTGTTGTAGGCGGTGTGTGGAGGCAGATCCATAACTCCTGGCCTTTGGAGGCCAGCCTGTGCTAAGCCCAGGCATCCTGCAATCTGGGGAGGTTTCAAGTCTCAATAAGTCCCTGAAAGGAACTCCTGGATGCTCAAGGGCTGTGCTTTCACAACCAAAGGGAGAGTTGCAACCTCCATCTGGAGGAGTGTCCCTTTCACCAGGTGATAGCCATCTTGGAGAGAGGGAGAAAGAGCAGAGGGTAGGTGGTGAGTAGGAAAAGAGATATCACTGCAGGTGGCTGTTGAGTAGTCCTGTGATACAGCGAGCAGAAGACGCCCAAGGAATTGTCCTGACATGAGCTGCCCTGAATTGCCCCAAAGAGTTCACACCGGGCACCATTGTCCTTTACAGCAGGTTTGATACACTGAGGATTTCCCAAGCCAGGAGCTCTCCAGGCAGAAAGCTGTGTCTCACTGGTACAACCCCTGCCAAGGAGATCCCTCAGTGACGTTGGCCTGTGACGTTTGTCAGCAAAGAAGGTGGAAGGAGCCCTAAGGCCTGGAGGCTGTTCCAGGGTGGCTTCTCTGGGCAGAGTTCAGCATCACCAAGGTGACTCAAAGCACTTTGGAGATGCAGCTTTTAGAGATATCAAAGGAAGGAGCAAAACTGACTCCAGTGCTATCTGAACTGCTCGTCTTCCACATGTTTTGGGAACCAGTCTATGTCCACCTGAATTCATGCTGCCAGCCTTAGGCAAGCTCACACTGACTTTCTGCAGTGCTTTTTGGAGTTTGCCGAAGGTTTAGCTCCTGTTATCTGCTGAACTTGAGTTTTCTTTCAGCCTCTCAGCTCTATGGGTGGAGGTGCAGAAAGAGGATGGGATGCTGAGATGGCCCTGGAGCTCCAGGCTCAAGCATCCAGTCCTTCGAGTCCTGGGAGGTTCGTGCGTCACCGCTGCTGAAATCCGCAGCCAGGAGGGCTGGGAGAGGCAAGGATCATCCTAAACCAAAACAAGGCACCAGCTGGGCTGCCAGCATTGCAAAAGGACGTTTCACCTGCCCCATCTTCCTTGGTGGCACAGGAGAACCTCAGTGCGGGGGGGCTCAAGCTGCTGGCGACAAGCACCTCGCTGGGCTCAGGGACCACAGATCCACGCCAGTGACATCACCACAGTCTCAGTCCAATGACATCACTCCTTCTAATACCCATGTCACACCCTTAGAGCCGGCTGGGCTGCAATGTCCCTGTGGATGCTGGCCTGAGGTCCTGGGCAGGAGCACACGGCTGTGGGGGTTACGGTGCCCCAAACGAGGTGCAGCACCTTGGCCAGGATGCGCAGACAGGCACAGGGAGAGGGGACCACAGTGAGCGACTGTAGCGAGACCGCGGCTCCATCTGAGACGAGCCGCACCTGCTCCTCGTCCTTGGATGTGGCAGCAGAGCCCGGGGACGCAGGGGAGGTGTCGCAGCCGTGTCCCGCAGCCCGGGGAGCCCGGGTTGCACAGCAGCTCCGGGGCGCTGCTGCCGGGGGATCGGAGCAGGGCTCGCTGCGCTCACGTGCAGAGCAGGGGCAGCCGGCGCTGCCCGGCCCGGCTGATTCACACGGGGAGCCGGGGCCGGGCTGCCGTGGGAAAGCGCGCCCGCCATGGCTCCCGAGCGCCGGGATTGCTTCAGCGGGGGTGCAGCCAAGATCCATTTCACAGAGGGCAGAGCAGATCTCGGCTGGGATTTACCAGTGACTAAGCATGTGCTGGCACGGGCTGCCCCAGCGTGAGAAAAGCAGGGCTGCTCCTTCTCCGAGGTGTGCCCGCTGCTGCCCTGCATCCCACTGCCTCGGGGGCATCGGGCACCCCCCCCCCTCGGGGACATCGGGCACCCCACTGTGTCACAAGGGCATCGGGCACCCCACCTCCTCGGGGGCATCGGGCACCCCATTGTGTCACAAGGACATCGGGCACCCCACCCCCTCGGTGACATCAGGTATGCTCCTGTGCCATAGCGACAGCAGTGTCAGCGGACTCAGAAGCCTGTGAAGGCTGCAACCCCACAGTCGCCTCCTCCCAAGCTGGACTCTGCCCTTTCCTCATCCCTGAGGCCAGGCAGGATGGCGTGAGCAGATCCTCTGCATTCAGCCCACTCAGCACATTATCCCCCGGGCAGGACTGGGGCGTGGGCAAAAGCTGCCACCCCCACCCCGAGCCGGACACAGGGGCTGGGGGGACCCCAAGATTGCAGAGATGCCTAACCCTTCTCTGTCAGGTTATGGCCACTGCTCGCAGCAGTTGCACCCCAGGCAGTGTTCCAAGGTGCCACCCTCTCCTGCTGATTCACCTCTTGAAGATTTTTGGGGCCACCTGCCATGATGGATCTGTAGAAACCAAACTTTCCTGAGAAGGAACAACCATCCATTCTCCAGCAGAGAGGCTCCCCACTTCCCTACCCTATATACAAAAGATCCACACAAAAAACTGCTCCACATCCCCAGGAGCCATGCATCAAGCCTGAGGCCACCACTCGTCCCTGCAAAGCAGCCATGCAGCCCAGCCTCTGGAGGATGCAGCCTTCCCCACTCACTATTTTGGCTAATTTTGGCAAGGCATTAAAAAAAAAAAAATTTTGATTTTTTTTTTTTATTACAGCTAATTGGCACTACTGCTTAAGTGACTACTGCTTAAGTGACTTATCTGGCTCCTGAGCTCGTACTCTGTTTTTAAGAAGCTGTAGGTTGTGAAGGCCCAGAGGCTGGGGGAGTGGCAGGAGGTGCAGAGCCTCTTGGCAGTGCCCAGCAGCCCCAGAGAGCGGGGAATGCCAGGATACCCCTGTGCTGCTGGGCATCCTTGGGCCAGGGAGTGAACTGCCCCAGCTCACAACAGCCATGAATTTTAGAGAAGTAGAAAAATTCTTGCAAGGTCACACTGTGCACCCAATTGGGACAAGAAGCCTGTACCCAGCATGCTGGCATTGCTGCACAAGAGCCTGGTGGGCTCCAAGCTTCCAGGGCGGGGTATCCTGGGGAATTTGGTGTGTGACAGAGGGCAGAGGAGACCCTGCATGTCCATGCCAGCAGAGAGGGCAGGGAAGGATGGTGCTCTTGGGCCCTGCTGCACCCTCGGAAACCTCTGACTCTCCAGTGCTGCCACCATGACCAAGAGGTGCCATCCCCCACCTCTGCAGGTTCAACATCCCTCTCCAGCATGTAGCCCACTGTCACCATCATGGGGAGTGGGACCAGAACATGTCCCCAGCAACTGCCCATCCCCTCTGCCTGCCTGCTAGAATCCCACAGATGCCTGTGAGGGTGTGGGTGCCTGTCAGGGGGTGCCATCTTGGCTCTAGGTCCAGCCTGTGTGAGCTGGGATGTCCTCAGGCCTCAAAGGGACCATCCAACACCTGGTCAGGCTCTGCAGAAATTCAGGTTCCCACAAATTACAGCATCATTCTGCTTCCTTTAGGCTTTCACCCAAATGCATTTTCCAGGTCCCTGGGTTTGAGGGTGAGACCAGGGAGGGCTTTGCCCTGCTCAGGGGAGGGGGACATGCCCAGCCCCCGGTGGTATCAGTGCTCTCATCTTGCCCCCAGCATGAGCAAGGAGTAGCGCAGGGCTCTGTCCCCAGTTGCTCGAGGGGTTATTTCCTGATGCTGTTGTGCAAGTCAGAGGATTGCCACAAAATTCCCTTTTAAAAGTGATGCAGTGTCTTCCATGTTATTTGAGTGCTTCCAAAATCACTTCTTGTCCATCTCTGTCTGTCTGTCCACGCTGCTGCTCTGCAGGGCTGGAGCGGTGGGGCCTCAGGGAACTGAGTCCAGTTGTCCTTTCTGGCCAAAATAATGGGGACTGCATGCTGTTTTTGTGGAGGCTGCCAGTGGGAGTCATCTCCTGCTGCAAGGCAGAGCCAGGACATGGTGGCAAGCTCGTTTCCAAACAAATCACCCTGCCCCGTTCCTCCTGTGTGAGCAAGGCGCTCGCTAGCCCTTGCCATGAGCCCAGCACTGCTCCGGCCCTAAACCAGCAGAGTGGCCACCAGCCCACACCAGGGCCTGTCTGGGAGCTGGAAAACCTTTCTGGTTTCAACAGGCTCTGGAGCAAAGCCCCTGGCAGGGAAGTGACTTGTTCTGGTTGGTGAAGTTGCTCACTTGTCTCCTGCCTTGCCTTGGGTGCAGCGTGCTGGGAATGCTCTGCCAGCAGAAAACAGCCCCTGAAAACAAACAGCTGACAAAAGGTGTTGCAGCACATCCCAGCAACCAGATCCCAGGCCCAGGAGAGAGGGGAGAAGAGAGGGAAGGTATCAGGGAGCCGGCTGCGATGCTCCCAGGGAGCTTTAGTGCTGCTCACTGTGGGCAAGTGTGTTTGGCTGCCAGCTGCACCCTGTGCTCAGCCCCGGGCACCGCTCCTGGGTGCTCAGCAGTGGGATTTGGGGAGCTCCTTGGGGTCCAGCACCTGGCACATGCAGGCACTCAGAGACCTGTCTGGGTAATTTTGGCAAACAAAAGGTGGGGTAGAAAGCATGACTCAGTGTTCACAATGCTGCAGCAGAGCCAAGCCAAGCAGAGCCAGATGAAAGCCCAGTGTGTTTTGGGGTCCACAGCTATTTCCCCCCAGAGCCTCTGTCAGACAAGGGAGATCAAATCTTGAAGCCACAGCCCAGATTTTGGGTGTCTGCTTGATGCTTTGAGGCAGCCTGGTTGCTGGTGTTTTCTGCCTGGGGAGCCAGGGTGGGCAGCAGTGCTGGCAGCCTGGCTGGAGACATGGTTGAGCACACACAGAGGGAGAACCTCTGGAGGGGGTTCTTGGGCTTGCGGCTGGTGCCTGTCCCTGCTCAGTGGGACAGGTCCTGCCCTGGTTTCCCTGTTGTAGTGTGTGTGATGCATGGGCTGCTCAATCTGTGCCAGGGGTGCCCTGCATGGGTTTGTGCCCATGGCAGGCGGGAGGTGCCCAGGGGGCATGATGGCCATCTCACTGACCTCCCTCTCTCTTCTCTCAGGTGTGCAATTGCAACAAGTACCTGAAGGTCTCACGGGAGAGGATGAGGCAGCTGGTGGAGAGCAGCAGACAAGCATCAGGGGAGCACAGTGCAGGTGAGTGGGTGGGTGCCCACAGCTGGACGTGATCCCCCTTCCTGTGCCCTTCCCTGGGACTCAGTGGCCTGGAGAGAGCAGGACCATCTCCCTGGGCCTGGGGGTTTCTTAGAGGGGTGCCCTGCCATCAACCTGCCACGGGGTGCAGATGCAGAGAGTTCTTTCAAGTCCAGTTCATGTTTCTGCCCTGTCCTGCCCTGCAAGGCACGGGGTCGTGCATGGGGTGCCCAGCCTGGGGGGATTGGCGACATGCCAACAGTAGCTGAAGTGACAGCCTGAGGTCATCACCACCTGAACTGAAAAACTCAGCTTGGGTGGTGAAATGCCTCCTGGCTAGGGTTGCTAACAGTGCCTTCCTCACCTGCCCAGTGCCTCTTGAATTAGGTCAGGCTGCAGGGAGGTGAGTCAGTGCCGCCTGCCCAGCCAGGCTCCAGCGGGCTTGGGGGAGGGAAGGCTCCTCCATGCCGTGGCCCGAGCTGCATTGACCCACACACGCTCCTTCCCACAGGGAGACACAGTTTGGTGGCAAACGACATCCATAGCAGGCACACCGGAATGGGAATGTGCCCCTATTGCTGCTCCAACCCAGCCCGGGCTCTGCCCTCAGCCCTTTTGTGCATCACTTCCCTGTCTGCTGGCAGCAGGGAGCAGAGGGAAGTGGTGGCTGTGGCATTGCTGGGAGCTGCACGTGTGGCTCTGGGGATGAGGAACGTGGTGGGGCGGCTTTTCCCATGGTGCCAGCAGCCTGGGAGTGCTGTGCTTCCCCAGAGACTGGGACATCCTCTCCAGTGGTTTCTCTGGTGAGGGCACTCTCTTCGTGTGTATCCAACGACCAGACGGGCCAGTTCAGCCAGTTTCAGAGTATGGGAAATAGAAATGCTGTGGTTTATGCTCAGAGTGAGCTGTTTCCCCTTCCCCCTTCGTGATGAGGTTGATGGAGCTGGGAGGGTCTCACACAGCACTGTGGCTCCTCCACACAGACTCTTCAGGGACACCTTGCTCTACTCTTTACACCCCATCTGCAACACCGTGTGTCCCCACCGGGCCTGCAGTCTCCTGCTGTCCCCTCATGTACCTGGTGGGGGGAGGAGGGGGAGTTGTGGGGAAGGAGCAGGTGGGAGCAGAAGGAGCACTGGCCATGTCACTCATGACCTTGTCACTCATAACCTTGTCAGGGAGCACCCTCCAATGGGGACCATCTTCTGCCCCGGAGCAGGCAGGGGCAGGGACCAAAGATGCCACAGCATCCCCAGAGGTTGGTGGAGACATGATACAGAAGCTGTGATTTGTACAGGGGGGCACAGCAGGGCACTGGCACCCACCCAAAGTGAAAACCCCTGGAGACTTGCCAGCAGGGTCCCCTGTGACCCAAAGGTCTGGCCCCATCCTTGGTTTCCATTTCTGTTTGGATTTTGCTAGGACCTGCAGGGATTGCAAGCATTAGTGTGAGCTTGACTAGGTTGCCCCAAAAATGTCCCACTTTGGGTCAGGTTTTCAGGAAGACAGACAGGAAGAGTGTGCTGACAGTGTCCTGCCATCACGTGGTGGGGACAGCAGTGGCATTGAGACAGGCTGGGCGGCCACAGAAGTGGGTCCATAAGGAAAATCTCAGCTGTTCCCTGATCTCCTTTACATTTTCCTGCTGAAAGAGTTGGTGGCTCTGCCCTTGTCATGACCCCAACACATGGCATGGGGTGTTCAGCATCCACATCCCCACACCAGGACTGTCCCCTGTCTTGTGACTCCAGCCCAGACCATGTTGTCCCTGTCAGTATTGACCCAGACCATGTCCAGGTGCTGCTGCTTGGCAAGAAAATGCCTTTTCCCTGCTCCTGTGTCCAGGCAAGGAGGGAACCTCCTCCCACAGGGGCTTCACCTCTCCAGGGAGGAACTGGTGGATGCTGGGACAGATGGGGACAGATCCTTCAGGACCATCCCTCAACACAAGTCTGCATCTGGTCCACGTGCTCCCAAGTGCTGGGGTCCAGCTGCAGCCAGCCACAGGCCAGTGCTGCTCCATTTGGCTCCTGGATTTTTATAGCAGGGCTTCCAAGTGATGAAAGGCCAATTATTCATCCTGTAATAGCTCACTCTTACTTTGACCTGGGACTTTCACAGGTCTTAGGGAACATGTTCCTTGATATAGCCACAATTTTCCCTGCATGAGGGCAGAAGTGCTGCAAATAGTTTCAAGCCCAGACAGCTTTGCCATGTGATGTCTTTTTCCCAGTGGGATGCTCTGAGCAGCTCAGGTGTGTGGAGCAGACTCTGGGGCAGAGAGGGAAGCAGGGCTGTGGGTCACTACAGGGCACAGACAAGTCCTTGCTGGAGGCAGTGACAGATTGTGGCTCCTAAGTGACCCAGGGGAATGAGCTGTGTCACAGGCTCTTGTCTGGCCAGGGGAGCTCTTGCTTAGTCAGTGCAGTAAAACCATCTGGCACAGGGCCCCAGAGCTCAGTGGGTGCTCTGCCAAATGAAATCTGGTCTCTGGGAAAGGCAAGGATGTAGCACATTCCATCGGGTTGGGAGTTGCCAAACAGAGGAGGTGAATTTAATTGTAAAATCTCCCTTTACCATCTAAAATGTGCTGCAAAACATGAAAACAATGGATCCTGCTACTCTTGGGTCTGTGGTGCTGACCAGGTACCGTGGAGCCTCCACTCCTGTGCTGGGTGGGCACCCTCCCTGACCAGCTACCAGTGCTGGGGCTGTGGTCACAGGTGCAGGATAAGTCCCAGATGGCCCCAGGGGTGGCTAGAGTGTACCTGTACTGGGTGGTAGGATGGCATCAGGCAGCTTGGGCACCCACCTTGCCCCTGCCAGCTTGAGCAGTGACTTGCAGTTTCTTTCCCTTCTCAGCCCTCAGCTCCACTCTGAGCCTGGGGAAAAGCCAGCAGAGACAGCTCAGGGCAGGCAGGAGGCAGAGCTGCAGCGTGTGGAAGGCTGGGGGGCAGCTCCAGGCTGGGCTGGCAGCAGGATAGTCCCTCCTCTACAGCCACCACACTGGGGCAGCTGAGGGCAAGGGCTGGTGGGACCCTCTCCCCTTAGCCAGGATTCTCGTGGATGGCAGGAAGAGCCCCCTGCGTGCCCAAAGCCTACGGCTGGAGGCTTCCCTGATCTACAGTATTTGACTTTACTGTGAGCATCACATTTGTCTTGTTGCCATGTGGGAAAGGTGTGAGATAGGTTTCTGTCCCAGGAGTATTCTTCAACCATGGATCCTCATCGCCTTGTACCAGATTCAGTTTGTGGGGCCAAGGCACCCCCATTGTCTTAGGCTGCTCTGAACACTTCTGCGTGCAAGGGGATGGGTTCCTGAGGAGTTGCACACCTAGATCCAGGGCATCCTCTCCCCGCTTCAGCAACCCCATGCTCTCTCTTCTCCGGGGTGCAACAGAATAACAAGAGCATCCTCAGGTGCCTGAGCAGGGCAGGGATGGGACCAGGGGTTGCAGTGGTGAGACCAGCCAGAAACACTCCCCAGGCTCAGCTGGGTTCTGCTCTGCCAGCCTTTCCCTCTTCAGCAGAATTTCACTTGCTCATATGGAAAAGCACGGCAGGGCTGGGACACGGTGACACTGTTGTGTCTGCTGGTTTGCAGAGCTCTGCTGTGCCTGCTGACATGGGCGCTGTGCCCACCGTGACCCAGGAAAGAGCTGGGGGCCATTCAGAGCCGGAGACCGTTGAGTGCTGCTGCCCAGCACTGGGTACAGGGGCTGGCAGGGTTCTCTTCACAGTGCCACGGGGAGATGAGAGCAGCAGGAGCTGCCTCTTGCTTGAGCTCATCCTCCCTCCTCCACCCTGGGAACATCTTAAGATCATGGCCCGGCTGCTGCAGCCCAGGTTGCACAATCCCAAGTCCTTTGTCCTTTGCTTATCTGCCTTATCGAGGAGGAAAAGATAACCAGGTATCTTCAGTGCCCTGCAATCAGCACATTTCTCAGGCTCCTAACTCCTCTTATCAGGCTGATCTCGAACCAAGGCTGAGGTTTCCCATGCACCTTTGTACTCCAAGAATGCTCCCAGGTCTGTGTCCAGCCTTGAGCAAAGCCTCGACAAAGCTGTGAGCTTTCTCCCAAACCCCCCAGCCCTGGCTGTGACCGAGCCCCTCACACTGCAGCGATGGCTCTGGCTGTGGCGGGTGCAGGGCTTGGGGCTGGCACAGGGCTCTGGGCTGGCACAGGGCTCAGGGCTGGCACAAGGCTGCATCTCCAAGGCAGCAGGAGCTGCCAGGTGCTTGCCTGAGCCAGCCGGGACAGGCACCCGGCTCCTCGCCCCAAGGCCTTGGTTTGGGCAGGGGTGACACAGAGGGACCTGGGCTACAAACAGGACCTGTGGGGTAGGATTTTGGGCAGAAGTACCTGGCTCCCTGGGAAATTGTTGGCTACCACCCTGACACTGAAACCCTGGGGGTGTTCAGGGCTCACACACTGGAAGCAGGTTGTTCCCAGACAAATCAGGACTGTGTAGGCTGGGAAAGGGGAATGGGCACAAGTTCAAAGGTTTTCCCTGAATGTGCTCTGTCCCTGCTGTGCCCCCCTGTCCTGCCGTGAAAGTCCCAGTGGCTGTCCCAGTAATGCTGACCCAACACTGCAGCATTGCAGCTGACAGAATAGGCTGGAGCGACTACAGGCC
The DNA here is from genome assembly GCA_030060385.1 of Muscicapa striata striata. NCBI lineage: Eukaryota > Metazoa > Chordata > Aves > Passeriformes > Muscicapidae > Muscicapa > Muscicapa striata. Next base: position 556,801 of record JAREIS010000217.1, on the reverse strand, counting down.
ACCAGTGTCACTATCACAGTGGCCTTTCAATGTGACCCCCACTAGGAGCCCCTCTGTGTGTGGGCATGTGTATACCCTTGCCCACAGCAGGCAGCCCATGTCTTGTCCCATGTCCATCCCACCGGGCTCAGCCCCATGTCCATGAGAAGGATTTTGCAGTGGGGCACATGGAGCTGCAACTCCTGTCTTGTCTTATACTGGGGCAAATCACTTTGCCCCCACAGCCTCCCTGTGGCAATGGTTCAGGGTTTTTGTGGGACTACCAGAGTGAACCCTGTAGCTTGGTTCCCAGATGCTGCTGTGTCCCCCCAAGTGAAGGGACTGTTGGTCCTTTCGACTGCCCAGAGCCTGTTCAGTGCCCAGAGTGTGGGATGAGTCTCTGGTGTGGGTCTGCCCCACTGTCTTGGTGCTGGAGACTGGAGGCTGAATGAAGGGGATCCAATCCAGGCTGGGGAGCTCCTGCTGCACCCACCTCATAAAGCATGGGGCCACCCTGCCCTGGGGCATACAGCAGGCTTGAGCACAAAGCGGGGCTGCTGCAGAGTGTGTGCAGAGGTGGGATCACACCACTGAGAGTAGCCCTGCTCAGCTCAGGAAACAACCTGATGCAGAATTAAGCAGAGTGGGGGTGCTGCAGCATCCCCTCTCCCCTGGACATGGCAGCATTTCCTGGCAATGAGATATCATGGTGGGAACAGCAGCAGTTTTTGCTTGTTTCCGTGGGATTAATTCCCACAGGCAAGCAGAGGTGGACAGGAGCTGTGAGTAGGCAGCACATGAGAGGCAGGAGGAGATGGCTCTTGCGCTAAGAACTGCCCAGTTTGGGACAGTACTGGGGGATGGCTGTTGCTGCCCATGGAGCTCTGCAGCACTCACGAGGGGGTGCTCAGCCTTGGGGGGCTGGGGGCTGCAGAGCTCTGTCATCCCCAGGGTGACCCAGTCAAGAGGGGGAGAGGTGAACAAGAGGCGAAGGAGTTTTTATTTTCAAGATGTTTTATAATGGGATTATTAGTTCCCAAGAAGTGTTTCAAATCGATTTGGTAAGGAATCGCTTTCCTTTCTCCTCCACGGGGATGCGGTGGCAATCCAGCCTTTGGTGTGAACCTCGCAGAGCTCTGGAAGCCACAGATCTGACAAGCTCCCAGCACCCTGGAAGGACACTCTGGGCTCCCCACAGCCCCATGCACCCTACACATGCCTTTTGCTCCATGTCTGGTGTAACTCTGGGGTGTGCAGCATCCAGCCAAGACGGGCTGCAATCCCAAGTGACTCCACTGGGGAGGCCTCTGTCTGTCTGAAAGGAGAGAAAAAAACCCGTCTTCAAACAGCCCCCTTTTCCACAGGAAACCCCTGTTTTTCTGGGGGATCCAGCCTTTCCCAGCTCAGTTTTCCCACATGCCCGGCTGGCATCCTGTGCCTCACGCCTGGTGGCCCTTTCACCCTGTCGGTGAGGGGAGCACAAGCATCTTCAAAAGCCCTGGGAAGAATTTGGTGAGAGGGGGAGAAGGGGTTTTACAAGCTCCCATTCAGAAATGGTCACTTTGAAGTGATGTAGCATTTTCAACCCTTTGAAGAGCCACAATTAGGAGGGGGCTGGTGCAAGGAAAGGCAAAACTATGGGGTGACCATCACGGCCTTTCTCTCCTCAGGCTTTTAAGGGATGAACTTTCCCTCCCTGTCTGCCTTTTTCCCACGAGCCCAGGAGGGAAGGGATTGAGGTGTTTGGGGGAGCTGGAGGTTTCCCATACCCCCGTGCAGGGAAGGAGGGGTCTGTCGTTGGCTTTGCCCACCAGCAGCAGGACAGAGGAGGGAGCATGTTGCAAGAGAGAAAATTACTCAGTATCCCTGCAGGCACACAGAATGTCAGTGTCCCATCAGTGTCCTGGTGCCATGATCCCGCCAGGGAAATTTTAGGCTTCATAATGGGGAAAGTTGTTGGCCATGGGTGCTGGGTCGATATTCCTTCTTCAGGGCCTGGTGCTCGAGAGCAGGGAGGATAGGAGAAGAAAGAGTGCAAAGGCTGGGGCCACCCTATGCCACCAAACACAAGAGTAGCACAGGTCAGCAGGAGGTGGGAACAGGGTGAGGACAGTGCCCCTGTTCCTGCCATGGGGATCTGCCACCCGCTGGCAGGCTTTATCCTGGAGGAACCCCTGGGAAATGGACTCCTCCTCCACATCCCTGCTCTGGGCAGCTCAGGGATCTCCCGAGAGCAGCCTGGGTATTTGACCACTTGCTGGAAACTGGAGAAAATGGAAATTGAGGACATTGTTCTCCACTTAAGGATAGATGGCAGTGTCCAAAGCAGGTGCAGGGGGTGAAGGAAAGGCCCACCTGTGAGTGGGGCCATGGGGCACTTGCCCAGGGCACAGCCCTGATGAACCCAACTCTTGACCAGTGTCTCAGACGGGGCTTGGGACTGCTTCCCCTCGTGCTGTGGCAGAAAACTCCAAACTAGTGCTCCTGCTGGGCAATGTGATGGTGAAGAGCTGGCCTGCAAATCCCCCCTGAGAACATCTCCAGTGACAGCCATGACCTTGCGTGTGGCTATTGGTGTGCTGGGAACTGGGGGTGACTGTGCCTCACCAGCTCAGGCTGGTCATCTTCTCTGGGAAGGTATGGAAGGTCTTGGGGGCTGGGGAACCCCTCTGAACCAGGGGCTGATCCCTCCACACCTTCCCCGGTTGTGGCTCTTTCTGCTCATGTGATGGGCAGGCCCAGACCCCGCTGCACAGCTGGGAAGTGACTGCCAGGACAGGGCAGCTCTGCCAGGATGGGTTGGCCATCTCAGGGCTGTCCCCAGCCGTGCGCTCCCCACGATAATCCCCAGCATATCCCACATCCTGATGGCTCTGGGATGCAGGGAAGGGCCAGCTGGGAATGCTGGTGTCCCTCTCGATCTCACCTGGCTCCTGATAGGGTCCCTGTGATCATGAAAAGGGTCGGATGGACACCCTAGAAGTGCCGCTGGAGCGATGCAGGATGCCTTTTGTTGTCTTAATTGGTGCCTGAGCAGGACAGACCCCCTGCCAAAACTGAGTCATCCCGCAGCAATAACTGCAGCCTGTTCCCGGCTGCCAGGCTCCCTGATGGATGGGAGGCAGCTCAGCCCTCGGCTTCCGCTGCCCGGATCCGGAGCCTGCGGGCGGAAGAGCGCTCACCGGGCGCCGAAACTGCGGGGCCGGGGCACCCGGTGTGCGATGGCAGCGACCCCCGGTCCCGGGACACCCGGTGTGCCATGGCAGCGATCCCCGGTCCCGGGGCACCCGGTGTGCGATGGCAGCGACCCCCGGTCCCGGGACACCCGGTGTGCCATGGCAGCGATCCCCGGTCCCGGGGCACCCGGAGTGCGATGGCAGCGATCCCCGGGGAACGGGCTGGGGCGCGCGGGGAGAGCTCAGGGGACACGGCCCCGCGTCACTGTGCCCCTTGCCCAGGGTACGTGGCGGGAGGCGGGGGGGTCACATACTGGGATGGGGTCACACACAGCCCAAAGTCCCGTATCCGCGGGCACGTCGGGAGAGTCGTGGGTGCCATTAGCAGCTGATGACATTGACGGGTTAATTAAAGCAGCAGTAAGGGCTTCCCTGCTGTTTGTTTGCCCCATAACGCAGCCAGGGGTGGGGGCACAGCCCCGCTACGAAAGCGGCCTGGCCTGACCTGTGACAGGGAGGCAAAACTACTGCACTCAGAACAGCAGCAGCATTGGTGCCACTACCCAGACTGGAACTGACCCCAAGACCGGGCAAAGGAACGGCAGGAGGTGCCAGGCAGCTGCAGGGGAGCAAGTGGCGGTACGGGTGCCACGCTTAGGGCAGGCAGCTGCTGGATGCTGGTGACCAACCACCCTCTCCCAAGTTCAGGGGATGCTCCTCCCTGGGATGCAGGGCGCAGCCTGGACCCTTGCAGGGGTGACAGGCCCCTCACAAGGGTCACTCATCTGGTGGAGCACAGATTCTACTCATCACAGCAGTGACTGATGGTTTATTTGCTCTCTCCTCTCTCCACAGGCTGCCCAGGGAGCCAGAGCTGCGATGTCACTGTGCCAGTCTGTGACACACCCCAGCCTGGCTGTGCCCCACATGGCGAGAAGGCAGAGGGGATGGAGCAGTACAGGGCAGGCATGGTGTTGGCAGGGGACACGGTCCTGCAGGTCGCTGCCATCCCCCCCAGGGTGCTGGACAGAGCTGAGCTCACTCACTTCTACTGCTGCACCCGCTGTGGGAAAGTGTTTTGGGAAGGGTCCCATTTTGGACGCATTGTCTCCCAGTTTCAGGATGTGCTTGTGGCCTCTGGGGACACACAGAGTGTCTATGAGCTAAGCTGAGCTGAGAGGAAGCACAGGGGCTCCACAGAGGAACAGGGACTGCCTGGGGAACCTCAGCACATTTTGGGCCTTGGGTTTCCAGAAAGAGGCTGGAAGTGGGGAGAGAGGAGCTCTTATTTTGGGATCCACCACGGAGAGCACTGTCAGAGATGCACCAGTGGTTTGCAACAGCCCAAAAGTACGTGGCCTCCATGAGATGATTAAAGCAGAGGTTGCTGAAAAATGGACCCTTTGTTTTATTTCTGCCCCTCTCCAACCTTCTCATGGAGAGATGCTGGCAGAGCTCCGCTGACCAAAACCCCATCCCATCAGTGCTGACCCCAGCACACCCACTCACCCCAGTGCCCCTCTGCCCACTCACTCATGGGGGAGCAGGAGCTGCATCCCCAACAGCAGCACAGGGCAGAGAGCATCCTGAGCACTCCCACTCTGTGGGACGTGCCACGCCTCAACCCATCCCCAGCACCCTCTTCACCCTGATCCTGCACTCCCAGCACTCCTTAGAGGCAGCTGGTGGGTGCAGACGTGGAGGTCTGGGGAGGCTGAGCATTGCTGGGCTCATGGAAATCTCTGGGTGCACCACAATGCCCACTGGCACCTGCACCCTCTGTGCTGGGGCCTGAGATGCCCAGGCAGGGCCAGGCTGGTCCTGGGGAGTTCCCACTGGTGCCAAAGCTGCCAGCCTCCTCCTCCCCTAGGGAGGTGCCTCAGGACAGCCCTGTGCCCAGGCGTGTGCAGGGTGCACAGGAGACACACTCACGTGTGTGGGCCCACCAGCACCAGGAGCTGGCACCACCGGTGGGACTGCCACCAGTCTCTAGAGGAGACTGCATGTGCCTTGGAGATCCTAGGCCAGGTCCTGCAGCTCCAGGGGGCTGCCGTCCAATGCCTGCTGATTCATGGCCAGGCTCACACCATTCCATCCTGAACAGAGGAGCATCTGCAAAATTCCTCCTCTAATCTGGTTTAGCTGCCAGGCGCTGCTGTTATTGTTGAGAGGGTCTGAGGAGCTCTTGGCTAAGGTGTGACATTTATGGGCCAGCAATGCACCTGCCCGGGCAGCTCATGCTACAGACTCATTTTCCCTCTTCCAAAGCTCCTGGCCACACAGTTCCACAGGCTCCTTCCTCCCAGGGACATCTCACCCTCTGGATCAATGCTTTAATTAAGAAAAAAAAAATCCACTTTAAATTTTCTTCTTTTCCATATGATCCATAATATTAATGCCTGAGCATTAATTGGTACAAGTGACCCTGAAAGGCAACCATCCCCACACTGCCAGTACTGGGCACTAAGCAGCCCAAGCCTTCAGGCTCCACACAGACTCATCCTTGTGTCAGCATCCTGCTTCTTCAGGGTTTGTTCTGGGAGGACAGAAACTGGGGATGAGGCAAAGCAGGAATGATGCAGAGCCTCCAACCGCCAGCCCTCACAGTGTGTGTTGCTCCATCATGCCATGAAATAAACCTCTCCAAAATGGGATGAACCTTTCTAGACCCTGTTTAGGGGAAGCTGCTGAGCCACATGCACATCTGACCACTTGTGGGCATTTCTGGCCTTTGCTAGCTGGGTTTTCCAGAGCTGTGGTTTCACATTCATTTGCCACTGCTTCCACTGTGGAGGGGAGCTCACAGGAGATGGGGACACATGGCCCTGTCCCTCCCCTGGGGATAGCTGCCAAGGAGGTGCCTTCCTTCTGATCCCTGGGGACAGTAGGGTCACCTCCTGGCCAACTCCAGGACTTTATCTGCTTGAGAGATCCCCCAGTTTAGGGGTGAGCTCTTGTGCTTACAGTCAGGGCTGTGCTAGGGCAGAGTCCCATGGCTGGGGCTTGTTTAGGACACCAACCCAGGGCAGAATTCGGCAAGTGCTGTGTACCTGTGAACTTGGCATGAAACAGCTCCAAGAGGATTCTGTCCAGCTCCTGGGGACAGGGGCCTTGGCTAGCAACCAGCACAGCACCCTTTCCTTCCTTCTGCCCACAGGAGGTGGTGCTGTGGTGGGAAGCGTGCAGCAAGGTCACCTCCAGTCATAAGACGGTCAACAGCAAATTCCACATCAGATCAGCCTTGAGGAGCATTCAGGAGGTAATAAATTGTCCTTTTTGAATAGTGGATACATATCAAAGAGAATTAAAGCAGCTTTCTAATTAGCTTACAATATTGTTTCCTTATCTGGCTGCTTAAAAAAAAAAATTACAAAATCCTATTGTCTGTGTCATACTAATGTTGAACATTTATTAGGGCAGTAATGGGCCCTCCTTGGTTTTATGGAGTCGTTTGATCCTGGGTGGGAAGGGCAGCCCCGGCAGTGTTCTGGCAGGGATGAGCACCCTGGGTGGGCTGCCCACTCCAGAGCCCATGGATCCCCTGGTTGCTTCACCTGTGCTCAGCTCCTGCCTTTGCATGACAGGATGTGATCATGAGGGGACCTTGGGATAAAGCAGCACTGAGGAAGGGTTTTATTGCTCTTTATCATGAATGAGATCTGGCTGAGCAGCATCCATCCCTCAGCCCTGGGAAACTACATGCTGCATCGGATGTCGGGCGGTTCCTCTCCTCTCCTTGTGTACTCCTGCACATCCTTCAGAGTTTGAAGGGGACAAGGTGTTTGACGCTCAGGCCAGCTTTAGTTTACAAATGGATATATCAACATTGTTCCTCATCAGGCAGGAATGCACTTCCCTCCCTTCTCCCCCACCTTATCCCCATCCCCGAACAAACTTCCTTCCTCCTGTAATCTGTAGCGGAAACCTCGCCACATATTTGACCGGCTCACAGAAATCAGCTCAATGTTCCCTGGCGTGACTTTGTTCCTTGAACTAGGGCTGGTTGGTCCCTAAGGCAGCCAGCAAGGCATGGGAGGAGGAGGACAGGGGCTGTACCACTGCCCATCCTCACCCTGGAGCCGCTCTTCCAGCTGGATGCTCCAGTTGAACTCCCAGTTGCTTGGCTGCCATTTTCAAACAAACCAATGTGGGTTTGGACACAGATCCAGCCTGAGCTGGCTGTAAGCTCCGGCTCTTGTGCTGTCCCACACTGCAGGAATGCTGCTCCCACTGGGCAGGGTCGCTGCTCACAGTGAGGGGAGAGGAGAGAGGAGTCTGTCGAGGAGGGACATTCACATCAGTCAGGGGATGTTTGCTTGCTGGGTAGTAGCCTGGGGCCAGACCCTTCCCATCAACCTGCCAATATGTGGGTGTGACCCTTAGGCAAATGAGCTTCTGTCACTCACCAGGCATGTGTCCCATGGGGGCTATGGCTGTGTCACCCCTGAGCCTGGGGTCCCCACGGAGCACTCAGCACATACAGAGGCCACTCCTGGTGAGCTGTAAAGGAGTCTTCAGAGGGAGCTGTGCAGTGGAAGCAGGAGGATGACATATACCCATCCCACAGCCACCACAAAGAAGTGTCCATGCAGTGCAACCAAATGGATTGCTCAGAGCAGTTGTGGCTGCCCCATCCCTGGAAGTGTCCAAAGCCAGGCTAGATGGGGCTTGGAGCAAGATGGGATAGTGGCAGGTGTCCCTGTCCATGGGAGGGGGTTTAACAAGATGATTTTTAAAGATCCCTTCCAACCCAAACCAGTCTGTGATTCTGTGATAAATGGCTCCAAGAACCATGTGTCTCAGGAGATGGTAATTTGCTTGTACCGAAACCCTGCACTGACACTGGATTCAATCCTGGACAAAATAATTGTGGCCCAAAGGTGGGGAGGTTGGCCCAGGGCACATAAAACCAAGGTCTGTGTCTCCAACCAAGTCTATCAGCCCTTGCAAAGTGAAGATATGGTCCCTTCATGTGCCAGTTTTTCAGGACCAGAAGCCTACATGCAGTTGCCAGCACACCAGGTCAGGGATGTGTGATGGTGTCAGTTTAGCAGCACAGGGGCTGGAGCCATGGCAGTTTGGAGAACCTGTGCCCAATGGCCATAGGGACATAAGTCAAGGGGATGCCTCAGCATGGCCTGACAGCACTGAGATACTTGTGCAGCCAGAGATCCCTGCCTGTGGCACCAGGCAGGAATTCTCCAGCTCCAAGTGTGTCCTAGCTGGTGGCCTTCTGCTCCAGAAGCACTTTTGTGCTGCCAGACACTGAGACCACAGGCTACCTCAGAAGAGCTGCAGCATTTCCAGCAGGATAAGAACTGACATGATGAAGCACTGGAGTGGTTAAAAGCCAAGTTGCAATTAGATAACCCAAACTGTACAGCCCAGAACCACATCCTCCAGCCCAGGGACACCCCTGCCTGCATGCTCCCCAGAGGACAATGACTACGTGTAGTGTTATGATCCTGCTTGAGTCTCACTCAGGTTTTAAATCCTGTTTGTCACAGGCTGGGAGGGAGGGACCATGCAGAGCAGCATCTATGATGACATCTGTGGGAAGTGGCAGTCTCCAAACCATATTCCTGCAGAGGCCCCTGTGGTGTGGGAGCCCCAGGAGGATGCCCTTGTCCACAGAACTTCCCAAACCACTCATGAGAGCTTTTCTTGTGCTCTCTGCAGAGGACACAGGGCACCCACACACGTCCTCACCATAAGAGCATGAGGTTTCCCTTTGCAAACCCTCAGCTCAGGCTTCAGGAGCTCTGCCTGCAAGGCTGGCAGGGTCCCGGCCCGCCCAGACACAGTGTGGGTGCCACCGAAGGCTCCGTGTATGATGTGTCCATGGGGAAAGCATGAGGCCAATCCCAGGGCCACGCCCCTGCTTGTGCAGCCCTCAGACCACACGGAGGACGGGTGTCCCCTGAGACCCCCCTTGACCTCTTCCCCACCAGGGACAGTGATCCCCTTTCTTGCCCCCAGAGGTGAATCAGCACAAGGGAAACTGTTCCCACGCAGCAGTAGCAGCCCCGGGTGGGCTCTCTGCATCCCCACACACACATCTCCGCGCTGGGGCAGGCGATATTGGCCGAGCCCCGCGTTTCTCCACCGGGGCTCCGGCCGCCGCTTTGCCAAAATGTCGGGAGGCGAAGCGCCGGCGTGGCCAGCGGCGGAGGAAACCTCCGCGCTTCCTCCGGCTCCGAGGAGCCGAGCGGGCAGGGCGCTCTCCCTCGCACGCCTTTCGCTGAGGCTCTGCTCTGGGAAGAAAAGCTCCCGTCTTTCCCACGCTCTCCGACACATTTTAATGAATTAAGTGGGGGCACGCCCCCTCGCCGCCTGCCCCGGATCCGTCCCCCCGGCTCTCCGGCTCTCTGCAAGGAGGCCTCGGGGGGTGGCTGGACTCTCGCTGCCGCGTCCGCCTGGCCGGGAGGACGGGCATGACCCGCTGGGATTTTTTTGGAAAAGGGTTGCGACGCGCCCAGCCCAGCGCGCCCAGCCCCGGGGCGGCTCTGAGCTCCGCCGGCGATGCCGGTGGCAGCCGGCCCTTCTCCCTCCCGCAGGCTCTCACGGGCACGGGGAAATTTGGCCGTCACGTCTCCTGAGAAGGGGAAATTTGTTCCGCGCCTCTCGGCGTGACCGTTCGCTTAAGGCATCGCAGCTCCGGGGCCCTTCCCCGCCTCCCGCCACGTCCTCGCCTCGCCTCAGAAGAGAGCGGGTGGGACTACTGGTTTTGCAGGGCCCCATGAAGCGAGGACAGGGGCCTCTGAGCCCCGGCCGCGGCCCCTGCAGCCCCTTGGCGGCCGGCGGGCAGCGGAGCCGTGCGGGAGCCTGGCCCGGCCGTCACACCACTCCCGGCTCCTCTCCAGTTACAGAGCTGGGTACAAACTGCAGTTGAAACTCAGCTTTTCAAATTTGAATTTTTATTTTCCTTCTCCCCCCCGCTCTTTCTCGTTCTCTTTCCCCTCCTTCTCTGGCCTCGTTCCCAGGCCGAGTCCTGCCCCCACCTGCCAGTCCCGAACATTTGCATGGCTGGGTCCCTGCCCGGGCTCTTTTTCTCACCAGTGTCACTGGCAAATGCAGATTTGCTTGCGAGGATGTAACTCTGGCCAAGCCCCAGGCCGGGGAGGTGTGAGCAATTCCCACTCTCCCACGGCTCCTTCACAGGGCTCCACACCTCGCAGAACACGGCCGGTAAAGACACAAAATCAGCTCTCCCGGGATATTTAGGAGCAAAAACGAGAGGGCGAGCCAGGAAGACCAAAGCCCCCGCATCCAGGCCATCGCACCCACGTCCGGCAAAGCTGCCGCACGACCCCACTGCCTTCCTTTTTCCAGCTTTGTCGTGATGGGTTTGGTGGGATTAGTGCCAGGGGACGGTCACGGGCTGCGTGGCTCCGGCTGCACTGCCGGGCTGTGCCGGTACCCGGGCACAAGCGGAGCTCCCGTGAGTCACCGTGAGTCACGGCACGTCCCGCCGCTCACCGCGGCGAGCCGACACAGGAGACAGGACAGGGATTGCCGCTGGTGATTCCAGCTGACACCATGGCTGGAATGATGGGGACAGAGCCACCGCCTGCTGCCCTGCACGGGGCCCTCAGGGGGACGGGACAGAGGCAGGGGTGGCTCCTCTTCACTGTCCTCGGGCAAACCTGACTCCTGCACGGACCTCCAGAGCTTCAAGCCCTGAGCCCATCTCAGTGCCCTGTGCCAGTGCTGCAGTGGCCCCGTGTCCCAGCGGCACAGGGACATCCTGTGTGAGAAGCTGCACAGACACAGGAGAGCGGGTGGGGGGGGGGGGTCTGCAGCCCCCAGCAGCAGTAACGTTCCCATCCCTCCTATTCCATGAGAATGATGGACTGCAACACACCCACATTAAAGAGGTGCGACGGGGAGAGCTCTGGCCTGGTGAAGCCAGTCAGAGACCAGACAGGTGGAATTGGGACAGAGATTGGGATGAGATGGGCATCGGATGGGCAAGGGGATGGGGATGGGAATGGGTATGGAGATGGGGATGGAGATGGAGGTGTGCGTGGGCATACGATGAGGGTGGAGACAAGGACAGGATGGAGATGGGGACATGGGCATGGTGATGGGGATGGATGTGAAGATGGGAACGTATGTGAAGATGGGAAGATGAAGATGGGAAGGTATGGGTATAGGCATGAGAACAACTAGCTGCAGAAGTTGAGTTAGAAAAGCAGACCGTTTATGACAGGAAAATTAGCTGCTTCAACAACTCCTTACAGCCTATATCCAGGTGGGATGAAAAGGACCCAAATGGGGCAGGCCACTCCAGCTGCTGGGAAAAGCCACGGGAACAGGCCACGGGGCAAGTCACACTCGGAGCTCAAGGCCACTGTCCTCCAGCTGCGTGACAGACACTCCGTGATGGCACATTTCGTCGGCTGGGGCTGAATTTAGCAGTTGGCCGATTTGTCCCTTTCCCTCCCCAAAAGGACACACCAGCAATGCCAGGTGACAGCAGCTTGCCACCCATCTGCCCCGGCGCGGCTGCTGTCACCTCGGTTTATGACACACTCCTTCCTCTCTCCCCGCACCTCCCGCCCTCTCTGGCTGACCAAATGCCGGGAGGCGGTGGGAGCTGGCCCGGGAGCGCCGCTTCCCACCTGGACCCGCCGTTTGCTCCCCGGGGACCAAATGGGAACAGGAGAGGGTTAGGGGGGGGCGAGTGAGGGAGGAAGAGGCCCCCGCCGGAGGGTGCCCCCAGCACCGTTTCTGGTTGATGCGCTGTTTTCGGGATTTTTTCCCCTCATATTTCCGCCTCCCTGCGGTGTCCACAGCTCCCAGCAACCAGGAACGTGGTCATCGGCTGGGTAGCGGGTCCGACCCCGGATAAAGCCCCAGGCAGCCGAATTGAGCCACTCCAGGGCTGGCAGGACATAGTAGGGGCTGCATCTTTTCCTCCTTAAATCAATGTCACCCCTGGGTCCCTGAAACCCAGTGCATACCCGCCAGGGAGCCCGCTGAGGGGATAGACCCCGCGAGCTGCGCCCCGTTCTGCTCTGTGACTCATGGGGACGCAAACCCGCAACAACACGGTGTCACCCCAAATCGGAGGTAACCGTAGCCCCTTGGTGACCGTCATTCTTGCGGGTGCTGGCTGGCGGTGCCGAGCCGAGCCGAGCCGAGCCGGACGGAACCGAACGGAGCCGAGCGGACCCATGAGTGCAGCCCCGAGCGGGGCCGAGCGAAGCCGAGGCGGGAGCGCCCCCCATCGCCCCCTCCCTTCCTCCTTCCCTCGCAGCGCGCGCAGCGCCCGCGCCCGTCCCGCTCATCCCGCGAAGGGGGCGTGTCCTCCCCGCTTTGCCACGCCCCCCCCGCGCGCATTCGGGCCAATAGGCGCGCGGCGCGCGGCCCCGCCCCCGCGGCGCGTCACGGCCTTGCCATTGTTATGCAAATAAAGGGCGAGTAAAAGCGCGCGCGGGCCGCGGCGCTGCAGAGGCGCGGGGCGCGGGTAGCGGAGTAGCGAGCCCAGGAGCGGCGGGGCCGGGGCGCGGCGGCAGCGGCGGCACCCCCGGCACCCCAGCCCAGTCCCGGCAGCGGCCGCAGCACCGCCCGCCCGCCGCCGCATGCCCGGGCGGGCGCCGCCGACGCCGTCCATGCGGGGCGGCGGGGCCGAGGCGGCGGCATGAGCCAGAGCGAGGTGTCGCCGTGCGCGCGCCGCCGCCGCCCCCCAGCCAGCGGGTGTTCCAGGAGGCGGTGCGGCGCGGCAACACCAAGGAGCTGCAGTCGCTGCTGCAGAACATGACGAACTGCGAGTTCAACGTCAACTCCTTCGGGCCCGAGGGGCAGACGGCTCTGCACCAGTCCGTCATCGACGGCAACCTTGAGCTCGTCAAGCTCCTGGTCAAGTTCGGCGCCGACATCCGCCTGGCCAACCGCGACGGCTGGAGCGCCCTGCACATCGCCGCCTTCGGAGGCCACCAGGACATCGTCCTCTACCTGATCACCAAGGCCAAATACTCCGCCGGTGCACGGTGATGCCGGGGCTGCCCCGCCGCTCCGCTCGCCCGGTGTTGCCGGGACCGCTCGCGCGGTGATGCCGGGTTCCCCCCACCCCGCGCTCCCCCGGCGACGCCGGCTCCCGCTCCCCCGGTGATGCCGGGGACCTTCCCCGCTTCCCCGGCCGCCAGAGCTGCTCCCGCCCCCGCCCGGGGGGGGTTTGGCGAAGATTTGGGGCCCCACGCAGAACACGCCACCGCTTTTACATTTTTAAGTTTTTTGATTGGTTGGTTGTTTTGTTTTTTTTTTTTTTTAATTTTCCAAGGGTCGTTTCCTACTGTAACATGGGTTTTTTCCTCCATCTACCTCGGCTGCACTCACAGTATTCACGGTTTCAGTTTGACATCTGGCCAGATGCTTTAACACCCCCCGTTCCTCTCTGCTAATATTTAATCCCTCTCCCCGCCCCCCTCTCTCCCGACCCTCCCATTTAAAGTGTTCTGGCTCAGAAACGAATTCATTTCAACGCCCCGCAAAAGCCACCCCGCAGACCCCCCACTGGTGCTGGGTCCCCTCTCTGGTGCCAGCCCCGGCCCCGGGCGCGATGCTCCGTGGGCAGGGGCTCCCGGCTGGCCGCGGCCTTCCTGGCGAGGAAGAGCAGGAAAGTCTTCTTCCTCTCCAAGGTTCTCCCAGTGTTTTCCCACCGCTGACTTGTTTTTTTTGTCGAGGCGACTCCGTTGGAATATGACAGACATGGTTTTCTCACCCCGATTGCTCCTGAGTTTGGTTGATTTTGCATTGGGTTTTCTGCTTTGGTTCTTCTTTGGGTGTCTGAAGAAAATCTGTCTCTTCATTCGCTCCACGAATCTGTTTAGCACACGTGAGATCCCGGGAAAAGACATTGAGTCCTTGTGGTTTTGTTTGTAAAGGGGGATTAGCAAATCCTGGACTGTTTTTTTCTTAAAAAAAAAAAAAAAAAAAAGTGAAATAAACTCTAGAGGCAGAGGATTTGCTTTTGCACAGAAAAGGGGCGCGAGCGCTCTCTGCTGCCTACAGAGATGCTGGAAAACTACTGAAAAGAGTTTGGGAACTTTTATTTTTTTCTTTTGGTGAAACTTGGATAACACTTCTCAATGCAGAACGATTCACTTGATGTATGTACACTCACCCGCCTTTTATAGGAGATATATATCCTGCCGTATGTATCTTTTTATAAAGGAAAGGGAGGAAGCAGAGCGAGCCACCCGAAGGCGCATTTTGAAGTGACTGCACGTATAATCGCAAATGCTGCTTTTTTATTGCTATGGCACAAGAACATCCTTTTGGAAAATGCAGAAAAGTTCAGAAGTCTCCTTTCTCCCTCTGGTCTTTTAGCCCTCTTCTCCCTGTCTGCACTAAAGCCATCCACATCACTGCCATCTCCCCGCTCTTTCCTCTCTTGCTCCCTGCATCCAAACCATTCTGATTAAAAAAGAGAAAAGAAAATAGTTACCTGCTGGTTTATTGGGGTTGTGTCTTACCTATTTATCATGTCTGTATATATTTGTGGGTGAAGATTGTGAGCCTGGTTTTGTTTGAAGCTGGTGGTGAGTGTTTCAAAAATATGGTTTGGGATATATGCTTTTTTTGTTGTACTTTCTTTTCCTAGTCTTAAAACGAAAAAAACCCCAACCCCTAGAATCTGCCCTGATTATTTCCCATTGCACTGAATATTCTGCTGTCTCTAATGGTTTCACTTGCAGTTGTTTGTGTTTTTCTGGGTTTTTTGTTTTTGCTCTTTGTCCATTTCAACAATTTGAGATGATATCAAAAGCTCCAGATTTAAAGAAGGGAAAGAAAAAAAGCCCTGTCAAAAGTGTCTACTGTTATTGCTGTAATTTGCAAGGAACTGCTTGGCCGAAGTCTTTCTGTGAGCATGGAAGGGGGTGTCCAGCACTTCCACTGGTGCTTCTGTGCGATAGTTACGGGGTGGGAACAAGACCTTTCCTAGTGAGGTTTTATAATTGTTACCAGATGGTTGCACATTTTTTTTTTTTTAACATAAATGGATTTGCCACAATGAAATGTCATAACATTTATGACATGATATTAAAAAGTGTATTGTAAAGCCGAGTTCTAGATGGATTTTAAAAAAGAAATCTTGGTTATAAACCCAGTCTAAAGGGAGCTCTGTCCAGTGTTGTAAAGACAACATGATGTAACCCATATTTATATTTTTATAAAATACCTATTGAGACTGTGAATCTCCTGTGTGAATTGCTGGGTGAGTTGTTTAAGAAAAGTATTGTTCCTTTCCAGCCTCCTGGAGCTTTAGACACGCTGAGATTTTTGTGAAACTGTACGTCGGGGAAGGGGGTTTGCTCTGAAATTGTGAGTTGATGTATTTTTACATCCCTTTGTATTTTACTGAAAAGCTGCTGCCCTTCCTAGTCCCTAGAGTTTCAATTTTCTATGCAACCCCCACACCCCCGTCTCTCTTGATCCTGAGAAGTAAAAGGGATGCAGATTGATTCAAATTGAAATGAGGGTCCCCCCCCCCCTAGTTGGCTCATCATGCTGCTGACCCTTCACGCCAAAACGGGGAGTACAAGAAAAAAAAAAAAGAGGCAGGTGGGGGAGGCTCTTTTGTGCATGACTGGTTGCCTTCCAGCAGTCATCTTTTTAATTATTATTATTATTTTTGTAAGAAGAATATATTGATAATGTCAGTGAAATAAGCAGACATTGAAGCTGATGCACAGATTGCTCCAGAAAGGAGTTTTTCTGTAGATTTTTCTTTAGATGCGAATACCTTTTTTAATTATGTTAATTAATGTTAAGAATTTTTAGGCTTATATTGAAGCTGTATGTGGGTCACTATATGATCATTTCTAACTGGATAAAGTCTGTACAGTACAGCATATTCCTGAGTGTATGATATAGATGTGTAGCCCCAGAGTGCGAAATTTATAAATAAATTTTTCATTGATCTTTTTATAAAAAAAACCCAAGGCTGTTTTGTTTGTTCTTTTCCATGTGGTTATTGGCAATGCTGGCTGTTTCCTGTGGTGGGGGGTGGCTGGCTGGGACCCCAGGTGTCTCTTCTGGTGTGAAATCTGCAGCTGTTCTGGGTTTGGATGCACCCCTAGAGGGGAATGGCTGGGGTGGATTTGGGGGGAAGTGTGGCTCCTCCCCACAGGCTGGAGGAAGTTGACTGGGCTCAGGGGTGTCCTGGTTTGCCCTGTCCCAGCATTCAGAGACCTGTAGAGGGGTGATAACTCAGACCAAACCCTGGTGCTGGATGGGCATGTGCTGTTTGAGACATGCCTAAAGAAGCTACTTCTCCCCAGAGAATGAGGGGAGAGCTCAGCAGCCAGTCCTGGGATGCAGGATTTGGGGTGCATTTTTGGGGCTGTAGCCCCAGCCTGTCTGGCTGAGCACCCCGCATCTCCCTGTGAGCATTCCCAGCTTTTTGATTCCAGCCTGGGCCCCAGCAAGGGTTTGAGGCCCCTCAGGCTGTGGGGCTGGGCTCAGTGGTGTCTTCAGCTGCCCCAAGGAAGGGGCACAGGGTGAGGATCAGTGTGGGCTCTCCATCCCCAAAGGCATCTCTGTCCACTGGCGTGGCTCAGAGAGCAGCAGTGCAGGGCTGAGCCCTTCTCTGGAGCCTTTCCCAGCAGGACCTTTCCCTGGCTGCTGCAGGAGGGGAAGAGCAGGGGCAGCCTCAGCTCTGTGCCTGCCCTGCTGGGCCCTGCCTGGCCTTTGAAGGCACGATGCAGGCAAGCCTCCCTCTCTGGCACTACTTGGGGGTCGCATGAGGCTTTTTGTCTATCAGTAATTCTGCCAGCACTGCAAATGCCTAAATCCAAGGGAAGTTCGTGCTGTGCTCAGTTTGGCTCTGAGTGTGGGTTCCCAGGGATGTAAGGAGTGACGTCCAAATACAGTAGGGGGGAAACCTGGAGAAAAGGCTCAGTGTGACCTTTCCTGGTTGGCCAAACTCCACTCTAATGTGCCAAACCCTGTGCATCTGCTGCCAGCACGGGCCAGTGTCTGGCACAGACACAGCTGGTGTCCCCAGGTGCCCTGCACCAAGTGACCTGGATGGATTTGAGCAGGAGAAAAAAAAATGATGCCAAAACCATCAGTCACAACCACTGGTGGTCATGGGGGTCCTTTACCCCGGGTCCTGCTGCTGACTCCAAATCTGTTGGGGGTGTGGGACAAGCGCCGCTCCGCTCTCCAGCCATGGCACTATGTGACATTGACCACCAGCCTGTGCCACCAAACCTCACAGTGGCTGTGTTCCCCAGGGCACACCTGCAGGTGGAAATATTCCCTACCTCATCCCTTTGCTTGGAATGCTGCAAAACCTCATCCTGGCACCTGTATTGGGATTTCACAGAGCTGGCCTCACCTGGTTTGGCTCAGCCCTGCAGCTTCTCACCCTTCATCTTGTCCCAGGGCCCCAGAGACCTGGGCTGGGCCAGCCACCACCTCAAAGGACAGTTTTTTTCTGGGGAAATGCAGCATTCCTGTGCATGGCTCCTCTCCCCACAGTTGATGGGGTAGGCTGGGGTCTCCATCAGCCCCCCGGAGCCAAGCCCAGCAAAGCCCCTCCGTGTTCCCCACATGTGATGGCTCTGGCAGTGGAAATGTGCTGAGGACACAGCTGAACCCCAACCCCCGGGCTGAGCACCCTGGGGAGCAGCTGCCCTGGTGCTAACTCTTCCCAAGGCCCATGGCCACATCACTTTGCAGCTTTCCTCTACAGAAACCCTGTCCAAGAAATACAGGAACTTTGAAGACTTACCCCCTTTTTTTTTTTTCTTTCCCTTTTTAATTTTTGTTCCAATAACTTAAAAATTTTGGATGGTTTAGTGGTGTAAGCACATTCTTCTGGCATTTTTGCCGGTCCCTGGCTGCATGTCATTGTCCGTCAGCTGCATTACGTAGGTGCAAGAGAAACCAAAGCAAGAATTTGAACTTTCAAGTGCTTCCTGACATTGTCTTTTGCCTTTGTTTGTGCTGCTGACTCCAAACCAGATGGATCAGGCTCCCCTCCGGCTGGGGGGCGATGGGAAGTCAGCACAGCCCAGCGAGGTTTGACAGCTTTGTCTTCTCTTCTATTGCCCTTCATCCGTCAAGCCGTCGCATATGGATGCGGGGGAGGAGGTGGGATTTTATTTGAATTTCAGAGAGCTTAACACAGTAAGTAATGAATGAGAAAGACAGCGACCAGGCAAGCAAGAGGGGACTGGCTGTAATCAAAACTCAAGACATTTTAAATAGATGCTTTGTTGGGCGTTTGTATGACTATGATAATGCCGCAGCTCAAAGGTCCAAAGAGGAGTTACCTTTTTTAACAAAAAAAATATCACAATCAACTTCTGTTCAGTGCCGGCGAGGAGCCAGTGGCTCAGGCTGCCCAGCCAGGCTGGCCTCATTTCCAAACTTAAGAATTTTTGCCCCTTCTCAAGGCATTCTGGGCTCCATCCCTGTGGATGGATGGATGGATGGATGATGGATGGATGGATGATGGATGGATGGATGGATGGATGTGGATGGATGGATGGATGATGGATGGATGATGGATGGATGATGGGTGGATGGATGGATGATGGATGGATGGATGATGGATGGATGGATGGATGGATGATGGATGATGGATGGATGATGGATGGATGGATGGATGGATGGATGATGGATGGATGATGGATGGATGGATGGATGGATGGATGGATGGATGGATGGATGGATGATGGATGGATGATGGATGGATGATGGATGGATGATGGATGGATGGATGGATGGATGGATGGATGGATGGATGGATGGATGATGGATGGATGGATGGATAGATGGATGATGGATGGATGATGGATGGATGGATGGATGGATGATGGATGGATGGATGGATGGATGGATGGATGGATGGATGGATGGATGGATGATGGATGGTCAGCAGCACCAGGGTCCTCAGCACATCATGCAGGACAGGACAGCTCATGGTTTCAGCCTGTTTTTGCTGCTGACCAAAGCTGCTGTAGTATTTGGTGCCAAGACTGGGTGCAGAGGTTCTGTTCCCCATATCCATCCCAGGTCACCCCATTCCTACAGCATGGAGTCATTTTTTGCTCCTCTTGGGGTGTACAGGAGCTTCATGCACTGCCATGAGGTGAGCATGGGATTTTCAGTGCCATCCCCCATGCCTTGAAATCACTGTCACGCTGCAGACCCCCAGGCTTGGAGGACTGTGTCCTCCCCAGGATGCTCCCAGCACAGTGTAGGCAGCTTCAATTTCTCCTTGATGCAGCAAGTGCCCCCAGGAATGATGCTGGTCCATTGTGCAGGAAGGAGAAATCTCTTCCCAAAACCTCTGCAACTGCCGTGTTCCTCTGCCACCACAAGCACCCATCTTAGGGTGCCCATGGAGAGGTGACCTCAGGGACTTAACCTGGGTGGGACACAGATCTGTAGGTTCAGAGTTTTTTTTGTTTTTTGGTTTTTTGGTGTTTTTTTTTTTTTTAACAGGTTTCTCTTCCTGAGAAGAAATGGTCAAGCAGGGCAACATCGTAGTTTGGCTGGTTTTGGGGAAGACAGTGGATGGGGTTTGGATCTGGAAGGCTGGAAGATGCTTAGCTGGAGGGATAGAGGAATGGCAGGGGGCCTGGGGGGATCACTGGGGACATGGAGGGGTGGACAAATGCAGGGAGAGGGGCTGGCTGGGAGGGATGGATAGGTAAGAGATGGGTAGAAGAATGGAGAGAGGGAAAGCTGGACAGCTGGAGAGCCATGATGGGTTTGGGAGTGGTTAGGATAACTATTTTAACTGGAAGCTCCTCATTCAGCTTGACTCCAAGAGTGTTCTATGGCTGGGAGCAGACCCTGAGGGCAAGCCAAGAGAGCAGCATCTCCAGCAGCACTGTCAGTTGATGGCAGATTTCAGCCCAACTGAGCTGGTGGTGTCCTCCTGGCACTTTTTAGGAAGAGGCTCCCCAGAAGGGGAGAATTCCCCTTTCTGTTTATTGTGAAAATTCCCTTGCATGTTTATCCCAGTAGGATGGCTATGGCTCTGCTGGCCCCTCCTCACTGGGGCACGGAGAACGTGGACACGAGCATGGATCAGTGGCAGAGTGGGCCCAGTGAGCAGAGCCCAGCATAGCACTGGCTGGAGGGGACATGGACAGAGGGGACATTGGTGGCCAACATTTGGTGTCTCTGCTGTGATGCATTTAGGGGGCAGCTGAGGCTGAGCCTTCACAGGCAGCCTGAGCAGCACCCTGGGACTGATGGTTTGTGCTCTGAAACGTGACAGCACAATGAACAGATCCTGGCTTTCAATGAATCCTGCAACCAAGGAGAGCCTCTGCTTGGAAGCAGTGACTCTGCAGCCTCCTTTCACCCCAAGACTGTCATCTCTGTTCTTGTTTTCTCCAGGGGAAAAATCCCTTGTCACCCATATGCAGTTCCCAGCAATGTTCTCACACATTAATGCAGTTGCACAAACAGGCTCTGAATGTGTGCAGCCCTCAGGGCTGCCCTGGACTAGACTCTGATGTCTAAGTGTGGTGACCCCTCCAGCTGGGGCAGGAGCTGGGTGGCAGCTCCCTGAACTCCTGATTTCCTTTAATTATGCCTAAACCACTCAGTCACCCAGTGGCTGGAGGGCTTTTCCTAGAGTGGGTGGGGGAGCTGAAGGCACAAGTTGCAGTGCGACCTGAGGATTTCCCTGAGTGCCCCATCCCATGCCCCATCCCATGCCCAGTCTGCCCCTTGGAGAGAATTGCTGGAATTCCAGCAGCCCACCACCCTTGGGGAGCTGGCCAGTGCTGTGACACTTACTGGGTCTCTTGCTGAAGGCTTCAGAGGTCACAGATGGGGGACCCCAAACCAGCCTCAGGGGCCTGGGGCACCTGGTGGCCCAAGGGAGCTGGGCTTTGGGTACAGGAAGGTGCTGGTTCAGCACCCCCTTCCCGCCTGTGTCAGGAGCTGGGGAGCACAGGGCAGTCCTGGCCTCGTGCCACAGTGCCAGGATGGGGCCTCGGCCCCGGCACAGTGCCCAGACAGGGAGCCTATCCCCAGTGGGTCCTCACATTTGTCCTTGCTCACATTCACAGCTACGGTGACAACTCTGAGCCACCCCCGTCCCATTTTCCACTCTCTGCTCCCCCTCATTCAAAGCCTCTGTTCTTTTAAGCTATTTTTTTCCCTCCTATTCATTTCCCGGACGCCTCGATCCTTTTCTCCTGCCTAGCCCCTCTCCTGAGCAGCTGCTATGCTAATAAGCATGAGGCAGAAAAGGGAGCGAGCCTTTGCAGGGCTGGGGAGGAGAGAAAGACCCCAGAGCCCTCCAAATGCTAAATAAATCCAAGGCTGGAGCAGCATCCCTGAACAAAGAGGCCTGGCCTCCCCCCTCTCTTCCCCTCTTCCCAATTCCACCACCTTTTCACATTCAAATCCATTAAACAGCGAGCAGAAAGACCCTGAGTATTCATAGCATTGCATTAAAGAGAAAGCCCCGTGGTCCCTCTCCATCGGGGCCAGGGGAGGGACGGGCTCTCCATCCCCTCTGGGCTGGGAATCACCCAGCTCCGGCCCCTGGGCTCGGCGGAGGGAGGACAAAAGCCTCTGGCACCACTCAGGGGGACCAGTCGCCTCTCCCCTGAGATCCAGGGGTCTTCCCCACATGGGACTCTTGGGCTTCTCCAGTGGGATGGAGCCCCTGGTTCCTACAGGCAGCTGATGGGGGCTGCACTGGAGCCTGGGGGTGCCCACTGGCAGTGCTGGGGAGTGCTACAGCAATGACGGGGCAATGGGAACACTCAGATTTGAGGGTGGGCTGAAGGTGTCCCCCAGCCAAGGGCAGCTCTCTTGATGCCAGTGATGGGTGAGGAGGGAGAGTGCTGCTGCCAGGCCAGGCACAGCTGAGAGTGTTGTGATGGTGCCCACCAGCCCCTGAGCAATGACCAGCCACTCCTGCCTCACCATGGCTGGTGCCTTCCCAGCAGAGCAGGTGCCTTGGGCTGATAACAGAGATCTCTTATACCAAAACTGATTGTTTCATACCCACTGTGCCTATTTTGCCCTATAGTCAGAGCAGCTTTCTGGTGCAAAGACCATTGATCTTAGTCCCTGAGCAGGAGGAGGCAGGGATAGAGGTTGATGTGCACTGGGCTCCCTATCAACTGCTGAGGCTGATGGTGGGATGCCTGAAAGAATGGGACTCTTCTCTGGAGGAAAAACAGGTGGGCATTTTCTTTTTCTGCCTTCTGGGATGGAAATGGACATTCACCTCCAGGAATGAGCCCCACCTCAGGGGCTAAGTTTCTGCTGGAATCAGAGAACCCCAGGAGATTGGGCTTTTAGTATCAAATACTGAAAAATCTTTTGATTTCATGGATTTAACATGTTAGGAATGAATGATGCCAGATGGACCATGGAGACCATGATGGTCACCTGTGGTGTTCAGCACCTGGGACCCTCCTGCACAGCTTGGTCAGCGGGATGGGATTCAGCTCTGACCATGGGGGTCTATCTGAGGTGGCATCTGGGGTCCACAGTGGAAGAAGGGGAATGATGCAGCACAAAGAGCTTCCCTAAACTCATTTTACTACTTGTCTCGGCGTGTCCTTCCTGGCCTCTGCCCCGGGTTCTGGAGCTGTCTCAGGTGTCCTGCGCACCCGGAAGTGTCTCAGCTGGCACACAGTGCTGTCTTTTGGTGCCCGAGTCCTGCTCTGCACCACTACAATGAGGAGTTCAGAAGGTGATCAAGGCTGCCCTGACAGGCCACCTCCATGGGCTCAGCCATAGCCCACCCTGGCCTCCTACATTCATGTTTACCTGGTCACCAGGGCTCCGTCCTGACCACTGCAGGTGCTGCACAGATTTGGGGTGCACGAGGGACCAGACCAGCAAGAGATCTAGGTCAGAAAATGGGGAGAGGTGGGACAACCCTCAGTTAACCACTACATGAGACATGGGATACAGGAGCTCAGAGCTCTGTCCCTGCCATGCAAGGCTGTGTGAGCAGTGCCCAGAGGGTCTCTCTGCATGGGATCCCCAGCTCCCCAAGTTGCTCCTCAGGATGGAGTCCCTGAGGTGCCTTCATAGGTGAGGTTTCGGGGCTGTAGGACTTGTCTGGCCCACCTCATCCCTGCTTCCCACTGCAGACAGCCCAGTTCCTCAGGCCAGGGAGAACCTTGTTCACTCTGGGTTGGGCTCTGTGAGGGATGTGTTCCCCCAGAAATCAGCTCTCTGGAGTGAATGTCAGCAGGGACCCCGAGAGGCTTCTGAGAACAACCTCCCCCTATCCCATGAAGGAAACCAAATCTAGCCAGGAGTCAGCCTCCAATTCCCAGTTCATGGAGAAGGTACCTCCCATGGGGAACTTATGTGCAAACTACAGATTGACTCAGCTCATCAGAAACACATAGGGGCTGTGCTGCTCCAGCTTCCATGGAGTATCCTCGGGCAGAGACAGTGGTCAACTGTTGTGGTCTCACACCACTTTGACCAGGGCATTCACTTCTACCTGTGCCTCAGGTAGAGGGAGGACATAAAGGGTTGACCTGGCATGGAGAGACATGGAAGGCCTCAAATGCTGCTAATGCCACAGTGTGCTCCTGGGTGACTCCCCATGTGTCTCTCCATAGGTCAGTGACAAGTCGCCATGGTCCACTATTGCCCTCGGGGACCCCTCATTCCCAGTGTGACCCTGAGCCCATCTCCCTCTGCTCCAGCCCTTCCTGAGGACCAGCCCTAGCAGGGAATGTGCCTGCCCCAGACAGCCCCATTTGCACCCAGACCTGCATGGCCCTGGGAGGTGCTGAGAAGGGCAGGGAACGCTGTGGGCTTGAGGGCATCTTCTAAGAAACAGCATGGTTAATAAGCACTGGAACACCACCATCTCTGCTGCCAAGGCTGTGGCTGGAAGTGCCCCAGCCTTTCTCTAGGTCTAACAGACCCCACCCTGCTGCAGGTTCCAGCCTTCCTTTGAGCTCCAAAGCCTTCAGCCCTGAGGCCAATAGCTTTGCTGGGTCGAGGGCTGGGAATATCCCAGAGACACGAATTGCCCCACATTGGTCCCAGACTGCTCCAAGGGCTGCCCCAGCTGCCTCCTCATCCCAGGTACTGGCTGGGGACATTGTGTCTTGAGATAGACGGACTGACTCAGGGGACCTGCAAGCACTGCCGTCTTCCATCGTGGCTGCACCTCGAGGGGTGTGGTAGGACCATCTTGGGCAGGTCTACCTGCGTCAGCAGGTGGGACAGCGGTCTGGGGCGTCCCTCCAAAGGGGTTGGCCGGGGAGAAAGGTCCCTGCTTAGCAATGCAGGAATGCAGGTCGGGTTGAATGCGGCGGAGGCGGGTCTGATCTGGTGCCCCACTAAGCCTCCATTCTTTCCCAGCCGGTGCATCTTGTATTCAGGCTGCCTGCTCCTAAGCAGAGCGTCTTTAATCCTTCCCTTGTCTCCTCCATTCCCTTTCAGGCTTTTAGCCAATGGGAAGGGGATGAGCAGCTCTCTGCAGGAAGGAAATTAAAAGCGAGGAGGAGGGTAGGGAGGAGGAGAGCGCGGGGAGGGGGACTTGGAAGAGGAGACAATCCTGGAGTGGAGATGCCAGTCATCGGGGTCTCAATAGCCCCATTCACCCTGCCCAGCCACACAGAAAATCAGGGTCACCAGGATCCATGCCCTGCCTGGAGACAACTGTTGCTTTATTCTTTTTAATTGCTGGAAAACGCAGAAAAGTTCACTTGTGTGTGTGGCTGGCTCCGGTGGGGGCTGCGCCGGGGGGCGCGGGCGGCGGAGGGGCGGGAGGGACGGGGTAGAGCCCGACCCGCAGCGAAAAGGACACAAAAAGCAGACGCACGTGAGGGTGGAGGCTGCGACCCGGCGCGGCGGAGGAGCATCTGCACAGCCGGGCAGCCGGGCGGCGGCTGGGGCACGGGGCGAGCGCCGGCGTGGGGACAGGGCGGCACCGCACCCCGGGCACGCATGGAAAGGGCTCCCGGGCTTTTTTGGGTGGAGGGGCCAGGCAGAGCAGAGCCGTGCAGACAGACACGTGCGGGCAGATGTGTCTCCGCATCTCCCGTCAAGGAAAAGCCTGGTTGATGCTTCTGGTTGGAGATACATAGAACAAGTAGCTCAGCGCACACATGGGACACCCAGTGGCACACCGACACCCAACCCACGGCTCCCAGATGGACACAGGGCTGTGCCATCTCCACTTTGAGATGCTGCTCCAAGTGCCACTCCAGCCAGGTGGAGGTTCCACCTCTGCACCTGCACAGCCATACCCAGGGGATGTCCCAGAGAACAGCTCTGGGGAACCAGCTGCCCCAGCTGCCCTCTCACTCTACTATCCATCCCCCTTGCTGTCGCATGTGCCCAGATGTGGCTAAGCATCAGCCATCACAGGCTGTTGCCACCCATCAGCAGCCCAGCAGTGCTGCACCAGCAGCTTGGCAGCTGCCCTTTAGCTCTGATGGGTGTCGAGTGCCAAGGGACACACTGGGAGAGAACACGAGTCCCTGGGCCAAAGATAGAGCCAGTCCCATCCTGCCTCCATCAGGGACACCCTCTGGGCACCCTCCCGCAGGCCTCCTGTGAGCCAGGAGTGATTTGGGCCTGTTGCAGCCTTCAGATTTGGGTTGCACTTCCCTTCCTGTTCCATCCTTGTCTCTCTTTCCTCTGCCCTTTGCTGAACACTCAACTTTTCTATGTGAGGAGCATCAGGGATGTGCTCCCAAGCACTCTGTGACTCATGGGACACAAGGCAGTGTCTTCTGAGGTTTCCCTGATTACCATGGCCACTTGCAAGTCTTAGAATTCCCGACTGGTTTGGGTTGGAAGGGACGTTAAAGCTCATTCAGTTCCACACCCCTGCCATGGGCAGGGGCATCTTCCACTATCCCAGGGTGCTCCAAGCCCTGTCCAACCTGGCCTTGGATACTTCTAGGAATGGGGCAGTCACAACCCCTCTGCACAACCTGTGCCAGAGCCTCAGCACCCTCGCAGGGAACAATTTCTTCCTACTATCTAGTATAAATCCCTTTTAATTTAAAATAGTTTCCTCTTGTCCTGTCACTCTCCCTGTCTTTTACAAGCCTGCTCTAAGCACAGCCCTCCCCGGTGCCCATCGCTGCTCGGACGCAGGAAGGGGGTTGGGGGGAGCCCTCCCCCTCTGCCCGTGACTGCGGCAGGGCCAGAGCGGGGCTGTCATTCCTTACCGCCGGCTGCCACCTAGTGATGGAGGAACCGGAGCAGCGGGGACCTCGCGTGGGCGCCCAGGGGAGGGACCTCCGCCTTGGGGGCTGGAGCCCAGGGCTTTGCTGCGCCGGGGATGCTCCTCTAGAGAGAGCAGGCGGGGCGAGGAGGAGTGAAGGCTACCGAAGGCATCTGTGCCACAGGTCTGCGTCTGCCTCGCGCTCCCGACACACCGGGATGTGCAGGAGGATCTGTTTGTGGGGACGTCCAGGCTGTCTCTGCCAGGACCACCGCTATCTCGCAGCCCCGTGCCCGGCCGGCAGCACCTGCTGGTCCTTATCCAAGGGCCCGTCAGTGCCTGCGGGGGAGTGGAGGGTGAAAGTCCACCTGACTTCTGCCAGTGTGCCACCAGCTCTGGCCCTTTTCCACAAATATTGGGCCGTGGTCACCTGGAGAGGGGCTCTTGCCCTTTGCTCTGTTTGCAGTTTCCCTCGGGCTGTTTGGTTTCTGTTAATCATCCCACGAAGGCAAACACTGCTGGGAAGGATTGAGGATGGCCCAGCATTTCCCGCTCCTCCCGGCCCACGGACCCTCGACTGTAGGATGGGTCACACCCAGCCGGATCCTGGATGTCGGCCATCAGCTTGGGACTGCCTGGAAGGGGTCCAAAAGGGGAACAGGTAATTCAGGCTCCATTCTATGGACACTGATTAGGTAGCTTGGGGTAAGTGCTGGGCATCCCTCAGTGCTTTCCTCATCACAGGATCAGGCTGGTCCATCAGGACTGGGGCTCTTTGTAGGATGACAGAACAGGAATTTGAATCCAAACACAGAATAAAGGAGAAAGGCAGCTCCTGGCCCCATGGTGTAGGAACAGGTGAGAGTGAGAAGCTCAGCCTGGTGTGGCTGGGACGGTGCTCTTCTCCACTCCTGCACCCTACACAGCTCCCTGCAAATCCCCACCAGCGCCAAGGGCAGTGGTGCTCCCCGGGCCGTACACCCCACCTCCCCCCACAGCCCCCCCGCAGGCTGGCTGGCCCCGCTGGCCCTGGTCTGAAGGTCACAGTGCTGCATAGTGGGGGCAGCGCAGAGTCCGGGATCCCACTGGCGTGCTGAGGCTCAGCAGCACTCCAAAGCCACCAGCCATGATTATTTGGGGTCTCCTTTCCCTCCTCCTCTTCACTGTGGCTCATGGAACCCCCATCGGAGACCAGGATGAAGATATCCAAGTGCAAGAGAATTTTCAGGCTGAGCGGGTAATGGCAGCTTGTGGTCCCGTAATTCTGGGGGCAAAAGGGATGGGGTAAGCTTTCTTTCATTTTCCTCCAGAAAGAAGGGCAATAATGCCCATGCCATGCTGTGCAGGGCAGGCATTGGCAGTGTGGCACTCCCTGGGGCCACTCAGAAGGTGCTAGCCTCTGGGGTGGCCTCATCGTGGCAAACCCCAATCACAGTGGCTACAGTTCAAGTGCCAGGGCAGATGAGTCCTGTGGAATGTCTGTGGTTCAGCATGCAGGATTTCTGGGGGGTGCAGGCTGCCTGGGAGATCCTCCACAACATGCCCTGTCGCCTGCCAGGCTTCATACAGCCCTGCATGTGTGCCAAGGTCTGAGTCTCACTGGTAAACATGAGGGGATGCCAGCCTGATGCCTCCAGCCCTGCCTCGTAGTAGGGGAACCAAGGAAAATTCTGCTCAGTGCTGGTATACTTCCCAAATCCTGCAGCAGCTCTGGCCTCAGCACCCTGTATCACCACCTCCCAGTTTCTCCCTGGGTCAGGAATATTTAAATTCTGCACCAGAAACCAGGTGATGTCCCACCTTGGTGAGGAGGGCTCGTGGTGCAGATGTCTTTCTCTTCTCCCTGTAGATGTATGGGAAATGGTTCGACATTGCCATTGGCACGACCTGCAAGTGGATGAAGAACTACAAGGAGAAGTTCAGCATGGGCACACTGGTGCTGGGCCCTGGCCCCAGCACTGACCAAATCAGCACTACCAGCACCAGACTGAGGTATGGGGCACTGTTGGGAGCACTGCTGGAGGTGCTTGAGCCTTCTCCACCCCAGCAAGGGGTGCTCCTTCTCCCAGGGACTGGGACAGACAGGGGTTACTTGCCCTGCCTGGCATTCAAGCCCTGAGGCTCAAATACCTGATGCCTCGGGCATCGCAGTTTCAGGGGTCCTGTGCCATGGCCTTGGTGCTCCAGACATGATTTTCATGCCATAACCAGGGAAAACAATCCCTCCAAGTAGCTGATTGTTTTCTTCCTCTCTCCAGGCAAGGTGACTGCACACAAGTCTCAGGGGAGTACCAGAAAACCAGCACCCCTGGCAAATACACCTACTGCAACCCCAGTGAGTTGGGCTGAGGCATGGCTGGGATATGGGGACCAGCTCTGGGGACAGCTGGCAGAGGTGGAAGGGGTTCAGAACAGCAGGGCTCAGAAGCACTCCACAGTTTGGGTCATTTCTAGCCAAAGTATAGAGCAAAACTGCGGGGAAAGGGCTGTTTGCGCACTGTCCCTGCATAGCCACAGGATGATGAGATGTTGCAGCAGGTCACTCCTGTCCACAGGGTCCCAGGCTGAGGCAGGGACCAGCCACACTTCAGGAGCATTAGCGGTATCTCAGTTGTTCACAGCTCTTGGCTTCCAATCCCCTCAGACTGGTGAGCCTAAGGGGAGTAATGGATGTATCTGAGTCTGCTTCCCAAAAATCATGTTTCTTAAATTAAATGCCTGATTTCAGCCCCCAGTTTTGGGACTGTCCTACACTCCTCTATCTCACCATGAGGGGCAGGAATGATATCCCTGTGTGTCTGTCTCACCCAGAATGGCATGTGTCTATCCAGTCCTATGTGCTCCGTACCAACTATGAAGAATATGCTGTCATTCTGATGAAGAAGAAAAGCAGTTTTGGTCCAAGCACCACCCTGAAGCTGTATGGTATGTCTGGCCATGGCTCTTGAGGACAAACAGGCTCTAGGGTGGACCAGCACAGCTCAAAAACACCACCCAAGAGTCTCTCAGCTCCTTTGGCCTTAAGGAACCTGACCATGGGCTTCGGAAATGGTGGCTTAAACCAGCTCATTATTTGCATGGCAGAGGTGGAGCCTTGTGGCTCCATGAGAGCCACATCAGGCACTGAACATCCAAAACAACATGGTGTTTGGGATAAAGGTGGTGATAACTGCTTAGAGGAAACCCAGCCCTGAAGTGGCAGGAGATGCTGTCTTCCATTATTAAGAAACATTAAACCCTTGCCCTTGGTCAAGGCTGGTCAAGAACAACAGGCTGCCCAGGGAAGCAGTGACATCACTGTGCCTGGAAAGGTTCAAAAAACATGTAGATGTGGAGCTTAGAGACATGTTTTAGCGTGGACATAGCAGTGCTGGGTCAATGTTTGGGCTCAATCTTTGCTTCCCTGATTCTGTGTTGGGAAGGACCAGGAGGCATCCACGTGCCTGCAGTCACCTGAGCTCGGTGGGTGCTTGGGGGCTGCACTCCCACACCAACCCTGCTCGCAGCCCATACTCTTTCCCAGGGAGGAGTCCAGAGCTGCGGGAGGACCTCATTGAATCTTTCCATCAGCTGGCTCTGGAGATGGGCATCCCCGAAGACTCCATCTTCATCCTAGCCAACAGAGGTAATCTCCCATGAGGCGTGTGCCTCTCATGCTGCCAGAACACTCCAGCTGCTCCTTCTGAGTCTGCCAAGCTGGGGAGATGGGGGATGGTCAAGAGGGAGGGAGGGAAGACAAATACTTTGGTAGCATGGGATGAAAAGGAAATAAAGCCATGTATCAGTCAGGATTCCACCAGAGAAATCAGCTTCCCCTCAGAGAAATCAGAGGGGTCTGTGCTAGGCTGTCAGGTCAATGGAGCCACACCACTGTGCTGGGATGAGGGCATGAGACCCTTGTGTCTGGTCCCCAGGCTAGGTGCTGCCAGCACCTGAGAGGCTCCTTGCTCAGTCTGGGGTTCAGAAGGGGCTAGCGTGATGGAGAGTGTTTGTGTTTGTGTGTGTGTGTGTGTGTATTAGGATTTTGGGGGGACCTAGGGGGGCGTGAGAATTTTGGGGAGATTGAGGGAGGTAGGGCCATATTAGGATGGTGCTTCTGTGAGTGGGAGGTGGAAAGCAGAAAGTGGGGAAGAACGTTGGGTGGAAGTGGGAGGGTGTCCCCTTAGCCAGGCTCCTGCATGTGCACAGTGCTGGACTCACTGAGGTGAGATTGTCAGGACCATATCTCCTCTTACACTGCTCATCTTCTCTCCTGCTCCTGGGCCAGGTGAATGTGTTCCTCAGGAGACTGAAAATGCTCCCCAGGTGAGTAGGCTGGCTGGGACCTTCTGAAGTGGATCAAGGCCAGAGACATCCTTTCCAAGTCAAACTCACTGGAGACGGGGTGTCCAGGGAGAAGGCTCCATGGGCAGGACATGTTGTTTGGGCAGTGGCTCCACTGACCATCCTGGGAGTTGCTCTTCTGTCTCTGTTGATGGGCTTTGCCTGCAAGGATGGGGGCTAGAAAGGTGCAGGCTGCAGGGGGAGGGTCCTGGTGGGAACAAGAGCTTATTTCCAAGTGGAAGCCTTTTCCTACTCTGATTTTTTTCACAGTGTGAATTGCTGGTGTTTCCTCGCTCCTTGCCTGTCTGTGTATGTTCCAGCCAGGCTGTAGGCCCTTTCTTCAGGGATGGGGAAGCTTAGCACCCACTGGTCCTTCAACTTCCATCACTCAGCACCTCCCAGCCTCTCAGGGTTGAGTGTTGAAAGATTGAAAGATTTTCCAGGGGGAATGGGACTTACACAGGAGAAACAACTCAGTTGACTCCAGAGCAGGTAACACACCATTGAGGCACATCCCCAGCATGGGGCATGACTTGGGCACTTTCGGTGTCTTAATCCACAACCTGGGATTGTGGACCCCATCCTGGAAGAGCACAGGGCTGGGAAGATCATGAGGTGTGGAGGGATCACAGCCTGCAGACCAGAGATCAGTGACTGGAAACATGCTGGGAGCACAGAGGAGGGCTGGAACCTGACATAGCCCACCCTGAGGTGGGCAGCAGGTCTCACAGGCAGGGACTGATGGCCGCTCTGTGCTTCCTTACTGGTGCAGAGGGCACGGAGAGCAGTCCTGCCCCAGGAGGAGGGCTCAGCCACAGGACCCCTGCCCACTTACATTGGCAATAAGGAAGGTAGGTCCCAGGGGAGGTGGCTGCATTGGGATCCCCCTGGCCTGCACTCCCATTTGCCTGTGACCCATGGTGTGCTGGTCCACAGACTCGTGCCAGCTGAGCCGGGACTCCGGGCCCTGCAGCGGGATGCTCTCCCGCTTCTTCTACAACTCCTCCTCCATGGCCTGTGAAACTTTCCTCTACGGAGGCTGTCTGGGCAATGGCAACAACTTCTACTCAGAAAAGGAGTGCCTGCAGGCATGCCGGACCGAGGGTGAGAATCCTGGCTGGGCCGGGGCACTGGAGGTGCCTTTGCTGAGGCATCACAAAGGATCTGAGCATTGCCTTGAATACCACGTGTCTGGCATACATGTGGGAGATGTGGGGGTTCCTGGACTCCCCCGTCTCATGCAGTTCCTGTCCTTGCAGCTGCCTGCAGGCTGCCTATTGTCCCAGGTCCCTGCCAGGCACTGGTGACGCGCTGGGCCTTTGATGCAGCCCAGGGCAAGTGCATCACCTTCAGCTATGGAGGCTGCAAAGGCAATGGGAACCAGTTCTACTCGGAGAAGGAGTGCAAGGAGTACTGTGGGGCTCCTCAGCTGGCAGGTATTCCCCTTGGCCCCCCAGCCCAGGGCAGCAGCCTGCACCACCTCCTGTCCTGCACTAGGTCTGCTTGGGGTAGGGACAGGGCTGTCCTGGTCCTGGATGGATCTGTCCTGACTCTGGATGGGTCAAGGAAGAGTCCCTCATGGTCCTGGGATGGGTTTGTCATGGGTTCAGCATCAGTCTGGCTCTGGACTGAGTCTGGGTTGGTTTTGTGCTCTGCCTGGAATGGATCGTTGTGGGTCAGGATGGGTGTGTCCTTGGGCTGGGATGGGTTTGTCATGGGTCCATGATGGGTGTGGGATGGTTTTGTGCTGTGCCTAGGAGGGATCTGTCCTGGGTGGGGAATAGGCCCACAAACAATATAGCACAGGGTGGCTGGGCAGGCTGCAGACGTGCTGAGGCCATGACTGAACTTTAGTGTGGTCTTGATGAGAGGTAGAACATCCCCAGGCAGGCTGGGGTGCAGTGGGGAGCAGTGGAGGCAACAGCCCCTGGGCTGAAAGATTTGGGGGTGCGGGAACCAACAAAGGACCAGCCCAGGGCCCTGTCGGGGGTGTGACACCTGCAAGGCCCCCCAGCTCCAGCCAGTGCAGGGGTTTCTGAATGAACTTTCTTGGGAGACACAACAGGCACCACTCAGCTGTCAGGGAAAGTGATGACCAGGTTGTCAGGAGTGCAGCAGAGAAAATCTTCATGCAGAGAGTCTTGAGTATATTCCACTATATCCAGCCCTGGGTGAGCCTGTTCCCAGGAGGGCAGGAGCCAGGGACTTGGCCTGACCCCACAGATGGGAGATGGAGCCTGTCTTAGGGGAGAACCCATCTTTTATAATCCCTGCTAGCAATATAAAGTACATTAATGCCACCATGTGGGACAGGAAGTGCGGAACAGCATGGGTGTACACAGATGATCTAGGCTGCTACCCTCATCCATCACTGGTGGCAGGGACAAAGTGGGAAGCAGCATCCGTAATCTATGACTGCAGGGTGATGAAGGATTTGGGAGTCTGTCCATCACCTGCTGTGTCTCTCCACTTGCAGAGGATGAAGAGTTCCTGCATCTCTCAAACTGATGCAAGCAGAGGATGAGGGACTGGCACCAAGCACCAAGGTCCTGCAGGATGGTGCTGTCAGCTGTGGCAGCACAGGAGATTCCTCCAGCAGTAAATGTCTCTCATGTGACCAAAGAGCCCAGTGTCAATCCTCAAGCTAGTGGGAAGCGGGGTGGGCGGTGTAGGAGGGGCAGCAGATGCTGTGGGGTCTTCTCTGGCCTCCCTGGTGGGTGTCCCCACCTCTGTGGGGTTACTGGGTTATCCCCACTGAGCCTCTGCCCCTTCCTCAGCCCGCTGCCCTCTGCCCACACAGGGCCGGGGTGGCTGGGGGGCACCGAGAGGCGCAGGGGTCCCACTGGATCGGGTCTAGCCCCCATTTCCCAGGGGTTGGGGGTGAGCTGCTGGGAAGGGGACATCAAGGGAGGGTTCAAGTGTCTGCTCCTCCCTAAAGGATTGCAGAT
Source organism: Muscicapa striata striata (assembly GCA_030060385.1). Taxonomy (NCBI): domain Eukaryota; kingdom Metazoa; phylum Chordata; class Aves; order Passeriformes; family Muscicapidae; genus Muscicapa; species Muscicapa striata. Next base: position 523,214 of record JAREIS010000217.1, on the reverse strand, counting down.
GGCTCGGGGTCCTGGTGGGACTGGAGAGACCCGTTTGTGGCTGAGACGGAGGGCACGGGGAGGGGGGGCAATCACGGGGGTTTATATAGGGTTTGCAGCATGGGATTACGGAGTGTCAGGGAGGACCCTGAGGGGTCACAGAAGAGTTACGGGGTTATGAGGGTCACAGGATAATAGGCAGACGACACGGGTTATGGCCGTCCCAGGGGGCATAGGCGTCCCAGGAAGGGATTAGAGGTGTTTTGGGGGTGGTTTCCCCGGGATTCTGCGGTGGCCTTGTGAGGGGTTATGGGGGTCAGGGGTGGGGGGCAGCGAAGCTGGCAAGAGGGGATTGCGACAGTCTTGGGGGCTGTGGGGGTTCCAGGAGGGCATGACCGGGGTTATATGGGTCACGCTGCGGGGGTCTGGGACGGGTTGGGCTGCAGTCATCCTTAGAGGGGGTCGCGGGGAGGGTTCCCGAGGGTCCCCGCGACGACCGCGCTCCGCGCCCTTCTGTCCCCCGCCGGCCGCCGTACCCGCGCCGCGCGTGCCCCGGCCTCGCGGTGAGCGGAAGAGCCAACATGGCGGCGGCGGGAGCCCCGCGCCGCCCCCGCTCCCCACGCCCGGCCCTCGGCACCGGCCCCGGCGGGGCTGGAGCAGCCCGGCCCCACCGCCCCGCGCCGGACCCCGGCACCGGCTCCACCGCCTGGCGCCGGGACATGCCCCGATAGTGCCCCCTCCCCTCCCCCGGCGCAGCTTCCTCCTGCCGGGCTGGGCCCGCACACCTCCGCCCCGCATGGCCGGGCCAGCCCCGCCGCAGCCCTGAGCCACCTCGTGCCTCCGCCGCGGCCGCCCGGCCCCTGAGCCCGCGCTCGGCGCGTTCCCCGGGGTGCAGGTGTGCGACCACGAAGATGTTCTCGGCCCTGAAGAAGCTGGTGGGCTCGGACCCGGCTGCGGTCCGCGACAAAAACATCCCTGCGGGGCTGCAGTCCATGAACCAGGCGCTGCAGAGGAGGTTCGCCAAGGGAGTCCAGTATAACAGTGAGTCGGAGCGCTGGGCTGGGGCGGCTCGGCCAGCCTGGGGGGAGGCGGGCGGCCCTGTCTGGTGCCCCGTGCAGTGCCCGGGGACCGCAGAGGGGCTGGGAGCGCGTGAGCTTGCTTTGTGCTGGTTGGTGCTTTTATCGGTATTCGCTCAAAGCCAAGTTTGGAATTCAATGTTGGAGCTCGTAGGAGGAGTGAGGGATAGGAAACTTTTATCTTTTGGTGCAGGGCTTGCGAGCCACGGTGCAGCAGCGTCCCTGAGCGCTGCCTGCCGGCTGTGGCATAGGAGAGAGTGCCTGGTACATCAATTTGTGTCAGTTCGAGCTTCAAGAGGGTAAATTCCCTGAGTGCGTGGGTGACCTTCCCTGCAGCGCAGGATAATGGTGTTTATAATTAAGCTGTAGTGGTTGCATGGTAAGAGTCTATTAAAAAGCTCAATCCTGCCAGGCTTTATTAAAAGGTGGACAGCGAATACCTGTGTGTGCCCTTGGTACATCATTTCATCCTGGCTGTCTTTTCTGCAACTGATACATTTGCTCTTTTCTCGGAAAAAAAATTCAGAATTCTTTTCCTCTCTGTGGTGAGGCTTAGGGCTGCATTTTTCTCTTCTAGCTCAGTAAGGGTGATTTTTAATACAGTGTTTCAGGAGGGCATTGCAAGTATGTGAAATATGTCCCAAAGTAACAATTGTTACAGAGACAGGGACAGCAGTTGTGTCATTCCTGCTGAAAATAGAGCTGATTACAGAGAGCACTGTGAGTACCAGCCTGTCTGTGGATCCAGGCAGGCAGGGGAGGCAGATTTACAGAAGGCAGAGAGATTGGCAGGTGGGAAAAAGACTGATTTGTAAATGTGACACTGAATAATTTCTGTGAAGGTACGCATGTTGGAGGAATAGAGCTTCTGTTGGCTCTTGGTCTGAAACAATGATAGAGAAGTTACATTTTGGGTTTTGGGGTGTTTTTTACTTTTTTTAATATTATGGCTGTCGGCTGTGCTTTGGTTTCAAAGTGCTCTGCATTACTAGAGAGAGCATTTGGTGCCTTTATCCATAGCATATCTGCAGATATGCATTGCTGTTTAATTTATAAAATTAATGTCTTAGCAAGCAGTCCTGAAGGTGAAAAGCGGCAGTGTGATTGTTGAGACTGGATTTCCAGTGAAAGATGGGGGTGAGGATGAAAGTACTGCCTTGGAACACAGCACTGCATCCTTAAATACCTACTGGAGACCTGCTGGTCTCAGACTGTTGGTTTGTGCAGAGGTTTTGTGTGGCTGCAACCCAGAAGACTTGTGTGCTGCATGGGCAGTTGAGTGCCGGAGATCAGGTAGCTAATACCAGCTTGTGAATTATATAAGAGCCGGGAGCTGACATCTCAGACAGGAGAGGTTTGTGCTGCAGACAGCAGGGATCAGCTGCATCCTGCTGGCACAGGATGGGTCCAGCTCTGCTCTGGGGCAACTGCATCATGCCAGACCTGTGGATGGGCACCTGCCATCCAATGGCCATTTGTGCAAAGCCAAAAATGGTAACTGTAGCTTGATACTTCTTGTCTCTTTGGTGAAAGCCTCAGGAAAGGTTTTTGGTTTGTGATCTGTCTTACCACGATTTGTGCTCTAGTTACTGCTTTATAGCTGAAAACAGCAGCTTTCTGTCTCTGCCTTAAGGCAAGCTTTCCAGTCTCCATAGTAACTCTTCCCAGAATCACTGTTATATAATATTTATAGGACATACAAGCTGGCTTACAGAAAGGCTTCCAGGTACCCCCAGTAACCCTGGCACTGGGGAGATGTGGAATGTACCAGCATGGTGAGGTGGTCTCAGTTGAAGGTGGGCTGTGAAGGAATGTCATTACAAGGGCCATCGCTCAGGAAGGGCAGATCTGCAAATCCTGTGCATTGCCAGTTCTCCTTTCTTGCAAATTCCTGACATTCAGCGGAGGAGTGAAGGATGTGGTTTTGAGCCACCGTTAGCACAAAGGTCTTTACAGCTCCTCTGCTTCCCTGAAACTGCCTAAACCTAAACCAAAGGGCATTGTGATTTGTTTTACAGAGATGTTTCTTTGCTGCATCATATCCTAAGTGAAATGTGTTTCCTCCCCAGAAATATAGTGTGCTGAGAATACCTTGGGTTGTTCCCTGGTGAAGCAGGCTGGGATACAGGCCTTGTACCTGGCTCTGGGTGGTTCCCTGGGCTCAGAGCAGCCCCTGCTGTGCCAGCCCTGCAGCTTTCAGGTACATTTTGTAACAGATAGCCCTGTGTTTGAGGTGATGCTGAAGGCTGTGAGGTATTCTAATGGCACTGGTGTTTACAGACCCTGGGTAGAATAGAGCACTAAGTTGAACCCAAATGATTTGTTTTGACAGTCCCTCTCCAACACAGTCAACTTTTCAAAAGGAAGAGCATTGCAGGGTGGGAAGGTTTAGATTTCTAATGAAATTATGAGAGCAGAGACCAGTACCAGCCTTTGGCAGCAATCATGTCCTTTGCTTGGGGCATCCTATTGTAAAACAAAAGCATTTCCATACTGCATTCCAGCACACACACACTCTATACCATCTGCATGAAGCTGCTGTGGTTCACATCCAGTTAACACCAGAGTTCCCTGAGCACTCAGAAAGCACAGAGCTGAAAATGACATGGGTCTGTGCCTTGTATGTCGTAGCTGGAATGTTTATAAAGGATCATGATTCCAGGGGTGGGGAACCAGTCTTTGTGAAAACTTGCTCGTTTCCTGTTTCGGATACCCTGGATCAGGTGTGCTGCATGGCTGTTCACTGTTCCAAGGGCTGTGCTGGCCCCGTGAGAGAGCGTGACAAGAGCAAGTAAAAGGAAGTGGCTCTCTTGCCCTTTGGCAGCAGTGCTTGTTTGAACAAATTACATTTGTAGAATGTAATTTTGAGCACCAGGGTGCTCAAATGTGACCATTTATGTAGGGCAGTGATGGGCAAACAATGATCCTGGAATTTGCTGATCAGGGAAGGAAGAAAAGACATGAAGGTGCCAAATATTCGTCCATTCTATTGCCTAGACATGGAACCCTTGCTCTGGGCTTTACACACTGTGTGTCACTTGACAAATGCCACTGCTGTGTGTGCATGGAACACAAGCTGAACAGTCACCAGTGCGGGGATACCAAAGGCAGTAGCTCCAAGAATTCCCCCCACTCACTCTCCTTATTAATTTTTCTGCCTGACGTATTCCTTGCAAGACAAAATTAACACATGTACCTTTTTAGTAAGGATTATAGCCCTTACTTCTTTTGTGTTGCTTTGGAGTTGTAGTTCCCAGACTCATTGTTCAGCATTTTCATTCAGCACCACTCCCAAAAGGAAGGGTTCTCTTCCTGCCACTTCCCACCTTCTCTTGTTTTCTCCTATGGCTGACACAGGTGTTTGTGCAGCACATGCCAGCCCTGCATTGCCTGCTGCTGGCCTGTGCCTATGGAGTATCTGCAAAGCAGGTGGTGCTGCTTTTGGCAACAGAACAAGCTTAAAGCATTTCAGGTGAAATCCCAAAGACCTTAATGGCAGTATAGTTATGACCCTTTCCATGGGGTTATTAGTTTTGGGATTTTTGTTGCAGAGTCCTGGAGGAATGTGGGCAAAGCTGGGAATTCCTGGTTTCTAGTTCTTAGTTGGTCTCAGACCTATTCTCTGGGCCTGTATCATCTTTCATTGCTGCTCTGCTTTCATTTCCCCATCTGGAGAATGGAAATCCCTCTAGTTTTCCTGATGCAATCAAATATTAATAAAGTGATTTGTTTCGCTTTTTCCTTGCTTCTTAATCTATTTCCCATCCCTACCCGTCTTCTCACTGATAATTCTGTCTTTGCTACAAACTTTTGGCTGTTTGCAGTAAGTACTGATTCTGCTTCAAATCAAAATAAGGCAACAGTTTTACTTAATAGTATTAACCTCACCTGTAATTACTGTTCCTCTTTCCACATCCAGCCACAGCCCAGCCTGTCTGTGCTTGGAAGCTCACTCAGGCCTTCCTGCCTTGCAGGTGCCTGTCACTGAACACACCTGCCCCAGCCAAAGTCCCAAATACAGACTTGGCTAAAAGCAATTTGTGTCACCTCTCCTCTTCCTCTTCTGTTTTTAAAGACTTTTTCTTTCTTCAGGAAAAGAGTCAGTGAGAACTTATGCACTGTGTAGAAAAAGAGAGATCCTAATGGAGAGTGCTGGAGCTGGAAGGGGCCCTTGGACCTGCTGAGACTGAGCATGTGGTGCCACAAGCACCTTGCACTGATCTAAACATGAGCTGATTAGGGCTGGGAGGGAGATTCCCTTGCACTCCAGCTGTGCCTCCCTTATACTGCTCACGCTGCTCATTCAACTGGGCACTGGAGCAAGAGGAGATAACTGAAAATGGATAATTTAGTGGTTATTTCTCAGCCAGTTCAGTTTCTTGATCCAGTTCCATGTTTAAGTGCATGAAAAATGGTGTTGGCATGAGGAAAGACTGTTCATTCTGGGAGGAGCTCACAGCTTTATCATCTGGTAGTGATCCTGAAAGTGCACGTTGAGAGCAGCCTGACTGTTTAAGGAAAGGTCTATTTGTCCCTTAAAACTCACTGTTTCAGTATCTCATGCTGCATTTGGGGTGGAGGGTGGGGGGGTGTGGGATATGAATTTGAACATCTTAGGACAGGCAGTGAGAGCATTTGGAAAGGTTTGGATTTGGAAGGGGACAAATGAAATCTCATTCCGCCTATGCCATGGACTGACTTTGTGATTCCAGAAAATCAAGGGCATTTTCTGTTGATTGTTTTACCATCTATAAGTAGAAAACCATCACACACAGGGTGACGAGAAATGCAGGAACTGGTTTGTTGTGTCTGCAGAGATGCTCTGGGATCTTTAAGTGAAGTCAGCCTATAAATACTGTGTTCATTTTTGCCTTTATTATCCTGGTGTGGTAAGTAATTTTGAAAAAGAATAAACAGCTCTGTAATGTCTTGAAGATGACCTCTTCAGCTCTTCTCTGAAATGCCTGCAGCAGCTCCTGAACTGCAGCAGAAGGCAGCCTTCTGTCTCAGATCTCCTTGCCCAAATGATGATGCACAGCCTAATGCTAATCACCTGACTGCCATTAGATGTCTGTGAGGTGGCCCATTTTCCAGGGGATCATAGTTAAAACACAAGAATAAAAATTCAGTTTGGTAAGCTTATGTTTTCCAGTAGTCATATGGTTGCCAGTAAAAACAAAGATGGCATTAAAAGAAAAATTCCACAACGTAACAGAAAATTTAGAAAATAATAGGTAGTGTTTTCAGAAAGAACAAGATAACATTTGAATTGACTCTGCAAAGTTCATTATATCAATTGCTGCAATCTTTGATATTTTGAACATTTGCTTTCCTTGGAAGAGTTTGGAAGGGTTTTTGCCTAAACTGAAGCAACCAACACAAGGGCCTGGTGACAGGAGGTTGTAGCCAGGTGAGGATCAGCTTCCTCTAGCAAGTAACAAGTAACAGGAGGGGAAGCAACCTCAAGTTGCGTATGTGGAGGTTTAGATTGGCTGTTAGGGAAAATTTCTTCACAGAAAGGGCTGTCCAGCCCTGTCACAGGCTGCTCAGGGCAGTTGTGGAGTCCCCAGTCCTGGAGGGATTTAAAAACCCCATGGATGTGGCACCTGGAGACATGGTTTACTGGTAGCCTTGGTAGTGCTGAGGGAATATTGGAATAGTTTATCTTAAAGGTCCTTTCCAACCTCAATCATTCTGTGATTCTGTTCTCTCAAGGCATGAGAAGTGTTTAAGGAAAAGGGAAATTACAGAGAAGGTAATGGAAGGAAGAGCCTGGCAGAAAAGGCCAGCAAGGGAGTAGGGTATGACAAAGTGGGAATAAGGACCAAGGAGAGGTAGAGAATGCAGGAGGATGGGAGGTTGTTGCAAATGGGTGACTTTGATCACTTAAAGAATGAGCAGCAGCTCTACGAGCAAAAGTGGTCTAGTTATGATATTGTTTCAGTGTGACTTGACAAAGGTAGTTCACTCTGTTACTGACCACGTGCACTAAACAGCCCAAGGAAAAATCAAGTTAGAATTGAAGTGGAATGAGTGACACAGACACCGTCCTGTTGAGTTATGAGGGTCAAAGGAGACCCCCTTTCCAAACTCCTGATGAAGCTTAGGTGCTTCTGGGTACAATCTTGGTTTCAGACTTGGACAGTTTATGTCTAATGGAATTATCTATACAGAGTTTATAATTTCATTAGTATTATTTCCACATGCCATCAGTTCCTTCCTGAAGATCTGTTGGGCAAGGAGGGATCTTTTCTTCTGAGGTAAGGGATATCAGACCTAGGGAGGTGTTCCAGTTGAAGGGGGGACTCACAGGCAGACAGTCCAGCCACAGTTTAGAAAGAGCTCAGATTAGACTCCTCATCTATCAGGGGTAAAAGGTCTCTCCCTTGAGGAGAAGTTAAAGAGGTGTCCCAGCTTCAGGGGAGATCCCCACCATGCAGCTACAGCACCGGGCACAGAGAGCTCAGGGAAGGCTCATCCCATCTGTCATATTGGTAGGATAACGCAGGGACTCATAGTCTGATTGCTTTCAATGGGAGGGGTGTGCAGTAGACTCCTTGTACTCACATCTTTCTTTGTTTCTTGATAAACAAGTTTTGGAAAAGCCACCTGGTACTCTTGTGTTATTAATCCATGGTTGGTGTGATGTTCCAAGCTCATGTGCACCAATGCTGGCTGTGTCACTGCTCCTGTCTGTCTTTCCCAAGGAATTCTTGGTCCAGCCGTGGCTCAGACCTTTGCTTCCTTTAAAGCCTGAACCAAACTGCTGCTGGTTCACTTAAGGGGTCAAGGGTGTCCATCACAGAGCAGAGGCTCAGGTGGCTGGAGTTGTGCAGATTCTGAAGATTTAACCCTGCTGTTGGCTCATTCTGCTGAGCTGGTGTGAGTTACTGAATAAACACTGATTTAAATGACTGAGTGTCATGTTTTCTAACAACCCCCTCCATGCTTGTGTAGATTGGGAGGACTAATTACATCTGAATAATGCTTGCAAAAAGTTAGCATGCTTTCACAGCATTCTTCAAGTTGTGTTTAATCATTTTATTTGTCTGCTTGGTCTTTTCTCCAGTGAAAATTGTCATCCGGGGGGACAGGAACACTGGGAAAACCACACTCTGGCACCGACTGCAGGGAAAGAAATTTATTGAGGAATATATTCCAACTCAGGAGATCCAAGTCACCAGCATCCACTGGAATTACAAAAGTAAGATGAAAGAGGGTGGAGGGAGTGACAGTCATGGGATGGTGCCTTGGGGCAGGAAATTCCACTGCAGCCTCATTTGCTTTTTTTCTTCTCTGCCTGCTTGGGAAACAAAATGGTCTCTCATCACTCTCTTTAATTTATTATTCATAGTTTCTCAGTCATGTTTTTAATTTTGTCAGACTCTCTATAAGTGCTAAAGAGTATGTCCATGGAAACCACAAATCAAAGGAAGTGTTTAACTGGTGGTCAAAGTATTTGAAAAATTTGTAATATGCTTGACATGTTAATTAGGAGGGGTTGTTGTATAAATCTGTCTCTGAGGCTCCCTCTGCTTTGGGTGTTACTGTGTTGTCTAGAAGTGGATACATGGTGCAAACTGGATTTCATTGATGAAAATATAAAGAGCATCTGGTGACTGGGGAAGATTTCAAAAATTATTGTAGTACTGTTAGCTCTAGTCTGGCTTACTGAAGCACAGAAATGCTGGTGTCTTTTTTAAGTTCTTGCTGCAGTCTGAGCGATCAGGTGTGGTTTTAATTTTTATTTTACCGGTTGCAAGCGGCCGTGAAAGGCCTGCATCCCACCTAGAGAAGACACTGCAGGCACTGAAGTTGCATAGGGTTGTGATTCAACGGTGCATTAAGTCTAGCTTTCAGGTTGCTGATCAAGAATGCCACAGCCTTGTGGGATGAGCTCCTGAGTATAAAAGTGTTCTGTAAGATTGAGTATGCTGTACAAAAAGGTCAGCAGTTGTTTGTCATTATCAGACATTGTCCATCTGTCTCACTCTGATCTTCTGTTGAATCAGGTACTGCCCAACTCCTCCCAGCTGGGAGAACACCCTGTGCAGTGGAGTGAGCACCAAATTGAGTGCTGTGTCTGATTCACCACCAAATTTGAATTGCAAGGTGATACCATGATGCCCAAGTCTCGTGATAATGCTCACAAAGCTGCAGGAGGTGTTCACCAGCAGATCTGCTGTGGCCACACAGAGGTGTTTCCCATCTGCAGCCAAATGTCTTGCATGGTGTATGTTAGCTGTGGCATCCTTCTCCTCACCCTTCTTCCTTCCTCTCAGGATGTCAGCACATCAGTTACTGAGGAATGATCACAGAGCTTACAAGTTAGATGGTGGAAACTATCTCCAAAATCAAATTTGAATGCTTCAGTCTAAACAGACTTAGATCAGAGTAAGAAATAAAATTTCTCTTTCCTAGATACCCAAGTGTAAAGGATGCACTGAGTGTTAATTGTGGCTTTCTGCAGTATCATGGGTTAAAGTGTCAGAGTTGGACTTCCTCTCTGATGGCTGCAGGTAACACAACACTTACATTGGATACAGCCTGGGAGTCTGGCATTTATTTTAGGAGCCTTATTCATATCTAACTGTATCCACAAACAGGTACAAAATGTTTGTATGCAAAAAGGTGTTTGGAGGAAGATCAGTCATCTCACCTATGTCTGCATTTCTTTCCCTGAGCCAAGGCTCAGGCACTGCTTTTTCAACACTGATACAATCCTGGGGTAGAAAACACCTACACCTGAGGCTGGCTTTGCTGTGTGCTGAGACCCACAGGTGTATCGGTTATTTCTAGGGTCCACTTCTAACCTTGGTGTGCTACGTTTCTGTAGAGCTCCCCAGCCAGAGCTGACACAGTTGCTGATGGACTTTTCTCAAGGTGAAGTGTTGCTGACCTTGTAAAACTACCTGCAAAGCTGTACCTGAAATTGTGGCTTTCATTTGTGTTTCTTTTACATTGTAAAGCGCTGTACTATCGTCTTAGTAATAATTTCCACTAATGTAGGAAATTTTCCATTGACTTTCTTAAGAAACGTTTCAAAAAGTAACCCCCATTTTAAAGACATTGTGAAGTCTGTTACCTGCTGTGAGAAATTTCCATCCACAACTGATGATGTGAGCCTTCAGAGTACTTGGTTCAGGTCTAAATCCTGCCCTGTTGGCCACATTAATCTGTAGAGGAAAAATAAAGTTTGTTTTTCCTATGTTCATGCTCTCAGGCTACCTTGAATAAACATTATGAGGTAGTTGATGGCAAATATTTATAGATGTTAATTAAATCGCTGTCAAATATTGAAGGATTCTTACATCTTAGAAGAATTCCATTTTAGATGCAAAATATATCATTCAGAAATTTTATGCTGGAGGAATTAATAAAGGTAGCAGAATCTGAGTTACTTCTTGTTTAGAATGAACAAAGTTGCTTTTCTGTGCTAATTGTGATGTGTATTTGTAATTTTGTAATTTTTTCCAAGTAATGAATTGCCATTCCTGACCCTAAGGAACACTTTTTTGGATTATACTGGTCACAAATTTTATTCTCTGTTTGGCAGCCTGAGAAAGGGAGTCTGAAATAAAAATTGGCAAATAGTTGTGCTCAGATCCTTTGAATGTCTGAGGCATGGGAATGAGGGATGGCGGAGTTGCTTTGCACTGTAGGATTTATGATCCAGAGCATAGAAAGTGAAGCCTGTCATTGAACAAGGGTGAAAAATGTTTGAGGGTTGTGAGTTCCTGGTGATGAACCCACCCACAATGTGATAATTCTTATTTTTAAATGAACTGTCTTGCAGTTGGAGCCTGTTCCTGGCTCTCCATCATTTTGTGGGAAAGCAGTGTTCAGAGTACCAGTGGCCATGGAGAATCTGTTCAAATAGCAGCTCAGGACAGATCTTTGGAGTGTTTTAATCCATGGTTTGTGCTAATCCAAGTTAGGGAGGTGAAAGGATAAATTGGCATTCTTTTTGCTGCCACGAAGCTCCTTTGGGTGAGACACTGGTGGGTATGAGTCACACACCAAAGCCAAAGCAGCAGCACTAAAGCAATTATCCTCTTGCATAATCAGGATAATGAGGAATGACACTATTGATGAAAGAGAAGATCTTCCTGCCTGTATGCAAGCAGGAAAAGTGTGGAAATACGGTTTTCCTGTGTCTCGTGCAGTCTGCTTTGAGAAATTCAGTCCTTTCCCTCAGCCAGAAGGGTGTAAAGCAGATCTGTGGGGTCAGGGGGTTCAGCTCCCCAACTGCCAGGACTGCTGCTGCTCACCAGGGTGTCTGTTCTGTGGGAATCACTCAGCAGCCAGCGCATCCTAACTGAGGACATGTTTGGCTCCTGGGAAGGAGGTGGAGAGCTCAGGAGCAGAGTGCCTGTGCTAGGCCCTGGGTCACCCCAAGAGTGAGCCTTGTCACTCCAAGGGCTCACTTCTCTGAACTGTTAATCCTGATGTACTGCTTCACATGGCACTTCTGGAAAGACCAAGCAGCCTCCTGGGCTCCTCCTGAGCCCATACAAAAGTCAGGAAAGGCAAATATTTCCTATGCTTTTGCAGCAGGCTTTGATTTTGGAAAGGCATTGGGATTGCCTTGCAAACTGCAGGGCAGGGATCAGGGGCAGACATCCAGTAGCTGATCTGTGTCCTAGCACCTGCAGGGGCACAGGGAGAGCTCCTGCAGTGCCAGTGCCTGGCAGGGTGAGCTGGCTTGGCTGGGTGCCAGGTGAGTGATTCACAGGTTAGACTTTAGCCTGCCTGGTTTGATTATCTGTGGAAATATTCAGGGACTGAGTTAATTAGTGGGATGCAGTGGTTTGAGCAAAAATTTTTGGGCTGTGGGTGCTGTACTCCCATGTGCTTTCAGTCCTGCAAGGCACTGCCTGGGCTGACCCCGAGGAGTCTCCTTTTCACCCAGTGCCTTCTGCCCAGCTGACACATGGGGAGGTAAGCAGGAATTACTGTGAGGAAAACAGAGGCTGATTTTACTTCATGTATAAGTGTTAAAAAGGATCTTTCTCCAGAAGCAAAGGATCAAAGTTTTCCTTTATTCATAATCGGTCTGTACAATATTTTGAAACATTTAATTAAGCCAAGAGCGAGTTCTGTATAGAAAATGCTTCCTGGTTTGATAATGGCACTTAGATAAACTCTCATGCCATCCTATGGTGTTATTTTCTACTCTGCAGCATTGTCCTCCTGTTCAGCTTTTTGTTCAGAGCTGCTCCCAGTACAAGCTTTTGCTTCAAAGCCTATAACATTTCCAAAAAGCAGCTGTTTCTTGGAACAACCTCCTGAAAATCAGACTCCTTATTTGGATTCCATGGAAACATTGACCCAGAGCTGTGCAGCCTGCAGGCCACCTGACTCTGAATTGGCTGCCTGTGGGTACCAGCAATCACTGGAGTTAGAATTCTGCATGTCTTGCTTCAGATTTTAGCAACTCAAATAGATGATGCTGGTTATAATTTATTGATGCTGCGACTCAGTAAGAAACAAAATTGCTAGTGAGACCTTATTTTTCACAAAATGCATGTGGATTGGAATGAATGGGTTTCTGTGGCTGCAGGACTGCAGCTGACTGGATGTCATATTTACATGGAAATGCCACAATTGATCTTTCTTAAATGTGTGTATTCCTTTTGCCAGTTGTATGCCTTGTTTATAAACCAGACTTTATCTTCAAAATTAGATTTTTATGTTTTTTGAAAGGCTTTGTAAATCTCTGTGTGTTATGAAAAGAGTCTATGCAAAATACAACATGCTTCAAACCTGACATGAACCAACAAGGAAATCCAGCCATCATTTTTGTGACTAAGAGTGTTTATGAAGTTCTTTAGACAGCACGGTTTTGGACAGCTTGCATCTTCAACAGCTCATTGCCTTCTTGTGGTTAGGCTTTCTTCTTGCATAGAATTTGCTTTTCTTTTGACATTCCTATGCTTTGACATTCATCCATGTTGGCATTGGGTTGGGCTCTCTGAGTGATGGGTGTTTTACTGAAACCTTCTAACCCTTTGTGTTCTGTTGTGCTTCCAGCCACTGATGACATTGTGAAAGTTGAAGTCTGGGATGTAGTGGACAAAGGTGAGATTTGTAACTTTCTTTCTAATGGAGATTCATTGTTCTTTCTCAATTTTAATTAAAAACTTACATGGAATTCAGAAATACCTGCTTACTTCTGCTTTTAAAAAATCTGTATTTATTATATCACTTCCTGAAAGAATTAGGAAAGGAGAGGTGAGTCCCATATGCTGGAACCCATTATCTGGAATCTGAACTTCAGATCAAACCCAGTGTTCAGAAGTAGTTGTTCCATGTGCTTATGACAGATTAAGTGCCTGCTGCTCTGTGTATTCCAATTCTCTGAGCTTTAAAATAAACTTCACCTTCTCTTTTTTGTGGTTTTCTGTATGTTTAGACAGGTTCTAAGTTCTTTGTTTTGATTATAAAAGTTCTTGTTGAGCTGTTTTTATGAAGGCATTCTATTGTTAAATTGGTAAAACCATAGCTGCAGTGGGTACTTTATGCAGGGGGGAAGAATGAAAGAGTAGCCAATTACTTAAATTCATTAGGACAGAAAATGCAATATGTGCATTCCAAAATGCACATATTTTCTAAATGGTTAGCCAAGGAAAATTTTATGATATATAGATACATTTTTAGTTAGTTTTCAATTTTTTTCAGAGTATAAACTTTTGTTTTATAAAGAGCAAAACCAAATCCCAAAACATCTGTGAAGACACAGTCTGGATGTAGTGGGATCTGTTCCTGGAAGGGGTTGGGATCCAGATGTAAATCTCCACCGCCCATTCTGTAGCCCCAAATGCAGATGTTATTTGGCTTCTAAGAGGCATTTAGTACCAGCCAGTCTCCTGGTTTAGTGTATGAGTATGGTCAGGAAAGCAGTTGCACAGATGAGCGGTTCTTTCTCTGTGAGTGATGCTTCTTGTTTGGTGTCTGCCATGTTTGTTGACCAGTCACTGAAAACTTTGATGGTTTGTCTGGTGCTGGCTTTCCCTGTAGCCTTGGCTCTTAGGCATTCCTCAGCAGAATGACATTTCAGAGACATCATTTGTGCAACTTACACCTGTGTTACACCAAAAACTACAAGTACAATAGGAAGTGGGAAAAGGAGAAATGTCATTTTTCATGTTAGCTGAACTATATTCGAAATAGGGGAAAAAGAAAGACAATTAGTGGTAGCACCTCTGGTTCAGATACGTCATGGAGTATTCAGGGCAAATTTGAGCCAGGAACTTTAAATTAAAATCTTGAGCACTTTATCTTTTTAGTGTTTTAAGCTCTAGTTTTCACAGGGTAGACAAAACCTTGCAAAGGCCACAGTTACTGCTGAAGTCAGTCTGATTACAGTTTGGCTTTCAGATTGTGGGATAACAAGTGGAGGGCTGGAATCTGAGCAAAACATCTGTGTTCTCGCTGCCTTGCAGCTTTGGTGTGAATAGATAGACATTTAATTTGGGAATCATGTGGTTCCAGCATTTATTTCTGTGAATGGCTTCTCTGAGCAGAGTCATCTTCTCAACTACAGACTTGTTTTTTTGGAGAAGGGGACAGGATGTGCTATGCACAGATGTTGATAAAAGCTCTTCTGGTCCAGCTTTAATATTTGACAGCGGAGTCTATATTGGAAATCTAAAAGGACTCTCTTTACTTTATATTCTTTGGAAATAAAACTCATTCTGTTAAGATCCGTACTTATGGACCACAGATATGTGGTTTTTTGCAATCAGTTGTGCTCAATCAGTGCAGTGTAAAAATCAGACCATCATGATGTAATGAAATCAAATCCTTTTTTACTGCCATAGCATTGTGGATTCCTGATAAGCATAGCTTTAGGAAAATGTTCATATTAAACATCAAGAGCTTGCTCATATCTAACTTTCATCCTAATGTTACAACATTTTTGTTTTCCTTCTGTATGCTTAGGACAAAAAATCCTGCTTCGTGATGCTTTGGGTGAGAGCCACACTGGACTGTAGACTTGCAGTAGTAAAGTATCCAGGGCTTCTGTAGTAAAGTGCTGACAAGACCTGATCCTCTTTTTTTTTTCCCCCTTGCCTACCAGATCCTGGTTTGTGTGCATATTTAGAGTTGGGCAGAACACTGCATTTATCAGCTAGATTTAAAACTGTCAAAAAATGCATGTTCTGAACACACATTTCAACATAAAGTTTTCCAGGCTAAAATTCTTTGCTAGCATTTCCGCATTTCATTTTCAAAGGAAATTAGGAGTTCTCTGTTTAAATTATATGAGAAACTGTGTTGAAAGCCCTGATGTGGGTTATAGCTTAAGTAATGCTTACGTAATGCTGCATGAGCTACAGTTTTCAGCTTCAATTCTGTAAAGCATCTTTGGACTCTCCCCTGCTGAGCAGTGCTGCTGTTCTGCCATCACAGGAATTGCAGGACTTGCACCCTGAAAACTTGATATGCATTTCTGGGCTAAAACAGTGATTTTCCTGAGTCGTGTTTCTCCTAGTGGTCCCTAGAGGTGTGCTCCCTATCCTTGCTGGTTCAGCAATGTGAATTTTCCCTTCAGAATCCACTGGGATGCAGAGACAGCTCTGCTGGCCCTGCCTGGATGGTGACTTAGCTTGGTATTGGTTATTTAGCATCCAGATGATAATTTGGAAATGTGGGGAGATTTGTTGTGAAAGCTTAAAAGTGGTGAGGTTGATTTAGTGTGGTGAGGCAGTGGGAAATGGCAGCTGTCAGACTGTGCTGCTCCTCTTGGCTTGTTCTTGGGATTTTTAAATTTCTTTTATTTGAGTTTCTTTTTTTAAATATGCAGACTCCCTGGAGTCCAGACTTCCATGCTGCCTGCTGCATTCTCCTTGGGCCTGCTCAGGGAGGTGGGATCATGTCTGGAAAGCTGCCATTTGTTAAAATCTTCCCAAGATGAGCTTGCCTCCAGCCGTGGATTGTATTGGATTTTGTGTGGCATGTATAGTAAATACCATCTCCTTTGCTGCTCTCAGAAATGACAGGGCACAGGAAGGATCGCTCTTAGCAAAAATCACAATCCTGACTCATTTTTCTGGCTTAGCAGCAAGTTGTGTAACTGCTGCAAGTCATAAAGCTATAACAGGGATTCAGGAACAGTTGTGAATTCCTGTCTTGTAACCTCTGCCACTTTGGTTCCAAAATATTTTCTGATACATGACTGAAGGCATCAAATTGTATTTTTTTCTGTTGCCCACAAGATAAACTCTTTCCCTTGTATTGAAGATTCCTTTCCTCCTTGCTGCACCTTTACCCCTCTGCCTGCCAGACATGTGCTGCAAGAAGGAAATATCAGAATTCATAATTCTATTATTTTCTGATGTCCCAAGTTAGATAACACGAGGGATGCATATATTCCAGATGGTATTTTTTGACTGGTGAAGGGAAGCGGCCCCCTTACCTGGCGGACTGCGTTTGTTGGCAAGCTGTACTGAATCCTTCTATCCTGCAGCAAAACTGGTAGTACATACTGCTGCAGAGACTCAAGTGATGATCACAACCCCAGTGTCCAGTAGGAGCTGTTCTGTAGACTCCAGGGCAATGCTGCCAAGTGTATTTAGTGCCAGTGTTGCTCTTATGCCTGTAAATGAGGAGTAGCCATCGTTCTAGGGAGAGGACCTGAGCCATTACAGCACGAACACCCTTGTTTTCTGATTGAAGCTCCTCCATTACACATCAGTACAACCACAAAATCTGGACCTCATGCATACAGTGACAGTGTCCTTGCCTTTACAGGCTGAATTACATCTTTTCGCTGCATAGATCTTATCTTTGTCTGGTTCATCCATTTGGGTTCCAAAAATAGAACCTGTGCATGAATCTGTGCACACATGCGCTTTTCAGCTCTATGACTCCTTTGAGGTGACCTCCTTTGCAGCACCAATGAGCAGCATGCGAGAATATTACTCATTCCTCTGGATACACACAGAAAACCATGAGCAGGGAGAGGTGTGCGGGTTGTATATCCTGTCTCAAAGCATTGACTGTAAATGTGCCCAGGTTAGACAGACACTTTGATTACTCAGGATGGGAGGAATGATGGAGAGTATTTGTGGTTGCTTGGGCTTCTCTTTTAATACCTAGAAATTTAGGTCATGCCAAGCATAATTTAGAAGTGGCTGCAGAAATAGTGATATTTGGATATTCAGAGAAGCCACACAAATGTCACTGACTTGAAATGAGTTGAATTAAAGTGGGAAAAGGTATACATAGCCTAGACATCCCACACCTTTGGCTGCATGGGGAAGAATCAGAGCCCATAGTTGGATCCCTCAGGGAAACACATTGCCCAAATGAGGAGAGACCAGGACTAATGTTTCTGCTACTTTCAGATGTTGGCAGTAAGACAACATGAGTGAGGCAAGCATTTTGCAGTGATGCAGAGAAGCACCAACCAGAATCGCCTGCTGTAACCTGCAGTGTTAAATAAATTTTCTGAATAACTATTTTCTTACTGTTTATCCTTGAGCAGTGTGCAAGAAAAACAAACCCTGCAGCATCTGGCAGAGCCCTGAATTCCACATGTGATTCAGCAGAGTTAAGAGCTGGTAGAAGCTATTTTGGTCCTCAGTGTTAGAGAGTCTTTTACAGAGTCAGTGGGAGGGTTTTTGCAGGTGCTTCTGAGCTTCCAGCACCTTCTGTTTTCAGCGACACAGGAAATTTCTAGAAGTGATGAGAAGGAATTCCAAGACTGTGCCAGTATAGTTTAGTTAACTCTTGATAATTAGACTAGGAAAACAACAAAGTTATTTCAAAAGTACACTTCTTAACTGCTGTGACTAACATCTGGGAGATACATGGTATCTGTCAAACATAACTCTTAATCTTGCAGGGTTAGTGTTTGTGCAGTGCTTATCATTGATAAAATTTTGTAAACTCAGAACATTCAGTTTAAAAAAGAGGCCAGGTTTTTTCATGGTGTGTCCACACTAAACCTCTTTGGCAGTAGGTGACAGAAGATGTTGGGACTCCTGACAATCCTTAGATCCAAGTGTCTACCAGAAAATCATGTCAGCTGATGGCCATGATATAGCCATCTGATAATCATAAGTACAGATACACCTCTCTGCTGAGACTATAGGCTATAAGATTTGGAAATTAGTGTGTAACTGATTTGACACTAAGTTTTCAGGGAGGCTGAAGTTTAAAAACACGCGTTTTCTGGTGTGCTGAGTTAAATACTGGTGGTACTTTAAAATGTCAGAAAATGCTTCTCTAAGCTGTAAGGAAAGAGAGAAGCCTCAGGGGCTGCCCTTTAACAGCCTTAGAGGAAGCAGATGAGTTGGAGAGAAACCTGTAGATTCCTGCAGGTGGGACCATGGCTGTGGTGCTGCTGGGCCAGTCTCTAGAGTGGTTTTCTAGTGTCTTCTACAAATGTTAGGCATATTACTTCTTGCACTTTTCTGGGAGCCTAATCAGAGTTGTACCTGTTCCCTGGCTTATTTTTGTGTGCTTTGAGTGGTGCTTCTGGAGGATTTCTTTTCTGCACCTTCACTAGTGATGGCCAGACCTGACCCTCTGGCTCAGGCATTTGGAGAACATGTAGGCTGTCTCTCCATCTCCACAGCTCATTTCCCACAGTTTATCTGATTTCTCTTGAATTTCTTATTGCATAAGTTCTGTCTGCCTTTGGATTGCTTTACTGTTCATTTTTGAATATACTAGCTGGACTTCAGCAAGTCATGCCTATCCCACCCCTCCTCGTCCCCCAGGCTTACAGTAGAAGTAGGATCTGCTTTAAGGCTGTGTTCAAACTGCTGTACATCTGTCCAGACCCATCCTCCAGTTCTTTGCCCAGGGTAATGCTTTTTATGTTTTTTACAATTCTTTTTAAGGAAAATGCAAAAAACGAGGAGATGGTTTGAAACTGGAGAATGACCCTCAGGAGGTGAGTTACCTAGAATTCAGAGGTCTGAGGCCTCTTGTCCACCTTTGGTCCATGGGGAGCAAGTTCTATATTTGTTCCTGCTCTAAGGCCAGCCTGGCAGATGAGTGAGGGACAGTAGGATCCCTGATGCTCTTCATTTTTTGCTTTGTGCACTTCAGCCCTCCTGAACTCTTTGTGTTCCTGCCCTCACTGCAACTTCACTGCTGCTTTCCATTCTGTCACTGGGAATGATGGTGCCCCAGATGTTTGCTCAGAAGCTTTGTACCTGTCTGCCCATGGCAGAGGCAGGAACTCCTTTTGTCAGCGCCTTCTTGTGGGGCCTGAAGAAGTGACTTGACACCCTGCTCTGGCTGTTCCTCAGAGATGGGCTGTTCCACTCTAACTAATCCCCATCTGCTCAGGCTCAGATGAGGAGGATTTTCCTCAAAATATTCTCCCATGGAAAAAGCCATGAGGACAGTTACCACAGCTGCTTCTTTCTTTGCAAATGGGGGTGCATTTTCCACTCCTGGGAAATGAGTGAGAATTGTTCCAGGGACACCAAATTTCACCAGCAGTCATGGAGACTGAGCTGGGACCAGTACTATCTGGACTTAGTAACATGCAAAGTCAAAATGATGAAAAGCCGATCAGGTACTAATCCTGTCAGCCCTCCATGGGAGAAACTGCCTCCTGCTTTTGGACACCAGAAGCATTAGGAGTAGAGCCAATATCTGGGTCAGGAAAAAGATGGAATGGGAGCTGTGTCCTCTGTCCTCCACTCTGTGGTCTACATCCTGTTTCTATGGGAAATAGAAGCTGGGAACCACCAAGTATCTTATTTCAATGACAATAGTGTGAAATCCACTGTACTACTTACAGTGGTTGTCACTTTACGAACTTTGCCCAGTCAGTACTGTATCCATTGTATTCTGTATGAGCCTGAAGTTGAATCCAGTTATTTACTGTTTCTTTGCCTTTATTTCCTCAGGCAGAATCGGAAATGGCTCTGGATGCAGAGTTCTTGGATGTCTATAAGAACTGCAACGGTGTAGTGATGATGTTTGACATCACCAAGCAGTGGTAAGAGACTTTTACTGGTACCATGTGATTCTCCCTTGTTCAGGCTAAACAAATGACTTCCAGATTCCTATTTGGATTTGGAAGCTGATAACCAGC
Source organism: Muscicapa striata striata (assembly GCA_030060385.1). Taxonomy (NCBI): domain Eukaryota; kingdom Metazoa; phylum Chordata; class Aves; order Passeriformes; family Muscicapidae; genus Muscicapa; species Muscicapa striata. Next base: position 503,093 of record JAREIS010000217.1, on the reverse strand, counting down.
TTAACGAGTTGAAGCAAGCTTGTATCCTTTAAAATAAAAGCTTTGTCTTGTGACATGGCTTTTAATACACTCCTCTCCTGGGCTTGCTCTGAACAAATAGTGTCCCAGTGGTTGTGTGCTGCAATTGCTGATATGCTGCTGCTTTAGGCTTGATAATTAGCGCTATCACAGGTGTAAAGTGCATGTTGCAAACCCCTGCTCCCCAGAACACAAGGGAAAGGAGGATGCTAGTGAGAAATTCCCAAGAAACTGATATTACTAAAGATTATTTAGAGGCCCCAAGCTGAATTAATCTGCAGAAGTAATGAACTTGATTTTGCACGTCTGAGGAGGGTGGGAGAGATAAGGCAACCAGAGTGGAAAGAGGAGGGGGTGAGAACTCCTGTTTTGTATTTAGGCTGGTGGCATTCAGGTTTGATGTGGGTCAGTGAGCCTGTAGACAGCTGAAAGGAGGAAATGCTTTCCTTCTGCTGACCCCACACCACTTTGCAGGAATGAGATTTCCTGTAGGAGATATGAGGGTTCTGGTGAAAGTGGATTATCAAGCTTTTAAAGTTGTTTTTGAATAAAGAATCATCCAAACATATTGAGGGTTAGTGTATTTCTCTGACAGCGTAAAGAAGCCACAGACTTGGAAGGATTTTGGAAAAAAAAATCTTGTTTTTTTTTTTCTTTGTGATCTGTGCACGAAACTGCTAACAGAAGGATGTTCCCACTCATCTGCCTCTCTCTCTCCCCTCTGGTGAAGGACATTTAACTATATTCTGAGGGAGCTTCCCAAAGTGCCGACCCACGTTCCAGTGTGTGTGCTTGGGAATTACCGGGACATGGGGGAGCACCGGGTCATCCTGCCCAGCGACGTGCGGGACCTCATTGACAACCTGAACAGGTGAGAGGTCACAGGGCAGGGCAGCAGCTGCTCCCTGCTGTCACCTGTCAGCAGCCATCTCACTGCCATGGTTCACATCAGTGTCACATGCGTCCTGTGTCCTGTGCCTGCCTTGGGCTCCCAGGGCTCCCCGTGTCTCACAAGCAGCATCTGCTGACACCATGGGCCCTTTGATCTGGAGCACATCGTTTGCCATGCTCCTGGAAATAGGCAGTGCTTGGCAGCATGTGCCTTTCAGAAGTGCTGTTCCAGACAAGTTGTCTTCTTTCTGGTTAGTCCTGTTCTCTGCTCCAAGTGATTGAGCTACACAAGGGTCAGCCAGTGCAGCTGTGTCCTTGCTCTGCCTCTGACCATCCTCCACACAGCACTTGCAGGGCACAGCCAGGTCACATGTCCCTCGCCAGCCAGACAAGCATTTCCCCTAAGCAGAGATCTGAGGTGCTCTGTTATGCGGTATGAAATAGCATTTTGGTCAAGATTCAGTAGATTGTACCTTTTTATGTAGTTTTAGGTTTTGCAGTACTTTTTTCATTTTCCTCATCTCTTACTTGTTTCTGCCTGGGTCAGGCACAAAGAAATAGTGTCAGTTTTAAGACTTTATCCATGATGAAATAATTTCTTGACAATTTAATTTCTGTATATGATTTTTGTCAGTCCAGTTGTGGTTTTAAAACAAAAACCTTCACTGTGAAATGAACAGCTTGTAAAGCTGTGAATCCCCAGTTTAGGAAACCAACATCCCAGTGTCCTGACAGAGAGTTGACACAGACAGGCACATGAAACCATCACACACCAACAGCCACCTTCTGCCACCCTTCAGTGTCAATTTTGGCTGTACACAAAATAATGAGTCCAAGCAAAATGACCCCCTGGGCTACATTTGAGGGTGGGGGGTGTGAGATGGCTCGTGGCGTGTAACTCAGTCCTGTGCAGGGTGTGCTGAGTACAGTGTTCTCCTCTCTGCTTGGCACAGGCCTCCTGGCTCCTCCTATTTCCGCTACGCTGAGTCTTCCATGAAGAACAGCTTTGGCCTCAAGTACTTGCACAAGTTCTTCAACATTCCCTTCTTGCAGCTGCAGGTAAGCAGGGATGTTATCTTGATGTGCTGGGTGTGTGGGATAGATTGGATTTGTTTCCTCTCTAAGGCAGGAATATGGTATTTGGGGTTTCATGTGCTGTTAAGGGATCCTGAATCAATTCTTGTTTTCATTAGTGTTGGTTTAACAAAATTATGTCAGAACATTGGTGCCTGTGACTGACTTAAACGTGTCTCTAGTTGCAAGAGGTCAGCTGTGCTGAGTTCCCAATGCTGACCTCTGGAGAAAGGCTCCATTTTCACTGGCATGAAAATGGCATCCACTGGTGCTGTTACCAAGTCAAAAATGTAAAATACAATTTTGGACTTCAATTCTCTTCAGCTAAAACTCACATGAGAAGAGATTTGGCCATTTTCTGAGTAGTTCTGAAGCCTCTGTTTGCTGAAAATCTTTGCCCTAATGGAAAAGGGCATTAAGTATGGGATCCATGTGCTTGGATCCTGTTCACATGGATCCAATCTCCTAATTCTTTCATATCTTGAGAAGGCTGAGGGAAGGGCAAAGGCTGCGAAGGGTGCTATTCTCATCTGTGGGCCTTTAGAAGATCAGCTTTTGGGGTGATCCTTGGGCATCAATAGCTTATGCTTTTTGAGGGCACATATGATGTTGTGTCATTGTTTTCTATTAGATGGGAAAAACCCAGGCACCAGCAATTGAAGTGTCTGTGTGTATTTTTATATAAATAATCCCCAGTGAAGTGCCAGTTCAGAAGCAGATGAGATATGTAAGTGGATGTTACCAGGTCCTCAGGCTGCAGAGCAGAAAGAGCCAGGATAAGAGAATTGAATGTATGAAACCTCAATGAAACAAATCAAACAATCATTTGAGGAGGAGGTTGTAGAAATTTGAGCTATAAATCCAGCCTGCTGCTCGGTGGAGAAGGTTGAAATCTGCTGGCATGTTGTTGGTGAAATGTTTGAGTTTAAGACACTGCACATTTGGAGACTTTTGGTTGCTTCAGGTTTTGGGGCTTTACTTGATGTCAGACTTCACCCAAGATGGGCTGCATTGGTTTCTCCAATGCCCCTTGCACTTGTGCCACAGTTTATGGGCAGTGCCTCATGCTGCTCCACAGTAGCTTCACAGTAGCTGCCTTGGGGTACTTCACTGCTCCTAGGCACACACTGGGAACCTTGTGTTGGGGTGCACAGGGACTGAGGCTGGCCCTGTTCAACATCCAGTGCAGCATGAGCTGAAATTTGTAGGAAAATCACATCTAGACTTAGAACCTGAAGGTTCTTCTTATCCCTCTAGAGATACTTGCCAGTACCAGGCTCCAGAAAGGAGTTTTTCCCCTTGGAGCAGAGCAGCATTAGAGGAGAGGGATACTGCCTGGTGTGAAATGCACATAGGATTTAATCAGCCTCAGAAATTTCTGTGTCCCTCAGCCTGCCATCCACAGCTTTCCAGGCCAGAGTGGTCCAGCTGTATCCACGGTCCTAGGGTGTCCCTCAGCAGGGCTGGGGGTCACTGTGTGGTTTTCAGCAGCACATTCCTGTGCTCAGTTTACAGTCATGCATCTTCCATGGAGAAAGCAGGGGCTGAAATCAATTCCCCTAGTACAGAGCACATTCTCTCTGTCAGCCTGAGCTCTTCAGTTATTTATCAGTTCCTTTCCAGGGGCAGGATTGGCAAACCCAAGGATGCAGTTTAGCTGTAGATATATGGCTGGTGGCCCACAAACGGGATTAGGTCACCCAGGCCAACAGATGCTGCACTGGAAAGGAGACCAGATTCTGCAGACAGCTGAAATTGCCTTTTCCCAGGAAGCCCTTGCAAGTGGCTTTCAGCCAAAGCACTGGTCTCTAGGACATGTTTTATTCCCTTCTTTTGTGTCATTGCAAAAAAATAAGCTGTTTCTTTAATATTTTAGTAACCAGCATGGTAAAATAGAATATATTGTTTGAAGTATTTGGAAGTTTGTTAGTAGTGATGAATTTATAGAAAATTGGTTGCAGCTCTCTCCTTATTAAATATATATTCTTGATTTATTGTGATCTGTGAAAATCGAAATTAATAAAACTGGTGTATCTCTCAGTGCCAGAGTGTAAGGCAAGGCACACCACTTGTTTAATAGACAAGTCTAATTAAAGTCATTATCAAAGAGCCGAAGGTAAGCACCGGAGAGCAGTAGCCCTTCTGTCTCTGTTTGTTCAGCTAATTTGCTCAGCATGTATTTCACCTTAGGATACTGGGGACAAAGAAGCAGCAGAGTTGCCCTTTTCTGTCTCATTTTTGCTTATACTGCATGAATAATACAAAATGATGGTACCTACTACTTCCTAGATCTTGATTTTCTTGAGTTCTAAAATCTAGAATTTGAATTCTAAAGTCCTTATTAGTGTAGTAACTTTAAATATGAATAGCATATTTTGCTGAATCTTTCTTGTCTGTAAACAACAGTAAAGGAATTGGCATTAAGTAATGACTTTGTAATTCCATGCATACATATTAATTAAAGTCAAGTTTCCATCTGCATAGAGCACTTGAATATGATGAATAAAAATTACTCAGCAAAGAAAATGGGATTGCTCCAAGCTCTTAACACAATGACAAAGGCAAACATGAAGACTCTATATGCCTCGGAAGCAGTAAATTAGCTTAAATTATCACAGAAGCCCTTTAATTTCAAAAAAGGCTATGTCTCCTAGTAAATTAAGGTTATCAACTGTGATGGATCACCTAGTCTTACAGTACAACATAAAAAATACTTAAACCTTTTTTGCTGATTTCAGTCATAGTAGAATTTGATATAAATCATTGCTCTATGGAGGGCTCAGGCTGTGCTGTGACCATTCCCTGGAACATAGCACTTGTTGTGGTTTATGTGAGCCAGATGAGTTAATCACTCTTTGAACCTGTGCAGTGTCTTGATAGCTTTAAAGTTGTCACATCTATGAAACCATAATGCCAGCAGTATGTGCATATAGAGACTGAACACCATCACTTCATGCAAATGTTTGTCTTCTCAGATAGATTTTATTCTGGGAATTATGTAATAGATTTCCTTTTGGGCTTTTAATCTGATGGGTTCTTTCTGCAGTGAGTTCAAGTGTTGTCAGGGAATTAAGAATTCACCATGGTTATTGATGCTAGCCTTCAAAAATATTTGTCAGAGCAAAGCTGAAATGTACTTGGAGGATAAAGCAGTTATCAAAGCAAAAACCTTGGCAGTTTGGAGAAAGCCTGGTGTTTCTCTTGCATGTCCTCCTGCCTAGGCAGGTTGCAGCCTGTGACACCACAGACCTGCTAATGGGGTCTGTGCAGGGCTGGGAGTCACCAGCCCAACTCAGCATAAATTGGCCCTACTCCTGTGCTACCCAATGCATAGGCAGTGGGAGAGGGAGGATTGATGCCCTCAGGCAATGAACATCTTGGCTTTTGGCTCCAAAATTTGGGAGGTGAGCTGATTGGCATGGTCAGTGCCCAGCTGTGTGCCAGCCAGCTGTGCCTGAGCAGAGGGGATGGGGCTGTGGGGCAGGATTTGCACCACTGACAGCTCTACTCTTGTCCAGGGGATCTGAAATGATGTTTGTGCAGGAGTGGATGCTGTGCCAGCCCTGCAGGGCCGCAGCCCTTGAGGGAGCTGGCTGTGCCTGTGGTTATTTATCTCTCCTCGCTGCTGTCTGGATGTTGGGAGGAAAGGAGTCTGTTAAGCCAGCCCTTCCCCTCAGCTGAGGTTTTTGTTTGAGTTCTATGGGAAATGTGGGAAAGGAAAAACTGAGTGGGGCAGTACTGGGTTACATTAGTGCAGTCAACTCACTTTATTGCCCATTGGAAATGGGCTAGGGTGTCTTTCCCCCTCTGTGGAACAGTGGTTGGAGGCAGAGGGGCAAGGACTTCTGAAATGTCAGAGTTGGCAGGTTGTGCTCCTTCATCTACCCTGACAGCAAAAAAAAAAAAAATTATTGGGAGGCTTTGCATCAGCTGGGTCCTGCTCCCAGAGAGGCTGATTTAGCACAGAGAAAATCAAAGGCCTGAGTGAATGGGTTGCACAGCTGATCTCTGCAGGAGCTGAATCCATTCTCCAAATGTAAGTGATGCTGTGGTGTCTGAAGTAACGCATTATTGATTTATGGCTGAGAACAGCTCACAGAACAAGGTGCTTCTTAGACACAGACTTTATGGATTATCTACTTTTTATTCAGTTTCCCTTTGTGCTCTGTATTTAAATGGACACCATGATCAGGGCCAGAGCTCCTGTTGGACATGTTGCTGTGGTACAGTGGTGACACAGGATCTCAGTGCACAGAGATCTGTTACAGTGACCCTTCTGCTCAGATCTAGCTTGTTTTCCTTTCTTCAGAGGGAGACGTTGCTACGGCAGCTGGAGACAAATCAGCTGGATATTGATGCAACTCTGGAGGAGCTGTCACTGCAGCAAGAGACTGAAGACCAAAACTACGAACTGTATGTCACTGAGCTGTCTTTTGTAACTGCTTTAGGTGTCACATGAATGCTGGGCAGCCCCAGCTGTGGCATGTGGCCAGGTTGAAGGATCTAGCAAGTAATATTTAGGGATTCTTTGGATAAAATGTTGCTTTTGAATGGCATCACCTGAAGTAAAGCATGCACCTCGGGGTCTCTGTGAAACCATCTGGTTCCTACAGGCATATGACTGGGGAGAGGAGGGCAGAGCAGGTGGGGCTGAGCAGCACACCTGGAACCAGTACATGCTGAAATAGATAAAGTGCTGGAAGGGGATATTTTCAATCTCTCAGCTGCTCAGCGCACAAGTTGATTCCTCTCCTGGCTGTTGCACTCCTGTGTATTGTGTGTCTTATGACAGCAGAAAGTAATAGCAACAGCACTGCTGTCTTCTGTTCCCTTTGAGTACTTCTGAACTCGTCAGTGTGTTTCTGGATTGAAGCAGTGGCTGGTTCTTCTGCCCTATATCTGTTCTGTACCCTGGCTGTGTGCTTGGCTGCTTGTAATGGGGTTTGCCAGCTTTAGCCCCACAAAGCCAGTACATCTGTAGCAGAGTGAACAGGAATCCATGTTCTTTGAATTCCCATCACAAGGCCTTTATTGCAGTGGTATGCAAGCCAGAAAAGTCAACCTCAGGATGTATTGAAAAAAGATTATTTTCAGGCAGCTTTGTTTGGAAATTGGAATTGATGATTATGAAATATTCATGCACAGGCTTTTGGACAAGCATTTTTCAGACCAAGTTTCAAGTTCTATAACCTTGTTCAGCACATTTTCTTTGGAGAGCATTGAAATCCCCAGTTGACACACAGCAGTGTTGTTTCCAAAGCGTTCACCTCGTTCTCCTCCTGAGGTACTAGTTAGTTAACTCATGCCTTCAGCACTTCTCTTGATGTCACTACTCAGAGGACTGGTCTGTGTGGGCTGTGCTGTCAGATGGTTTTCCATACTTTTGTTTGTATTGCTTCAGTAATGGGAGGATACTTATTAGAATCAGGAGTTGGCAGAGCTGTTTCAAACTCACAACACAAGACCTTGCTGCTTAGTCACCTCTTGCCTTTCCAGCAGCTTTAGCATGTGCTGGGTCTCCATATGTGTCACTTCAGCTCACAAATTCAGCAGAAAAACAGGTTGAATGGGACTCGGAGCAGCTTGGTCCAGTGAAAGGTGTCTCTGCCTGTGACAGGGGCATAGAATGAGATGAGCTTTAAGGTCCCATCCAACCCAAACTAGTCTGAGATTCTGTGACTGTGAAATCTATCTTTGCTATATCTACCTCAGGGTTAGTCTATGTTGGGCTGGCTTTGAGAGGAGATGTTAGATCTTAAAAGCAGCAGCAATGTGGTAGCAGTGGAGGAGAGGCCAGACCTCCTAGTTCCAGCAACAGGTACTAGACTTGATCATCCCACCCAGTGTGACCACACTGCTTGCTGGGAGGCTGTTGGCACTGTCAGGCTGCAGACTAGCTTAACATGGCCTCAGAAATATCAGTGCTTGACAAAAGAGGAGTTGCTATAATATTAAAAGCAAGGCTTTTCTCTAGGATTCTGGTTTAGAGTGACATCCTTATGCAGCTGGCCAGCTCCTGCATGTTCATATCTGTACTGAGACCAAAGTTCTTCACTTTCAGAAAACAACACTTCTTTAGAGAAAGGGCTTTAAAATACCCCTGGATGCTTCCTGGCTAGAGGCGCTGATCCTGAAAGAAAAGCACCAGGCAGTGTTCTGTCTCAGTACTTCAATCACACTGACAAAGAGTGCTATTTTAGGGTTTTTAAGGTTTTTCTCTGTACCCCAGGTAGAAACAGAGAGTCTGTTTGTTTGAGTGGCTACTCTGTGGGACAGATGAGTTGCAAAGGGGTTACTTCAGCCCCAGAGTTGAAAGGTACGTGCTTCTTACACTCAATTTTTATCCCTGCAGGAGGTCTCCAGGCTCGACTTCTATAGCCAAAGACTTAATTTAAAGAAATACTCACATTCATGTTAGCGAACCCAGGTTTGGGTAAAGTCTCAACCTTAGTAAACAGTTTGGGCTGGGAGACAGAGTACATGTGGACACAGCAGTGTGTGATGGGAATCAGAGCTTGCAGTGATGAGGCAGGTCAGCAGTGCTCATTATTAGGGCTTGGGAAAGTCCTTGCATCCATCCTTGTCAGATGCCCATCATTTTGGGATTACCAGGTTTAATATGCTGCATCAGTGAATGTCCAAGTGAGAACCTTGTATGTTGCTGCCAGTCGCCCTGTTGTGTGCAGCGTGTGTGTTGGGCAGTGTGACTTGGTGACCCTTGACAGATCACAGAACCGTGGAATCCTTAAGGTTGGAAAACCCCTCTAAGATCATTAAGGCCAGCCGTTAACCCAGCGCTGCCAAAGCCACCACCTAACCATGTTCCCAATAGCCACATCCACATGTTTTTCAAGCACTCCCAGGGATGATAGCTCCACCACTACCAGGGCAGCCTGTTCCAAATGAGTGCCCTTTTTATGAAGAAATTTTGCTTTTTCCTTTTTATTGCTTGTTACTTGGTAGAGGAGCCTGACCCTCACCTGTCATGAGGCCTTTATGTTAGTTTCTTCAGTTTAGAGAGCGCTGAGAGTTCTGCTGTGGGTCACCAAACTGCACAGCAAGAGATGAACACAGGTATTTGAGGCCACAGGCCATGGTGTGGCTGCTGCAGCACTTCCTCAAAAATCAGGCCACAGAGCACAGCAAGGTGACAGTGCTAGGACATCTGAGTTATTCCCTTCACCCTTGTGCGTGTCTGGTAGCTGCTCTGTCACAATGGCCAGTGCTAAATTTGGCTCAGTGAGAACAGAAAGAGAACAAGAACCCTTCCTCCTGCTGCAGTGGGGGGCGACCTGAGGAAAAAACGTCACTGATCCAAAATGTGAATCCCAAAGTCAACACGAGGTGGCACACGATGCTGCCTCTTCTGCCTTACGTAAGTCAGCCTGGGCAGCCACTGCCTGGATATGCCAGTGGGAGACATGGTCTGCCTCCAGTTCTTTCCCTGTGTTTAGGCTACTCACTGCCTGACACACTTCTGGCTCTAGTTCTGTCACTGTGCTTTCCGACTTTACATTTTCAGTGCTGCTTAAAGAACATTTTGAGCCCTTTTTGAGTTCTTGAATTCTTATTAAGCAAACAGTAATGACTTTTATGATTTTCTGAATTTGTACCTAAATTGCTCAATTTCTCCATTTTTAATTCTATGCAGCTTATCTTCTGTTTTCAAGGAAAATTTGTTTATGTTCAGTGTGCCCATCCCCCATGGAAGGGTGCCAGGGCTGGACAGCCCCTTTGGTGAAGAAATTTTCCCCAGTACTCAAACCTCCCCTGGCACAACTTGAGCCTGTCTTCTCTCACCATGTGGGTGCCAGACTGGTGACTGCAGACAACAGGCATTTGGGCTGCCCTGCTGAGGACTGTGCTTTGGGGGGACACATTCCCCACAGGGATAGCTTTAGTCACTGCAGAGTTATTGGCTGGGGGGTTGGGGTTTTATTGCCTGATTGTTTTTTTCCACCTTGAGCATAGCTCATAATTTTAGGGTTTTTTTAAATTTAGCTGAGTAACATCCACATGGTAGCAGGAGGAGCTGCTACTGGAGCTGTTCTCTGGTATCCTCCACTGTATGGAAATACAGGTCTGGAATGACATGAGCTACAGACTGAATTACCAGTTGGGAAAGTAAACCCACTCCTGCTTTCTCTTCCACTTGCTGTGGATCCTTGTGGTCATCAGACAGGTCAGGAGCCAGCCTGTACTGGAATGGAACTCTATCTAGGTCATGTTTTTTGGGGGTGCTGTGTTAAGAATTAAGTGCATCTAAGCCTGTCATCAGTCGGTCATGCTAGAGAAGTGGGGACATGGAACATGTCCTGTATTTTATGGAACAGGGAGTTATCCTGCTGCATCCATTTTGTCAGGTAGAAACCAGGACAAGAGCAGGAATTAGACTTGCTTGGCCACTGATTCTACATTCAAGGGACATTGGCTAGGGGGCTTGGGGCAATACTTTTAATGAGCCCAAAACAAGCATGTGCAAATCTAACCTTCACTAATGCCAGTTAAAATTATGTCATCCAGCCAATTAATCTTCATTTTCACACTTAATAAAATAATCCAGAGCCCTTCTTGCCACATGAAATACACTTGTACAATTTATCACAGCACGTTGGTTAGAACCAAGAGCCAAAAAGCTTTAGGCTGCTCCCGTCTTCAATATTAAATGAACACGAGCACTGACAATTTTAGGAGTTGTGAGGCTAACAAGTCCTTTTGTGTTTTTTGTGTTCACCCTGAGAGCAGAGCAACAGTAACCTCAGGCCCTGATTATTTTTTGTTCCCACATAGCGTGTTCATCTTTAAAATTGTATAAAAGTCTCCTCTTGAGAGCAGGTCCAACCACCAGTGAATTATTCAGGAGTTTGAGGATGTTTGGGACTTGTTACTTGGTCTGTAATGGAAGGATTGAATGGCAAATAAGGAACCTCTATGGGTGAGGACAGATGACCAACCTGGACATGCATGGTATATTTGTAATCTGTGTATCCCAGCAGAATAAAGGTGCTCAGGTGTGAATTCACCTTGTGCTTTAGTATGACCTGATCTGCTACATCCAGTGTGGGCACAAAGCTGCTTATTCCACAGTAAGGTTTTGAGTGAGTCCTTTTTCAAAGGACTGATGGATAGAACAAGGAATGGACAGATTGTATAGAATCTGAGAAAAAACAGACACATGGCAGGTTTGGCCCGGTGTGTTCCCAAAGCAGCCACATATGTGCCTCTGAGGAGTGTGTGTAAAGCCAGAGAAAGCATTCATGCATTATGTAGTATTTTCAAAGTGTGGAGGATGCTTAGACACCTCCATCCTGGAAATTACTGTGGGCTTGCTGGCAGCATTTCGTGTGTGCTGGTTTTCCACCCACCTCCCTTAGAGAAGATCTGACTATAAAACTTCAGCAGAGCTGATTTATACAGCCCATGTAGAACCAGTGTCAGACCACCCCGATTTCCCCAGTGTCACAGCACAAGGCTTGGCCCACGTGTCTAGCTGGGGCTGATGGAGGTGGCATGAAGCACACGTGTCACAGCTGTCCTCAGTGCTGTGCTGGGGCAAGAATCTGTGTTGTGCTGTCCCCAAATAACCGTTTGTATCTTCCTACTAAATAACTTGCCTTCTCCAGTTTTAATGCCCTTCACACACCACAGGTGACTAAGTACAGGAGCACAGGTGCAGACAAAGCCTGCATGTGTTTTATGCCCCAGTCTGGTTGTGCTGGAGGAAAGGATGACACTCTTTATACTTCAGTTATATAGCCGGGTTTTTTTCCTCCAGCTCTTAAATTGTATGTGTTTCTGGAGGAGAAACAGGTGGTAGTCACAGCCTTCCATCCCTCTGGAGCTGGCTACTTTCCCAGAACAAAGCAGGTTGTTTCCAAAATGGACAGCTTTGGTTAGAACCACGTACAGTAAATCTTCAAATACTCTGGTATTGTTAAGTCCAAATACTCTTATATCACATATCCTGATGTGACTCTCTACATTCTTTGTGTCTCCTTGTTCCCAAATCTTCAGTGTACAGTTGTCTTATCCTACCTGAGTCAGCCGGTTGCCTCAATGGTGGGATTTAGCTACCTGAGGCTCAGAGGTTGTTCATTCTGTTTTCATGTAATGTTGGTGATTTAGGTGTTCCCACAGACAGTCAGGGAGCCCAGCACAGTCAGGAGAGCAAGTATTGCAGCAGTAGCTTGGCTGCTGGGTGCAGCAGTGCTCAGGCTTGCAGGCTTCCAGGCTTCCATTCAGGATTGCTGTTGCTATAAATGGGAATGGAGTGCATGTAGATCATCTGGGATTAATCTCTTCTCACATTTGGGAGGCAGGAGTCTTTAATGATGAGTGGGTCTTGGGAGGAGGAGGAGTAGTGAGTACCACAAAGCAGAGCTGTTCAGCTCTGTCTTTGGCTCACCAGAAGCCCTGGATCAAAGCTGGGAGGGGAGGAATGGCAGAATTCAGCACTCAGCACATGTGATGTGGAACCGAGGAGTTGCACATCGCATGCAGGCAAAGCTCACGAACAGTTTTGCAGGCCATGGCAGTTCACATGGTTTGGGAATAAAGAGCCTTTGATTTGTTGGATGAGGGCTGAATTGCATGGTTTGCCTTTCCCACCCCACAGACGCTGTGTGTACCCTGCTTGGAGGATGCTGAGCCACAGTCCCCCTCCTCAGGAAGGGAGCGCAGTGACAGAGAGGTATTGAGCACACGCTATCATGTTCTTGCAGCATGTGTGGTGTATTGTGCACCTTCCAAACCAGCCTGATGCTGTCTCCACAGAGCTCAGTGCAGGAGTTAAACTCCTTTATGTTTTCTCTCTGGTGCATGACAAATCCATGCATCATTTTCAGTGGAACATGTTGTCGCGCAGCTCGCCCCAGGAGAGGGAGGATGGGGACTGGATGCTGTCGCATGCTCGGAGCTCAGCTCTGCCAGGAGCTCATGTTGGTGTAGCCAGTGTTCTGGGTGAAATAGGCATATAGTCTTGGCCCAGATCCTGGTGGAAGCATCAGTGAGGCCACTGCAGCATGGAACTGATGTGGGTGCCTTGACAGTCTGCAGCTTCCACACAGGGAACAGTGGAGGGACAGCACCAACCTCTGTTCTCTGTGATCGGGAACAGGACCCAGGGAACGGCTGGAGCTGGGGCAGGGCAGGTATAGGTTGGATATCAATGCATAGCATGTGACAGCCAGGCTCTGGCATGGTTGGAATTGCAGTCCTTAGTCCAGACCTTCAGAATGAGCTAGGCGAGTCTTTCCCAGCCGTTCTCATGTGGAGAACTAGGAGTAAGAACACTTTTCCTTACCCTTGAGTAGATGATGATTTTGTTTCTACTGTTGAATTTCTTCCTATTTCTGTTACTTGGGATCATCCAGTTCTATCTGTATCTTGTCCTTGTCTGTTGATGTTGCCTCGCTAATTCTGCTTTTTAGTGCTGCCCTTGATCTCAACTTTAGCTAGTTACTTAGTTAGGAAGGACTGCTGGTTTTCCAATTCAAGTAACATCTTCCTGGGGCTATTGTTCCCTAGGGCTTCAGACACTGCTGGTCACAAAGTATATTATTTTGTTCCTTAAAAGTATATCAGGTTACTGCCTTAGAATAGGAAATCATATCTCAAGGCTTAGAGTCTCTTACCCCCACTGTTTGCGTTCTGCTCAGCAGTCAGTCCAGGGAAGGTTCTGGCTGGCTCAGGTCCCTGAAGGACAAGGTCATGCTCTGTGTGGGAGAGGAGGCTCTCCCTTCACACTCTCATTGCCTGGAACACAACCAAAATCTGTCTTGCAGAACCAGCTGAATCCAGAGCCTGCACAAATTCATTAAGCTTAATGAAATGAGAGGCAAGATCAGGATGTGCTGGACATTATACAGGATGCTTCATTTTGGGCATCCTCTCTGTATCTCTCGGCTGTGCAGCATGTGGCAGATCAGTTTTTCAGACTATTTAATGGCAAGAACTTGTCTCTGTCCACGTTTTTCTGCATACAGTGCGTGAAACAGCAGGCTGCAGGGGGGAAGCTTGGGTTAGGCTTGGGTTTCTTTTGGAAAAGGAAAGATCTTTTCACTCTGTACAGTGGTACAGGCTTTAATGTTCTTCCAGTCGGGAGCCCAGCCAGGGCCACAACCTGCTCCAGAGCTCCTGCTGCTTGGCTCCAGGGCCTCTCACACAGAGGAGGAATGTGTGCAAGGGAAGAGCCTACATGTGGATCTGCACCCTGTGGGAAGGATAATGTCAGTCAGTCTTCTCTGAGCCCTCAGGACAGCTCTTTCCTTTTGATGTTTGAGAATTCTTCTCTCAAATCCATTCTTGGCTGATAAAGAGGTTATTATAGCAGTTTTCTTGAGCACTGTGATTTCTTCTGCAGTATCTAAAAAAGTGCCATTCCTGTAGCACTTACTCCTTTAGACACATAATCCAGTTGATGCCAACATCACAACAACTGACTTCAGGTTACATTTCAAGCCCTGGTATGTTGTTATAGTCTGTCTATTCAGGAAGTTCCCAGTAGTGTTGCAAATATAGGTTTCATCCTGTAGTGCAGAGCAGGTTGGGATTCTCCGCACCTCAGTGCAGATGGGGCTGAGTTTAGCTCATGTGGGTAAACGAGATTTATTGTGACCCAGGGAGTCACAGTGTCACTGGAAGCAGATCCATACCCTCCCAAGCCCAGCTGGAAGCCAACCCGTACTCTCCTAGCTCAGCACATAGCCAGATGAAAAGGGCTTATTATAAAGGAGAGAGAGGGACTTTTTATATGGGCGGATAGTGACAGGACATGGGGCAATGGTTTTAAACTGGCAGAGGCAGGGTTGGATGGGAAGAAAATCTTCCCTATGGGAGTGGGGACACCCTGACATAGGTTGCCCAGAGAAGCTGTGGCTGCCCCTGGATCCCTGGAAGTGGCCAGGTTGGACTTGGAGAAACCTGGCCTAGTGAAAGGTATCCCTGCCCATGGCAGGGTTGGAATGAGATGAGCTTTAAGGTCCTTCCCAACGCAAACCAGTCTGGGATTCTGAGATTTGCCATTCCTTATATTTGTAATTTATCTTCCCCACAGCTTCCTGGAAATGATGGAAGCCCGAAGCCAAGGACACACATCACCACTAGCAACGAACGGACAGAGCCCCTCTTCCGGCTCCCAGTCACCCATCGTACCTCCGAGCTCCACATCGACAGGCAGCTCCAGCCCCGGCACCCCCCAGCCGCCGCTGCCACTTGCCACAAGCACCATCATCTCTCCTGACCCCACCCCATCCTTCTCACCAGTGCCTGCACCCGAGGCCCCACAGCCCCCCACGCCCGCTGCAGTTCCCACAGCCCCCCCGGCTGCAGCCCCCCCACCCAAGCGTGGCATCATCGCGCGGCTCTTCGGGACGTCCCCTGCAGCCGAGCCCACTCCTCCCCAGCCAGGTACGTGCTGGTGCCCTGTCCAGGCAGGGTGTGACCCGTAGGCCTTCCAGTTTTCTTTTCATTTTTTTCCTGCGGGAGGCTAAGCAGACAGGTGTGTGAAGGCCACAGGCACCATGTGTGTGCAGCAAGTGTCCAGGGAGACTTGAGCTCTCATACTCTATTTTCTCCTGATCAGCATTTTGGTTTGTATCTGTGCTGGATGTGCCCAGCTAGCTGAGTGGTGGCTGTAGCATCCTTAAGAGGAAGATCCTGAGCACACAAGAGACACTAATAAAATAAATATAATGTCAGGTTCTTACCAGGAGCAAAAATACCTCTTGAATAGGAAAAAAATGACTAGAAAAGGTATTTGAAGTGCCATCCTCGTACACATGTGGCAGTCCAGAGGGGCTCCCGAGCGTAACAGAGAGAAGCAGAGTGCTGCATTTAAAGGTTATTCAGCCAGAAATGGTCACAGAGGTCCAGGCTTCACAGCAGATTCCCCTCTGAGGAAATCTGCTCCTTCAGAGCAGGTCTGGGAGGAGGGAGCCCTCAGCTACTGCTTCAGCACTGGTGCCCGCGGAGCAGCGCAGCCCTCAGTCCAGACCCTGCCGGACAGAGTGCCAGGCAGAGGCATCAAGGGCTTGTTGCATGTAATTTTACTGATCTGGACCATAATTTGCCTGTCATATTCACTTTGTTTGTGGAACTAACTGGAGCTGCACAGCTGGCACTGCCTAAAAATCATGACATATTTGCGTCACCCTTTGGAAATACCTTCCCTCTCACGCTGGCTCACAGTGCTCATGGGACACCCACAGAGAGAAGGGAGGAGGTGCTGGGGACACAGGTTGCAATTTCAGATGTTGAAATGGTCTGGTTTTAGATCTGCACACAGTGTTCTGCATCCTGTGCCTCTTCCCAGATATGACACGATGCATCCATTTTGGTTTGTTCATGACTCTTCCTACCCAGAGAAAACAAAACAAAAACCAAAGAGGGGAGCAGATGTTAGAAATTGCTTGTCAATTTAAAAAACACCTTTGTCATTTTAATCTGTAGGTAAATAGATAAGTGGTCTACTAGCAGTGTTATGGTGGTTGAGTTTGGGGTTTTTCTTTTCTTTTTTAAATTTTTTCTTATCTTGACAGCTGTTTTGGGTTTGTGACTTTCAGCCCTGATGTCTCAGAATGCTTAGGGGCAGTTGCAAAAGGCAGCCAGGAAGAGCTGATGTGTCAGTGGTGCAAGGTTTCAGTAGTATGCCAAGGGCCTGCACCTCCACAGGAATGTACCCAGGGAGCAATTCACTGGAAAGCAGCTGAAAAATCATTGTTACCAAGTAACACTTGGTTTTTCTAGGAGCTGCTCTTTAAGCTTTCTCTTGAAGTCTTGGAGTAGTAATTCTTTTGGCTATGGTTTAGCTTACACCAATGCTTCTCTATGGCATTAGTGGTAGTGTTTGCAAAAGTGATCTGAAAGTTGTGCTAAGAAGCGCAAAATCTAGAAAAAAAAAGGCCTAAGTCTTGTTTTACCTGAAAGAAAAGTCTAGATGTAAAGTGCAGCATGAGCAGAGGAAAAACATTGAGTATTGCAAATTCTGGAAAGGTTAATTACTTCAAGCTTCTTAGTTATGCTAATTTCATGAGTTTTCATCCTGATACCTTGAAAATAGATAAAGGTGTTTCTACAAATAAACTGTATTAAAGTCAGTCTCTATTTGAGGTAGCTCTTGAGCTTTTGTTTTACATCTAAAAGCACAATGTGAACAATTCTGCCTTGGACAGTTACAGCAGAAAAAAGCAAGAGGCTAGGAGAGGGTGAACTGAACTGGAAAGGGTAAGAGAGTAGTGAAGGGACATCCCCCAGGAGCAGTGGACATTGCACAGGTGTAATAAAACCTGTGGTACAGTCAGTCATAGCATTTGCTGGAGAACAGAGCCAGCCCTTGCCAAGGAAGTTTTCAGTCTGTCTAAGAGCCTGGATCAGCCTGGTACATTCTAAACCACAGCAACCATGATCTGTGAGTGCCTTCATGTCAGACTCTGGGCTGCTTTATATCCTCTTCATAATCTTCTTCTTCCCTCACTGTGGAGCCAATGTCCTGCCTCATAGCTGCTGCCACAGATCTGGAAGAAGCCAATTTCTGTCTTGCTTGGGTGACACCTATGTTTTACAACTCTGTCACTAATGCAGATCCTGCTGCTGCCACTCCTCCCCCCCACCCTGTAGTCCCTGCCAAGGTACAGAGTGTGGAGGACTTTGTTCCTGAGGACAGCCTGGACCACAGCTTTCTGGAAGACCCAGTGCCGCAGAAAGACAAAGGGAAGCCACAGGCCAAACACCGTGTGGATAGTGAAAGGTAAGGAAAGGAGTGTGGCACAGGGACACCCCTGGCTGTGCAGCCCAGCTGACGTGGTGCAACCATTCAGTGATTGCAGAGCAGTTAGCTGCCCCAGAGGCTTTCTGCCTGTGCTATGGTCAGTCGTAGCATCCACTGTCTCCCATTTAGTGACAGACACTGCTCCCTGGGAGGGAGGAATATCAGGAAAAGCAGATTATCACTTTCCTGGTGTTGCTGTCTTGCTTTGTGCTCAGATTAAACTATGGGGCCCTTTGGGTCAGGAATGGATTTCCTTCTGGCCGAACACACCAAATCATTTGTGATACTTTCCTTCTGCAACATAGTGCACTTTGCAGGGATATTATGTTTTGCTTAATTAATATTTTACTTCTGCAGAGGCACAAAGTGTGGCCAAGCTCCTCTGTGACTTGGTAATGTCATTCCTGACACACTATGAAGGGGTTTGGGGTTTGGTGGAGGACACCTGGGGACATTCCATAGCTCTGTGGGATTCTGGAAGGAAGGATGGAGAAAGTCACTCTCCTTTGGGAGTCACGGCATGGTTACCTGCTGAATTCAAAAACTCTTAGGGGGTGCCTTTCTTTTGCTTTGTGTCTAGTGTTTCTTCCCAGCATTTTCTCACTAAACTGGAGACAAAAATTTGATGGATGATATGGAATGGGTTGGATATTCATATTCAGGGAGTAGTGATCTCTTGCTCAGTGTCCAGTTGAACATGGGTGGTGTCCCTCAGGTTCTGTGCTGGGACATGGACTTCATCCATGAGATGGGAGATTAAGGACACCTTCAGGAGGTTTATCCATACACCATACTGAGTGGTGTGGGTGACACTTCTGGAGGACAGGATGATCCAGAACCTGGAAAACATGAGAAGTGGCCCATGGGAACCTCATGAGGTTCTCCAAGGCCAAGCTCAAGTTGCTGCACCTGGGTTGGGGCAACATCTGGGATCATCCAGGCTGGAGTGTGAAGGGATTGAGAGCAACTCTAGGGAGAAGGACTTGAGGGTGCTGGTGGGTGAGAGTTGGACCTGACCCAGCCCTGAACCCTCCCATGCCTGGACTGATCCCCAGCATGGGCAGCAGAGGAGAGGGAGTTCTGCTCTGCTCAGGTGAGACTGCCATCTGCAGAGCTGCCTCTAGCCCGAGGGCTAGCATCAGGAGGATGTAGAGCTGCTGTAGAGAGTCCAGAGGCCTGGAGCCCCTCTGCTCTGGAGCCAGGCTGGGGCAGCTGGGTGTGTTCACCTGGAGAAGAGATGGCTCTGGGGAGATGCTACTGCAGCCTTTCAGTATTTAAGGGAGGATGATGACAGAGGTTTTAGCAGGGCCTATTGCAATAGGAAAAGAAATGATGGTTTTAAACAAAGAGAGGGGAGATTCAGGCTAGGTATAAGGAAGAAGTGTTTTACAACAGGGGTGGTGAGGCCCTGGCACAGGTTGCCCAGAGAAGTGGTGGATGCCTCATCTCTGGAAACATTCACAGTTGGGCTGGATGGGGCTCTGAGCAACCTGATCCAGTTGAAAATGTCCCTGCTTAGTGCAGGTGATTGGGACAAGCTGAGCTTTAAGGTCCCTTCCAAGCCAAACAAGTCTGTGATTCTATAATTATCTCCTCAAAATGGCAGAGCTGTGCTTATGCCATAAGTTGAATTTTCTTTTTTTCCCCCCTTTTTTCCTTTTCCTGGCTTTGATGTTTTTAAATAAAAAAAAAAAGGAAAGGGGATTGTGTATACTGAGCTGCTCAGAAAAGAGGATATGCTGCGACCTGTCTGAAAGCAGACTGTCTCTTAAGAGATGATCTAAGTGTACTCTCAGGCTCTGTATCGCTTTGCTCAGAATATTCCTTACTTGCTGCTGCTTGTCATTAACACGGGATTAACCGAGAGAGTAATTAAGGGCTGACACTGCTTTTCTGTTAATGTGGATTCTGCATCTTTTGACATCTTTGTCATGACCCAGTGTTCTCTACTTCAACCACAGCAACTTTAGATCGGTGCTGTGTGTGAGGCTCAATGCCTGTGTAATTCAGGTTAGCCTGAATCATCATCCCTTGTGATGGCAGAACTCGTGGATGTTTTATTAAAAAAAAAAAAAAAAAAAAAAAAAAGGACAAGAAAAAAGTGGTGGTTGCTGGAAGCATGCTGGCCTACAAAGTGTCTTGCTCATGGCTGTGGCAGGGCTGAGATTTTTTTTTTTGTTTAACAAGGAATTGTCAGAAGAGCCAAGCCTGACCTTCTGAGGGACTGGGTCCTGAGGTACTCTCAGAGCTCTGGAGCTTCTGTTTTACTGTGGGCTTCTCTGCTCCAGAGTGTCAGTCACTGGAAGCAAATAAGTGTTAAACTGTATAAAAAGTCAGACATGTTGGACAGGGGTGTGAGAACCCTACTCCTTGGTTTAGAGTTCACCCTTGGCTCACAATGATACCCAGTGCAGTCGTAACAGCTCTGTTTCCCTGGGAGAAGACCTTGCAGCACATCCCTGCAAATTCACATGCTCATTACTCCTCTGCAACCTGGCATCCATGGCTTCCTCTGGTTTCTTCTGTACGTCACACAGTTTTCTCAGTGGTCTGGCAATTTTCCATTCTGTTTTTTGCCAAAAAGGGCATACTAGGATGAGCCAGATATGCAGAAATTGAGAGATGCAGATGTGGTTCCAGCCATCACCTGCAATAACTATTTTCTTTCAGGATGCCAGTTACATCCCCACAGTAGTCAGGAACAACATTCCAGTTCTGTTAGCACTGTCCTCGATAATCAGCTTCTGCTGCAGTGAGGAGGTGGTTTTAATTCCCACAAAATCGGCTGCAGAAATTTCTCTCTGACCTTTTAAAGAACATAATAGGTCTGTGAAATCACTCAAACCTTGGGAAGATTTTAATGTTTTAAAAAATGGAATCCTCGAAGCTGCTTTTCCCCTGTATCTGAGTGAGGATCAAGGCCTGAGAATGTCCCAGCAAGATGCATTCAGGTTTCACGCTCATTTTGAAGCAGATACCTGAGTGTTGAGCTTACACAGCTCACCAGCATGCCTGGGTGTGCTGGAGCCAAGGGTAAGCTCCAGGACTGAGGTGTCATTGAAGAGCTGGCAGAAGAATGGGCCATGTTTTGAGAATTTGTGAAATTACCTCTACCCAAATAAGAGGAATTGCCTCAGTGACTGTGAGCAGGAGTCCTGCAGGGAGCTTCGAGAACGCCTCAGTGTACTGAAGTTTCATGTGTGGAGTAGAGGTACATTCACAGGGTTGGAAGGCAGCTTGAGGGTCATCCAGTTCAACCTCCCCCTCATCCTGGGGCACTCAGAACTGGTTTCCCAGAACCATTTCCAGATGGTTTTTTAATATCTCCATTGATAAAGGATCGACAACCTGTCTGGCAACTCATACCAGTGCTCAGGCATGTTCTCTGTGGAAAAAGTGTTTCCTGATGTTTGTGGGGAATCTCCTGAGTTACAGTTTATGTCCCTTGCCTTTTGTCCTGGCACTGGGCAGCACTGAAAAGAGCCTATTTCCATCTTCTTTGTACCTCCTTAAGCTGTTTAAATACTTTTCTAAGGTCTCCGCAAGCCTTCTCGAGGCCAAGCAGTCCTGAGTTTCATGTGGGAGAGCCTTTCCTCACGTGAGCAATACTTCAGTCAATTAATCATCCTCATGGCCCTTCACTGGATTCTCTCTCTGCTGTGCCCATGTCTCTTTTTACTGAGGGGCACCCAGAGCTGGACACTGGACTCCAACTGTGGCCTTACCAGTGCAGAGCAGAGGGGCAGGATCACCTCCCTGACCTGTTGGCAGTGCTTTGCCTCACGATGACCAGGACACCATTGGCAGCAGGAGTACTGTCCTGGTTTAGGGCAAATTTGGAAGAAAACCTCCAAAGGCCCCCCCTCAAGAAGCAAACCCAAGTGGCCCCTCCCCCAATCAGTTTGGAAAGAAATTTCCTCAGAGAGAAGTGGAAGAAACCTGTTTATTCAACAGGCAAAACACTGCCCAGCACAAAAAACCCCAATACCAAACAATGAAACCTCTTGGTGCTCTGAAGAGATGACAAACTCAGGAAGTCTCTCTCCTTTGGTGGTAGCTCGGCTCAGTCTGTTCTCAGTCCCTCCGATGCTGGAAGATGGCACTGCCCAGGCTAGGCCCTGGTGGGCCACAGGTGCAAGCTCCTGGTGCTTCCCCCTAGTCCCCAGTCCAGAGTAGCTTCAAATAATTCCAGGGAAAAAAAGGAATAAAAACTTTCCAGGGAATTTCTCTGCTTCAGTCAGTCAAAAACTAAAAGCAAAGGAGAGATCTCTCCCGCTGTCCACTGCTGCTGCTCTTTAACCTGATGTCTTGAGCCAGTATGGATGTGAGTACACCAGAGGACCTAATCTGGCTCCAAAGCATCTCACCCTTGGCTCCTGCCAGGTCAGGTTGGCCTGGGTCCCTGAGAGGGCTGAAGGTCTCTGAAAGCCAGTTTATGCTTTACCTGGCAGTGTTCCTTATCTTTCTTTTCTGCATCCGTAGACATTTATCTTAAAACATGGATTAGATTCCTGTGTCCTTATATCTGAAGGGCTTTGAAGTGGTTCTTTGCTTTTATGGATTTGTTATGGATTCCATGATGCCCAGCTGTGCTAGCCCAAGCGAGGGAAGCCAAGGTTCACAGTAGAAGACCAACAGCTAGAACAGCCATGCAGGCTCATCCTGCAGTGTGGGATTCCCTCAGCTTACCTGCTTTATTAGAGCTTGGTTTTTTTCTCTTTTCTTTAGCCCCAAAAAAGGATGTGGCAAGAGCCCTTGAGCTCCCGGGGCTGTGGGGACTTGGCCCAGCGAGGTTTGAGACTGTGAGCTCAGGTTGCAGCAGGGTTTGTTTCCTCCCCAGCAGCTGATCTATCACACTCCGAAGGCTCACAGAGGACACCCCAGCAGGCTCTGTGATCACTAGTTCAGAGCAGACCTCAGTGAGCAGCTTCGTTTTTGGGGGGTACCAGCACCTGCAGACATCCTAGCTCAGTGCTCATGCCAGCTTGGCAGTGCTTCAAGGGCTGGAGGGAGCAGTGCAATGTGTTTGGGTTTGCATTCTTTGCCTTCCTTCCAGCTGGAACCTCAGGACCACAAGCTGATCCTAGTTTTGCCTTGTCAGAGCCTGTTTATACTGAAGCAGTGATTTTCCTGATGTATATTCACTCCACTGCTCTGCTTTTATGCTGTCGCTCAGCGATCTGTGTTGGCTGGAGATGGAGGCAGGGTTCTCACTGTGAAGGGACGTGACCCACTTTGGGGAGGAGGTGTACACATGGGAGTGTACACCCACTCGGACTGGAAAAGCTGGAAAGGCTGCAGATCTGTGTGGAGTGTGAAAGGACAGTGGCAGCAATCTCTTAAGAGCCCCTGTGCCTAATAGAGCAGTGATGTCTTAAAGAAAGGCAGTGTGTCTAGTTCAGAATAATATCCTGCCGTTTTTAGGATGCAGCTCCCATTTTCTTTTCAGTGCATTTCAAGTGCTTTGAAATTTCAGTGCCAGTGCTTTGAAAATCCCAGGCATCACTCACTTGTCATTCCTCCAACCTTGCGGGCTGCTTGGGCACCAGTTTTCCTCTCCTTTGTGTAGCTGGGCTGTATGCCTCCCTCCTGGCATGGTGTGAGAGCAGCAGTGTTAGTGATGAAGGGGCTCTTCAGCAGCCTGGCCCTGCTCAGTAGGGCACTGAGAGCAGGTCCTGAGAGCAGAGGGATCTACTCCAAGAGCAGAGGGGGGACTGATGCTGGCCCTGCTCTTAGCATTGCAGCCCAGACAAGAACTGGTTGATCACTGAGCTGC
Source organism: Muscicapa striata striata (assembly GCA_030060385.1). Lineage (NCBI taxonomy): Eukaryota > Metazoa > Chordata > Aves > Passeriformes > Muscicapidae > Muscicapa > Muscicapa striata. Next base: position 479,568 of record JAREIS010000217.1, on the reverse strand, counting down.
ACCGGGTGTCATCAGCATGGTGTCCCCTTGTCACAAACAACTCCATTGTCTGTTGGCAGGTGTATTAACTCTTTAAAACTATCTTGTCAAGCAGTACCCGGCCATGTAGAGGAGCCAGAGTGAGCAGTTGCCATCATCCTGTGTTTAGGGTATTTCTCATCTCACTAGCCCACCATACTCCACTGTCTTCCAGTGCTTGTTCTGTGCTAGTGACCAGGAACACCATCCAATTAAAGGATTTTTAGGGTTATATGTATGTCTCTACAATCTAATCTGTTCCAAGCTATAGTATGTTTTTTCTCTCTGTGTAAAAAAAGACTGTGCTTGTACAATCCAGGTGGCATAATTAAAAGGGCAGAGACTGTGGGGGGGTTATCAAGAAGGAGCTGGGTATCTCTTGTGGATGAAACAAATAGAACAAGGAAAGGTAATGGCAAAGGCTCATCAACTGAGCCTGGGGAAAATATCTATTTTCCTGACATGAGCAAATTTTTCAGAGAGTGTTAAAATTGAGTCCTAGGGACATTCAGACAAGAATCCTCAATTTCAGCTGCAAAGCTCTCTCAAGCTGCCTCTGAACACAGAGTTGTGCTACATCCAGGGAGGCTGACAGACTCCCAGCTCTGGCAGTGTGGCCTTAGGTTAATTTAATTTGGGCAATGTTAAAGCTTGGCTATGGTGTCTGTGTATCTGCTTGCTTCAGGGAGCACCACAGAAATAGAAATGATTCCAGGAAGCTAATAGCTGCCAGTGAACTCCCATAGCAGTGACAGTGTATGATCAGGTTTAATTACAGGATGGGGGTATGAAGGCAGGCAGTTCCCGTGGTTTGACTGACTGATCCTTGCATGGTGGATGGAGCTCCATGTTCTGATGGAGCTGTAGCCACAGGCTCCTCAGTACCTCTGAGGCTCACCTTCTCCAGCCACTCATTTCCAGCTTGAGGGGCAGCAACTCCTCTGTGACACATTCTGCTGTGGCCCGTCCCACTAGGCCCTAGTGCAGGGTTCATGTCACTGCTGCAGCCTGCAGGGAGCAGGTCCAGCCAGAGCTGGGCAGTGGCAGGGGAAGGCTGGGAGTGCACAGAATCATAGAATCACTAACTGGTTTGTGTTGGAAGGGACCTTAAAACTCGTTCAGTTCCACCCCCTGCATGGGACACCTTCCACTATCCCAGGTTACACCAAGCTCCGTCCAACCTGTCCTTGGATACTTCTAGGGATCCAGGGGCAACTACAGCTTCTCTGGCCTGTGCCAGGCCTCCCCACCCTCACATTCCTTCCCAATATCCTGTCTAACCCTGCTCTCCTTCAGCTTAAAGCCATTCCCCTCATCCTGTCTTTCCTGGCCCTTGTTCAAAGTCCCTTTCCAGCTCTGTTGGAGTCCCTTTAGGCTCTGGAAGGGACTCTTAACATCTCCCTGGAGCCTTCTCTTCTCCAGGCTTAACTATCCTCATTTTCAGCCTCTCTCCAGAGCAGAGGTGCTCCAGCCCTTTAATCATCAGCTGCCCCAGGCTGGAGACTGTCCCCTGAAGTTGGCTATACAAGCCAGGCCAGTCTCAGTCTTTGTGCAGGGGAGGCATGTCTGTCCAGCACCTCCCAGGGTGCTGTGTCTGATCACTCTCTGTGTTGCAGTGATGGAGAGGCACCTGGAGGGAACCCCATGGTGGCAGGTTTCCAAGACGACCTAGATCTGGATGACAAAATCCCCAGCAGACCAATGCTGGCAGCAAAACGGGTGCCTAGCAAGAACATCATCCTCTCCAGTGAGGAGGAGGAGGAGGAAGAGGAAGAGGTGAAGGACTCTAAGGTCATCCTCATATCCGATGGAGACAAAAACACAGAGCAGGAAAAAAAAAGGTACAAAGCACAAAATTAAGTGTGGGATTGTGCTGGTAAACCTGGACCTCTCCTCCATCCTGTCACTGACTGTGTGTGGCCTCTGGGAAGTCTTGGTGTCTCTGTCTGCCTGTTCTTCAGCTGTAAGCTGGGGCTGTAGTTACTGTAGGTGTAACTGCTTTGTGTGGTGTGTCCTGCCCCATGCCTTGGAGCACTGCCTCTTGTGCCACTGGGGCAGTTCTGCATGAGAATATCTGTCTGCTTTTCCTCAAATTTAAACAAGAGCCCGGAACTGAGCACCAGGGTGGCTGTGGTGGTATGGGGAGGAGAGAGAAATCAAGTCTTGGGTGAAGGGAGTGGAGTTACCACACCCTGTGCTGGGAAATGTCCTCCACATACCACATCCTGTGGGGTTAGGGACACAAGGGTTATCCTCAGCCTGAGTGGTGTGTTTGACCCCACACCCCTATAGGATGCACTGCCTTTCCCAGTGGGATGGATGATGCAGCCCTCAAGGCAGGCTCAGCTGTTAACTGTGCTTTGCTCCACAAAATAAGGGTGGACAGGCTCTGACAACTTATTTCTTCTCAGGTCTTCCAGAAATTCTCTGAAACCCCAGAGTGAAGCAATTTTGACCAAAGCAACTGACCTGAAGCCTCCTGACAGTTTACCTCCCCATTCTGGGTCTGAACGAAACAGCAGCAGCAAGGGCAGCACAAGCCTGGCAGCTCCTGCTGCTGCGCCCACAGCAGCAGCCCAGGCCTCAAAGGCCCCTGCCCAAAGCAAAGGACTTGCTTCCAAGCAGAAAGTGGTCAAAGAGGAGCAGCCTGAGGAGTCTGACAGTGATCAAGAGGGACCAATAGCTACTCAGATGCTCTCATTTGTTATGGATGATCCAGACTTTGAAAGTGAGGATTCTGACAGCCAGAAGAAAAAAATGGTAAATAACAAGTCCACATTGCTATGAGCTGTGCTGAGCTGAGCTGGAAGGGTTAAGGCATTTCCCTGAGCAGAGTCTTCATCTGCTCTCCCATCCCTCAGCATTAGTTGCAGAAAGGCAGGTGCTAAGCAACCTACAGAGATGGATGTGAGCACAAAACCAGCAATCCTCTCTCTGAGTGTGGAAGCCACATGGGAGTAAGAACCCCATAGAATCACAGATCCATAGAATACCCTGAGTTGGAAAGGACCCAGAAGAATCATTGAGTCCAGCTCCCGACCCTGCACAGACACTCCAACAATCCCACCCTGGACATCCCTGGGAGTGTTGTCCAAATGCACTTGGAGCTCTGGCAGCCTCAGGACTAGGGAGCCTAGTCAGTGCCCCAGCACCCTCTGGGGAAAGAAACTTTTCCTAATATCCAACCTAGACCTTCTCTGACATGAGATTTGTTTTTACAAATACAAACAAGATTTGTGCTTGTGTGTTTTACTGTGCTGTTTACTCTCAGCCAGTCCAGCAGTGTGGGAGGTGCAAAAGCCACTGGGTTTTCACGTGAACTTTAACATGCAGAAGGGTGTCTCTGCCAGAAAGAATGAGCTCCTTGCAGTCAATCCCGCAATAAAAAGGCCATCACAAAATTTGCTTGGCGAAGCTTAAAGGGAAGAAGGAAGGTCTGCTTGGAAAGGACTTTCCAGGAAGCAGAGGTAGCTGTAAGGTTTGTGACATTCAGCACGTGCCTACAGGTGTCTGCTAAAACAAATATGCTGGGAGTCCCCTCACACCTGCCCTGTATTACAGGTGGAGAAGACACTTCTCCTGTCCCTCTTCTCTGAACTGGTCAGAACTTGCTGCGTGGTTTGAGATATCCCTGATTTCAGTGACCTGTACTCACAGCCTTCAGAATAATCTCTGGAAACTGCTAGCAGTGATTTGGGATGGGCAGTGGCTGTTCAGGGGTGTCCTGATGTCTGGGTTAGCTGGTGTTCAGGGAGCTTCCCTGTGTATGTATCATTCTGGAATCCTGTAGAGAGGGCTGTTGTCCCAGTTTCTTTGACCTTGCTCATGTGTCATGCTGTTTATTAAGTAATTTTACATTCCTTTTGCATCTTCACTTCCTGCTTTTCTTGATGATTTAGTAAGAAAGCAAAAGTATTTGGAGCAAGTTTCTATTTCTTACCTGCGCCAGTGAGAAGGGATTGATGAGGAAGCAGCAGTGTCAGAGAGTGCCTGACCCAGGCAATGCTCCATAGCATGTGACTGCTGTCCCACTGCAGGGTGTACTGGTCAGGCAAACCAGTACAGCCATTGCCGTTAGCAAGGTGGGGGCACCGCCTGACCAGCAGCGCAGCGGGGCTGGGTTCCATCCATGTACAAGCACACAAGGGAAGGTTGGATAACAGATTCTGAAGAGGATGAGTTGGCAGGTATCAGAAGATCGTTAAACTGAATTTCCATTCCCATTGTACAGAGATGGAGGATTTTTTTGTAATTTCCAGCTCTGCAGCATCCTGGGTTTTTGCCCACATTGAAGGGGCAGATTTGCCCTGGGAGCACATTCCCTTTTGGCTCGGTGATGGGAATTATTCTGCAGACACACTCTGCTTCCTCAGCCCTGCTGCATCTGGTACCTGAGACCCATAGAGCTGCACAGTAGAAAGCATTTGTCGCTCAGGGCTGGAGGGGAGTTTTCAGTCTATTGGATTGGATTTTCCAAGAACAGAGGTGCCTCCCCAGGGCAGGAGGAAGCTGATGCTGGTGAGCTAACGGAGTTGAAGGTCTCATTTAATCCCTTTGTACTGGAAATTTTATTTCAGCAGCCCCAGTGTGAAGTTCTCAGAGCACCCTTGGCAGTACCAGTGCAACTGAAGCATTTTACCAAGGCAAAAATTAGCACTTATAAGATCCAGGACATTGATTTCCAGGCAATAACAACTCAGTTCAGCTGCCATTTCCTTCCCTCCTCCCCACCTGCTGACATCTGACATTTTTGTGTACAGAATGGTTAGAGATTTTGGTTGAAGCATTTTTCAGTGTTGTCTGCCTTTGCTTATCTGTAGGATGAATTCCCAGTGCGGGAAGATCTCTCTGAAATATCTGATGATGATACCTCGCTGGCAAAGCCACCCCAGCCTATGAAATCAACAGTCCCCTCCTTTAAACTGAAAAATGACTCAGATCTCTTTGGCTTGGGTTTGGAAGAAGCTGGTCCCAAGGAGAGCAGCGAGGAAGGTAAAGTGCACACCTTATTTCCACTCTTGCTGCTTCTGTTTGCCAGGCATCTGGTTTTTCCAAAGTCTTTCCAGAGTGTCAGCAAACCAATTTGCACTAAATAAAATACCCTCTAACTTCATGCAGTGCCCTCTGTGAGTCTGCAATCTGGTTTAGCACAGCATAAATAGCTTTTAAGTTTTTCCCCATGAGGAGGAGAACTTGGCTTGTTCCTGGCACCAGCCATGGGTTATTTTTGTCCCAGCTGCAAGCAGAAGCACATCTTTCACAAGCTGCTGCTGTGTAAGCCTTCCTGCTTAGTCCTGTCTGCTTGGGAAGTGGTGTTCAGCATTGCATTGCAGTGTCCACCCCCTCCAGAATTTGGATCAACTTGAACAAAATGCTCTGACAAACCCTGCCAATTTCCTCTTCTGCTTTTGGCAAAGATAGCGTAGGATCCTTAGCACAGCCTAAGCATTCCTCGAGCTTTTTTTTTTCCCCCTCATTCCCCAAGGGAACAAATCCTACTCATGAAAATAATTCCTGCTGTCTAGGCATTAGTGCAAAGCAACTTCCTATAGACCTACCCCAATGTCAGCATGAAAGATGGGAAGTTAAAGATTTAAGAAAGGAAAAAAGCTGTGAGCAGCACCAGAGAGAGCTCCTTGAATAGCTGTTCCAAAAGTGTGAGGAAGGTGTCACAGGCTGCCATGGTTCTGTCAGCTTGTCACTCTGAGCTGCTGAACAGCAGAGCTTGAAATAGCTGTAAGTGCATCTGCAGAGGCCCAGGTCAATAATTTAACTTCTGTTTAGATTCTTAAATAATGAAACGCAGGTTCCTCCTATCTCCTCTTTTGGTGATAAATATAAAACCATTTCTCGGTCGTCAGTGATTGGAGCTTGACTGGCAGTTAGGCTTCTCCATGGCTGCATTTACACATCAGCTGAGGAAAAAGGCATGTGTAGGTAAGAGTGACAGTCAAACAGCACCTCTGAAAAGTGGTGCTGTCATGAAGCCTCTTGTGAAGCAGCCAAGCAGGTACTCCCCTGTTCAAGAAGGTTTTGTGCAAAAGCAGTGGACACTCAGCAGCCAAGTCAGCAGCCATAGTCATGTGTGACACATGTGACAGACATAGACTGTGGGACTCATTTGGTGGTGTGAAAGTGTATTCACCCCTTAGAGCAGGGCTGCTGCAGGGATGCTTTGGGGATGTAATTTCCATACACAGTGTGAGAAGTAGTGAGTCTTACCCTGCCAGGGTGTCCCATCTGCTGATACCATGTCCTCAGTCGTCCTCAGAGAAGATGCCTGGGAGGATTTCCATCAGAGGGGGACTGTTCCCAGGAGTTCTTTTTCAGTTCTGGAAATAACAATCCAGTCCCAAATTTGGCCTTTGGACCAGTTTGTAGAACTAGTATCTAGATGTGTTTCTTAGTAGCTGTGACAGTGAATGCTAGGTCACTGTTGATCACACAGATCATATAATGCTCATAATTAAATAAGACAGATATGGTTGTGTCAGAGTGTGAGTGCTGGGGCCTGTGTTGGTTCCCAAAGGGGCACAGTTTGGCCTGGGGTGCTCGCCTTGCCTTTGTTGGATGCCCAGGATGGAGCATTCTGTTCTCAGAAATGAGGCCAGGGCAGAATTGCAGCTCTTACCATTTAAATTGATTAAACACAATGGTGTTTAGATTTTTTTTGTTTGTTTGTTTGTTTGTTTTAACAGATAAACAAGCTTCTAAGGAGAAAAAGAAGAAGAAAAAGAAAAGCAAAGAGGTACTGTTTAATTCCTCAGATCTGCCATGTTACCCACCTGCCAAGAACAGAGGTGGCCTTCCACAGTGTCCACCCGGGACTTGGTGGACTCCGTTCCATGCTCACGTCCTGCAGCTCTGATCTATGTCTTCTAGGCTCTGCAGACCACTCAACTTCAAAGCGAGCTTGTAGAGCAGTTGAATTTTGAAAAGGCAGTGTGTAAGTTTGTAAAATACAGGGTGAGGCAGAGCAGTGCCTCTCTGCTGGCCTGTGTGTTCATAGCACCATGATTTTTCAAGCAGAGGGGTGCCCACAACAGACATCTCAGGGATAGTTAGGGAAGCCTGCAGGAAGCTTTGTCTATGCCATTTATGCCTGTCCAGTACCATGGTATTGTTGGGCACAAACTGACAGACCAGTGCCCTGTATTACCCAAATGGTCTGTCTGCTTTTTTGTCCAAACTCACAGAAGGGTCTTTGGTGCTTCAACCTGAGTAAGATTCCTGATCCAGTTGAAGACATCCCTGCCCATGGCAGGGAGGTTGGACTAGGTGCTTTCCAGCCCAAACCATTCTTGAGAGCGGGTGTCAGGGCAGTACATCCTGGGTCACTGGCACACTCGGAGCATTTGCTAATAAAAATGTTCTCATTTTGCAGGAAGAGGACAAGTCAGTGAAAAAGAAGAGCAAACACAAGAAGAGCAAAGAGAAGGAGGAGAGCAAAGAGGAGAAAGAGAAAAAGAAAAAGAAGAAGAAAAGCAAGGAGAAAAGCAGTGAGATAGATGAACTTGAAGCTTTTCTTGGTGGAGGAGGAGCCAGCATGAGCAAACCACAGGGTGAGGGAGACTACGAGGAGCTGTAGTTTGGCTGCTGGTGGACTCTGCACTATAGCTGTCTCCATCTTCTCTGATGAGTCACCCAGGACAGGCACAGATGTGTAAAGCTTTGGCCCTTTGCTGTATAGTCTCTCAAACCAGAGTGAGCAAAACAAAAGCTTCTCATCTGTGTGTGCTGCTCTGGTACATCGTTACACAAAGAAAACACAGCTGAGATGTACATGAGCCAGGGGAAGGATCAGGACATGGCTCCCAGGCCTGCTGCCAGGCTGTCAGTTTTTCTCCTTCCAGAGATGCCCCATCAGGTTATTGGCAGGCTGCAGGATGAGGGGATCTGCATCCTGCTCTGTCCCTGCTGCATTCCAGTCCTGCACACCTGAAATTCCTGTCTGGTTAAGGAGGAGTGCAACAAAAGATGCCGCATGAACGCGTTGTACTCGACTGTCTCAATTCTTTAACTTCTTATCCTTCCTATTTTTTAAGGAGAATGATGATATTGGCCATTGCTTCACCCAGCAGTTGATGAGCTTTAAGTCAAGCAGATCATGCTATAGTACAGCTCTCTAAAGCAGCAGGCACAGGGACAGTGTGAGAGAGAGTGTGTGATTGTTGAAGTCCTTTGAACGGGAACCTTTCTGCACAGCAGCTTAATTAGCCCTCACTGGTGCTGCTGTTGGAATTCATGAATCCCATTGATTTCCGTGGCCCCAGTGTCTCAGACACTACATGTAAGCTGCTATGCAGTTTGGGAAAACGTTGAAAAGTGGAAAACTAACCTAAAAGAGAGAAAAATCAGTGCTTTTCTGCATTTCCTACCCTTGAATTTGCATATTCCAGAATCCACTGCTGCTGGGACCTCTCAGGGACATGACTCCATGTGGAAATGAAGATATCCAGAGCTTCAGAATTGGCTACAGGGCAGTGTTAGCATGGCAAGGCGTTTGCTTCTCAGGCATTTTCCAGTCAGGCTGTAAACCCCAGTTGCTGCTCGCTGCCGAGAGGGACCAGCACTGCAGCTCAGCAGCATCTGTCCTGTTCCAGCTTCTGTCCATCCTGCAGCCAGCCAGCGTGCTGCCTTTCCTGCCCCAAGCAGAGAGCCTCCCCTGTCCCATGAGTTTGGGAAGCCTTTTAGTTTTTGCTTTGAACTTAAACCCATGGATTAGTACCTACTCAGCAGCTGTTGGATGGGCACTATGGCCACCTCTTGGTGCTCACCTCTGTCTCAGTGAGCAGCCCCTGTGTTTGATGGAGCTGGTCAGTTCTCTGTGCCCCTCCTGGTTTGGGTCTGGGGTCCCTTGCTCAGCTCAGACAGTGAAGCTTCCTCCAGGTTCTGTGCATTACATTCCCCTCTTGCTTGTAAGTTGATTTGAAGTTTGGTTTTGTTGTCCCTCACCCCTTTCTGTTGTAAAATGTCAGCCATGAAATCCAAACTGGAATTTCCTTCTGCATCTTTATAAAGCAATGTGTTCTTTTGATCCATTAACCACTCCAGAGCTGTCTTGACCAGCAGGCGTTTTCTGCTCCATTTTTCTTTTTCTTGCACCCAAAATGCACTTGTAAGCATTTCCCTATAAAACAAACTGGTTTTTGCTGCATGAGCAGTGTGTTGTTCAGGTCTGTCTGCCATTAGCATTTGCCTCCTTTGAGTATTCCACATGGCACTGTAGGGAAATTGCATGGGACAGTTCAAACTTTGCACATCCGGGGAGGAAAAGGAAGATTGAGATGGAACCGGTTTGCGGCCCTTTTGGGCAAAGGCAGGTGGGAGCTCGAGCCTCAGCTGCCGCGGTCCTGAAAGTGCTTCTGTTCCATCAGGATTTTGGGTCATGTTCCATTTTTGCATTGAAAAACCCTGGTACAGTCCATTCTGACTATAAAGCTCTGTTGTACACCTGTCTCTGTGCATCTTCTTCTATCCCAGAGCCCCTGTGCCTGGGCTTGGGAGCTGTGTGTCTCTCCTTGTGCTGCTGTGCTCCCACACCTCGCAGGATGGGGCTCTGAATTAAAAACCATTTGAAAAAAAAGGAGCTGAACATAAAAACCACGAGTTCTTTCCCCAAAACTGCCCTGAGAGAGCTGTTGCTTCCCACAGCATAGAGGGGACGGGGGTTCTGCTCAGGTGTGTGTACAGAAGGCTGTAGTAATAGCCAGTCCCTGCTTACAGTGGTGCTAGCCTCAGTCGGTCTGGCTCTTGTGCCAGGTCTGCTGCCATAGGAGCCTCTGCATTCCCTGCAGCTTGTCAGCACAAGAAGCTGAGGCAAAAACAAGCAAGGATGAGTCATTCTGCTCCAAAATACTCCTGTAAAAGAGAAAAGCAGATGCATGAGCTGGCTCTGCTTACACTCAAGCCCCAGGAGGGTGTGTGGCATGGTTTGGCTTCTGCAGCAAGGCCAGAGAAATCCCACCCTGTGGGCAGAGTGGGAGCATGGAAGTGAATAGCTGCAAAAGGGCCCTTTTTATAATAGACAGAATCCCAGACTGATTTAGGTTGGAAGAGACCTTAAAGCTCATCTCATTCCAGCCTCCTGCTGTGGGCAGGGATGCACCTTCCACTAGACCTGGTTGCTCCAAGCCCTGTCCAATCTGGAGTTTTTAGGCTTGGGCTTCTCCCTTTTCCAGGGAATGCTGAACTGATTCGGGCTACAGCATGAGCTGTGATCCAGAACCAGCAAGTGTGAGGGAGGGCAGAAGGGAATAGGCCTTGTTTGGAGCCAGGCTTTCCTATGCCATCCTTTCAAAGAAGCTAAATATAAAAAGTATTTACATGCCTGTCATTATGGGGAAGCTTCTGCGGGATCACAATTATATAAATAGTTACTGCAAGCATCTCTTCAGGTACCAGGGTATTTGCTTTTGGTTTTATCAGTCACCCAAAAAAAAAAAAAAAAAAATCGAGCTTGAGGCTGAGGAGCTGCAGTATCTTGGAGCTAATGCTGGCCACAGCTGCAGGGGCTGGTTTTGAAGCAGTAGGAGGGAACAGTGCAGATTTATCACTGCATTTTGGCTGGGGCTGGTTACTCAGCACAGCATGGGGAGCCTCATCTGTCAGGGACAGGGTAGTGCTTGCTCCCCTGTCTACCTGGGATCTCCAGGGCCACCAAAGTGTCTTGGCTTCTACTGTGCTAGCTTGGAGCCAGAGCACTTGGGATAAGCCAGGAGAGAGCTCCAAGGGCCCATGTTCTCACCCACTGTGTCCTGCCAGCCAGGATGGCCCAGGTCAGTCTGCAGGTGTTTATTTGGGGAGTGTTCCTTGCCCTACCCATCCCTGGAGTGGGACAACCCAGCTTAACAGTTCACAGCTGTTGTCACTCAGTAGCTCCCAGCGTCACAATGAAGCTGCTCTGATGGGCTGTGGGTGCTGTGAAGAGAACCATGTGCCCCAGCCCTGCATGGCCTGTGCCAAAGGAACCATGGCTGATACCTGGCCTGTGGCTACCTCCTGTCAAATTCCTGGTGGGGACTCAGCACCAGTACAAGCATACAGGTCCCTGCAGTTCCTGACATCCTCATTGCAGCTGTTTCCCTGCCCATAGCAAGTGGTTGAGACCAGCTGATCTATAAGGACCCTTCCAACCCACACCACTCCATGATTTTATGATCTCTGTGGAAAGCTATCCATCACCTTCTGCCCTGGGGTTCAGGAGCTGTATGATCACTGCCATCCAGATTTATTCCTGGGCAGTTTATGCTGATTTGTTACTTTGCCAGGGCTCTTAAGTGCTACTCCCTCTTCACAGCCCTTTACCAGTGGGGCTCTGTCCCTGCTCCACCATTGTCCTGCTGGCCAGGCCATTACCCAACTGTGCCGTTCTTGGCACCAGCTTCCCTAAGAGTTCATCTCTCTGTAGTTGTGCCAGTCCACAGGACATATGTCAGGGCTGGTTCTTAATGATTCCAGTATAATCCCTCAGCTACTAACCCTGGGATGGGCTGGCCTTTTCCACAGCTGTAGCTTGTGTCACCAGGGCACCCAGCCTTCTTCATTCCCCATGGCCAATGCCAAGGGCCACATGCAAGGAGTGCCCTTTGAGGGATGCAGCTTTGCCCTATTTCTGTTGCTCCCATAAAGTCATGACCAGTCTTTCCCTGGCTTGCCAAGGCACAGGGTGGGAATTTGTCTTCCTTCCTCCCAGCAGTGAACATGAAAAGGTCATTGGATCTTGGATTTTAGCAGGCCAAAAAATTAATGTGTAAAGCTGTGAGTGCTCTTGGAGTCTCTGGGGGGTGCTGTGGGGCAACCTGAAGCCCCCAGCCCTGGCACAGGATGGACCTGGGTAGGGGCTGGGCTGAGGGCACAATGGTTTTGCTGCCTGCGATGTCCCCACATCCAAAGGTCCAGCTGCTTGGAGAGCCCATGGTGCTTCCCTGTCCTTTGGGATGCCCCGGACCAGCCAGATGAGTGATGGTGGGGAAATCTTGCAGTAGGACGGGTTTAGGAACGGGGACTGTAGCTTAGCAACAGCCTCAGCCATGGCATAATATAATTAATCCAGCAGTGGCTCAGTCTGCTGCATAAAGATACCAGAGCAAGTAGCTGAGCCTTTTTAACTGGTGGATTTGCCTCCAAAACCAGCCTGCAGTGTCCCAAGTGTGTCTGGCATGTTCCTGGCCTGAGGGTGCTCCACGATGAGTATCCAGGCTTCCTCTCCCAACCCCTTGGCAGGGTGGTTGCTGAGCAGCACGAATTATCCTCTGGTACCTTCAGTGAGCCATCGTGGGCAATCCCATGGGCTCAGGCAGACCCCAGTGGGGTGAAGTGTGGCGAGGTCAGCTAAACTGGGGACTCAGCCTGTGGGGAACAGGACTCCATTCCAGGTTAAAGCAGGAGTGAGTGCGTGCACATGTGCTCTGCTTGGAGATGCATGGGGATACTGCCATGGGGCAGCCAGCCTGGGAACCCCTAACACTCCTGGTTACCCTCAGGTTGTTGGCAGGCTCTGCCTTAGGGCAAGAGCAAGGAGGGGAGGCAGTGGTGCAGCTCTCCATTGCTACAGAGGGGACATGGGAGGCGAATGGGGGTGCTGTGCCTCCTGGTGGCTGGGGACACCTGCAGGATGTCAGTCCTGCCTCTCCATGCTCCAGGATGGCACAGAGAGCACTCCCACTGCCTGAGCAGCAGCCACGGCTGCAGCCCGAGCTGGTGTCTGCAGGCTGGCTATGGGAGAGAGCCAGCCAGCTGGGGAAAGAGCAGGCTTTTCCCTGGAGCTGGCAGGAGAAACACCTGTGCCTTTGGCAGGCAGCAGCTCCGTGGCAGGTGTGAGGTGATGGGTTTCCATCCATCGACTGGGGCCGTCACCAGTGTCTGGGCACCCCTGCAGCTATGAGAAGTTCCGACCAGGCTGCTGTGTGGCATCACTGAGGGGGGGCTGGAGAGAGGCTTAGCACCCTGCCCAGTGCACTGGTGGCAGGGCAACCCTGAGATCCCTCCTCACAGCCACCGTGGGGCACAAGGGTAGCAGAAACAGGGTTCAGATATCCTGTGGCACTGTGGTTCAGATGCCTGTGGCCCTGCTGTGGGTCAGCAGATAGATGCCCTGAGCCTGACCTCTAGACTGCTTTTTTGCAAGCCTTCAGGGACTAACTGGTCCTTCCCAAGCAACCCCAACAGGCATGTGGGGTTACAGCTGTCTGTGCAGGCAGGGGCTTCTCAGTAGCTGCTCAAAAGGCTTCACTTCACCCTAGGGTGCCACCAAGCCCAGGGGGCCTGCAGAGCAGGGTCCAGCTCCCTCCCCAGCCCTCAGGTGGGAAGCAGGGCCTGGCTTCTTCCTTGGTTCGTAGCTGGAGGCAGGGAGAGGATGAGAGGGAGAGATGAGAGGAGCTAGAAGGAGGAGAGACCCCTCTGCCTCCAGCCAAGAATCACGCTGATGCCAGCCAGCTTGGGAAAAGAAGAGCATTACTCGCAGACAGGAGCTGCAGGGTGCCAGCAGCGAGCATCTCATCCCATTCCAGCTCTGCCTCTCCCAGCTGTGGGATCCCCAAGTTACCTTGGAAACAGAGGATTTCGTGGCAGCTTGCAGTGGTGCTGCCTGCAGTGGTGGCAGAGGCCCATGCCTGCAGCCCTGCCTGTGCTGCTCCCTCCTCAGCTCTTCCCCAGGAACGAGTGTAGGATGGCTGCCAGACCCCTTCTGCTCCCCCAAGGCTGGTGCTGCAGTGGTTTCTCTGTGCCCACCCTGTGCCCCTGCTGTGTCTGTCTACACAGGGAGGATGAGGAGCAGAGAACCCAGGAGAAAGGAAAGGTATCAAATGATACTCATTCCCACTGTGAATTAAGCATCGTGGGAGGGAGTGGGGCAGCCCCAGCACTTCCCAGAGTCACCCATGTCACACACAAGTTCCTAGCATGGTGAGGCACTGGGTGCCAGTCACCCCCGTATCCCGCTGGGTGGGCATAGCTGAGTGCCACAGCCCCCCATCTCTATATTGGGGTGCCCCATACCGTTCCCCCAGTGCTGGAGTCCTCACCGCTGCTTGGGTGGCTGTAGCACCTGTGGAGGGGACCCAGCACCCTCCTCCTGCCCACAAGCCTGGCCAGCCCCAGGTGCAGGCTCTTCCCATGGAACCACATCCTACCAGGAGCACGGCACGGGCCCAGCATAACCTCCCGGCGCTGCGGGTGGCACCCTGACCCGTTCTGTGCTGCACTGGGGAAGCCGAGCGAGAGCCAGGAGCTGCCTCTCCGGAAGCTCACGCTCGATTCGAGGCGCGCCCCAGCCCGTTCCTGGCGCAGCCGTCACCCCACGGCTGCAATCGCCCTGACATCAGCTCCGTCTCGCAGGTGGCCCCGGGGACAGGTTGGTGGTGCCGGCGCCGCGCTGTCGCTTCCCATCACGGGCCCTGTGCAGAGCTGCGCAGCCTCTCCCTCACTCCGCTGTACCATCGGGGCCACCTGGCCCTTCCCCAGCCTGGGAATCGCGGTGCCGGGACACCGAGTCCCGAGCTGCCGGCGGTGTCTGACACGTCCCACGGCCCCCCCCCCCCAGACAGCCCCGGGCACCCGTGGAGGAGCAGCCCGCCCTGTCCCTTGGGCTGGCAAGGGCACCCCTGGAAGGACAGCTTGGCCCCTGGCTCCCCACGCCGGACATTTTGGGGACCTGTTGGCTGCCTGGCATCTGCCAGCCGGTCACGTCGCCCTGGGCAGATCCCAGAGCGCAGCGGGACTGAGCTGGCTGCCCCGCCCGCCAAGGAGGATGTGCCGTCCTGCCGTTCCTCAGTAATAACCCGGCACAGGTGGAAATTGGTTTTTTGTGTTTAACGTCTTTCCAGATATTTTTCCCCAATTGCTTTCGGGATTTCTCTGAGGAATCTCTTCCTTTTGCTATCTCAGAGTGGGCCATGTTGGCTTCCCCTGGCATCACCACACCAATGCCCCTGTCCCACTGCCAAACTGGGGCTGCCTGAGGTTTGCAGGATCTTACAAAATTCAGGCAAACAGTATACTCAAATAAGATTTATTTTATAAAGCAGTAAACCAATTAAAACTCCACCAACATTTGAATACAGGTTTGTGGTGTCAAATGGAATTGGTACTGCCTGACTGGCTTGAGAATTCCCAAGATTTTAGGACAGCTAACCCAGAATTTGCAGTCACTCCCCCAGTAAGGCAAGTTCCTCAAGGAGTTCCTTTGGGCAGCGTCCCAACCAATGGGCAGAATTTCTGATGGCAGTCTTGCTGCTCCAGGGGGGTTGGGCTCCACTGACCCACAGTGGGCCTTGTGGTCAGGTCATGGAATCACAAATGGGTTTTGGAAAGGACATTAAAGCTCATTTCATTCCACCCCCAGCCATGGGCAGGGACCCCTCCCACTGTCCCAGGCTGCTCCAGCCCCAGTGTCCAGCCTGGCCTTGGGCACTGCCAGGGATCCAGGGGCAGCCACAGCTGCTCTGGGCACCCTGTGCCAGGGCCTGCCCACCCTGCCAGGGAACAATTCCTGCCCAATATCCCATCCAGCCCTGCCCTCTGGCAGTAAGAAGCCATTCCCTCTATCCCTTGTCCCAAGTCCCTTTCCAGCTCTCCTGAAGCCCCTTAAGGCACAGGAAGGGGCCCTGAGGTCTCCTTTTCCAGGCTGGACAACCCCAGCCTGGCTCGAGAGCAGAGCCCTCTGTTCTGTCAGTCCCTCCTGGCTTACCCTCTTACCCTCTCTCCCTCCACAGCTGTCACACAGGTCAACCTGCCCAAGGACAGCTGGTGCCATGGCTGGCCTTAGTGTTGGGATGGCCTTCGTGCCTGCTGGGGCAGCTGCTGCTGCCACAGGCATCCTGGAGAAAACCCTTATTCTGGAGGCCTCCCCTTGCTGCCCACCTGCCTCCTGGTGAGCCTCTGGCCCTCCTGGCAGTGTTTCGGAAATACCCAGAAAGGTCCTTTGAATGCTTCAAAACTGCTCCCAGTCAGAACTGTGCTCCCCTACTTATGTCCCTGTGGTCCCCACCAGTCTCCCCTGTTCCTGACCTCATTGCTCTGCCTCTGCAAGTCCCAGTTCCTGGTGTGACATGAGGGCTGGGCCAGGAGAGCCCCCAGCCCAGCAGGTTTGGGGACTGGCCTCTGCTGCCATACCCAGCCCCACCAGGGTCAGCATCCCTGGGGCAGGTGTGAGGGGCTCCTGTGTTGGGTGGCCCCTTCCTGCTCTGAGCTGCACCAAGGGACACAATGGGGCTGGATCAGGGGATCCAATATCCTGTGCCAGGTTAGTGTCAAATCTCACAGTGAGGTCTCAGTGTGGCCTCAATGAATCAGCCTTTGGGGAGGGTTGGGGTTCACCAAGCCCCCCATCCCCCCAGCTTTGCAGCTGTGTAAAATAGGTGTGACCCCCCATGTGCCTCCCAGGATGACACCTGCCCTGCTTTGGGTCTCACCAAGCATCCAGAGTCACCATAGACCTGCAGGGTGACCTTTGGGCATGTTCTTCCTCTGTGCCTCAGTTTCCCCTCTGGATGAGGCCCAGCAGAACTAAGTCTGTCACCTGCAGACACTTTGGCCAGGTCCACACTGTCAGGAGCTGGTGGGGAAACTGAGTCACAGGGACACAGTGAACATTGAGGTAGGACCAAGGAGGCAAAAGCCCCACAGAAAGGGGGATTTGCCACCGCACTGGCCCAGATTGTCTGCTCCTAGCCTTGACAACAAGCCACAGTGGGGCAGCCTGGACACAGCAACAGGAGCTGGCACCAGACTGGCCGTTTCTCTGTAGGATTGCAGGAGCCAGGCTTGTGGGATCACTCTGAGTGTTCGCATGTTCCCGCAGCAGAACAGGGGCCCCGGCAGCTTGGCCAGGGACAAGCCTGGACCTGCAGAGCCATGGCAGGGGCCCAACACCTCTGTCCTCCACACAGGGATAGGGGACAGTTCCATCCCAACCTGCTGAGTCCTGATGCCCACATCACTATGCCAAGGGGGTCCCCTCCATCTGAGGGGAGTGCCCTGTGGGTGGTGGGCACAAGCTCAGGAGCACACCCCCAGCTCTGCCACTCACCCCTTCCCAGTTCCTGTGGGGCTGGGGTTGCCTTCCCTGCCTGAGTGCTGCAGACTGGGAACCTGAGGTGTCACAGCCCAAAGCTGCAGCACGGCCTTGTGCTCAGGGCAGGTGACAGCTCTGAGCAGCCAGCACAACTGCAGGCCTCAGCTCCCACCTACTCGACAGAGAGGATCTCTCTGCCACAGGCTGCCACTGGCTCGAGGAGGAGGAGGAACAGGTGGAGGAGGAGCAGGAGGGGAAGGCAGTGTCCAGAGCCCTATTGCCTTAAGCACATGACATGGCGCTGCCATCTCCGGTGTATGGAGACCTGCCCGCGGTCCAGTTGGATCCTTAAGCAATTTCCAGCCTGGAATAGCAGCCTCACACAGGGAGCAGATGGTCCCACTGTCCCCTGCCTTGAGGCTTGGGGGACATGGTCCAGCCTATTTGTTCCCTGATTTCAGACCTGTGGCTGCTCCAAAGCGTAGAGCTCCAGACAGATGACCTCAGTCCATGCAGGTGTCACCCAGGGCCACAGCTGCACGGACAGAGGGTGGCACTGTAGAGGATGCCTAAGGGCAGCATAGTCCTCTCTGCCGGGATTCTCTGCATTCCACAGGGATGGGCTCTTGCATCGTTCGGGTGATTGCACCCACAGGGATGTGGAGCCTGCCCAGTGCTCCGGCGTGCATCAGCGGCCACATCGGCGGTGCTGGGGGCTGGCTGGCGCGGGGTTGGCAGCAGGCGGGACCAGATGGAGCAGCACGGCGGGGACCGCGGGGGCAGGAAGCCGGGGGCAGCGGGAGCGGCTGGACCAGCATCCGGAGCCCTGTGTCCTGCAGAGAGGAACAGGGAAGTGCTGGGGAGTGCGGAGGAGGGGGGGAATGGGGCCCATCTGAACGTGGTGCAGGGGTCCCAGGGGTCTCTTGGCCCTGTGTGTGCAGCGGGGACATGCTGGCCCTGCTCCCAGCTCTTCTGCAACTCGTCAGTGCAATGAATTTGGTGCTCAGCCTGGTCCCCAAGTCACATACTGCTGGTCTCAGTGGGCTCAGCAATGTCCACTGCTCCCAGGGGCATTCCTGGAGGAATCACAGCAGTGCCAGCCTGCCACAGGCCTGCCAGCTCTGCTCTGCCTGGTGCAAGCACCAGAGACTGTGGAAGGCTGTTCCTGGTGCTGCAGTGGAGAAAGGAAGGGGTGCTGGCTACAGGGATTTTGAATCAGGTAAATCTCAGGGTGCACTTGTCACGCAGAAACACATGCAGAGCAGCAGTCTTGGATCAGGGCTTGGAGGTACTGGTGGGTCCCAGGGCCATGGCCACAGCCCCTTGCCAGGGCACCCACAGGGGTGCTGGGGCTGCCCTGGAGCTGTGGGCAGTGGAGGGCAGCTCAAGGAGATGACAGGGGAAAGTGAGGCACAGCTGTGACTCAGGGGCTGGGCTGTGCTGGAGGCACTGGGGCCAGAGTGTGCCGGGAGCTGTTCTATGCCTCCTTGGTCCGTCTCCATCACTGAATATCCCTGCAGGCTCCGGCCACCACAGGCAGCGACAGCCCCGGAGACTCTGCGAAAACAAGGCCATTCCATGGAGGAGCTTAGCAGGGGATTTCACAGGGCCACGGTGATGGGGCAAGGTCAGGCAGGACAGGCCTGGGGTGCTGCCCACAGTGGAAGGCTGCCGTTGCAAGGGCAGGTGCCTGCAGGGGCCGTGGAGCCTCCGTACACGGTGTGGGGCTGAGCCCGGGCACCCCGGGGTTCCCGCGGACACTCACACCCCTGTGGCGAAGGAACCCCCTGAGGGGTAGCACCGGAGCTCCAGCGGGAAGAGGGGATGCTGCGAGGGGTGGGGCCGAGAACCGGGGCCGGGGGGGGTGGAGATGGATGGGGATGGGGATGATGGGCATGAGGACCGGTCTGGGGGCGGTGCCGGGGGAGGCTCCGGTCCCGATGCCGGCCCCACCGGTAACTCCGCCTGCCGTATTTATGGGAAAACAAGCGGCGGCAGAGCGTTGGGCCGAGCCGTGCTGTGCCGTGCTGCGCCCCGCCGTGCCGTGCGTTGCCGGATCGGGCGGAGCCGGGCCATGGTCCCGGGATGATGGCAGCCCCAGCCTAGTGCGGCGGCGGTGGCGGCTGGGGGATGCGGCGGGGGCCGCCAGAGCGGCTGGCGCGGAGCAGGTAAGGGGGTCCCGGGCAGGGGGCTGGGGTTTGCTGTACCCCGCGGGCCTCCGGCCGGGCCAGCCTTGCGCCCCCACCCCCACCTCCCCCGCCCGATCATCGCCCCGCATCGCATCACATCTCATTTTTCCCCCTCCCCCCGCCTCCCCGTGTTCCACATCCCCATCTTATTCCCGTAGATCCTCCCGGGGCATCCCAACCCCCAGGCTCCCACCATCATCGCCCCGTGCCCCATATCCCCATTCCCATCTAGCTGTGCTCCCTCCATTCCTCCAGCATCCCCGGGGCCATCTCCATCCCGTGCTCCCGAGCCGAGTCATCCCACCCTATTGCACCGATATTTCGGGGTTCTCCATACTCCCATGTGCCCCATCCCATCCCTATACACATCCCCATCTCACCCTATGCCAGCTCCAACCCCATCCTCATCTCTGTCCCACCCCGTCGCAGTGGCCGGGCAGGGCCATTTCACCCCTCCCTCCGGTGCCCAGCTCAGCGCCCTGGGCGGCCCAGCGGGCCCGGTGCCGGTATGCAGCGGGGCGGGGGTGGCCGGGGCCATCGCCCCGGTGTCTGCGGCAGCGCCCGGTACAGACCCTCCCCATGCACCGTTCACCCAGTCCCAGCCCCAAAACTCGCCCTTTCGGGGTGCCCCTGGCTCCCCTGCCCCCCGGCTTTGCCCGTTTGCGGGTGCCCCCCAGGCTGAGGGACTAGAGGGGCCAGGGGTCAGGGCGTCCGCTGCACCCTGGGGTGCTGCTCATCCCAACCTGGATGCCGGAACCGGGGATACCCTCCTGAGCCAGGGGTGCTGCTCTCCCCGGCAGGATGACCCCTCTGGAGGCACATGCTGGATTGGGGCTTGGCAGCCATCTGTGCCTGGGCTTGGGACAGGGACTAGGGGCGATGTGGCAGTGCCAGGGGCAGAGAGGCTGAGACACGGGGCTTGGAAGCACAGAGGGTGTGTGGAGGGGCCGTCTGATGTATAGGGTGGGCAACCGCCATACGACCGGGCATAGGGCACGGTGTGTGCATCCTGGGGGTGGCACGGCGGGGGGTGTCTATTTGCCACGGATACGAAGCAGGGGTTGGGGGTACAGTGGGGTCCCTCGCCACAGACCGCAGCGGCTGCCAGCTCCGGGTGCGGGAAGTGCCCAGGCAGCAGCGGCCATCGGTGTCCCGCTGACATACGCACGGTGCACAGGCCCGTGCGCACAGACTTGGCTGAGTCAGGGCACGGCGGCACAGACACTGTCCCCACGGCAGCTGCTAGCGGGACCTCCAGCATCGTCTGCTCGAGCACAGCGTTTGCAGCAAGATGCTGTCCTTGGCTGCGGGTCCTGGTGCAGGGGCTGCTGGTGCGCACAGGGTAGCCCTCGGGGCGGCGCTGGGGCAGCGCTGGTGCCGCTGGCCGTGCCAGCGGGGCTGTGCGGGCAGTGGGCCCGGTGCAGCGCAGAGTGTGCTGGGGCTGCTGCTGGGTGGGGGGGCAGTGCAGCGTGCTCAGCGCTCTGCATGTACAGGCAGCGTGCAGGCACCGTACCACTGCAGCGCTCCTGCCTGCTCAGCGGGACGTGCGTGGGCAGCGAGCAGGCAGGGTGGGCAGCAATGCCCAGGCAGTGTGCGGGGAAAGTGGGCAGTGTGTGGGCAGGGTGCACGGGGCAGCGCCCTGGCAGAGCACTCAGAGCAGGATGGGCAGGCAGCAGCCCTTGCCATGTGCAGGAACAGGCGGCGAGTGGGCAGTGCCCGGGCAGTGCTGAGGGCAGCACGGGCAGGCCGTGCAGTGGCAGGGCCATGTGTATGGACAGCTCGGGGCAGAGTATAGGCGGTGTGTGGGCAGTGCTCTGGCAGTGTGGGCAGCGTGCAGGCAGTGCCCGCCGTGGTTATGGGGCAGGCAGGGCACTGCAGTGCACAGGCAGTGTGGGGCGCAGTGGTGGGGGGCCTGCACCCCTCCTCTCACAGCCTACACGTGGCACATGCAGGCAGTGACCCAGTTCCCAGAATCCTCCGTGAGCCCTCTGGCAGCGGGGTCGCCCCCGGCCCAGCCCCTTGTGCTGCCGGAGTCTGGTGCTCACGGGCAGGACCCCACAGGTGGCGGCTTCTGTCCACTCCGTGGGCACCGGCCACTCTGCAAACTCTGCCGGCAGGTGTCATATCCGCGGGGTGACACCCTGTGGGCACCTCGGGTAGGGAGGCTGATGCCAGCCAAATGTGGGCAGCGCTGGGGGCGAAGGGGGCATCCAACCAACCGGGTGCCCACCCACCGGGGGTTTGGAGAGCAGAGGGGATACAAAACCCTCTCCTTGCAGAATCGGTGTCAGAGGCTGGTGGGTATGTGAGCGTTAATGGCACTGTCAGCACTGTGGGTCCATCCTGGCACTGTCCCCCTCAGTAGGCAGAGGGTTCCTGCAGCCTCGTGAGGGCTCTGCTCTCCCTGCGCTGCCACAGAGCTGCAGCTCCCCACACAGCTTCCCCCTGCACCCACGCTGTCCTCACCCACACTGTCCTTGCAGAGGAGGAATAATCTGGAGAAACCATGGCAACCCCACAGCTCCACTGGTGGTGGGTGCTGCTCGGTGGGTGGAAGACATTGGTGCCCATGGGATGCAGCACCCACATCCATGTGCACAGGGATGTGCACAGTGGCCTCGCTGGGTGACAGCTCTCTTTGGTTCAGGAGGGGCTGTGGCTGCAGGGGTCTCTTGGGGTGCTCCATGTGCTCACAAGGCATCCATCGCCCCGGCAGCCACACCTCCACCACACTGGGGGTGCCCCAGGAGCCTCACGTGCCTTGTTTGTTTTGCAGCGCTGGGATGGAGCTGCCACAGGCCCCTTGGCCACCTCAGCCCACCCACCCCCTCACTGCTGCTGCTGGATCAGGTAGGACCCTGGGCTACAGTTCCCTGCCTACCAGCCCCCACAACACAACAGGAATGGGCTTCCCAACGCCACTGTCACTATTGCTGTGGTGTGGGGTGAGGCCTTGCCAGATCCACATCCCACATACTGTAACACAGCAGAGCCAATACTGGGCCACTTCTCTGGGGGCAAACCTGTCCTCCCAGCTCTGCAGGGAGGCACTGGGACCCCCATCTCCTTTCTCGTGCATCTTGCTCTTCCCAGCCCATCACATGGACAGACACCCCAAGCCCATTGGAGTCACCTCAGTTCTGGCATCTGCACCCCCCAGCTTTGCGGCAGGTAATGAGGAGGAACCCAAGCTCGCTCCCCATCTTTGCATAGTCAATGCTCCTGGCTAAATAAAGTCAATTCCTTTCCTCCAAGAAACATCTTCCCTGTGGTCCTCTGCTGCTCTTTAAAGCCAAGTGCCCTCCCACTTTTAGTGCAACACAGAGCAGCCAGTGTCAACCAGCAAACCCAGCACCTTGGTGGCTACAATTCCCAACACTTAGAGGATGTGATGAGGTGACAGCTGGGGGTGTCCCCACAGTGGACACAGAGGTGCACATCCCCCAGTGCTGGTGGAAACCCATGGCAGCTCTCGAAGGGCTGGTGGGGAAGGTCAGTGCTACAACCCACTTATTCCTGTGGGCAGACCTTCCTCTGTCCCCCTCATGCACTGTGGGAACCTTGTGATGATGTCCTCATTGTCACACAGCTGTACCACACTGTGGCTGGGGACTCTGCCCACCCTGGCCACACAACAGCTTTATTCCAGAGTACTGAGGTGTTTGGTCCTGGCACACAGTGGGTGTCAGACCCCATGTCCCACAGCAGCTGAAGCCACTGTCACACTTGCTCTCCAGCCCAGGGGACGTGTCACAGCTGTGGGACACAGAAGACAACAAAGCCAGTGGGTACTGTGCCAGAACAGCTCCTCTGGCACAGGGAAGTGATGCAGGAATCACTGCTGACATGTGGGTTGGGGTACCCACCACAGCACCCCTCTGCCACTCCTGGAGCCACCCCTGGTCTGAAAGACCCAGCTGCACAGCCAGCACTGTGACCACCCCACAGGGGTGTTTGTGCATGTAGCCACCACAGGGAGGAGTTGTGGCTCCTGCCTCCTACAGAGCCCTAAACTGTGGGGGCTTCCCAGCCACCAGGGTGGGTGCTCATGGCGCCTGTCCCTGGGCCCTGTTCCCCCCTACAGTGCTGGTGCAGGGACATGGGTACACACAGTCCCAGGAGACCCCTCACCACTCCAGTGCTGTCACCAGGGCTGAGCACACACTCTCCATGGAAAACCCTGGTGTTGAACCCCCACAGCCCTGCTCAGCACTGCCAATTTATGTGATTCTGCAAGACAGTCCCTGTGTCCTGTGGCCCAGGAAGAGGGCACAGTGTTCTCCTCTCACTGTGCTGAAGCTGGTATGCAGAGCTCCCTGGCTGCCTCCATGGGTGTCCTGCCAGCTGCTCCATGATTTGCACTCTGGATCTGGAGACTTTTTCCAGTTTCTTCGTCCAGTTGACTGACTTTCAACAGCAGCAGTGGAGGCTGGGATGCCCCCAAACCTTCACTTCTGAAGAGATGGCCAACCCCCAGCTCTGAGCTAGGAGCTGAGGGGATTGATACGAGGTCACTCCAGGATTGAGGCACCTCATGTGTTCTCTTGCAGGGTGGGCTACCGTCCTCTGAGGCTGTGTGACAGGGAACTGGCAGGAGAAGAGTCACTTTTAAGATGACACGAACAGACCCACCTGACATCCTGGTGTCCACGGTGTACCAAGACATCAAGGTGGCGACAGCAGCCCCTGGGGATTCCGTTGTCTGTCAGCCCCTTGCACAATGTGACGCCTCCATGTCCTCCTCCCTGTCCCGCGAGCCGCAGCCCTTCAACAAGCGCCACTGTAGGAGTTTCGATTTCATCGAGTCGCTGGAAGAGCTGGGCACCCCCCCGGCCATGGAGCGTGCCTGCCCGCGCCCCGGCATGCCCGAGCCCACGCCGGGGCCGCCGGGCAGGCAGGCGCCGCCGAAGCCAGACCCTTACAGCGGCAGAGCCCCCGCGCCGCGGAGCGAGCCGAAGCGCCGGGCACGCTCCAAGAGCGCCCCGCGGGTGAAGTCCACCCTGACCCCCGTGCCCATCACCGTGGCGGCATCCCCGCCGCCAGCCCGGCGTGGGCGGGAGGTACTGCGGGTGGCACGGGAGCCCTCCCACACTGATCCCTCGCCGCGCCGCGAGGCCCCGATGCCGCTGCGGGCACTGGCCAACGAGGTTCACCCCATCAAGCTGCAGCCGCAGCGCAGCAGCGTCAGCCGCATCTCCCCGCTCTGCCTGGGCAGCAATTGCTACGAGGAAGGGCCGGGGGCTAAGGTGGGCGCCAGCCCCCACGTCAAGTGCCGAGTGGACATCAAGCCGGACGAGGCAGTGCTGGTGCACACCGGGCGGAGCCTGAGGGCAGCCCCAAACCGTCCGGAGCCGCCGCGCTGGGCCCGCACCCCTGGGGCCACCCGCAGCCTGACCGTGCCAGGGAGCTGGCAGGCATCCGCGTCCCGCACGCCCACCCCCAGCGACTCCTACAGCGGGGACCCTCCGCTGCTGCCCTACCCCGGTGAGTACTACGAGGCAGACCCCCGGGCACTGGCATACCAGACAGTGCCGGTGCCAGCCTCACGGGAATTCAGGGAGTACCCCGACAGGGGCTGCATGACCTTTTCGGCCCCCGGCGTCCCAGCCAAGTTCTTCTACGCAGAGGAGGCAGCGCGGTGCCCCAGCCCTGCCATGCCGCTCCGCAGCTCTGGTTATGCCAGCTATCCCTACCCCAGCCGCCACGCCGTGCCCCAGCCGTTCTACACCGAGGAGCCGGCCAAGGCTGCTGTTCACACGATGCCGCCCCGGACGTTGTACGTGGAGGAGGCGCGGGGTTACCCGGTGCAGGAGGCACCTGCCCGCACCTTCTATGGTGATGAGCCCCGCTACTACACCCCGCGTGGTACCCCTATCAAAACCCTCTACGCCGAGGACGCTCGGACATACCCAGCCCTCGGCTCCTCCGCCCGGCTGTTCTATGCCGAGGACTACGGGAAGTACCGGGAGCGGGAGGTGCTGTCGCGCACGTGCCCCCCGCCCCGCAGCGCGCAGCCCCTGCACTTCGGAGACTGGTACTGCCCCGAGCGGGCCACGCTGCCCTACCAGAGCCTGCAATTGTCACGCTTCACCCCGCAGCCGGCCGGGCGGGAGGCCATGTTCTCCTCCTGGCACGCCAGCTACGGCGTGACTCCACCACGGCTGGGCCGGGAGACCCAGCACTACTCCAAATCCTGGGATAACATCCTGGCGCCAGCAGCGCGCAGGGAGGAGGCCCTGCAGCGTGGGCGCAGCTATGAGAACCTGCTCGCCCACGAACAGCACCGTGCCTTATCCCCCGAGGAGCGCCGGCAGCCTGTGGTGATCAACCTGTCGAGCTCACCCAAGCGCTACGCGGCCCTGTCCCTCTCCGAGAGCTCCATCCTCGAGCGGGTGCACGCCGATGGCAGCCGCGGGCCCTCAGGCCGCTCCTGGTACGTCACGCCGGAGATCACCATCACCGACAATGACATCCGTGCCGACGGGGTGGGCCGGAGCGAGAGGCGCTCGGCCAGCTGGGACATGCTGGATGCGGGCCGGGAGCGCGGGCCCTACGCTGTGCCCTGTGCCCCACAGCCCATCCCCAGGGAGAGTGGCTCGGGGCGCCAGCGCAGCCTGGAGCAGCTGGACGAGCTTATCACCGACCTTGTCATTGACAACAAGCCAGCACCGGGTCACCGCGCCGGGGACAGGGACAGCCTCGCGGAGCAGCTCAAGCAGCTGCTGAGCAGTAGCACCTCGGGGCCCCCCCGGCGGGGCGAGGGCAGGCGGGTCCCTCACAGTGTGCCCGAGGGACCCCGACCCACAAAAGAGCAGCCGGGCCCCAGCTCCCATGCCGGCACCCCGCGCCGCCCACCCGCGCCACCCGCCACCGGCCCCTTCGAAAAGTCACCGGAAAACTGCTCGCCGGACCTGAGCGCTGAGGAGGACGACATGATGATGTGCTCCAATGCCAAGTGCCGGCGCACGGAGACCATGTTCAACGCCTGCCTCTACTTCAAATCGTGCCACAGCTGCTACACCTACTACTGCTCCCGACACTGCCGGCGCGAGGACTGGGACACGCACAAGGCCAGCTGCGTCTACGGGCGGGTGGGCAGCGTCTGCCGCCACGTCCTGCAGTTCTGCCGCGAGAACACCGAGGTGCACAAGGCTTTCTCGCGCATCGCCAAGGTGGGATACCTCTCCCGCGGCCGCGGCGTACTCTTCCTGGGCTTCCCCAATGCGGGCTCGGCCGAGAACTTTCTCCAGTTTGGGCTGGAGAGCCTGCTGATGTCCCCCACGTACCTGTCCCTGCGGGAACTGGACAGCTACTCGGACAACCTGGGGGAATACGCCCAGGAGCTGCGGGAGACAGGCAACAAGTACGACCCCAACGAATGTTTCCTGCTGAATGTAACCGTGGCCGTCACCCAGAAAGTGCCAGAGAGGCCGTCACCGAAGATGCAGGTGCCGACGGTCAGGAAATATGCCAAGGTGGCCTTAGCCTCCTCCAGCCCCGAGAAGAAGATCTTGAAGAAGGAGCGGGACATGGAAACGTTGATCCTGACGCCACCGCCCGGCACGGCGGACATCGACAAGGAGGGGGAGGAGGGCCGGAAGGCACGGGAGGTTTGCTTCATCAACATCCAGCGGGAGCTGCGCATCCGCGGCGTCTTCCTGCGGCACGAGTTCCCCGCTGTCTACGAGCAGCTCTGCGACTTCGTGGAGAGCAACAAGCGCTTCACCCCCACCACCATCTACCCCATCGACAAGAGGACGGGCAAACAGTTCATGTGCATGATTATGGCGGCCTCAGAGCCTCGCACCCTCGACTGGGTGGCCAGCCCCAACCTCCTGGACGACATCATGTGAACGCAGGGCGGGGGGCACCCCCTCTGTAGATACGTGCTGACCTGTCAGAACCCCCTCGGCTGTTACACCAGGGGAAGGGGGCTGCGGGTGGCCAGCAGTGCTGGGGGGCCGGGGGATGACAGGAGCACAGCCCGATGTTTGCCCTGGAGCCCAGAGCCTGGCGAGCCCCTGCAGAGCCTTCTCGGGTGAGAAGTGCTTGGCCAGAGCGGGGGCTCTCCGCACCCCCCAACCCCTGCCTGCCGGGCTGCCGCACACCCAGAGCCCCCCAGGACTGCCCCAGGGCCGCTCAGCGGCCAAACCCAGCGCCTGGGGTTGGGCTGCACCAGGACCATATCCCCACCGTGTCTGTGTGTCCTGGGTGTGTTACTGTGGCGGCGTCAGGTGCTGGGGGGGTCCTGGGTCCCACGCGAGCTCTGGGCACAGAGCGGGGCAGGGCTGGGGGTCCCTGGACGCTGCCGGGGGAAGGGATCCGCGGGGGCGGGCGGGGGGTGTCTGACCGGGGTCGTGGGTAATCGCCAGTGAGGAGTGACTGTGGCGGGGATCAAGGAAGGGGAGGCAGAGCTGGGGCCGTGGCCAACGCCCGTCACCCGGGGCGCCCGCACCGCCTTGCCCGGCCCCACTCCCCGCTGCCGATCCCTCCCGCCGGGACCGGGACCAGCCTCCGTCCCCAGAGCCGCCGCCCGGCGGGACCTCGCGCCGGCTATGGGTGAGGCCTGGTTCCACGGACGCTGCTTGGGCGCTGGGCGGAGGAGGCGGGAACACGGGCAGGGACCGGGCGCTGGTTGGACGCTGGGCGGAGGAGGCGGGAACACGGGCAGGGACCGGGCGCTGGTTGGACGCTGGGCGGAGGAGGCGGGAACACGGGCAGGGACCGGGCGCTGGTTGGACGCTGGGCGGAGGAGGCGGGAGCGGCGCGCAGGCGGCAGCGATGGCGGGCGAGGCGCTGTCGCGGGTGCCGGACGTGCAGATCGATGGCAATGGTGTCTTCAAGTACGTGCTGGTGCGGGTGCGCGGAGCCGGCGCGCCCGCCAAGGACGTCGTGCGAGGTCACGGCTGGGCCGAGTACCACGGTGAGGGGCGTCGCGAGTGCGGGGCGAGGCTGTGGCCGGGGGTGCCGAGGGAAGCGGCCGCGGGTCCCGGGAACGGGCGGGGGTCTGGCCCGTCACGGGGCGGTGGCTGAGGCGGGAGGTCCCCACGCTCCTCCCCGCTCCCTCCTTGCAGCCGACTTGTTCGAGCGCACCGCGGAGGAGCTGGCGCGGCACGGCCTGAGCTGCGAGTGCCTGGGCGGCGGCCGCCTCTCCCACCGCCCCGAAGAGAGGAAGATCCACGTCTACGGGTACTCGGTGGTAAGCGGAAGCCGGAGGGACTCACGCAGGGTCGCGGAATCTCCCTTCGCGGTGTGGGTCCCACGGACGGCGGCCGAGTTGGCACCGCATCCCCTCGAGGGTGGAAGGGGTGAGCAAGGCAGTGCTCCCGGGGCTCCTGGACCTTCTCCTGAGTGTACCAGGGAGGGGAGACTTCGCAGAGCCCTTTCAGGGTGAGCGGTGGTTGGCCAGAGTGGGGTCACCCCATGAACCCCCCAGCACCCGCCTCTGGGGCTGCTGCACACCCAGAGCCCCCGGGGTTCCCGCAGCGGCTGTACCCAGCACTAGGTGCTGCCAGGGGGAACTGGGCTGCACAAGAACCGTGTCCTCACTTCGTGTGTCCTGAGGGCGTTCCTGCAGGAGTGTCAGGTGCTGTAGGGGCCTTGTAAGGGTGACTGGAGACACCCTCGGGGACATCACTGCCATGGTGGGTCTCTGGATGCTGACTCCAGCCCAGGGCTGTGCTGCAGCACCAGCTGTGCTGGGTGCTGAGTGCAGAGCCCAGCTGGCACCAGGGCAGAGTGGTGGTCCCTGGGCCAAAGTGTACACAGACTTCCCAGCTTCAGGCACTGTCCTCTTGCCTGGGTGCTACACCAGCCTCAGCTGGAGTCAGGTGGGGTTGGCACAGGCTCTGCGGCCTCTCTGCTGCTCTGGTCTGCCAGAGCTGCTCTGGGGATTTGCCAGACTGCCCTGCAAGTGGTCACCCACCAGCTCTCCTTGGGAATCCTCTTTTCCATGCAGGGCTTTGGACGAGCTGACCACGCTGTGACCACAGAGAAGCTGAAGGCCGAGTATCCCGACTATGAGATCACCTGGGCGGATGAAGGATACTGACTCCTCTGTCTCTTCTACCAGCCCAGAGCTGGCACAGTTGTACGCAGCGCCAGGGTGGTGGCAGCAGGCTCCGCGTGCTCGGCGGTGCTCCAGGCTCTCTTGATTTTCCTCTGTGTTTAACCAACCCGTTCTCCACCATCACCAGACTGTTCCCGTGTGGGGTGCTCCCAACTCCCTGGCATTGGCAGAGCTGGTGAAGCCAGTGGTTGCTCTGCCCCGGCCTCCTGGTGCCACATGTATCTGTGAGAATTAAAGTAATTGGGGGAGCACAGCTGCTATGGTGGCCATGCTCACAGCTCGGCTGTTCCTTCCCAGCTCCGGGTTGTGCCTGTTGACAGTGGAAGGGATCCCACAGGTTTTCCACCCCTTGAGCAGGGCCTTGCATGGGAGCCTGGCATGGGAGCAGGCAGACTCTGGGGTGGGAAGAGCAGGAGGTGTATCAGAATTTGCCTTGGAAAGGGCTGAGGAAGGAGAGAGGAAAGCAATGCCCAGGCCTGGGGGAGGGAAAGGCAGGGTAGACCTGGGGGAGAGATCAGCCCCATCTCCTGTGGGGAGGGAACTGAGCTGCCTGGGAACATGGTTGGGAAGCACATGCCCATTCCCACTCTAGCAGGTGGTCACATCTTGAGAAAGAGCATCATTCTCCCTGACTTCATCCCTCCAGGACCAGCTCCTGTCCCTCAGAATTTCCCAGGGATTCTCCCTGCTTGTGCTTCCAGTGAGGAGCGGTAGGGGGAGACTGGGAAAAGCTGCTGGAAGCTTCAGTGGCAGAAGAGATCCAGGAAGATGTGCAGGCTGGGTTGGTTCAGTCACTGTCCCATGTGAGGCTGGGGCTGGAGGAACGTCCCAGCTCCATTTCGTTGTCAGACTCTGACCCTGCATGCTCCCAGCTCCTGCTTGGCCATAATCCTGCTGCTGCCTCCTCCACCTTGTGCCTTCAGGGATGTGGGCTCCTTCCTCTGCGTCCAGAGCCATGCAGGGTCAGCTCAACCTGCAGAAGCTCAGCCTGTGCCTGTGCCTAAACTCCAAAAGAAGCTTGCGATGGGGGGGATGAGTTTCATTGGCAAAAACATTGGTGTGCTGTGCCTTGTCCTCCATCCTGCATGATGTGACCCTCCCTTCTGCTGGGGGAAATGTTACCCAGAAGTCACATGGAGTCAGCTGCAAACCTGCAAGTCACTGGATCATGGAGCTTGGAGGCACATCTGAGATGTCCTGTTCATCCACTGGCCTAGCAGAGCCAGCTCCGGTGGATCCAGCATGGTGGGATTGCTGGGATGTGCTGTGCAGGCTCAGGAGTTGAATTCATTAGTCCTTGTAAGTCCCAACACAGGGAATTCCATGATTCTGTGTTAGAATTAGGCTGCTGGGAGTTATGCAGGTGGGATTTGAGAATCTCCCGAATTTGGACCTCCCAGCAGTTGGGGAGCCTGCTGTGGTTTTGACAACCCTCACAGGAAAAAAGGTTTTTCTTTTAAGTGCCGTTTGCTGTTCTTGCAAATGTTATTGTTGTCTCAGTCCTTACTAAGATGCTACCTGCTCAAGGGGTTGGCTCCCTGCACCCTCCTGCCAAGGCTTACTTGGCTGACATCCCCTTCTTCAAGCTGGGCATGTCCAGCTCAGCCTCTCTGTGTGAAGTCCAGTCCCATCATCATCATCATCAGGGAATCTCCTTCTGTGGGAATACTCAAAAACCATCTGGACACATCCTCCAGGGATGTGGAACCCTTGTGGAGCAGAGGAGTGGGGTGACCTCCCATGGTGCCTTCCATTCTGTACTATCCTGTGGTCATTATCACTGCCTCTGGCTCAATCTGTTTCAGTATGCCCACATCTCACACTGGGAGCACCAGCATCCCCCGTGCAAAGGGGAGGGGACAGATCTGTGAGAGAGGTTCTGTCCATGGCACCCAGGAGGCCAGTGACTACTTTTCCAGTGGCCATGGCACAGGCCTGTGGCCGGCTTGGTGCCAGGTTCCTGGGCAGGGCTCCTGCTCTCTGGCATGCCTGGGCTGGAGGATGTGGGGTCACTGGTCCCCACTGGGCCTGGCTGGCCCTGGGAGAAAGAGCTAAGCCTGTGTTTTACTGCCCCTGATGCAATCCCTCTGCAATCTGCCTTCCAAGGCCATCGGCTCAATGGGAGGATCTGCTCAACAGGGCCCCTCTCTGGGCACAGAGGCTGCAGCAGCAGAGGTGAGAGGGGTCCTGTAGCATAGCAGGCCCTGCTTCCCCTGCCCCCTGCCCAGGTGGGGAAACCAGTGGGGTCAGTAGTTGCCATTACCAGGCAACACTGGTGGTGATTCGGCTGCCAAGCTGTGCTTCTTCCAGGCTCATCAGCCCTTGCTGGGGCTCTGCCAGGAGTGTTCTGCCCCAGGAATGACCTGATTGTAGCCCTGGAGCTGTGCCCCTTTGCCCCGTGGCAGTCAGCTGGGTGCTGAGATGCTCCTGGCAGCCGGAGCGGAGCAGGCAGGGTGACGGCTGGCTCCTCCCGATGGCATCTTGGAATCCTCAGGCTCCAGGGAAACCTTAGAGCCCCTTCCAGTGCCTAAAGGGGCTCCGGGAGAACTTGGAGTGACAAGAGGGAGTGGCTCTCACTGCCAGAGGGCAGGGTAAGATGGAATATTGGAGATATTGCTGACTCCCAGTTCAGTTGTTCTCTTTGGCCAGAGCGCAGCCCACTGCCAACCCTGCACCCGAAGTCTCTCCCACTCTCCTTATGCACAGGGACTGTGCATCTGAGGTGCCAGCTTTGCCCACAGGGCTGACAGCATCCCTGGCTCAGCTGCAAGTGTCCTCATCCTTCGCCAAGCCGGCACATTCCACCGGGCTGTGCTCCGTGCCGGTCAGAGTGGCACCCAGCGTGGGTGGAAAACGGGCTGAAGAGGAGAGGTTCACTGGGGAAAAGCCGAAGGTCTCCCTGCGGCACCTGGCTGCAGCTCTCTGCTGTGGTGCCGGCAGTGCTGCTGACAGGATCGCACTGCACTGTCCCAGCCATAAACCCGCTGCCCGGCCAGGGAGCCGATAAGAGCGGGGCTGAAGTCCAACACAGGCAGGTCCTGGGGAGCACATTCCAACCCGGGGCTCACGGTGTGCCCTCTCCCAGCTCCATTTTACCGTGGCGGTGGCTGGGATGGCTGCAGGCGGGCAGGCGATGCTGGTCCTCCTGCTGCTGCTGGGTGAGTCTGCCGACATGGGGGTTGTGTCGCTGGAGGGAAAGGGCCTCCGTGCTGGCTGCTCCACTCTAGTCCTCACCGGCATTTTGCCCCAGCACTGGGGGCCGGAGCAAGTATAGCCCAGCCCTCTTGGCTCTGCTGGTGAAATCAGCCCGGGGTTCCCACGGTGAGCGGGTTCCGGAGCCTCCAGCAGCGAGCTGGGGATCACCAATGGCTTTGTTCAGCGTGGGACAGAAAACGCCCAGATTTTCCTGTTACCCCCAAAAAGGAGCTGGGACTCGAAGCACGGGTGCGATAAAGCAGAGTTAGTGCCCTGGCAGGCTGTGGCACCCCAAGGTGGGAAGTGGCTGTGTGAGAGATGTGGAGTGCCGGGACAGTGACGGGGTGGAGGGGGTCGTCCAGGGGAAGATGCCACTGAGAGCTCAGCACCTGCCCCAGCAGGGTCCCAAACCGCGGTGCCCAGGCAAATGTCACCTGCAGGTCACGCGTGCCCTCCGTCACCTGCTGCGGGCACCATGCCTGGTTCCCTGGGGGGTTTTCAGCCCTATTGTCTCTCCCGTAGTCAGAACCGCCCTCCCCAGCGGGTCCGTGGTCGTCAACAGCTGCAGCAGCGCGGCTGAGCAGCTCTGCAACTTTATCTGTGACTGCAGCGACTGCTCGGATGAGAACCAGTGCGGTGGGTGCCCAGACTCCCCAGGCCCCCAGACCCCCCCTCAGGCCCTGCTCTTGGGGTGGGAACAGGCTATGTAGTGGGGGTGTTGTGGGTGCAGGTCCCTGGGTGATGCTGGTGCCCAGGGTGGATGCAAGATCCCTCAGGATGGATACAGGATCCCAGAGTGGCTGCAGATCCACGGGGTAGGGACAAGTCCCTTGTGCAGGTGTCCAGGGTGAATACAGGTTGCCTTGAGTGCAGGTGAATCTGCCAGGTGGGTGCAGGATCCCAGGGGTGCAGGTGTGTAGGTCCCCTGGGCTGGCCACAGGTCCCCTGGGTGGCCCCAGAACCGCCTTGACCCCCCATCTGCCCACCCTCAGGGTACCTACGGGGCTCAGCAGTGCTGGGCACCCCCTTCACCTGTGACTTCGAGGACAGTGACTGTGGCTGGCAGGATGTGGGCACGTCGACGTATGGATGGGTGCGAGGCCGGGCCAGCCTGGCCACGTGGGGCATGGGGCCTCATTCAGACCACACCGTGGGTACTGACCTGGGTAAGCGGGAGCTGCTTGGTGAGCAGGCTCTTGGCACCACTCCGCTGGGCTAGGGGTACCCCAGAGTTGGGATTCCAGAGCACTCATCCTTGTAGGGTGCAGGGGATGGAGCAGCCCCATGGAGGGGCAGGAGTAGTGATGGCACAGCTCCAGTGCCATCCCATGGGGCTGCAGCCCCCGCTCTGCTTTCTCCCTTCCCCAGGTTGGTTCTTGGTGACTGTGTCACCCCCAGCAAAGACCACGGCCACAGCCTGGCTCAGGTCACCTGAGATGCGGGAAGCAGCTGCCACATGTGAGATCACAACCTGGTATCACCTCTCAGGGAGCTGTGAGAGCACCCAAGGTGGGCGAAGGCAGTGTCAGCTACTGGGCAGTGAGGATGGGAGGAAGTGGGGAGGGATGGGGCCATCTGCCCCTATGACAGGGACAGAGCTTCCAGCACCTTGCCATCCTGTTTCCCTCTTCCATGCTCTACATGCAGAGCTGGTGGGACCTGGGGGTCCCAGCTCCTGCCCCCAGGGCTAGCAGGGCTCCATCCATTCCTTTGGGTACCCCAGGATGCCCTGTACTGAGGGCACTTTTGGGGCTTCCCTCAGGACTGAACCAGACAGAACCAGAGCGGCCAGTGCTGCGCCTGGCTGTGGCACTCAAGGACGAGGTGGTGGGGCTGTGGCAGAGCCCCGAGCGCAGCAGTGAGGGCTGGCACCAGCTGGTTGCCTACCCTGGCCGGATCACAGAACAGTTCCAGGTG
Source organism: Muscicapa striata striata (assembly GCA_030060385.1). Lineage (NCBI taxonomy): Eukaryota > Metazoa > Chordata > Aves > Passeriformes > Muscicapidae > Muscicapa > Muscicapa striata. The sequence continues at coordinate 445,166 of JAREIS010000217.1, read as the reverse complement.
AGACAGTGTTGGTACCCAGGTACTGTCTCCATAAGCTGGGGCCAGAGGAGCTGGGCGATGTTCTGAGACTCGGCCTGGGCAGCTCATGCCATCCCCATCCTCCCATCACAGCTCATCTTCTCCCTTACACAACCACCCACCTGTGGGGCAGAGGTGGCACTGGATGACATCATGTTCAGGAACTGTGGCTTACCAGGTGAGTCCCACATCTGCTGGGATGTGAGCTGGGATCTTGGGGGAACTGGGTGGGGTGCAAAACCCAGGGGAGCTCTCCCATTGCTTGCTGTGTCTTGGGCCATTGTGGCCTGGCCAGAGTATGAGGTGGGCAGTGAAAACCTGTCTGTTGAGCCACCCCAAGGAACAATGTGGGAGTGTTCACCACGTCCCTGTGGGACCAGCCACTCACTGATACGTGTCCCCCCACCCCAGAGGTTGAGCAGCAGGTCTGTGAGCCCCAGGAGAGCCGCTGCCACCGCGGCTCCTGCCTGGAACAGCGTCGTTTCTGCGACGGCACCGATGACTGCGGGGACAGCTCGGATGAGGCACAGTGTGGTGAGACCCCCTGGCCCTGGGGAGGAGTCTGCAGATGGACTGAGGGTCTGTCTTGGTGGGGCAAAGCTGTGCTCTGGACTGGCAGGGTGCCCCCAGTTCTGTCCCATGCCGGGAGGGCAAAACGATCCTGAGGGTTTGCAGAGGGGTGGCATCAGCCCAGCCCATTGCAGGGACCTAAGAGAGGGCTGGGACCCCAGTCTCTGGGTCACTGCTGTCCTTTCTCCTCATAGAGAACTTCACCCACTGCTCCTTTGACCACGATTTCTGTGGCTGGGAGGAGGTGGCTGGGCCACCAGTGTGGGGCAGGAACACGAGTCTGAACCTGGGCAGCTCTTACGGCATTCCCACTCGGGACCACACCAACAACAGCAGGGCTGGTATGTGGTGAGGCATCAGTGCTCCAGTGCAGCCCCACTGCAGGTGGATGTGCACTGAGGTGACACACGCCTGGGCTCTGCTCAAGGCTGTGCAAGGACAGTGATGTCCTGCACCCACACATCTGCCTGGCTCCACTCAGCCCCAGCATCTTCTGCAGGTTTTTTCCTCCACGTGGGCAGTGGCCCCACTGCACAGGCTGATGGCACAGCTCATCTCAGCAGCCCTACCTTCCAAGCCACCAACTCCTGTTCTGTGAGTCACAGCTGGGACCTCAGGATGTCAGAGCTCATGTGGGCATGGTGGTGACAGGAGATGGGGTTGCCAGTGCTGGGGACCCTCATGTGGCCCTGGGGCTGTGGTTGGCCCTTGCTGGGGATGGGCATCAGGTTTTTGGGGGTGGTTTGGTGCCCATTGGGAGCTCTGAGCTCCTCTGAGCATCCTCTGTGGGATGCAGGGGGCTGTGTGCCCCTGTCCTGAGGGCTCACCCTCCTCCCCATCCCCAGCTCGTGTTGTACTGCCACCTCCATGGCTCAGCCACCAGCAAACTCAGCATCTCCTATGTGACCAACTCTACCAAGCACCTGATGAGGGAGAGGACAGGAGACCTGGGCAGCTGCTGGGTCCGGGAGAGAGTGGACTTCAATGTGATGCATCCCTTCAAGGTGGGCTGGTGGTGTGCTGGGGGGAGCTGGGCTGCCCCTGGGGTCAGGGACCACAGCTGTGTACAGGGGCAGCACCACCCCCCAAGCCCACCGTGACCATGCCAGCCCACACTGTGCACCTCTGTCAGCCACAGCATTGCCCCTGCTCCCACTGAGTCCCTTCCTGGGGAGAATGTGTGTCAGCCCATGACAGGTTCTGGCTCTCCCCATCCCATGGCTCCCTGGTGTCACCCTAATCCACCCCCATACTGTGCAGGACCTCTTGCTGATGTTGCTGACATGGTGCTTTCCCGCAGGTGCTGATTGAGGGGGTGGCTGGCAGCGGGGGAACTGTGGCCATCGATGACCTGATCCTGTCTCAAGGCTGTGTGACGGAGCAGGGTGAGCTGGTGGCAGTGTCCCTCATTCTGCTTCAGTGTGGGCAGCTGTCCCTGGTGTCTTCTGCCATGGCACCACACCTAAAGGACCTCAACGTGGTCTGCCTGTCCCTCTGCTCATCACAGGAACCATCCTGGGTGCAGCACAGCAAACTGGTGCTGGTATCTTTGTCCTGTGGCTGTGACACTCCATCCTCTGTGTCAAAATGTGTCACAAAAGCAGTTCTTTTTAGGCCCTGGGTTCCCTTCAGCTGGTGGCAACTAGGCTGCACTGGGATGGGGGAAATGGAAAGTCAGGGAGATGCTTGGGGACAGGGGACAGTGGTTTGAAGGGCTGACACTGATGCTGTTGCTGGGCCCTTTTACCACTGCTCTCCATCCTGAGGTGTTTCACCATCAGACAAGCCTCTGGTGATGCTGCTGAGCCAGGCAGGTGCCAGCCGCTGTGCAGCAGACGAGATGGCCTGTGACAGTGGGGACTGCATTGCCGCAGAGCTGGCCTGTGACTTCGCTGACACATGTGCTGATGGCTCCGATGAGAAGCGCTGTGGTGAGAGCCAAGGCAGGCCCCTACACCAGTACCCCAGCAGTGGAGGGGACCAGGCACCCCCCGGCTGGCAGTCCTTAAGAGAACAATGGCTAGCAAGACTGAGTCTAGAGTTTTGGGTTTCCCAGAGAAGATGCAGCTGCCCCTGGATCCCTGGAAGTCCAAGGCTGGTTGGACACTGGGGCTTGGAGCACCCTGGGACAGTGGGAGGTGTCCCTCCCCATGGCAGAGGGGTGGAATGAGATGAGCTTTAAGGTCCTTCCAACCCAAACCAGTCTGGGATCCTGGGATTCTTTAACTTTGCAGGGACAACAACCTTTGAGTCAGGGGCTGGGGGCTGGCACGACGTCAGCTTGGGACGGCTGCGCTGGGGTCTGCAGAACGTCACTGAATCTGACAGCTTCCTCACAGGTGAGGCTGTTCTCACCACCCAGACAATGCTCTTCAGTGCTCAGCACCACGGGAGCCCCCACAGCAGGAACCCCCAGCACGTGCCACTGCACAATGGGGGATGATGCCCAGGCATGGTGCTGGGCTGGGGGTGCTACCAGTGATGTGGGACCCCAGTCCTCACCTCTTAGAGTGCTTCTGTGCCCAGGGACTTTCCTGGCCCTCCAGACAGGAGAAGGACAGATGGTGGGTCCTGCGAAGGCACGAACGCCTCTGCTGGGCCCCTCTGGCCCTGCCTGCACCATGGAGATGAGCTACCACATCCACAGTGACCCCCAAGGTAACCTCCTGCTCACCCCCAGGGTGCCCTGGTTGCTTCCTGCTCCCAGGCCCCCCATGCCCACCTGCCTTTGCTGCCTCTCCCAATCCTGCTTTGCCCCATCACATCATCCTGGAGCTGGGGTGTCTGTGTCCCTGCACCCTGTGACCATGGGCTGGTGCCATGGAGGGCTTCCACAGCGTGGTCAGGGGTTTTAGGTGTCCACAGCCTTTGTACCACCTCTTGTTCCAGGCTTCCTTGCCATCAGTGTCACAGATTACACCACTGGCACCACCCAGCTGGCCTGGCAGACACAAGGTCGTGGCAGCCCAACTAGGGGTCATGTCCGTGTCCCACTGGGAGAGAGAAGCCGTCCCTTCCAGGTGTGCTGGATGCACAGGGACCAGCCTGGGGGGGGCTTTCAGTGGGACAGTACCAGTGCTGACAGGCACTCCGGGCTCATGGCTGCTGCCCCCAGGTTGAGCTGCTGGCACTGGTGGATCTCCAGGGCTCAGCGAGTGTTGGTGTTGACAACGTAACATTCGAGCAGTGCTACCTCGACGTGGTATTGCCCACAGCTGCGGGTATGGCCAGGGGTGCAGGCAGGGAGGGTAACCCCAGACCCTTTCCATGAGGGCTGCCTGGTAGTTGTCACTCTGTCCAAGAGCAGGACCATGGTGCAGAAGGCCAAGGGCCAGGGCCAAGCACATATCCTGCCTTGGCCTGAGACTCCTGCATGGGGTAAACCTGGAGAGTGGGACAGGGGAACAGGGAGAAAGGGATGTTTGGGGGATACATTTGCTTTTGTGATGCCTTACCCCTTTCCACCTCCACACTGTCACCTCCCTCTGGCCAGAGCTGTCCTGCAACTTTGAGATGGGCATGTGTGGCTGGTACCAGGATCTGTCCAGTGACTTCAAATGGGTCCACAGCACAGGGCAGGGACAGGGCTCTGACCACACCACTGGCTCAGGTAAGGGGCTGGTTGCTCTTTGGGAGAGCCCAAGAGCCCAGGGCATCCCCTAGCCTTCAATCCCCAGGGCTAAGACATGCCCTGTGCACACTCAGGAGCTCGATGCCTATGGAGCAGGCTCACCTAGGGCCGCCTGGGAACACCTAGATCTAGGCTATGTGGGTGATGCAAAACACACCATGAACCCTCCACCCTGGCTGTCCCCAACATTCAGGCTACTTCTTGTCTGTGGACCCTTCTGTGCCATGGAGCCATGGGCAGCGGGCCCAGCTCCTCACGTCCCGTCAGGAGCCGGCCACTACCCCACGCTGTCTCTCCTTCTGGTACCGCCTGGCTGGCCCACAAATTGGTATGTGCCCCATGGCATCCTCCCAGGCTGCCCAGGCCTGGCTCCACTCTGAGGACAGTGAGATCCCCAAGGGTTGTGGGATGGCTGCCCCCATGCCCCCCTCTGCCCAGGTACCCTGAACCTCAAGCTGTGGCTGGAGGGAGGGGAGGAGGTGGTGCTGTGGACTCGCCGAGGAACACAGGGCAGTGTCTGGCGCCGGGCATGGGCAACATTGCCCACCACGGGCCAGCAGTGGTACCAGGTGAGGACCAGGCCCCCCATGTCCCTGGCACCCGCAAGGCGCAGGGTGTCTGACACTGCTGTCTGGGGGCAGGTGGCTTTCGAGGTGCTGCATGATGGTTTCCTGGGGGATGTGGGGCTGGACGACATCACGCAGACAGCGGGACCCTGTGGGGCCGAGCTCTCTTGCACCTTCGAGGCAGAGGGCTGTGGGCTGGCAGCCAGCGGAAAGGGCACCTGGCAGCGACAGAGCAATGGCACCGGCACCACTGCTGGCCCTGTGGCCGACCACACCACCGGCACTGCTGCAGGTACAGGGCTGGGGCAGCCCTCTTGTTTCCCTGCTGCATTGAGTGTTCCCCTCCCTGCTCTGAGTGTCCTGCCTGTACCCCACACCAGCCCTGCCTGCTCTCCCTGTGTCCCCCCTGCCCTGCCCCCCTGCCCTCCCCAGGATGAGCAGAAGGCAATACTGCACAGTTCCAACCCTGGAACTCCCCAAACAAAGAGGCTCCCAGTCCCAAGGCTCCTTAATCCTGGGAAGGTCCCCAAACTGGGGAGACCTGCGAGGAAAACCTAGCCCCAGTTGTTCCCTAGCACTCCCCAGCAGGGCTGGGCAGGGGTCACAGCACAGGAGCTTCTCTCCTCCAGGCCATTACATGGTGGTGAACACGGGCAGGGTCTCCCTGGCTGCGGGGCACACAGCTGTCCTCACCTCCCAGCCCTACCAGCCCTCCGTGTCTGGCCAGTGCCTGGCCTTCTGGTACCAGCTGAGCGCTGGGACCCCTGGTGAGTACCACCTGAGACCCTTGAGGACCCCTCCAGATGGGTGGGGACCCCACACGGCACAGCCTGGACCCGTCCTCCATGGTGGGTGCCCTGGGCAGGTTCCCTCAGGGTGTTCGTGGAGCAGAGCAGGGTGAGGAGGAAAATTCTAAGTATAAGCACCATGGAAGGGAGCAACTGGCACCACAGCCACGTCACCATCCAGCCCGATGGTGACTGGCAGGTAAGACGGGAGGATGCTGGGGGCAGCTGGAGTTGATGAGAGGCTGCCAGCCTCAGCATGTCACCCTGCCCAGGTGGTGTTTGAGGCAGTGGGAGCTGGGGGTGAACATGGATACATTGCACTGGATGACCTGCACGTGTCAGATGGAACCTGTCCTGAGCCAGGTGAGACCCCACCCACAGGGGCACTATGGATCAGAGGGGGAGGATGAGATATCCTGTGAGGGCATGTAAGCCATGTGGATGGGGACAGACCTGTTCCTGCCCTGAGCCCAAAGCTGGGGGTGTGTACCACCCAGGTACCCCATCTCCTGCCAGGTAGACCTGGGTGTCTCACAGCCCTGCTTTCCTCCCAGCATCCTGTGACTTCGAGCAGGACACCTGTGCCTGGAGCAGCCCCTCAGATCCCCGCTTGCACAGTTTTGCCTGGGGCTGGAAGAGCGGGATCACCCTGGCCAAGTACCCTGGCCCTGAGCAGGATCATACTCTGGGCACAAGAAATGGTAGGAAACACCCATCCCTGCACAGGCAGCCTGGCATGGCCAAAACCAGGAAGAAGAGCTGGGGATGGATGGGGTCAGTCCAGTGCACCCTGTGAGGCCTGGCTCCACAGCATTCCTGTCCCCTTTTCACCCGGGAGGGGCAGCTCAGCCCCAAGGGCCGTGGTTTGTGTCATCCTCCAGGCATCACTCTGGGCATTTTGGGGAAGAGTGGGACAAGCGGGGTGGAACAAATGGGTGCAGGACTGGGGGACACCCTGAGCTCTGTCCCTGCCTGCCTAGGTCACTACATGCACTTCGACACCAGCGTGCTGGGTGCCAGGGGCACCAGTGCCCTGCTGGAGAGCCCACCCCTGCCCGCGGCCACCGACTCCTGCCTGCGCTTCTGGTACCACATGGACATCCCGGAGCACCTCTGTGAGCACGGCAAAGGCAGGGAGGAGGTGCCATCCCTGGGTCTCATGTATGGGAGTGGGGGCCTCAACTCTTCCCCACCTGTGGACCATGGACACTCTGCTTCAGTTACAGCTGGGCAGTGGCGACGGCCCATTCACTCTGGGTGCATGGCTGGGAGGGCTCGGTGGCTCTTGTGGGCTCGGGGCAGCCGGTAATGCCAGGACGCCTGTGCCTCCTTGCAGCCAGCGGGGAGCTGCGAGTGACGCTGCAGGGCGCGGCGGGGCAGCGCACGGTGTGGAGCGTGCCAGGGCACCGCAGCCGCGGCTGGCAGGGCGCCGTGGTGCCGGTGCAGAGCCCCAGTGAGTTCCAGGTAAGTGGGGCCACCCGGGGGTGCAGGGTGTCTCCAGGGGTGCAGCAGCACCTCAGACCCCACCTTCCCCCGCAGATCAGCTTTGAGATCACCACACGGAGGTGGCCGATGGAGGGGACAGTGGCACTGGATGACATCACGTACAGCGCCAGGGTGGGCTGCCATTCCAGCCCGGAGAGTCCAGTGGAAGGTGCGGGGGTGGGGGGGAGGGGGTGGCCGTTCTGGCTGTGAAAGGTCAACCCAGAGCTGCCCAGGGTGCTGGGCTGAGGCTGGAGACAGCTCTCTGGGCAGTGACAGCATTTCCTCCCCCTGCAGGGAAACCCTCCGGCAATTTTGTGGCGGAGGTGGTGCTCAGTCTGCTCCTGGCCCTCGTCATCGTGGGGCTGCTGGCTGCTGGGGGCTGGTACTGCCTGAAACAGCGAGGGGTAGCGAGCAGGACACCGACAGAGAGCAACAGTCCCCAGGGCTTCGACAACATCACCTTCCGGGATGTAAGGACAGGGTGAAAGACTTCCCTGATTACTCCAGCTGTACCAAAACAGCGTTTTCCTAAAAGCTCAGCAAATGTCAGCGGGTTCTCCCTGACCCCGCGTTCCGCCAACGCGACAGGGAGGTGCAAAGGGTGCCTCTTATCTGCTTGTTGACAAAAAAATGACCCCGAGCTGTAGGACAAACCTAAAAGCGCTGCTGCCACCAGGCAGCTGCTCTGGAAAGAGCTGAGTGTGTTCCCACCCCAGAGTCTTGTGGGAAGGGAGTCTGGCAAACCTGCCTCATCCTCACTCGGCACTCAAATTAGTGCAAGGTGGCTGAAGCTGCTGGTCCCGTGGACAGATCTGGTGCCATGACATCTGCAGCAGAGCCACCAGCCCCAGCATGGACTCCAACAACAAACGTGGAGCCCCCTGTGCGCACTGGGGGTTTGGTGCCTCTGCTGGGGTCACCGAGGGCTGGCACACAGATTGTCCTTGCTGAAGCCTGAAAGAAATCCTGGTGTTTCACAGCAGACAGCCCACGTTTGTCACCAATTCCCACTCACCTTTCTTTGCAGGACAAGGTCATTATATCTCCAAGGGAGGGGGATGAGTCTTGAAATTGGCAGCCAGAAGCAAGAATTGCCTGCGCCCCCCGGGCAGACCACCCTCGACAGGAACCCCCACTCCATCGGTTGCCTGCTCTCTGCCCCCGGCACCGGGGAGCCGGCAACCCAGGGAGCCTGTCCCCGCCAGGGACACACTGCACATCACTACCTCCAAGTGCTCGGGAAACGCGTTGTTGTTGTTTGTAACATGAACTTTCTGTTTCCAAGACACAGCAATGTGTCCGTGCTTTAACAGGGGGAAGGAGTGGGAGTTCTCACTGTGGCTGTCCTCATCCGAACAGGGTTCTGGCCGTAGAAGGGGGGCTGAAGTGTGGGGTCCTGGCCCCCAGAGCTGGGAAGAGCAGTGGGTGCTGCAGAGGGACACTCAGGAGAAAGCACAAGCGCTCCCGGGGCACAGAGACCACACGGGGAGGAAGCTCAGTGCCTCTGCTGGTTTTTGGGAGGGTGAATGGTGGGTGGGAGGGCAGGGAGCAGGGGGTGCTCCATACCCCTGAGGGCAGCAGGCAGCTCCCACTGTGGTGTACAGGTGCCCACCTGCTGCCCACACATGCTGTGAATGCATTTGATAAACGTCACTGGGAAACCCAAAAATGTTCCTGAGGTGCAGGCTGTGCTCAGGGCCTGGACCTCCACTGTGCACCCAGCCCACCCCAGCCCAGGATCCTTCCCTCACCCCCAGCTTTCACACCTCAACAGTGTGAACTCCAAACCCAGCTCCATACACAGCCCAGTTCAGCCCCTGCACAAGGAGCCCACCAGTATCCTGCCACCCCCAGCCCCCGTGTCCAGCTAGAGGGACATCCTACTTTCCCAGATTGTGACCAGAGCCTGTCTCCCTCTCACCCAGCTGTGTCCCCCTTAGGTGATGTCTTAGTCATGCCAAGCACCATCCCCACAGCCCTGTCCTGCTTGCAGAAATGAGGGCTCAACAGAGCTGAGAGCTTGGGAAGGGCACGGAGGGCTCAAGCTTCACCTAAAGTCTCTGCACCTGCCTGACTCTGCAGATCCCCACAGTCTCCCCTCACCTCCACAGCACTGATTCCATCCCCAGGCTGCTGGCCAAGCTGCACCATTCCTGATCCGGGAGAGGTGACACAACCAGGAAGACAGTGCTCATCCCAGGCACCCCAGATGTCCCTTTAATTACAATCCCAGAAGGATGAGGTGGTGCAGCTTCAGTCACACCCAGCCACAAAATTTACTAGCAGCTGGTCACGTGCAGCAGCTCCCCATGGCAACTGAAGGGTATCAAACTTTATTATAGATCTCTTTAAAACAGGCTGGAAAGAACAAACCAAACTCATTGAGATACAGTGACTGAGTCATCATTTCTGATCAAGCCCCAACTCTCCCAAATTATTTATATATAATATATCTCACCCATCCCCCAAATTGTTTCAATTAAATCATCACATTTCAGACCACCCTAAGTGCATTAACATCAGCTGCTGCTAACACCACAATGCACATGTTTTCTGGCAAATCAGAGGCAGGGTTTAGGTTTTTTCTTGGGGTTTAGATCCTCAATCTCTGAAAAGGAGCAAGGAAAAACAAACATCAGGAAAATTGCTTCTTTAAGGTTGCCTTTTTACAGCAAGTACAGATGCAGCAGATTTCCCCCCAAAGCAAGTCTGAAACCCTCTTGTTCAGCTTGGCAATATGCAGAGTGGTTGAGGAGAACAAGATCAGTCTGAGCAAACTGATTTCGAGGCTTTGTTGTCATTTTCCTTTGGGGCCAGTTTCCAGTGGTTTTCCAATGTCCTTTCCACGCAGTTTGAGGCCTGGAATAAGACAAAGGAGACCACCACCATCAGCACTCAATTATTCACCCAATAACTTCTATTTCCACCAAATTCAGCCTCAAGGAAAAGAACATCCAGAAAGAGAGCAGGGGAACCAGAGTTCAAGAGAATTCTACTTTAGTTTCTAGGAGTACCAGAACAAAGAAAAACTGATCAGATGGGATCTGAATCAGCCCAGGAGAGTAAAACCAACACTAAATCCTTCCACAATTGCCATCAGGGCAATTTGCTTCCATGGGTCTCAGCATCTCACAAGTTTTGGAGCAAGCATATAGGGATGGTCCCCAGGGCACAGTCACAGGCATGAAGGTGCAGACAAAGATCAAGAGCTCCCAGTTCTGGTTCAGTCAGCAGATCCAGGTTTTATCAGAACATGACTTAATGGCACCACACCCACAATAAAACTTCAGCTAGCAATGTTCCTCACAGGAAAAAGAGAAATACCTTTCCCCAAACCATCCCTCCAAACACTGGCAGTATTTCTGAAATCTCCCTTAACTCACCGATGGCTCTTTCAATCTTGCCCATGACCTGGTTATTTGGGATTGCTCGTCCTGATTCGTAGTCAGCGATAACTTGTGGTTTTTCATTGATTTTCTGAAAAGAGAGGATGAGTCTCAAACATAGCAACACTCAGCAGCAGTCCCCCAGGACTCACAGAGATAAAGAATGGCCCCTCATTATGCCAGGACAGATGACAAAGTGCTGTTCCCAGGTTGACTCCATCCCCACTAACACCTCCATGCAGTGTCTCAGCGCTGGTGACATCCATCCTGAACAGACTTTGACCTCCCTCCTTTTTAGGAGGAGTAGGAACACCAGGGATTGCTGTTCCTTCAGACAGGGACTTGCTAAAACTGCTCAGCCCAGATGGTACAAACCTCTTGGGTTGGTGTGAGCTGCTGGAGAAAGCGGGGAGCAGCCTCCACCAGCTCAGCAGCCACAGACAGGCTCTGCCTCCAACCTGGGACTCAAGGGCTGCACAGACAAACCTCAAAACTTTTCCCAGACCACTGAAGCTGCCAGGACACCAGATACCAGAAGATGCTGTATTGTCCAAACTTCCAGCCCATGACACCATCCCATTGCACCTGCCCATGAGGGAACAGGAAAGGTGCCCACCCTCAGCTGGAGGTGCTCCACTCACCGTGGCCAGGTCCTTCTGCGTGAGGCCCTTGCTCTGCCGGCCCTGCTGGATCACTTTGCCCACCTCCAGGGAAACTCTGTCATGGTGCAGCTCCTCTGTTTCACGGTCAAGCTTGGCCGTGTTCTTTGTAATGAAGTGTTGTTTGTTCTGGCCTGCTGCCCCTGTCATTTGAAGTGAGAACAAAACAACAACCAAGGACAAACAAAATAAGGCTCAGAGCTGTGCCAAAAAGTATCAAAGGACTTTTTCCAAGCCCTCAGCTGCCCAGGATCCCAGGGAACTGTCAGGATTTCAACATACCAACATCAACATTGATCTCACCCAGATCCTGCCCATCAGGGAACATTACCTTAGCCCTGCTCATGGTGCTGTAGCCATGTAGCCATGTAGAGTCCTTCCTTTCCCTACTTCACACCTGAACTTTACTTCAGACAGGGCAAGTCTTGCTTTTCCTTGGGGATTTAACGCTCAAACTTTCTGCAGACACACGTTTGTGCTGCAGCACAGAGAGGTCAATTGAACTTGAACTTGAATCATGCTTGCTCAGGTATGAGGCAGCACAAGTAAGTGACTTCTAAGCAATTTTATGACACTTTTTATAAGTAAAGTCTAACTGTACTTAGCTTTGCTGAAAGACTGAGCTTCAAAAACACATTGTTTTCTCTCATGTTAGTTACAGTATTTAAGCCCTAGTTTGAATCCTTTCTCTCACGTTAGTCTCTGACATTTGGTGTCCCAATAAAGCTTCAAGGATCATCTCTCTATTTATTTCCAACCAACAGATTCGCCTCCCTACAGTGAGAGAACCCGGCAATTTACATCGGAGAAGAAACAAGGAATTTTTCAAGAGCAGCACCATAGGAAGACCGGCAGCCATTCAAAGTCGCAAGAAAAATAAGCTGCCAAAACGGAGAGTTTAAGTTTTGTGATCATAAAAGCTCTTCCAAGACCTCTGCAGAAATCAGGCAGATCTCTGCCCTGGGTAATCAGAAGCTAAGGGGCAGCTCCAGGGGCTTCACCCCGGCGGCTCCCAGGGCGGTGCGTTACGGCCCAGTTCGGGATCGTTGGCTCAGCCGGGCGGTGCCGCCTCCTCTCCCAGTCCCAGGCAGCCGCCCCAAACCGGGCCAGGCACTCCCCGAGGGATACCCACACTTCTTGGAGGTCTCCACGTCCTCCCCGCGCCGCTGGGCCGCCAAGATCGCCTGGGGAAAGAGCAAAGGTGCGCGGTGAGCGCGGCGCGCGCGGCGCTACTCGGAGCCGGGGCCTCGACCACGCCAAGCCCAGGCCCGCCGCCTGCCCGGCCCCGTACCCGGCCCCCACCGCTCCCCCCGCTGACCTGCTTGGACTTGGCCTGGGCCGCGCTCGGGCCCTTCTTGCGCAGCACCGTGACCGTGTCCCAGTCGCTCTCCGCCATCGCTCCGACCCCGCCCGGGCCGCGCCCGCCGCCGGGCACCGCCCAGTGCCCGCCTTCGGGGGCGTGGCTGCGCGACGCCCGCTGATAGGGCGAGGTGCACGCCCGTCAGGAAATACAGCCGCTTATAGGCGGGGACAGGCGTGAGCGCAGTGGGCGGGGCCGGGGTTTCTGCCCAGACTGTAGGCTTAACAGCGCCCTGGCGTGACGCAGCTCCGTTTGATACGCACAGCGCTCTGCCAACCAGCTTGCTCGCTATGCGATTGGCTGCTGCTCACGCCAGCCTGGGGCGGACGGCACGTGCCTGTACACGCTAAGATTGGCTGTTGGCCATGCCAGTCACCCAGCACCCGGCAAGGATTGGTTTGTTCTGCAGCGCTGTCACACCCGTTGACCAATAGTCCTGCCCTGCTGTGCAGAGTCGAGCATGCGCAGTGCGGCGGCTCGCCATGCCGGTTGGTCCGGGACCGTTGGTACCGGGCGCGCTTGCGGCACCGGCGGGGCGGGGCAGGGCAGGGCAGGGATGTGCTGTGCTGTGGGGCCCTGGTGCTGCGGGGAGCCCGGCAAGCATCCACAGGACCGACACGGGCATAGGGACGTCCGGAGGGACCAAGGGAGGAGCGATCGAGGGCACTGGTTTGGTTCAGCCTAGAGAAGGCGATACTGAGGTTAAACCTCGCCGTGGGTTGCAGCTCCTCCCGCGGGGCAGCTCCGGTCTCTGCTGGCTGAGACAGGGACAGAACCTAGGGAACAGCTGGGGCTGGGCCAGGGCAGGCTCAGGCCGGAGATCAGGGGTCTTCCCCCAGAGGTGCTGGCACTGCCCAGGCTCCCCAGGCAATGGGCACGGCCCCGAGGCTGCCAGAGCTCCAGGAGCGTTTGGACAGCGCTGCCAGGGATGGACAGGCTGGGATTGTTGGGGGGTCTGGGCAGGGACAGGGGCTGCACTGGGTGATCCTGGTGGGTTCCTTCCAGCTGTGGATATTCTGTGATTCGATGAAAATCCCTAAACTGCATCAGAATCACTCAGAAAGTTTCGCAGTAAAAGCATGAAAAGCTGCTCCTGCTGTCGTAATTTCTGAAGCGAGAGGGCACGGAGTTAGTTATTGCTCCTCGGGCGGATTTTTGTGGGGTCTTCCCATGACAAAGCGCAGGAGGAGCGGCCGTATCCCGGTCACGGTGGTGATCCGGGCATTGCTCAGAAATCAGGTGCCGGGAGGGCCCTGGGGTTTGTCATCTGTCATTTGTCATCTGTCACCGCAATACGCCTGGCTCCGGCTCCCAGAGAGCAGGAGAAAGCAGCTCTGGACATGGGACATTAGCGGGGTGCAAGACTCTCTCCTTGGGCCGTGCAGTGGAGCCGGGGTGTCACAACAGCAGGACTGGGAGCAGCCCCAGGTGGTCCCATCCCGTCCCACGGCTATCGTGAGCAACTCCAGGGAGTTCTGTCCCATGCTCTCCTCCTTGGGAGCAGCCCCATGGTCCAGTCCCACGACGGGCGTTCCAAGCAAGCATCTGGTGCGGATTTCCCGTGCCTTTGGGACACACCCGTTCACCACATCTGTTGCCAGATCACGGTCATTTCAGGAAATGCAGACAGGATTTTTTTTTGCTAGCTGACATCATCAAATTTTCCATGCCGGTGTTCCCAGACCAGTGTGGCTGTGCTGGGAAAAGGGCTGTTGCAGTCCAGTGGGTGAAGCGGTGCCCATCGCAGGGGAGCTGTGCCCGTGCCATTCCCGGTGCCGACACACGCGGGGATGCACTGTCCCCGGCTCCCTGCCAAGGAGCATTCCGCCCTGATGTTGCCCGAGCAGCAGCACCTGGCCCCGAGCCCCCCACGTCCCTGCCGCGCCCTTCGCTTCGACCGGCTTCTCTCCGGCCCCGTCTTCGCAGCCAGGCTCCCGGGAGAGTCAGCTTGGCCCCTGTGTCACTGCTCTGTCACTGCGCCCGTCTCTGACGGCGAGGATTTCCCCGGCACCGGGTGAATTCCCTGCAGTGAGAGCGCGCCCATCCCCGCCCCGCCGGCGGAGCAGACGGTAAAGCCCCCGAGATCCCGCGCCGGAGCCGGGCTAGGGGGGCAGGCAGCCTGGGGACCCCGGGTGACAAATCCTGGTGCTGTGACCTTTTGCCGAACAAGTTCCCCTGCGAAAAGCACCTCGCCGTGACCTCAATGCGGGCTGCACCGCGCGCTTCCCCTACACAGCACTTTTCCTGCCATCGCCGTCCTGTCGTCTCCGTCCTGCCGCCGCCCATCCTTCCCGACCGCTGGCCTCCACCTGTCCCCCGAGCCGGCGCCACGGGACACGAGGCGGCCATGACACTCTGTGCGCAGGTAGGCGAGGGTCCACTGGTACCCAAAATGGCCAAAAGTGACTCTAAAACAATTTCTCAGGGTGCCAGGGTTCGCTCCGGGCTGTTTCCAAGGGACCAGAGCCTTTTCACCTGGGGAGTGCAGCGGGAGATGGCTGTCCTCGGTGGGACAGCACCACAGTCCCTCTGGGTCCCCCTCCAGCAGATGTAGGGGATGCATGAGGGGGTCCCAGGGAGTAGATGGGGAGCCCCTGGGATGGAAGAGGGGACCCACGAGATCCTAGGAGGTGGATGAGGTGGGCTCAGGGGATGGATGAGGGAAGCCAGGGGGTAGATGAGGATTCCTGGGGGAGAGTGGGGGCGTCCCGGAGGTCTGGCTTCATTCCCAGCAGGATCGCCTGAGGCAAGGATATAGCAGGGGACAGTGGGGGGTCAGCGAGAAGTGGTGCTGGGGAAGAAGTGACAGAGGACCGAGTAAGGGAGTGACTGAGGAGCTGGGGGAAGGTGATACTGGGGGTGACTGTAGGGGTAGTAGGGGACATAGCTGGGTGTGACGGTGGGGTGTTGAGGGCGGTGACAGGGATTGATGGGAGGGTGTTGGGGGTGCAGACGTGGGTGGTGATGGGGTGGGTGACTGGGTGTCGGAGGTGCAGGGATGGATGATGGTGTGTTGGGGGCATTGGGAATGCAAGAGTGGGTGATGTTGGGGCGTCGAGGGTGTCGGTGTGGGGGTGTGTCAGGGTGGTGATGGTGTTGGGAGTACGGGGGTGGGTGATGGGGTGTCCGTGTGTTGGGCGTGGCGGGGCCGGGGCGCTGCCAGGGGCGGGGCCGTTCCCGGCGGTGGGCGGGGCCCGGGATCGCCCCACGTGTCCGGGGGCGGGGCGTGGCGGGGCTTCCGGTGCGAGCGCGGAGCGAGGGCCGGTGAGTGCGGGGCCCTCAGGGAGTGGCGGGGCTGGGCCTCGCTGCACTGGGAGCCCAGCCTGGCAGAGACCCCCTCCTGGCCGCGGGGAGCCCGGGCCACACGGGAGCAGCGGGGCAGCC
Organism: Muscicapa striata striata; assembly: GCA_030060385.1. Lineage (NCBI taxonomy): Eukaryota > Metazoa > Chordata > Aves > Passeriformes > Muscicapidae > Muscicapa > Muscicapa striata. The sequence goes on along the minus strand of JAREIS010000217.1, from coordinate 429,319 downwards.
CCGGACTCGTCTCCGGTTCGCGGTATCTCCGCTCGTGGGGGCTCCTCCCGGGGACAGGCTGCGGGTGTTCAGCCTGGAGAAGAGAAGGCTCCGGGGAGACCTCAGAGCCCCTTCCAGTGCCTAATGGGGCTCCAGGAGAGCTGGAGAGGGACTTTGGTCAAGGACATGGAATGACAGGACAAGGAAGAACAGCTTCCCACTGCCAGAGGGATATTGGGATATTGGGAAGGAATTGTTCCCTGGGAGGGTGGGCAGGCCCTGGCAGCTGTGGCTGCCCCTGGATCCCCGGAAGTATCCAAGGCCAAGATGGACATTGGAGCCTGGAGCAACCTGGGGTAGTGGAAGGTGTCCCTGCTCATGGCAGGGGGTGGAATGAAATGAGCTTTAAGCTCCCTTCCCACCCAAACCAAGGAATTGCATGGATGGGCTCCTTAGGTGTTTGAGGTGGCTGTGGCATGTTGTCACAGGGAATGAAAGTGTGAGATGCGTAAGTTGACAAAACAAAAGCATTTTATTTTTTTTCTCCTTTCCAATTTGCTCGTGCCTCTCATGTCCTCATTTTCCATCCCTCTGGATAACGCTCTGTGCCTGATTGGGCACCACTATTAAATCTGGGCTCCGTCATGTGCCCAGCTTCCCCCCAGGAACATCTGGGACCAGCTGCCTCTGGGCAGAATTTTGGTCCCTCCTGTCAGCTGACAAGTGTGAAAGCAGGCATTGGTAGGTGGTGGTGGTGGCCAAAATATTTTTATTGAACTGAGCTTATTATATTTATTTCTCATCACCTTTAAGACAGTTTTTCACCTTATTTGGAGCAAGAAGCCTTGATATCTCTAAACAGGCTTCATTTCAGTCAACTCAGATGGGGGTTTTATTAGGTCTGTCCTTCCTGTCTCTGTGTTCTGGATTTAGTTCTGAAATTCAAGTTTCCATCCATGTTTGGGAGGTGAAGGCACGCTTGTGGTATGGCTTACATCAGTGTGTTTATTTGTATTGGGGAGCAGTCTTATAATCTGTGAGTAACACAGTTTAAATGAAAATCACCCACATGCAATTATAATCAGTTTGAGAAAATACTTTTATTTTCAGTCTCTGGAGATACAGCCAGAACTTTTCGTTCACATGGCAGCAGCAAATTCTTCTCCACCTGGTTCTTTGGATCTAAACCAGCCTGGGTTTGCAAAGGAGATCCTGGGAACTAAACTGGAGGTCAAATACTTGTGCTCTGATTGCAAGAACATCCTGAGGCGGCCATTCCAGGCACAGTGTGGCCATCGCTACTGCTCCTACTGCCTGAAGAAAATCATCAGGTAACTGATACGCCTTCAGTGGGAAGGCAGAATGCTTGAAAAGGCATTTTTCAATAACAAAAGCAGAGGAAAGAGTTGTTTTGAGGATCTTCTTAGTAAGGAAGCTGTGTTCAGTCATTGAGGTTCAGCATCACCTCTTCTCTAAGGGAGCGTGTAGTCTCTGACTTGCCTTTGTTGTTGCTTCAAAGTTCTCTTTTACAGAATCCCCTGCATTATTTTTGCCACTGAGGAGGCAGTCCAGGTCTATCACCCATCTCCTTCAGTCCTCATCACAGTAATAAAGTCATCATTTTGTTGTTGTGTCAAAATGGGAGGGGTTTAAACACAAGCTGGCTTCCAGAGAAGTTTCCTTGTGTTCTCAGGCCTACCTCTGAGTGAGGGAAGCCTAAAAAAATGATTAATTGGCAGAAGAAAAAAATTAGAAATGGGTGTCAAAAATACAGACAAGCGAAGGCTCAGTTTGTTGCTATAAAAATAAGAAAATTTCATAAAGTTACTAGAAATCAATTTAATGTTAAATCATAAAATATTTTTTTTTGTTGTGTTTGATGATTATTTTTCTGTCTGGTAGTGCTGGACCTCAAAAGTGTGCCAGCTGTATCCAGGAAGGAATATATGAAGAAGGAATTTCTATTTTGGAAACAAGCTCGGTAAGGAAAAATGCTTTGAAAAAAACCTAACAGACCACTGGTGTCAGTAATACATAATACATACAGTTGCAGTTTTTGTTTAAAACACAAGTTCTGAGAACCCCTTATTCCTAGGAACCCTTTTCTTCTAAAAGAAAAAGGGTGATTACTGTGTTGGACTCCTCGGTGCTGAAACCCAGGTCACGTGTGTGTAGTGGTGCCCTACTTAAAGCTATCACAGTGATTTGATTGCTGTTAACACACCTCTGAGGGTTGATGGGGCAACTGGTCTGGGAGGAGAAATAATTCAAAGTCCTGATCAGAATTGCAACCCCTCAGTAATAGTTTTGACTTGGTTGTTTTTTCCATTTCAGGCTTTCCCAGACAACGCGGCGCGGCGGGAAGTGGAGAGTCTGCCTGCTGTCTGCATCAACAGCGGCTGCACCTGGAAGGGAACCATCAAAGAGTATGAGGTACAGGCCTAAGCAAGGCTTGGCACGTCTGCCTCCTTCTTTCCTCTGTTTTTGGGACAGCTCAGGGTGTTGGTGTGCCTGCTGACAGTGGGGGAAAGTTGTCAAATCCCTGGACTTCACTGTCAGCTGGAGAGGTTCCCCGAGTGAGGGTTTGTGTGCCCTGCTGAGGGCATAGGCTGGACTGAGATCAGTTCAGGTTTGCTTGAGCATGTCCCTTCCGTGATGTGAACCACCTGCTCTCTTTGCAGCTCTTTTCTGCTATACAAGACTGTCAAGAAATTGCTGTGCCATTAAATGTTTGTGAATTTCTCTATATTATGTGAACCTAAAACTCTTTGGACTCTGTCAGCTCACAGAAAGTGACCTGATCCCATTTCAGCTGTCTCCAGAGCTGCCAGGGCAGTGGGACTCGATGTTGGGTACTGTCTGGTCACCTCAAGCTGTTCTGGGACACAAGGCTGCTGGACAGGATGGTTTTTCCACCTTGTTTCTCTTCGAAGAGCCCACTAGCCTTTTAGTCATGGCTGTGGATGCTTGGTCCATAGCATGTGAATACATATGAAGATTTTGGTTCCTGAAGGACAGTTTTGTCATCCCTCTTGGAATGGCAGAAACACCACACAGGAGGCCTGAGATAGGAGGAATCATTTCCTTTCCCTCTAACACTTGCTCCAGATAAAGATCATAGCCTGGTAGTTCACAGAGCTTTGGTAGTGACTGAGATGTGTTTCAGTAACAGGTGAAACTCGGTCTGTCTAGGCTAACATTGGGATTCTCTTGATGATGCCATTGCAAGGTGGAAGGAAGAAGCACCAGCTGTGCATCAGGCCTGAGCATTCTGTCCAGAATGTTGAGCCTGTTAGCAGAGAGATGCTTCTGCAGCTCTGCTTCCTTGTCTTGCTGAGTCTTCTGCTGTGTGCTCAAAGCTCAGTCCAAGAGTTGAGGATGTCAGTGCTAAATGGTTCTGCTGCTGTGAAACCCCATTTGTACATCTGTGAGAGGCTCATGGTGTGGATGTGGGACTGAAGAAGTGTCAGGTGAAAAGCTTAACACTGTTAACAGCACAGAGTTTGGAGATTGCATGTCAGAGAACAGGATACCCTGGTACCGAGGTTTCAGGTTCATGCTGTCCTGGTGGTTGTCTGCAGGTTGTTTTCTCCATGCTTTAATTTCTGCTGGTGCCCAGAAATCCAGTGTCTTCTGCGATGATTATAGTGGGCTCATCTTCATAGACTAAACCATATTATATCTGTCAGCAACTTCCAGTGCTGATTGTGCTGTGGCTGATGAGCTGTTCTGAACTTTTGGTTTTAAAAAAAGGCTTAGTGTGTTCTTGCAGAGCTCAGCAAAAGTCTTCAAGTGCTGAAGGTTCTCCCTATGCATTCTGACAAGTGTTTGAGTGCTTGAGCCCAGCCAGAGCTCCCACTGGGAGCTCAGATGGGCATCGAGCTGTCCTGGGACCAGGGCTGTAGGAGCATGTGATGCCCCAGAACTTGGCACAGAGCTGATGATGAGCTCCTGAACGGATGTGCCTTGTTTTTACTCCCCACCTGATCTTCCCAAGCCCCAGTTTGGTGTTTGCTGGGACAAAAGATGTATGATAGAGCTGTGGCCCTGGAGTGTGTGGGCTGTGTCTGTGGCACACATCTTCCCTGCCAGGGGTTTTTATGAATCTCAGGGAGTGCTGTTTGGTACTGGGGGTATAGGGGTTTGGAGCAGTGCAGGCTGTTTCCTCTCACCTTTCCTGCCTCCCCTGGTGGCATTCAGCCTAAGGAATGAGGTTATTTTGTGCCCTGTCAGGAAAAGCTGGCTCTTTCCTAGGAACTGGTGGGAGGAGGAGACAAGGTCTGGCTTGTGTTATCTCCTCCCAGATGCCTGCTAAAGAGCTGTGGTATTTAGTCAGGACTGGCTGTCCCCACACTGCCAGAGCCGTGTGTGGCTGAAGAGGGTTAGGAAAGGAGGTGTTGAATGGCAGTCTTAGCCCAGAGCCTCTTGGTACCATGGGCTAAGGTTAAACCCAGCCTTGAGGGCCACAGTGAAGAGCTGCCTGGTGCAGAAGAGCTGCATCTGTAGCTGTGCTGTGGTAACCTCCTGCAGCAGCTCAGCACTCCCACTCTGGAAAGTCCCTCAGAGCTATTTCTGATAGGACATGGAAAGTCCCTCAGAGTGAATTCACTGTTTGCTAATTTAAAAATTGTGTGTTGTGCTGAGAGAGGCTGCTCTCCCCTTGCAAATGAGGAGATACTGTCACTTCTGGTTTGCTAATCTTACCAGGGCACACACAGGGGAAAAATGTTCTGCAGCTGGAAAACTTAAGCCTCAAAAAAAGGAGTAAAACGGATTTCAGTTTTGCTTTCTGTTCAAGCAGACTAAAGTTTGGCTCTCAAAGGGAAACACAAAACTGAATGAGTGCGGTCTGCTTGGACATGACTTGCACTTCTGCTTCTTCTGCACTTCTGTGGGGACTATGTGAAATATTTAAGTCTGGATTTATGGCTGCATTTTTCAGAGTTTGTAAATATTTAGTGGCATTTGGATAAAGTAGTTTGTGGTGGGGCTGAAGGGTTTTTCCTTTCATTAGTGACCTTGTTTCCTGATGAGTCTGTGTACATGTACTTTTGGAAAATCCAGCTCTGGGCATGACCCTTTAGATTCAAGAGCAAAGTCTGAGGAGGGCTGCAGGAATTAAACCCAGCCCATTAAAGCAAAAGGAAAAGCCTCAAAAACGCTCCTGGTGATATCCAGGAGAGGGAGTTTGTGGTTCCTCAGCTCTGGTGTGTTTTCTCTCCTGCCTTGCAGTACCTTTAGCTGCCACATCCCTCTCCTGTTTATCAGCATATCATTGTCAGCTTTCATGCACTTTCTATTTATTATTTATGCTTTTCATCCCAGCAGTTCCCTTCCTGTGACCTCCCTTCAGGACTAGGATGGGAGGAGGGTGCTGAGAAGGGGTACACATGGGGTCAACTTTGGCATTCCCCTTGCTTACCGTAGGAGGATTTAACTCAGCCATCTTCAGGTGGAAACAGAATTAACTGAGACATAAGGAAATGAAATTGTCCAATTTTAGGAAGGAGAACTAAGTTTTAACCTTAAACATGACATCAGTTTTTAAATCAAGTTTTGTGGGCCTCAGATGAGCTCAGCTCCTGTGGCTGAGCTACAGTCAGGTGTGGGAACTAGCTGGCTTAATCCATGCTGGAGGGAATGTTTGTTGTTGTCACTTTGGTTTTAGAAAGTTCTTTGTAAGTGAAGCCTGGAAGGCTGCAGAAAGTGCAAAACTCCAAACCCAGTGATGTTACTCAAAAGCCTGTGTTGTCGGAAAGGATGTCTGCTATACCCTTCTGGGCTATGTGGCTTCCTGGCACCAGAAGAACAGGATAACCAGGCATTCTTTTCTGCCCACTGTTCATACTTAGGAGATGCTGTAGAAGCCCTGTCGCACCTTATCTAGGGAAAACTCCCTCTTCAAAAGTGCTGCTGGGGGCCCTGAGCCAGGGGTTCCTCCTGTGCACTATGTCATGCTCCTCATTCCCAGCTGCACCCTGGAAATGTCCCAACAGGTTTTGGTAGTGATTTTCAGCTGAGGCTGGAACTTCAGGGTTTTGCACATTGCTTAGATAAGAGCTGTTGGTTTTTGAAGTCATTCATATGTCTCCTGCTCCACAAAGTTGTACCTCTGAGTGTTGTATCAGTGTTGTCTGTGTGAGGTACAACACTTGAGGTGCTGTGGCAGGAACACTTGGTGCTCCTGTATCAGGGTGACCAGCCTTCTCTCTAAAACCCAGTACAGCATTTATTGTTTTCTTCTGAAGGTTTTGGCTCCAAATTCTGGCCTAGTGGTGAAGTGCAGTTTGCAGCTAGGTCCAGCCTGACTAGCAGAACCAGACAATTTTCTGGTGAAAGAATCCCTGACTTGCACATGCAGGTGACCAAAAGAACCTTCTGCTTTTGGAAAAGGGATCAGACACATCTTCACTTTCCAGACCTGGAGCTGAGGCCCACAAACCCATCCTAGCCACGCTTACAGTCCCCACAGTAGTTAGTGTAGCTGGCTGCCCAGACAAAGGGCAAATTTCCTGTCCAAACCTGTGATGGGAGGTAAAGCCACGGGGAGTGCCGGAGAGTGGAGAGCGTGCGTGGGAGGGGGTTGGAAAGCCCCGACTGTAGAAGGCCTGCTCTTCACTTCTGAAACCAGCTCAGCCTTCTTGTAGTGGCCCAAAAATTAATAGTTTTGACATCTGCCCCTTGGAGAATGAAAAGCTGTTAAGTCACAAGGTTTCAAGTGGAGGTGAATGCTAAGTGCACTTTCTATGCTGTGAGAAAACCCCTTACCATGAATGCGGCTGGGAGAATTGTGAAGGGATTTGAAGAAAGCATCCTGGAGTGTGCCACCACTTCATGCTTGTTCACAGTTGAAAGCAGCTAGGAGTGGCAGAACCTAATTTAGAAAATGGCAGAAAACCTGCTGTTGCTTCAAATGCATTTTGTACTCTCCCCTGCCCTAAGAAATCGCTCTTGCATTCACACTTGTCTTCAGTGCATGAAACACTGCCTTGGTGTCCCTCAGCCAACAGTCCCCAATTCAAACCTCTGTCTGATCTGCCCTAAAAGCTGATGAACAAAACTTCAACACTGAAAACAAGAGTTTCTGCCCTGGATCTGAACAGAGGTGTGAGCCAGGCCCACAGGAACTCCCACAAGGCTTCTGCTGCCTTTTGTCCTCACTCGGGTGGGCACCAGGGCATTGAGCAGCAGTGAGGGTGTGCAGGCCCTCCCTGCCTGCTCAGCTGGAGCCAACAGTACCTACTCATGCAAACTTCATCTTTGGTTTTGACAGTTTCTTTGAAGTTTGAATATTTGTGATGCCAAGTGAACTTGCTTGGATCTGTCAATAGCATGTCCCAGGAAGGGAGAAGTTTGTGTCTGGCACCAGCCTACGCGATGGTCTCACAAAGCTCCCATTCCTGTTTAATGCTGGAAATTACAGACTGGGTTCCTGTTTCCAGCCTTGTGTTGCAGGGCTCCATGCAGTAGCAGAAGGACTGGGTGTGTGCTCACCCTGTGCCCGACTCACCTGTATGGGGAAAGGTTCGAGCAAGCCTGGCATAGAACCAGCTTAGGACTTCCATGGCTGGAGGAGCTGCAGCACAGAAGGGCTTGGGGACTTCAGAGGAGCAGGGCATCCCAAAGCACCTGCCTTGTGTGGCACATTCCCTTTCAGGCTCTGGAGCCCCTGGGGAACTGACAAGAGGTGCAGAAAGCAACTGATGCTTCTTAGCACATAGGATTCAGGTTCCCTCAAAGCTCTCTCTTTTACATTTACATTCTACAATTCCATGGGCCCACCTTTTTCCTTGTAGCCAGGCTACCGTGTCCAAGGAGCCAAGTGCTGCACATGGCAGTGCTGGGGCTGGAGGCTACCCAAGCCCTGATAGCTGCTGCTGTACCCTGATAGCTGCTGCTGTACCCTGATAGCTGCTGTGGCAGCTGGCTTTCCTCTGCCATCCCAGTAGTTCTGCTTCGTTCTTGTTGCTCCCTTCCAGCTGCCAAGCCCTTGAGCTGTCTGCTTATGGTTACTGTTGCTGTGCTCGGAGGAGACTAATGGAGTGACTTTCCAAGACCGGGGGATTTTGCAGGAGAGCTGCAGCATGCAGTTCACTCTGTCTTGATGTCCCTTGTCCCTATGCCAGCCCTGCCCTTTGCTGTGACCTTCCCACAGGCTCTGGCAGAGGTGTCTCGCAGCAGCTGTTTCAATAGTGGCATTTCCCAGCTGCCTGCTTTGTCCCTTTGCTGGAGGGGGAACCCAGTGTCATGCTGATGTATTCCTGACATAGTTACAACACCTCCAAAAATGTGGGCCTGTCTGGATGTGGCAGGTTACAAGCAGAGCAGCCAGGCAGCAGGGGCATGTCCTGCTCTGCAACCAGGGTATGGAGATAATGATTTCCAGCAGAAACCTCTTCCAGAGCTGAAATCAAATTAAGCAATGCCCTGAGATGAAATGGTGATCAGATTAAACTGCAGTTTTCCTTATTGGCTGGGAGAGAAATTGGGAAGCCATTTTTCCTGACATTGTATTAGAACCAGAGATTATCCTAAGCTGGAAGGGACCCACCAGGATCCCCCAGTGCAGCCCCTGTCCCTGCCCAGACCCCCCAACAATCCCAGCCTGTCCATCCCTGGCAGCGCTGTCCAAACGCTCCTGGAGCTCTGGCAGCCTCAGGGCCCCATTGCCCCTGGGCATTGCCTGGGCCTGAGCCTGGGCAGTGCCAGCACCTCTGGGGGAGGGAAGAACCTTTCCCTGAGCTCCAGCCTGAGCCTGGGCAGTGCCAGCACCTCTGGGGAGGGAAGAACCTTTCCCTGAGCTCCAGCCTGAGCCTGGGCAGTGCCAGCACCTCTGGGGGAGGGAAGAACCTTTCCCTGAGCTCCAGCCTGAGCCTGGGCAATGCCAGCACCCTCTGGGGGAAGAACCTTTTTCTACTATCTATTCTAGCCCCATCCTGACACAGCTCCAGCCATTCCCTCTAGTTGTGTCACTGGTACACAGAGCAGAGATCAGAGCTTCCCCTTGTGAGGAAGCTTCAGAGCACAGTGAGGTCTGCCCTCAACCTCCTTAGGAATGATCACTGTGTTCTTCAGGGATCAGCTGCCCTTGTTAAAACCCACTTTTCCCTCTGTGTGCCTGCACTCTCCTGCACAGCTGCAATGCAGAGTGCTGCCCTTTCTGTCCCAGATGAAGCTGCCTCGTCCTGCTGCTTGGGTGTCTGGAGAGAAACTTCATCTGCAAATACTGCAGATTTTAAAAATACACAGCTTTTCTGATACTGAGGTGGGGATTCCCAGTACACACTGGCAGCTCCATTTGCCAGTGGGCCTGCAGGCAGAGAGGGGAGAGCTCAGCACCTTTGAGCAGCCTGGAGAAGAGAAGGCTCTGGGAAAACCTCACTGCAGCCTGTAAGTGCTTAAAGGGGGCTTGTAAAAAGGTGCAGAGAGACTTTTTTACATGGACAGATAGTGACAGGAAAAGGAGGAGCAGTTTTAAAGTAAAAGAGGAGAGATTTAGATTAGATGTTAATAGGAAATTCTTCCTTGTGAGGATAGTGAGGCCCTGGCACAGAGAAGCTGTGGCTGCCCCATCCCTGGAAGTGTCCAAGGCCAGGTTGGATGGGGCTTGGAGTGACCTGGGATAGTGGAATGGGTCCCTGCCCGTGGCAGCAGGGTGGAATGAGATGGGCTTTAAGGTCCCTTTCAACCCAAACCATCCCATTATTCTGTGATTCTATGATTTTCCTCGCACACAGCTCCTGACTCTGGTCCTCTCGGTTGCCCTGGTCCTTCCATGGGCAGTGGTGTCTGATTTTCTTACCTTTCTGGTAAGCTCCCAGGGAATGGGCTGTCTGATAGTGGTGGGTGATGGGCAGGCTGCTGTGGGGTTGTGTCACTGTTTACTGTTAGGGAGACAAATTGCTGTGTAGATCAATTAGTGGCTTTGGTTGTAATTCAGTGAGTAGAACCAGGTGTTGCTGAAGGCTATTAGCTCTGTCCCATTTGATTTTTTTGATTTTGCTGCTCCTGCTGTTGGATGCTGCAGGCTGGTGTGTGCCTTGCTGGGTGAGCAGTTGTCTTCCAGCTTCACTTTAATTCTTCCATGGCTGTCCCCTCCCTGTGCCACCTGTCCAACTTGATTTCCACTCTGGTTCCCTCTGGGAGGCTGCCTGCTCTTGCCTAGCCCCACTCACAGCCATGGCTTTCTAGACCTCCCAAAAACTTTCCAAGCAAATGCCTTTATGTCAGTGGTGCTTATCCCTGTAGTAGAAGCTACAGCTGTGGGTTTGGGAAAGATATAAACTTGAGAATTGCCCCATTGCTGGGGAGTGGAGTGTGGCAGATCAGGCTCGAGTGCCAACCCCTGCACTTGGCTCCAGAACGGGTTGGATTTTTTCCAGCAGTGATACCATCCATCTCTGTTCTGACACCCACGTGGGGTGGGAGGAACAGGGGTTTCCAGAAGAGCCTGAAACTGTTTATACAGAAATGTTTGGATCTGCACTGGCTGAAGCTTCTGGGTGTCTTTAACCATTTACATACAGAACAGTTGCACTTTGAGCTCAGCTCCTTCCTGTGCTTCAGGCAGAGCTGCCCACTTTTGGGTGTTAGATCGTGGTGCTGAGGGGAGTCAGGATGGAGGATAAATGCTGGGATGTGGGGAGTGTCGAGGGGGTGGTAGTTTCACACCCAGCGTGTTGGCATGGGAGAACATAAGTTTAAAATACTCCCTTTTAAAATAGTTGCCTCTGCAGTAAAGTTTCCTTCTTTAAGCCAGACCATCTGTTCTGCCAGTGCTTTGTGGGTCATAGAGTAGATGTTATCAGCTGTTTCTAGGACATGATAGCAGTAGGCAGTAGCAGCCCCTTCTTGAGTGGGAGTGACTGGGATAAAGGTGGGCACTTGGCCTCCTGCTCCTCTGCAGGCAGCAGCATCTGGGTGGGCAGCAGTGTCCATGTGAGCAGCAGTGCCCCCAAACTCCGCTGGCTGGTTGGTCATCTCCCGAGGGACACGCAGTGAAACTCTGAGCTTAAGTTACTCACTGAAAGCATAAAGAGGAGAGAGTGAGTGGAGCTACTGCTGGTTTCACTTTCTGCTTCCTGATTTGTGACAGGGTGAGGTTTGTGCATGTTCCCACAGAAGACAACAGAGAGATTCAATATGACCAAGTTTTCAAACAAACATCTGGTTTCAGGTGGCTGCATTAGAAATGTTCCTGGTTGGATTTTTTTTTCTGTCCCTACCAGGAGACTTCAGTGCTCTTATCTTTTAATCTGAGTTTTGATCTGCATATTCATGGTGTTTCCAATGCCTTGTTTCGACTGGTGGGTGTATAATGCGAAGGTTTAAGCAGTGTGGAAATGGCACAGAAGCAGAGGCATGTTGCAGCATTCCATATAGCCAGCACTGTTGCTCAAGAGTCTACTGAGGGCAGAGCATCATGTTGCCCTGGTCATTTGTTCAACTTCTCTGGCTGTCCCCCAACCCTGACTTGGGCTGCAGGAGCCCATGCTTGTATGAAGGGACTGGTAAATGAAACAGTTTAAAAATATTTTTGTTTCTGGTTGAAAAATGGTATTCTAATAGAAATGTGAAGATACCATCAGACAGCTCAGCCCAGCGTGTGGTGAGCTGGCACAGGGCCCATGCCTCAGCTGACTTATTACCATTACAGTGGAAAAACTACCCAAAATACCCTGCTGAGGTAGTGGCTCACTCCACTAAATCTGTCTTAACGTGTCTTCTCCTGGCAGAGCCATAAATAGAGTTTCCTGTTGATTATCTTGGCCATCAAAGCAATAATTTGATTTTTTTTAAAAATCATTGTAGCAGCTTTTAAATAGAGGTTGAGGCTGTGTAGGCACCCAAAATTGGGATAGCCTGGAAGTCACAGGATGAATCAGCAGCTCAGAGAGATCAGCATGACCAAGATCTGAGTTAGGTTGGTAAATCCAGTGCTCATCTCTAATAAGGTATAAACCCAGCCCTGTGGGTTTGTGCCCATCACAGAACCTTCGTGAGGCTTTTATTTGAGGACAAATATCTCCTGTACATTCCTTCACAGGCTCATGATGAAGTCTGCCCTGAATTCCCGCTGACTTGTGAAGGCTGTGGGAAGAAGATTCCCAGGGAGAAGGTATCCATCCAACCCTGTGCTGCGGGGATATTTTGTGTCCTGATGGGCTGAGCTTGGCATTCTGGGAGCAGGGAGGTACAAGTCCATTAGGAAATGAAGTGGGGAAAACAACTAAGTGGCAGTTGTTAGTGTGGGTATGAGTATTCCATAAGGATGGATGTGAGAGAGTGTGGCTTGGGGCACTCGCAGGCCAGTGTTGGTACTGCCACTGCCACCTCCCTTGGAGCCATGTCTGGGGGCAGAGCCTCTGGGAAAAGCACACTCATGGGTGTATGTTCTGTGTAGAGCAACTGTATCAACCACTGCTGCAATTTTGGAAAGAAAGCCCATCTCTAGCTATATTAATCGATTTCTAATTAATCATCTGATGGAATCCATGCCTATAGCATCTTTGGGCTGCTGGTTCCTGGGACAAAGCTCAAAAGTCTGAAAAATTAGTGTTTTGGGAAACATTTTCAAACAGCACATGCTTCTGAAACCTTGTCTTCTACAGGCAAATACTTTTAGAAGCAGTGTTGGAAAAAGCCCTTTAGCAGGGCAGGGGAACAGAGGCAGCAAAAAGAGAAGCAAAAGAGTTCTTCAAAATGGGCAGCATTAAGAAGGGGCTGGGGGTGGGGGTGCAGCCCACCTTATCTGCAGGAGTTTGAGGTACAGCCTGGCTTATCTGCAGGTGGGAGCTGAAGTCCTGCAGGGAGCCAGCTCATGGGGTCCCATGGGTGATTTACCCTGTGTTTAAAAATTAACTCCTGTGTTTTTCTCCTCAAACCCTTGTTGGTTATTTGCTGCCATGTTAACTCTGAGTAATCCGACTCATTACACAAACCAGATCTAGAAGCCTTTAAAAAAAGTGGTTTTAAACCAGTTTTAATTGGCATCTGTTGTAGGAGATGTAGGAGTTAAGTGGGGAGGGAATATGGTGGCTGTTCAGAACAGAGCTCTGGTATCTGATGGTGAGGGGTGTACTAAACCCAAGCTGAATCTGTGACAGTGCTTGTTGGATTAATCATGTGCTGTGTGGGAGCCTGAACGAGTCATCTCTGTGCTGAGGGGTTAGTGGCATCTCTCTGCAGAAATGTAATGCTGGGATGGAGGTAAAAATACCAACTGTAGCTCATCCTGACCAGAGTTGTGTGAAGTGCTCAGAATGAAACGTGGCCTTGTTTCATGGGGTTGTTGCCTATGCCTCCCATTCCTCAGCCCTCAGGGAGGCTCGTTATTCTGCATCCATAGCCTGTATCTGTACCCATTGCTTTTTCTCTCTTGCATATGCAGGTGAGCAGTGAGACCTCCCAGCCATCAAGAGAGGGAGAAATTAAGCTTTCTTTGGGGGTCAGGGCTGTATTTGTATTCCAGTAAAAGTCACACCTGATGGTGGACAGAGCTCAGGTTTAGTGGGCACTGTGGCAGCTGGTGATTAGCCACAGCTTGGGTATTCTTCATCTTGGAGTTTCCCAAATGTCTGTGGGATGGAAAGGGAGCACTGGGGACACATAAGATGTAACACTGCCTTCCTTCCTGCCTTTCTAGTTTCGGGACCATGTGAAGACATGTGGCAGATCCAAAGTACCTTGCCGGTTCGAGGCTGTGGGATGTGCTGAGGTGGTAAGGGCTCCTCTCTTGGGTTACCTTGGGTGTTTTCAGTCCCAGCATTAGAGTTCACCTGCAAACTACTGTTGTCCAAACTTTCACATGTGTTTACCTTCAGGTATTTGATTAAACCCATTGCACATGGAGCTTCACATAATCTGCTGTGCAGAGTCTGGGTGTCCCAGGAATGAAATTCCTGTGGAAGGAAATCTCCTCTGACTTTAAGAACACCCTAAGTGCTTTGGGACTCTGGTGGTTATGCTGCTTGCAGGGGAAATGACTTCACACTGCCAGAGATCAGGTTTAGATGAGATTTTTAGGAAGAAATTGTTCCTTGTGACGATGAGGAGGCCCTGGCACGGGTTGCCCAGAGAAGCTACGGCTGTCCCTGGATCCCTGGAAGTCCAAGGCCAGGTTGGATGGGGCTTGGAGCAGCCTGGTTTAGTGGAGGGTGTCCCTGCCTAAGGCAGGGAGTGAGACAGGATGAGCTTTAAGGTCTCTTCGAATCCAGGCAAGTGTGGATCCAATGACTGTGATTACAGTGATTTTGTAAGTGAAGAACTGGGGCCAGGCCACATTTCTCTAAGTCGCTTAGTTTTTGCAGGTCCCACTGTTTCATATAAATCCCTCCTCCAGGGGGTTATGTGAGGCTTTGTCCTTTGTTGCTGTTAAGTACATCTGACAGAGCTTTTTTGGGAGGGGTTGGAGGAAGGCAGAGCAGCCAGTACAGCTGGGGGAAGTGTTTAGCATCCCTCATTGTATGTGATTTGAAGCATTTCTAAAACAAAACAAAAAGCCCACACCACCTCCACCAAAACACATTTTTAAAATTCTTTCTTTGTTTTTTCCCCCTATAAATTATGAATTTAAAGCTGATGTTGTGACCTGGATAGGAATTTGTTCTGTGGATGGTGACAGTGTAGATTGCATATGCTGAATGGGGGATGTATTTCTCTTTATGTAGGTGGAAAATGAAAAGCTCCTGGAACACGAAAGGAAGTGTTTGGCAGAGCATCTCTATATGCTGCTGAGCTCTGTGCTTAGCCTCAAGACTGGTGCTGGGGACCCGAAACCCCTTCCTGTCCTTTCCTCATCACAAAACAGCTCCCCACTGCTGGCAGCAACCTCACTGTGCTCAGAGTCAGAGCTCTCCCGGTCCCTGGAGCTCTTGGGAAGGTGTGAGGCCCTTGAGAGGAAAACAGTGACCTTTGAGAACATTGTCTGTGTGCTCAACCGGGAGGTGGAGAGAGTATCCCTGACAGCTGAAGCCTACAGTCGCCAGCACCAGCTGGACCAGGAGAAAATTGAAACGCTGAGCAACAAGGTGTGTAACTGCTTGCCTGGGCTTCCCAGCACTCCCAGCAGAGGTTGTTTACTGTTTCCTTCCCATGTCATGAGCTAGCAGAGCCACCTGGCCCTGAAACTCCACAAATCTGAAGGCTAGAGCAAAAGTACCCTTTGTGCCTGTGCCCAGCCCTCAGCAGCTCCCTTGAAAAGCTGGGAATTTAACTGACCAGCATCACATCTCTGTTAATTATCAAGCTGGGCAAGATACCGAGGGTTTCTTCCTCAGCAAAGTTTTCCAACTAGAGCCAGAGCACCCAGAATTTCACTGCATCTCCTTGCACTGCATCTCACTGAATCTATGGGGCTGCTTACCTTCCAGACCTTTCCAAAGGAGTGCTGCCTTTGCCAAAGGAGTGCCATCAGTGCTGATGCCTGCAACAACAGGCTGGAGGTGTGAAGGAGCTGCCTCCACCAGTCTGCTCCAGCACAGTCCCTCTGGAGTGCTCCTAGTGTTCCTGGCACCTGGAGCTGTGCAGTTTGCAATGTAGCAGTTGCAGTGTACTCTGGGCAACTGATCTGGCATGATCCTGTGTGAGCTGGCAGGGACAGACCCTCCAGAGGGTGTAGGTTCTTTTCTTTCTCAGTTTGGTTTTGTCACAGTGCTGAGTTATTGGGGATTTTTTTTCCCTATCCTCACTTCTTGTGCTGCTCAGCCCATGGTGCAGCTCCTTGGAAGGAGTTTTACATTGGCTACAGGAAAGTTTCCAGCTCAAGCACTGAGCTGTATTGGTGGATCTTCTCCAGAGTGACAGGGTACAGAAGGAAACTTCAGGCTTATGTTGCTCAATTTCTCCCTCGTGTGCTCCCTGTGTATTCTGGAGAAAGTCTCTCACTGAGTAGCAGTCCCAAGGGGATGCTGGGGTTTGCCAGCTCTCGCAGGCCCCAGGGCTGTTTCTAACCTGCACCGTGTGTCCCACTGAGCAGGTGCGGCAGCTGGAGAGGAGCATTGGGCTCAAAGACCTGGCCATGGCTGAGATGGAGGAGAAGATCCGCAACATGGAGGCTTCCACCTATGATGGAGTTTTCATCTGGAAGATAACAGAGTTTGCCCGGAAGCGTCAGGAGGCGATAACAGGCCGCTCTCCTGCCATCTTCTCTCCAGGTGTGCAAAATCCCCAAAATCTTTTGCATCTCAGCTGGGTTTGGGTCTTGTGGCAGCCCTTTGCTTGGGAGATGCTGCCAAGGCCAGGCTGAGAAAATCAGGCTGAAAAAACCAATGTAGAAGGGGGTGTTTTGACTTGGAGAGTGAAGCAGGCAAAGCAGTTCTGTTCCAAGAGGGAAGAGAGGGCTGAGAGGAGAGAGATGCAGTCTGTAGATGGGATGAGAAAGCGAACTGGCTGTAAGTGTTTGGTTTGCATTAAATGTAAAGGCAAGGAAATACCAGCTGATATCTGTGTTAAAGAAAAGGAAGTGGAGTTCCTTCTTGCAGTGTTATGAGGACAAAATGATTGCCACAGGGTTTGGCAAAGGCCAAATCTTGAGTTCAAAACAGCAAATTGAACAAGGACGGTTCGTTCAGGGCCTGACCTGGGACAAGCCAGGGTGAAACCTATCAGTCTAGGAGGAGAAGAGGAAGGGCCTTGCTGGGTTCTTGCTCTGTTCCTTGCCTGGGCCAGGGAGAGCAGGATGCTCAGCTGCCTGGTTCCTCTCCCTGGCTACTCTCACCACTCTGGAGCCATCCTTCCTCCTGTTCCTTGATGGTTTTTACATTCAAAGGGTGATGGGAGTGCTGAGAAGGCCCAGAGGGGCAGTAAGGATGTTGTCTTTAGACTAGCAAAGGGTCATCTGTCCTGAGAGCCTTTGGGTGAAGCAGGTAGAGAGGAAGGAGCAGAGAAAATGATCTGGGGATTGCCAAGAGGGATGCAGTGTCAAAGATCCTATCTGTTGCTCTTTGCCCTGTGGAAGAGCACAGTGTCTCTGTTATTCATAGTCTGCCTGTTGGGAAAAGGACCAAGTCCTGCAGTAAGATGTTGGCTGTGACCTCTGATCTCTGCCTGTGCCCGCTGAGCCTCACCAGTCCCAGATGCACTGCTCTGTGCCGCTGTGGGAGGGTGACTTGTGGTAGGTTCCCTTTCAAGCTGTGACCCCACCACAGGCATTCCCAGGACTGCTGGGGAAGGAAAGTGCCTGTGATCCCATCCCAGCCATGCCCAAGCCATGCTGTAGGGATCCAGTCAAGAACTAAAGCTCACTTGCTTGAGCCCCTGCCCTGACCAGAGGCACCAGCTCACAGCTGGGGTGCTGAGGGTACTCTGCCTCCAGCCAGGTGCTTTATGGGGAGGGTTATTCTTGCTCACCAGTGTTACTGCCATGAACCACAGCTCCTTCAGCACTGGAGTGCAGGAGGATTGGCCCAGCTCTGGGGCAGATCTCCCCTGGCAGTGAGGGAACAGCCAGTGGACCAGCAGCATCTGCTCAGGACAGGGGCTGCACTGCCTGGCCTTGGGCTTTCCAGACCACCTCTGATGCAGCCCAGACCTGGCTCCTCCCAAATTCCAAGCTTAAGAGCCCTCAGAGTTCGGAGAGATCTGCTTATGCCAGGCTCTGCTGCGTTGGACCCTCACTGTGCCTGTTCCACACTTCTCTGGCAGCTTTCTACACCAGCAAGTACGGCTACAAGATGTGTCTGCGTGTGTACCTGAACGGGGACGGCACCGGCCGCGGGACCCACCTGTCCTTGTTTTTTGTGGTGATGAAGGGACCCAATGACGCGCTGCTGCGGTGGCCCTTCAACCAGAAGGTGGGTCTGAAGCAGAGTCCACTGTGTCCAGCCACGACCTCTCTGGTTTGGCACCCACTCGAGCTTCTCGGCACTGTCACCCTGGCCTGCTTGGCAAGGCAGAGGAAGGGCTCTGTGTTGGCTGCCCTGGGGGTTCTCTAGGTGTGCTGAGAGCACCAGCTGTGCTGTGGGGCCAGGGGGTAACATGGGATGTTTGGAATCCCACAGAGCCTCTGCAGGGGTTGAGGGCAAGGGAGGGTTGTGGTGGCCTCAGAGCTTGGGGGCAGTGGGTGCTTAGTCCCTGTCAGGAGCTCAGATCCCAGCTTCTGGGCACTGCAGGTTTGCGGGATGCGTGGAGACTGAGTGAATGGGCACAAGCAGATGCAGAGAGGAAAACAGCCCTGGCTCAGGGGAATAACCTGTGTGCAGTGTTGGTACTGAGAGCATGGTGTAGGTTTTCAGTCAGTCCAACAGGCCTGTGCTGCCACAGGGAAGTTTCCAGTGACAGGCAGGATGTGGGGATGGGGAAGATTTCTGCAGGGTGTTACTGAGGTGACGTTCTCTGCTGGTCCCACTCAGAGGCATTTCTCTGATTTGCAGGTGCGCAGGGTGGCTTTGGCTGCTGGTATCTGCACGTCACAGCAGGTCACTGGGGTAGGCTTCCATTTGTCTTTTATTCAGCCACTCCCGTTTTCACCTTTCCCCACAGGTCACTCTGATGCTTCTGGACCAGAATAACCGGGAGCACATCATTGATGCCTTCCGCCCTGACGTGACATCCTCGTCCTTCCAGCGCCCTGTCACAGAGATGAACATTGCCAGTGGCTGCCCCCTCTTCTGCCCCGTGTCCGTCATGGAAGCCAAGAACTCCTACGTGCGGGATGATGCCATCTTTATTAAAGCCATCGTTGATCTCACGGGCCTCTAACCCTTCTGACCTCAGAGTAGCGAGTGTGGAGCCAGCACTGCCCAGGGCATCTCCCACTTGTGCTGCACTTCAGGTGGGTTTCAGAGTGAGAGAAGGGGGCACAGAGAGGGGGAAAAGCCCTTCCTGAAAAGGAACCTTTGCTCTGAGTGGAAACCAGGTGTCTTATGGGAGCCATCTTTCATGAGGAGAGGGTTGGTGGACACTGACAGGCTGTGGGATATGGAAGATTCCCTGCAGGGACTTGGGTGTCTGAACTGCTGCTGTCTGGACTCTAGTGGAAACCAGTGCAGCTCTTGCTCTACCAGTTTAGCCAACATCCACAGCTCCCTGTAGTAAAACGGTGGTTTGTCCTGACTAAGCTCCACCTCCTGTGAATTTTGGCTCAGCTGTCTAGGATTTCCTTTTGAGATCTTCATGTTCCTGGAAGTTGTGTGCTGTAGGGTGCCATGGCTCTGCACTGCTGGTTGCTCCATGCCTTGGGAGACAAGGAGGGTGTGTGACAGCTGCAGTGCTAGCTGGGCAAGAGAGACACAGACTGGTTTGATGCTGTTGGTGTGTTAGGAGGGTGCTGAGCCCAGCTGCAGGGCAGGGGAGCCCTGAGCCCAGCCCTCACTGGGTGTGTGATGGGTGGTGTGTGCTGGAGTATGGAATGAGGGGGTGCTGCTGCCCAGAAGGGACTGTGGGGCAGCACCGGTGATGCCTGTAGAGAAAAAGTGAATCTGCTGTGGAGATTGTCCCTCCTGTGCCAGGAGAGGAGGGTGACACAGAGCTCGGTGTGCACCTTGAGAGCCCCAGGCCCTGCCCTGTGTGCCGAGCAGCACTGGGTGGGATGGATGCTCTGCTGGGAGCTGTCTTTGCTCATAGGCAAAGGCACAGGCTCTGAACTGGCTTCACTCCCGTGGTGGGACAGCTTCACCAGCCTTCCCAGGGCTCCTGCTACTGTTGAGCTCCACGTCCATCTGCGGCTGCTGTGTCCATCGGCTGCTGTGGGCACTGCCACCTCAGGCTGTGGGATATGTACTGTCTGCCCATGCAGTGGGCACTGCTGGCCAGCCCCTGCCCTCCCACGGGGCCTGCAGTCACCAGCAGCAGCTTTCCCTCACTGTTCCTCCCCACCCCAGAGCTCAGGAGTCATGGGCCAGCTGGTTCCAGGTGACAACACCCTGGAGCTCTTCCTCTACTCAGTCCCATGTTGAACCTGCAGCCACCTGGGGGGGATCTGGGGGCTAGAGAAGTGTTCTGTCCCCTTTCTATCCCTGGGCTCCTTCCCTCTGGGCACCTATTCAGCAACCATGAGAAGGTCTCCCTCAGTGTTAGTGGGGAAGAACTGGCTGCCACATCCCTGCATACTGCCTGCTGCAGCTTAGTTGTGCCCATGGGTAGCTCTGGATGGACCCTGATCCTGGGTGGACTCAAAGCTTTGTTGCCTCCTTTGCCTGGGCTTCCCACACCTCTGTCAGCAGCTGAACCCAGGAGATGCTTTGTTGGTGACAGGAAGAGCTGAGAACACCCTGCAATGATCGTCCTGTCCTGGCTGGCTCCTGTGCTGCTCCTCAGGCAGTGGGGCTGGAGCATGGTCACCCTCCTCGATGGCTGCCAGGGATTGGTCCTCCACTGCCAGCAGCTCCTGCCAGGTGCCCAGCCCAGGTTGGATAGCTGCAGAGCCTGTTAGGCTTGTGGTCTGCTCACACCTTGGTTTTGGCACAGCCACTCTGAGGGGTCCAGAACACTATAAGGCTCTGCCCTGGCAGGGAGCCCTGCAGGGCCTGGCTGGTCCCCACATGTGCTGGCACTGCCCTGACCTGCCCCTGGGGCTGTTTGGAATGTCGCTGCTGCTGACCAGGAACTCAGGGGTGCCCAGTGCCCTGCAGGCTGAACCTCTTGCACCCATGGCTGCTGTGCTGGCCAGGGCTCTCCAGACAGGTGCTGGGGTGACCTGTGAGCCCCCTTTGTAATTGCTGTGTGGAACTGCTTACACCTGCGTGTGCAGGGCCTGGGGACAGACCCAGCCCCTGCTCTTGGTGTGGGGGGGGAACAGAAGCTGGTGACAGCACGGTCTGAGGGGGGAGAGGGGTGACAGGACCCTTCCCTTTGTGCAAGCCCCCTCCAGCCTGTCCCAAGGGACAGATCAAGCCCTGTGTTGCTGCTCTCACCCTGTTGCCTTATGAGGAAAATCCAGGCTAGCAGAGCCCTGCTCCCATCTACAGCAGCTCCCCAGGGATGCTTGGAAAAGCCTTACTCTCCTGGAAGGGAGAGGAAGGTCATCTCTGCTCATAGAATCGCTGGGAATTAAGTGTTATGTGGGGGAGGTTGTTCTGTGTTGATCAGAATGTCAGCTTGTGGGGTGCTGCCTACAGCAGGACTGGGGGCTCTGGCCAGGTAGTGCCAGGAGGGACTGTGGAGACGCTGGCTCACTTTGGGGTGTCTAGGCTGCTTTCAGGGTGGGAGCTGGTCCTCCTGCCCCAGTACATGTTTGGAAGGTCGGTGGGGGAGTCGGTGCTGCAGCAAAGCTCAGGCTGAGCTCTTCAGGCCACGGGGTTACTGCTGGAGGGGAAATATGGCCTGTCAGCCCCTCCCACCAGGAGCTTTTTCCTCCCCACCCTTCTGGTGCTGCTGATGCTGTCTGGGCCTTTTTTGGCTCTTAGCAGCTCTGGAGCTGGCAGCAGGAATTGTTCTTATGTGCTGCAGACAAGGGCCCAGCCCTTTCCTGGGCACAGCTCTGCCAGCCTGGCGGCCACATGGACAAACACTGGACACAAGCCACCGCTGCATTTTTGTGGGATTTTTTTTTTTTCCTTTTGACCACACAATCTCAGTCTGGCACTGTGAACTAGGTTTTGTTTTCCTTGAGGGTGTAGTATGGTCACAAGCACTAATAAAAGATGTTTGAACAGCATCATTGTGTATGAGCCAGGGGCTGCTGGGCACAGCATCGGGGAGGATTGCCTGGGGTGGGAGAGTTCCTGTGCTGGGGAATTATTTCTGTGCTGGGAACCCTTCCCCAGCTCCTGCCTCCCTGCAGGAGGATTCCCAAAGAGGGAAGGACTGGGAGGGGCTGTAATGGGAAGGGAAGGAGCTGGAATCTGGCTGCTGGAGCTCCACTGGGCCAAAAGGCCAGTGAGAGCCAGTGCAGCAGTGCTGGGCCAGTGGTTTCAGTGGTTCTCCTGCTGTTAAGGCAAATACAGTACTCCTGTTCCTGCGTTGTAACAGCTCTGAGCTCCTCCAGAACAGGCTGCTGTTGGGAGCCCAGTGCTTGCAGGATACCTGCTCCTGCCCCTCTCAAAATGCAGCACCAGCCCATGGGACTAAACCCGTGTGGGGGCAGCAGCCTGGTGGCCTCTGTTCACTCTGTGTGGAAGAGACAAACACAAGAGATGACCACAGGAACATGTTCCCTCTCTCGGGGTGCAGCTGGCTGCACCAGGGAGGTGCAGAGGACAATGAGGGGATAGTGGCAGTTGCAGCTCAGGAGGCTGCTTTTGCACAGGAATGCCAAACAGTATTGGAGGGCTCTCTGCTTACCTGTTCTGTGCCTGTTAGTGCTTGGAAAAACATAAATGCAGGAGGGATCAAGCCCCTGGCCAGTGTTCAGCCCTGGCTGCCTTGCTGCCCTTCGGCCATCCCCTGTCTCTCTCCTGCTGCCCACACTGCCCAGCCCAGGGCAGGTAACCACAGCTTGGGCAGCAGCTCCTGCAGTGCCCCAGCCCAGCCCTGTGACAGTTCTGGCCTCAGCTCTGCCTCAGCAGAGCAGTGCTCGGAAAATAACAAGCTCACATTGCAGAGATGCTTTAGCAGAGTATTTATTCAATGCCAGAGTGACAAGCAAAACTCAGTACAAACAGCGTCTCAGTGCTTCACTCGCTGCTGCACCGAGCCACGGGTGGAGAGTTCACAGTTGGGGGGGAGGGAGAGGCTGTTCCTTCGCTGTGTGACTGGACAAAGCAGGATGTGGAGCCTGTGCGCGCACACACATGAAGGAATCCCTCATTTCATGACAGAAAACCTGAGTACGGGGGTTTTAGATGAAGCTGGGCACAGCAGGACACAGGTCCCAACTCTCCTGCTGCAGAGGCTGCTAAAGCCATCAATGCCATTGTGACAGGAACTGCCACCTCTGTCAGGTCTATCAGCAACCCCAGATTGGGAATGGCACAGGCACTTGCCCCAGGGCTTCCAGGGGTCTCCAAAATGCCTGCCCCTCTCTTCCCAGCCCTACTTCCAGGAGTGACAGCAGCTCCTTGGGGCCCCATCTAGGCCAGGTCAAGATTAGGAGCTTAATTTTAGACTCTGACATTTGGGTACCTGCTACAGGGAGAGAAGCTCAAGGGACAGACAGTGAACACCAGTGAATCTGTAATAACTCCAAGTGACTGTCCCCATGGCCTGTGGGGTCCTGGAGGAGCTGAGCCCCTCCATGGTGGGTCAGGCCCTGGACAGGGAGCTTATTCAGCTGTCACTGCAGGCAGGAGGGCTCGGTCCCCATCACCTGCAGGTGAATGAATACCTGCAGCACCTGTGGGTGCCTACACCTATTCACAGAGGACATACTAAGAAAACCTAAAGTGCCACAATTGGGTAGCATGGGCAGGAGGTAAGCTGTCCTCATGAGTACCCCAGAACAGGACAGCCGATCCCCCACAATAAATACTTTCCTTATCCATAGCTTATTGAAGTGCTACTCAGAGGCAGACAGAGGCAAAGCCAGCACCATGTGACCACCAGCCCTCCCCCCTCCCAAGTCTGGAAACTGGTGACACCAATACACAGACCCTGGGGCCAGTCAGGCTCCCAGCCCTGGCCTGGCCACCCTCTTGCTGCCTGCAGTCCCTGCTGGCCTCTGGGCAGAGGTGCCATGGAGAGGAGGCACTTGACATTCCCCAGCAGCCAGACAAGTTGCCCATGGAACTTTGGGACAAACACACATTAATAAAACGCCAATATTAAGAGAGTCCTGCAGTCAGGCAGCGCAGCTGCACCGCAGCTCCTGCCAAGCTCTCTGCAGCTGGCCACTCCCAGTGGGGCTGGCCACGTCCCCAGCTCACAAAGACCCACACTGGACGTGCCTCTGTCCCCTGAGCCCAGAGCTTGCCCAGAGAGCTATGCCCTAGTAGCAACGCTGGTGAGAAGCTGTGGGAGCCCACCCTGCAGCGACCAGCTCAGCTGCTGCCCGAAAGACCCACAACAGGGCCCCAGCTCTTATGTCCTGTCTGAAGCCGATGCTTCGAGGAGGAGGCAATTCCCCCTGCCAGGGCCCCTCCTGGCTCAGCCATAGGATTTGTGTGCCTAGAGCTCATCTCTGTGCAGGGCTCAGGGCTCTGTGAGCTCAGAAAGAGGTGCTGCAGTGAGGAAGCTGCAGGAGCAGATGTACCTGGGTTCAGCTTTTCTGGTTCATGAGCCAGGAGAAGAGCAGTTTCCTGGGCCGGGGCCTCCTGGCCTGCCGGATGCGCACGGCCCGGGGGGACCGCCACACTTTGATTGTGGTGTCATCACTGGCTGTCAGCAGCAGCTCCTGCTCCACTGGGCTGAATGCCACTGAGTTCACCACGTTGTCATGCTGCAGCTTAGCCAGGCAGATGTTGTAGTGACGGTCCCAGATGTAGCCGTGTCGATCCTCTGCCCCACTGTGGTGGAGAGACAGGGGTCAGCGTGTCCCACTGGTCCCAGTGCCAGCCCAGCAGCCCCAACACCCTGCCCTTCCTACCCCTGTCCTTCTGCAGAGATGGGGGCAGAGGGTATCCAAGCCCCTGTCTCCATAAGCTTCATCCTGTGCAGGCAGCTCCCTCTGGGATCCAGGGCCGCTCAGCTCACCCCACAGCACCAGCAGCCCCCTGAAGGGCATTTGCCACCTGCTACCAAACACACCACAGTCCCAGACTTACCCTTTCCTCAGGGATTTACAGCAGGATATTTACAGAAGGACCAGTGCAGCCACTCTATCAGCACTTTCCAAGTCAGTCCCTCTGCTCTTTCCAATCCCATTGCTTGCTCTGCTCCCAACACACAGGAGTGTTCTGCTCACCTGGCCATCCCATACCAACAGCCCCAGGCCGCCCTAGATGCAGGATCAGGATCCTGTCCACCCCCTCACCTTGCTACAAAGTCCTTGCTGACGTCCAGGAAGATGAAGAAGCACTCCTCGTTGGGTGTGTAGGCCCGGTGTGCGCGCAGTGCTCGCTTCACTTCCTTCATGGTCTTCAGGTCGAATACGTGCAGGTCAATCTCCTCAGCGATGGGAGGCGGCTGCATCGGATCCGAGATGATGCAGTCCCGTGGCCAGGCCCGGCTGTTCACATACAGGTACCTTGGGGAGGGCAGGGAGGGGTTACCTGCACTGCACCAGAGCTCACAGAGTCCCCTGCCACAGCAGGGATGGAGCCTGCAGCCCAGCTCACTGAAATCCAGGCTGAAACAGGGAACAGACTGCTGGCACTCTCCTGGCCATGTCTGGAAAGGACCACCATACATGAGAGGTGACTCTAAGGGTCAGGTCACACCTCTCTAATCCCACTGAAACCATCTTTAAGGATGGGGGTGTCTTCTGGGCAGCACATGAAGAGGGACTCTGCCTCCTGCTCCATTCAAGTGACACCCCACCTGCAGAGCAGCCTCCAGCTCTGGGAACCCAACACAAGAAGGATGTGGAAATGCTGGACTCCAGAGAAGCCCATGGAGATGCTCCAAGGGCTGGAGCCCCTCTGCTCTGGAGCCAGGCTGGGAGAGCTTGTGATGTTCAGCTTGGAGAAGGCTCCAGGGAGATCTCAGCAACCCTTCCAGTGCCTGAAGGACCTCTGAAGAGCTAAAGAGGGACTTTGGACAAGGGATGGAGGGACAGAACACTCCCACTCCCAGAGGGCAAGGTTAGGTGGGATATTAGGAAGAAATTGTTCTCTATGAGGGTGGTGAGGCCCCGGCACAGGTTATCCAGACAGCTGTGGCTGCCCCATCTCTGAAACTGTTCAATGCCAAGTGGATGGAGCTTGGAGCAACCTAGGAGAGTGGAAGGTGTTCCTGCCCATGGCAGGAGGGTGGGGATTAGATGGTTTTTAAGCTACCTTCCAACACAAACCACCCTAGGATTCTATGGATTCTACTTCAGGAAAAAGACACATTGATGTGGGCAGCTCTTCCATTCTCAGGAGGAGCCACCCTGTCCTGAATTGGCTCAGGAATAAATTCCTGCCACAGCCAGAGGCAATGCTCAGTAGTGACACACCATCAGGACCTGGATCAGCAGGCACCCAATCCATCCACCAGAGTCACTTCATGTCCTGGTCACCCCACAGAGCCCATGAGCAGCTCTTGCCCACCCTGGCAGTTGCTGAAGCCCTTTGTGCTCACCGGTGGTCAGGGGAGAGGCCCATGCCAATGATGTGCCCATGGATGTCGATGACATGATCCAGGGAGTCAAAGAATTCATCCGAGCGCCGTTCCTCCCCAAGCACCGGCCCTGCAGTTGTCATCTGATGGGGCAGGATCCTTTTAATCCCTGTGGGACAGAAAGCGGAGGGAGGCACTTCCACAGGCTGCTGTCAGCAGGGCTGGGGGAGGTCCCAGGCTTCTGGGAGGGGCTTCCCTTGGTGTGGCTAAGATAGGAGAACCAGCATGCGGGGCAAGGTCTGGGACAGAGCTGCTGTCCTGGCCAGGCTCCTTCAGCTCCCCAGGTGGGCTTTGGACCAGGACCTTGCCCATGAGCAATATCCTGGCACATCCAACCCCAGAGAGCGAGATCCCAGCGCCTGTGGGTATAGCCAAACCTCGCCTCAGCCCATCTCTGGAGCACATGGAAGCTGTGTTGCCCCAGGAGACATGCTAGCTGTAAAAGGGTTTTTCTTCTAAATGATTCCCTAGGCTGGGCCCATTCTCTGCAGCAGCCAGCCTGGAACAGCCCAGCAGATACACTGGCTGTGACAGGGTTTTCCCCTGACACTGTTAAGTGTAGGTGGGGATCTGTCCCAGAAAGCTCGAAGAACAGGTATTTAAACCCAAATTCTGTTCAAGTACTTTGTAGCTTCTGAACCTCCTGACTAAATGAGACAAGTGATGGGTCAAGCCCTGTCCCCTTCCAGCTCTGCAGAGGTCCAAAACACAAACAGCTCCACAAATTGTCCATCTCCAATGGCTTCCAGGAGGACCCCTGTGAAACTCAGTAACTCCTGAGCACACACAGACTTCATCCTCAGCAGATCCAGGGGGAGCTGGAAGGTGGTGTGGCCCATCCCATCCGCTCTCCTGCAGTCCAAAAAGACATGAGTGACACCCCACTACAGCTCAAGTCCAAGGCCATTCCCAATATCTCTGCCCCAGAGCCTGGAATCCTTGGGGCAGGACTGGTGTTCTTCCACCTCACTGGTGCTGCTCACCAGCATCTTCATCCTCACTTCCACAGCACCAGGCTCCCTCTTCCAAACTCAGGGTCAGCAGGACAGGCTGCTCAACCTGGAACCAGCATGAGAAACGGGAACTCAAGGAGTTCAGGCTGGAGCAGCACTGCATAGAGTCAGAGGTGAGCACAGAGTGAGCTCCTTTAGGTCCTGTGGGCACAGAGCAGGTGCACAGGGCCAGTTCTGCACACAAACCATGAGGCAAGTAACTGCAGTAACTCATGGTAGGACAGGAACTGAGCCAGTGTCCAGTGCTCCAAGCAGCAGCTTGTACTGCAAGTGCTGGCCACCAGCCAGCGAGTCACAGAGCTCAAAGGCATTGCACAAATCCCTCAGCCCTGGGAGGCTGCAGAAGAATCTGGGAGCCCAAAGGCTCTGCCTTGGTGTGTGGCAAGTTCCAGTCCGTGAGGTGGCCTTGGCTTAGGCCAGGGGATCCAGGTGCTGCCTCAGCTCAGCCCAGGACTGAGTCACCATGGCTGTCTGCAAACCCAGCCCATGGGCAGGGAGCATGGAGTAGACCTCATTCAGTCCAGGTCATATTCCTAACTGAAGGTGGGCAAAGACTAGGTTGCTTACAGCTCTGAAAACTGCCTTCCCCCACCTTACTGGGCTGTACTGGTATGGGACCATGTAATGGGAAGGTCAGGAGAGCAAGGAACCAAAGCTGTAACTGTGTGAGCAGTGAAAGGAACTGAAACTGTCTGGCTTCACAGCAGTCTTGTCTGGGAGCAGCTCCCTCTTCGCCACATGCCCGGTGCTTTCCACCTCTGCCAGCTTTAGGGTATTTTGGGAAACAGTCTACCTGCTCCTGCTCCCCACTGAGGAGCTCCCTGCAGGATTTCATCTAAATTCTGCTAGACCTGTTGCCTTAACAGGAGAACCCCAGGTGAGAGCAAGTGACATCCTAACACAGGACAAGGTCACGAGCCATGCCACAGCCTGGCACATGCTGCACCCACAGTCTGTTGCACCCCCCTGGTACAAAGGAGGGGGCTGCAACCTGCCCAGCATCGCTCACCACACAAACACGGGCTGGGGCAGTGAATAATCTCCTTGGAAACCCCCAGTCCCAAGTGTCTCACTGAGGCTGGATGCCCACTAAGGGTGGTCCCATCCACGGCAGAGGGGAGGCAGGCAAGGGGCAGAGGCACTGTACAAGTGACTCACACATCAACTCCATGCTGCTCAGACCAGGCTTGCCCTGATGCCCTGCCTACTCCCACAAGAGAACAGGACCGAGGTCCTTCCACACACTCCTCCAGGGCAACTGCTGCCCTGCCCCTGCACCCACTGCTGCTCATGGCTGGTGTCCTTAACCAGATGCTCCCTCTTGCTTTTCTGCTCAGCCCTTGCCATGACTCTGGCCACATGTCACGCTGGCAGCAATAAACCAACCCTCATGCAAGTGGAGGAGGTGGAAACCCCCTCAGTGATGGGGCCTCTCAGAATCCAGAACAAATTGCAGCTCACACCATACAAACAGGCAGCAGAGAGACCAGGTCTTTTCCTGACCCAAATCCCAAGCGCAGCTGCAGCCCAAGCTCTCAGGGAGCCCCAGATATCCCAGGCTCAGACCCAGCCTTACCTATCTGGTGTGGGGAGTAGGTGAGGCATCCTGTGGTGAAGATCAAGTACTTTGTTTTGCTATTGCTGTCTGTGGGGAGCAGGTTTGGCTCAGGTGGTTTAGTTCTGCTGTGCACAAACAGCTCGGCCACCTTCGTCTCCAGCTCTGTCTCGGTCATGGCAGGCCTCACACGGCCCTCCATGATATCATCAAAGAGCTGCTGCAGCCCCTGCTCTGCCGGCACGCCCCCGGCATCCGGCAATTCCTGTACAGCTGGCTCCAGAGGCGGCTTGGGCTTGGCCTCTTCTTCCTCGCTGTCACTGCCGAGATCAAAGACTGGGCAGGTGGAGGAAGCAGCCAGCTGCTCCTCGTAGTCCAGGAGCAGATCCGGGGAATCGTACCGGCTGCAGTCAGCCACCATCACGGTCCGGATGGTGCTGGCATTCAGGTTCTGGATTTTGAACAGTCTCTTCACTACATTCACATTCTCAGACTCAATGCCCTGCGAGCAGAGGAGATAAGTGAGTAGGAACCACTCCACATCACTCCCACAGCTCAAACCAAGACCTGAGCTAGCACAGGGACAGCGGCCCCCAGGAATTCCTTGACACTGTGTGTGGGGCACTGACACAAGAATGGGCCCCAGGCTTGCCAGTTCTAGTGAGCTCCTTCCTATCCTGGATGGAGACAGAGTTAGAGAAAACATTCCTACAGGCAGGCAGCAGTGGAGTGAGGAAGCACAGTAGCTGGGCAGCCCTGCTGCCATTGTACCCTGAGGTCATCAGCTGGTGCTACCTGGTGCTTTACAGTGCAGGACCAGGAGCTGGACTTGATCCTTGTGGGCCCCTTCCATCTCAGGATACTCTACATTCTACAATCGACAAGGATTTCAGGAACAGGCCTCTGTGATATGCACGAAGTGGGATCCCTCTGCAGCAGTGGCAGAGAATCCCTGTGCTCCTGGAGCGTGCTTGTACCCCTCAGCAGGGGCAGCTTGGTATCTGCTCCAGACACACAGAGCAGATCCCTCTCTGCCACACTGCTCCCAGCCTGCAGCTGTACTCTCACACCCCTGTCATGGGCAAGGTCCTTCCTGGCGTCTCAGGGATGGAAGAGGGTAATGCTGGGGTAATGTCTCAGTGTAGCACAGAAGTGTGGCTGCGGGAAGGGTCTCTGCTACCAGAGGATTTTACCTGGGGTCAGCATCTTGTTAAAATCACAAAACATGGGGATGTGCAGGTGTGACACTGAAACAGAGGCAAAACATGGGGAACACAACTGAGCAGCCCAAGTGCCAGGGAGTGAACAAGCAGTTTGAGCCCAGCACATTTGGCTCTCCAAGTCTCACCACAGAATCAGAGACAGCACCTGGCACAAGAAACCTCAGCAAGGCCAGGCAGGGCTGAGCTCAGCCTCCAGCTCCCAGAACACCCTGAGCTACCAAGTGGGAGAAGGGCCACTGCTGGGACACATGCCAGGCTACAGCAGTCACAGGCCCAGCATCAGACTACCAAGGACCTTAGCAGCCCTGCTGTTGGGCAACGCATGCTATGGAGCACTGCAGCCAACTCCTCAGCCTAATTAATGTGGCAAAAGTTGACGAGATCTGAGGGCAGAGTTAGAACATTGTAGTGAGTACCACAACACCAAGCATGGAGAAACCTCATGAAAGGATTGCCTCGAGCTCAGCATCCTGAGGGCAAGTCAGAGGAGACAAACAGGGAGGACAGGAGGATTGAGCCATCCCTCCCTGCAGCTTTCCCTCCCCCAGGAGCCAGCAGGAAGCTGCACTGCCTGGGAAGCTGGAAGGAAGGCAACTCACCTGGAAAGCATTGTTCAGCCACAGCACCGAGCAGGAGGTTATGCGCCCAATCCGATGCAGATTGCCTGATATCAAGTTGGTTTCATTCAGCCAGCAGCCAAACACATCATAGGGCTTATTCCTCACCCTGGAAAGCAGCGTGAAGTTCTCTGGAAGGGAAACATGAGTGTGAGGCAGTGACTTCCAGCAAGAGCCCTGGAGAAACTGTGTGGGAGAGGGGAAGGGGATCCAGGTCTCTGTGGGAGAGGCCAGCCCCCATCCAGCTCCCAGCCACTGCTACAGAGACAGATTATTTCTCTTTTCTCCAGAGATGTGTGATGATACCTTGCACAAAGGAAACCAAAATAACAGGGCAGTGCACAGAGCCAGAGCATAGAGCAATGCAACCTCCCACGCTTTCCCTAAGCAGGGCCCAGAGCAGGCCCTGGGGACAAGAACCAGTTAAACACATAGAGAATTTCCCTCCCGCCCCTGGGGCTTGGGGACTCTCCAGCCAAGGCAGCTGTGCACTCCTGATTCCTGCTGCACTCCTGATTGCTGGTACTGTGGGAGTCTGCCAAAGATGGCGAGATAACACAGTGGGGATATGTCTCATACACAGAGCTGCAGCACAAGTGAAAGAGGCTCAGGTGACAACATTTCAGAAAGCCCTGTGAGACCTAAGGGTGAGACTAGGGCCACAAAGGTGATCTGAGGGCTGGATCCAGCCACTCTCCTCTGGAGATGGGCTGAGAAAGCTGGGTGTGTCCAGCCTAGAGAAGAGAAGGGAGGACCTTAGAGCCCCTTCCAGTGCTTAAAGAGGCTCCAGGAGAGCTAGAGAGGAACCTGGGACAAGGGATGGAGGGACAGGACATAGGGAATGGCTTCCCACTGCCAGAGGGCAGGGCTGGATGGGATATTGGGCAGGAATTGTTCCCTGGCAGGGTGGGCAGGCCCTGGCACAGGGTGCCCAGAGCAGCTGTGGCTGCCCCTGGATTCCTGGCAGTGTCCAAGGCCAGGCTGGACACTGGGGCTTGGAGCAGCCTGGGACAGTGGAAGGTGTCCCTGCCTATGGCAGGGGGTTGGAATATGATGAGCCTTAAGGTGTCTTCCAACCCAAACCATTCTGGGTTTCTGTGGCTTTATGCCAAGCACCACATACAACAGCGGCAGGGGCTTCAAGATGCGTGATGTGGATAACCCTTACCCAGACTGGCACTTAGAAGAGAAGTGAGGCTAAATACATGAAACACTGCCTTGAGGTGCTGCTGTAGTGACCCAAACAGAGGTAAGGCTGTGAGGTTTCCCCTCTAGACCTGTGATTGGAACCCCTTAGCTCAGGAGTCAGGACAAGCTGAGGCAAGGCTACTGCACACCCAAAGAAGAAGTGAACCCCCTCATCCAGCACTCATATGCCCCAGGGAAGCTCCACTTACCCATGCTGATCACAGCAATCTCCCCCGAGGAGGAGTTGTGAGGCCCTACAAAGACACCGGATACCAGCAGGAGGGAGTCATCAGAGTTGAACTGGGAGAACTGGGTGTAGCTCCAGTTGTATGGCCTCATGTTGGAGCTGTGCTGCAGGGAAATGTCCAGCTCATTGCTCCAGATCTACAGAGAGATGGACAGTCAGGAAGCTGCTGAGCAGCCTGAGAGTGATTCTGTCTTATCAGTTCTGCAAGTACTCACTGGAACATGAAAAACAAACAGTATCAAAAACCCCATGTAACTGCCTCCCACCCACCATATCCCTGTCCATTCCCCTGACAGAAAATGTAGAGGGGCTAAATGGAGAATGCTGCTCCACTGGCCAGAGGAGAGGGTCTTCAGGCAGTGGATGGTGCTATCATAGCTGGACAGCATGTTCAGACAGACTCTTCCCAGGATAACCATGTAGGCAAGACATGATCCACTGCAGTGGATCATTATCTCTCAGTCTTCAACAGACCCAGGGCACAACAGGGCACTGATCTGCACTTAGAAAGCAAGGCACCTCGGCCACCTCCACACACACTCAGGCTGGAGCTGGAATCCACAGCCCTCAAGGCTACACTCACAAGAATCATTAATTCTATAGCTTAGAAGACAACTTGGGCAGGAAACAGCCCAAGTCCAGGGACATCTGGTCAAACCTCTCCACAGACTTCCCAAAGGCTGCTCTCAGGGCTAAGCCCCACTGGACGAAGGCTGCAAGGGCTGGGCAGGGCACCTACCACTTTACCTTGACCGTGCAGTCTTTGGAGCATGATGCAAACAGGCAGCCAGAGTGGGAGAAGCTCAGGTGCAGAACTTGGTCATTATGCTCCTTCAGGGCCTGCACCTCCACACAAGGAATGGTGTCATAGAGCCTCTGGAACTCATCGTACCAAGAGACAGCACCTGTAGCAGGGGCATGGGACAAGAGTGTGAGTGGAGGGAAGCAGAGTTGGGCTAAACATGGCATCAGGCTTTAATAAACCGATCCTGGCTTCTGTGAGCAATACTAGGAGCGTTGGCTGCTGGGGCACCAACCCAGGGCTGCAGCTCAGCTACCAGCCCTCAGCATTTTCCTCAGCAGCTCCCCTACTCCCACACACAAAACCCCCTTTCTTCCACTACACACACAGCTCCATACCACACCTCTGCTTTCCAAAGCAGCACAGCCCCTGCTGGAACAGCCCAGGCAGAGGTACTGGCTGTCAGACCAAAATGTTGCTCAGGACAAAACAGCCCTGAGAAGGAACACATGCCTCAGCAAAACCAAATCAACCAGGTGGGACAAGAGAGAAGCTGGGAAGCTGCTCCTCACCATACCCAGCTCTGCACTTGATTATCTCTGTCTTGTCTAACACAGAATTAAGATGGTTCCAGACAGGGTCTGGGACCAGGAAAAAAATATCTCCATGAGGTAAGAGACTTGAACAAATGAGAGAAGAAGTTGGGCACAGTGTGCTGAGCACAGCCTGGGGCATACTCACGGGAGTCTTACTTATGGACAATAAAAGACAAATAAAGAAGATTCTTAATTAAGGGCCCAGCCAGGAAGCCTGCAGACCACTTGTAGCAGCAAATCCCAGAGAAGCAAAGAGGATTACACATGTATATGGATAACAGCCAACTTTCCTAGTGACACTAAACAGGACTGAAAGACTTTCTGGAACACACTGCAGCTCAGGAGGCACCTGCTCCTGCAGGCAGGGACCAGCTTGCTTCCAGCACATCCCACTGCTGCTCAAGGCTGGGCTTCAGCCCTCTCTGAACCTCCTGGTCCCAGCCCATCTGGCTAGGAAAAGTCTGGGCAGGCCCCATTTGGCCAAGCAAACCCAACATTTCATCTTACAGACCCAATGCATACCATTGCTCTAACCATGGGGCTGCCCAGGGCAGCCAAGCTGGCAGAGGTACTCCCCAAACTCATGCTCCAGCCCTCCTGCCCACACCTGACAGCTGTCTCTGTCCTGCTGCCTTGTGCAGGGTGCCCACAGCTCCAGCAGCCAGGGAGGTGCCAGAATATGTTACTGAGCTACACCAGCTGCTTGATCCTAATTAGTGCTCAAGAACAGGGCTGGCAGCTGACTAAGCAGCTCCAGGAGGCTGGGAGGGAATGAGCCTGGTCAAAAGGCTTCAGAAAAACCCTAAGGAGAACATCCTCAGTCCCATGGAGCTCCCAGGGTCTGCAAGAGCAAAGTCACACAGCCTGGAGGAATCCCATTGACATCCAAGAGCCCCTCCCACTGCTCCAAGTACAGTGGTGTTCCTACTGCAAAGAGATCAGCTCCCACTGCCTGAGCCTTGGCATTTCTTCCTTGACATTTCTTCTTGCCCTTCTGTAGCCACTGCAACTCACAACCCAGGATCCAATTCCCTCAGTCACAGCTGGGGACCCCCCCGCACAGCCCTCCCATGCCCTGCAACACACTGGGAGTGGGCTGTTTACACAGAAACTCCCCTGGGCAGCAAGGGCTCCTGCTGCCAGGTCCCAGCTGGTGTGACAGAGCTGGGTCATCCTTCCAGACTGCACCAAACTGCTTCCAGCACTTGATGCTCAGCAGGGAGCAGAGCTGTGATCACACAACTGCCACCCCCAAGCCTCCTGACAGCTCTGCCAAGGACAGCCCTGCCAGCTTCTGTCAGCTCCTGCTGTGAGCCCAGATCAAGTCCAACCTGCCCTGGTACTGTGGGACAGCTACTGACTCAGCACATGTCCCCAGTGCTGTCACTGGGCCACGCATCCCCCAGGGAGGCACAAGTGTCCCTGCACAGCCTGGTCCTTGGAATCCTCGGAGCAGCCAATGGTGCTTATGGCAGTGCCTGGTCCAGTTGGAGAAGAGCTGCATTAGAGGGGCTGCCAAGTTCCAGAAAGGCCAAGCCAGCAGTGATTCCACAGATCCCATGCAGGCTGGGATGCAGCAGCATGTGGTGACTCACTGCAACTCCCAGGATCTCCCTCGACAGCAACTACAGAGAGCACCTGGCTAGAGAGCTCAGAAACCTCCTTTCTGTGAAAAGAAGTGAAAGGCAAACCATTTTCAGCCCTTCAACCCTCGCTTCTCAAGGGTCTGGGCAGATCCAGTGCCCTCCCCGTGCACATCTCAGCCCCTGACACTGTAACACAGCTGAGGCGACGCGGTTCAAGGGCTCCACCACCCCCGACAGCGGCGAGCAGAGGGCAGAGCAGGGGGAGCGCTGTCTCCATCCCGGGCTTACGGCAGGTGCATCCCCCGTAATCAGCCCCGGGCCCCGGAGCGCACCTGGGTGCCGCGGCACATCCCGGGACACGCGGTAGTAGCGGTAGAAAAGCTCCTTCCACAGGAACTCGTCGCGGGCCACGGCGCGCCACTGCTGGCAGACGAGCCCCACCGAGAGCACGTCGGCGTGGTCCAGGTACAGAAAGATCTCGAACAGGACGGTGTCTGGGAGCCGGGGGCAGCCCGCGTCCATCGTGTCATTCTGCCGCCGCGCCTGGAACCGAGTGAGGTGCTAGTGTCAGGCCTGGACCGGGGACCCGCATCCGCCCAGGGCCCACGGCCCTCCACGAGCCTTGCCCGCTGCTCCCTTCGTGCCGTGCCTGCTGCCCGATGCCTTGGTGCTCCCCATGGCCGGTGTGCCCCCCGTGACGTGCCCGGTTTCCCTGGCGTCCCCATGGCCGGTGTTCCCCCCGTGACGTGCCCGGTTTCCCCGGCGTCCCCCATGACCGGTGCTCCCCCCCGTGCTGCGCCCCGTGCTCCCCATGGCTGGTGTTCCCCCCGTGCCGCGCCCGGTGTCCCCGCTGTCCCCCCGCACCTCGGCGCCTCTGCTGCCCCCGCCCCGCCGCGCCACTTCCGGCCGGCGCTCCCCCGCCGGCCAATCACCGGGCGCGCCTGGCTGCAGGCCCGACAGCTCGAGCACAGAGCTCCCCGCAGCCTGCCAGGCGCAGCGAGCCGAGCGCGGCGCGATCGCTCACGAGTGCCCCTGCAGGGCCAGCGCTGCCCCGCCCGACCACGCCCCCACAGACCACGCCCACATCATACACCTATATGACACGCCCATGCCCCATTAGGCGCCGCCCCGTTTCAAACAGGCCCAGCCCAGCCCGGGACGCGCCGGCCCGGCCCCTTCTCAGCCCCCGGCTTTGTCCGGGCACGCTCACTGGGCTCCAGCCCGGCGATGACCCCGGCGATGACCCCGGCGATGACTCCGTCCAGCCACCACGAGGGCTCCTGGCCGTGCCCGCCTGGCCCCGTCGCTTCCCGGCAGCGCCGGCCTCACACACCGGCACATGGCGGCCCTGCGCACCCTTCTGCTCTTCGGGCTGCTCCTTACGGCGCACGGGCAGAGGGCGGCGCGGAGACGACGGCCGCCCCCTCCCCAGAGTGCCCTGGAGAAGGTGGCGGCTCAGGAGGGGCTCAGCCTCCACCAGGTGAGGGGTCGGGCAGACGGGTCTGTGGGCATCCGCTGACCCCGCACTTGGGTGGGCTGCAGGAAGTCTCGGTGGTTCCTGTTCCGTGTGCCCTCCTCCCCCAGGCCCACCCTTGCAGCCCATCCCGTGTCCCCCTCCAGGGCTGACCCCCACTGTCCTCCCCAACCCATGCCCAAGTCCAAGCCTCTCGGTGCCCCCTTCACACAGCCAGGCCTGCCAGAGCTCAGCTCAGCCCCAGCACTGCCTGCGGAGGTGACCACAGAGCAGTGCAGGGGCCAGAGCCTCACAGGGGCCTCGTCCTCATCCTTTTGGAGCTGCCGCAGGGCCGGTGCAGCCACCCTCAGTCTGGGGCTTGGGTTGAGCTCGGGGCTCTGCTGGTGGGGCCGAGCTGGGGCTGCAGCATAAAGTGATGCCTAGCACACACCCAGTGTGGCATTGGGGGGGGTGCCCACAGTGCTGTGGGCAGTGTGAGCCATAGGCAGGTGCCTTGAACACCCCCTACACAAC
This sequence comes from Muscicapa striata striata, assembly GCA_030060385.1. Lineage (NCBI taxonomy): Eukaryota > Metazoa > Chordata > Aves > Passeriformes > Muscicapidae > Muscicapa > Muscicapa striata. Next base: position 392,510 of record JAREIS010000217.1, on the reverse strand, counting down.
CCCAGCCTGTCCCCTTGTCAGGCTCCTTCTGTGGGCAGAGGTGCCAAGTGAAGGGAAGGAGGGTGCTCAGGGTGGTTGAGTGGTGGCACCCCAGGCTGGTGGTCCTGTAGATGATGCCATCCCTGTGCCATGCAGCTCTCAGGGAAGTGGTTCCTGGTCAGCATGGCCTCCCGCTGCAGCTACCTGGCAGAGCACAGCCACCAGCTGGAGGCCACGACGATGACAGTGACTGTCCTGGATGGGCAGAGCCTGGCCATCAGCACCTTCAGGAAGCTGTGAGTGATGCTGGACACAGGGGCTGCGGGCAGGGACAGGGATGCTGCAGGCAGGTCAGAACAGGACTGGTACCCTGGGATGGGGACTGAAAGCAGGTCAGAGCAGTGCCAGTGCCATGGCCACAGTCTCCAAAGAGGACAGAGCTGCCCTAGAGCCAGGCGTGGGTGGGATACCCTCCAGGAAATTTTGTAGTAGAAGCCCTGGCAATGATGGGCACCCTGGCCATGATGGGCACCCTGCCACCTGCACAGCCACTAGCCCAGGCTGGTCAGTGTGAAGACAGCCAAGCTGGTGAAACTGAGGCATGTGGTGGCTCCCTGGCTGCCCAGCCCAGGACTGGCTCTTGGGACTATATCAGGGGCAGCGTGTCTGAGGATGGAGACCTTCAACACATCTGTGAGCACTTTCCCCAGCCTGGTGGGCCCTGAGGTGCTGACCTCAGTGCTGCAGGGAGGTGGCAGGGACTCCTTGGGCTCAGAAAATTTTGGGCTCAGCATCTCTCACAATGTCTCCTGGTGTTCTGGTACCTCTTTCCCCAGGGAGAGAACAAAGTCCCAAGGGAACAGACAGTGTGTGTGCCTTGGCAGGCAGGGTGGGCAGATTCTGCACGGCCTGTACTGACATCTTCTTCTCCTCTCCCCATGCAGGGACAGGATGTGCTGGGAAATCAGGCAGCACTACCTTCCTGCCCAGGCCCCTGGACGCTTCCTGCTGAAGGGTGAGGGAGACTGGTGTGGGGTGGCAGGAGGCCACTGGAGCCCCCCCCAGTCTTGGTCTCAGCAGGGTTTTGGTAGCAATGTTCCTCTTCCCAGTACACTTCCCATATTTTACATCTTGGGTCCCTAAGTGCCGGATGCTATCACAGGTGACACCATGGGCTGGTGCCTGTGGGGCTGCCCCACTCTGGCCCTGATTTTCACCCCATGTACACCTGGTTTGTGGTGAAGTGAAGGCCCTGGATAATGCTGGGGCTAACCAGGATTAACCGGGACTAACTGGGCTATCTCTCGTCCTTTCCAGGCCATAGGAAAAGCAGCAAGGTGGATGTGGTGGTGGGTGAGGCTGACGCCAGCAGCTTTGTCATCCTCTATTACCAGAAGGGCCGCAGCATCTCTGTTAAGCTCTATGGTAGGTTGAGGCTTGGAGCCTCATGGCAGGTGAACGACAGGGGTGGGAAGCCTGTGCTGGACTCAGGGGAGGCCAGCTGAAGCCTTGGAGGACCCAACGTGGGAATGGGGGTCACTCCCAGCTGGAGAATTGTCCCCAATTGCTGTGGGGGAGCAGGTAAGGGGAAAACTGGGAACCCACTCCTCTGAGCTAAAAGCTCCCTGGGCTCTGAGCCTTGCGTAGGATCATGGGGGGCTTCGGGCCAGGGCCAGGTAGGGCCTGAGGCCACTGATGGTGTCTCCCCGTGTGCAGGACGGAGCAGCCTGGTCAGTGACGCTGTCATGGACAAGTTCGAGCAGCACGTCAGGGCTGTGGGTCTCAGTGAGGATGTGACTTACCGCTTCCCCACCTACGGTGGGTGGCACACAGTCCTCAGGGAGACCTGTGTGGGTTCTGTCCCAATGCTCTGGCCACCCCAGGGACAAAGATGGAGCTGTGCCCTGCAATGTCCTGGGGTGCAGGGGCTGGAGGGTGCCAGGTCCCAGTCAAGATGACCCCTCCCCCCCCCGCTCTGTCTCTTGCAGGGTTTTGTGACTCTGCAGATGAGTTTCACATCCTCGATGGTGAGTTGGGGATGCAGGGTGATGCACTGGGTGCGCCCATGTGCCAGGCTTGGTCTCACACTGGGCACCAGTTGGGTGTTCCTGTCCTGGCAGTGAACTGGGCACACTGGGCCAGATTCACACTGCACCGTGGCTGTGTGGTCCTGCCCCAGGCGTGTGGGAGGGCTCATCTAGCATGGGAGAGGCCATACCAGACCATTGCTCAGAACAGAGTCTGAGCCCTTGTGTGGCAAACTGTCACTCAGGATGGGCATCAGGTACATCCTGGCAAAGCAAACCCCACTTACCCCCCACGTGGGTCAGACTGGACTTGATGGATCTATATTGATGTTTCCTGGGGTGAGGGCTGGTCTGGGATGAGATGTCCTGCCACAGGGGCACCCTGGGGTGAAGACTGCAGTCCCTGGACAACTCTTACCACTTGTCATTGTGCTTGGGGAGGTAGAGGTAGGTCTCCAGCCCTGATGCTGGGCTTGGACACCCCCCCAGCCCCTCAGCACTTCTCTTCCTTCCAGAAATGAAGTTGTAGGTACAGATGGAGTTGCCAGGGTGTCCCAGAGTTCACCTCAGCCGGCTGCCAATTGGCCACACAGATCTGAGCCACACTTTCATCAGCTCCTACTGCTGCTCCACAGCTCTGGAGCCAGCCCTTTGGCTCCTCAGCCCCTCCAGCTGTGCTGGCAGCTGCGTCTGTCCTTGTCCTGTGCCTCCCAACTTGTGTCCCCCCTCTGCTCTGTGCCCCATTCTCCTGCAGCAGCCAGCAACACCCCAATAAATGTCTCAGAGAAGAGCTTGTGTACAGGCCAGTCACCTCTTGGTCTGCCCCAGCCAGGCCAGCACTGCCTCCAGCTTGGGCTGCCAGTGCTTCTGGCTGGAGCATGCTGAAGCGGGTGTTGGGGGTCGGTGCAGCCTCCTTCCATGCCAGGCCCATGCCATCTTCTCTGTGAGCCTTCCCTAGCCATGGGACAGCAGGGCAGAATTGTGGTTCCTGTGGTCCAGATGGCAGGAGCAAGGGAGGGCCTGGCGCTGAGGGGAACAGCACCAAGCCTGGGGCCACAAGGGGAGAGCACAGCATCTGCTTTTTCCACTTACAAGCTGGGAGATCACTGAGAGACCCCAGGGGAGGAAATCTTAGTCCCACAATCCTGCTTCCCATCTGCAGGGTCTCTAGGGCCGGCAAGCACCCCGCTCCCCTGCCCCAGCCCTGCAGAGTTTGTTTCCCGAGGGGCTGCTGCCCATGCTGGACTCCTGCCCGCACAGCCACCACCTCTCAGAGAGACAGGCAGGGGACTGGGGGCGCTGCAGGGTCTTCCACTATGGGAGACGCCCAGGGTTAATGCTGCAGCCCCTAATCGGGACCCCTCCTCCCTGTGTGTGGAGCCTGGCCGAGGCCGTCCTGCACGCCTTGCAGTCAAGCGGTAGCCACTGCCACTGGCTTCAGGAGGGGCAGGGAGCGGCCCGGCAGCAGGCAAGTGCGGGGCCCCTTCTGCTCCCCCCGCAGCCTCGGGCGGGGAGCAGCCCTCTGTCCCCAGCACCAGCATTTTGCAATCCTAGCAGGAACTGGTAACACATGTTGTTTATCAGGGAATTATGTAAGGGAAGCCACGTGATGTGCCCGGAGACAATCCCTGGCCAGCCGTGTCCAGCCCGGCCGCCCCCTAGCTCATTTTACCTGCACCCCGAAATGGCTGCACCTGGCAGGGGGATAAGGGAGCAAGGGGAGAGCCCCGGGGAGCTGGGCTGGTCCCCAAGGATTTCCCACACCCTTCATCCCTGCTCAGCCCATCCGTCGTTGGGGCTAAACCATTTCTGGGTGCAAACACCCAAGTTGTCCCCAAGAGTGTGTGTCCAGCTGCCGCGAGGACCCACAGCCCAGATACCCCGTCCTGCCTCCAGCCCTGCTCTTTCTGCCCCTTGCCACCATTGGGGTCCCTCTCTGCCCCCAAGTGCTCCCATACTCCTGAGCTGGCACCAGCTTTGCCATCCAGGTCCTTGGGCCGGCTCCCAGCTTTGCCACCCCCAGGAGAGCCGGGCACCACCCGGGTATCCATCGGGCACCCCGTCCTGGCACCTAGGCAGGGAGCTGGGGGTACGTGGCAGCAGGGGAGACCGTGTTCCTGCCGCAGTGCCAGGTGACAGTGACACCCCGGGTGCTCCCTGTCTCTGTGCCCGATGGAGAGAGCTTCCCCGGCGCTCTGAGGGTGAGCTCCGGGGAAGACTGAGCCCCAGCCCAGCATGCGGGGCCCCAGCCAGGCTCTCGTGATGTCCAGTCCTGCCTGGCTCAGCTTTTGTTTTGTTTTCATAAATCCGCGGGGCCGGACAGGCGCGGGGCGCGCAGGGCAGGTCGGCCTCGCAGCGGGGCGCGGGGAAGGGAATGTGCAGAGGGGGCTGCCAGGGGAAAACCAGCTGTTCTAAAAACATGCTCGTTACGTAAAGCACCTTGGCAGGGCTGCGCCGCGGGGCTGGGACTCTGCCCAGCATGGCCAGCCCTGCCCAAACCCTGCCAGACCCGTGGGCGTTGCTGCTGGGACCCAGCATACATCCCCTGCCCTCACCCTGCAGGGGCGTCCCCAGATTGAGGGGGGCACCTTAGTACCCGCTGGTGACCCCAAACCAAGGGGGTGGGTGTCTACAGCCCCTCTTAGGAAAGAGCGCAGGGTGGTGGAGTGGGTGGGGTGGCAAATTCTAGGGTGCATCTGGCTGCATGCTGATCCCCAGAGAACTGAACATGTGCTCTCCGGCTCACCAGTGGGACACACCCCGGCGGTGCTGGGGCCAGCAGAGATACTTCCTTAGGTGATGCAGGGACTTGACTCAAGGCAAAGCAGGGGGTCCCGCAGAGCACACACAGGTGTCAAGTCCCATGGGTTGGGTTGGAACCTGGCACGCACTGGCCATTTTCTCCATCTCACCGAAGCCCCACTCTGGGTCCGAGTGAGGCCACCCTGTGTGCATGGGGCAGCGCTGGCCCCTCTGTGTGGGCTGCTCGCCGCCCCAGCCCGGCAGCGCTGGGGGCAGGGCGGCCACTGCTCTGGCTGCTGGCTGTTTTCACTGCACAGCAGTTTGGCACCCTGGAGCAAATATGTCGTATCAACAGGAGGGAAGCATTCACAGGATCCCCCGCTTGCCCTTTGGCTTCAGCGCTCTGTCCTGCTCCAGCTTGCATAACGGCACGGGGGGAGGCAGGGCTGGCTCCCCGGGGGCCGCCGCAACGCCTGCCCATAAATAGGGGCTCGACAAACTCTCCGGCACGGCAGCGCTCTGCCTCCAGCTCTGCGCTCGGCTCGGCTCGGCTCGGCTCAGCTTTGCCATGCAGGTCACACTGCTCAGCATCCTGGCGCTGGCCCTGCTCGGGACACTGCGTGCCCAGGACAGCATTCCTGTCCAAGCTGACTTCCAGCAGGACAAGGTGACCCAGGCCAACCGGCATCATCTTTGTGGAGGTTTGGGGTGTTTGGGGGGATCCTTGCCCTGAAAATATGAGGAGGGGATGGTGCAGTTCCAGATGGCAGGTGGATGGGGGCCAGGCTCGCACTAGTGCACATGCAGTCCCCATCCTGGGGACCTCCCAGCACCTGGGTTTGGTGGCTCTGGAAGGGATCCAGCATCCAGGCTCCAGCCTGTGGGGCAGGACCCTGGCTCAGACCCATGGGTCTGAGCTGCTGTTGTGCTGTGGAATGGGTGTGGATGCACAGGAATCTTACAGGGGAGAGTGAGAAATGCAGTCTCAGTCTGGGCCATGGGAACCCCTCCTCAACCCCAGTCCAAGGCCACAAAAAAACAAGGGCTGCTGTGCTGGGGTATCCCCTACATTCCTCATCCCCTGGAAAGGTCCTGGGGGACACAGCCACCCCAGGGAGTTGATGGGGATGGAGGGAGGCACATCCTGCAAGGACAGGGGTTTGGGATGTGCTGCAAGGGTGATCCCAGCACAGCTGCTCTCCAAGGTTGGCAGTTCCCCTCAGGGGCATCACACTGCTGGCTCCATACACTGGACTGGAATGAGCCATGCTGGACCCAGTGTCCTGACCCCTCCTCACACCCTCAGATGGATGGAAATGGTATCTCAGAGCCAGGCAGTCCTGTCACACTGCCTGGGCTTGGGGAGAAGAGGAAGGAAATACCAAAGGGCAGTGAAGGGCATGTCATGAAATGGATTTCCTTGTTCCTGGGTTTTGTGGTTGCCAAGAGCTGTAGCAGCTCCCTGCAAAATGAGGACCCTGGGACACTGTCCTGCTGTAGGGAATGGGCTGCCAGGGGAGAGGGACATGGCCTGGGCTGGGGCTAGTGGAGGCTGAGGGGTGAGACAGGCTGTGTGCCCAGCTGGGGCTGAGTGGAGGTTGTGTGCAGCTCACGGGGAGATGGTACAGCATCGGCCTGGCCTCCAACTCTAACTGGTTCAAGGAGAAGAGGCACCTGATGAAGATGTGCACCACCATCATATCCACCACTGCAGAGGGGAACCTGGAAGTTACCTCCACCTACCCCAAGTATGGGGCATGGGGAGGGGGTAAGTGGGGAGAGGGTACTGGGGGTGGCCACTGGTGCATCCCCTGCTGCTGTGCTCCCCAGGGGTGACCAGTGCGTGACGAGGAACAGTCTTTACACCAAGACAGAGCAGCCAGGGCGGTTCAGCTACACCAGCCCACGTGAGTGCCCAGCTTCTGTGGAGCAGCCCCAGACATGCTCACAGTTCTGCTGCCCCTGCTCCTGCCTTGGGGCTGATTTGGAGCTCAGGGCTGAGCTGTGCCCCATGTCCCCCACAGGCTGGGGCAGCAAGCACAACATCCATGTGGTGGAGACCAACTACGACGAGTACGCCTTGGTGGCCACCCAGATCTCCAAGAGCACTGGTTCCTCCACCATGGTGCTGCTCTACAGTATGTCTGCCCTGGGACCCCCGTGCTGTCCACACCCCTGGGATGTCTGTCTTTCCCATGGGAGAAGGGCAGGGTTTGGGTCATTTCCCAAGCTGAGGTGACCTTGGGGAGATGATGGCTGGGTTGGCACCCCTTGCTGGGCTGCCTGTGCCCCTGTGCTGGTGGGTAAGGGGGGACTGCCTCTCACCCTGCTCTTGGCTGCAGGCCGAACAAAGGAGCTGAGTCCCGAGCGCCTGGAGATGTTCACCCAGTTCTCCAGGGAGCAGGGCCTGGCAGACGACGAGATCCTCATCCTGCCCCAGACAGGTGAGGCTGGGAGCACAGGCGTGGTGTCAGGGAGTAGGGGGTGAGATGCCACAAGGGGGCTGAGAAGGAGGAGACCCTGCTGGCTTGTCTCTGCCTCTCTATGGGGCCAGCCGTGGGGTGCCCCGATTCAAGGTCCCTCAGGGGGGCCCCACAGCCCCCAGAGGAGCTGATCTCCCTGTTTCTTCCTCCTGCAGACAAATGTATGGCAGATGCTGCTTAGGTGAGTCCTGCCTTCACCGGGGCTCAGACCAGTCCTGCGGGAGGGTATGGGGATGCTTAAAGCCACATCACCCCACAGAATCCCCAGCCCCTCCACAACCCATCCCCAGGCTGCTCCTCTCCTCACACCTGCTGGGGTTCCCCCACCAAGCCCTGTGGAGTGCCTATCCACTCAGTGTGAGGCTGGCAAGGCCCATGTCCCTCCTGTGTGCTACTTGGTCTCCCACAGTTCAACCATGCTCACACCCCATCTTTTCCAGGTGGACCCACCAGCTGCTGCCAGCCCAAGCCTCAACAGCACCAGGAGCTGGTGACCACCCTGCCCCATTTGATCCCCAGAGGCCCCCCAGCACCAAAGCAGCCTTCACTCCCTGGCTTCACAACCCACACCTGTATCCCTGTCTCGATTAAAGCCCATAAAAACCAGCCCTTGCCTGGTGGATTGTTGTGCCCCAAACAAGGCGATGGGGAGGGGAACACATGGCCAGTAGGGTTGGGACTGGGGTTAGCAGTCAGAGCTGAGCCCAGCTCCTGGCAGTGGAGCTGCTGGGCTGAGACCCCGGGCTGAGACTCACAGCCCTGCCCAATGGTGCTGCCTGGCCACTGAGCCTGCCCTGTCCCAGAAAAAGACGTCCCTGAGACTAAGACCCACTAGAGTATCTGCTCCCCCTCTGCCCCTTGGGTATCCTGGGCTCCCCCAGCCTCCCTGCCTTGGTTTCCATGGGGAGAGCAGGCTGGCAGCATGGGAACAGGGCAATGGATAATCAGGGGGTCTCCAGAAGTTTGGGGAATGATGGACATGAAGCAGGAGGATGTCTGTGAGCTCTGGGTGTGGCTCAATCCTGGCCACCCTCTGGGCTTCATCCTATCAACCTGGACCCTTCCCAGCAGTGGGGTCTGAGCCTACTGCCAGCAGCCTTAGAATCCACCACGTCTTGTGAGGGCACTGGGCTGTGGCTCAGCCTGGGGTAGAACACCAGCACAACCACTCTCTGGCACTGAGAATACTGAGGCAGGATCTGTCCCACCACTGACAGACCCTAGAACCAATGGGAACAGCCAGGAGGGGCCCCCTGGGATGCACCTCACACTCCTCCCCAGACACAGAGTGAGCACAGGGCAGCACTTGGTCGTAGCATGCTCTGGGCTGGGTCTCACACAAGGCTGCATTCATCTGGAATTCGGGGGGACAGGGCTAGCACTGTCACCTAAGCCGGACACAGGTTATCCCTGCTCTTGTGTAACCTGTTGCATAAAGCTGGCGTGAGCAGGAGTGCTGCCAGCAGTGGGGGCTATAAAGGTGGGTGCAGCCTCTCCTGCCCACATCCACTCCAAGGCGAGTATGACAGCAGCACTGCCCAGCCTGGCTCTGGCCCTGCTCTGCCTGCTGCAGGCAGGGGCCCAGGTCCCTGTGCAGCCAAACTTGGACACCGAAAAGGTAAGCGCACAGGGTGCTGCCTGGCACATCCTGCCTGGGCTGGAGGGGCTTGCTATGGCAGGGGGCCTGTGCTGCACCCCTGGGCACCTGCCAGACCCATTCCTGAGCCGACTCCACGGCAGCTTCCAGGAGAGCCTGTGCAAAACCAGGTTAGTCCTGGCTTCTGTGTCCAGCACCAGCAGTAACCCCACTGCAAGGATACCAGCATGTGAGGCCATAGTGTCCACAAGTGTGTGGCACTTCCCCAGGGAACATGGGCCAGGTCCTGTACCTGTACTCTTAGCATGGGGCAGGACAGGGTGTTTTGCATGCAGGAAGCTGGTCCCCGTGTTTGCCTGGCTGGTCCCCACAGAGAGTGGCAAGTCTGCCACCACCAGCTGGTGGCAGGTCCCTGAATAGGGTGACAGGTCCCCACAGACAATGGCAGGTCCACTGCAGATTGGCAAATTTCTGCAGTGGGCTGCCAGGTCCCTCATGGAGGCGTGCAGGTCCCCCTGGCAGGTCCCCACAACTTTTCCAAATTCCACTGCTGATGTCTTGTTGCAGTTCGCAGGGGTGTGGCATGTCACAGCCATCGCTTCCAACTGCTCCATCTTCCTGAAGATGAAGGATGGGATGAAGTCATCCATGGCCATCATCAGCTTCATGCCAGAAGGGGACCTGGCCCTGAAGCTGGTCTGGCCTCTGTAAGTGTTCGTCCTGCTCACCGTGTTCCCCGTGGGCCAGGAACTCCCTTCCCCAGCACAGCAGCTCCCCCACTGCTCTGGGGTGCCCAGTCCTGCCTCAGTGCATCCCTCTGGGTCGGCTGGGCTCTCCGCTGTGCCCACAACCCCACTGCCCTCCCATGTGGTGTCTAGACACATTTGACTTTTTCATGTTCCTTTTCCAGGATGGACAAATGCCAAAAGTTTGAGCTGCTGTTACAGCAGAGTGGGCAGGCGGGGCACTACATGGGTATGTGTGGGCAGGGGCTTTGGAGCCATGGGTACCCTGAAACGGAGGGTGGGCATCCCCAGCCCCCATGCCTTGGGAGCAGTGGAAGATGGGCTTGGCCCCTCTGCTTCCACAGTTCAGTGAGAGGGTGTGGGTGGGTGGGTACCTGGCTCCTCCACATTGAGCAGGGGTTCCTTCCTCATACCTCCCTCAGGCAAATGTGAGGCTTGAGCACTGAGCTGCGGGCCCCAGCAGGGCCCAGGAGGGCTCAGACTCTACCACATCACCCAACTGGTCACCTCTGTGGTCTTTAGGAGCACAAGACAAGAGGGATCTGCGTGTGATGGAGACAGACTACACCCACTATGCTGTCCTGCATGAGGCCCACCACAATGAGGCAGAGCCCAGCACAGCGCTGCAGCTCCTCAGTGCGTTGGGAGTGGGGACCTGGCTCCTGGGAAGGGGTGGGGCACCAGTGGTGGGCAGGGGTTGGGCTCTCCACCACTACCCAGGGCCACCAGCAGCAGCACCCCATGTCCATCACCTAGGGAATTCATTTTGTGGTGAATGAAGCCTTGCACTAAAGATATCTCCAGCTGGTTGAGGGGTTGAACCAGAACCTGCTGCAGTGTGCAAGCTCAGCTGCAGCAACCCAACCCTTCCAGCTACTCCATACCACCCCAGGCAAATGAGTTGCTCATCCCAAGGGGCTTGTGTCCCTTTGCTGCCAGCCCAGGGCAGCTGTGGGTTGCCTGGTGTCCACCCTGCATGTTCATTGCTTCACCTTGGCCCTTCCCTGGGGTCCAGCTGCTGCCCTGCAGTACCTGGACCCCTAGTGTGGGGCTGGCTGCTGGGATTCCTTGCCCTCACCAACCCCCACTTTGGGTGTGTGGCTGCAGCAAGGGAGCAGGACGTGAACCCCCAGCTCCTGCAGAAGTTCACGCAGCTCATTCCCACCATGGGCCTGACCAAGGACATGCTGGCCATCCTGCCCAAGTCAGGTGAGTGGCCTGAGGACACAGGGTGGCAGCTATGGCCCCTCTGCATGGGGACTCTGCACAGGGGCTCAGGTGCTGCCAATAGCACACTCACCCCTCTGTTTGCTTTCCAACAGATCAGTGCATCAGGGACATCAGGTGAGTGTGGCCAGGGAAAGCTGTGACTCCCTTCCAGCATGGAGTCCAGCTGAGCCCCTGCTCAGTTGCAGGCCCTGGGAGATCCCCCACCTGCCTCGGGTCTCTGTCACCTTGGCTTTGCCCTGCTCTGACCAGTTGTCTGCCTGTTCTGCCTCTGCAGCTGAAGGGACCACGTGTCCTCCAGACCTAGTGGACGATGGCCTCTGCACCCATTCTGTGGTGCTCCTTCTTATCCTCCAGGTTCTGACACACCCCCTGCTCCACACCAGGATCACCCTCAACCTCTTAAATAAATAGATGCAGAAGCTGCCCCAGAGCTTGATGCTTTGTTGGTGGGAGTAGGGTGCTGCCAGGGTTCCCAGGCACCCTGAACCTAACAGTCCTGAAGCTGACCCTTCCTGTCAGGTCCCCATGGGTATTAGGGGCTCCCTGGGTGTGATGTTTGCTGTGCCCAGCATGGGGAGGAGGGGGAGCAGGGGATGGGGAGGGTGCAGGGGAGTAGCTGCCACGGCAGGGAAGAATGGAGCCGTGGTGAATGGGGGCTGAAACAGCCCAGTTGTGTGGTCAGTACCTCTGGATTAAGGAGTCAGGCTGTCCAGTGCTGCCTGCAGGGACACCCCCAGGAAACACCATTTCCTGCTCAGTGCTCTCCTGGGCCACCCAGCTGGGAGTGGGGCTGCCTATGGTAGGACTGGGACCCCCATGCCTGTCTGCCATCCCCCTTGGTCCCCCATGTGACCAAAGTAAGGCTATGATGGCATGAGCCCCAAGGGCAATTTTCATCCCCCTCCATCTCCTGCAGAGCGAAGGCAGCCTCTGGTCCCCCTTCTGCCTCCCTGGCCTGGAGTCCCTCAGTGCCCAGGCAGGTGTTGGGCTGTGACCCCAGGAGCCTGGCAGAGCCAGACCATCACACTCTGGGAAGGAGGGACTTCCTACGGCGACATGAACCCCTTCTTCTGCCCGCTCTGCCCTCTCGGCAGACCCTGCGTGCCCCAGCATGGGTGAGGAGGCTGGCGCACGCATCGCTGGTCAGGCTGTGCCAGGGAAGGGCTGGGTTTGGGCAGGATCCCAGCAGCTGCCCCGGGGCACGTTTGAGCCGACCAGAAGAACGGGTCACCGGGGGCCTTAGTGAGCTGGACACCGGGGCTGCCCCGGAGCCGGTGCCGGGAAGAACCTCCCGCTCCTCCTGGCAGCGCTCCGGCCGCCCGTTGGGAAACAACGCTCGCTTTGTTCTTTCGCAAGGAACTGAAAGAAAGGGGAAATCCCAAATTTCAGCAGTCGTGCAACTGTTCCTGTAAGCCTGTTTTGGGGCTGGCAGGCGCAAGCCCCCCTGTGCCCCAGGGGTTTGTTCACCCTGGGCTGACTCCTGCCCTTTGGCCCAAGCCAAACCCCGAGACGTTCCCGTGGGGCTCGGCACGGCTCCAGCGGGGGGAGGAGGGAGCACGGAGCTATAAATCCGACACCTGCGGCACCATTCCCCATCCCACTGGTGAAACCAGAGGAGCTGAGGTGAGATGAGGACCAAGGGGCTGAGCCTGGGGCTGGTCCTGCTGTGCTTGCTGCGTGTGCAGGCTGAGGACCTGGAAACTGCGGAGCCAGATGAGAGCAAGGTGACCCCAGCATCCCGGGAAGGGAAGGGAAGGGAAGGGAAGGGAAGGGAAGGGAAGGGAAGGGAAGGGAAGGGAAGGGAAGGGAAGGGAAGGGAAGGGAAGGGAAGGGAAGGGAAGGGAAGGGAAGGGAAGGGAAGGGAAGGGAAGGGAAGGGAAGGGAAGGGAAGGGAAGGGAAGGGAAGGGAAGGGAAGGGAAGGGAAGGGAAGGGAAGGGAAGGGAAGGATGTGGTCTCCAGTCACCAGCAGATCGAGGAAGACTGTAGAGGTATTTTGGTACTGGGGACAGCTGGAGTCACTACAGCCACCATTGCTTTGCTGTCACACCCAGGTGAGGACAGTTACTCAGGTCCTGCATAGGTGCCTTGAGGGAATTTTGTTGCCTGGACGGGATGTGGGTGTTCCATGGACTGAGGTTGTCCTGGCTTGATCTCTGAGGAGGAGATACTCTAGACTGCTCCTCTGGACTTACAGCCTGCTCTCACTGCCAGGTTGCAGGGACCTGGTACATCACTGCTATGGCCTCTGACTCCAAGAGCTACCTAGAAAAGAAGGACCAACTGAAGATGGCAATGGCCAACATTGAGGTCCTGGGGGATGGTGACCTGAATGTCTCCTTTGCAATTCCCACGTAAGTCCCACATGCTTTTCTTCACAGGCTTTACTACCAGCCTCGTCCCTGGACTTTCACTGGTGGGTCTCTACCTCAATGCACTCACCAAACACCTGGGCAGGGGTTGAGACAGGACCACCAGGGGCTTGGGACAGCTGTGGGCACTCCATCTTTAGGGCAGGCTCAGGGCAACAGTAGCTAGGACCAGTGCAACCACAGAGGATGGGACAGGACCTACGATTACAACTTTCCCAGCAGAACCAGTCTCATCCCAGAAGCTCAGAGCATGAGTGAGGGCATGCATAATCCCCAGGTGCCAGCACTACGCCCTGCCAGCCCAAGTACCCATTGTTCCAAGGGTGGTATCTCCTGCCCTGGCCACACCATCCCATCTCTGAACAGCAAGTCCCACATCTGGGATAGTGACCTTTGAACAGGGAAGGGGAAAGGGGGTCACTTCACCTGAGCTGGAGCATCCTTCACTGTTCTGCAGCCCTGAGATATGTATGAAGTTTTCATCGATCTACCGGCCAACAGGCAGCCCGGGTGAATACTACAGCTCTGGTGAGTGGGGTGCCTGGCTCTTGGGGCAGGAGGGAGGCATGTCCCACCATCCCTGTCTGAAGCAGCTGGCTGTTCCTGGGGATGTGGCCCTCAGGACTGCCTGCCTCTCCTGTGCCCTGGGTGGGACATCCCTCTGCATCCAGGTGCCAGCTGCACTCCGGGGCTGGTGGCCCACCAGCATGGCAGACCCCCCCAGTCACTCCCTCTGGGATAAATGCATTCAGACCAAGCTTAAACCCTGGGGAAAAGCCGGTTCATTCTGCAAAGAGGGTGTGAGTGGATGTTCCCAGGGGATGGAGCAGGAGTGGTTTTCCACCACTCCCAGCCCAAGGATCAGTCTGACACTGGCCAACAGCCTGCACTGACCATCCACAGCACTTTCTGCCCTCACCTCCCCATCCCTCTGCTCTGCTGTGGTCTGTGGGCTCCCCCAGGCTTTCAGAGGAGCCTTAGCAAGAGAGAAAACCAGGATGGGGAGATATTGAGGAAAGATGGGCTTGGTGAACTTCATGCTCTTACAGCCACTTTGCAGCGTGGGGGCTGCCAGGAGGAGGTAATTAATTTTTCTCCACATCCTTTTGCAGACAGAGGCAATAAGACGGTGCGGCTGGTGGATACCGATGGCAGTTCCTACATGGTTGTCCTTGCCACCAGAGAGAAGGATGGGAAGAAGTTGCACATGCTGAGACTTTACAGTGTGTAGCCAGCAGTGGTGAACTGTTCAGAAGTGTTGGGTGCTTCTGAGGGTCCTGCAAGGCCAGGAGCCAGAGGACAGGGAGTCTCCCTATTCACTCCTGCCCTGGGTGAGGTGCAGGAATGGGGCAGGGACAGCCATGTGTTCGCTGTGTGGCAGGGAAGGAGCAGTGGTTTGAGGTGGCGTGGGAGGTTGGGGCTCAGGCTCCCAGCACTGTGCTGCAAGTCCATGGTATTGGGTAAGTTGCTTGGTGGAGAGGGGTGGAGAGGGTGGGAGGAGCAGGGTCCTGCTGCACAGATGGAACAGAATCAGTGGGGACAGGAACCAAGAGAGGAGTCACTGCGCTGGTGTCAGGACCTCTGGCTCATCTTGTTCCCTGGGTGGGGTGTCTCATGTGCCTGGCCACCACTGCTCTCCAGGACCTCCACCAGTGCCTCCAGCCTTCTTCCATGGACTGCCATCCATCCCATCCTCAGCTGGACACACTCACCAGCTTCCCAGGAGATGCAGAGTCAGCTAACTCATGTCTTTATCTTTAGGCAGAACCCAGTGGGTGAGACCCAGAATCAAAAAGCTGTTCAAGAAACTTGCCAAGCTGCATGGCTTCACTGACAAGACCATCTGGATTTTACCCAGGCAGGGTGAGCACTGCCCAGGACCAATACAGGGACACACAGGGACCAGCTCAACCCATCAGTGCCACCACTTTGTGGTCTGAGCTGGCAGGAGGGAGTGCTGGTAGCCATTGTTGCTCTGGCTGGGCACACTGAGCAAGGAGAAACCCACAAGTTCCTTCTGAGTAGTCTATTTTGGGTGCTAAATAGGACTATTCAGACTTAGGCTGTGCCAGACTTAGGCTTTCTCTTTGTTTCCACAGAGGAATGCAGACTTGGTGAACCATAGGTGAGTTGCCACAGTGCAACATGGTGTTTGCAATGTTCTCTCCTGGAAATTGATCCTTTTGGTGCCCCCAAGGCAAGGGCCACCAAGAACTGTTTGAGTTCTTCTGGGGTTGAGCTGTTTGAACTGGTGCTGGAGCTTGCATACAGGTAGGACCATTCCTTTGGATGCTGCTCTGCAGTGGGGACCCCCAGGTGTTCCTAGCAGTACCTAGCAGTACCTAGGAACTCCCAAGGAGCAGTGCAGTGCCCAGAGACCCTCAGTGGGACTGAACATGGGTATGTGGGCTGAAACCACCAGAGAAATGTCTGCACAGCCCTTTGAGCAGTGAGGGCCAGGACACCAGCTCCTGCCAAAGGGACCCTGGGCTTGTGGGCTGGCAAACCTGGCCAGAGTGGGTTGGTATCTCACCATGCAAAACATATTTGCTGTTGGCCTCCCCTGGCCTGTACTTTCCCACCACACAGCTATAGGGGTTACTAGAAATCCATTGCTGGAGATGCCTCACCCTACAAATCTGGGGAGAACTGGAGAAGAATGCACTGACCCTAACGGAGAGTCCCGCTGGTCTTGCTTCACCCAGACCCCACATCTCACACCTGTTTTCCAGGAAGTGCAGACTGGCTTGTGGATGCTTCTGCCAAACGATGCAAGACCCACGCTCTGAGGCTCCAGGCTCTTGCTCCACCATCCTTCTTCCAAGCTCTGTTGTCAGGACTCTGACACAGCCCCTGCTCCTCCAGCACACAGTCCCTGCTTTTTGCCAAATAAACAGAACCTCCCCACTCCCCCTCAGATCTTGGTGTAGCTGTCTGGGGAGAAGCTGGGGTGCTGGGCCTTGTGTTCCCTCCTGTTGTCCTCGTGGGGGCTGTGGATGGTGAACAAGCAGGAGTGATCCCAGCTGAGCTTGCCCAAGTGAGAGCAGTTTCAGAGCCACAAGATTTCCCCCCCTGGGTGCCTCCCAGAGGCACAGGACTAGGCCAGGCAGAGATGAGGCAAAGGGTGCAGTGAAGCTGGGAATCCTGTGGGCAAGAGGGGATGCATGGAGAAAGGTCACAGAGAGTGAGGTTGGAGTTTGGAGGGCTGCATTCATCTGCACCATCCACCACCTTTCCTCCTCTTGCCCTGCAGTAGCTGCAGCTCTCTGCTCCCTGGGGGCCCCAGGAGCTCATGCTATAGCTCAGGTAGAGCCAAGGTAGAGCAAGATTCAGATTTGGGCCCTCTCTGTCCCACTACAAGCTGTTGTGGAACATGGCTGCCTGAATCTTCTGAAGCCAAACCTGGAGAGCTGCCTGTGGTTCCTGCCCCTGGCAGAAACAGGAAAAAAACCCACTGGAGCTGGGGTCCCAGAGCACACAAGCTGACAGTTCAGTGTTTTCTGGGTGTGAGTCCCATCCATGTAGAGCAGGCAGAGGGTCCCTATGCAGCCCTCCATAGTCCCTCAGCCCTTCCATCAAGCTTGTATCTGTCTGCTGCTCATCCAATGCTCCTTTATCCCCCCCAGCAAATCTGGCCAGATGTCATCATGTATCTGATAAAAGGGGACTTTTCTTCCATGAATGTTCCTAAGGGCTTCCTGGGTTTAGGCACCTACTGAGCAATGGTGGCATCCTGCAGCAAGGACCTTCAGTCACCTCTGCTCTCTCTTTTGTTTGTCATGCTGATTCCATCTTCAGCTGCTCAGCCAGTGGGAACACACTGGGGCTGGCGGGGACCAGGCTGGTGCAGTGGGGAACAACCCAGGCACCAGGGTCCCAAACACTGATGGAGAGAGCAGAGGGGTGTTGGGGCAAAGGAAGTGCTGGGGGCATTTGATAGTTGAGGAGCAGTTTGAGACAGGCAGATGATGGCTGCTGCTGGTGCAAGATATCTATTCATGCTTTTTATGCTGCTCCAGATCTTAAATCTTTGACAAGCCTCCTTGTCCTCCCAACTTCCCCTCTCACCTTTCTCTCTCCTTCAGGCCATGTCCCTGCTGGGGCTGCCATGGCCAGACCTGGACCTTCACCTCCCTGAAAAGGTGGGGGTACAACTGAGATTTATGGGGAGCCTTGTCCTATTCTCTGATCTTCTCCTTATATCTGCTCTTGCTGCTCCCTCTGGCACCGCTGCATGTGGATGAGACATTTTACCAGATATCTGTCAGTCAGTACAGTGGTCTCCCTGGGTGACTTTCTATCCTTTCTCTCTCTCTGCCACTCTTTACTGTGTGGGTGACCAAGCACTGGGACAGTCTGCCCAGAGAGGCTGTGGAGTCATGTCTGGAGGAACTCAAAACCTGTCTGGACACGATCCTGACTGACTGCTCTGGGAGACTCTGACTGCTCTGTGGGACTCAGCTTGAGAAAGGAGGTTGGACTGGATGAACTTCCAGCCTGAATCATCCTGTGATTTTATCTTAGTGAGATCTTCCCTAGCCTATGCCAGCTTGTCCCCTGCGAGCTTTGATAGGTTCTTGCCAGCTGATTAGGGGTCCAACACCCATGTCTTGTTGACTCCTCCAGAGAGGTGTATTTCTGAGGTGTGATTTTCCTGTGCAAAAGTTGGATTCAATCTGCCCTGTGTTGTACTTTGCCAAGACATCAACCAAATCTGGCATTTATTGCAGCTTTTGTGAGTATCTCCCACACTGTGAGGGGACCTACTCATCTGTTGTCCCTCTGACCATCTCTGCAGAACTTGGCATATTCTCTTCTCCTCATTGTCTGGTGAAAACTAGAAGGCACCAAAGGCAGTGTAAGTGGCAGATGGGATGCTGCACTGATGTTCAAGTTATTTTGTCTGGAAATGTCATCTCCTCCATCCTTATTACTCACTTGCCCTTCTCTATTGGTAGGAGAGAGATTTTGAAGTGTTTGCAAAAGAGATTGTCCATTCTGAAGGTCCACCAAAGCTCCTTCTTGGCCAAGGTGATACAGGGTTTCTCCACTTATCTATCAGCTAATTTTCTTTGAAGTTAACCAGGTACTTTCAAATATTTTCTAGTGTTAAATTCCTGCTACAAGAGCCTTTGAATAAAGTGCAGCTGTCATTTCTCAGAGCAGAGGAACAAGGCACCAGATGCTGATGTCTTCATTGTTTGTCTTACATTGGTGCCTTCAGCTGCCTTCAATAAGTTAAAGAATATTTATGCTATTTTTAATCAGATTCTTTAAATTGATGCAATCACGCTGGGTTCCATTTAGGCTTCCCAATGTTGTTTAGGGCTTGTATTTGCTAATATCAGCTTAAGCACTCAGAGGGAAGCTAAGCTGGTCTTTCCAGACAATGTCTGTGCCATATGTGATAGTTAATCCTCTTGACTTTTCATTTTTCTCTTTTTAAAAATAAAATGTGACTGTAAGGGATCAACTCAGGTTTTAAGAATAGCACCAGCTAGCACAAAGATGACAATTTAATTTCAGCCTCTGAGCCAGGTCCCACTTGCTGCTTGGGACCTGTGGGCTCTTGGCCATCTCAAAAAAACCTGAGTGCATGGGTGCCCAACCAATCTGCCTGGAGCAGTCCTGTGTTAGAGGTTCCTGGATGTCCCTTTTCTTGTGATGGGTGCAGCACAAGTCACGAGCTGGTGGTGTGGTCACCACAGCAGGAGTCACTCCGATGACATGCAGACATCAGGACCAGGCTTATCCATCTGCCTTAGATGATGCAGAGTGAGATCACAGCATTCCCCATGTGCCGCTGGGGTCTGGTGGGTATGAGCCCAGAACAGCCTTTCCTCTTTCAATACACATCTGGGGGTCTATTGAAATCACACCAGTGTCCACTGAAGCTGCCAGACACACCTGTCGTGAAGAGAGGTGCAGGAGAGAAGCACAGCCTCGTGCTGGGGTCTCTGCCCTGGCTGTTTCCTGCCCCTCTCCCACACCAGCAGCCAGGGCTGCACTTGCTGTGTCTCTCCTGGCCTAGCAGCCAGAGGAGCACTTGCCTGAGGAGCACTCCATGCCAGGACAGGATGTCTGGCTGTAGTAACCCTGGCTGGACGCCAGGCACCCACCAAAGCCTCTCTGTCTTTCCCCTCTGCAGCTGGACAGGAGAGAGGAAATATAACAAAGGATTCATGAGTTGAGATAAGGAATGGGAGAGATCGCTCATCAAATACCATCACAGGCAAAACAGGCTCTAATTAAAGATATTAATTGAATTTATTACTAACAAAATCAGAACAAGATAATGAAAAGTAAACTAAGGCTTCAAAATACCTTTCCCCCCACCCCTCACTCCTCACCAGCTCTACTTTCTTCTCTACAGTGGTGCAGGGAGACAGGAATGGGACACTGCTCAGGACAGAAGTCATTCCCCTGCTCCAGCATAGGGTCCCTCCCATGGGGAATAGTTCTTCATAAACTTCTCAAATATGAGTCCAGCTCACAGGCAACAGTCCTAGCCAAACTGCTTCAATGTGAGTCACTTTTCCATGGGGTAAATCCTTCAAGGACAGGCTGCTCCAGAGTGCATCCCCCACGGGATCACAGCTCCTACCAGCAAACCTGATTCAGTGTGGGTTCCTCTCTCCACAGGTCTGCAGGTTCCTGCCAGAATCCTGCTCCATAATGGGCTTCCCATGGAGTCCCAGCCTTCTCTCATGCATCTCTCTGGGCTCCTCCAGGAGCTGCAGGTGGATCTCTGCATTCCTATGCTGTCCTTGGGCTGCAGGGAGACCATGGTCTTCACCACAGGCTCAGGGGAATCTCAGCTCCTGGAGCAGCTCCTTCCACTCCTTCTCCACCGACCTTGGTGTCTGCAGAGCTTTTCTCTCATATATTCTCACTCTGCTCTTATCTAGCCACAATTACAGCTGCACAAAAACATCATTTTTTTTCCTTCTTAAATATATGATCTCAGAAGCATTACCACCACTCCTAATTGGCCTAGCCTCAGCCAGTGGCATGTCTGTATTTGGAGCCACCAGGGACTGGCTCTGCTGGACATGGTGGAAGCTTCTGGCAGCTTCTCACAGAAGCCATCCCCATAGCCCCCCACTACCAAAACCTGGCCATGCCAACCCAATACGCTGGTGCAAGTCTCAAAGTCCACAGGCTCGCAGGTCACCTGCTGGCAGCAGAGCAGGAGCCCTGCCCCTGCCACAAACACAGCACTGCTCACCTGCAGACGTGTCCCTCACTGCCCTGTGCCAGGGTGACTCCTGGCAGTGTCCCTGGGATGTCCTCTTCATGCACAGCAAGGCTGTGGAGCTGGCCCGTGCTTCACTTGAGCCTACCTCAAGCTCACTTGACTCATTAGATTTCATCGCAAATCAAATGCAATTTAATTAGCAGAAAGGCAAACAGCCCCTGCCAATGACTGGCTGATCATTCCCTAATGACTATCAGATCAGCAGATGTAATTGCAAAGCCCTACAGTTATCGGAGAACGAAATGAAGATGCCACTTGCATCCCACTCACACAGCACCTCTGACATTTTCTCCTGCCCTGGCTCATGGGATGGGGAGCTTTGCTGTGTGGGGACACACGGTCTGCTGTGCCTCATCCCTCTGCACCCTCCAACTTCCAGTAAAGCAACTGGTGCCAGAGAACCCAGCCTGGCTTTCTGGTAGCCCAGACTGTGGTGCTGCCCTGGGGATACCAGCTCTTTGGTATGCCCTTGGTCATGGAGAGGTCACAGGATACACAGTACAGGGTATAGGGTACAGGGTACAGGGAACGAGCTGGGGATGGGTGGCCTCCCCAGGGGTCTTGTGCTGGGTGTGTCTTGTGATACCTTCCCAGTGGACCAGCAATGTAGTTTTCCATCTCTGCTTCATCAAATCAACTTGAAGGCTCTGTGGACATGGAACTGTAGTTAGAACAGGTTTATTCTAGGTAAAGGGAAAAGTTTTCAGTGATGACAAATGGATTTAGGAACCCAAATACCTCCTGTATTTGTCCTATGAAGTCAGCACTTTGGGCCCCAAATAACCTGGAAAGGCACCCCGTGAGGCCCCAGAGTTCCCCAAGTGCCACTGGGGAACAATCTGGTGGTTGTGAGCCCAGAAGAGCCTTTCCCCTGTCAGTATATACCCAGGAGTACATGGAAATCACACAGATATCCCAAACCCTGTTGCATTAGATCTAAGGAGCTGATTCCAGGGTCAAAGTAATTTTTGGCACTGGGTTTCAGCTGCCGGCTCTTGCAGGCTTGCCCCTCCAAGGTGGACCACAGCAGCATGCTCAAGCAAAGGGCTCTCCTCCCTAATGCAGCCATCTACCTGGTGGGATTCGCTTCTCCAGGCTGACCATGGTGCACCATATCTTCTCCAATGGACTCTATACTCTTCAGGAATCCTGACAGCCCTGCTCAGCTTCCTCCTCAAGTGGGCTCCCTGTTCAGCACTCAGAAGGGTCTCACTAACATAACACAGCATCAATATTTTCCCACACAGACTGAAACCCTTTGTCCCCATGGCCAGTTTGGCATCCTGTGCCATACTGTGACTCAAGATTCCCCCTGTGCTGACCAGACCACTGGTTCTCCAGTCAAGGATCCTGCAGGCAGGCAGACTGCTCTGCAGTCCCAGAGCTCTTGTGCCCACCAAGTTTTCTTTCTTTCTTTCCCCTGAAGCTTTGCAAATGTCTGGGGTCAGATCCTTCTTCTTCCTCATCACAAAAACACTTTGCACCCTCACTGCTGGAGACACAACATTCATTCTTCCTGAATCCAGGTGCAGCCACATTTCCCTCCCTCAGTAAATCTCAGAAGACTCTCTTCCCTCCCTGATGCTGCTGTCCCAGTGCCCTCGTGTTGTCACTGGCCATAAGTTGTCATTGTCCTCTTGGAACATTGGGAGCAGAAGATGTCTGACCTCCAGGGCACTGTACTGAGGACACAGCAGGACTGTCTGTCTCCAGCTACATGGCTGAAGGGTGAATACTTATCCCATGTAACTCTGCAAGCCGTTCTCATAGGTTCCCTGCACTCCTTCATTTTCCAGCACAGGATCTTTTCTTCCCTTGCAGACATTCCACTCTTTCTAGAGTCCCTCCTTGGTGTCTGTATGTTGCTTGTTTGCTAGGGTAGAAGCTGTTTCACCATCCTCTCCCTTGTACATAGAAGGGAATTTTTTGTGCCTTTTCTTTCTCTTTTATGTTTGCATGCTCAACTTCCCGAACATGCCCAGCTGCAGGAACCAGCTCACCTCACTTCTCCTGATTTGTGCTTGTTCTCAGCAACAGCCACCAATCTGCCCCTATTGATCTTCCCATTTACACCAAATAGCATTGACTCCTGCCTACTGGAGCTGAAGTTATTTTCCCAAATAGCTCTTCAAAAAACAACCAAAAGGAACAGGTATAAAACAACCAGCCCATCAGCTCACTTTATGCTGGTTATGTTGTCCTCATATATCCAAGGATAACTAGAATGACCGTTGCAGACAGGTGATTAAAGCACCTCTGTCCCTCCAAAGAGCTATTATTCCTGAAAGGATTTCTCTCCTGGGGATTTGTTCTTGCCCCAGGCTGGCTGGGGGATCTGTGATGGGCTCCCAACACCACATCAGGAGAAATTCCGTTCCTTCCTTACAAAGGCAGTTTAGGTCTGGGAAGATCTTTTGATGGCATCTTTCAATATATTGTGCTGGCCTCTCTCCTCATGTCATGCTTCTATCCCTCGTCCTGAGTCCTTCATTGCCTCTGCCCAGTTCACATGCCCAGTTCATCTGCTCCCATGGGCAGCTCCATGTACCAGTCTTTCTCTACAGCATCATTGCACAAGGTTACCATTGTTTGTGATCTTTCCCATGAGCCAGATGTGAAGACACCAGCCCCCTGCCCTCCCAGCTGCTCTTATCCTTCAGATTCTTTCCTTCCCTCTATGGTTGCACACTTGTTTACCAGCTCCTACTCCTCATCACAACCCAAAGCAGCATGTAGAGTACATGCCTCTCCTTCAACCTGCATTCCCTTCCTGGTTCAGAGCCTGGCATCACATCCCTGAAGGTGTCTCCCATCCCCCTGGCATGCCTCTTTGCATTGAGCATTGTGTGTCCATGAATGCCATGGCATCCATGCTCAGGTGCCCCTGCCTTGGGCTGGCTGCTCACACACTCCCACACAACTGCTGGGCACCAGGACAGACCCACAGCCCCCCGACCCTCTGTATTGTAGAGCACATCCCCAGCATGGCAAGGTGTGCCTGTTTATTCTTGGAGAGCCCTTGCAATGTTGTTTGAGGATGCTTAATCCTCTCAGCCTGGCATTCACATTCTCTTCGCTCCTGGCAGATGTTCCCACCCTTCTCTCTGGAAGGACCTGACATCAACTCTGTCAGCACCAGTAGGTTCTTACAGACTTGTGTGAGTCACTGATTATCTCCTGGCCTGCTCCTCCTGCAAATTCAGTAATTTTAGTTTCACACTCAAAATCTGCTGTATCACATCTTCATTTATCCTTAGGCTCCAGTTTCTTGTTAGACCCAGAGCCTTTCCTGCAGGCCAGTGTCTCTGCTTTCCCTGGCCACTCTCAAGCTTGATGGAACCACAGTCACCTTTGGATGCCATTCTGGTCCTCCAGACTCTCAGAGGTACCTGCCTTATGTTGTGAGCATGAGGCTGACATCCCCAGTGCAGTTCTGGCCAGCAGACACTTCGTAACGTTTAAAGATTATTTATTTTTTTGACATCTGCTTCTACAATCTATGAGGCAGAGGGCAAGCAGGACACCTTTGTGTCTTCACTAAAGGCATAAACACAGTTTGTTCCTATGAAGAGCAGCAGCTGTTCAGGTAGGGTCTGTCACATTTTGTGGGATCTTTAGACCAGTCTCCAGTTACAGGCCAGGAAACCTGGAAGGAGAGGAGCTACTGCCTCTGTTCCCTGATCTCCTACTTCTGTGTCTGCTCTTGTTTAACAGTGCCTGGAACCATCAGGAGAGCCCTGTGCATGTCCATAATACAGTCCTGCCACGTTCTCAGATGTTAGAGATGTCACTGAGGAAGCAGCTGAGTGACTTGAGACACTGAGTGACCCCCACCCTCCCGGCAGCAGGGACAGGTCTCTCAGGGGAAGAGCCTGGGGGTGCTGGTCAGGCAGTGCTGGTGGGGGCACATCTGGCAGCTTCTCACTCCTCCTCACCAGCACATCCAGACCCCTTACTGCCTGGGGAGGCCTGGGGACTGGGTCCCTAATTCACAGCATCCTCTCCCTCTGTGACCGAAAGCCCCCCACTGCTGGCTTGGACTCACAGTGCTAGCTCCAGAGAGGCCAGCTCTGCAGATACAGCCCTCAATGGTGAGGTGGGTATCATCCCATCCCTAAAGCCAGGTATCAGTGTGGAGCACTTCACAGCTAGCATGCTTTGGGATTGACTAGGAGGAATTCTTTAACACTGTTAATTGTTTGGCCACAGAAGTTCTCCCAGTAAACAATTCTGGAAACTCTTTCTGTAAGAAATAAGTACTGCCCAGATGGATAGTCCACACATTGTCTTGGCATGCTGATGCCCTTGGTAAGCCTTTTTCCTTTAATCATTTATCTTACATGAGGACCTTGTCAGGCTCCCTGGAAAGAGTTTTTATTCCCAAGCAGAGCCCTTTCTGAGGTGAAATAGTGTAAAGCACAGCAGTAATACTCAGCTGTTTGCACTCCTGGTAAGTGCTGGATAATCTTGTCTGGGCTCTACTTGCAGACACTGCAGAGCTGGATGTCTTTCCCTTAATGAAATAAAATTATGTGTAAGTAGGAAAACCATTGTCAGTGGACTGATCTTTATAGTTTCTGGAGCTGAAAGTTAATCCTGGGAACAGGAAGCTGCTTCCACATGTGAAATGGCATGAGGCAGGAGTGCAGGTGGGAGAGCAGATGGATCTGGTTCATGACATTCCTTCACAAAGGGTTCAAGGTCTGTCACCACATGGAGCCAAGAGGGCTCCATGTTTATTTACAACCTGGTGGTTGTAAATGAAGGGGTAAGAGTGGATGTTTTGCTCGGTGTGTGCAGGGAGATCCAGCCACAGACACAGTGAAATGTGTCTTCCCTGGACCTCAGCCCAGTAGGCATTACTCTACAAGCAAAACTCTGTAAGAATCCTACTGTGGAAAAATTATGGAAACTAGTGTCCTGTGATTGATAGAGCCAAGATTTCCCAGTGGGACCCCAACATGCTTTATCCCACTCAGGTCAGGCTGCACTACATCTTCCCAGAAGACAAGGCAGGGCTAGGTGAGGAACCCAGATTTTAAGACACCTACAAAATCAGCAGCTCCTTTGGAAATAAAATGGGAATTTCCCATTCCTTTTTACATACAATTCCCAGGGCAGGAGTGAGCCAGAGCAATCTGCCACCCCTTTGCTCTCCTACTGCCAGGGAAACCTGAGAGTTCATGGCCGCTCCTGCCAAGTGTAGCTGCTTTAATATTGGGCTGGGAATGCACCTCTGGAGGTTATGGGCGGAGGGGGAGAATGAGGAATCCTTGAGGCAGGGAAGGGCTGTGTACCATGAGACCCAATTCTGTCTTTGCTTAGCCTTCACCAGCTCAACACACTGATAGATCAGACCACAGCACAATACGGATCGGTGGAGCTTGTAAAAGGATCAGCAGTGTCACCAGGGATAAAAGAATCTTGAATTCCTGTTCTCAGAGTTCAGGGGAGATGCCTGCTTCCTCCAGAGAAGCCAGGGTGCATGCAACTCCAGGGGTGCACAGGATGACAACCCATTGTGTGCAGGAATAAAGTATATTTGGTGCTAATACACTTTGGTGTTATATATTTGGTGCAAATATGTAAAAATTAATAAACAAAATAAAATAATATTTTTAAATGAATGTTTATTAAATCTTTATCTTGTCCTTTTAAAATGTCTATTCATGTGTATGTTTTACAATCTACATGTATATAACTTATTTATAAGGGAAGACATCCCTGCAGAGGGCTGGAATTGCCTGCAGTCAGGCATAGATGGTTTCCCAAGCTTTCATCCAGCAGGATCTTGCAAGCCCCCAGGGTGGTGACCATGACTTTAATGGGTTCCTCTCTGGCTCTCCCAGGAGATCAGGCCCTGCCTTGTTGCCAGCCTGGCTTGTCCCTGATGGATCAGTGCTGGAGGATCCAACTCAGACCCACTGTGATCGGGGCTCCTGTGTCCATCACCCACAACTTTCTCCCAGATGAAGAAATAGTGCCCCTGCCCCATGGCTGAGTGTGATGCTGGGGAGTGATGAGGTCCCTAGAGAGGTGCTGTTCCCACCTTTTTGTGCCTCCAGTTCTCAACTACATTCCTAGAGCAGGAAGGAGGTGTTGGAAGGGAGGGAGGGAGGGAGGGGGAGGGAGAGAGGGAGGGAGGGAGGGAGCAGCATCTGGTTTGGGACAGTCTTGGGCAGGAGGCACTAAATTGGAGAGCCTAAACCATGAGAGCAGCTTTTTCTTGGGGAAGTAAAATCCCAGACAGGAATCTTTTTTTTTTTAGTCTCTTTCACGAGAGCAAAGGGCCAAGGAAATTAAGGAATAAAGAAAATTTAAGAGATAACTATCCTGCTGGGAGCAGATAACATGGCTGTCCCCTTGCCATGCTGTCACCCACCTCTGCCTGGTGCCTTCCTGCTCAGCCATGGCGGCAGAGGGAGCCATGGGTAGGTGGCAATTCCTTCCAGAGCCAGGCTTGACGTCCCTGTCACACCACACCATGGCAGCTCGCTCTCAGCATTCCTTGGACAGGCTCAGAGTGAGCTGACAGCCTGCCAGGGCACCACTGATGCTCTAACAGAGCTCCTGCTGCGAGCGTGTCGGCTGGGGCTGAGCCCAGCCACGCAGCACGGCTCAGCCGTGGGAATCCCTTCACTGAGAATCAGGCAGCACATGCTGGCCAGCGGGATCCCAGACAGCAGGTCCTGTACAGCATTTGTGTTCGTGCCAAGGCCTCAGGTCTGTGCCCAGAGCATGGGGCCACAGACTGGATGCCAGGATTTTGCAGAGCATCCCCTGACTCCATGGTAGAAAACCTTGGGCAGTCTGGGAGCTCTGCACCACACAGGGACAACCTGGCATCCATGCTGGACATGGCTATTGGTGTGACTGGGGTGTCCATGTGGTATCTCTGGGGCTTGTGGCTGTGGAGGCACATCTCCACCAAGCACTCACTGTCGTCCACCCAGATGGGACAATTGTTCTCTGAAGAGGACATAGGGGTTGGAAAGCAAACCCTAGAGACTAATCCAGGATATGGAAAGAGGTTTTGCAAGGGAGCGACCCAGGAATATGGCTCTGACTGATAAGGAATGGGGTGGTTTGGCAGTGCACAGCTCTATCCAAAGCCAATAGCTGCAGATGAGGTCTGACAAACTCAGTACTCAAAGCCATGTGCCACAGCTGTAGAGCAGGCAGGGATGAGATACCTCCAGCCATCAGACTGAACATTACCACAGCAGCAACACGACCCACAGGCGAGATTCCCCAGCTCCTCACTCCCAGTGTACGTCATTCATGCCGGACTGGGGGAATAATCAGATCCCAACCTAGCATGACAGACTGCATTGGGTTGGAAGGGACCTCTTAAGATCCTATAGTCCAACCCCCTTGCCATGGGCAGAGACATCTGCCACTTCCTCAGAGCTCTGTCCAACCCAGCTTTGAACGTTTCCAGGGATGGAGCAGCCACAGCTTCTCTGGGCAACCAGGGCCTTTCCGCTCGCACTCACACTCTTCTATTGGGAAGAATTTCTTCCCAATATGCCACGTAACCCTGCCCTCTGCCCCTGTCACTCCAGGCCCCCATCCGAAGTCCCTCTCCAGCTCTCTAGAGCCCCCTTAGCACCAGAACGAGCTCAAGGGTGCAGGGCTCGGGGCAGCCCCGGCTCGGCGAGGCCGAGCCGCTCCCGCCGCGGGGCTGCCGGGGGGCGGGGCCTTGGGGCGGAGGTGGGGCCCAACCGCGGTTTGACCCCGCCCCCGCCTGGCCCCGCCCCTCCGCCCGCAGCCGCCGCGGCCCCGCGCCCGCCCGTGCCCGTGCCCGTGGACGATGGTGGCGGCCCGGGGCGCTGCCGCCCGCCGCGGAGCGCTGCTACTGCTGCTCGCCGCCCTCGGATCCTTCCGTCTGCGCCTCGCCCGTGCCGGTGAGTACCTCTTCGTTCCCCCCACTCCCGTGTCCGCGTCCTCTCCCTTCCTCCGCGGATGCTCGTGTCTCCTCGCATGACGAACCCTGATGCAGTTGCCCTCCTTCTGTCCGCGATTATCCTCATCCCCACGAAGGATCAGCATCCGTGGATGTTCGTGTTCTTGGGTGGAAGCAAGGTAGGAGGTGCCCCCGCCACGAAGCCCCACGGGGGTTTCTCACACCCGCAGGGCTCCCCGGGGACGGGCAGCGCCTCCCCGTCACTCTCCTGCCCGCTGCTGCAGGCAGGGGCCTGGCAGCGGGTGGCAGCGCCGCAGGGCTGGTCCCCAGCAGCTGTTGGGGGGGCTGGAGGGACCCACAGATGTGGATCCTGGAGTGGGTAAGCAGCACATAATCATGGGAGCGGCCGTCATAAAGCACCTTTAATTGGTAGGAAAAAATTAAAACAATATCAAAAAACACCGAAACAAAGAAAAAAATAAAGGTGCTGCAGTGACCGAGCCACTCCAGGGAGCCACCGGGGGTTGCGCTGGAGGGAGCCCTGTTTGCCCACCTGCCTCATTGCCCCGGGAGAGGCCGCGGCAGCGCCCCGCGACACCGGTGACGATGACATTTCTGCTCTCCGCCGGGGCAGAAGGGTGGCCTTCGCGCCCTCCCGTGCAGCACCGCCCTAAGCTGCCCTGGTGTCTGCTCAAGGGCTGTTTCGGGGCGTTCGGGTTTGATTTGTTTGAGTTTCAGGGTCTGAGTTAGGGCATTTCCCCTCCTGGGACGTTTGGCATTGGACCTGCTCCATGTCCCCTTGCTCTGTGGCCACTGCAGGGGTGCGCGGGGCTGTGATGGGCACAAACAACGGCCCAAAAATCCCAGCTAGCCCCAAGCCCCGTTGCTGCCTGCGGGGAAGGCTGTGGCTGCCCGCCCCGAGTCCCGTGTCTAGGTGCCGTGTCCCTGCCTAGGTACGGCCTGTCTCGGGCAGGTGCTTTCCGCTTCGCTGGCGCAGGAGCCGGGAAGGGCCTCCTGGCTCCCAGCATTGTTTGCGGATCCGATATTGTTTCCGTGCTCTGGCTCCCGGCGCGGCAGACGCCGGGCAGGCGGACGCCGAGCAGGCAGCCCACTGTCAGCCGGGGCCCGGCTGGCCTCGCCGTGCTCCCGCCTGCTCTGAGGGACGGTGGGAAGCTGCAATAATTTGTAAGTCTCCCATTGGATCAAAACGTCTGTGTGTCTCCATGTCAGAGGGTTGGAGGCAGAGGTAGGGATGATCCTGTGCTCTCCCTCTTCCCCCGAGCCAAGGCTGGGTGGCCCAGCCAGAGGTACTGCTGACGCAGGCTGAGATGGGAGAAAGGAGGTCTGGGCAGCTCGGATGAGCCACCAGTGATCCAGCATAGTCTCCTCTCCTCCTGAATTTAAGGGGTTAGTGTGGGATCGTCTGGCCTGGCAGTGCTGCTTGGGCAGGGTCCCTTGAGGGGCTGCTGGAGTGGCTGTGCCTGGGTGCTCTCAGGGGGGATGGTGACAGTTTCCCCTTCCCCTCCCTTCCCAGCCCTAGGAGGATGCTGGAGATGAGGTGAGCGTCAGGGACCTGGCACCACATCAACAGCATGTTCCAGTGCTAGGATATTGCATGCTCCTGGCACCCATGGGGTTGAATTTTCAACTCAACCTCTTTCCTCTGAGAGAAGCTGGGGATGGTGTCTGTGCCACTCCCAGCAGCAGCATCCCATTGCCAGGAGTTTGAGGTTGTGTGGCTTGGGGCAGTGGGGAGCTCCAGGTAGGTTTCTCCTGGGGATGGCTGAAGAAATATCCCTGGGATGCTGGACAGATAAAGAAATCTCTGTCCCAACCCCACCACCTTCCTGGTGGGGAACAGGAAGCATTGGCTGTTTCTTTTCACTTTATGATTGCCTTTCCTGGGCTTGGCTTTCTTTGGGAATGGCTGCAGGGTGGAGGTGGAATGCTGAGGGGCAGCTCCTGCTCTGTGGTATGCTGGTGAAACTGGCTCCTGGCAAGGAACGAGCCAGGGAGAAGGTCCTGCACCACCATACCTATGTCTTCCTGCCTCTGCAGCTCCATCAAAGCTTCTTCAGATGGGGGTTGGCATCTCCTTTTCCTCCTCCTCACTTTCCTTGGCTGGCGCTGCGACCCAGAGCCCCTGCAGCAGATGCCATCTCTCAGAATGCAGCTGCACGTGGCTCAGTAACATCCTCATCTTGCTGTCAGCCTGATCCAAGCTGGAGGAAGGGCAGTAGTGCTTTGGAGGTGCTGTAGGGTGTTTTAGGTTTGCTTGCTGCTCCTCAGCTGGGCTTTTTTCTCCTATGTATCTCTATGCATCACACCAGACTTTGGGCAGAGGCCCTGCCTTGCTTCATTTTCTGGCTTCATTTCCTGGAGTAAGAGCCGTATTTCTCCCTGTTTCTTGAGTAACTAGGTTGCCAAATTTCATCTATTATTATCATTGTTATTATTGTAAACAAAAAAAATGTTTTCCAAATGGGATGACAGGCTAGAACCCCATTTTTTAATAATCCTGAACCCTGCTGCCACAGCCATGCTCAGCAAAATCTGAGTTGTTTCCAGTTGAAATGACCCATTTGGCCATGTTTGACCTGCTGGCTCCAGGCTGCTGCTCCTCCTCATGCCACTTCGAAGGGGCATGGGTAGGAGCACAGGTGCTGGTGTTCATAGTTGCTGCCTCTGCTCTACACTGCTTCAGGGACTGCTCAGTGTTCCCAGCTGGGCATGGCTAGGCAGAAGCCATCCCCCGGGAAATTCCCAGGCTCAGCCTGTGGTAGGATTGTTGGTCTCTTGGCTTTTCCTCCTTGCCTTCTTGTGTGTTGCTGCATTTGGGGTGTGGTTGGGACACAGTGTGCACAGTGGCTCCAGGGACCCCCATGCTGACCCCTGAAGCTGTGGTAGCTCCAAGCCACTCTTGGGAGCAAGACAGCAGGACTGGTACTGTGCCCATGGTGCTTGCAGGGGCCTGGCTGCCTTGCCGAGCTCCCCAGGGCTCTGCCCAGTGGGTGAGCAGGGAGTAGTCTGTCAGCCCCACAACATCCTGTGAGTAAGTCTGCAGGATGCAGCTCCAGTTTTTTCTTGAGGCACAGGAAAGGTTGTCTGGGTCCCCCATGGGAGTGGTGGTTGTGGGCAGCGGTCCCACTCAGCCACCCCATCCCTTCAAGCCTCCCATGGCTGTATGGTGGGGTGTCCTCTGCCACACTGGTGCAGACCAAATGTTTCTCCATGCAGCAGCTGGGGTGCTGCTCCCAAGTTTAATTTTCCATGTGCTTTTATTCTTGGAGATAATGTCCCCACCTTGTTATCTGGTGTTACATGTGCTCAGCTGGCTCCCACTCTGGGAAAGGAGCCCTTGTGGGGGTCAGGTGTGGAGGAGCTGGGATATGGGGCACAGGCATCCCACTGGGCTCCAAGGAGCTGGTACCCATGCCAGGGACATGGGCAGGGCTCTGTCTGCAGGCCTGAGGAGAGGGAATGGGTGGAAAGTTGTGTGATAATTCCAATTGCAGAATCAGCACCTAGGAAGAGTTTGTGGAAGAGATAAGGTGAAAGTCCCTCATCACTTTTGCTGTAGCTTTGCTGGGACTCACAAATCCATGTGCACCCCAGCAATACCCTGGGGGTGCCAGTGCATGGAGAACTGGAGCCCAGCGTGGGGAGACTGGGATTCTGAAGCCAGGATTCTGCTGCTTGCACTGTGCAGGGTCAGGTCCTTTGGATCTGCGATTTCCTGGCAGCTCTGGAGACCGCTCCCCCACTCCAGGGATCCCTCAGTCCCCAGGGAGCCCTGGTCGTCCCACAGTGCAGGGGAAGGTGCATTGATGTTTGCCTGAAATGTCTCTTCTGGGCCGTGGGGGTATTAAGGGAGGTAATCGGCTTAGCCCTGCCGGGTGCTTCCGGGGGAACACAGCATCGGGGGGGGACAGTGTGGTCAGGGCACTGTGGATGGGGAGGTTGGTGGTGGATGCTGGAGACTAGAGGGGTGATGGGGGAGTATCAGATGTGACAGTGGGGCAGGGGAAACAGAAGGGGGTCACAGGATGAACATTGTGCTGGGGAGAGGAGAGATGTGGTGATGCTGTGGACAGGAAGGGTGATAGCACAATGGGGATTCCAGGAATGAGAAAGTTAATGGGGGCTGCTGCAGACAAAAGCATCGATGTGGTGATGGGCATGTTGTGGACAGGATGGGTGGTTTGGTGCCCAGGGACAAGAGGGGTGATGGGATGGCCTCTCCCAATGTGCAAGGTGCTGGGTCCCTAAGCACAGAGTACAGAAGCTGCCATCGGTCCTATCCCTGCATTAAGTCCATAAACACAGTGCCCTGGTGCTTGGTGCCCACCAAAAGCTCTGGTTGTGGTCCAGGAGTGGAGTAGTGGCTCCCCTGTGCTGGCTGGCCCCAAAGCCCCAGGGCCTGGCCCCAGTGCCACTGCCAGCGCTGAGGTATCTCCCTCCTGTGCCTGGGGAAAACCCAGCACTGCTGCTGCTCCAAATGGCAGCTGCAGGTCTGTAATTAGCCACTTCATGAGCTAACGAGAATTGCAACAGGAAGAAACTGCTATTAAGTGCCTGGAGTGAGCTTTGAATTGGAGGAAGGAAACCAGGAGGAGCCAGTCCTCATCTCTGCCTAATCCTGCCCACGGGCTACAACTGCCCATGTTAACCCATGCACACTGTGGCATGTGCTGAGGTACTGCACAGATAGAGGATGGCAAAGCCTGTGAGAGGTATTTGCTGTTTGAGTGGGAGCCCATTGCACTAGGTGGGTGACATGAGAGGTGACATGTCAGCTGAGTGCTGGCAGGGACCCTGACTCATCATGATACAGAGGTTGCATGGGCTCCTGGCCCTGTTCCATTCCTATAGACAGGAAGCTGGTGGAGGTGGAGGCAGGAGGTGTGGAAGGTGCAGGTCTCTAGTGCACCCATAGCACCCATGGCTGCTGCTCAGGCTCTGCTGGGGGTCAGTAGGGCAGTGCTCCGGGGAACCCGCAGCTCTCTTGTGGGCGAGGAGCTGCTCTGCTGCCTCGGGGAGTTCGTCATCTTGCACCTGTCAGAGAGAGGGCCCCAAATTGGGAGAGAGGATGACCCATCCTGCAGCCATCATTCCTGGCTAGGTAGAAGGTTTCCCTGAGCTGGCTTTTCCTATGCAGCATGTACCCCAAAATCTCTGAGTCCAGCTCTTCTGGCACCATTCACAGCCCTTTTTCAAGAGCTCTGGGATGCTGCTTGCACCAGCACCCGTAGGATGCAGCTGTGCATCACATGGACTCCCAGTTTCTGTGTTGATGTGGCCTCTCAGTTTCTGGGCTCTGCCCCATGGGGCACAATGGCCCTGCAGGTCTTTTTCACTGGTGGTGGCTTAATCAGCATGGGCGTAGTTGTGGGTGCAGCCCAGCAGGTGCAGCCCCTGCATTTCTGCCTGCCTCTGCTCTTGCACGTCCACCAGCCTGGAGGGTGCCCCCCCAGAGTCCCCCTGCCAGCCCTTGTTTCAAAGACTATTCTTCTAATGGCTGTTCCAACAGCCATAAAGGTTGGCCCCTATTGCTCTAGCACCTATGGGTGAGGAGCTATGTCCCAAGGCACCTGTTTCAGCGTGATGGACTGGTGGGAGCACCAGGGCTGGTGCCATGCAATGACTTGACAAAGGGAGCTGGACAGACAGACAGAATCCCCACCTTGAACAATGCCACCTCTGAGCTGATGGAGTCATCAGCAAAATTATGCTGGTGCCTCTTTCCCAAAGGCTTCAGGATATCTCTGGTGGTGGTGTGGGATGACACTGGTTTTGCCAAAGAGCATCTTGGCCCTGGTGGGCGCAGTAGTGCTGCTGCTCCAGATGGGTATTTCCAGCCCAGTAGTGAGAGTGCGTGGGAGCTGTGGCTGCTTTCAGGTGACTGAGCTGTGGTGGCCCCTGGCCTGGCAACTCCTTGGGTTCTGAGCTGTGGGGTGGGCTGCCCTCTCCTACCTCCCTGCCATCACACAGAGAGAAACTCATGCAGGGCTGTCGCCTATGCTTCCGCTCACTGGGCAAGTGTGTACCCTTGGGGTGCTCTCCTGCTGATGAGTCAGTGCCCAGGAATTCCCAGAGGAGAGAGCTGGACTCCACCCCTTCCCTCCAGGCTGCTCAGTGCTTCAGGTGGGTCTGTGATGCCAGGGCTGCTCATCTGCTGCGATACCAGCACAGCAAGGGTCCAGCACAGTGCTGTGCTACTCATTGGTGTGTTCCAGAGCACCTCAGGGGTGTGAGGAGGGGCCCCTGGATGGTGCTTGCTCTGCACCATAGCCCTGGCCAACAGCTGCTTCACTTGTGACGTGGTGCAAAACCTGCCCAATAAGAAGGGAATTATAGAACCCAGCCCCAGCCCCAGCAGGCTCACAGCGTGTGAAACATTCGTTGGTATTTACTTGAGCAAAACCTGATAAACAAGACTCAAAGTGGGTGGTTCGGGCTGCAAAGAGCAGCCAGATGCATTGGGATGAGGTGGCACCAGTGGCAGCCTGGGGTCCCCAGTATGGGTGGGTGTACATGCAGTGAAGCAAAGCCAGCAGCAGGTTTGGGCAGACAGGCCTGGGGGAACAGCATGT
This sequence comes from Muscicapa striata striata, assembly GCA_030060385.1. NCBI lineage: Eukaryota > Metazoa > Chordata > Aves > Passeriformes > Muscicapidae > Muscicapa > Muscicapa striata. The sequence goes on along the minus strand of JAREIS010000217.1, from coordinate 357,579 downwards.
GCCACCTGGTTTGCCTTTTGCTTTCTTTATTATTTATTCTCTTCCTGAACATCTGAAGCCACTTGTGGCTGGAGACCCCCTGGCACAGCAGGGGCACAGGGGGATGCAGTGTTGCACATCCTAGACATGGCAGCCTCTGCAGGACTGAAGCTGGGGCTGTCAGCCAGGGCTTGGATACCAGGGGGGTCTAGCTGGCTTGATGCCCTCCTCACTTGCCACAGGCAAGGAGACCCATGTCTTCTTCTACCTCCTGGCTCTGCACAGTCTCTGCTGTGGTTTGCTGGAGCCGTTTCCACCCATCCTGGTGCTATCTCCTGTTCCTACAGCCCCGTCAATCCAGTTGTTTCATTTGCACAGCAGGCAGGCTGCCATGGCAAGGAACAAGAATTTTTCTGGCCCAGGTAAGGGCTTTGAGTAGTGATGACACAAAATTCCAGTCTGTCAGCCTGGTAGAGATTGTACGGTTCTGTTACAGCCTGGAATCGCAGGAGCAACTTGGAATTTTGGGATGTTTGTAGATGGGGTCTCCTCTAGAGCAGGGACAGGCTCTGGGGGAACACTGGTGGTTGGAAGGCAATGTGTTTGGGGATGCTGAGGGCTTGGCATCTCCCCAGCTCTGCAGGAACCTGGCTCAGCTCCTCCTGGCACTCCCTTTCCTCCTTGGCATTGAACACGGAGCAGGACAAGGCCCATCATGATGACCTCAGGGCTGAGCATGGGTGCCCACCACACTATGCTGCCTGTAGCCCAGGGCTCTGGGCTGCTGGCTCCAAAACAGCAGTGGCAGCAGTAGCAGCAGTAGTAGGGTGAGGATGGGGATTGGGGTGGGAGGTGGGAGTGGGGGGAGTGCTGATGAGGCCTTTTCCCATCGTTCCTGGGTGGGACCGTGTCTTGTGGGACTGTCTCATCAGTGAGACTGTCCCCTCAATGGGAACAGGGTGCGGTGAGGTATTTGCTGTGCAACCATGGGGAATGTTCTCAGGGGTTCCCTACAGGTGTTCCTTGTGCCCAGCCTGTGGCACAAGGCTGTTGGCACTGTTTCTTGACTGTGACAGAAACTGTGCTGGAGATCATCTCTGTCGGCTGGGCCAGACCTCAGCACCCACCAGGTGAAGCTTTGAGCCAGGATACAAGCCCTGGTGGCCTCAGGGATGGGAGCTGGTGGTATGTTGCATCCGCCCGACCAAATCTGCTGGAGCACAAAGCACTTCCAGCTGCCCCCTGAGTGGTGGACTAGCACACACTGGTGCTGCTGCAGGACATGGGGCCAGACTGGTGGCCATGTCTGTGCCACATGCTCTGTCCCCAGCAGTGACATGATGTGACCAGCGCCCCCCCAGTCCTGGTTTGCGTGGTCAGCACTGCAGAGAGCCCTGCTGCACTGTCTCTGTGTGGGAGGGGGCTTGGCTGCTCCATTTTCAGGGGCAGGAGCACAGCAGTGACGTGAGCAGCTGCTGGCAGTGGCAGAGCTTGCACAGGGACTGCCTGAGCAGTGGTGCCAGCTGTGTCCAGGAGTGGGCATTGCTCCAAGGGTTCAGCCCAGTCTCCATCCAGCTGCTTCCTAGTGCAAGAGATAGCAGGGCAGGGGGATGCAGCTGGGTCAGGAAGCCCACCAGGTTGCAGCCACCAGCAGGGTGTCCATCCTGCAGTCACTCTATGTGTCACTTGTGGCTGGTTGTGTGCCACCCCTGGCTGGTGTATCCAGCATCCAGCCTGATATTGTTAGTGAAGCTGCTGGCAGTCACTGCCCCTGACTCACTTCAGGAGCTACATCCCTGGACATGAGGAAGTGCAGGTGAAGTGCTGGGGTGCCTCAGCAACCCCTGCTCTTGCCTGCTGCTGGACAGCAACACTGCCCCTGCCCAGGGAGGCTGTGGACAGGGGGAAGCAAGACCTCGGGGGCTGGGGGCTGGTGAGGGCATCATGCCTGCCATCAGCCTGCCCAGAGCCTGCTCCAGAGTGCTCCTTCAGAGCCAGGACCACTTCGCAGAGATGGGAGGGAGCCATGGCCAGTGCCAGCTGGCAGTAGAAGTGCTGAGAGGGCAGGCTGCAGGCAGGGCCCCCAGCAGTTCTCACGTTATCTGACTGGAGGAGGAGGATGAGGAAGAGGAGGAGAAGGAGTGACCTTGGAGTGGAGCTGGCAGAGACCATGCCACTGCAGGCCCTATGAGGGCTGGCACTACTGCTGGGGCTCTGTCATGGCCTTGCTGTGGTCTTCCCTCAGCCTCAGCCGGCATACAGGGGCCCAGTGAGGGAGTGAGACCTGCACCCTGTTCCCCAGACACCCCAATATCCCCCCATACTCAGTGCCCGTGTCCCACCAGGGCCATGTCCAGCTGCCATAGAGGGGCCAGATCCGGTGGGCCTGGGCAGGCTGCTCTGTGCCCACATGGCTGTGCAGCCAGTGCCCAGTGGGCTCTGCCAGCTTACACCATTGGCACGGGCTGGCAGCTGAGAGGGAGGCTGGGTGTTGGCACTGCTGGGACCTTAAACACTCGCACCAGTGCTCAGCGCTAATTAATTATCCTCTTATGTACACCTTTATCTCTCTATCTGCAGCAGTGACGCAGCAGGGGCAGTCCCTGCGTCCCTGGCCACACAGATGTCCTCCTCGGGTTTTTTTTTATTTCTTTTTCACCTGTATGTTTTGGCATGAGTGTGGAAGAGCTGCACCCCCCAGTCTGTGGCTGCCAGTGGCTCTATGCCCTGCCTGGGCACCCCCTGTACCATGCTGGGTGCCCAGCATAGCTCTCCCCAGTGTGAATCCTTGGGGATGGAGCTTTGAGCTCAGCTTTCCCTGTGGATAACATGTCCAGAGGCCTTGCTGCTCATATGACCATGTTTCCTCCTGGACACAGGTTTATTCCTGCTTACATGTGTCCCCAGTTCATGCCCACCTGCTCTCTGTCTGTGCCAGCTGCTGTGTCATGCCCCATGCCCTGCAGGCCTTGTGCTGGGGTCCTACTTGCAGGGAGCCACTCGGCTCCTCCAGCACCAGCAGCTCGTCGCAGGCCTGAGCTCGGTTTGAGGGGTTACCCCAGTTGTGCTTTTCTGGGCTCCCTGCCTACCTGCACAGGACTTGAGCACCATGGCAGGGCAATGGGCAGCAATTGGAGCATCCCCCTCCTCCAAACACCCTGGCACGTCTGGACAGCAGCATCCTGGCCGTGCTGTGTCTGGTGCTGGCCACACATTCCATATCATTCATTGCTCATTGCTCTGGTCTGTACTGTCCTGCTGGCGGGGCCATGCAGGGTTATGGTCTTCGCAGGACCCCAGCCAGACCTCAGCCTGGGTCCACCTGCCCATCCCACTTGTGGCCAGGCCATGCTGGGCTGCACTGGTGCCAAGCAGGGGGTGTGGTGGGAGGATCCCAAAATTCCCAGACTCAACAGCAGCCCTGCAGGTGCAAAGACAAGACTGGGAGCTGCAGCAGGCTTGCTGGCACTGGTAACAAGTGGGTGGCATGGTGGTGACATGGCCACAGCTGAGTGGAATTTGGACCCACGTGCTTTGCCAGCCCCAGTGCCCCACCTTGGGGTGAGTGTTCAGAAGGGGAGACCCATGGCCAGAGTGTTGGGGAACCCACCACCTGCCTGCTTGAGCACTGGACAAGTGGCACCAGCCCCCAGGAATGTGTGAATGTGCAAGTGAGGCATTTGGGGCAGTGTAGTTTCACAGCCCCACAGGGTGGCAGCGGTCAGGGTTGGAGGTGCCCATGTGGTGTCTGGGTGGTGGCACATAGAGTGCTCAGTCCTCATCACCCAGCCCACTCCCACCAGCACAGGACTCTCCCTGCTGGGCTTTGAGGTGGGCTCGGAGAGCAGCAAAGCCCCTGTGGGCCCACTCAGTCCACAGGGTGCCCATGCAGTGATGCCAGCTCACCAGTCACTGGCTGGTGACACATGGGGAGCTCTGAATTGCAGCCAGTGACAGCTGGGCAAACACAGCTCATTCCTCAAACAGAGATAACAGCCTTCACTGGGATGCAGCCTTGGCTTTATTTACCCAGTTGCTGGACTCTGGCTTGGGGCTCCGCCCCCATCACTGCTCACAAGGTGGCTCTGAGGGTCTTACCGATGTGTAGCGCTGTGGGGTCACCCACAGTGCGGTGACTTCCTCCACCAGCGATCAGCTTTTGGCAGAACCTGTTTTGGGAGGCAGTGTTTCCATGAGCCTGTGTCACAGACAGGGACCCCTGCAGGTTCCCTAGTGCCCCTTGGGGCTGTGACATGTCCCCAGCCTGAGGCTGCACAGTGCCACAACCTCCTCCTGCCTCCTCCTCCGATTTTTAAACAGAGCGGCCTTGAGAGTAACCCTGGGGAAGTGAAGCCAGAGCCTAGTCCAATTTCTGTGCTTAGACATCCGATTATTTGCTCATTAAGCACTAATTGCCCCCCAGCCAAGTGGCCAAGCCCCTCTCCATCCCCCGGGAACAAATAGTCAAACAAAAAACCCAGCTCCCATGGGCACAGTGGGCACTTTCCCCCATCCCAAGCACACCCCCTCCAGGCTTCTGTGCCCGGTCTGTGGGGGTCAGCCAGCATCAAAACTGCAGTTGCTGTGCCCTTGCCAGTGCCAGTGGAGGTGGGGAAGGTGGTGAGTTGCCTGGACACAGGCTGGGGGTTCTTAGTAGCAGCTGCACCCTCCAGGGAGCAGTTTGATGGTGAAATATGGCCATGCAAAGGCAGGGTGTCATATATCCCGGCTTTGGGGTGACATTTTCATTCCTGCGCCCTTGCTGGGGGAGCAGAACCGTCATGATTCGTGTCCTGGCGGTTCCATCCTGTTTAGGACTCTCAGCTGTGTATAGGGTGCTGCCCCCCTGACCCCTGGTGTGCTGCAGGGCTGGGGATGCTCAGGACAGCCCCGCAGCCGTGGTGCCGCTCGCTGCGGAGTGCAGCGGGGCTGTCCCCGGTGCTGCCGGGCACAGGGACGGCAGGTGCCGGGGCGGTGCCGCTGCCAGCGTGGGCTGGCAGGGACTGCTCGGGGTGCGTGGGCCGGAGCTGGGAGCCGGCTCCTGCTGTGACTCATTTGCCAGCCGGGCCCTGCTCCCCCGTGCAGCCCCACAGTGCTGCTCCCTGCCTGCCGCTGCCTGCGGGGACGCTACGGGCGTGACCGCGCACGGCAAGGTGAGGGGCAGACCCCCATCCAGCTGTGCCACCCTATCCAGCTGTGGCCCCGTCCAGCTCTTCCTCCCACGCTGTTGTGCCCAGCCTAAGTGATGGGTGCACTGAGGGGCACCTGGTTCCACACTGCCACCAGCTTCTGAGAGAAAGACACTTGTGCTGCAGCAGGACCAGCAGTGTCACCATCAAAGCCAGGACCCCAGTGTATCCCAAATAGCCCCCTGCCACACGTTGTACCTGAGTGCTGGCCCTTCCTGTCACAGTTTCTGTCTCCAGCTCTGCTCATGGTTTGCCACCATCACCTGGTCCAGGACTCAGCTCTGTGTAAGACACAGGGACCTTGTGTTCTCCAGGGAGGTCCACCTCCTGGGGTGAAGACCCAGCCATGATGACACTGCCATGGCACAGTGGGTTGGTGAGGCTGGAGCCTGGGGGACTCACACCTGTACCCAGGGAGTGGAGATTCCCTGTGGCTGACATGAGCATGAGATGCCCCATGAAACTGTGAGCAAGGTTTAGGGTGCAGTTCAGTGCCAGGGAGGGCTTGCTCCCACTGCTTCCTCCAGAGAATGCTGAAGGGATGGGAGCCCAAGTGCTGGTACCAGCACTGTCACACGCCACTGAGGCTTTGGGGGAGTTGGTTTAGGACTTCTGGTTTGACAATTGCTGCACAAGCATCGGTGCTGGTTGGATTTCATCTCCCCATGCAGGGCCGGCAGGGGCAGGACATCCTGGTTACTGCCAGCTCTGCAGGGCTCAGAGGTCCTGCAGCACTCCCACAGGGTGTCCCACAGGATGGTGGCACCTTAGGGCTGGGAATCCTTGGGGGATATGGGCACTGCATGCTCATCACTGCATACTGCCTTGTGCAGGTCATGGAGTCAGAGACTACCTGAATTTGGAAGGGGCCCATGAAGATCATTGAGTCCCACTCCTTGGTCATTAAGCTCTTGGCTAATTCCGGCTGGTGATGGCTTTGTGGAGGCAGCTGTGATGTAGCCTGTCGATAGGTGGGAGCTGCAGCAGGAGCGGCCGTGGGCAGCCCGGGGCAGCTGGGTCACACTCCAAGAGGCCATGAACAGACCTGGGAGTGTGTTTGACCCCTCTCCTCCTCCTGAGCTGTTTTTCCTGTCCCCACAGCAGTGTCGTGTCCCCGGAGCCTGGACTGTGCCCTACAGCGCCGAGAGTTCTGCCCACCAGGGTCGGGTGCCTGCGGGCCCTGCCTGCCCCCCTTCCAGGAGGATGACCGTGGGCTCTGTGTCCAGAAGCAGCTCTCACCCAATGGTACGTGCACCCACCCTGCACCCCTGTGCCTGCACACCTACCCTGCGGCTCTGGGAGGTTCTGTGTGCCTCAAGGCAGCCCCCCACCCCAGCAGTACCCCATCCTCTTCCTTCTCTCCATTGAAGCTATATCTCTGTGGGGATGGCTGCTCTTCTCCCTCTCACACCAGCTAGAGGTGTGGTTTTGGGCTGGCACCCCCATCCTGCTCTGTGTTCATCCTTCTCTGTGTGTATCCTGCTCTGTGTGCATCCTCCTTTGATGACTGTGTGTAGCCCTGTCAGCACCGTGACGAGCCCAGGACCTCCAAGGACAGGGATCTCCAGGGTCTGCCTGACTGTTCCAGAGTTCCGGCTTTGCAGGAGCAGGGGAGCCACCTTCAGCACACAGAGCAGTGACTTATGCTGGTTCTGTTGGTGACTGAAACAGGTGCCCATGGCCTCACCCATCCCAGGGCTGAGCTGGTGCCAGTGTTTGGGGTTTCAGTGCCTGATTCTCTTTGGTTTGAGATGTTTGACTGTGGTTCAAGACTGCTGTTTCCTCCTTGGGTGATGCCCAGCATCCATGCTGGGAGGGCTGGAGTCAGCTATGATGGGCAGGACCATTCCCTGGCTGCACACCAGGGCACCGAGGGCTACACTGAGTGTTATTCCTGGCTCTGTCCCTGAGGGATCTGAGGGGCTGTGGCCGCCCGGGTGCAGCAGCCCATGGTCACCCGTCCCACTGCTGCTGGAATACTTGAAGGGTGCTCCCAGTGCAGCTTTGACACCTGTGCCCCTGGTTCAGCTGCACAGTGCTGGGGGCCAGGCACAGGCATTTTTTAATTTGACAGTCGACTCTTCATGCAGCTTGGAAAGCTGTGGCAGAGCTATTTCTGTGCCCCCTTATCATGGGTTTATCTCACAGGTGAGTTAAGACCGTAATTATGGCTCCACACAATTACTTATTGTTAAGGTAAAGTGGAGTGGCCTCTGTGGCTGGGGAAGAGGCCAGGAGTGGCCACATGCTCAGGCTGCTCCTGGCGGGTTCCGCTGGAGACCACCTGGATGCAAGGTATTCTGGAGCACCTCTGAGGAGTCGCCTCCTGGTGCAGAATATATTGGAATTTTCCCCAGCCCACCCTTCTCCACCTGCTCTTCACTCCCGCTGCCCCTGAAAGTCTCCTGCTAAGGGGTTCCCAACTCCTGGGGAGCTTCTAAAAACATGTAGGGTAGCTTGTCCTATGCCAGGCAGGATGGACAAGCACTGATCATTGAACCAGGGAGGCAGCTCCCCCTGCGTCTGAACTCCATGCAGACATGGAGTTTTGGGTTTTGGGGGATTGCTTTGTTGTTGAGCACATTCAGGGTCTTGTCAGGGTGCAGTTGGAGATATCCTTCAACCATGGCTCAGCCCAGGTGGGCACATGGAGGATGTCAGAGCCCAGCATGCCTTCAGTGCCTTTCCTCGCAGGAGAATTACCCTGTAAATCAGAGGGGAGAGCCCCAAAGCAAGGCCCTTATGCTGAAATGAGAGGGATGGCTGGGGGGGATAAGAGGGGATGGCGCAGAGATAGGGTATAGACTTGGCATTTCACAGCAGTCAGCACCCCTGCCATGGGATCTTCATCCACTGGCACTGAATGGCTTTAGCAGTTGTTTATAGTTTATTTTTTAATGTGAAGTCTTGAGAGCAAATTCCCCTCTCACAAGGGCTGCACATGCGCTAGCGTCTCCGTAGCAACCCAGCTCCTTTCTGAAGGATGTGGCCACAGTTGCATCCTCACCCAATGAGATGCAGCACCATCCTCTAAGGACCCACCATGGGAGGATGGTGACACCAAGGTCTCTCCCAGTCCCATCCTGTTGACCCAAGCAATGCCACTAGCTTGTGGCAGCAAAAGTGTGGGGACTGTGGTAAATAAAAAAGGGGGATCCCTTCCCAAATCCTCTGTTTTAGCATCCTGAGGATGCCCAGCTCCTTTTGGCAGGGAGGCACCATTTATTTTTCTGTGGGGGCTTTCTCATCCTGCCTGTACCTTTGTCTGGTAGCAGCACCAGAGAAGGCTGTGAGGATGAAGGGGGGCTGTGATAGCTGCATTTAGGGGGAGATGCAAGGCAAACAGGGGGCTGCTGTAGCCCAAGGATGCCTAAGCCTTTGAAGGGGATACCCATGCAGCCCTTTTGCTATGTAGGCAGCCCCTTTAAAGGGTTACACGTCCTTGAGCCACTTGTGGCTGCTGGTGATTCTGATCCTGGGATCTGGCCACTGTGCCATCCCCACAGTTCCAAGCAGGAGCCAGGGATCCTCTCCTGAGAGCAGCTTTTTGGGGTGAAAAGCATCCTTTGGGGTCTCAGGAAGGCGATGCATGTGAGTGGTGTGTTCCTGCCATTATGTGTAGGGGTCTCAGCATACCTGGCACAGCATCAGCATAGAGGTGAGGTGGGCTGATGGTATCTGGGTACAGTGCATCCCACAGCTGGCTGGCTGCAGCTGGCTGCTGCTGTCTTGCACAGGGCTCTGAGCCCCCCAAAATCCTATGTGCACCATGGTGCTGCATGTGTCTGTGCTGTTAAGGGTTTGAGTGATGTGCTTTTGAATTAGTGGGTCTCATCTCTGCTTCTGCTTGACTGGCATGGAGCCCAACTGGGCTGCAGGAAGCACTTTGAGAAAAGAGGCCTCAGCTCACAGATGTGGGGGTTCCCCCTTCCCTGCTTGCTATGCTGCCAGCACCAAGGAGGACATCAGCCATCCTGGGCAGGACTGTAGAAACTAGTGGATTTGTAGGAATTTTGTGCCCTCCTGTGGACGCTGTCAGTCAGGGGTTTCCTCAGCCCAGGGCAGAAGCCACATGTGTCTCTCCTTGGTCCCTGTTTCCCCAGACTGTCAGGGTAGGTGTGTGTCCCAGAGTTGAGCTCTGAGGAGGTGGAAGCCCTGAGGCAAGGCCAGGGTCAGAGCAGAGGGGCTGGGGGGCTGTGTGTCAGCCTGGCCATGACATCCTGCTGCAGCTGTGGTGACAACTACCATGAGGGGGCACCCACACCCTGCACAAGCCCTGCCTGCACCCCTGAGTGCCCCTGTGCATGTCCTGTGTGGGCCCGTGTGCCCTGTCTCTGTCCTATCCTTGCCCTGCATGCCCTGTGTGCCCTGCACGGACCCTGTTCCTCCCCAGCATCTCTGCTCCTGCTCCTGGGGCAGTCAGGCAGGAACTGGGGCTCACCCACACCCACATACCACAGTGCCTGGCAGCACCCAGCCCTCAGTGCCCTTAAATGTGTGGTGGCAACTGTGGCATCACTGGTGGAGGGGGGGGCGGTTTAGCTGCCACAGAGAATGGGAAGTGGGCAGCTTTTAGCCATTGGAAGAGAATTTGATGATAAAGGTGGTTAGTGCAGGTAAGCAGCACAGCCCAGGCACTGCAGCAATGCTGGGACCCCAGACTGATGCCTCCATTTCCCATGTGCCACTTGACACACTCACACAGGGTGGGAGACTCTGAGGGACCTGGCAGCTGCTCTGGCTGCTTTTTTCACTTTTTTTTTCTTTTTCCAGTCACTTCACATCCAACACCAACGCAACCTGATGGTGGCGCACATGGAATGGACAGGGCTGTCACCTATGGAAACAGACCTTTCCCAGAGTGCAGAGGGGAGCTGGAGCCAGAATGTCCCCATCCCAGGAACTAGGATGTCCTGTGGCACAGGGCTGTCCCCATCCTGGGCACCAGGATGTCCCCCTCAGGCACAGGGCTGTCACACTCTGTCCCATGCCAACTCTCTTGCCCATTGGGAGACCTTGGCCCCCGTGCTGATGCCTTGGCACCCTGGCACTCACCTGTTGGGCATGGCCAGTAGCCCCATGGGCATGGCACAGCCCCAGCCTGCAGCACTTGGCCACTCTGGGTGCCAAGCACTCTTGGTGCTACTCTGGGATGCAAATAACAGGGCACAAAGAGCCAGGGAAACCCAGGGCTCCAGCCAAGGGTGGGAGGCTGGGGGCAGTTTGGGGACCCAAGGGCATGGAGGATGTGAGGACAGTGACTCTTGGTGCTTTTGTTTAAAGCAAAAGTGTCCCGCTTTTGAATTGTTTTTTTGCTCATGTGGCTCTGAGTCATGGGGCAGCAAGATGGCCTTTGTGCACAGCTCTGGAGGGAAATCAGGGTTTATTTCCAAACACTGGATGTGAGGACAGATTCCAGAGAAGATGTAACTTTGTTATAACCTTGAATTATCTGGGAATCAAGCTGCCAGTACCACTTTGCCTTTGTTTGTCTGGATTTAGTCCCCAGGCTTTCCTGAGGGGACAGTCTGGATATGGGCAAAGGAAGCAGGGATAGGATAGGGATTGAGATTGGGACAGGGATGTCTGCTGCCTTTGAAGTTGAGTTTAATCCTGTTAAAAGCAGTGGTGGGTGTCAGGGCTGGACTCTGCTTGGTGAGCCTGAGAAGAGCAACTCCACTCTTGCTGCAATGCTGTCACCTCATGGGTGGGCATCCCCAGGCCAGAATGGGAGTCCTGCCTGTGCCTGATACTACAGGAGCCCTCTGAGGAGTAAACGTCCCTGATGAGCACTGTGCTGGGGCATGGGCATGGACAGCCACCTGTGAGATGCCACTGGGGCCAGCCACTGGGGGTACATCCCTTGCTGCATAGGGCACCCCTGCCCCTCCCCAAAGAAGCTGCATCACGCCAGGCACTGGGCAGAAACCAAGCCCTTTACTGGAGCAAGGGCTCCCATGGTCTGCTGAACAGCCAAACTGAGCCGTGCTCTGGGGTGGGTCCACATCATCCTGGGCCATAAAGGACAATTTGAGGTGAAAACCAGTGTTCAGGCATCCCCTGACTGCAACTCACTGTGCTGAAGCTACCCCTGAGGCAGCAGGGCAGCTGGGGAGTATCTTTCCTCCTCATTGGGACTGCTCCCATCCCTCCTCACTCGGGACTGCTGTGTGACCCCAGGGGCTGTTGCTGTATAAGAGTTATGGAGCGGTGAGAAAAAACACAGCAACAAGCCACTCTCTTACTTGGTGCAAGAAAGAGCAGTTTATTGAAGGAAACCATGGCTTTAAATAAGACAGTTCGTGAAAAACAGTACAGACAGTTCATTGGTCAGAGAAGGAGACACCTCTTGTCTCTGGCTTTCCCACGGATCCAGCAGGTGTTTATCTCTTGTTATGATTCTTTCTCTTGTGTTTACAGTAGAGAAAGAGCCTCTAGCCTGGGAAAACTCCTGGCTGGAGCTGAGAAAGTTTCACGGCCTGAGAAAAAGACTCAGAACCTGAGAAAAAGGCCTGGCTAAAATGTGCTTAGACCTTCAGCAATGCCCACAAGGGGTAGGGACACAGGGCAGGTCCTGCACACCAGGTGCTGGCACACTGCCCTCTCACAGAGTCTGCAGGACCTGCTTCCTCTCTCACAAGGGCAGATGATGTTGCTCCTGCATTTGTGGGGTGAAAATTCCGCAGAAAGCAGCAAGGATACACAGGGGTCTTGAGGCCCAGCTTTTGGAGAGCTGTGTCTGAGCAGCCTTAGACTAAACACCACCTGTGTTGTCTGGAGCTGGGACAGGAGCCCTTTCTTGGGGGTACTGGTCTGGCCCTGGAGGTGGGCGCACGGCTGCACCCCACAGTGCCCCACAGTGACGGACAGTGTCCGTCTCCCGCAGGACGGACATCTGTTCCCAGCTTGGAGGCAGAAATTGATATTCTCGCGGATGTGCTGGCCAAGCAGCAGGCTCCTCGCCACCACCCGGCACAGGATGGCAGACCCAGGGGTAAGTGTTCACTCCCTGCTCCCAGCGGTGCCAGGGACCCCATGGCAGCCAGACCCTGCACCCCAGGCAGGTTTGCCCCTCTGGAGCTGCCCAGGCACTGCTCAGCACTCTGTCTTCTTCCACAGCCACCCTGGTGCCCGATGGCGGCAGACAGCGTGTGGCCAGTGGGCTGAGAGGGGGCCATCTGCAGCAGGGTCTCGCTGGCACTCTGGCAGCCACCACCCTCCCCACCACTGCCACAGTCCAGAAGTACCCAGTGGAAGCGTCCCCCATTCCTGTAAATGACAACGTAGTGCTCGGTGAGGCCCTGGGGCTCAGAGGAAGGGGTTTCACACCCTCACCAGGAAAGCATGGTGTCACCATGCTGCCAGCTCACCTGCTGTCCCTTTGTGTCCTCTCCACCTTTGCAGGGCTGATCGTGGTGTGCACAGTGGCCGGGATCTCAGCGCTGATCATGGCGGCCATCTGCTGGTGCAGGTAAGCTGGGGCTGCTGGCAGTCCCTCGGTGTCCCTGTGCCCAGGGCACTGTATTCCCATGCTTCCCAGGCATGAGGGGTTGGAGGAGAGGCAGTTGCTTCGCTTGCCAGTCTCCCCAAGTCATGGCATCAGCTGGCTGGGGCAGGAGGACAGTACTGAGACACCCCTGTGCCAGATGCAGGCTCCTGGGAGCAGGTGGCGCCTGGTGTGGGCATCACTTGTGCCCAGGCCCCATGGGATGGAGGTGAATGTGCCTGTCATGGTGCCTTCACAGGGAGCAGGGCTGACCCTCCAAGGGCATCTGGCTCTTGAATGGAGCCATCTGCTCCTATGGCTCCCCACATCCTCTGGGATGGACTAGAGCCCCCATTGTGCCCCCACTGGGCACCGATGAGGCACCTCAAATCCTGGGTTCAGTTTTTGGCCCCTTATGGCAGGAAAGACATTGAGGGGCAGGAGCATGTCCTGAGAGGGGAATGGAGCTAGGGAAAGAGCACAAGTCTTATGAAGAACAACTGAGGGAGCTGGGAAAGGGGCTCAGCCTGGAGAAAAGGAGGCTCAGGGGGGAACTTCACGCTCTCCACAACTCCCTGGCAAGAGGGAGCAGCCAGGGGAGGGTCGGGCTCTGCTCCCAGGGAACAGGGACAGGATGAGAGGAAATGGCTTCAAGCTATCTCAGGAGAGATATTAGGGAAGATTCATGTAAAGTGTGGTCAGGAGTTGGAAAGGGCTGCCCAGGGAGGTGGTGGAGTCACCATCCCTGAAAGTGTTCAGAAAACATGTGGATGTGGTACCTGGGGACATGGTTTAGTTGTGAACTTTGGTAGTGCTGGGTTAGTAGTTGGATTTGACCTTTGAAAGCTTTTCCAACCTCCGTGATGCCCTGATTCCAATTCCCCTTCCTGGCAGGCTGCAGAAGGAGGTCAGGCTGGCACAGAAAGCAGACTACTCAGCCCAGCGAGTAGCCAGCCCCCTGCCCTATGACAAGATCTCGGTAAGGTGCCCGTGTCCCTCCCTGTGGGATGTTTGGCACACAGGCCCCAGTGCTCTGCTGGAGGGATTCCCACACGGTGGAGGCCCCCCACCAGCCAGGTTGGGGCCCTCTAAAGCCCAGTCTCCGCAGCTGTTCCTGCTCTCTCCACAGCCCGGGGACAAGACGCTGGCTCAAAGTGCCCAAATGTACCACTACCAGCACCAAAAGCAGCAGATGCTCTCCCTGGAAAAGTAAGCAGCCTGGGAGCAGACTGTGTTGTGTCCTGCCATTCATCTCCCTAACCATCCCACTGGGCTTCACCTCTCTACATCTTCTTCCCCCCAGGCATAAAGAGGAGCCCAAGCTACCAGACTCAGCATCATCTGATGAGGAGAATGAGGATGGAGACTTCACCGTGTATGAGTGCCCTGGCCTGGCTCCGGTATGTGGGTGCAGGAGGCCCAGGGTCCCTGTGCATATGGGGGTGTCCAGCATGTGCCTGGGATGTACACTTCTGTGTGAGAAGCCTTCTCCACATGTTCTTCATCAAACCTTGAGGTGGTCCAACCCCTCTGCTCCCCCCATGTCTCTGGCCAGCTCCCACTGAAGTTCTCCAGTGGGTAAGAGTGCATGTCCTGGCACAAGGCTTTTCCCTGGGAGCAGAGAACTAGAGCAACCCTTGGCACACCTGACCCACCTTCCCTGTGACAACAGGGACATGGGCACCACTCCTGGGCACCGGGGCTGGGGAGGCTCATCCTTGTGCCGTCCCAATGCCTGGAGCACAGACCTGCGACCCTTCACAGGCAGAGAGGATGTTCCTGGCTAGCAGGGGACTTCGGGGAAGGGCAGCTCTTAACAGCCCTGGGTACAAAGAGCACAAAGGGACAAGAGGAGCCTTTTACATGGTAATAGCTGAGGAGCACGGCCATCAGGGCCCAGATCGAGGGTCATCAGTGGGTCTTTACAGGCCCATTAAAGGGCACTTGATGGCAGGCAGGCAGTCTGGGCAGGGCGCCCCATTCCTGCCAGCTGTGCTGGGGGACCCACCCCCTGGGTCCCCAGTCTGAGCAAGGAACTCTATTCCTGCCACCCAGGCTGGGACTGCTGTCCTGGAGTCCCATTCCACGCAAGTCACCCAATTCCACCCAAGTTTTTTCCCCATCCCATCCCCTCCTGCCAGGGAGGTACACCTTTACAGGGTGATGGGAGTCCTGGTGTTTGTCATCCATCGCAGCCCACTAGGTCGCCCCCCTCCCCTTCTCCCTCCTCCCTGCCGGGCTGGGGTTCAGATCCAAACCCCTTGGGATGGGACAGCTGAATCCCAACTGTTTTCTGACCTCCTGCCTTTTCCTTCCCTCATCTTTCTCCCTCCGCCATGCCACGGCAGACCGGAGAAATGGAAGTGAGAAACCCGCTATTTGACGACTCCTCCTTACACCCCTCCAACCCCAAGTCGCACCAGTAACCACTCCGTCTCCTGTGCCCGAGCTTGCTACAGACTGTGCCCGTGGCCGTGCCCGGCCCGGAGGGGTGACCGTGCCGGAGGGGCACCCACAGCCGGGCCGAGGGACGCTGACCCCGCACTGCCAGACTGTTCGACGCCTGCCCAATAAACACCCACTAACAGCTATGGGGGGGGATTGCCCCCGTTTCCAGCGTCCTTGTCCTCTTTGCTGCTGTGATCGCTTCCCTGCATTGCCCTTTGCTCACAGCTCTCGCGGGCACAGTGGGGCAGCTGCTTTGGCACAGAAGTTGGGGGGCAGGGGGGGACTGTGGTACTGTCCCTTTGTATTTGGCTTTGAGGAGGGGGCTGCTGCCCTGGCTGCAGCTAGGCTGATGCATAGCAGCTGGGAAGGAGCCAGAGAGAGGGTCAGAAAGCAGGAGGGGGCCAGGAGGGCTGGGCATGCTCATGCCTGACATCAGGGCTGCCAGCCTGCCCAGAGCCCCTCTGCCAGGTATGGAGCCTTTCTCTGGAGCAGGTGGCATCACTAAGGGCTTCAGTGCCCATTGTGCCTCCTCCACCCCAGCCTAGGCAGTTCCTGGCAGCAGGATAGTGCTCTGGGAGCCAATGGCAGGAATAGGAGCAGCTTGAGCAGGCACTGGCATCACTCCCCAGAATGCTCATTCAGATGCTGCCCTGTGTTCTGACCCCTCTA
This sequence comes from Muscicapa striata striata, assembly GCA_030060385.1. NCBI lineage: Eukaryota > Metazoa > Chordata > Aves > Passeriformes > Muscicapidae > Muscicapa > Muscicapa striata. Next base: position 341,808 of record JAREIS010000217.1, on the reverse strand, counting down.
GGGGTGTTGGGCTTCAGGTCCCCTGGGGCATGGACAGTTCCAGTGCCACTGTGGCCTGGGAGCCCACATCAGTCTGTGCTGGCAGAGGATGGGCTCTCTCTTACCAGAGGCCTCTGTGGGGTAAAAACTTGGGAATAAGTGTTCAAGGTTTTGTTTTTAAGCTTATGTGGCTGTGGGAGAGGAAAGAACAGGACTGTAGGGAGCTGGGATGGCTGAGAGGGGTAGCCAAGGCATGGGGGCTTTGCTGTGCTGCTTTAAACACCACAGAGTCCGTGCCCTGGCAAGATCCCTGTGGAGCCTGGCATTGTGTGTTCTCTGGGCATTCGTTTGTGGCAGGCAACAGTCTCCACTGCTCCATCTCAGGCACCTCTCAGGCCTCAGACACTCCCTGCCCCCCCCTTTGTTGCCAGTGTCCAGCCTCACCAGCCCTCACCAACATGTTCTTGCTTGGAGCCCAATGCTGCTCCTCAAACCCTGGTGCATAGGCCATGAACTCCTCCAGTGGAAGATCCAGAACAGGGTTTGGGTTACTTCGCACAGGTATGGTTCATGTCCAGACCCTGTTGTGGACTGTCACTGCCACAGGTGACCTGTTGTGCTCACCGGAGCTATTGCACACTCAGGCAGGCATGGGCTAGGCAGACAGCAGTGGCAGGGATGTGTTGGTGAGTGGTGGTGGCATGGGACTGTCCCTGTCTCTGGCAGGGTGGCTGACGAGGTCATCATGGCACAGATTCTGTCCCCATGTCCTGCGCTCCCCCTCCCCTGGGCTGCTGCCACTCTCCCCACACCTCTCGTCATTGATGTATGAATTGTAGTTCTTTTAAAAGGAGATTTTATTAAACAACCATGTTTGAGACCCATGCGAGTGTGTGGTGTGGGGGCCGCGGCTTGGGGGTCTCCTCTCAACTGGGTTGGGACTAGGGGACAAGGAGGGAGGATGCTCTGGGTCCCCAAACCTTCCCTTGGGAACAGTGAGCAACCATCCTGCTTCTGCAGCTGGAGGAGCGTCCAAACCCTTCCCAAGGGTTTTCCCAGGCACATAAAGAACCGGGAGTCATTTTCTTGTCTCTCAGTATTTGCCAGGAGAGATTTCTCCGGCGAGAGATCGGGTGGAAGCCCCCCCACCCAGCTCTGCAGCACCCAGCACCAGCCCCCCCTCCGTCCCTCGCCCCCAGGGCCCTTCGCACCTCGGGGATGACAGATAAGGGCTATCGAGTCCCTGCATTGTGTGCAGCCGAGCTCCTTTGATCACGCCAGCCCCCCCATCAGGCTGATACCATCTCTCCTGGTTTCGGCAGCCGGAGGTGGGTGCTGACTCACCGCCAAAGCACCCACCCGGGATGCTTCTCTCATGGGGGTCTCCTGCTGCACCCCTGGGCAATGCACACCCCAAATAACCTGAGATGCCCCCAGGGCTCAGTCCTGGGGAAACCCAGCTTCTAACCCACTCATCTTTGCCGAGGTCCCCAAATTTGTCCTCCTTTTGCTCCCACAACTCAGCAATCTCTCTTGGAGCACATCCAGACATTTTGGGAAGCTCTAGCTTATAGTAAAACTTGACTGTTCTGCTGGGAAGACCCCCTCACTCCAGGCAGGGTCGCCACAGCAGCCCTGTGTCCTCTGGGAATCTCAGTCCCTATTACACATTCAGGCATGGAAGAGTCATTTGTCCAGGGATGGGGCACCTGTGCTGCAGATATCCAAGGCCTTCAGCCCCCACCTCATTTCTCCCAGCAGTTAACACAGTAGGGTGGGCCCACTGGTGTGTTCAGGCACAGTGGTGCTGTGGGTGAGACCCACATTACAGCCCAGGGCCTTTGTTATAAGGGGACAGAACTGGACCAAAACAATCTCTCTGATTTTCTCTTGGGCCAGGTTTGGAAGCACTGACTCCAGACTGTCCTCCCAGGCCAGGGGCAGCCCAGCAAGCTGTGCTGACAGGGAGCAGATTGGCATTCCTCCAGGGATGGGATTTCTGGAGATGAAACCCCTTTCCAGCCCTCCTTAGATGGTCCTGGAGTCGCCCCCTCACCATGGAACCCTGACCCACCCCGTGCAGGACTGCAACCCCCCCTTCCGTGGGCAACTCAGGAGTACACAGCACAGCCCCACTGGCCTTTCCATCACCTGCCACAGAAAAGGGTGGCCTGACCATGAATAAAACATCATCCATACTCATCCACTCTCTTAAAATCCTAAACACCAGTGCCACATCAGCACACTCAGCAAAGGGAGGATGAGCCGATGTTAATGTCTCTCAAGCCCTCTTCAGCCTGCTGCCATCTCAGCGAGCCAGTAAAACAGATGCATTTCTTTCTGCTCCCATTTTCTTAGCAGGATCCCACCGATCCCTGGCTGCCTCAGACAGAGCCTGGCCAGGCCCGGAACGCCAGTAGGTTCCAGACATGAACTGATAGAAGGGTGCATCCATCCATCTCCTCTGGAGCAAGCAGAAGAGACGTGGTCACTGGTGTTCGAAGACCCTACACAATAACATCACACAGCCCCCCCAAAATCACCCAAAATCATTGAAATGTAGGGGGGGGGGCACACAAGGAGAAACCCCACTGACTCCTTCCACATCCCCCGGTTAAAACCATCACCGCCACAATGGGCCCCCGCGCCTACAAAGGGGCCGGTTCAAAGTCAACGTCTCCCTTCCCCTCCGTCTGTATATGAAAGGACCAGGAATGCGTTTGAGGGCTGGGGGGGGGGGGGGGGGGGGAAGGGGGGCCTGGAAGGCTTCCCGGGGCGATGGAGAGAAAAAGTAGGTTGGCAGGAGGAGGGGGTCCAGCCCGGGAACAATAAATCAAAGGGAAAGGGAATTACTGCCCAGCCAAGGAGCTTCTGAAACCCTAGGCCGCAGCAGGAGCCTGGGAGGAGCAGGGCTGATGGCTGCCATCAGGGTCCCGCAGAGACATTTCCTCTGTCCACTGGCAGTGGGGCAGGCAGGAGCACAGCAGGCAGCGAGCAGGTCTGCCTGCACAGCGCTGGGTCCAGCATCGCCAGCAACACAGTCCAGGTCGTCCCTCGGCAGATTGAACCCAGCCCCTGCCGGAGAAAGGTGCTTCACTACTCTTGGGATGGGATCCCCAAAGTCTAGAAGCCACAGGGCTCACTCAGGGCTGCCCATGTCCCCACTGACAAGATTTTTTAATCCTTAGTTCCTTTTCCTGGTGCTGCCCTCCCTCCTGGAGCAGTGTGGCACAGCTAGGATGGCAGCCTGGTACATGTCCTGCCAGACATCAGGAGTAGACATTAATTCCAGCTGATCCACCGGACAGTTTTTTTTTCTTAGAGGAAGATCATCAAGAGGCTTAGCTGTTCCATTTCCCCTAACATGCAGCAGTGCCATGTGTTGGGTCAGGGGCTGCTGTTGGCATTGTGAATACCAGTCCCTAGATACCAGTCCCTGGATACCAGCTGTGGGTACGAGTCCCTGTCTGCTAGCCCTTGGGTGCCTGTCCCCAGGGCATCTCTCCCTGGGTGCCAGTCCTTGGGTTCCAGCCGTCTCGGGAGCCAAAGCAAGTACTCCATAAACATCATCAAGCACCTTCCCCGAGTTCCCCCGCCCACAGCCCCATTCCTATCCCGCCGCGAGGGAGGCTGCTCCAGCCTATCTCCTCGCCATATCTTCAGTGCGAGACGGCAGCAGCTCCCGGTAATCCGGGTTAATAAACAGGCAGCGGGATAACTCCCTGGCTTGCACCAGGTGGGATCACGGGGTGCTGGCAGAAGGAGCAGCCCTCATCCTGCTCCAGCTGAGGTGAGGGGGTGTCTAAGCTGCTGGAACTTGCCCGTAGGCAGGAGCTGGTTTTGGGCACAGCCAAGCAGAGGCTGATGTGATGGCAGCGTCAGGATCGGGAAGGTTCCCGGTGCTGAGCCAGGAAGGCAGGAAAAGGGAGCCAGACCTGGTTGCGCCATTGTGAAGGGAAAGTCTTTAAGATGGAGAAAATATGGAATGTGCTCCATTGTGGAGCTCATAGACACGATAGTCGGGGCTGCAGTTCCTTCCCCGGCAGCACACCGCGGGCTCTGGGACCCCCAGGACGCTTCTTTGAACCACAACCCTTCTCTGCAGAGTGAGGAAGAGGAGAGGAACGGTGAGACTGTAAGGGTCCCCAAGAGCCTTAACTCTGTACATGCTCCCCAGGGAGCTAAGGCTCAGTCAACAAGACCAGGCATCGAAAGGCAAGAGGTGATAGTCAAGCCCTGGACCATCCCTGCTGCTGCACGATGACACCGGCATCGCGCGGCTTCTCTGTACTGGGGACAAGTGGCTGCCGTAGTTGGATAGGCTGCCTTCACACCAGCCCCTGGCCCCGGTTCATTCTGCCAATAGCTCCCTAAAGCCATCCCATCTCTTGCCTAGGCTCCGTAGCGCTGGGGGAAGACCCCGTGGCGGCTGCTGCCCTAACACTGGCGCGGTGCCCCTCGAACCAGCGTGGAGCTGGAGGGGTGCGAGGGACATGGGTGTCCTCGAGTCCCCCGGGACCGGAGGGGTGTGAGGCAGGATCGGTGTCCTCCCCCTCCCTGTCCCTGTCCCATCAGGGCCGCCCCGTCCACCTCCCCGCCGGCGCTGGGTGCGGGCCGGCGCAGCCCCCTCCCATTGCACCTTCCCTCCGTGCCCCCCGCCCCCCTGGGGGATCAAGTTCACGCCCGACCCACCGATACGGGGTCCAATGGGGCCGGGGCCCATCTCCATCCGGCTCGGCCCGGCCCCGCCACTCTCAGAGGCCCCGGCTGCGCCGCAGCAAGGAGGCAGCGGCCGGCAGCCCCCGCATGGAGCCCTAGGGCAGCGGGCAGCATGTTCAGCCCGGACGGGGGGCTGCCGGCCGCCCCTTTCGGCCTCCTGACCGACGCCGGACCTCCCTTCTCCCGCGGCAGCTTCGACGGGGCGCCCGCCCAGCCTCTCTTCTTCCCCTTCGCCGCCACAGCCGAGCCCGAGCCCGCCCGGGACCCGCCGCCGGCCCGCGCCTGGCTGCCCCCTCCCGCCCCCGCGCCGCCCGCCAAGGCGGAGGCGCGCCCGGTCGGCCCTGCAGCCAGCCCGAGCCCGAGCCCCGCACCGCCGCTTGCTGCAGCCCGGCCTGGCCGCCCCCGCCCTGGGCCGGCCCTGCGCCCTCCGGCCCCACTGGCCTGCCCGGGCCGCCCTTCCCTGGCCCGGCAGCCCCTGCCTTTCCTGGCCCCCAGCTCTGCCCCGTCGCGCTGCAGCCGAGCTCTGGCGGCCCCTCGGGGCTGGGTAGCAGCGGCAGCTCCAGCGGCGCCGCCAGCGAGGGCGGACACTCCAGCGACAGCGGCGAGGAGGTGAGACCCGATGGGGTGGGCTGCCCTGCCCCGCTCCCACTGCCCGCACTCGGTGTGTCCCTGGGGCTTTCCTTCCCGTCCGGAGCCGCGGTTCGCCGCTCCGTCGGTAGGAGCTGCCCGGCTGCTCTCGTGTACCGCCGAGACCCCGCCGGTAACACCTGTCCGGCCCCACCGTCGGGTGCCCCCGGGAGAAGCCCTGACCCGGACGCTGGGGCTAATCCCGCATGTGTCAGACTCTCCGCAGGGGGAGAGCCTTGGGGAGGCTGCTTTGGGATAAGATAGGGGTTTTGGGAACTCGGGAGAGTATCTTCCCCTACGCGATGCGACGGGGCCGGTTCCGGCGTGATACTCGGGGCCGCGCAGCGCGTTCACCGAGGACTCCTGCCCAGCCCTCTCAGTCTCCTTCGGTCGGCTGCGTCCCTGGCCACCGCTCCCGGAGCTCCACGGACAGTTAAGTCTGCTGGGGCAGGGACGTCTCAGAGATGAGGGCGGGAGAAGGACGGGGACAGCAGGGCTGGTTCCCGGCACGACTGAATTTGTGGTTTGTGCTAGTTTTCAATATTTCTCGATGTTGACGTATCACGAGTGCGCCCCGGGAAAAGAGGCGGCGGCCGATGCCGAGGGCTGGTCCCTGGTGGAGTCGGGAGGATTCGCTCTGCCGCCAGCGGGTCGGAGCTTCAGGAGGTCCCATGCCAGGATCGATGAGTGTGTGTCTTTGGGCCGCGACTGGCCACGCTGGGTGGCGAGTGGGCATGAATGGCGTTTTCTAGCTGCGGGACGGTGGTGCAGGATGGCGATGTGGGACGGCATCCCTCCTCCGTGGGAGGGGTGCTCTGGGTTTACCACTGCCGTTTTACGCCAGAAAATAATAGCCATGACTTGGTGACAGGAAAAACCTCTGCAAAACCCGAAACCCCGCTGAAAACGTAGAAATTGGGTAAAAAGCCTCAAAATGCGGCCGTAGAGGTTGAAGGCTGCCCGGCACGAAGGTGGGAAGCGCCTGGGTAGCCGCTTGCCAGAAAGGAAGAGCATGCTGGTGGCAAAGAGGTGCTTAAATCCCATGGGGCTCACGGGCGCTTTTGTCCCTCTCTTTACGGGAGTCTTTTCCCTGCTCCCGACTCAGGCGGAGGAGCGGCTGGTGAGAAGCTGCCTCAGCCCGAGAGCTATGGGGAAGTGGCCCACAAGACGGGAGAGCAGAACGTCCCCCTGCACACGTGTCGTGGGATGAGTGAGAATGGGGCAAATCTGGGACTCACTTAATGTGATCATCGGTGCTGCCTCTGGCCAGGCCAGGAGGGCGTGAGCCAGAGGACAAAGGGAACATTTCCTGGGCGTGTTGAGGCAGAACAGGAGCTCTTGGTGCTCTTGTGCTTGGCCGCCGCCGCGCCAGATTGGGTCGAGCTGAGCAGTGTGCGTGGTCGGGGTGGGTCCTGCGCGAGCCTGGTCGGTGTCAATGCTGCAAAGGGCTCAGCCGAACCCTCTTCTGCCGCTGTCCTCTGGGGACCTCGACAGACTCTTGACCCTGGGTGTGAATTGTCCCTTCTCAGTGTCTTTCTGCCCCTGCCAGGATGCGCCAACCTCAGGAGAGCTGGAGCAGTTCGCCAAGGACCTCAAGCATAAGCGCATCATGCTGGGCTTCACCCAGGCTGACGTGGGGCTGGCGCTGGGCACACTCTACGGTGAGGGCCCTTGTGTTCCCCCACCGCCGGTAGGAAGGGAGAGGCCTGGGAGGGGTTTGGGATCACCTGGGCTAATGATTTCTGCTCCTTAACGACCGGCAAAGGAGGTATCAAGCACCAGTCCCGAGTATCTCCAGATCTGCGGTGAGCTGGAGGGTTCGAGCTCGCAGGGAAAAGGTTTAAAATGGCTACAGTTGGTTATTGAGAAGTGTTTCAGGGCTTTAAATCCCCGCTGAAGAAACATGGAGAATGCCTTTCCTGGCCTCCCAGGAACAGGGCAAGCTTGGGGGTGGTGATTCTGGGGAGTCGCTGGCGAGGGAAGCTATGTGGTGTGTAATGAAATGCCCTACCTGCCTTGCCTGCACAGGGAAGATGTTCAGCCAGACGACCATCTGCCGCTTCGAAGCACTCCAGCTCAGCTTCAAGAACATGTGCAAGCTAAAGCCGCTGCTGCAGCGCTGGCTCAATGAGGCGGAGAACACGGACAACATGCAAGAGGTGCAGGGCTGAGGGGGCTGGGAAACTACAGATTCTCCTCCCTCTCCCACGTGCTTTCAGGGAGAGAAGAGGGGAACAGAAGGCATCTTGTGCCACAGCACCATCTTGCTGCATGGCTTTAGGGCAAACCACGGGGTTTGCCAGGCTGGGGAAGGAAGCCCAATCCCCCTACAGGCACTTTTTGATTGTGGTAGCTCCCATTTTGGAGTAGCCATGTCCTGCTGGAATTTCAGATAGACTGAAGGTGCAGCTTGTTGCTCCCTGCGGAACCTGGAGGGGGATGCAGAAAGATGTGTCCAGCCTCACTGCTGGCAGTGCTGGGACATTGGAAATGGCCCCAGTCACAGTGGAATGATTCTCAGTGGAGAGTCACAGGGACATAATCTGTGCCCCAAGCTCTGCAGCCGGCTACATATGGTGGAGACTCTTCCACCTGGTAACCAAACATATTCCCTCTTTCATTCCCAGATGTGCAATGCAGAGCAAGTACTGGCCCAAGCCCGGAAGAGAAAACGCAGGACCAGCATTGAGACCAACGTGAAAGGGACACTGGAGAGCTTCTTCCGCAAGTGTGTGAAGCCCAGTCCCCAGGAGATCTCCCAGATCGCCGAGGACCTCAACCTGGATAAAGATGTAGGTTGGGAGGGTAGGAAGGATGGGTGGCCAAATAGTGCCAGCTCCTGAGCACCTGCCTGTTTGATACTTTAGCTCAGAGCAAAAATGAAATACACATGGAGAGATGTAAACTACTGCCCTTTACCTCTGCCTGATGGTTAGGATATATAGGCTCATCAATATGAAAAATAAAAACCCACTTGGTTTCAGAGAAGACTTTTGTTCGCAGATTAAATATTGAAAACTTAAGAGAGACAGAAATAGTTTCCAGATCCAACTACAGGCACCTGTGTTAGTGTATATGTAGATAAATATATGAAAGTAATCCTTTGATACTAAATCATCTCCAAAGAAGCTGATTTTTGATCCCAAGAGCCCAAGTGGAAAGTTACAATGTTTTTCTTCTGAAGTGGAAATATACCAGAAGAGAGACAAACCACAACCCATTAACAATAGCAAGTTTCGTATTGGCTTAATCTGGTTATGCCACCAGCCTTTGGAAAGGAACCTTTCTTTCAATTTATTTTCATCTTTCCTATTTAACATTTGCCATTTTTGTAATCTCTTGACTCTGGAAGCAGTGGGAAAGTGGTCATGGCTGAAGTTTGAGCTGACCCCCTAGCAAGGAATTGTGACAGGCTCCACTGGCAGGTTGGGGTGCTGTAGAGATGCCACCAGCAGAAGAGTCTCCTTGTCACCCACACGACATGCCCGGGTCACCCCCTCACCCTTCTCTGTCTCCCTTTCCACAGGTGGTCCGGGTCTGGTTCTGCAACCGGCGTCAGAAAGGCAAACGGCTGCTGCTGCCCTATAGCAACGAGGCAGAGGGGATGATGTATGACATGAACCAGTCCCTGGTGCCCTCCACTCTGCCCATCCCAGTGACATCCCAGGGCTACAGCCTGGCACCCTCCCCTCCTGTCTACATGCCGACCTTCCACAAAGCCGAGATGTTCCCTCAAGCGCTGCAGCCTGGGCTTTCCATGAGTAACAGTGGCCACTGAACCAGGGGCTGTGGGCTCACTGCAGGTGGGCTGGTGCTCTGGGGCAGCCCCCCTTGCCCTGGGCTCACACAGGTACAGCCCTGCTTCTCCTTGCTGGGCAGATGTGTGGGGCTAATGAGGTGCAATTGGCTAGAAGCCTGGCCCAGGGATGGTGCCTGCTCTCTGCAGATGCTCCAGCCCTTCTCTGTTATGTGAGCTTACTGGTCCCAGCAGTATTGGCCCCCCTCTGACCTCTCCTGGAGGCAAGCCCCACTGCACCCTCTGAAGACACATGCACCCAGAGCTCTTGAGCCCATGCCTGGCCCCAGCCCAGCCGCTCTCCTGCAAGATGCAGAAAAAAGTATTTTTTAGATTTTGGGAAGGGTGGGGGGAGGGGGTGGTTTTGTTGGGGTTTTTTTGTTTGGTTTTTTTTTTTTTTTTTAAGGTTTTTGGTTGTAGTTTTTAAAAAGCAAAAATTTTTGTAGTGATCTAGTTTTCCCGGTGTCTCCTTCCACCCTGTCATGTAGAGCGGAGCTGGGGTGCCATGCAAGGGCCAATGGCCCTGGTGGCTCTGCCCACCCTCCTGGGCAGCCAGGGTGAGCCAAGGGCTGGGGCGAGGGGAGGTGAGTCCCCACCACCCCTTACCCTGTGGCACAAGAGAGCTTCACCACTCTGTGGGGCAGCTGACAAAGCTTGTTTGAGCTGGGGGGGCCTCCCCAGTGCTTTGTGCCCAGCATCTCCCACAGACCCCCACCCCCTCCACTGTCATCACCCCAGCCCAGAGACCACCTTTTTCTGGAGGGCCCAGCCTAGGGGACCTATACCACCCTGTCCATGCTGCTAGCACCCCATGCCTTCCAGCCTGCTGTAGTTAATGATGATTTTAAAATTTTTTGTTCTTAATCATATTCCCTCTGGCAGTGAAATAAATCTCAGACTTCTTTGAGGCAAGAATGAGTTAACCCTTTCCTTGCCCTCCTTGCATCCCTGCTCCTGCAGCCCAGCAGTTGAGGTTTGGCTGTATACAGGGGCACTGCAGGGCTGGAGCAAGGCACCCTAAGAAGGTGGACATGTCCCCATCATGCCAGTTACCCTCAGCTCTTGGCTGCCTGCAGATTGGCCTCCCTCCATGACTGGTGGCAGCTTGGCCCTGGAGTGGTACCAACTTGTCAGGGCTGTTGCTCCCTGAAGCAGAGGGCATCAAAAGTGAAAGGAGGGGATCATCTTCCACCCATTTTGAGCTACTGGTTTGCTTCTGGGAAGGCTGGAAGCAGTGTGAGCTGCTCCAGCAGCTGCCAGGGACAGAAGAAATAAGGAGGATGTAGCAGGGTGAGCAGTGAAGAAGTCTGGAAAGCTGGGGCTGTCCTCATTGTAGTATGGTGCTGACAGGGGAGGGATGGATGTTCCCATATGTGTGGTCCAGCTGAGGCAGTCTCTGGTGGGGTGATAACAACCCAGCCATGCAGATCGATTGGACACTGGAAGCTGAGCTGGTGGGAGCAGGGTTCTCTGGGGGATGATCCTTCACTTTTTCCCACTATACTCTCAGTTGATTTGCTCCCAGTCCATTCTCTGGAGGGCCCTTCCCTTGAGCAAAATAAAATCCCCAACCAAGCCTGTAGGGAAACTTCTGGAAAGCCCTGTTTTCAGCTTGATGGCTGGTAGCTCGGGCTTTGCTCCCTAGGGCTGCCTGGAATAGGGACAACCAAGGCAACTGCTCACAGGGCATCTTGGAACCCTGCAAAGGGCTAGGCTGGGCTAGATTTCAGCCCTATTGGGGAGGGCCCATCTGCATCTCTGCTTGCTCCTCAGAGCCTCCTACTTGTCTGCCCACAGGATAGGGGCACAGTCATGTGTGGCATCCACTGGAAACTGTCCCCTGTTGCTGCTGCCCAGTTGTGCCTGGGGCTTGAGGGGTACAGGAGGCTGGCAGGGTGAGGAGCAGAAATCTGAGACATCATCTCCCAAAGGTTTGCTTCTCTCTGCATTTCCACTAGCTGGTTTTCTGCATGCAGTCATGCGAGAGCTGCAGCCCACCATGGGACCCCTACAGCCTGCTACCCTGGCACTCTTTGCCCATGAGTACCCAGCATCTGTTTGTGGGCACCCACAGGCCCCCTCCTGTTTCACTTCCGGCTGACCCAGAAAACAGCAAAGCGGAAATCTGAAGCCACAGAAGTCAGAAGAGCACAGTGTGCCTGTCCTGCTGCCACCTCACCAGGGCTGTGCTGGGAAGGGATGTCCACTCTGCCAACTCTCAGTCCTGCCGGGCACCCGGCAGCTCGCAGGGTGGCAGAGGTGGGTGGGGTTTGGTTTCTTCAAGGCCACAGGGAAGAAAACTAAAAAGGAAACTTGTGACAAAAAGAGTTGTTTATTTATATATCAAGAGAGTTGATGGCACTGAGTAGAGGGGCAAAAGAGCAAGGCAGAGATAGAGCAGTCATGTCTTACTCCTGGTCCCGTCATTCAACCCTAATATCACACTGATCCCAGATGCGTACTTCCTCTTGGAATGCCTGTGGTGCAGGGTGCCCTGTGTGCTGGGTGTACAGTACAGGGTGACCATGGTGCAGCGTTTCCCCAGTGCAATGTTGTGCATGTGCAAGTTGCTCACGGGACTGGCTTTGCTTTGGAGTTGTGCAAGCCTCCAGAGGCTGTAAGCTCACTGGCTTCCTGTCACAGCAGGGAGGGAGTGACAAACCACAGTATCCCTTTGCCTGCCTGGCAGCACTGAGATTGCTCTCAGAGGATCTGCTTTCCTGTGGCTCCTCACTGGCACAGTGACACCCATGGCTCAGAAGTGGGGGACAGGAAATGGGTGTTGCCAGGAAGAGGGGGAGCAGATTCTGTCCTTCCTCCCTGGCCATGGGCTAATGGATCCCCCCCACCCTGGGCTGACCTCCACTCCTCCAGTCCAGCTACAAATATCACCACAGGGCCTCTGCTGCCAGGACTTCGACACTCAGCAGAAGGTGCTGCGGGGACATTGAAGATCACAGGGGAAGGTTGGGGAGCCCTAAGCCACCCACCACACCCCCTGGCCTGCCCACACCACATGCACAGCCTCAGCAGCACTGTGACACTTACTTCCAAAGCACCCTCTGGTCCTGCCAGCACCCTGGCAAGGTGTTCAGTGGTGGGTCGGGGTGATAAGTCCTGTTCACAAGAAATGAAGTCAGGGGGAATTGCTTGAAGTTGCAGTGAGGCAACAGCTGGGTTGGGAGGAAAGTGGGGGCTCCTGTACTTGCTCCACATCCTGTGTGAGGTGGGTGCGTCACGCACCTCCTACCCCTGCCTGCATCCATCCCAAGGGTCCCAGCATGCTCTAGGAGTTGAACCAGCTCTGCAGGTCAGGATAGAGGTGGCCATGGGGCAGGAGGGGGTAGGCTGTGCAAATGGCACAGATCCGCTCCCTCCAGTCAGTGTAGAGCTTCACACTGAACCTCTTCTGCCAGGCAAAGAACTGCCGGTAGCGGCTGGAGTTCATGGTCTTCAGGAAGGTGGCCAGCTCCTCAAGGGAGTCAAAGTCATTGACATGGATGAAAGAGTCTGCAGGAACAAACTGCTCGTAGTTGGCCCTGGGTGGCCCCAGCACCACAGGCACGGTGCCAGCCAGCAAGGAGTTCCTCCAGAGTTTCTCTGTGATGTAGTCCCGGTGGATGGAGTTCTCAAAGGCCAGGTAGAACTTAGACTTGGATATTGTTGGCAAGAGGCAGTCCTTGCAGAGGGGCTTGTTGTTTGCTTTCCCATATATATTCACATGGAGGTACCTGGAGAGGTTTTTGTAGACTTCAGCTCTTTTCTGAGTCCTCTGGTAGTTGCTGATAACCCAGGACACCAAGTTGGTCTTTGCAGGGATGTTCACAGTGGCTGACTGGTTGGGCACAAGCTTGCCATAGGGAATGAAGATGTCCGAATCCTGTCTGTAGGTCATTACCCAGTTGAAGGTCTGGTTCCATGCTGCTAGAGCTCTAGTGTTGGAGGGGGACTCCAGGGAGACCCACACCCAGTTCTGCCCCGGCAGCCTCTCCTTGGGCAGTTTGTCCCGGCCAGGCTGGAGCCTGGAGTGGGGGAACACCACCACATCAGCCTGGTGCAGGAGTTGCCGCTCTGTGGTGAGTTGGCAGCCTTTGATGCTGTAAAGCTCATGGCACGTGTCTCTGCTGATGTTGGGGACCTGCTTAGAGGGCCATTCCCACACCAGGATCATCAATGGCTCCCTGTGTTTAGAGTCTTCTCCAGAACCCTTGGAGGGGTTGAGGAAGAACCTCAAGTTCCACAGGGTGGTTACAAACACACCAGCAGTGACCAAGGCCTTCATGCCAGGCCGGCCCCATGGTGACCATCGCAGCGGCAATGCCCAGGGCATGCTGGTGGGTTGGCTGTCACCTCATCGGGTGACAGAGCTGACACCTGTGAGAGAGGAGAGGCCACTGAGGGACATCAGCTTGACTTGCCAGGGACAAGGGGTGATGGGGAGGCACTGTGGCCAGAGGGGCCAGAGAAAGAGCTTCTTCATGAAATTGGCCTCAGCATCACCCCAGGACCCTCTGCTTCCCTGTGCCAACAGAGTTCCCCATGCATGTGGTATCACCCCAGGGTGGCCTTTGTTCATGTTCCTGCAGTCCTTGATGACCTTTGGAGAAGCACAGATGCTGCTGGGAGGGGTAGAGCTGATGGGAAGCAGCCACCTGTGCCCCTCTGCCCCAGTGGCTGGCTCCACTACAGGTAGTTCTTGCTTGCTCTGTGCCTCAGTTTCCCCACCTGACACACAGCCACAGCCTCAGTCCTCACTCCTTGCTTTGCCCAGAAACGTCAAAGCTTATATGCAGCCAGCCTTGCCACTGCTGTGCACCAAAGGACAAGAGGGAACATCCCAGGTGAGGCCCCAAGGTGAGGCCTTAGCCGCAAAATGGGGTGACTGACTTTGAAGTCCAAAACTGATGAGGGCCGAGTTTGGCAGTGTCCTGCCCAAGAAGTGCCTGCTCACCTCAGCATTCTTCTGTGACAATGGCAAGGCAGTTCCCAGGCTCGAGGTGCCCTCCCCAGGTCAGGGTGCACTCCCCAGTTCCTAAGGGCATCAGGAGCCCCAGCAGGCTGACAGCTCATAGCCTCAGTGACCCAAACACTCACATTTTATATTTAAGATGTCACAGATTGCCTGTGTTCCACTGCGTGGGCACAGAGAGGAGGACGGACAGGGAGAGCAGAAAGGACGGTGCAGCACTTGGGGCTACCACTGGTGGAGCTCAGCTTGCAGGCACATGGGCCCCACAGCTGTGGGATGCTCACCCTGCCAGGGTGCGTACCTGCCTGCCTCAGGATTCTGTGGTTTAACCAGCAGCAGTGGAAGCAGAGCAGTGGCAGAGGTGGAAAGGGGAATGGTTGGCTGCGCTGAGGACCAGCCACCAGCCTAAGCCTCTTCTGCAGAGCTGGTCCCACTGCAGGGCTCAGAGCGTTCAGCACTACAGGTGTTTTCCCCTTCTGTGGAAACCTCTGGAAACATTGGCTTCCTAAGCCCTGTGTCCAGCTGGGGCTGAGCCAATGCCTCCAGTATTGGAGTCCCCTGGAAAGCAATGCCCTACTTTCCCACCCACCCCAGCACTCCAGCTTGGCTGCAAAAAATCCCTTCCCCACTTTGGCCCACTCCATCTGTTCTGCTAAAATACATGAGCTAAGTTTAAGCTCCAGACAACACTGCACATCAGTGCTGCAGGTCTCTGTCCCCAGCAGCAGGAATGTTGCTGCTGTTTTAGGGATGTTGCCCCCATTTTGGGGATGCTCTGAAAGGGAAACCCCTGCTCTAGCAGTGGCAGGAGCCACCTGATTTCTCAGCCTCTCTCCCCTCAGTGGTCAGTAACGTTGAACTCAGACTTACTGTGATGGAGGTGTGCGAGGTGCCAGATGTGTCTGCCTGGGTGCTGCTGCACTGGGCTGGGGCACTCCAGGGCTTCCTCTTTTTAAAGTTTTGCGTTGTCCCAGCCCCACAGCAGGTCCTTCCTGCCCCACATGTCAGCTGGCACACCCCACTCCCAGCACTTCCCTTGCACTGTGCTGGGGGATGGGTACCTTGTGACTGGGTAGGTGTCCCATGGTTGGGTGGGTACCTTCTGGCCAAATGGGCACTCCATGGTGGGTGTATGGCCCAGAATAAGGTGGGTGCCCCGTGGCTGCATGGGTGCCCTGTGGCTGGTAGGTGCCCTCAGCCTTGACAAGGTGCCACCCATCTGCCACCCGCAGCTTGGTTGCAAACAGGATACCAACTCCCAGTGACTCATCCTGAAACCATCAACTGACAGCCACGAAGTGCCACCGAGTGCCGGGCACCGTCCTGCCTGGGATGTTTCCTGCCAAAAGGAGAAGCAGGCACATGTGAACATCAGCAGTGTGTGCACAGAGAACTGCCTCCTCTGCTTCTGCCCCAGTTCTGCCATGCTCCCACTCTGGCTCAGTTGTGTCCTTTGCTGGCATTGCTGTTCAGGACCCAAGTCTCCGTGAAGGCAAAATATATCTCTGGCAGGCAAAATGAGATGGGAAAACTGAGGCAGAGGTGAGGAGGGGAGCAGCAAGGTGTACACACTGTCCCTGAAGGTGGCATGGGTATGCCCTATGCCTTGGCACATACAGAGCTGGAAACAGGGCTCCAAACTGCTCCGTGGTGGTTCTCAGGCTGCTCCAGCACCCCTGAGATCTGCACCCTCATTCCTGCTGGCTGCCAGCCTCTTGGGATCCCTGTTGGGCACAATGCCATGCCACCATGCCATGGTGTAGCAGGTCTCTGTGGTTTCAGTGACACTCTGGGAGCCCTCAAAGGCCAACTGCAGCCCCAAGGGAGGGTGTTTCTTCTGCTGCCATGTCCATTCCCTGACATCTCTTCTCACTCCTTTTCTTCCCCTGCCAAAGATACCAAAGTCCATGGGCACCATTCCCAGCCTTGCCTGCCCCAGCCCTGCTGGCTGTGGGCAGTAGTCCCAGCCTGGCCAGAGCATTCAGCATCATCCTGCTGCTGTCCCAATAGCTTGAGAGCCCAGGGCCACACAGGCTGGGACCATTATCCTCCCTGGGGGATAGCACTGGGGACAGCATTTCCATAGCATTTTCAGGATGGCTGGTAGAGCACCAGGGAGCTTTTCCTTGGCACTTAATAGCTGTCATATGCAGGTGCTGCCCCAGGACATCCTATGTGCAGGGACAACGCCCTGGGAGGACTAGCAGCCAGTGGATCCAAACACCGTGACCCTGTGGTCCAAGAGACATGGCTCTGAGACAGGCAGGGAGCAAGGGCCAGTGCTGCCTGGGTGGGTTGGGCAGAGATCAAGGCCAGGGGCCAGGCCATTAGACCATCAGGAATGCTGGACAGCACCAGGGAGACGTATGTGTGTGGGTACTGCCATCTGCAGATGACTTCACACAGAGACAGGACCTTGGCCACCCTGCAAGAAAGTCCCCTGAGAGGTGCTCAGGGCTCCATGCTCCCAAGACTTCGGGACCCCTGGTCCATGGAGAAGATGGGCCACAAGGTCTTTGGAGCTTCTAGCCCACGGAGGGGATGGGACACATGGTCCTCGGGCTTCAGGCCCTGGGTCCTTGGAGGAGATTTGCCACAGTGTCCTGAGGCTGTGCTGCCCTGTTGGTACACTGCTGGCTCTGTGCCTTGCTGGCTTCTCAGGGTTTCCATGGCCATGCCAAACAGAAGAACAGCTGTGAAGTGCCCCAAGACCCACCCAGAAACAGCAGAAGGGAAGGAGCAGGAAATCTAGGTTGGGGTTTCGACCCATCCATGGACCCCCTCATTGTGTTCCTCCAAGCTGGGTATCCACTCTGCTGCAGGACAGCGGCTTGGAGGTGCTCCTTGTGTGGGCTGTGGGCAAACCACACACAATTCTTTGTGAGGAGCCTAGGGCGACTGTATCCCTCCTTCCCCGGGGACTGAGTAAAAGCCCAGCTCCCCTCAATTCTGGGCAACTCTCCTGCCCATAGCCCTGCCCGTGCAGCCAGCAGCCCTCACAAAGCAGTCACCCTCCACAGAGCATGGAGCTGGGTGCACAGTGTCTCTTTACTACATCGCATCCTTTGTCCTCCTGGACTTCAGCCCAGAAGTTTGGGGAATAATGCTTCTTTGTGTTGGACAAGGGGAGCTTTTGTTAGCCCCGGGCAGCTGCCAAAGGGCCTGCCCTGAGCACAGGCTGGATGGAAGGATGGATAGAAGGAAGAGTGGATGGGATTAAGGAGGAGAGCTGGCCTGGTTTGGTCCTACTGCTGAGGGCATCCAGCCTTGGATTCAGAGCTGACAGGAGACCGATGTGGCAGGAGGTTGATCCCTTCAAAAAACAGCCGTGGATGTCCCAGCACATGCCCGTGGGAGAAGTCAGACGGGAGCAGGGTGAGCAGCATCCCAGAGAAAGGACAGCACCCTGGTACACAGATCCCGCAGCCGATGGTTTAGTCCGTCCTGTCCTGAGGGGGCACCAGGGGCAGAAGCGCGAAGGTATCCTGGGTATGGTTGAGGGGCAGGAGGGCGGCGGCTCGAGGGGAGCGAGGGTTCCCTGGGCCCCTGGGGCAGCAGCCCCGCTCTGGACAACCAGCACGAGGGCCACTGTTACCCGGGATGAGCCGGTCCCGGGCCGCGCTGTGCCACAGGGGCCGCCGTGCGGGCGGAGCGAGCGGGTCCGGCGGTGCCTTTAAGGGGCGGCCGCCGCGGGCCGGGGGTGGTGCTGGTGTTGCGCAGGGTCGGGGCGGGTGCGGCGGAGCCAGGCCCGGGCCGAGGCTGCTGCGTTTCCTCGCAACCCACGGCAAGCAGTAGACGGCGGCTGGGTGGCGATGGCGGTGGGAGGCGGGTGACTGCGGAGCTGAGCGCGGCGCGACCCTTTGGCGGGGCCGGCCCGACCCGACCCGACCCGACCATGGGGTTCCTGCATCAGCTCCATCTTCTGCTCTGGAAGAACGTGACACTGAAGCGGCGCAGCCCGGTGAGCGGGGGCGGGGGGCCCTGCAGCCGCGAGGGGCGAGGCCGAACCCGGCGCGGAAGTGGTGCCGGAGAGTCCCCCCCCAGTCCCTCGGCCCGGCGGTGTCCGCTCACCTCGGGCCGCCCGTGCACGGATCCTCCGGCCCGGCGCCCCCGCGGGCCCCTGTGCGGCAGCAACAGTTGGGGCTCTCCGCTTCGCTGTCGTGTCCGTGGGGCCGCCCGGATCCGGGGGCCGCAGGAGGAGCCCAGGACTGGGCCTGGATGTCGCCCCCCCGGGTGGGATCAATCCCTGAGCCCCGGTACCCGCCGGCTATATATACAGCCCATATGTGGGTTGGAGCCGTCTGTCTTCCGTGGCTAGAGAAAAAGCAACTTCGTGGGGTTGGGGGCCGGGGAGCTGGTGTGTGTCCCTCCCGGGCTGCAGAAGGGGCAAGATGGCATCGACCGTGCTGGGGCTTCGGGGCCGCTGCCACCCTGTTGCAGGCCTCCCGTGTGGGGTCCCCCATCAGCCCCCCGAAGGACCCGCAGCTGTGGGCAGGGGGTGGGTGCGTGGCCCGACCGAGCCGGTTATTTTTAGCGGGTGGGGGAGGGGACCGAGCTGCTGCTCGCAAGCTGGCATCGCTTTTCTCTTCCCTTCCCAAATATCCTGCAGGCCCGATCCTGCTGTTCCTCACCGGCCGCTGCCAGCACTAGACTCCGTGTCCAGGCAGCCAGAGCAGCAGAGGCCCCTGTGACAGGAGCAGGCCAAGCCTGACGCTGCAGGCAGGTTTCCCTGCACTGACAGCCCTGATGCCCCCAAAATAGATGAGGGGGATTATGCTCTTTGGCTGAGTCATCTGCCCTCTTTACCCTGAGCAGAGCTGTGTGGCCACAGCAGGGGCCACGCCAGACCCTTGCCCGCAAGGAAGAGCAGCCTGACACAGCTGGGCTCTGACACACACTGGCTGACCTGGCCCTGGCTGCCATGGCCATTGGGTTTCAGAGTGGGGGTGCACACAGCTTTTGGGGACCCCTTTCTCTGTGACCCTGTTAGCTCCATGGGCAGCATGGGGGTGCAGTGCAGGAAGCCGTGGCCAGAAGAGGAGGATGAGGAGCCCAGGCCCCATCACCTCTATGTGTATGGACTGTTGCTGGAGTGCCAGTGCTGCAGGCAGAGTGGCAGGGTATGGAGCAGCCCCTCCTTGCCCAGTGATGCCATGAGTGCATGGAGTGTTCAGGGGACCAGTTGTCTGCCAGGATGAGCGCTGATCCCAGTGCTGTGGGTGCTCATGGGTGGATTTGATGCAGTCCCTAGGACAGCCATGCCCTGAGGATGTGCATGTCCTGTGCTACTGCTTGTGTGAATCTCAGAGTTACTTGGTGTCCCTGATCTGCACAGGGGCCATCATCCTTCTCACTTCCTGGGTAGCTCTGCCCTCTCTGAGCAGTGCTGAGCTGCCGGTGTTGGCTGGCCTGGGCAGAGCCAGGCCCTGGTGGCTGCACCTGGCATTTAGCAGTGGGTTCCCCAGTGCAGGTCTGCCCTGGCAGCAACCGTAAATGGATGTTTCACTGTGAGAAACCAACTCCCACTGGGGGTGATGTTACTGCAGCAGCCAGAGGCTGGGCGACTGGGGCGGGGAAGGGGGAATGCATTATCAGCCCATTTTCCTGCTAGGTATTCACCCAGGGGCAGGAAGAGTTGGGGTTTGCTGGGCTTCTCCCAGCCTCAGAGAGGAAGTGTGGCAGTAGCAGCTGCCATTTTGCACTGTCTAGTGCTGCAGGTGGGTCAGTCCTTGCCACCATGCGCTCCCTTCCCAGCAATAGGTGGAGTAGCAAACCCAGTGCTGCAGTGTGGGGTGGGAAGCAGAAACCCCAGGTTTGACTGAGGACTCTGGGCTGGGACTTGAGAACTGGGTCAGTTCTGTGTTCTGCCCATGAATGTTGGTGGCCTGTGAGCATCCCCATTGTCCCTGGCAGCAGGGGATATTCAGGAGCAGGATTGCATTAGGGTACAGCCATGGTTTTGGGACAGACTTTATTCATTGGCACTTGGTGAGAGCTTGGCCGTTAGGGTTGGCCAGGCCACTTATGGGTGGATGGTGGGTACAGGGAAACTTGCTGCATGGCCAGGGGGATGGCCAGGCACTGTCCCTGGCCAGTGGCACCTCTGTAAGGCCTTGTTCCCAGCCCTGTTCCAGGAGCTGCTCTGGAGTTTAGCCCCGATTTTATTCTTCCCAGGGCAGAAATTCAGGCAGGAGCCCTGGGATGATGGAGATCTGAGCAGAACAGCATCAGGGGCTCTTGGCGGAGGGAAGCCTGGGCTATGGAGTCCCCTGGGGTGTCCATGGGGATTTCTGGCTGTGCCTTGAGTCTGCTGAGACAGGAATTGTTAAAGGATGGGCTCTCCTATCACTTTGGTGTCTGGTTTAAACCTATGTTGGATGTAAAATTAGCAGATGCTCTCTCAAAAGTCACCACAGGCAGACTTCAGGGTGTTCACCTGCCTGCCCTGGGCTGTTTGTGCTCATTCCTTTGGAATAGGCAGGCAGCCAGAGCTGGAGCTCCCAGTGACAGAAGTATGCTGCCAGCTTGTGTGGTCCTGGGGATGGGTTGGTGGACAGGGCTCTTTGAAGGGAATGGTGGGAGCAGTTCTGTGCTGTTTTGGTGCTGCATTGATGGGGCTCCCTGATGGGCCCTGAGATGAGGGAGGGGTCATAGGGAGGGCTCTGCAGTGTGGCTGTTCTGCTCTGTGCAGGATCTGTGCCTTCTGCACTTTGTCCAGAAGACAGAAAACTCTCCACACAGGAGCTGGCAGATCTGTCCCTTCCCCCTGGTGGCAGCCCTTCTGGCTGGTGGCAGAGAGCGGGGGGGGGAAACTGATGCTGCCAGAAAAAGAAGGGCTGAAATTTGGTGTGCTGGGGGGCTGTAACAGTGCCTCTGCTGAGGGGTGGTATCCCTAGGACCCTGTGCCTATGCACCCTGGGAGGATGCTGGTACTGGATCCTGCAGCAGGAATTGTTTGGGTACTGCCCTGCCTCTGGGTGCTCTTTGCCTCCTCGTTGTTTGCAGCAAGTGTGAGGAGGGGAAGCATGGGTTTGGCAGGGATGTGCTGGCACAGCAGTATCTCTGTGAGTCCCTGGTGGCAGGGCAGCTGGGTGGCACCTGCTGCAGAACACCTTCCTCCACACTGGCTGCTGGCATGACCCTGTGCTCAGATCAGGGAACTTGTGCCAGTGGGAGGGTGGCCATGTCCCAGTGCTGTGTGGCCTTTCTACAGGGCACTGATGAGGATGTGCCCTCTTGGCACACAGATGCCAGGCTGACACTGCAGAAATGGGGAGAACTGTGGTGAGCGTTCCTGGGTCCTCAGCTCAGGAGAGTTGTTGACAAACCCCAGGAGGAATTTCTTGCTCCTCCAGCCTCTCCAAGGCAGGACCCCAAGCTGCTGTGCCAGGGCTGTCAGAGGTGGGGATGTGCCCATATTGGAGGCAGGGGGTAGTGGGATAGATGGACATAACTGGAAGTGACCAGAGGCAGAGGTGAGGGTGGCCAGGCCTTGGGAGGATGGGAGTTGGCAGCCCCTGGACCTGACATTGTCTGTTCCCATGGGGCAGGTGACCTTGAGGAAGCCTCTCAGGCCCACACCTGTGTGGTGACCATCAGTGGGTATTTATGGTTGGGTCTCCACTGGAGCTGGGCAGCTTGGCACAGCCTCCTGCATTTTGGGGCCTATTTTGTCTCAGAGCTCTCAGGTTCATCTTTCCCAGCGACCATGGCTTTACCTGCCTTTACTTTCTGGCTGTGGGCAAAAGTGGATATTTAAAAGTGATTAAAGTCTGGAGCCATGAAAATTTAAAGGTACTTCTGCAGCTTTAAAATGCTATTGGAAAAGTTGGATCCTACAGGAGCTGAGACACCCATCGCTCAGGGTTGCGGCAGGCCAGCACCTATTACCAGTTCCTACTGGCACTGTGGGCAGCACTGGGATGGGCAGAGAGGCTGGCATGGAGTAGGCAGCAGCTCCTTCCTCCCATGAGGAGACAGGCAGGCCCTGCTCTGTCCTCTGGGGGGTGTACATGCAGGGATTTTGGATGTTGAGTGTGATGCTGCTTCACCTGTGTTGAGCCAATAAACCCCCTTGCAGATGTCAGGCTATGGGAGAGGGGGGCTGACATGACAGGTTTGGGGTGCAGGGATGTCACTGGAGTTGCCAGCTTGACAGTTTTAGTATGAGGGTGCCCAGCCCCTGAATGCCCCTCTCCCACACCATGCTGGCTGGAGGCTGTGGCTTGTAGGTGTCAGGCATTGCTGGGGGTGGGCAGGAGGGAACTGAGCAGACTTTTGGGTGACAGCAATGGACAGGAAGAGCTGCCTCTGCCTGGTCTGGCTGTCTTCACGAGGACTGCCCCCTGGGCTACTGGAACGTGAGTGATGCCACATCTTGGGGACACCAGTAGAGTTGAGCAGTTGTCCATGACCTGACACCCCTGTCTGTGTTGACCCTGGCTCCTGCACCTCTCCCGGCTGTCCCAGTGCTGGCTGGAGGGTGGGCATAGTGGCACTGTTGTGCCAGGCTGGGCTGTTTCCTCTGCTCTGTTTGCACCACTGTCCTGTGGTGCTTCTCTGGCCTTTTGACCTGGCTGTGTGGGAGCTGTGTGTTGCAGCAGGCACTGCTGTCTGCTGCTCAGCCTCCTAGCAGCCTCTTGCTCCCATCCAACAGTGTGGTGAAGGATGGGCATAGGTGTTGAATCACTGTCCCAGTGCGCCAGGAAAGACATTTTCCGCTGCCAGGGGGCCAGCAGCCTGCTGTGGCACCCACCCAGCTCTGCTTCCCTGCTCGGGGAGTTGGTCAGGACCCCACCACCCGTGCCTCCAATCAAGGGCAGGGCCAAATGTGGGACAAGTTACCACACTGTCTTTAGGATGGCAGGTACACCCAGCACTTGTGCAAACCTGGACAGCACCTA
Organism: Muscicapa striata striata; assembly: GCA_030060385.1. Taxonomy (NCBI): domain Eukaryota; kingdom Metazoa; phylum Chordata; class Aves; order Passeriformes; family Muscicapidae; genus Muscicapa; species Muscicapa striata. The sequence continues at coordinate 318,815 of JAREIS010000217.1, read as the reverse complement.
TGATCATCCTGCTCCCATCCAACCAGGCTGAAATGAACACATGGAAGGAGAGGATACCCCCACCCAGGAGCTGTCCCTGACCTCCACAGCCACTGTCACTTGGTACAAGGGCTGCTGGAACCAGTGTCCCACCCTTGGTCCTGCACCTGTGCCCTTGTCAAGAGAGAAGGGAGGCAGGGGATGGGTGACAGAGCAGGGCAGACTAGCTGGTGCAATCATGGCCAGCTGCTGGCAGGGACCAGCCCCTTTCTTGTCTCCTTGGCCCTCTCCTACCTACTGGGGAGCATTTCCTTCTCAGCTGCTTGCATTCTGGCCTTTCTTCCTTGCTTCCTCACACAATTGCAAAACATCCTCGTGTCTTGCAGCTATGGGCAAGGACCCCACCATCTCCAGGCTGTGCTGGTGTCCCTGCCATGTGCCTCTCTGGAAGTCTGAAGCTCCCTTGGGCCCTGCTGCATGCCAGTGCCCCAGTGTGGGTGTAGAGCAGCCCTGGTCTCCCCACCTCTGGGAAGTTCCCATGGGAGCAGCCCTGGGGACCAGGGGGCCAGGGTCAGTCCTAGAGGTGCAGCCTAGTAAATAGCCATCTGCTACCGTGTCTGCCCATCACCATGTCACTCTGGTTGCCAAAGGTGTGGGACAGCCTGCTGTGACACGGGTATGTGGCAGTGCAGAAGGAGCTGGGGACAAGGGACATCTCTGGGGATAGACATGAGCAAAAGTCAATGACCCTGTCATAAAAACAACAACAAGCAGGTTCCAACAAGCAGTTGCTACCAAGGACAGTCCCCACATGAGCCTGGTACAGGCCAGCATGAGTGTGTGGGGATCGTCCCCCCAGTGCCTGAGCACAGAGGCCCTGTTGTATGCCTGGTAAACAGGCAGGGGGTGGGGCAGGGGCCATGGGACAGCAGTATGCCAGGGTATCTCCTGCTATCCTGCCTTGTGCAGGAACAGTGATACCAGGGACTGTCCCTGGGACTGGTGTTATCAGAAAGATGAGGATTCTCAGGCACTGCTTCTGGGGGCATTTTCCATCTCCTCCAACCCTTCTTCCTCTCCAAAACCAGGAACTCTGGCATGGCGAGTGCAGCATGGGTGCAGTTGTGCTCATCCCACAGGAGTAGCACTGTGGCCATTTGCTGGCAGGGACCTGGGTACTGGGCTTCCTCTGCTCACTGCCATTTGGGGCTGCTCAGACTTTCTTGACAGGGTGTTGACAGCCCCTGAGTGAGGCAGCATGGAGGTGATGTTGGAGACCCGAGGGCCTGACTCTCTCACCTGTTGGCAGCTGCATCCTTCATGTTAAGGACTGTTCTTGCCACCCCATGGGCTTGCCCATTGGTACTGGTCACTGGTGGGAGGCCAGTGTGGGTTGTGTAGTGTGCACCTTCCCGGCAGTAGAGCTGGGCCCTGCTCTGCCCATGGGTAGTAGCACAGCCTTGGGTCTGATCTGGCCCTGGAGTGAGCCAAAGTTGGCTCACCTCACCCTGTTCCTCAGTTTCTGAACCTGCAGTGGTTCCCTGCTGCTGGACAGTGGGGCTGTGATGTATCTGGGCACTCTGGAGCAAAGTGGCAGCAGCTATGCTGGCAGTGTGCCAGGTGCTTGCTCCTGCTGGTGGCTGGAGATGCATGCTGATGCCTATCCCCAGGGCCTCTGGGCACAGAGTCTGAGCCACTGTGGCCAGGAATTCCTGGGCATCTGCTGTTTTTTACCATATGCTGCCAGTGGAAATTCCTTGCAGCCAGAGCCTTTTGGGAGGGCATGAAGGGGTTGCCAGGGTGGCCCAGTTACATCTGGAGCTGGCTGAACTGAAGGTCTACCCTCTGCTATTAGACTCAGCTGTTGAACATTGTGAGATCCAGCAGTGGCACAGGTGACAAGCGGACATCATACTGCTCCAAGCTGTGAGGACACTAGGCTTCAGGACTTGAGGTCTTCTCCCTGGGCAACCCCAGCTATGATGGACCATTGGGGCTGAGCTCAAGCCCCAGCACCCTGTTTACACTGCTAGAGGAGGGATCTGTGCCCTCTGTGTACCCTGCCCTGTCCTGCAGTGCTCTGGACAGGATGGTGCAGGCAGGAGGCTCTGGGATGCCCAGGAACCTGTTTGCCACTGGCTGAGCTGTAACAGAGCCACCAGCCATCTGCAATATGTGGATACAGTACTGCACTGCACCAGTGCCTGGGGGGCCCTGTACTACCCATGCTTCTCCCTAGTGGCTGGGTTCTGTCCCTAAGCATCCTGTTCCCTCTGCTCTGTATCATCCCCAGTGGGTGCTGGCCTTCGAGATCTTCATCCCCCTCGTGCTCTTCTTCATCCTCCTAGGCCTGCGGCAGAAGAAGCCAACCATCCCTGTGAAGGAAGGTGAGTCCCAGCAAGGTGGTGCTTGGGGTGCTCCCACACTTGGGGGCACCCTGAGGCCCGGGGAGGTGCTCCAGCCTGGGGGCAGGGGGGACCTAGAGAGGCCTTTAGGAGGACATTGCGCTGGGCAGGGGTACAGCCAAGGACTGGTGGAAGTAGCAGAGTCTGTCCCAGCCTGGGGAGGCTCCCCTGGGGTTTGTAGCACCAACCAGCCTGTGTCTGTCATGGGCACAGACATTTTGTGTGGGGAAGGGCAAGCTGGATGGTGCTGGAACAGCCACAGTCCCCCTAAGTAGTTGAGGGTCAGCTGGAGTGGCTCTGGGAAGGGCTCCCCAATGAGAGGGAAAGTGACCTACAGGAAGCCCTGTGCCTCAGAGGGTCACTCAGAGGCCTGGCAGGATGATAAATTGATGGGAGTGGGGCTGAGAGCTCTGGGAGAATTCCAGCTGGAGCTTTGGCCTGGCTCTGGTGCCCACAGGCTGTACTGCTGGGAGGAAGCAGCAGAGTGAAGCTAAAAGCTCGCAAAGGCCCGTGAATGCCACCTTGATGGGTCCTCTGGCAAAGGTGGCAGCGCAGGGCCAGGGGAGATGCTGGGTGCTGGTGGTGACCCCATGTAAATGATGGTTTGAGCCTGTGTTTCAGTGTGTCCCGGCGAGGGAGAGCCCAGCTGCCAGCGTGGTCCAGCTGCAGCAGGCACTGCCCGGGTTCTGCCTTGGCACTGACATGCACTCTCTGTTGTGTGGTTTTTGGTTTGGCTTTTTGTTCTTTTTTGCTCATGTTTTCTTTTTCTTTCCCACCATCTCCCCTGCCCGCCTGCCCTTCATGCCTCAACTGCATGCGCCAGTCTGTAAGTTGGTTGGACGGGTGGGTGCCCCCCCCCCATTCCTTTGCCAGTGCTGGCCTCATAGTCTGGGGAGGAAGAGCCTGGTTTAGATCAACTCACTCTGGCCTAATCCATGCCTCTGTAAGCCCCTTGCCCTCCTCCACAGCTGGTGAAGATGAGCTTGGGCAGCACAGTATGGCACCTGCCTGCTCCTCCCTAGGGACTGACCAGCCATGGTGGTGTACCCCCTTGGTTGATGATGCTGGGTTCCCCAGGTGCTGGGGCCACTGGTGGCCATGTCCCTGGCCTCCTGGGCTGCATAGGTCTCTCCAGGCCAGGGGAAGGCTTGTCTTACGCCACCTTCTTGCCTGCCTCCTGGAGCAAAGTCTGCTGGGTCTTGTCACCCATGTGGTGGCCTGTGGTCACCCAGTCTTGCGCAATCACCCAGGGGTTGGGGCTGACTCCCACCCTGGCACCATCACCAGGTCCCTGTCTTGGTCCCTCATGGCTGGGACAAGCTGGATGTGGCACTAGAGGCTCAAGGCCAGTAAGATGCCATGCACTGACTTTGTCACCAAACTGTGGCATGGCCACCAGTGTGGGTTCCACCACCCCAGCAATCTACTGGCATATCCCATGCTGCATCTATCCCTTGTTCCTGCCAGAGACCCATCTTCACCAGTCCCTGCCGATTGTGGCCTTGCTAACAGCACTGACCTATCTCTAACTACAGGGTCATCATAAGGGTGGCAAGATCAGGGTCCCTGCCTGGCACTGCCCAGTGACAACTTGTGGTCCCCATCAGGCAGGGGCATTCTGGGCTTGCCCTACCCTGGGGAAGGACATGGGATTGTCCCAGCAGGGATGATGGCTCAGTGCTGCTGGAGGGGGAAAGTTTTGCCAGCTGCTTCTTGTTTCTTCCATCTTCCCACTCCATGTCTTCATTTCCACCCATCTCCAGCCACCACATGTTGGGGCAGCCAGGCTGGTGGGAGGCTGAGGACACTGGGAGCTGCCGGTGACAAATCTATTTTCCCTATCGTATTTTTCCTCCTTTTTCTCTGGAGATCCACCACTGCCTCTGAGGCTACTAACAGGAGGGGCCGGGAGCCTGGAGGAGGTTGGTGGCCATCTTGGGGAAAGTGGCAGAAATTGGCATTGTCGTGGGGCAAGAGGGCTGGAGCCAGGGATGCTGGAGCTGCCTGAAGCCCCACAGGGTCACCAGTCGTGATGGGAAAGCTGCTGACTTCTGACCATGGCCACCAGCCTCCCATGGGCTCACAGACCCCAGCGCGTGCTTTTCTGAACTGAGTGTCTGTTTCTCTGGTGGCCCCTTCCCCTTCCCTGCCTCTTTTCCTCTTCTCCCTGCTGCCTGCACTTTCCTTGGCCTCTTCTGCACTCTTTACTGGCTCCAGCTTTCTACACGGCGGCCCCGCTCACGTCAGCCGGGATCCTGCCGGTGATGCAGTCCCTGTGCCCTGACGGCCAGCGTGATGAGTTTGGCTTCCTGCAGTACTCCAACTCCACGTGAGTCCTACCCTCACCAGGCACTTCCTCTCCCACCTGTAATGCTCTCACACAGAGCCTGCCCCTTTCCATGCTGGCACTGCCACCCTGGGGCTGAGGAAGAAGCTGGCATCTCCCAAAGTACTTGGGTGCAGACTATGTCCTTGGTGCAGGGGATACCTCAGTCTGTTCTGCTGTGGCCTCCCAGGTGTTCAGTGCTGGGAGGAGGATGGAGGTGGCCCTTGGAGACACCTTGAGGTGCTGGGGCTCAAAGGCAAGGGCAGTGGTGCCCCATTTCAGACAGGAGTGCTGTCCCATGCACCTGAGGGGGTCTTTCCCCCAGAGCTCTGGGGAAGGTATCCCCATCCCTCTGTCCTGAAGCCAGGGCGGTGCTCGGCTCTCACAGGGTAACACAGATTCTGGAGCACCTCAGCGAGGCAGTAGAGCAAAGCAGCCTCTTCGACCTGCAGCACCCAGGACTGGAGGAGGAGCTGGAGTCGCTGCGTGGGCACCTGGAGGCCCTCAGCAGCCCTGAGCCCAGCTCCATGGACACCCATTTCAGCAGCCGAGCAGGTGGGTTGTGCTGTGCCTGCCCCCGCCGTGTGTGCAGGCAGGGACAGATAGCATCAGCTTGCCCGGCACCCAGCAAAGTGATGGTGTGTGGCAGTGCTCTGCCACTGTGCAGCATCACTGCATCAGGCAGGGCCAGCTCTGGGGCCAGGCCATGTCCCTGATGCTGATGGGCTGCTCTGACCTCCCACCTTGTTCCTTGGCAGGGTCCAGCTTCACACTGGCATGGGTGGCCAAAGACCAGGGTGAGCTGCGGCGCTTCCTAATGCAGAACCTGTCCCTCCCCAACAGCACGGCTGAGCTGCTCCTGGGCTCAAGCATTGACCTGCGGGAGGTGGGTGATCTCTGGGCTTTGCAATGGTCTCTGCTGCCCTGTGAATAGCACCCAGCTGGGATTTGTCCTACCCTGCCACCCCATGCCAGGGCCTTGCTGGACAAGCAGGTGCAGCGCTGGTGCTCCACTTTTGGCATACCTTGCAGTCCTGCTCTCATCTTGGTGCAGGTATACCAGCAGTTTTTTGATTCCTTTCCTTTGGTACCTGATGAGACCCATGAGCAAGACCTGTGGGACGAGTTTGGCCCCAGCAAGAGGATGACACAGCTGAAGGTGACGAGCAGTGCTGCATGCAAGGGGACATGGTAGGGTAGAGCCCATCCTATTGCCCCTCATATCCCGCCCCAGGTGATCTGAAGGTGTCTGTCCCAGTACTGGGGCCATGACAGAGCACTGTCAGGGGGCAGAGCAGCAGCAGGGATGGCTGAGGTCCATCCTGGTGCTGCCACCAGTTCCCCCAGTGTTACGGCACACCTATGCCTGGGTTTACCATTGCAGTGGGGGTTAACGCTGCCTGGGTGGTGGCTGTGAAGGGAGCAGGGGAGATTGATCCCCCCTTGCATCTGGCATGGAGGGGACCCCTGCTCCCTCCATCTGCACATCCCTTTTCTTTCCCTCCCCTTGGAGGCCATGGATGCTGAGGGGCTGTTCATGTATGCTTGGGGACACACAAGGAGGGGGACCTGGGAGAAGCCCCCATCCCACCAGCCATCCCCATTCTTTATCTTGCAGAAGAGCCTCCCCAGTGGCTGGAGGAGCCTTCAGGAAGGGCTGGTTCACAGGGTGCTGCAGGACCCAGTGGCAGCCCCACGCCAGCCAGCACTGCTCCGTATGCTCTCCCAGGCTCTGGGCCTCACCAGCACTGTTGTGTCTCCTGCCATCTCTGATAGCCCTCAGGCCTTCATCACAGAGATGGAGGTGAGCACCTCATGGGGCAACCTAGGCTACTCTGCCAGAGCAGGCACTTCAGCGCTGTCCCTACAACTTCCTGCCCTGTAGAATGTCCTCTTCACTGGGCCAGTGCTGGAGCAGCTGACATGTGAGCAGAACCCAGGAAGACTGCACCGCCTCCTACGCGTGTCCCCCAGGCAGCAGCCGCTGCTGGCAACGTACCAGGCACTGGCCTGCAATGGCAGCCGAGCCACCCGCCAGGAGCGCTTTGTCCAGCTGGCCTCCGAGCTCCAGGAGCAGCTGGACGCCCCCAAGATCATCAGCAGGGTGAGAGCAGGACTGGTGGCAGGGATGAGACTCGGGCAGGGTTTTCTACTCAGCTGGTGTTGTGTTGGGATGGGAGCAATTATGTGGCCTGGCTTCTCCTGGTCACCCCCTTCTCTGACATGAGTACCCCCTGCACCTTGCTCCATGGTAGGATCCCAGGTGGTTTCCCCTCTAGCACTTGCTTGGACACTGCCTATGGGATGGGGCTGGGTGTCCCCAAAGTCTTCTTAGGTATTCCTGCCAGCTTCTCTCTCCAGGACTGGCAAAGCCCTTTGTGGCACAGCTCAAGCCTGACTCAGAGGTCCCACTCCTTGTTCCACCCAAGCTCGATGTATCCTTTGTAGGAACAGAGGACCACCTTTCCTGTCTTGAGTGATATCTCTTGTCCTCACACAAGTCCCTGTCAGCATTTGCTGCCATTCTCACTGCCTCGTAGCCACAGATGAACAGCAGTGAGTCCAGGGCCTTACCTCAGTACAGCTCCAACCTTTTAACCAATAAAGTGGAGTTGCTACTGCTTGGGGTCCTTGTTGGTCCCTTCCTAATGGCAAGCAGAACCCTGTTGTCCCAGCAGTGAGTAACTCCTTGTCCACTCATACTTGCAGCTGAAGCTGGAGGAGGTGAACAGCACAACTGCCCAGCACCGCCTCCGTGCCCTCCTTGAGGACCTGGTGGAGATGGAGAAGGTTCTCCGGGACATGGACATCCTCTCAGCACTGGCTAAGCTGCTGCCCAGGGGAGCCTGTGCCAGCAAGGCCCCGCCACCCACAGCCAACAGCACCAGCTGGGTCAGTGCCAATGCCACAGCCAGCAATGCCACGGCAGAGGAAGAAGGGGGTGCTGCGGAGGGCCCATCTGGCACCGACAACCCCCAGGGGCAGTTCTCTGCGTTTGTGCAGCTCTGGGCGGGGCTGCAGCCCATCCTCTGCGGCAACAACCGGTAGGTAGGAGCACTAGGGAATGGATGGTTCCAGGTTTTCCGTGTGCAGGCCAGCACCCCTTGCTGAGCAGGTAGGATGGGTGCTGTACCACAGCCTTGTGCTGCAGCCAAGGGTGCTCCTGTGTTGGGCAGCACCACATAGGCACTGAAGTCAGTGTGAAGGCCTATCATAGGCACGGGTGGGGGCTGCCTGCAGCAGGGGGTGCTGAGCCTGAAGCGGAGTGGAAAGCCTGAGCCTTTGCAGGACCATCGAGCCTGAGGCACTGAAGCAGGGCAACATGAGCTCGCTGGGCTTCACCAGCAAGGAGCAGCGGAACTTGGGCCTCCTTGTGCATCTGATGACCAGCAATCCCAAAATCCTGTATGCACCTGTGGGCACTGAAGTTGACAAGGTTATCCTGAAGGTGAGGATGCATAGGGTGGGACCCCTGTCCTTCTTCCCCCACCATCCTGCTCTGCAGGTGGGCTGTGTGACCAGGGAAGAGGTTGACTGCCAGACACAGGCAGCTCCCACAGGCAGTGGGAGGTGGGCAGGTATCTCCATGGCTGCTAGCCATCCCAGAGAGCAGGAAGCCCCTGCCTCTGCCTGCTGTATGATTTTCTGCCTGGCCCCCAGGCCAATGAGACCTTCGCCTTTGTGGGCAACGTCACCCACTACGCCAAGGCATGGCTGAACATCTCCCCCGAGATCCGAGCCTACCTGGAAGAGGGCCGGCTGCAGAGGCGCATCCGCTGGCTCCAGCAGGTAGGGCAATGTGGTGAGGATCAGCCTCCTGGGATTTACTGCCCTGGCAGTGGAGAAGGGGCCATCTTTCCCCCAGATACCCTGTAACTTCTTCAAGGGGTACTCCCTGGTATCCACCTTCTCTTGTGGAGACACTAGTCTGGATCCCTGCACAGTGTGCACACTGTCCCCTCTCCCCAGGAGGAGCTTTAGGTCCTACCTGTATCCATGCGCAGGGGACAGTGACCTGAGAGGCAGGACATATCCCAACTTCTCCCTCCCATATCTTCCTCTCTGTCTCAGTTGACGGCTGACCTCCACAAGCACCCAGAGATCCTGAATGTCTCTGACAGTGATGTTCTCCACAACTTTCTAAACGGCAACTTCTCCCTGCCCAATGCCAGCGTCCTACTCCAGCAGCTGGATGCCATTGACAATGCTGCCTGCGGCTGGGTCCGCTTTATGGCCAAGGTGAGGTGGAGCCCACCGTGGGAAGGTTGAACCACCAACAGCCAGGCTCTATTGGGCTGAAGAGGGTCAGATCCACTGAGACCTTTTTATGAGCATGGGACCGGAGTGCTGGGGGAGGTGGTGGCTCCTGCAGTGTCCAGAGCTTTGGGGTAGATACCTAGGGTGGAGGTGCTCACACACTGTTGACTTCAGGGGCTGGGTGGCACATGCTGTACTGTGTGCAGGCTCTGTGTGCTTGACCCCTCTGCAGTCTTGGGATCTCAGTAGCCTGCTAGAGCATGTCAGAGAAGGACAATGGAGCCAGGGAACGTTCTGGAACACAAGTCTGGTGAGGAGGGACTGAGAGCTGGGGGAGCTCAGCCTAGAGAAAAGGAGGCTCAGGAGGGAGCCTGGGTCTCTAAAATAACCTAGAAGGATGTTGCAGCCAGATGGGGGTTGGTCTTTTCTCCCAGGTGACAAGTGACAGGACAACAGCAAACAGCCTAAAGTTGTGGAAGGGGAAGTTTAGATTGGATTTTAGGGAAACTTTCTTCCCTGAAAGGCTTGTCAGCACTGGAACAGGCTGCCCAGGGCAGTGGTGCTACCCCTGTGTTCAAAAAATGAATGAATTTGACACCTGGGGACATGGTTTAGTGCTTGCTGGGCTTGATACTGTTTGGGTTAATGGACTCCATGATCTCAGAGGGCTTTTTCAATCTTAGTGTTTCTATGATTCTCCTCCCAATAGGTCAGCGTGGACATCTTCAAAGGCTTCCCAGATGAGGAGAGCATTGTCAACTACACACTGAACCAGGCCTATCAGGACAATGTCACAGTCTTTGCCAGTATGTCCTTGGGAGACAGCTCTTCTCAGGGGTCCCTGAAACTTTGCCCTTCTCCAGCTGTGCCCTGGAGCCACTGGCTTCAGGGTGTGGGTCCCTTGGTGCACGTGTCGGGTGGAGGAGGGGACTGAGTGTCTTATGGTGCCCATCCTCTGCCTCATGCTGCTGTCCTGGCTCTCCCACTGACACAGCCTGCTGTCTGTGTGCCTTCGCATCCCATTGGGATCTCACATTCCTGGCCATGCCACCCATCTCATCCATGGCAGCCCTCACAGTGTCCTCCCCATCCCTGCCTGTTGCTGTGGGCCAGCTGATGTGGCTGGCCCCTGTGGACTCCCTTGTTCTTCTGCTGCCTACAGGTGTCATCTTCCAGACCAACAGGGATGGCTCATTGCCCCCCCATGTCATGTACAAGATCCGGCAGAATTCCAGCTTCACGGAGAAGACCAACGAGATCCGACGGGCATACTGGCGGCCTGGTCCCAACACTGGCGGCCGCTTCTACTTCCTCTATGGCTTTGTCTGGATCCAAGGTAAGTGTCAGCGCCTTGCCACAGCTGCCCACAGCCCTGGCCCCTGTGTGCTCAGCCTGGCCCCTCTTTCTCTTCCACAGACATGATGGAACGTGCCCTCATCAACACATTTGTTGGTCATGATGTCGTGGAGCCTGGCAACTATGTACAGATGTTCCCATACCCATGTTATACCCGGGACGAGTGAGTAACTCACCTGCAGGACCTTCCTCCTTCCAGTTTGTGGGCCACGGTACTTTAGCTGGGAAAAGGGACCAAGTTTGGGAGCCTGAAAGAGAGTGATGACACTGGAAGGGCTGAACAACCAGTTTAAGTCCAATTCTTTGGACTACCAGGCTCAGGAAGGCAGAGAAAAGTAAAGGAATGGCACATGGATCTGTCAGTGGTTATCGATTACAGTGGTCTGGAGGCAGCACCTGTAGAAGTCCCAGAGCCACCAACACTCCTGGGCAGGAGGTTGGAGAGGGCCCCATCCACACCAGGGTAGGCAGGCCCCTGGGGCTGCACCTGTGGCTACTACCTGCCTATGAAGGCCTGCCAGCCATGACACTGGATTGTCCTGTGGGCTCACTGGAGAAGTTATTTTAGGGCACTGAGGAGGTGCTGAGTTAGAGACTGGTTGTCCCTGAGCGGTGGGAGAGCCCCTCCAAGGCCCCATGCCCCAGAGTCTCCACCAGTGTCTGTGGCATCACCACCATCCAGTTCTCCCCTCTCTTCCTTTACCCCATCAGCTTTCTCTTTGTCATTGAGCACATGATGCCCCTCTGCATGGTGATCTCCTGGGTCTACTCAGTGGCCATGATGATCCAGCACATCGTGACAGAGAAGGAGCATCGCCTGAAAGAGGTAAGGATGGTGGAAGAGATTCTTGGGTAGGAGTGGGCATATCTGAGCCCTACATTCTGTACTGCGTCCCTGGTCACCTTCCTTTTATTTCTGGGTTACATAAACTAGGGCAGATGCAGATCCCAAATTCCTGGGCTGAGCTGGTCCTACTGAGTGTCCCCAGCATGAGATGAACTCTGCACAGACCCAGAGGGAGCTGAGTTCCCTGGCACCCCAATAAAGGGTGCTTGATGTGTCATGCCCACTCCGGGCAGCTCCCTTGATGCTACCTGTTGCCCTCCCAGCCCAGTGAGAGTGGAAGTAGGGGTGCCCAGGGTTGGGCACAGCTCTGCTGAGTAGTTTTGCCTCACAGGTGATGAAGATGATGGGCCTGAACAATGCGGTGCACTGGGTGGCTTGGTTCATCACTGGCTTTGTCCAGCTCTCCATCTCGGTCACAGCACTCACTGCCATTCTCAAGTACGGCAAGGTCCTGATGCACAGTGATGTCCTCATCATATGGCTCTTCCTTGCCATCTATGCTGTGGCCACCATCATGTTCTGGTGAGCTGCCTGGTCTGTGCTGGGCAGTAGAGGGGCATGGGCAGTGCCAAGTTCTTGTGCCATGAAGCGAGGGTGCTGGGAGCTGTGTGGGCAAGGGCTGGTGGAGGGATACAAGTGCCTCCAAGCAGCTGATTTGGGGAGCAAATTTATTGCCTCAACATCAAAAACAGATGGTATGGGGAAAGTCTTGGTGGGATGGGATCCAAGGAGACTCTGTCCTCCCTGCAGCTTTCTGGTGTCAGTTCTCTACTCCAAGGCCAAGCTGGCCTCTGCCTGTGGCGGCATCATCTACTTCCTCAGCTATGTGCCCTACATGTATGTGGCCATCCGGGAGGAGGTGGCACATGACAAGATCACAGCCTTTGAGAAGTGCATTGCGGTGAGTTGGCTGCAGTAGCAGGGGACATGCTTAGTCCCAGGTTTGCCTCAGACATCTCATGCCCAGTACAAAGCCTCCAAGCTGTCACCAAGCCCTGGGCAGGCGACTGCCTGTATGAACCAACTCCCTGTGAGGCTTTGGAGGTATCTCCAGAAGGTTTGGTGCCTCTCTGGGCCAGGAGCATTTCCATGGGGCTGGGTGGGGAAGCACTAGGTAGGAATTCAACCCAACCAGCTGTTCTGGAGCTGGCCTGTGGTTCCTGCTGACCTCCCATTACTTTCCTTCCACCTCTTCACAGTCCCTCATGTCAACTACGGCCTTTGGGTTGGGCTCCAAGTACTTCGCACTGTATGAGGTGGCTGGCGTGGGTATCCAGTGGCACACCTTCAGCCAGTCACCTGTGGAAGGAGATGACTTCAACCTCCTGCTGTCCATGATGATGCTCGTCGTGGATGCCATGGTGTATGGGGTGCTCACGTGGTACATTGAGGCCGTGCACCCGGGTACGTGTGGGCAGAGGGGCATGAGAGCACCCCAGACCTTACAGGAGCCTCTTTGCTGGGTGATACCTGCCCACATGTCTCAATTCAGCTGTAGTAAAGCCAGAAGTCCACAGCTGAGACACCAATCCCCTTTATCCCCCTTGTGGAGACATCTCAGTTGCTCCCTGTTTTTTTCATTGTAAGGCTGAAGTATGAGCCAACCCAAATCACATCCCAAAGGACTTTGTTTCCTGGCACAGCCTGCAGAGCTACCCAGAGCCCAGCTGGCTGGAGTGTTTGCAGCCCCCACATTGCAATGGTGACCTGACCTGGGAAAACCCCCAGTCCTGTGCCCATGCCAAGCTCTGACCCAGTCCTCAGCAGCTACTGCATGGCCTGGGTGTAGGATTGGCCCTGATTCCCTGGGGCTGTGTTTGCAGGCATGTTCGGCCTGCCACGGCCCTGGTACTTCCCTTTCCAGAAGTCTTACTGGCTAGGCAACGGGCGTGTGGAGACCTGGGAGTGGACCTGGCCATGGTCACGCACCACCCGCCTCAGCATCATGGAGGAGGATCAGGCCTGTGCCATGGAGAGCCGGAGGCTGGGTGAGGGCAGCTGGGGGCGGCAGTGGGTGGCACAAGAGTGGCACTGGCTCTGCCACAGTGTCTTGCCTTGGCCATAGACCCCTGTATTCCAGTCAGGGCAGGATACTGGACCAAGCACTGTGGCCTCTGGGAGCTGCCACTGTGGCGTGGGAGGGGGAAAATGGGCGACAAGCAGAGGTGAAGGAACCACAAGCCAGCATAGCCACCGTGGGATGGAGGCGGGTTGACTCATTCCCAGGGAGCCCCACTCAAAGCTTCCTGCCCTCCCCTGGCTCCTCACAATCCTACTGTCACAGCAGAGGAGACTAGAGGCATCGAGGAGGAGCCGACCCACCTCCCCTTGGTTGTCTGCATCGACAAGCTCACCAAAGTCTACAAGACAGACAAGAAGCTGGCACTAAACAAGCTGAGCCTCAACCTCTACGAGAACCAGGTCGTGTCCTTCCTGGGGCACAATGGTGCAGGCAAGACCACCACCATGTGAGTGCCTGTCCAGGCAGACAGAGACTGTGTTCCTCTGGCCAGCTGCAGGGTGTGGGGCAGGGGTTTCAGGATGTCCCTGCTGGGCCCTGTAGCAGCTGGTGCCATGCTCAGAGGGCAGCAACTGTGCGTGTGGGGCTGGTACGAACATGAGACAGGCAGTAGGCTCATGGATCTGTGCTGATACTCTCTGCCTGGGGCCCAGCAGATGCTCCTAGAAGTGGTGGCTGGGATTGGGGCCAGACGGAGGAGTATGAGCTCCCTCACGCTGTTGCCTTTCTCCATCCATCCAGGTCCATCCTCACTGGCTTGTTCCCTCCAACATCGGGCTCTGCTACCATCTATGGCCACGATATCCGTACGGAGATGGACGAGATCCGAAAGAACCTGGGCATGTGTCCCCAGCACAATGTGCTCTTTGACAGGCTGACAGTGGAGGAGCATCTCTGGTTCTACTCGCAGCTCAAGAGCATGGCAGAGGAGGAGATCCGCAAGGAGATGGACAAGTAGGCACCCTCCAGCTCCTTTGTCTCATCCATGCCTTTGGCATGAGTGAGTCTCCTTCCTGCTGGCTGTGCTATGGGGGGTGATCTGGTGGCAGAGGTGTCCCATGGAGCAGCTCCACCGAGTGTTTTCCCACCCTTGGGGTGTCAGGGTGCGGAAGTCAGCAAAAGATGCTCATAGCCTGACTGCAGCTGGGCAGTCTGAGCAGCTGAAGGCCGCAGATACCATCAGGGGAAGAGGCATTACATACTTCCCACAGGCACTGGGCACCAGTACAGCCCCCACAGCATTCCTGGTGCTTCTGCCCTGTCTCCAGGATGATTGAGGACCTGGAACTCTCCAACAAACGGCACTGCCAGGTGCAGACTCTCTCGGGCGGCATGAAGAGGAAGCTGTCGGTGGCCATTGCCTTCGTGGGTGGGTCGCGGGCTGTTATCTTGGATGAGCCCACAGCTGGTGTGGACCCATATGCCCGAAGGGCCATCTGGGACCTCATCCTTAAATACAAGCCAGGTGAGCAGAGCTAGGCAGAGCCTGGCATGCTCCTCTGTGTCAGCCATGGCCCTCTACTGAGGCTTTGTGTTGCCATCAGGGAGGACTATCTTGCTCTCCACACACCACATGGATGAAGCTGACCTGCTGGGGGACCGTATTGCCATCATCTCCCATGGCAAGCTCAAGTGCTGTGGTTCCCCACTGTTCCTCAAGAGCACCTATGGTGATGGCTACAAGCTGACAGTGGTGAAGAAGCAGTCGGACACCAGGAATGGCACAGGTCTGGGGAGCAATATGACCCATTGTTAAAGGAGTATATAGCACCAGCCTTTCTTCAACCCAGCGAAGGAGAGGTCAACACCCAAGTACTCCCATCTTGAGGCTCCTTAGGCCACATGGAGTGTGGAGGCGATGGAGCAGGGGTATAGGAGATCCCATTGCTCAGCCTTAGTTTTTCATAGCAGGGTCTTTGTCCAGACTTTATACAGTGGCATTTGTCTCCAGGTGCTGGTTCTGTCGAGCCTGTGGGTTGCCCACTGAGATGTCCAGTGTGGGTCACATTGCAGAACACCATCCCCAGTCTAGTCAGGGTGACAGGGAAACCCCTATGGCACTGAGCAGTAAGACGGTCTTTGTGGGAGGCCAGGTGTGAACTGACCAATGGATACTGTCCCTCTGTCCCAGAGCCAGGCCAGCCACACAGCCCCCTGGGCCACTCTTCTGTCAGCCCCTGTTCTGAGCCTCGTGTCTCCCAGTTCATCAGGAAGTACGTGGCCTCCTGCCTCCTCATCTCAGACACCAACACAGAGCTCTCCTACATCCTGCCTAGTGAGGCTGTCAAGAAGGGCTGCTTTGAGAGGCTCTTCCAGGTACCTGCAGGGGCTGGCAGAGTGGGCAGGCAAGGGGCTGTGGCAGTGTAGATATCTGCCTTCCTCACACAGTACTTTGCTCTCACAGCACTTGGAGCAGAGCTTGGAAGAGCTGGACCTCACCAGTTTTGGGCTGATGGACACCACACTGGAGGAGGTCTTCCTGAAGGTGTCTGAGGAGGACCAGTCTCTGGAGAACAGCGACGTGGGTATGGGTGCTGGTGGGGCCACAAGGTGCTGCTGGTGCTAGTGAGGGGCTACATGGTCTTGCTGGGCTTGGTAGCTGCAGGACTCTCCCGTTCCAGGTGGTGAGATTTCCAGCAGAGCCCATCCCAGCCAAGGACAGCCAGCCTCTGCTCCACTCTGGGTTTACTTCCACCTGGAATAGTGGCGAGCTCTGGTGTCCTCAGCACAGGTCTCCAGAGGACACCACAGAGATGATCCATGGGCTGGAGCACCTCTGCCATGGAGCCAGGCTGGGAGAGCTGCGGGTGTTGACCTGGAGAACAGAAGGCTCCAGGCATCTTCTGGTGCCTAAAGGAGGCTTGAAAAAATGAGAGGGAGGGCAGATAGTGTTAGAACAAGGGGGACATGATTTTAAACTAAAAGAGGAAAAGTTTAGATTAGGTGTTAGAAGGAAATTCTCCCCTGTGAGGGTGGTGAGGCTCTGGCCCAGGTCATGCAGAGGAGCTGTAGGTGCACTATTCCTGAAAGTGTTCAAGGTCAGGTTGGATAAGGCTTGGAGCAGCCTGGGATAGTGGAAGGTGTCCTTGCCCATGGCAGGGGGGTGGAATGAGATGAGATCCCTTCTAACCAAAACCAGTCTGTGATTCTGTGATACGATCCATCCCCAGTTGGTGCCACGCTGCGGTGAGGAGTAGCGTGACTGGTGGCAACCCACATTTTCTCTTTCAGACATCAAGGAGTCCAAGGATGCCCTGCAGTCACCCACCTCTGAGCTGGGCCTAAAGTCTGAAGCTAACGGGGAGCCCCTGGCCGAAGCGGCCATGCCAGAGAAGCCCGAGGTGGAGCTCAGCAACCTGGTGACCTGCTCCAAGCTGGCACAGTCACAGGCATCCCTGCACTCAGCATCCTCGGTGGGCTCTGTGCGTGGCGATGAAGGTGGGGCTTATTCCGAATTCTTTGGGGATTATGTGCCCCTGTTCGATAACCGGCAGGACCCCGATAACGTCAGTCTGCAAGGTTGGTGCCGCTGGTGCCCTGCCAGCGGCAGTGGCCGGGGGACACACTTAGCTGGGACATGGAGGGTTTGCCCAGAGTGGGCAGCTGTCCCGGTCCCTGTGGGTATGTGGTTGTGTCTGAGATGGGTGGCTGTGACTGCTGGGATGAGAGCCTGTGAAGAGGGGGCTGATGGGGCATCCAGCAGCACAGCTGAGCCCAGAGAGCTGCCTGGGTGGGAGGGCTGGGAACAAGCTCTTTCCGCAAGCTCACACCCCATACTGGTAGGGTGTGCATGTGCCAAGGCATGGAGCCAGTGAGAGCCTCCAGTGTTGGCTCTGCCTCTGCTTCCTGCAGGTCTCCAGTGCCACCTTGCAGACTTGCCCCACTAACATGCCCTCTTCCTACACTGGTGCCAGTTGGGTTTCTCCTCTTGGTCCTCGGGCACAGAGTCACCTTCCAGGTGATGGCTTCACCTGTTATACCCTGCCCCAGGTGCAAGGCTCTCCCTGCCTGGATGCTGGCATTGCTGGATGGAGAGGATGCAGGGAGGTGCTTCAAGGTTATTGCTGTAGTCAGGGATCCTGTTCTGGGCTACCTCACAACTCTTGTGACTAATTTAGGGATGTGCCACCTCTTCCCCCCAGCAGGTCTGTGGGAGACAGAGCTGGGACAGTGCTGTGGCAAAGTTCCCACTGTCTCGCTGGGACTGCTACCTGTGTTTTATCCCCTGTTCCTGACTGTGCTGACACTCCACCAGCTGGCAGAGCTGATGGGAAAATGGAGAGGTCCTAGAAAAAAGCACCAAATTAGGTTGTTTATTTAAAACTATTGTCTGAATTTTCCTTTTGGGGTCAAGAGGAACCTGCCTGCCAGATACCCACTGGTGTGGGTATCTTGCTTCCCACTGCACTGCTGCTGTGGCTGGGTGGCAGAGTTGGGGTTGGGTACTGCCCTGATCCTTGGGATGGCTGAGCTGGGCTGAGTATCTGGCTCAGCTTCCTGGTAGCCCAGGTGGATGTGGGAGCAACTGTGCCAGAAGGCTGATGCCCCTCTCCCTCCTAGGGCAAGAAGCAGAGGTGGAAGCAGAGGATTGTGACCTGGCAGGTCAGGGAAGCTTCAAGCTGGAAGGCTCGTGGCTGAAGCTGCGCCAGTTCCATGGGCTGATTGTCAAACGCTTCCACTGCGCCAAACGCAACACCAAGGCTCTCTTCTCGCAGATCCTTCTGCCTGCCTTTTTCGTCTGTGTGGCCATGACTGTGGCACTCTCCGTGCCTGAAATAGGTGCATGCAAGGCACTTACCTACCTGCATGCTGGTTGACCTGCCTACTGTGGCCACTGGCTGCAGGAGGACAAGGCCAAGGACAAGGCAGCCCTGTGCAGTGCTGCTGTGGGTACAAGCAGGTTCCTGTCTTGTCCCCACAGGTGACCTGCCACCCCTCATCCTCTCGCCATCCCAATACCATAACTACACTCAGCCTAAGGGCAACTTCATTCCTTATGCTAACGAGGAGCGGCATGAGTACCGGTGAGAACTGGCTATCCATCCCTTGTGACCAGCACCCTATGCCCCTGACTCCATCCGTGGGACTGTAAGGGTAAGGGCGGCAGGTGGGGAGGGCAGCCCACAGCAGGCCTAGTGCCAGGACTGGCTCAGGCTTGGAGCAGAGCCTGGCTGGTGCCATGTTCCCTGATAGAAAGCAACCTCTGTCCTGGCCAGGGTGTCTCTGGGAAATGTGCCAGCCCTGACACTGTGACTAGGAGCTCAGTCATGCCAGGCACAGGCTGTGTGTGCCCATGATAAGTGCCAGGGCGTCAGGGATATCCCAGAAGAAGATGGCCATGGTACTGAGATCAGTGTGTCCTGCTCCTTGTTCCTGCAGCATTAGGCTGTCTCCTGATGCCAGCCCTCAGCAGCTGGTGAACACTTTCCATCTGCCCTCTGGTGTGGGGGCCACCTGCGTGCTCAAGACACCCTTCAACAACACACTGGACCAGCCCATGCAGACCCTCAACCTCAATAGCAATGAGACCAAAATGCTGGCAGCCAAGTACTTCGATGCCATGTGCATTGACTCCTTCACCCAGGGCCTTCCGCTTTCCAACTTCGTGCCACCACCTCCATCCCCAGCACCGTCTGACTACCCCATGTCAGTGGATGAGGACCTGCTCCATGCCTGGAACTCCACAACCTTCTCCACTGTTAAAGGTATCACCTATGCTGGGTGCTCTTGTGTCTGGGATTTGTCTCCAGCAGGGAGGTCACCAGGACCCTGCCTGGCCAGCTGCCAAATCCTCATGCTCTCCCCAGAAGCTGGGGCAGGCAGAAGCCTGACTGTGAGCTACCCTTTCTGCTCCTCAGGGACCGTGACCTCAGCCCCTGCCCTGCCCCACATCATCCATGAGCCCATCAAGTGCACGTGCTCCATGCAGGGGACCGGCTTCTCCTGCCCTAGTGGCGTGGGGGGCCATCCCCCGCAGATGAAGGTGGTGACAGGGGACATCTTGACAGACATCACAGGGCGCAACGTCTCTGAGTATCTGCTTTACACCTCGGACCGCTTCCGGCTGCACAGGCAGGAGGGGAGGCCGGGAGGGTCTACCCTGCACCATAGAGCAGATATGAGAACCAGGGGTCTGGGTTCCAGACCTGCCCCAGGGTGCTGGCTGGAGTCAGCAGCATGCTCAAGCCTGGTTCCACCTATGGAGGTGGGGGACAGCAGTTGCAGCTTCCTCAGCAGTGCCTTGTTTCACAGGTATGGGGCACTCACGTTTGGAAACGTCCAGAAGTCTATCCCGGCCTCTTTCGGAGCCAGGGCTCCGGCGACAGTGCGCAAGATTGCTGTGCGGAGAACGGCTCAGGTGGGACAGCACTGCACCTCAGGGCAGGGGAGATAGGTGGGGAGGAAAGGGGGCAGACAGGGACCTCTGGGCCTGCTCTACTGTATTGCTCTCCAAGTGCTTTGGGAGGCTCCAGCCGCAGAGGAGTGGTCAGCAGGTCTGGCCCAGCACAGTCATCAATAGCGGCCTATTCTTGCCACAACCTTGAGCACAGGATGACTGCTCTGTGGCTGGCTGTCCATCCCATCCCATCCTATTCCTCCCTCCAGTACATCTCTGGGCCCAGCTCTTTTCCAATCTCCTACTGTTCATCTCTCCTCCAGGTCTTCTACAACAACAAGGGCTACCACAGCATGCCCACTTACCTCAATGCCCTCAACAATGCCATCCTGAGAGCCAACCTGCCCAAGAGCAAGGGCAACCCTGCTGCCTATGGTGAGGATCTGGAGGTGTTTGAGGGCAGGAACATGTCAGGAACAGCATTAGGGCATGGTCCAACCAGGCTCCAAAGTGCAGTCTCCACCTTGGGCCAAGCAGACTAGTGTCCAGCTGGAACAGGGGTTCACACACTTCAGCTCTGAGATATGAGAGCAGGCATGAGCTCTTTGTCAGGCCTGGGCTGAAATGTCCCAAAGTGCTGCCTGAAAGTGCCTGGGCTTGTTTCGTGTCCAAGGGTGCTCTCCAGTGAGGGAAGGGCTTGGCCTTGAGGTGCTGAGTTGCTTCAGAGAGCCCAGCTCCTGCTGAGCTTCAGGTTAGAAACCCATCCTACTCGGAGCCAGGACCAGGCATACTGGGAACAGGGGTCTGTGTCCCAAGCCAGTTTTCATGCTTCCATGTTTCTTCTTGGTTATTGTTGCAGGCATCACAGTCACCAATCACCCCATGAACAAAACAAGTGCCAGCCTGTCCCTGGATTACCTGTAGGTCCAAGGAGAGGGTCTGGGGGAGGGTGGCTATCCCATGGGAGGTAGGGGGCTTTTTACTGGTGGTTGCAGGGGGAGGCCGAGGCTTCTGCTCCACAGACTGCATGGTGGGGGGACAGGGGGCTGTGATGTGGGGATCCCTGTGCCATGCCCTGCTCTGTATACAGTGACTATCCCACACCAGAGTGGGTGGCCCTTCCCCAGGCAACTGAGGGTGATGGAGTCCCTGCTCTCTTTGCTCCTCATCCAGCCTGCAAGGCACAGATGTGGTGATTGCCATCTTCATCATTGTGGCCATGTCCTTCGTCCCAGCCAGCTTTGTGGTATTCCTGGTGGCTGAAAAGGCCACCAAGGCCAAACACCTGCAGTTTGTGAGTGGCTGTGATCCCGTCATCTACTGGCTGGCCAACTACATGTGGGACATGGTAAGCAGGACATGTGGCCCCACTGGCCAAGCTGGTGGCTGTGCCAGGGAGTGGGCAGTCACAGAAGTTTCTGTCTTCTCCAGCTGAACTACCTGGTGCCGGCCACATGCTGCATTATCATCCTGTTCGTGTTTGATCTCCCAGCATATACCTCTCCCACCAACTTCCCCGCTGTCCTCTCCCTCTTCCTGCTCTATGGGTATGTAGGGGGGTGGTCAGGAGGCACTGGGGATGCTTCCAGAGTCTTGCAGATGGTGGTTTTAAGCTAAAAGATAGCCATTTAGATCAGATACTAAGAAGAAATTTTTTGTGATGGAGGTGGTGAGGCCCTGGCACAGATTGCCCAGAGCAGCTGCAGCTGCCCCATTCATGGAGATGTTCAAGGCCAGGTTGAACAGCTTGGAGTGCTAGTGGAAGCTGTTCCTACCTATGGCCGGGGACTGGATTAGATGACCTTGAAAGGTCCTTTCCAGTCCAAACCGTTCTGTGATGTTCTGCAGTCCCCATAACTGGTTGGAGTGCAGTGGCTGTGTGGGCTGGGGTGGGAGAGTCTGGGAACAGCAGGATGGAAATGAGCAGTCCCAAGGCTGGGGGCCCCTCTGCTGCCGTACTGACATGTGCTGCTTCTTCTCACCTCCCCAGCTGGTCCATCACTCCTATCATGTACCCAGCCTCCTTCTGGTTTGAGGTGCCCAGCTCTGCTTACGTCTTTCTCATCGTCATCAACCTCTTCATTGGCATCACAGCCACTGTCGCCACGTTCCTGCTGCAGCTCTTTGAGCATGACAAGGTATGGCATTCACAGCTCTGCTGAGGGGCCACCTGGAAGGGAGATGCTGATATCTGTCTGTGGGACAGCTTAGGCTGGGAGAGACCTCAGGAGGTGTTTCCAGCACGATCAGCCATGAGAGCTGACTGGGCTGGATCTTGGGGATCCTGATCCTACCACTCTCTCAGGGTTGTTTGATGGTTATGTGCTCTCTGCTGTCCTCACAGGACTTGAAGGTGGTGAACAGCTACCTGAAGAGCTGCTTCCTTGTGTTCCCTAACTACAACCTGGGCCACGGCCTAATGGAGATGGCCTACAATGAATACATCAATGAGTACTATGCCAAGATTGGTATGGCCTCTTGTTCTCTCCCACCCTTGCTCCAGGGCATATATGGGGCTGGAGGGGACCACGATGCTGGCACATCCACTCTGCCTGCCCCTTGGGGGTATCCCGAGGCCCACAGCAACCTGGAGCAAAAAGCCAAGGAGGTGAATGGTTCACAGAAAAAGACATGGCTGAAGGTCAGCTGTGGCATAGTGCTGGTGTTGCTGGAAGTGGTTCCTTGGGCCATCCCAAACAGCAGCCCCATGGGGAGAAGAGGGTGTGAGCCCTGATAGAGGTGTGTGGCTCTACTGCCTCTGCACACTGGCTGTGGTGGGCCATGGTGAGGCTGTGGTGGATCTTAGTGGCAGCATAGTGTAGCTGTGGTGGGCCATTGTAGGTTTGTGCTGTCACAGGAGGGATGGGGCCAGCTCCTTCCAGACAGGGTTTCTTGGGGGCTGTGCTGCCTAACAAACACAAGCTTTTTGCTAGTTGCAGCTTTATCCTGGCCTCAGAAGCTCCCCTGCTCTCTGCTTTTTGAGCAGCTTCTGTACATAACCCAAGTACTGCTGACATCATAAAGGACAATTTTGGCTCAGGATTTGACAAATCTCTCTGATTCCACTCTCAGCTGAGTTGATTCATCCTACTGAGGTTGAAAACTTGCCAGATGATTTCCACAGCACCTGTGCTCTGAGAGGGAATTGTGTTGTGACAAGCCCAAGCAGCTGTGGTGGGCAAGCATGGGTGCAGTGTTATTGTCATGGGTCAACTCAGGAGGTACAACCAAGTTCTCCCCATGGGAAGCTGTTCCCAGATGCTCTCTTCTCTTCCTCCTATTCAGGCCAGTTTGACAAAATGAAATCACCCTTTGAATGGGACATCGTGACACGAGGGCTTGTTGCCATGACAGTTGAAGGTTTTGTTGGCTTCTTCATCACCATCATGTGCCAGTACAACTTCTTCCGGAAGCCCCAGTGAGTGTGGCACAGGGCAGGGATGTCGGGGCTGGCCGTGGGGTTAAGATTTGCCATTGGGACCCTTGAGCTTCAGGCTGCCCGTCTGACAGTGTTAAGTGGGAACTGCCCGGGCCTGTCAGGAATGCAGCTCCTGGTCCCACATTCCCCCCTGGCTCTGCCCCCTCCCACAGGCGCCTGCCCGTCTCCACCAAACCCATCGAGGATGACATTGATGTGGCCAATGAGAGGCACCGGGTCCTGCGTGGTGACGCCGACAATGACATGCTAAAGATCGAGAACCTCACGAAGGTGGGGGCTGCATCAGGCTGCAAGGAGACTCCTGGAACCAGTCCAGCCCAGGGATGTGGGTGGGGCAGCAGGTCCAAGAGGCCCCTGGTGGGCTGAGTCCCCATCCCCTTCCCTGCCAGGTGTACAAGTCCCGCAAGATTGGGCGCATCCTGGCTGTGGACCGACTGTGTGTGGGTGTGCGCCCTGGGGAATGCTTTGGGCTGTTGGGCGTCAACGGTGCGGGCAAGACCACAACATTCAAGATGCTGACAGGGGATGAGAGCACCACGGGTGGAGAGGCGTTCATTAACGGACACAGGTAAGGGGGGCCTGGGGGCTGCCTGCTTTCCTGGGGATGGGATGGGGTCTGCTTGGAGGGCTCCCAGGATAAAGGAGCATGAGCGAGCTTGTGTGTCCCAGTGGGACTCTGCAGCCTTGTGTCCTCCTGGCTGACCATCAGCCTGGAATGTGGGACAAGAGACAGTGGCCCTGTGCTGAGGCTGTCTTGTGGGGTTTTACCTGGCAGAAGATGCTTCAGTGTAAAGGTGTGTGAAAGGTGGCTCAGCAGCAGTCCTTACAAAAATAATTCCTTCTTCCCACAAACCCTCAATCCTCTCCCACAGCATCCTGAAGGAGCTCCTGCAGGTCCAGCAGAGCTTGGGCTACTGCCCCCAGTTTGATGCGCTCTTCGATGAGCTGACGGCCCAGGAACACTTGGAGCTCTACACCCGCCTGCGTGGCATCCCCTGGAAGGATGAGGAGCGGGTAGGGCTCTGGGCAAGCTGTTGGCAACATCCAAGGGCTGGTGCTGTGCCACAGGGATGGCATCTCATGGGCAGCAGCGGCAGCCTGAGCCAGTGCTGCTGCTCTTGTGGCAGTGCCACCCTGGCAATGTGCCAACATGTGCCAGGGTCAGGCACATGCACTTGCAGGTCCCCACCAGTGCTCGTGGCTGCACCACGGGCTGCCATGGGGCTCCCCGATTGGCACATGGGCACATTGTAGTCCCCTCGGCAGCTGTCATGCCAGAGATCCCAACCCCTGCCTGCTCTGCCAGCCCCATGGTCTTGGCAGGATGCCATCAGTACCCCATGCCTTGCAGGTGGTCAAGTGGGCACTGAAGAAGCTGGAGTTGACCAAGTATGCAGACAAGCCTGCCAGCACCTACAGCGGGGGCAACAAGAGGAAGCTATCCACAGCCATCGCGCTCATTGGATACCCAGCCTTCATCTTCCTGGTGCGCCCTGAGGGTAGAAAAATGACCATGGGTGCGAGGTGCCCACCCCCCTGCTTCACCACACCTGGAGTGTGGGATGATGGCCTGAGTTGGACTCAGGACAGGAAGAGAGTGGCAGGGTCCCTCCCAGGGCTGGCATGTCTGAGGGTGCTGTCTATCCCCCAGGATGAGCCAACCACAGGGATGGACCCCAAGGCACGGCGCTTCCTCTGGAACCTCATCCTGGATGTCATCAAAACGGGTCGCTCTGTGGTGCTCACATCCCACAGGTCCGGTGGGGGTTCTGTGCCTGTGATGCCTCCCAGCACCTGGGGTGCCGTGTGGGGGGAGAGGGCTCCTCGGTCCCCAGGGAATGGCATTTGGTAGGGGCATGAGGAGCAGAGAGAGCCTGGGACACCCTCTTGTTGCCTTCTCTCATCCCTGATGGTCGGGCCACAGCATTTGGGTGATGGCCTGGGAGGCCCAGCTCTCCACCTACCCCCACTGTAGCCCTGGCACTGTCCTCCTATACCCCCTGCTGAACCCTCCCTTGTCATTCCAGCATGGAGGAGTGTGAGGCCCTCTGCACGCGCCTGGCCATCATGGTCAACGGGCGGCTCAAGTGTCTTGGCAGCATTCAGCACCTGAAGAACAGGTAAGAGCCTGGCAGGAGTTCAGTATGCCCTGCATGGGGCCCAGCAGCCTGCATGTGCTGCTGGGCAGGAGGGAGCTGGATCCCTGTGATTGGGTGACATTGTGGCCTCTGTGAGAAGATACCAGCCCTCTGTGTGGGTGCTGCTTTAGAGGTGGGCAGGGAACAGGGTCACTGAATTGCGCTGCCACTGACCTGGTGTCCAGTAGTGGCTGCCTGAGAGCCACTTCTGTCCCCTTGCATTGGGTCATGGGAATGCAGGTGAGGGGACAGGTCCTCATGAGGTGCCTTGTTCCTGTGCAGGTTCGGTGATGGCTACATGATAACAGTGCGCACCAAGTCCAGCCTCAATGTCAAGGAGGTAGTGAGATTCTTCAATCGTAACTTCCCTGAGGCTGTCCTCAAGGTGAGCTGCCCGTGGTGGCCATGCTGTCCCCTGCCAGCTCCCACTTCAGGGCACAAGCAGCCTTCATCCTCCATGGGGTGGTGAGAGGGAATTGGGAAGTGAGGGCTTAGTGCCCTCTGTGACCACCCCCCAGGAGCGGCATCATACCAAGGCCCAGTACCAGCTGAAGTCGGACCAGATCTCACTGGCACAGGTCTTCAGCAAGATGGAGCAGGTGGTGGATGTGCTGGGCATTGAAGACTACTCTGTCAGCCAAACTACACTGGACAATGTAAGACTGGGGACAGCATGGGCAGCTGGATGCTTGTCCCAAGCACAAAGTGCTAGGCAGGATCTGCCTTTGGGGCAGGGGTTGGAGCTAGATGGGGAATATGTGGCAGCCACTGCACAGCAAAATGCACTAGGTGCTGACTGGCATGGGCTGGAGGTGCCTGCAAATACCCGGGTCTCCTGCCCCTTCTTCCTCAGGTGTTTGTGAATTTTGCCAAGAAGCAAAGTGACAACCTGGAACAGCAGGAGACCAGCCCCAACTGTGTCCTGCAGTCACCCCTGGAGCGCGTGCTGAGCCTGCTGCGCCCCCGCACCACCCCCACTGAGCTGCGGGCCCTCGTCGTGGAGGAGCAGGAGGACCTGGAGACTGATGACGAAGGCCTCATCAGCTTTGAGGAGGAGAGGGTGAGAGGTTGTCCCTAGATCTGGGCGTTCCTGGTCCCACCTGTGTCTGTGCCACGGGCCCTGGGACTGGGTGCTGTGACACCATGGAGGTGACACAGTAGAGCCAGGGCTCGGCCTGGGAGGGGTGGGGACTCTTGGAGAGGTGTCTGCTCTGCCACCTGTGACTCTGGCCCTAGATGCCCTGGGTGTGCTGGCTAAGAGGGCAGCCCCTGAGCCCTGCCTGTCTC
The DNA here is from genome assembly GCA_030060385.1 of Muscicapa striata striata. NCBI lineage: Eukaryota > Metazoa > Chordata > Aves > Passeriformes > Muscicapidae > Muscicapa > Muscicapa striata. Next base: position 292,424 of record JAREIS010000217.1, on the reverse strand, counting down.
CCTGCTCAGGCTCAGCTCTCCTTCAACACGGATACGCTGTGCTGAGACCCTGGGGAAAACCATGTTGTCAAGCCACCACATCCTTTTGGTTTCTCCCCTCCCTTTGCCCTGTGGAGTGGAGTTGCCGCAGCTGGAGCCACATGCCAGGAGTACACAGTGGGTACAGCAATGCCTGGATGGATCTCAGGAGCCACCACTGGGGTGGCTTTTGCCCCCTTCAGCTCTGGAGCAGCATCACTGCATGTTGCCAGCGGCATGGTCCTTAACATGCTGTGGATGAAGACTGTGAAGGAAAGGACATGGCTTTATGCCAGCACTGCCAGCCCCACTCACACAGGCTTGTGAGCGGTGCCTTTGGACACCCATGTTACACTCTGGGGACCCTTGGTTGTGGGTACCCCCCCAGGCCTGGCCCCATGGAGCTAGAAGAAGGCTGGCTACTTCCATGTCACCCCTGGCTGATGCTGCCCTGGGCACCATAGGGGCAGGTGCTCTGGTGCTTCACCCATGATCGATTTCTGTTACCAGTGGGATATTGCTGGGGGTCTTAGCCCCACTAGTACATCCTGCCTATCCTGGGGTCTCTTTGCCCTGGCCCTGCCTGGCCTTGGGCACTGGCTTCATCCCCAGGCAGCAGTGCCATTGCAGAGGCATGTGGGGGGGCAGAGGGGTATTTCACAGGGTATTTCACATGCTGGCACCAGCTCTTTCTCTCCTCTGCCCCTAATCATGTCACTCACCCTCAGATCTCTCACCCTGCCTCCTGCCTGCCCTCACCACTTGCTTCCCCTATCACAGGGTATTGCTGCAGCTCTGCCACCTTTCTGCTGTGTTCCCTTCCATGTTGTTTTTGCCCTGACACTTGTTCCTAACTGTCCAGCCCTGTTCAGGAACCATCTGCACTAGGTTCTTATTGTTGGGTCACTGGTGGTAGTGGGAGAGGGGTTGCAGCACCCCAGGATGGCTTTGGAAGCTGGTGGTGGGGTGGCCTTAAGGTACGAAGTTTGGACAGTTCGGGTGGGTGCTGGCACAGCCTGGCAGTGGTGCCTGGAGTGGTGGGGAGGAGTGGACTGCAGTAGTGGGACTGGCAGTGTCACTGGTCAGCAGCACACACCCCTTCAGCAGCAGTGCCCCTCCTTTTTGCAGAGGGTCCTGCTGCCTTGTCACCCACAGGGACCATTGTTGATGCCTGCAACTCTCTACAAGCTGCAGCTGTGCCCAGAGGCGGGGTGGCAGCAGGGCCTGTGATGCTGACCCCGCCCCTTGACTGCAGTCCTACAGTCACGGCCATGCACCTACCTGGGGAGCACCCATGATCCATCTGTCCTATGTGCTCTGATGCCCTCTCTGCCTCCCTGGCACAGGCTTGGCTGGAGCCCTGAGCAGCACCAGGCACCTCAGCTGGCAGCCATGGGAGTTGGGGAGAGGCTGGCTCTGGCCCCATGGAGCAGGGCCTGACCTTAACTGTCCCCATGCCCCTTTGTCCCATCAGCCCCATATACCACCTGCTATAGATTGTGATACAATATACAGTATTTTCAATAGGGGGAAAACTGGGGGAAGAAGCTCTATTTTCAGATTTTTCAGACCATATTTTTTTTAATGGCATATGGAAAACTGGCTGCATCTGGGATGAGTTGGAGGGCACAGTTGGGGGGAAGCACTCACCAGCACGCACCTGCTCCTATGCAGGTCACACTCTGCCTTCTGCAGGGAATGCTGGGGGACAAGCCAGCTCAAAGTTTGCCCTTTGCCATCAGGGAGAGGGGATAGTGTCATCTTTGAGTCCCCAGCTGTCACCTTGGTGGCACCCTAGGGCACCGCAGGGTGGGCAGTGCTGCTGTGCGCTGGGCTTTATCCTTGCCCCATACGTGTGACACTACACTTGCTCCAGGCTCCAGAAGGGCACTGGCATCCCAGTCACAAAATGTCTTCCCTGTCCACCCAGTCTTCCCCCTGCTACCATGCTGTCATCCCCATGGCTTCTGAGGGTCAGTGGATGGCCACAGTGGCCTCCCTGCCCTGGACTTAGGGCTGCCCAGGCACAGCCACTGCTAGAATCACTCCAAGGGTGGGATTGGGAAGGTAGTGCCCCAGGGCACTGTGCCAGGGCAGAAGTGGCTGCTGCCTTAACAACGTCACTTCATTGAGTTTGGCCCCGCTTCTGGCCTTGCCTCCCCCTCCACGTCCTTGGCTGCAGGCATAGTGCCAGTGCCATGCTCAGCCCCAGGCATGGGGCCCCTGGGGGTGGGGACGTCTTGGAGCTGCCTGTATATTGCTAACAAACAAAAAGATGATGAAGTGTGAAAATAATGATTGTTTTAATTAAAAAATAATAACTGGATCCGTTGAGGCTGTGTAGTTGGTCATGGGGGGAAGGGCAGCAATAGGTGCCTGGGAGGGCCTGGGCTGAGTAAGAGAGTGGCAGTGCCCAGGGTAGGGGTGCAGGATCCTGCTAGAGGCAAGGAGTGCTGGGCACAACACAGGGCTGTGCCCACTGCTTGTCATCATTCAGGCAGTGTGGGGTGGCTGGGGGTACAGGTGGGAGTGGCAGCAGCTGGCAGTGCCACAGCTGCGCTTACCAGCCTGGGGTTGGCAGCAGTCCCAGTGGCAGGGCCCCATGGCAGGGCATCCTGTCTGTGCTGTGGGGCCAGGCGTGGGTGGGAGTGGGCACACCCCGAGGAGGAATGTGGGCTGGGAGGGGCCCTGGTTTCAGCTGGGGCACTCAGGTTGCAGGCAGCAGCACCAGGAGCCGCCAAGCAGCATGGCTGAAAAACCCCAAATACAGCTCTTCATCAAGGTAAGGGGGGTCCTCAGGGCAGTGCCCCAGGCCAGCGGGCAGCCCTGGCAAACAACCCTGGCAGTGCTGTGGTGGGATGGCTGGGCTGCCCCTGCCCACTGCAGTGCCAGATGTGGGCACTGGGCAGGCAGGGGGGCAGGTAGTGGGCGGGGGTCAATGGGGCTGACAGCAAGCAGGTGGGTGGATAGGCAGCGGGCAGCTCTGGCTCCTCTCCAGGGCACACTGCTTGCTGCTTCCAGGCAAAGGGGCTGTGGGGGCTAAATCTCGGGAGGCTGGACCAGGTTCCCCCCCAAAAGCAGAGCCCAGCGGCCCAGCATCTGCCTGCACCTGCCAGGACCTTCCCAGCCACCATGTGGCCAGAGCAGTCAGACTGTGCAGGGCAGGATAGAGCTCACCTGGAATTGTGGCTGGGGTTCACAGGGCCACCAGTATTGCTGTCACCTTCCTCAGGCACATCTCTGCTGATGTCCCCTGCCACTGCCACTCTCAAACCCTTGTCCCTGTAGCACCTGCTGTGCCACGTGGCTTCTCTGGGTATGGCACTGAGGCTCTGGGAGCAGGCAGGGGCTAGGAGCTGGTGCCCTGCCTAGCATAGCAGGTGCCATGGACTGCAGCACAGCTTGCCAGGCTGGGCTGGGGCATGTGTCCTGTCATCTTCACCCTGTACCCTCTGGGGCTGCTGCCACTGAGGCCATGCAAGGGTGAAAGGACAGCTGAGCTCTCTGTGTCCACAGGCAAGCGAGGATGGGGAGAGTGTGGGGCACTGCCCCTTCTGCCAGCGGCTCTTCATGGTGCTGCTGCTTAAAGGTGTGCCCTTCACCCTCACCACTGTGGATGTGAAGAGGTGAGTGGTGTCCCAAGGGGTGCCAGCCCTGGGGCCAGGATCATGTGCAGGGTGGGGGGTGTTGATAGGTCCCCAACACTTTGGGAAGGGATGTGAAGGGTGGGCACCATGGGATCCGTGGAGCTTTTTGTACCTCCCCAGGTGACCACTGCTGCTTGGGGGAGATGGGCAGGTATTTCCTTGGGCACACACTGAGCAGGAGGAGCCTGAGGGCACACTGTGCACCAGCCCCCCAGAACTCCTTTTGCTTGGGACACATATGCACAATACGGACACACACACACGGTGCTCTGCAGAGCCCTGGATATGCCAGGCATCAACAGCATATCCATCTCCCACAGGGCGCTGGATGTGCTGAAGGACTTTGCACCAGGTGCTCAGCTGCCCGTCCTTCTCTACAATGGCGAGCCCAAGACCGACACTATCACCATTGAGGAGTTCCTGGAGGACCAGCTGGGCCCCCCCATGTCAGTGGCTGGTGCTGCCTTGAAAGAAGGGCCCCCCAAAGGATAGGACAAGCTGAGGGATGAGGGGGCTAACAGCAGATGAGCCTGGCAGACTCTGCTGTCTGCCTCAGCCGCATCCATGTCCCTGCAGGTGCCCCAGTCTGGTCCCGCAATACCCAGAGTCAAGCCTGGCTGGGAACGACATTTTCCACAAGTTCTCTGCCTTCATCAAGAACCCAGTACCTGCCCAGGATGAGGGTGAGGAGCAGGTGGGGGAGCACCCCATGCAACCTCTCGGGTGCCACACCCCAAAGCTCAGCCTGGTCACACTGGGCTTTCCCAGTCTCCCCACCCAGTCCAGAGTCAGGTCTGTCCAGGCACTGCCTTTCCTACGTGGGCCAGTGTGGCTGTGCCAGGTCTCTGTGGGAGGGCAGAGGCAGGTGCCAGCCTGAGCCACGTGGGAAGAGGCTGACAGCTGCTGCCTGGACACAGGGCTGGGCTGGCAGGAGGCCACAGCAGAGAAGTGGCCCTTTGCCTGCAGCAGGGCTGCACTGACCTGGCCACCCTCCCTGCAGCGCTGCAGCGGAGCCTGCTGCGGGCCTTGCTGAAGCTGGATGAATACCTGAGCACCCCTCTGGAGCATGAGCTGGCCCAGGACCCCCAGCTCCGGGCCTCTCAGCGCCGCTTCCTTGATGGAGACCACCTCACATTGGCCGACTGCAACCTGCTGCCCAAGCTCAACATTGTTCAGGTAAGCCTGAATATTGTTCAGGTAAGGGCATCCCAGTACCATGCCCTTCTCCTTTATCTGGCATCCCCATGCCCTCACTTTCGTCTTGGTGCCTGCAGCAAGCCCCTGCTCCTCTGCCCATTGTTCTCTCAGTTATGTGCCCTCCAGCATCCCTCTCCCCAGGAGCCCTGGCCAGCACAATACCTTGCCACAGATCCCACTCCTCTCTGCATCCCCTCCTGAGTGCCAGCCCCCGACTGTGCAGTGCCAGGAATGTCCCTGGCTCCCTGCCACCCTTCCCAACTGGTGCCTGCCCTGGTGGTTGAGCTCTCCTTGGCACAGTGTCAGGCAGGTCTCTCTAATTCATGCCTGCAGGTTGTGTGCCAGCACTACCGCCGCTTTGGGATCCCCAAGGACATGCAGGGCGTGTGGCGGTACCTCAACAGTGCCAGTGAAACCAAGGAGTTCAAATACAGCTGCCCCAATAGCCAGGAGATTATACAAGCCTATCATTCCGTGGTCCGGGCACTGCAGTGAGTGCGGCATGTGCCCTGGTGGGTCAGGGCCAAGGCTGGGCTCAGGCAGGAGCTCAGCGCCAGCCTGCCCCTGCCTGGAACGGCTCAGGAGAGCTGTGCCCCTTGCACCCAAATTCCCTCCACTTGCACACAGGTGCTGGCAGCAATCTGCAGTGCACTGAGCCCCTCTTGTGCCACCCACCCTTCCTCACAACCAGGACAAGCTCTGTGGCCCCTCGAGCATCAAGATGCGGGCAAGGGGGAACAGCCATGGGCACCATCAGTGCCAAAGCTGTGCCCAGCTGAGGGCAGGGGCAGAGCTGGGGGTGACAAGCTGCCCTGCAGCCACTTGCATAGGCACACTGTGCCACTCACTTGGACAGCAGACACCACAGGGTCCCCTCACACCTGCACCAGGTGAGGGGACCTCGCACAGCTACACAGACCTAGGAACAGAGCTGGGGGGGATGGCACAGGCAATGGGCAGAGGTCAGCTGCCTCCAGACTCACTACTAGGAAGCTCTCAACAGACTTAGGGGTTGTGAAGCAGGGAAAGCCCAAGCTAAGCTTCAGAGTTCCTGGAAATCAATAAAAGCTTTGCAAGCAAGACCAGTGTGAGTCTGGAGTGATCATCCCAGCAGCTCCTGCCTCACAAGGCTTTGTACTGACATTCTCATCCTCTCCCAGTGCCCAAGCAAGGCAGAGCCCACCCTCCCAGCTCTCCAGAGGTGTAGGCCAGGTTCTAACCACACACCCATCTGCCAAAAGCTGGCAGGGAAGGGAACTTCTCTGAGGCCTGGACTTTCAGGTTCAGCTGAAATAGGCCCAAGGCTTCCTGAGAAAGGGAGAGGCAGAATGGGCAGACACACCCAGAGATACCAGCTGGCTAAAAACACCTTTATTGGCCAGAAGCAAAGCACAGGTGATCTTTCCATTCCACAGCATCAAAGCTCCATCCAAAACTCCACCAGTTCATGGTAAGTGAGGTCAGGAGCTGGTCCCTACCAGTAGGGAAGAGCTGCAGGAGAAAAACACACAATGCTGGTGTCCCCTCTGTTCCATCTGTCCCCCCCAGGGGCCCTGCCACCACCCCAGCTGAGGGGTGGCTGCCAGGTACTGCTGCCTCTGCTGTCTCCCTGGGTCAAGGAGCTCAGCAGGTCTGGAACAACAGGGACGCCTCCTAGTTTAGACACAGGGGTCCATAGGGCTGTCATCAGGGCACAGGACAGCACCCATCAAGAGTCCTCGAAATTCACTCCAGATGGCGCCTTCTTGCTGGAAAGAGATGGAGGAAACATCAGAGCCCAGAACACCAAGCCCTGCTGTCACATAACTTCAGAGCAGAGCCCACAAGGTGCCCAGTGAGCAGCACCCAGCCCACACTGACCTTTTGAAACCAGGGTTAATGAGAGACTCCCCTGGGACTTTCCTTTTGGCTGGCAAAGCCAAGTCAGAAGCTCTACTCTTTCTGGGGCTGGAGTCTGCCTCGGTCAGGAACAGACAAGACACAGATTACAGGTTACCCAGGAGTTCTGGCAGCCTTGCCAGTCCCTCCAGAGCCAGAGGGAGCCTCCGGCAGCCCAGCCTGGCAGGACCAGCAACCACAGAGGGCAAGACAGGGCCAAACTTGGCCCTCTCTCTCAAAAGGAGCCATGGATCGGCCACAGCCTCCAGTCTGGAAGCACAGCAAAGCCTGCCCTCCTTCTGAGGCTGGCAATGCCCAGCCTTTGACCTGAGCATCCCAGACACCCTAAGAGCCACCACAGTAAGCCCTGCCCCAGCTCTGCCTGGAAGAGTACCAGGACAATGGGTGGCTGCCAGCAGCCACGGCCAAGGGCACCCAGAGTGTCCTGGAGAGCACATGGATACAGGACCAGCAGGCTCCAGGGAGGAGAAGACAAAAGATTGCAGGACCAGGGCAGGTGCCCCTGGCAGTGCCTACCTGGCAGGAAGAGCTGCTGGCTCCGGGCAGTGTTCTTCTCAGGGCTGCAGCAAGATGCTAATGTCTCTACTGCTACTGAGACAGGAACCAGAGCCAAAGTTTATGACAAGACCCCCCCAGTTCTGCATGCAGCGCTTCAAGCCTCCCCAGTGAGCTCCCTCCACTGCAATGAACCCCATTCTCCTCTTAGCACTTGCATCCAGACTGCTGCTGCTCCAAAATCTTTCCAGATCCCTCCAAAAAATATGTCTGTAAGGTGACTCCACATTTAGGATGATGGAGTGGTCCTGGCCATGAGGACAGGGGTGTGTTTTCACACAGAGACATACACTGTGCCCTCTGAGCCCAGGCAGGGTCCCTTCCTTCTGCGGAGGTCTGGTGCAGACCCCGGCCAGCTTTGAGAATATGCCAGCCTGAACAGGGAAATGATGGGCAGCAGTCCATTGGGAAGCGAGAAGAAACCATCTGGGGTGAAGCCCTCTCCTGCTACGGCTGAACTGGGGCATCTAGAGCACTTTAGCGGGGTGTGGTAGTGACGATCCCATGAAGGTGGCAGGAGCTGCTAGCTGCTAGCCCTCCCCCTCTTCTAAACCCATCACGGACCTTCCAGGCGCCTCTCCAGGCTCTCGATGCAGCCGGCCATGCCGAACACCAGCGCCTGCAGCTGACTGCACGCTTCGGCGGCGGGCAGCTGGGTGAGGGCCAGGGCCGGGCACCGCGGCTCCTCCGGCAGCCGCAGCGTGGCCAAACCCCGGCCCAGGCTCAGCGCGACGGCCCCGCGACCCAGACCGGCCCTGTGGGGAGCGGGGGTTAGGGGAGCGGGAGAGAGGGAGAGCCCCGGGACAGGAGGGGCCTAGGGCAGGAGAGCCCGGGGCGAAAGGGTGCCTGTAGTGAGGGAGGTCCCAGGGCGGCGGCACCCACCTGAGCATCGCGCCGTGCTCCTCCGGCGGGCACCGCTGCAGAGGGAGAGGAGGAGGCGAGTGCGTCCAACACGGCCTACCCTGGGTGCAGATTCATCCCTGCCCCGCCGGGAGCCTCAGCCCCGGGCTCTCCCGCCGCCCCTGGCCCCCCAGTACATACACCAGGAAGCGCCGGGCAGCCGCCGAGCTCCCCGGCCCACACCGCCATCGCGTCGGTCACACTGCGGGAGGAAGCAGCTCAAGCAAGGACTGTTCGATCCCCGGCCGGCCCCATGCCCGCCCCCAGCTGCTTCTTCTCCCGCCCCGCTCTCACTAAACGGTGCCGTCGGATCCCCAGTAGCACAGGAATTGGCCTGTTCCGGCTCGGAGCAGATAAAACGGCCCTGTCGGCTCCGCCATGGCCGTGCCGGAAAGGGCGGTGGAAGGGGCGGGCGGGAGCGGTGGTTCCTGCCCAGGGCCGGGCCCGGCGTCCCCGCCATGGTGAACCTGGGCGTGAGGCGTGTGGAGGATGATGTGGTCGCCAAGCACCCGGTGCGCCCCGCGAGGGACGGGCTGGGGGGCCTGGGGATGCAGGGGGAGTCGGGGCTGAGGGGGCCGGGTGGGCCTCGGGCCCCCGCGCTGACGTGTCTCCTCAGGCGCTGCAGCAGTACGCGGCCTGCCAGTCTCACGCCTTCGTGAAGGGCATCGGCACCTTCCTGGCAGGTACGGGCTGGTCCAGCCACCCCAGCATCCCCCGGGCTGTCCTTGGCCCCTCCCTGGGGGCAGTGGGGACGTCCCGGCCGTGTCCGGTAACCCCGGCTCTGGTCTCGGCAGGCAGCGGGGCAGCCTTCGCAGTGCAGAGGCTGGCGCGGCAGAAGCTGCCGTACAGCCCGCAGTGGAGCCTGCTGCTGGCTGCGGGTAAGTCCAGCCCGAGCGGTACAGAGAGGTGTTTGCCAATGTTATGGGGGCTTGTCTCTGCCTCCAGCCACCTCCCTGTGCCCCAGCCCCCAGGGCTCAGGAGGGTTCGCAGCAGTAGGTGCTGTCCCTACCGAGGTGCTGCTGGCACTCCCAGGAGCACCTCTCGGCCGCTCCAGCTGCAGGGTCTCTCGGAAGTTACGTGGTAACCAGAGCTGAGACGCAAAAATGCTCCAACTTCTGGATTTACCTGGAGACAGGCAAGTCCCCACAGGAGCTCGCCGTGACTGATGGGGTGTCTCAGCCCGCAGGTACAGTCATATCTTCCGACTCCTTTCCCTGAGCTTGTCGTGCCTGGTTCTTCCCTGCTATAATAATTACTTTGCTGTTCCTGTCTTTTAATTAAAGCTGGCAACAGTGTCATTGCCATCAAGACAGGCGCTGCTGGACAATTCTCATGACTGCTTGCTGTTCTCTCCCACACATACCTTGAGCTCCCAAAGCTAGGCCAGCTTGAAGAGGCTTTATGTGCTTCACCAAGGCTCTGTGGTTCTTTGCCCACCCTTGGCAAATTCACCAGGGTAGTTGGAGGTCCAGGGAACATGTACTTTCTTGTTGCAGAAAACCTCCACAGTGCAGAGGACAGGGACGGCACCACAACACTGGTGAGGAGGAACAGGTATGGCGACGTGGTGGAGTAGCCAGCAGAGCATAGCATGCTGTGCCCATGTCCTGCTTCACCCCCTCTTGCCTGCCCAACCTGATGCTGCCCACGCTGCCTGTGAGAGTGATGGGCTTGGTGACACTGCTGGAAAGCTCAGAGGACTTGATCCTACAGTGAGAGCATGGGGGAGGCACCTCAGGGGTTGCTGTTGCCTGCCCCATGGCCTCTGCGAATTGCACTGGAGGTACAATAAAAGTTGAGAGCTGAAGGCACTCGTTCTGGATGACGTGAAGGACAGAGCAGGTGGTGAATGTCAGCCTGAGGCAACGTCTGCAGGGAATGTTGGAGTAGAGAGCTCTGGTCCCTCTGTGGTGATGGCAGTCACAGTCAGCACCTAGATTGCTCTGAGGCAGCTGCAGGTGCTGATAGGTCTGGGCTAAGTTGTGAAGGCAGAGCTGTTGCCTGTTTCCTGAGCCCAGCCAGTCCCCCTACCCTTTCCACTGCAGTAACAAGGCTTTTCATACCTATCTGAACAGGCCTGAGCTGAGTCCCACAGCTGGGTGGTCTCTGGGGTGTCTTCCCCTGCAACAGAGGTGACCATGTGCCCAGGGCCTCTCTTTGCAGTGCTCACCTGTCACTTGCTACTCCCAGATAGCCCATCAAGATCCATAAATGCTTGGTAAGCTAATGGTACTGTCTCGAATCCCATGCACGCAGGGGGACATGTGGGATTTTTCCATGTCAGACTCCAAGTCTTGACTAGGTAAATTGTCTGCTCCTGGTGGAATGTCCAGCTCTGATCCTGCTGCAGCTGAATTTCTTAGAAGATGAAACCCAGCCTGAATTCTGGAGTTGCCCGGCTTCTTAGAGCAGCATTTTTGCTTCAGGAACCAGAAGTGCCTTCTCTGTGCGAGATATGTAGACTGGCCCTGAACCTCACCACAGGAGGGCGTCCCTGTGCTGAGGAGATGAGGAACTTGGGGAGGAGACTGGGCTTGGTGGGTTTACAGCATCGCCTGAACTGGAATCAGATTTGCCCTGTGCAGAGAGGGGGAGCCGCCAGTGGAAGAACTGAAAACAAAGTACTGCAGGGAACAGGTGTGTTAAGTCAAGCATGGCATTCCAGGAGTTCATCTGGAGCAGGGAAGGGTGTTGGGAACTGAGCAAACCCACAGAGCAGAGTTGGTGCTGCCAGCAGGGCAGTGAGAAACTGCAGCTCCCTACAGCCACTCATCTCCATGTTTGTGGAATGTGCAGGGCAGACGGAGGCTTCCCAAGGGACTGGAGGGCTGGGACCAATCCCATGCAGCTGCTGAGCACTATGATGTCTGTCCTGGTGTATCTGAGCTGCTAGTGACTGCAGCAGCAAATGTGAGCTGTTTTGTTCCCACCCTTGAGCACCAGTGCTGGGCCTTGGTAGTGGAGGCTGCTGGCAGGTGGTTTTGCTTAGGGCCGCGGCAGTGAGGGACAGCTTGAGCTGCCTGCACCTCCAGCACTGGGAAAACATGAGCTTGGTGACTGTGGCTGGCTAGAACTCCACCTCCAGGCGGGTCTAGAGTGAAGTGTTCAGCCCACCTTGGTCTATTTGAGGTCGTCTCCAGGCTGGTAGAGCACACAGAGCCGTGATAGTGTCTCAGCACTGGACAGGCTGCAAGGGCTGAGATCTTCAGACAGATCCTGACCTGTAGATGTGGCTGAGGGGCTCTGCCCCCATAAGACAGCCAGGCTTAACTGCCTGCTGCTGATCACAAGCCACTGAGCCATAGCTGTGGTTACAAACGTTTATTCAGACTATTAAAAAACCCCAAACAAACAAAACCGAACCTTCTTCTTGTTTGTACATCCATGTTCTTACTCAATTAGAAATGAAGATGCATCCTCCCAGCTGCCTGATGCAGGGTGATGCCAGGCTCAAATCCCAGTGCAGAGCAGAGCCCCACAGCGTGGGAGCCCGTTGGCTCTGTGCCAGCATGGCCATGCACCATGGAGCTGCAGGAACCGGGGTGTGCAGGAATCTCTGGCTGTGGCAAAGGCAACTCTGGCATAGGAACCATGGGAATAGTGAAGGCACCATGTATGGTTGTTGAAGTGGGACCTGGAAGCTGCCATGTTCCTACATCTCGTTGTTGCTAAGTCCTTACCCAAAGCTGAGGCCAATGGCTAAGGCCAAGACCTTGCTTTCAGGAAGGTCAGTGGGTTTTGTGTGTCAGCCAGAAAGACAACGTGGATGATGCCCAGAGCTCCCCAGAAGGCAGGGCTGATGCTCCAGGGACAGGCTAGTGAGGTCAGCTATAAGGACTTGTGTAAGTAATATTCTCCATTCATACACATACACATGAAAATTAATCCTGTTGTTGCTTGGGCTCATTGGCCCAGTTCAGCTCAGCTGTGGTGGCAAAAAGATGTCCTAGCTCTGAATGGCCCATTCCCAAGCCTGCTCCAGGGTTCATCCCTGAGTAGTACTGGGAAACATTTAAGCCCTTCTCCCACAGGGCCAGTGATCCTCTTCTGTCCTTCCTTTCCTGCAGCTTGAGGGCAAGGGGAGGGCAAAAGGGGACAGCTTTCCTTCTGGGACGGTGTCAGGCCTTAGAGAAGGACATTGAGCACTTGCCACATCCCAAGCGTTCAGACCATGGGGCCTCCAGCAGGTAGGATGGTGCTGGTCCTGCAGATGTGGCCCACCCTGTCCCTGCCATCAGATTATGCTGGACTTACTGTACCGGAACAGGCAGATGGCAGTCACCAGTGATGTCAGCGTGGTGACCACGAAGAGCAGGATGAGGATGACCCAGTAGTTGTACAACATGCTTTTGTGGAACGAGGGCTTCTCTGCTGGAATCATGTTGGTGAGGTTCAGCATGTAGCCCAGGGCCCAGCCAATGGAGGTTTCTCCTGCCTGTGGAAACAGCATGGCATGGTCTCTGCCCAGCCAGCCCAGCTGCATGGGCCTCAGGAGACTTTAGAATCATAGAATCCTGGAATCACTGAAGTTGGAAAAGACATCTAAGATCATGGAGTCCAACCAGTAACACCAGCACTGCCAAGGCCACCACTAAACCATGTCCCCAAGTGCCACATCCACATGCATTTTTAATCCCTCCAGTGATGGTTACCACCACATTCGTGGACAGCCTGTTCCAATGCCTGACCACACTTTCCATGAAGGAATTTTTCCTAAAATCTAACTGCAACTTCCCCTGGCACAACTTGGGGCCATTTTCTTGTCCTGTCACACATTACCTGGGAGAAGAGACCAACCCCTACCTGGCTACAATCTCCTGTTCAGAATGTTGTAGAGAGTGAGAAAGTTCCCCTTGAGCTTCCTTTTCTCCAGGCTGAGCCCCCCCAGCTCCCTCAGCTGCTCCTCATAAGACTTATGATCCAGACCCCTCAGGGACAGCCTTAGTGTCAATGCAAGGGAGAAGAGCGTGGGGGAGCCCCTCGAGCCTCTGCTTGCCCACAGGTCCAGCCAGCCCAAGGACAGAGCAGTGACCATTCTGTGCTGAACTGAGCTCATTCCCTAGGAGTAAAGCCTTGTACACTCAGGCCAGTCCTGATCTCCTTGCACATCCCATAACACATGCAGACAAAAGTGGGATCCTGCCCTGAGGTAACTTCCCAAAAAGCCTCAGCAAAGCATTGCTTGGAATGGCTGGTGTCTTGAGAGCCAAGGAGGGGCTGAAGGACCTGACCCCATGACCACCCCAACAACCAGCTCAGCTTATTTGTTTCCATCCCCTAGGAGATCCCTCCAAAAACTGGGAGTTCCATCCTGCATCTGTTTACTGAGATCTTCCTTGATTCTGCTTGGCTCTTTTTCTGTGTGGGATCATCTCTCCTGCAGGGTTCTTTGGCCTAACTTCAAAGAGATCACACAGGATGGGGATGTATTTTGGTGCTACCTACCTTTTTCTGGAAGGCAATGTTGGGGAAAGAATGGTTGTTGAAGCTGTAGCCTTTGGTGGTGAGCAAATATACAAATGTGCTGACAGCACAGTAATCTGGCAGCCTCTTCTCCAGCTTGGGGGCTTTCTGGAGCAGCTGGGTGGGATGCACAGAGGGAAAGAGAAGAGGGGTCAAGCCAGCAATGGCTAGGCTTGTATCTGTGGCCTGAAGCTCAGGATGGTTACACCTGCGAGGCCAAGGCTGCCCATACCCAACCGAGCCCCCTCCCAGTCCCATGTAGGAGCCATAAATTGCCTTCCCCCTAATCCACTGGTGCCAGGAGACCCAGTAACCTCCAAGGTCTTCTCTCAAAGCTTGGATGATACCTCACATGAATCAGCCCCCTCCTTCCCATGATGCCCAGGGAACCCACCTCACTCCAGCTGGTGGCACAGACAGTCTCTGCAGCATCCTTCAGGTCACTGGGCAGGTGCACAGGTCTTCCCATCACAGTCTGGATGAAGTCCACCGTGTAGAAGAAGGCGGAGAAGGCCTGATGGAGGGAAAGGAGCAGCTGTGGGACAGGCTGGGAGCAAACTCTCTCACCATCAGCAGACACTCTGGCCAGTGTGCTGGGCACCAACAACCACTGTTGCAGAGCTGGGGGTCTGACTTTGCTGCTACATGATGCTGGGGAGCTGGGGACAACCTGCCCAGCCAGCAGCCAGGTCACCACCCTCCTCCATGTTGGGACTTACAATGAAGTTTCCTGAAACCTTTGGTTGGAAAACACCATCAAAGGAGCAGTGGGAGAAGGAGCAGTTGGTGAAGTCAAAGAGCTTGCTGACATGCAGAGCGCAGAGGTTCCCATTCCCAGTGCCGACCAAGGTAACAGTGGTGTTGAAGGCAAGGCTTGGCCTCTCCTTCTCTGTGCAGGGGCTGTCATAGATGCTGCTCAGCAACAGGCTCTTGTTGTAGCCCATAGGCCAGCAGGGATGGGAGACAGTTGCTTGGTAGCTCTCAGCCTGCCGGAGGAGGGACACATGGGGTGCATGAGCTGTGCCATAGCCACAGCTCCCCAGGAGCTTGAGCAGCAAGACACGGAGCAGTTGTCAAAAGTGTCTCAAAATGGCTTGGGGTGTCTTGGCTCTAGCCAAGGGCTGCATTATCTAATTGAGAAGGTGAAAGAAAGCCCTGGGAACACAGGAGAGGGTTGGGGGCAAAACCTGAGTTGGCTGGTAAAGGTGTGCAGCTGGTCCAGGGCTGAAGGACACCATAAACACCAGGGTGAAGGGGCAACCATGGGGTCATGACAGCCAGCATCCGCATCAAGCACACACTGTACCTGGAGGAGCTTGGAGAGCAGCCTCTTGAGGACCTGGTCCCTCCCATAGCAGAGGAAGCTGTGCGTGTACACTTTGTATACCTGGCCATACAGCTTTAGCATCACCTTGTTTCTGGGGTTTTCAATCATGTCCCTGGTTTCAAAGGTGATCTGTGTGGAAGCACCCCCGAAGTCCATGGCCCCCAGGGTCTTCTTCTGAGGCTGGATCCATTCTCCAAGCCATCCACGCTGAGCCAAGGAGGACAAGATGAGGCATAAGTGTATGATGAGCTGCCCAGCCAACACAGCCATCCCACTGGATGTGACTATCCCCTGCCCACCTTGATGAAGTTCTCCAGGAGATAGTTTGCGGTGACCCAGCCAAAGACCCCTTCCTCTTCCCCTGACAGGATCTTTGCTCCCCGGAAATCAAAGGGGTACATCTTCAGTGTGGCTGCTACAGCTCTGAGGACAGCATCTGACACCTGTGGGTCTGCAATGCTGTGGGCCAAATGAGAGGGCAAAGTGACAGGCCTGTGCCACAGTGCTGCAGAGCCTTCCCCGTCCCTAGAGCTCTGGGGGGCCAGTACTGCCATAGCAGGACCCAGGAGAGAGGTGAGCCCTTGCCTGGGTACCCATAGGCATGTCCCAAAAAACCACCAGGTAATTCCCTTTGTCTCTGCTGGAGGAGGCAGGTAGCAGGAATGGAGTGTGCTCCCTCCTGCTGGGACAATGGAATCCATCCTGCCTGGGCTGAGTGAGTGGAGCACAACTCCTCCCCCTGTGTGCTTTTTGAGGGATATTTATTCTCACTGTGTCCCATCAGGCTGGCAGTGGGTGCAAGGGATTTTCCTCCTAGCATCCAAAAAGTCTGGGTGGGTTATCCTGGTGCTGGCCCCCCACCAGTCTCTTTCCACTAGTGCTGTGCTGTTCCCTGCAGATCATATCCTACTCTGAAAGGCAGGACCACTTCTGCAGGGGACACAGCACTGGGCAGCTGGGTGGTGAAGAGCTTTGCCCAGCAAAGGGGCAACACTTCAGCCACCCTTCACCACCTCTGCCCCTGCTGTGTGTGGCAAGCTGGCATGCCAGATTGGTATGACAGGGGCCCCCTGGGCACTCACTTGAGTAGACGCATGCCAGCCGTGGCACCTAGGTAAAGCGGGGTGCCCGCGTGCTTCTCCTTGGGCACATCTCTCAGGGCCTGGTTCAGGCAGTGCTCGAGGCTTGTCCCGGCTGCTGGAGGGTTCAAGCTGTAGCTGGAGATGCCAGGACCTGTGAGAAGGAAACAGCTTTGCTCCCTGCTGGTGAGGGGATGATGCTTAGTGGGAAGATGCCTTTTGAACAACTTTGCCCCTTTCAGGCTGTCCAAAAGGCAATTTTCTGTGGGCATGGAGCCATTCAGGGTCCAGCCACATCTCCCTGCCCACACTGCATCCCCTGCTGGCTGACAGTCTGGGAAAGGTTGACAAAGGGAGAGTGAAAAACTGATCCTGGCTCCTCACTGGGCTAAGCAGGGAGCTGGATTGTTCCCTGGTGGTTCAGTACCTACCAAGAAAAGATAAACCACAAGCATGTGTAGCTGCAAACCTTACGGGGAGTCGGGAGACATTTTAGGAATAGAGCTGAACCCATTAGAACATGTCACTGCACCAGTGCATACAGAGGGAGGCAGCTGAGCATGGCAGGGGCACTCACGCCATGCTGCCCTGCCACAGAGATGCAACAGACATTGCCACCAGCCCTGGACCAGAGCCAGCCCTTACCCTCCACATCACACATGCTGTGCTCACTGACCACCCCGGTGTCATTCTCCTTGTCTGCAGGCCACTTGTAGACGAACATGGCGGTGTGGGATGACCCAGCGTCCAGCACGATGCCGTACTGCAGGGGTAAAGCAGTGTGTCAGGCCTTGAGGCTGAAGGTCCCCTGGCTGTTCCAGCCCTTACCAAGGGAAGGCACTGGGGCTCAGTGCACAACCACTCCTACCCTGTCAGTGTCCAGTAGCTCTGGACCATCATTTGGCAGAGGCAGGCTTTGCTCAGCCCAGCTTGGCACTGCTGGGCCCACACCTGCCCAAACAGGGCACTGCCTTGGGATGTGAATGGGAGTGCGATACTGGCCATCCTGGGATGCTATTTGGAACAGCACAGGGACTCTGGCTTTTTGGGTAAGGGGACCCTCTTGAGTGCAGCTCAGGGGGCTCTTCCCCCTCTGCGGGTTACCATCACTCCTGGCTCCTGTTGAGCCATGCTAGCAGGTCCCTGGGACTGTTGGTGGGGAGGGACACCTGAAATGGCTCCTCGGGATGCTCTTGGCCAAAGAAGGGCAGTCAGGCCCCTCATCCCTCCTGCCCTTGTATGGCTCTGCCATTCTCTCGCTATAAATAACCCTGTTCCTCCTGCCAAACAAGGTTACCCAGCTCCCAGGGAGAGGACACCATACATGCTTCCTGCAGCACCCCTGGGTGGACCCGTTTGCCTGACCCCTGCTGCCCATGGTCTCAGGGCTGCCCATGCTGGCCCCTGCTGTGCCCCCTCAGGGCTGTGAGTATGGTGGGAAAGCAAGGTAGGATCCAGCACCACCCCAACCAAGCATCTCTGGGGTGAAGCCATCTAAGGCTTAAACCTCCTATGAGTCTCTATCTGCTCCTGCCCTGCCCAGACTCGATAGAACCAAGGGCTGGAGTAGTCAGCTCCTCTCCCTGCCCAGCTCTGGAAGCCGCTCCAGCCCTGTCTGCCATGGGTGCCCCACACCACCCCTGTCCCTACCACCTGGTTTTCACCAGCTCAGGCAATAGAAATGTCGGGGCAGAGGCAGGCACACCTGAGGTTCCCACTTATAGGTAGCCCCAGTTACACCATGAATCCATGGCCCTGCACCAGTGGTATCTCCTGCTCCCTCAGGGGACTATCTGACATGGGTGACTCTCCCAGACTTTCTCAGTGATTTGCTCATGCCCTGGGCCAAAAGCTACAAGCCAGCAGAGAATCTCCCTCTGTGGCTAGGCTGGAGCAGTGGAGCAGCTTCAGCTCCGGACAGACACTGCAGAAAGAAGAAAAGAAGCTGACAACTCCTCCCAACACATCTCCACAGCCTCCTGGGCTGGGTGCTGGGGCGAGTGCTACACACAGGCTTAGAGGGCTCTCAGCACCCTCTCTGCCCATGATGTGGCACCCCAGTCCATTCTCACCAGAGCAACCTTTGCCTTGCCTGCCCACCTTGGGATCCCGTGGTCACCCCTGCATGCCCAGATGAGCAGTCACCGACCAGGCACAGGGGATTCTGAGGAGGGTCCCGCCCCAGGGGACCCCTCTGTCCACCTCGGTGCTACATGTGCCCACACACCCTGTAGCCAACATGCAGATGTCTCTGGTTTGCTCACAAGGCACCGCATTACCCCAAGTATCACCTGGAGTGACACTAGCAGGAGCAGGGTGATAAGGCTGTCCCCAAAGGGGACATTGATTGGTCATCCCAAACCCAGGGCTGAGCACAGCCAAGACCCTGGGAGTAGTCTCTAGCCCAGAGATGCCATGGAGGGGCTGAAGTCCACAGAGAGGGACAAGGTTGAAGACAGGGATATCTACATGATGGTAAGGGCTGAGAGATGCTGGAGTATGAGACAATGAGGATGTCCTGCAGTGCCAGGAATACCTGGTGCCACCCACCAGGAATGGGGTCAGCCTGGGAGGGGGATGCTGGGGATGCCAGACTCACCCCACAGCAGGAAGGGACATGGCTACACGGCTGGCTCCAGGGTGGGCAGGAGGAGAACCACCACCTGTGACAGGGAGAAGGCTCATTCCCAGAGTTTCTTCCCACCTTCAGCAGGGCTGGCTCAGCTGTGCCCCACTTCCCACCCCATGGAGAGCTGGTACCAGGGTGCATTTGTGAGGGTACATACCTGGGGTGGAGTTGCACATGTAGAGAGGTGCACACATGTATGTGCACATGTGCATGGTGTGCATGCATTTGTGTGCATGTGGGGTACATGCTGCAGGACTGCGCAAGTTTGTGTGTGCATGGGCATACAAAGCTGTGTGCAAATTTAGATGTAGAGGTAGGTATGTGGGGGAACTTGCATGTGGGTGCGCACAGGTGAGGTGTGCACACACATAAGTGTGCCAACGTGTGTGCACATGGGTGCACGTGTCTGTGCATACATGCATTTAGGAGAGGCGTGTGGATGGGAGTGCGAGGGGCACACATGCCACGTGTGTGCCCAGGGAAGTGCAGGAAGTGAGAAGCAGCATGGAGCCTGTACCCAGGGCAAGCCCCACACAGAGGTAACATGTTGGGACAACAGTGGCACTGCTGGAGCAGGATGCAGAACTGCTGCCCCATGTAGGCACATCCTAGTGCCTTTTGCTGCCAACACCTTAGGTTGGGGTGGGGGTCCCTCTTCTTGGACCTCCAGCCCATTGCCACCAGGTGTGGAGTGAGGGGCATTCCGTGGGTCCTCCAGCCTTGGCAGTGGCAGCAGCAGCACTTGGCCTGGCTGAGGTGAGGTGCTGCAACATGATGGCACTGCCACTGCACAGAGTGCCTGGCCAACTGCTGCCACAGCTCACCCCACAGCCACCCTGGCATGACACAAGTCACCACCCTCTCCTGAGGGCACAGGCCTTGGCACCCTGTCCCTCTCATGGCAGTGGTAAGCAGGACTGGGAATCGTGTGTATGGTGCATGAAGGCACTGAGGCAGACTTGGGCAGCCTAGTATGTTCTCAGTGAGGAAGGAATGTAATCTCCTCCAGTCCTGAGGGTACCCCATGCCTCCAGCATTCACACAGAAATCATGAATGGGGTCACCTACAGTGGTGTGCAATGGTGCCAGCCCCTGGCCCCAGATCCTGTTCCTGTCTTAGCTTCTGTCCCTGCCCAGACCCTGGGCCTAGGCATCGGAGCCACAGCGTTCCCCAGAGCAGAGTGTGCTGCGGTGTGGGTCTGAGCCACGGGCATGGGCAGGTGGGCTCCAGGGGTCCTACAGGCAGGAAGCCCTGGGAGGGAGGATAAAAGCCCACTCCAATAGTAATTTGCAGTATAAGTGCTGCCTCAGCTCTACCAGCTGAGCTGCCCTGTGCCTGCTGACAAGCACACTGCAAATGAGCGCTGGGGAGACACAAGGATTCCCTGGCACACCCCCATGCCAGCACCTGGCTCTCATCACCCCTCTCATCTGCCTTGGCATGTTTGCCTGCTGGTGCCCAGGGCTTTGGCAGGGCCTCATGCATGTGGGATAGTCCCCAACACATGGTGGCACAGGGATTTTTCTAACAGAACCCCCTGACCAGACCTTGGTGATGCTGCAGGTGGAGGGGACACAGAGAGGCCCCCATTGTGGCCCCACACTGGGACAGTTTTCCGATGCCAGTCCTATTGCTGCTCCTATTGCTCCTGGGTCACCCAAGGTCCCAAGGGCTCTCCCCAGTGCAACATCACTCAGGCCAGCCCCAGTCAGGGCTGCTCAGTACTAAAGCCCCTGCAGAGGGGACACAGAGGACAGTCATGTTCCCAAAGGCCACAGGTAGGGCTGGGGCTCTTGATCAGTATGGCTCTGCCCAGTGTCAGAGGCAGATGGAGACATTGAGAATGCCCCATGTGTTGCTGCCTGGCACTGTGCCCCATGGCCATGCCCAGGTCTCCAGCCCCCATCCCACATGCTCTCCAGGCTGTCTGATGTTACATGAGGGGCTCATCCCTGGCCCTCCACCATTCTGCCTCTCTCAAGGGTGGTGAGGTCATGCGGCACCCAGGTCTGCAGTGACTTGCAACAGGTTTCCTTCCTGCTGCGGTAGCCACAGCAGCCACAGACCATAGAAGCTGACAGAGATACTTTTGCCAAAAGAAGAAAGAAAAGGGCTGTCAAGAGCAGGCAGCAACTCAGGGCAGTCAGGCCATGAGCTCCACTGCAGATCCATGAGGGAAGGATCAGTCTCTCAGCAGCAAGATAACTAATCCAGGGTGGTTTTAGGGCTATATTCCAAGCAAAGGATCTAGAAAGGGAAGATGTGGAGCTCTAGCTCAGCAGTGAACAGCACTATCCAGCAGCTGGATACTGTGGACTGAGTCAGCAAGGACCATATTTGTCCAGGCCATCAGAAGATGTGCCCAGGGTCTCCCATAGTGGGACCAACCTCTAAACCATGTGGGCGTATTTTGGGCTCAGTTAAAATAACACAAAGTTCTGCATTCTCAAAACAGCACTGAGCTTTGTGTGAAAGCAACTCCTCAGCCCCTTCCTGATGCCAACTCTATGGGAACAGGCACTGCTGGACACTGGTACACACACCATGCTGGACCTCACAGCACTTGGCATGTCCAGGAACCCTGAGTCCCTGGGCCAGGATTTGTGTGGAGCAGAATCAGGACCCAGTCGGGTGTTCAGGGATGCTTGGCCCCAAACCACAGCACTGCCTGCAGACTAGAAGGTGCTACCACTTAGAGAGAAAAAGCACCAGGAAAAAAAAAAAAAAAAAAAAAAAAAAAAAAGCTAAAGAAAAATAGTTTCTGGGAATTAATTTGGTTTAAAATCAAAGGTCCATCTTGGAACCAGGAAGAAGAAAGTCCTTCCAGGCTGATCCAAGTGCTACATAAGGGGGTCTTGGTACCGATCTAATTCATCCATGTTCCAAGAGATAAAATCCACTCTGAAACCAGCTCAGGGTACTGCCCAAGATGCCCCAGCATGTGGCAATGGGTGGCAAAGAAAGGCGTCACAGAGAGGGAGTTAATAATTGGCAGTTATACTAAGAGCAAAAAGGGAGATCTTGGCTAAGCCAGCTCGTCTTCTCATTCTAGTCTTCATTACATCTGACAAACCCAGAGTGAAGGCAGCAGCACATCTGGTATGCAGGCTGGCTCAGAAAGTTTCCAAGTAAATTGCTTGGGATGAGAAAAAGGGGGTTTTAGATGAACTATTTCAGGACAAGAGCCTGGGACTATTTTAAAACAAAAGACTTACAAAAGCTTACAAAAGAAGTACTTGGCCAACAAGAAATTGTTCAGGAACTTTTTTTCATCATCTGAATTAACTATGAAAAAGGGGGGAAAGCAGCTTGAATTCAAAGGAAAGTGCATTTGTTACCCAGCAACACTTGCTTAGGCGATGCAGTGGAGCCCAGGGAGATGCTGGGGTGCGCAGGGGAGCCCTGGCCCAGGCAGAGCCATAGCAGCAGATGCTGACTCGGCTGTTCTGGCTTGGGGGGCTGCTATCTTCCAGTGTGTTCAACAGATTCCCCTCCCAAAGCGCACGTCCTAAGGCACAAGGGATGAGCGGCCGAGGGTTCTGCAGCCAGGAGGCCCCGCAGCAGAGGTGCCGCACAACGGGTCTCGCTACTGGGGCGGCTCCGTCCCTGAGCACCCGGCGGCGGCTGCTCCCTGCGACCCTCCCCGCAGAGGAGGGACCCCTCAGCCCCGGCAGCTCCCTGCGACCCTCCCCGCAGAGGAGGGACCCCTCAACCCCGGCGCCTCCCGTGACGCTGGCGTTCCTCTGATGCCGGCGTCTCTCCCGCACCGGGAGTTATCCCGCACACCGGGAATGCCGTACACCGAGGCACCCACGGCGGCTCCCCCAGCCCCCGGCAGCCCAGGACCTCCCGGTGCCCCGCACTGCCCCACTCACCTTGAAGCCCGGCGGGCCCCGTGTGTCCCCGGAGCCGAGGAGGAGGAGGAGGATGCCCAGCAGGCAGCCGAGGGCCAGGAGCAGGAGCAGGACGGCGAGGCGGCGGGCCATGGCGGAGCCGGGCAGGTGAGCGGCTCGGCAGCGGCGGCGGCTCCTGCCGCTCCTCCTCCCCCACCTCCTCCTCGCCCGCCTCTCCCGGCTGAGTCACCGCCGCCCCGGCCCACCCGCCCGGGACACCGGGCTGCGCGGCCCCGGGCTGCGCGTCCTGCGGCTCTCCCGGACCCGGACTCAGATGTTCTTGCTGCCTCCGCCCCGGGACCGGACCGATCTACACCCCACAGGCACGGTCCTTTTGGCCGGGAGCAGCCCCAGCCCGGCCCCTCAGGCGCCGCCCCGGCCCCAGAATCAGCTCTGTCGCTCGAACATCACCGTTACCGGGAAGGCTCAGCCCAGTTCTGTCCCTCCTCCCTGGGCACAGCCTATGTCTCTGGGATCAGCCCCATCTACCCCTCCGGGCATGGTCCTTGACCCCAGGCTCAATCCCATCCTGCCCCCGCCCTGGGGCTTAGTCCTTAGATGGGTTCAGTGGTATGTGGGAACATCCTGAGATACAGAAAAGCTCCAAGAACCTCTCATCTACAATGATTAACAACTGTAGCTGTGTTCCTGCTTTTAATCATCACAAGAACTTCGTGACAGCCCTAAGGAGCCCAGATGCATATTGAAGCTGTTTTCAATACCGTCACAAGAGTAATGTGATGCGTTTGCGTAGGGAGCAGGAGCCAAAGGAGGTTGGGTTCCTTCCTCTGAGAAGGACATTTGCAGCTTGCTTACACAGTGGGATACAACAATGAACAAAATAATAAACAAAGAGAGAAGGCTCTTGGAGGACATGGCTCCTAGAGCAGCTGGGTTGCAGGCTGAGGGTCACACCCTTACACTGAGGGTGTGAGCTGAGGCTCCTCATGCCTGTCTCACTTCCCTGTATTTTTTGAAGCAAGGAGCTTTTCTGCCGCTCACAGCTGACCCATGCACAGCACACATTGCATCAGCGCTGGGCCTTCTGCAGAGCTTCAGTGCTGTCCCCAAAGCAGTGGCTGGCAGCAGAGTCTGGGGAAGGAAATGACTAAATGGGAGCACAGAGAGTCACTCTTACCCTGGCAGTGTCCATCACTGTGGAGCAGGGATTCTCTGCAGGACTGCTGTGTTCAACCTGTGAGTCTGTTTGCAGGGGTTTACCTCCTCACTTCAATTCATTAAGCACTTAAGCACTTAACCCTGGAGTGCTTAACATTAAGCACTTAACCCTGGAAATCCATCAATCTACTCATATACGTTAATATATTAATTTATGCGAAAAAATTATTCCCCTTTACTGCTGATTACGCCACAGGAAACCACAGTCCTGTCCCTGAGGCTCAGCACACCATCATTTCCACTGCCTTTCTGCCTTCCCAGGCTGACTCTTCTCAAGTTCCTATGGGCAAAATACCTGCCTATTCTTGACTCTTCATGTTGCTCACCTTGCCTTCTGAGGCACTCATCTGCCATCCTCTACAGTGCAACTGCTCCAGGGATTACCACAGAGAAATCTTTTCTGGATTGCACTTAATCCCTTTCTCAAACCTCCTGGTTCACCTTTAGATGGACAAGCAAAGAGGCCTTCAAAGACTGAGAAGGAACAAAAGAAATCTCTTTTCTGGATGGTAGGGAACAGAAACAGGGTTGCGGGGTGCCTTGTAGGAGTAGGGATGGCCCCCTTCCTCCTCATCTTTCTTTTGGCTTTGGGGACTTTGGAGCGAGTTCCTATCTGGTAGGTAGTCCTTGGTGTGGTGGGACCCATCCTGGGAGATGTGAGTGTCCTCCATTCCTTGGTCTTGTGCAGACTTGGCCATCCTGTTCCCAGATTGTCCATGGGTGGCTTTGAAATGGGGGGCTGGCATCCCTTCTGTCCCCAGGGAAGGCTGCTCCTCCTCTTCATGGGGTCACTTTTGCCACCCTCTTTCCAGGCCCAAGGGGGCAGGAGGTGTGAGCTGAGGTCTGAGGGACCCTGTGCCAAGCCCAGGATAATCACTTGTGTCCCAGGATACTCAACCTCCAGTGCAAACAGGAAGGCACCAAAAGCTTGGACATGCTGAGGTGGAAATACTCTCATTCCCAGTGGAATGTCAGCTGGGCAATGCATGTATAGTCAGAGAAATATCCAAATACCTTGTGACAGTACGTTCAGGTGGGTAGCACCCCAACATGGCTGTCTGAGCTCAGCCCAGCCCGGGTCGGGCACTGCCAGCTGCTGCCACAGTAAGGGGTGTCAAGGGAGGTGCTCATGTAATGTCTCCTTTCCCTTGTAGTGCCATCAAGGCACCACAGGCAGGGCACCGAGGGTGGCAGTGCCTCTGCCCATGGTGTGTGGGCAGCCCCAGCCAGTCAGAGGGAACCCAGCCACATCCCTGGGGAGGAGCAGGTGTCTGCACTGAGGTGGCTGCCCCAGGTAGGCAGTGCCTGAGCTCCAGGCACAAGAAACTTCACTGTGTAAAAAAAAGCAAGCAAAGGGCAGGGAGGGCTTTCTTTGCCATGGAAGACAAAGCAGGCAATTTGCTCCAACGGCAGGAGGTGAGAGCAACCTTGTTTGTCTGAGGAAACAGGGATGTGGATTTTGGGCACCATCGAAGAAAGGCAAGAACAGATGTCACCTGTGCAGGACTCAGGTTGTAAAGCATACAATCTGCCCAAATGAGTAGGTTCAATGAGCAAGTGGCTGCCTGGGGAGCCAGACTGGCACAACCTGGTTGCTCTGCTATGCTACCACTCTGCCACATCTCTACCTGCCATGCTGTCCCCTGTCTGCCTGCCAGCCTGCTTGCCATCTGTTTGCCTGCCAGTGTCTCAACTCTGTCACCTCTGTTGACCTCCACAGCGCTGCTCTTCATAAGTTCATCCTGCTTGACCATTCCCAGGGTCACGCTGTGAATTTTTAGGGAACTGCTTTGATAGCAGGAGGAACAGATCCCCTCAGCATGACCAAACACGAAAATGGCATTGTAACCTGAAATAACCAGACAATCTGCCAGAAGCAGGAGCAGGTTTTGCTGTGGGGCTGCAATAAGTTCCCCAGAATTTAATGCCAATTTTTTTTTATTACAGCCTATGTCACCACTGTGATGAGGCCACAGCAGCAAGGGACCAGGTTAACCTGTGAGATCAGGCAGGTGCTGATCTCTTCTCTCTGTTGCTCACTTACAGAACCTAAGGCAACAGCATGAAGATGTGTCAGTGGAAGTTTAGCCTGGATATCAGGGAAAGGTTCTTCCCCAGAGGTGCTGGCACTGCCCAGGCTCCCCAGGGAATGGGCACAGCCCCAAGGCTACCAGAGCTCCAGGAGCGTTTGGACAATGCTCTCAGGGATGCATAGGGTGGAATTGTTGGGGTATCCTGTGCAGGGACAGGATTTGGACTCCATGATCTTAGAGGTATTTTCCAACCTTAATGATTCTGTGATTCCATAATCCTTGTGGGCCCCTTCCACTGAGGACGTTCTATGGTTCTATCATTCTTTGTGGCATGGAATAGGAGTGCAGAGGAAGGGATGGATGTCCCAGGCAAAGGGAAACCAGCTCAGGAGCCCCAACTCCCTACTGTGCTGGTATCCTTGGCTCACCCCATACCTGGATAAACACAGAGAGTTTAATACCAGGTAAAGCTGGATGAGGATGTGTGACCAGCATGCCTAAGACACCTGAAGACTCTCATCTGTATTTCTACATCCCCTGCAGCTGGTGTGGACATGGGCTTCAGCTCAGTGCCTCAGGGACACACGGCCTGCTTCCAAGGAGAGTCACAGGCACAGATTCCCCAGGAGAGACAGGGCATGCTGGCACACATCCCAGCTGGGCAGAAAAGCTTGTCCCCACCATGGGGCAGGGGGAATTATTCCTGGGGGCAGAGTGGAATGTGAGTACAAAGAGGAGAATGTGGGGAGTGCATTAGTCATCCAGCAGCACAGGGATCTGCCATTTCCCCACACAAAGGACAGAGGTTTTCTAATCTTATCTCTTTCAACAAAAGCCTCTGAGGCAGGGCCACTGGGCAAGGGTTGCAGGGTTGAATGAGGGATCAAAGCAGACACTGAAGCAGGAGAAGGAATTACCTGGTGGCTCTGAAAGGTGGGGTTTGCTGGCTGTGGGACTCAGGGCTGCTCAGTGGCTTTGTAAATCATGGATGAGCACATCTGGGAGCACTGGTGGGCGGCACTGTGGCTCCATATGTGGTTGGGTAATAACAGGAAGAACACAATGAGCCTGTAAACCCTGCAAGAGGCTGGGGTCCAAAGGGAGGGGTTAGGGACAGGGTTCTCTGCTCCCATCTGCGAGCTCCTCAGCCAAGAGCAAGTGCAGGGGATCATTCAATCCAGAAGCATTCAACAGCTTTGGGATTGGCCCAGTACAGGCCAGCCCTGAGCAATGCACAAACAATGCACAACACACTCCACAGCTGCTCAGCAGCTGATCTCAACCCTGGCAGAAGCTGCAGGGGTCCTGACCTGCTCCTGAGGGAGCACTGGAAGCCAGTGGGGTTCCTCTGCAGAGGCACCCAGGCCAAGAACCAGCAGGGACAGAGAGGGGCTGGCTGGAGAACAGCCTTGTCCCTGTAGCAGCCAGAAGAACATTTGGGACAGCATGATGCTTCAAAAGTGTTACCAGAAGGAGCACAGCCCCCATCTGCCTCTGAAGCACAGACCAAGGAATAAGGGCAGGTACTTGCTCCTTTGGTCTCAGGTTGGGCTGCTCACCCATCCACAGAGTGTGGTCCATGGGAGAAATCCCCAACCCCCTTCTCACTTCAAACCCAATCTCAGCTCTGCCTGGGAGCTGCACTGGAGCCACAGACAGATGGAGGAGTGGGAATCTGCTCCCAGTCCCCAGAGCTCTGTGACTTCAGTCAGGACCTGGACTGATGTACCTTGGGACTCAGCTGAGACATCAGGTGTATGTTTTGGCTAGTGCAGGCCAATGCAGGCCACTGTGCAAACCCAGAGGTGCCTCTTCTTCAGGGACCTCCAGGCAGGGTGAGTCCTGCACCAACCAAAGGACTTGGATATCTAGGTTTCCCCAACTGCTGGGGCTGACTCTTTCCCCAGTATCTCGTTGCCTTGCATGGAGGAGTCACAATACTGTTTGGGGTATCAGGAAACCTCCCAGCTGCCTGCCCCGCTGCTGGGTGTATCCTGCATTCCGGCAGAGATGTGTGAACCTGGAGCCAGAAAGATGCTTTTGTTCAGGGTGCGCTTACCCACATCTCCACCTGCACAAAGTTAGAGTCAGACAGGACTGGAATGGAAGCAAGGACCTGTCAGGAAGTTCTGGGGATGCCCACACCGGTTCCAGAACTGAGTAAGGCCACAGCACACACATTTTGGGGTGTTTTTCAGTCTGTGGCCAGTGAAGCTGCAAATCCAACCAGTGTTTACACTTGGTAGAGTTAAAAAATATAAGGGAATGCAAAAACCTTCCTCAGTCAGGAGTAGGGTCCTGATAGAGTGCAGCTCCTGCTGAGCCTCTGCACCCTGTGAGTGGGAGCCCACTGATGTATTCCAGCCTCGGCTCCAAGCCCAGATCTTGTCCCCTTAGAGGCATTGAAGGTCTGGAAGGATCTTGGTGTATCCAAGGCTATAATCCCCCTCCTGGCAAGGATCCTTGCCTGGAAGGAAAATCAAACCCAAGTACAAATCTCTATTCTTGCTTCGCTTTCTAAAGCCTTTTTTGTCTCCTGTTTCCCAGGACAGTGTCTGTGTGATGCAAGCCCTGAGGGGGTCAATGGGCAGGGATCCCTGTTGAACTGGCATTGAACCAGCCAGGAAGTAGGAAGCTTTTCCAGAAAAGCTCCAATGGTTTCTCCTGGCTTCTTCTGCCAGGAGCCCTCTCCTGCCAGGACAGAGGCACTGGGCAGCCCCTCAGGCTGACAGCCTTGTTCCTGCAGCCTGGCATGACACATGAGGAGCTCTCTCCCACGAGCCTGTGGATGATGGCACAGGACACCAGACTTACCAGCAGAACATCTGTCCCCTGTGCTGTTGCCCCATGGCAGAGGTGTCCTTGGCACATGGAGGCTCAGGGTAATGGTCACATCCTGTTGGCTTCATGCAGCCACTGCAGGCTCACCTGTCCCTAAGCCTGTGGGACAGTTTGGATGAACACGAGCGAAGCACGTGCCATGAAGGAAAGGAGCACCACACACGGATTCTCCTGGGGCAGCCCTGTGGCAAGAGGCTGATCCCCATCCTCAGTGTGAGGGAGGGGACAGTAGTGGGGTGGGGAGAGAGATGGCAGGATGGAGGGGAAAATTATCTTCTTGGAATAAAGCAGGGAACTGTTTGTCACTTTTCTTAAAGTGGCCAACACTACTCACAGGTTCCAATTCCAAGTGAGAAACCATGTTTTGAACAATCTCATCTCATCCCCACAAGCACCAGGCCATGGCCATGGTGAGCAGCTGGGCCATTCAGAGGCTGAGCCCTTGCCTGGCTCTCAGGGCAGCAGGCTCACTGAAGCAGCCCATGGCCATCACCACAGCCCCGTGGAGACCCACAGGAAGAATGGACTTCCCAGGGGAGTCTGAGACACCCAAGCTGTCCCTGCTGGCCTCCCCCAAAGCATCAGAGGGCTCTGGCCAAGCAGGGCGCTGTTGGGATCAGCTGAGGGGCCCTTCTGCCAACCCTGCTACTCAACACCCAAGGTCCTGAAGTGAACAGGGCCTTGGGATGCTGCAAAGATCCCCGTGAGTGGCAAGAAGACAGGTAGCAGGGCATGGGGAGGTGGGGCACCTGGGAGTGTCTTCTTCTCCTGGGGTGGGTACAAGCACTACTGTCTACTGTCCCCCAAAACTCACATCCTTATTCTCCAATTATTTACATTTAACCTGGCTAGATGAGGGATTTGTGTCCCTTAAAGCTCCAAACAGAACCTGTTACTCCATGCTCAGCTATTGTACTGACCTGCAAGCAGGATTCAAGTAACCTGAAAGGATAGGGTTTGTATTGGCATCTCTCCATCAGCTCTTCTGTGCAGTAATTTGCTCTTTCCCATTGCTGATGCATGGAGAAATTCTCTGCCCAGAGGTTCCCTCAAATCCCTGGAGTTGTTAGGGAAAAGCAAACATTTTAGGAGGGCTCTGACTATCCCCCTCCCTTGCATTGTGCCATAGCAGCCAGTTCAGGAGGCAGGAGCACCTCTGTTAGGGTATAAGCCACCTTCCCATTGCCATACTGCAGCTCTCCAACAGCAAGTCCCAAGCCAGGTAGCTGATGCTGCTCCAGCACCCCTTTCCTAAACTCTGGGAAAAGATACAGGAAGGGGTCCCATTTTGCACTGAGCAAAATCATCTTTTTTCCCCTCTTATGCTGTGACAGTGTGTTTGAGGACCAGCATCCCATGCCCTTTCCAGTGGCAATGTTCTGTCCCTCCATGCTGCTGCACAGCATTGCAGCTGGAGAAATTGTCCCATCCTGTTTGATCCAAGACCTCATACTGGAAATTCAGCCTATGGGAATGGAGAGGTCTCTCCTCTTCTTTGGCAAGACTTCAATAAAAAAGAGGATCCCAGCACGTCTTGGGCTTCCTGGTGCACTCCCTCCCCACCCCTATTCCCCCCATGAGGTGGGGGACACCAAGAAGAGTTGTCCTGCAGTGTTCCCTCTCCCACATCTCCCTTTCCTTCTGGGGAAAGCTCTGAGTCACAGAAACATCTCATCTGGACTCCTTGGTTTTGCTGGTCTCTTTTCCCACTGTTTTCCTTCAGGAGCCATGAGAGCAGCCCCAGCACACTGGCTCAGATCTCCCCACCAACCTGGAGCAGTCCTTTGTCAATCCATTGACTGCCTTAACAACAATCCTAAAGTTAAATCTGTGGCCCTGAAAATGGATTTTTCTTGTGGCAGATGGTCACTGCCACCATGCAAAGGTACACAGCCCTAAGGACACCCCTCCAGCCAGCAGGCATGTTTCCAGTCCTTTACACACCCCCAAATGCAGCAAGAAATCTCAGGAGAGCCATTTCCTCTGCTAGAGTTCAGGGCTTGCTCCAGCCCTAGATGACACAATGTGCATTCTCTCCCCAGCCTTAGACCAAATGGCTCTCCCCATCAACTGGGCAGCCAGATCCTTCCCTGCCTGTTGGGATTTCAGTGTGCAGCCTCAGTCAGCTGGCTACTGGAGGTCAGAAGACAACTCAAAGCCACCCATGCTGGACCCAGACTGGAAGAGCATCCTTTGTTCCTGGTGCTGTCCTGCTGACAGAGCCAAAAACCGAATGCACTGCCCAGGGGCCCCAGGACTCAGCTCCTACTGCCCTGGGGAAGTCAGTGCTCACATGCTGCCAGGGCTCCCAGTTGTTGGTGGGGGCAGAGGAGTACAGAAGCCCTTCTGAAGGGGGCACTGAGGATGTCACAGGCTGTTGTTATTCCTGGCTCCAGCTGTCACTGCTCCTGGTAGCAGAACAAACCCCTTGTGTCCAGCAGAGCAATGCCAGCATGATGCACAGGCAGGGCAGGTGATGGCACACTCAGACAGTGGCACACACAGCACAGATTAATTTCCCACCACTGTGGCAGGGAGGGCAGTGCAAGGTGCCCAAAGCAGCCTGGAATGCTCCTGACTGGCTGCAGGAGACCTGTTGCAGAGATGGCAGCAATGGACCCACTGCAACACAAGGGCAGGAGAGTGGGTGCTGTGGCCTTTGCCAAGGCTCAGCCAAGGGATTTCTCAGCCTCCTATATTGTCTCTCAGCCCTGGGTGCCTCCTGGCAGCATCCCTCCCTGTTCCTGCTGCCCAGGCCCTGCAGGATCCCCACCCAAACCCACTGCCATCTGGGCAAAGGGAGGATCTTTCCTGGGTCCTGACAGCTCCCACTTTGGACAAACACCCCTGGGAGCTCACTGTCCTGGGGACAACCCTTCAGCATCCACCTCCTGGCAAGACCTCCAGCAGCCAGACTTGTCTCCTCCCCCCAGCAAAGCTGAGGTTCCACAGGATGGCTCATCCAGGAAAAGGGATGAGCTTCAAAGAGCTGCACTGAAATCACCTGTTAAATTATTTCCTAGCCAGGAAATTATTCAGCTTTAATCAATTTATTAAACCAATTTTTTCCTAGATTTAACCCTCCTGCCTCACCACCATTGCCCAACCTGGAGCCCTTTGTATGAACTTCTCCTGAATTCCTGGTGCACCCCAGGGCCCCCCAGCTATCTTAAGAGCTTTTTATCAAACAACTCAGAACTCAAAGATGGGAGTCAGATAACCCAAAATCCTGACACTGAAGGATCTCTAATATTTATAACTGGCAGAGATATTCATGGTTTTTACTTTTCAGGTTTTGGACATATCTGCAGAACTGGACTTTTATTCAGGAGAAACTTGAGCTTTTGAGCTGATTGTGGCATGCAACCAGCTTGTATGTGAGATAATCATGTGTTGTGAACATCTCAAAAAGCCCTGGGAAGCCTTGTTCATTTCCTCCTCCTCCACATGCTACAAACCAGTGTGACTGATGTGCGGCTGGATGCTCCCAAGGATGCATAGGAATCTCTCCAGCTGCAGATGGACACCCTCAGACACCCCCAGGGCTGCAGGTAGCTGTTCCTGTTCCAGAACAGACACATGTCTTTGGGTCTCTTACGGCCACTTTAGGCAGGCCAGCTGGCTTTGTGCAAACCTCTGAAACAATGAAGAATGTTTCTTCAGCATGAAACAAGTCTGGGACAGCTCCACAGCCCCCAAGGCACAGCATCACACTCTGGGCAGGGTCCCAGTCCTGTATGGAGTCCAGCTCCCTCCTTCACTACCACTGGTCCGGAGGCAGCCATGGAGATGCTCCCAAGGCTGGAGCCCCTCTGCTCTGGAGCCATGCTGGGAGAGCTGGGGGTGCTCACCTGGAGAAGAAAAGGCTCCAGGGAGAGCTCAGAGCCTCTTCCAGGGCCTAAAGGGGCTCCAAGGAAGCTGGAGAGGGACTGGGGACAAGGGCCTGGAAGTGACAAGGGAGAACGGCCTCAATGGTCAGGTGGAATACTGGGAAGAAATCCTTCCCTGTGAGGATAGGGAGGCCCTGGCACAGGCTGCCCAGAGAAGCTGTGGCTGCCCCATCCTGGAAGTATCCAAGGCCAGGTTGGACAGGTCTTGGAACTACTTGGTCTGGTGGAAGGTGTCCCTACCCATGACAGGGGGTGGAACAAGATGGACTTGAAGGTCCCTTGAAGCAAACCGTTCTAAAGTTCTGATCTGCAAAATATTTTGAAGAAAAGGTCCCATGACAAAGGGTCTGCTGCAGGACAAGAGAGCAATCAGGTCACTCACATGGGATAGCACCTGTTAAATGCATCTCTGAGGCTGAAGTAGATTGCAGAGGTGATTGAGTCACCATGAGGGGAAAGGAGATAGAGAACAGCTGTGTTCTGGGATGATCTCAGGCCTTCCGGGCTGCTAATGGGCTTGGGCTTCACCCAAGGCCATGGTCCTGCCCATTTAAGATACATTAGTGCCTTGTTCCTAGGACAAAAGGAAAAGAAAAACCTATCGGCTTCATTGCAAGGAAACTGGCAGTGACCTTTAGGTGCTCCTCTGTGCCTGTAGGATAGGGCCATGCCCAGGGAGAGCATGGGAAGAATGCTTGACCCACCTCCTGCTCTTAGGTTTCAGCAGGTGACTTGGGTGAAACTACCGCGTGCAAATTTTCCAGTTTCAGGTGGATTTTAGTTTTTGTGAGGTGGAAGAACTATCATGGTTTCATGGGCTAATCCCAGCTGCTGCAGGGATACACCATCCTGTTGTGGGGAAAAGCTTTCTTTACTGGGGTAACTTCTTTTTGTTCCAAGTCCTTGGGGAGGGCTGAATTTAAACACTGAGCAGAGAAAAGTGCATGAGTGTGAAATTTGGCAGCACCTGGGGGTGCAGGCAGCTAGCCAGAGGTGCTCAGCAGCCGCTTGCCTCCTTTCTGAGGAGTGGACAGTGAGGTCCAGATCTCAAACTCCCTTGCACCAGCTGCTGGAGCAGCTGCCCAAGTTGGTGAGTCCTCAGGAGAGCTGATATCAACCCACGTATGTGAAGTTTCTATTAGGGCAGACATGGTCCTGCCTGGTGTGTATCAACCAGACAGGAGCTGGGCAGAGGCTGCTATGGGTGAGCAGCCACATCCTGCTTCCAGTGCATCCCCCTTCTGCTCTGGCCTGGTCCCCGTCCTGCCAGGGGGACATCGTGTCCCTGGCACTGCATTGGCAAGGTTTGGGCAGTGGGGGTCTGTAGAGTGCCTTAGTGAGAAGGCACCTGAAGCTGTCCCTGTGTTGGACCCACCACCCAAAGCTGAGCCTGCCAGCAGTGAATGGGGGTGGGGGGGGGAGGGGTCCTCTGGGATAATGTATTTAAGAAAAAGTAAAAACCACTGCACAGCCCTGCAGATCCTAGTTCAGTGGAGAGAGGTGAGAAGGTGCTCCAGGTGCTAGAACAGAGATTATCTGCAGCCTGTGGGGATGGCCATGAAGAGGCAGCTGTGCTCCTGAAACCTATGGAGGTCCACAGTGGAGCAGACACCTACCTGCAGCCCGTGGAAGATCCTGCACCTCTACCTTCCCATGGCAGAAGCCTGCTCCAGCCTCTGAGGGCTGGTATGAGCACCAAACTGATGCTGGGAGACTACCTGGCTGCCACTGTCTCCTACCTCATCCTGTCATGCAGGAAGGCTTTATGTGCCTTGCTAAAGGATTCAGCTTCCCTTTCCAACACCCCACACATCTCTCTGGAAGTGATCCCCAAGATTGGCAGTGTCAGTTCCACTGTGGTTGAGGGGGTGCCCAATGATAGCAGGACTTCCCCAACCCAGGGTCAAGAAGAACCACCAGGCAGCTGCCACACCCCAGCCACTTCCAACCAGAAGCATAGAGTGCCTGAGCCCTGTGCCAGCCTGCAAGTGCTGCTCAGGCTCCTCTCAATAATCTGCCAGGCCCATTACTCCTGAGGGGCAAGGAGAGGATGCATGCAGGTTTTGTGGCTCAGCAGTAGGTTGCTACACGAGGAAAAATGTTTCCAGTGTTTGGAATAACTGGGGTCTCCTGGGAGTCACTGGACAGCTCACCAGGGGACCAGGCAGGCACTTGCTTAAGCTCCTAGTAGTAGGTTTAAGCTTTCAGGTGAGATCTTTACAGGTGCAAGTTCCACTTGTTTAAAATATAATGTCAGAATCCAGCTGGAGCCTGTGCCAGTCACATTCCTGGCTGGCACACATCACTCTCAGCAAATAAGCCTGGGAGCAGCCAGCAGTAACACAGCTGTGATATTCCCACCGTGCCCTCCTGCCATGCAGCAGTGTCCACCAATGAGGAAGGTGACAGCATGCCTATGGGACACTTTCCTTGAGCCCTCTCTCTGTCTCCAGCTAACTTCAGCTGGGGGATGTCCTGAGCCAACCATGATTTTCTGATTTTCACCCTTCAGTAGATCCCTCCTCTCTGTACTTGTCAAAATCCCTCTATTGTAGTGCAGGCAAACCTCCAGAAGCACCATCCCTTATCAGGGAGCTGCTGCACCCACCTCAGCACTGGGAGCTGCCTGCTTTAGGATGGGTTGGATCTGGCTTCTACCTTCACTTCATACACTGGAAGAACTGGTAGCTCTATCCCTCTCCAGCCGCTCCAGGACTGTCCTGAGTTTACAGAGCCCTAGCTATATCTTCTCTGGCCGGAGGGATGAGTACTGCTTAGACAGGAAGGGTCCTTCCCACCAGAGTTTCCCAGGGACCCTATGGTCATGTGATGGCTCCTGGCAGGGCTCAGCTGTCCCTGCTGCCCCATGTGCCACTGCACCACCCTGGTGCATCCCAGGGGGCAGGATCAGCCCCCTTGTGGTCCTTGCTGCCACGCTGATTGTTCCTACAGCCAGCTGCCACCTTACATCCCTCCTAGGGTGAGCAGGATATCCACCACAGAGCAGAGGCATACTGCTAGCCCACAGGCTGGCCCAGACCTCCAGAGTTTTCCCACCAGTGATGTACTTTCCATTACTCTTAAAAATAAAATCCCAATAATAAAAACTCCAGCTAATTTTATCCCTAGCTTGTTTTTCCCAGGCTGCTGCAGAATGAGGTGCTTCCCACAGCCTTGCCTGTGGCATTCACCGTGCAGCACCAACAGTGCTCATGCATCCAGGGTGTCTGGGGGCATTGGAGGGGAGGACATGGAGTCCCAGCAGCTGGCTGGTTGCCCCATGGAAGGCCTCTTTCCTCTTTGCCTTGCTGGAGAGCCAGGAATGAGAGGGGAACAGTTTGGTGTGGTGAGAGCAAGGCCACAGTGTGAGCAAAGCCATGGTGTGACCATGGTCACAGTGTGAGCATGGATACACGTAACCATGGACCATGTAACCCATGAGCATGATGCAAGCACAGATCCAGGGTGAGCATGTACATGGCATGACCACAGTCACAGCATGTGTACAGATACCATGTGCATGGCCTCAAGACAGCCTGGCACACCCACAGCTGTGCTGCTGTGCTTATGCCCTTATGTGTGCCAAAGGCAGATGATTTCTCCAGCAGTGCCAGAATCCCTGAGCCTCTCTCACAGCTCTACCATGGATTGTTGGAATCAGGTCCAATAGAACTACAGATCACCATGGCTTAAGGCATTGGGAAAACCCTTGCAGTAGTAGTTAGTACTACCAGAATCCTCCAGTTCCAGTATGTTGATAATTGCCAGAAAGTTCTCTGCTTCCCTTGTTATCATTGGTTCCTTTTTGCTGCAATAATTTTAATATTCCTAATTGCCCTTCCCTATTGGACCCCTCCCAAAACCCCACCCTAATTCCACCCCTCCTCCAAGTTTATAAATACCCCTGCCATGCCCTACCACCTGCTTTTTGCCATTTGCCCTCGTGCATGGAACTAGCCTCCCTGTAGCATCTTTTCCAGTTTGTGCAGTACAAACTGTTCAGTTTGCTGTTTGTTGTTTTCTCGTATTAAAGTTTTTTAGTTCCCAAACAATCAGGTCAGATTTTCTTTCTGCATAAAATCGCCCAGTTCAGTGCAGCCACCGACCCTAACAGCCGGGCTAGGAAGAAGGATCGGAGATTACAATGGATACTGGTGCAATGATGTCTGTGGCAGTGTTCCCCCATCCATCTGTCATTGGAGAGAGTCACTAGCACTCTCACAGTGCTGGAGCACCAGACAGCTGTTGAGCTGTGGCAGTGGTCAGCCAAGGTGGCTGTCGCAGCCTGACACTGGCACACACACCAGCAGCAACAGGAAAGCCATTTCTCAGCCCTGCAGCTTATCTGGCAGCTGGAATGATGGGCAAAAGTTCCTGGCCCTGAAGGCATCACCCTGATGCCTCCAGCCAGCAGCAACAAGGCAGAAGGCACCCAGAGGGCTGGGGACCTTGAAGAAAGGATCCTGCTCTGCAGACCCACATCTCATGCTGAGGCTAGCACACCAGCATCCTGCGAGCACGGAGAGCTGCCAATCCCACTGAGGCAGGAGGAGCAAAAGCAGCTCATGCCTCCACTAAAATGGTGGAAATCCCTGGAAAAGCGACAGGAGCTGGACATGGGCTCCAGCTCCATTGCTCCTGGGAACAGTGGGTCAGTCACAGGAATGGTGCAGTCACAGCAGGAGCTCTGCCCCTCCTCAAGACCCCCCTGGCACAGCTGTCCTGCAGGATGCAAAGCAATCAGATAATTCCTTGGGGGGGTTGGTTCCTGTGGGATGAGCTGCTCCAAGCCTCGCAGCCCCAACAACCCAATTAAGTTTTGCAATACTTAACTTTCTCATAGCCCCTTTGATTTAGTAATTCTGGGCTCCCTCTGGAGGTGAGTGCTGCATGAGAAGCTGAGCAAAGAGAATGAAGAAGGCTGAGGACGCTGGAGAGAAATAAACACCCTCTCCTAAAAGTATTCCTTACAAAAGCTGGTTTTGTGGGATTTTTTCTTCCGAATTCCTTGATTTTAGGAGGGGTAAGGAATCTAGAACTTTCTGGGAGTTGGCAGTGATGACAGTCTAGTCATCCAAAGAAAATGTGAAAAATGGCTAGGTTGGGAAAACCTCCTTAGGATTTGGGATAGAGAAGTAAAATGGGAGCAGACAAGTGCAGATGTCCAGGCAGTGCTGAGCGTGGGACACTGCAGGGGTGGAAGCTGCTCCTGGAGACTCATCAAGAACCTCCACAGAATCAGCCACATCCCTTCAGCTGTCATGGATGCAGGGGTGCCAGGAATGCTGCTGAGGTGCTGGGTCCCTCTAACCCAATGGCAGCAGGGCATGGAGAAGCAGCTGCAGGCACTCACCAGCCACCAGTGAGAAGGCACTGGCAGCGGTGCAGGAACATCAACAACAGGATGTCTCTCACAAACCCAAATTATTTTCTTCCTAAGCCATGAATACTAAATATTTAATGATGGAATTGTTAGAACATTTGGTTATTATCTTCCTGGCTGAATCAGCTGAGGCCTTTCCAAGCTGGCCGAGGCATAACCATCACATGGGATGGGACACTGGACTCAAGAGTCTGGGGTGGCTCCTGGCCTGGGACAGTGAGATAGTTGATCCACCACAACATAGTTCAGCCTGAGGACTAACAAAGGTCTTGGAAGATTTGAAGAACTTACGGAGATTTTGGAAGGATCCCAAAGAACTGGATGTTTTCTGCCGAGCAGAACTCATGCCTCCAGAAAGAAATGTTTAAAACTTCCTGCACTGAACTCAGCGCAAAGTCTTTTCATCTAGGGCTAAACAAAACCTTGGGGGCCAAGACAATGTCTTTCTGGTTTCTTGATTTAATGAATAGGACAAAAGACTGCTTTTTTCTCCCATCTGAGCAGCACCACATGGGAGCAGTAGTGATCTTCAGCAGAGGCCATACCAGGGGACATCCTGCTTGCACTGGACTGTCATTGCTGTGTCACTCTGCCCTGTGGGTCTCATCTGTAGGCACAAAGACATGGATGTGGCTGTGACCCTGCCCACAGCAGCTGCAGGATGCCAATCCTGTCTGCCCTCAGGTTCTTGACAGGAACATATCATAATTTAGACAACAAAAACTGGATTTTTTTTTTTTTTTACCCCCATGGAAAAGGGCAAGGGGACATCTCTACTGCCATCACATCCCTACCTGGAGTCTTCTTGGGCTTGTTGACACTCACAGATGTCCTCCACAGACAGGAGTTGTTTTCAGTAGCCAAAATAAGCCAAACCTGCCTGGATCTGTCCAAGAATGGGTTGTTCCTGGATGCCCATGGCACATTTGTGGGTTCTCTTAGACCCAAAGCAGAGAAGCTTTAGTGGTAAAAGGAGGGTACATGCCCAGAAGAGGCTTTGGGGCAAAAGGACTTGCTACTCCCAGTGCTGTCCCCTGGATCTGGCCACAGGGCAAGCAGGAGTCATGTCTCCCCTGCCCCGTGTCCAGGGGGCCAGACAGCAGCAAGATAGAGGAGTGAAGTGCTGGGCTGTTTGTGCCTGTGAACAGTCCAGGCTTTCTGCTTTGGGATATGCTGGTCCATGGAGGAGAGCCACAAAGAGAATTAGAAGGATGAAGCATTTCTCCTGATGAAAGGTTACAAAAGCCTGAAAGTTAGGCTTTTTCAGTCTGGAGAAGAGAAAGCTCCAGGGAGCCCTTAGAGCCTCTTCCAATGCCTAAGAAGGCTCCAAGAGAGCAGGGCAGGGGCTTTGGACAAGGGCCTGGAGTCACAGCACAAGAGGAAATGGCCTCAAGGGTTAGATAGTGTAATAGGGAGAAATTGTTCCCTGTGAGGGTGGTGAGGCCCTGGCACAGGTTGCCCAGAGAAACTGGAGTTGCCCCATCCCTGGAAGTGTTTAAGGCCAGGTTTGACAGGTCTAGTGGAATGCATCCCTGCCCATGGGAAGGTGTGGAATAAGATAGTCTCTGAAGATCTCTTCCAACTTGGAGCCATCTGGGATTCTGATTCTCCGATTCAATGGTCCATGTGCCCAGCCCACGTCTACAGCTGAGGCAGGGCAGTTAAAGGGTGTTTTTACATGGGTGGGTTTTGATGGCTCCCTGGGATATAACTGCATCACTGACCT
Source organism: Muscicapa striata striata (assembly GCA_030060385.1). Taxonomy (NCBI): domain Eukaryota; kingdom Metazoa; phylum Chordata; class Aves; order Passeriformes; family Muscicapidae; genus Muscicapa; species Muscicapa striata. Next base: position 252,764 of record JAREIS010000217.1, on the reverse strand, counting down.
AATGCAGGCTCTTCCAGTTGCCTATTCCCACCCAACCCAGAGCATGACCCCATCTCCCAGGAGGAGCAACCAGAGGTGGCCCAATGGCACAGCAGTAGGATGAGGTCACCTCTACCCACTGTCTGCACCCACTGGGGACACTTTGGGTCTAAGGGAACCCACATAGTACATGTGGTCCTCCAGGGTGCTGGCCAAGACCTCAGCCCCTGCTCTGCTCCCTGACAGCTGCTTTTCCAGGGCTGAGTATCCACCATGTGCTGCTACCTCTTTGTATAATGTGGAGGAGTTTAAGTCATGGTCCCAGCAAAGCAGGGATTCTGGGAGCCTCACTCTTCCCCATGACATGGGTTTCCCAGAGGGAGCAGCTGCCTTCAATCAGCTGTATCTTGGAACAGAGGGGCTCTGCCCTGGAGCAGGCAGAGGTGAGAGCCCACGCCAGGCTGGGATCACAGCCAGTCATTGGCTCTGGCAGAGATCTGATGGGACACTGAAGCAGAGCCTGGATGCTGTGATCCCCTCTGGATAGGAAGCATCCCCCAGAAATGAACCATGCTGGCTCACCCACCACCATACCCCACAGTGGGGAGGGCAGACCCTCTCCATTCCACCTGGGGGTGGGCCTCTGCTCACAGTGCTGCAAATGTCAGCCACAGGCAGGGAGGTGGAACAGGGAGCACTGGGTAGCACCAGGTGATGCTCCTAAGGCAGGAGGTAGTTTATACCTGCTGAAAGGAAAATAGCGCTGGCATTCGGGAACCTGGGATAAAAGCAAGAGCCCAGCATACAGTCAGGGCTGCAGCAACATGGCACAGGATGGTCTGGGATGGGAGAACACGCTAACTGAGGGTTCACAGGGATGATCAGCATGCACCTGCAGGTCTGAGATGCAACAGGCATCTCCTTAGTCCAGTCAGCCCTGCATGGCCCAGCTCCCCATCCCAATGAGAACCATCTCCAGGACCCAGGGTCTTCTTCAGATTATCACATCCTCATTTTGCTTCCCAGGGAGTTGCACTGACAACAGCAGGACAATAGGTGCAGAGCGGGAGGACTGCAGGGCCAGGGCAGCAGAGACGGGTGGCCCAGCAATGCTGACCATATGGCAGGGAAGAAAAGCAGAAAAGACAATGTTCAGGTCAGTGGCCCAAGGTGCTGCTGCTCCTGCTGGCATGTGGGATAAGTGCTCTGCTGGGACAACAGCCCTTCTCTAAAGGGGAAGTTGGGCATGGAGCCCAGGCTCAGAGGGCATGTAAAGGGCATGTAGCTGGGCAGGAGAAGAGAGAAACTATGAATAGATAAACTTGGATGACTGGATCCTTCCCAAACGGCATGGCTGAGGACACAGAGGATGAGATCCTACACTCCTGGGCAGCCCAGGGGCCAGCTACACCTCCAGACTGAGCTCAGGAGAGGGCTCACCCTGCTCAGTAGCTCCAGACTCTGACAGTGGGGACCCCCCCATGCAATGGTACCCACCATAAATGCCCAGGGTCAGGCATGTGGACTTGTTAAAACCTCCAGTGTAGAGGGCTGTGGGGAGGTGACGTGGGTTGCCAGGAGTGGTCATGGCTGAGGACAGCAGAGCCCTGCTCCAGCTGTTCCCAGTGTAACCACAGCTTCACACAGTGGGTTCCAGCAGTTATCAAAGCCCTGGAAGTGCCACAGATCTATGGAAACCCAGTTCCAGCAGGAAAAAGCCTGAAGAGGATGAAAGGTGTTCAACCACATGTCCCAGCATACACATCACTTACAGACCCGGCCCCAAACACTGGTCTCATGGCTCCTGAGCCAGCCCCCACAGTTAAGGGTGCCTAAGTGGACACATCCAGACCCACAGGGGAGGGTAAGGCTCATCAGGGACCTAGAAACAGTGTGGCCAGTCCAGAGTGACAGCTTGAGGTGAGCCCTGCAGTTCCCAGGGGAAACCTGGTCCCACTGGGCTGTGGCACTGCCAGGACTACCCTGCAACCTGCAGCAGTCTCACAGAAAGTAGGCTAGGGGCCAGTGGTGCTGGCCAGGGCTGGGACAATCCTCCTGGGCTGGGCAGAGAGAGCTGCCCAGGCTCTGCATGGAAGCCTGGAGTGGGCTTCTTTTTCCTTTGGAAGCCCTCATGAGCTCCATACCCAAGCAAAGGCACGAAATGGGAACCAAGGGCAATTACCAACCCTCTTCCTGTCCCAGCTGGAACTAGTGGCTGCCCTAAGCAGCACCTGGAAGAGGCCATGGCAGAGATCCCTCTGCCAGCTGCTGGTAAGTGGACTGGGGCTCTGGGGCTCTTGGCTTGGCTCCATGCAGGGAAGACTCAGTTTCTGCAGGGTTCATCCCACAGCCTGGGAAAGAACAGTGCCCCAGTCAGTGGACAGCCTCAGGTTCACCCCATGTGAGTTGCCATCTCAGCATAGGGCAGAGGGACACGTGCCACACATGCCATGCTACTGAGGTCCCCTGTGGCTGACCCTGTGGGAAGGTTTCACTGCAGAGCATCACCCACTGTTGCCACTGCTGTGGGGTAGCTCTGAGAAAGGGTGCTTAAAAGCAAGTAAGAGGTTGTGAATTGCACCAGCACTGCCTGAGCAGTGTGAGCCCCAAGCACAGTTTCTGGAGGAGTAGACAGATGAGGCTACAGCACATGGAAGGGGTGGAGGTGGCTTTAATACCCTGCCCCACAGCAGGGGACAGGGGATCCCCAGTCCCTGAGAAACCCAGAGGTAATGGGAAAGGACAAGGAAAGAGACCCCCAGGCTCTTTGTTTGCTCACCAGATTGCAGCTTCAGCTCCCCCTGCATTCTGAGAGACAGGACAGTCAGGGACTTCAGGGCTGGCAGCAGTAGATGGGCTGATTTAGGGAGAGAGACAGAGGATAAATTAAATAGGTCACCCCACTTTATTATCCCTACAGACAGGTAACCCTCATACAAAGGGTCAGTTCTAATGAAACCTCAGGCAAAACAGGCACCAGACACCAGAGGAGGTATCACAAAAAGGATGGCAAGCACTGATGCCCAGGGGACAACTAACACCCAACTCCTGCAGACAGGTGACATGACTAGCCATAGCCTTGCTGCTCCTCCACCACCATCTCCCTGGCACTCTGCTGATCTCCACTCCAGCTGCAGGCACAAGGGCAGAGCAGGGGTTCATGCCTTGCAGTGAGCTTTAGCTCAGGATCAATCTCCAAGAGAACAGCTGGGTAAGACAGAGTCCTGACAGATAAGACCAGAAGCGAGAACAGAATTGGCCTGCAAGAATCAGCTCAGGGCAGAGCCAGAACCTTCTGCCCAGCTCAGGACCACAGCATTATGCCTGGAGAGACATAGCATGAGACAACCCCAGAGAGAAAGGTCCTGGCCGTGGGGGTACAGAGGGCCAGGCTGCACTACAGGGGATCTCCTGTGGAAGTACCACAGACACCAAGTACCAAGCCACAGTCAAATGTCATTCAGCTCAAGCATCATCACTGAGCTGGGTGGGAAGCAGGAGGAGTTCTGAGATGCACCATCAATAGGACCCATTTCTGACCACCACCACCACCCTGCGGAGAAGTGCAGCTCACAGTCAGGATGTTGTCCCTGGCAGCAGCAGCCTCCACAACCACATAAGGCAGAACTGCCATTTCTCCATGTGGAGATGTGCACAGTGTAGAGCCTGTCAGCCTCTGCTCTGTCCCACACTCAGTTCAATACAAAACCAAGTTCTAAAGCCCCTCTGTGAGGTCAGGCTGACATGAGCATCCTCAGGCTATGGAACATCACTACTCCTTTTACAGTCATAATGAAAAGAATCTAATCCTGGCAGACATCAGGAAGTATTTACCAGGTCAAGCCAAGTAACGTGTGAGGTGTCTGTCTCAATTTGTCAACAACCCAAAACAGCAGCTCAGAGGTGTAGGCTATCTCAGCTGGGTCTATGGCTCATTCCCTACAGGAGACTGCAGATATGTAAACAGCAACTATAGTATCACTAACACAAACATGACAGAGGGGCTGCCATGAGGACCACCAGTTTGGGCACTACAAGGCCAGGACAGTGTCTCTGGCAGGCAGAACATGGGCAGCAGAGAGGGGCCAGGCATGCCCCCTTGGATTTCCAATCTTGTCTTCCAATGGCAGGACAGGGAGGATCCAGCATCCTCTAAGGGCCAGACTTGTCTGGAGATGCTGGCTGGAGTGCTGAAGATACATCACTTTTCCCCAAAAGCACCCAAAATCCAGCCTAAGTCAGCAAGGGCACAGCAGCTCACCCCACAGAGGAGCACAGACAGCAGCCATGTCTCCTGCATGCTGGGGGGTCACAGGGCTGGGGGCAGCACCCCTGCAGCCCACTTAGAGACAGGAAAGGAGCAGCTTGAGAGAAGCACGGCTGATAAGCCATCAGCAGGGCAGGGATGCTCCCCAAGAGGAGTCCCAGCTTCCTCCCACAGAGATGCCACCAGCAGCCCCAGACCTTGAGACAGAACATCTCAAGCTGGTGTGATGAGTTTGGGGCAAAAGTCCCTTGAAATCCCCAGGGAAATTTGGGGATGGGGCAGGGGAGGCATGTGCTATATGAAGGTGGAGTCCAGCTGGCTCATCTCATGATTGTTGTGGGCACGAGCCTCGAAGAGCTGCTTGATCAGGGCAGATTTCTCCTGCTCCAGCTGGGTGATGCGCTCACTCTTGTCAGTCACCTCCTGCACAAGACAGGGGAGGAAAATGCTGGCAACTGGTGTGTTACAGGTAACATTTCATAGAACCACAGAATCATAAGCTTTGGATAGGAGAACATTAAAGCCCACCTCATCCCAGCCCCTAACCATGGGCAGGAACACCTTCCACTAGAGCCTGTTGCTCCAAGACCTGTCCAACCTGTCCTTAAACACTTCCAGGGATGGGACAGCTTCTCTGGGCACCCTGTGCCAAGGCTTCACCACCCTCTCAGGGAACAATTTCTTCCCAGTATTTCATCTCATCCTGCCCTCTGCCAGTGGGAAGCCATCTTGTCCTGTCCCTCCAGGCTCTTCTTGAAAGTCCCTCTCCAGCTCTCATAAAGGCTCTTTAGCCACTAAAGGAAGGGGCTCTAAGGTCTCCCTGGAGCCTTCTCCTCTCCTGGTAAACACCCACAGCTGTCCCAGCCTGGCTCCAGAGCAGAAGGACTCAAGGCCCCAGAACATCTTTGTCACCATGTGCTGGGACAGAAACCCCAGCAGTGAGCCTGGCCCTGGTAGACCATTTCTTCCCTGACTGCCCCCAGCTGCAGCCTCTGCATTCTATTGTGACCTCTGTTTGTCACAGTCTTATCCCTCTGTCAGGAATGCCCCATCCCTGCCACTGACTCACCCAGCAAACAGCTGGAAACAGCTGGGCACATGCAGCCTACACACCCTTTTCTGGGATGACCAAGTCTGGCCAAGCTGAAGGAACACTTCCCAGCCCCATCCCTTCCTTTCCCAGCACTCCAAAGGCATCTCCTCCACCCCCACCTCCCCTCACCTTGGTGAGAAGCCGATTCTGCTCCTTCAGCATGTTGATGGCTTGCTGGGAGCTTGTAGAGGCTGGGGGCATCACAGGGACCAGCCTGCTCAGGGCTGAGGAGGGGTTTGCTGTCTGTAGGGAAGAAGGGATGAGACACTGAACCTCCTACCCCGTGGCTCTTTCCAGCCCTTCTTCAAGGCCAGATGTTTCTATGGCACACAAAGAACTGAGAGAACCCCAGCAGAAGATTAAAATCCCAGCACAGGCCATCACAGGGTCTCCAGTCCACCAGGAAGAATGGGAAGCATTCCTGCCAGTGTGCCTGGCTCCTGCCCAGCACAACAGTCAGCTCTGAAGTAGCTGACTCAGCACCTCAGGAGACTGGGCTTCTTGTTCCTTTTTGGGGATTTTCTTTAGGCCCCCAAATGCCTTAAGCACCCTCCAGCCCATCTCAGGATCAGCTGTGCTGTCCTCTTGGCTGTCCCCCCATGATTTCCCTTCCCAGAGCTGGGGGAAACTCTGGCAGCTCCAATGTCAGCCCAGCCACCAACATGGCAGGGATAGGATGAGTCCTAAGATCACACAAACAACCTCAAGCTGCTGATGTGCTGTTATCACCTTGCCAGCAGTGGAAAGAAGGTCACCCAGGCAGCGGTTCACCTCCTGCAGTTTGGGGACCAGGCGCCCCAAGTGGCTCTGGCCACCTTCAGCGAAATCCTGCAAGATGGGGAGGAAGAAAAGGTTACCATGGGGTCAGTTCCAGGTCCAGCCACCTCCCAGCACTGTTCTCCAAACCCACATGCAGCCAGAAGAAGCCCCAGACTCACAGCACTGGTTCTCTTCTTCCCCAGGAGCTGCTGATGCTCCTGCATGAGCTGGATGTGCTGGTGGTACCACTCTCGAGCCCGGTCTATAAGCTCCAGACCCTGCAACATGAAATCCTTCTCCTGTTCCAGCTCCTTCATGTACTTCAGCTGCAAGACAGAGCACAGGGATGTCACCCACTCCTCAACAAGGCTTTGTCAAGTCCCAGGAGTTGGTTTCTTCATAAGGAGTAGGGGGATGTGGATACAGGCAAGGGTCTCAGCCCCTTTCCCCAAGAAAAGCTTCAGAAGAGCAGGATAATGACTGCTGTCTGATGCTTCTTTGGAGAGAGATTTTTGGAAGCAAAGTTCTCCAGTTTGGGAGAACAATCAAACTGTGTGAAGGACACTTGGGTCACCTCTAGCCTCCTCTCACCATTGCAGGTGCAGGTTTCTTCACCTATTTACCCAGGGGGTAGCAGGAGCAGTGCCTGCAGCTGCCCCCAGCTCCCTTTGGGGTGTCAATGTCTGCCCCAAACAGACACACTTGGATTTTGATAAGCACTGAAGAGTCTAGCTCACTGTGCAGGCTGGAAGTCAGGGAAAAACCACAGCTCTGTTTCCCATGTTTGCCTCATCCCTGGAGGCACATGAAGCTGAGCAGAGCATAGCACACCACACCACACCTCTCTGTAGAGGATCTCTGCCAGTTGCTCAGGTTCCCAGCACCAGCTTCACCTGGAGAGCAGTGGGGGCCTTGCTGTGCCTGGAGAGCTGCTACAAGGGTGCCTGGGGCTCCTGCCCCCAGAGCAACCCTTTGGAATAGGCCAAGCAGGACACAAGGCTGCTGCAGAGCAGGGGACTTGGCCCACATCCACAGGGGATACATGGTCCTCATTCCACTGTCACCTTCTGCTCCTGCTGCCCCTTGGCACCATGCTGCCACCAGCAATCAGAGAGTGGAGAGGGATGAGGGGACATTCCTGGGGAACAGAGCAACTGATGCAATGACCCGTTCATCACATTCACCCTGTGAGCCCACGGCCCTTCTCCTCTTTTCCATCCCAGGCTGCTCCCCCAGCTCCCAAGGACATGGGGAGCTTCCTCACTCACTGCATCTGCCTTCTTTGCCATAGCACAGCCTGGCCTTCAACAGCACAGCCTGGGCTCCACAGTCTTCTCCAGGCATGAGAGACTTTAGTCATCCAGAAAATGCTAGATGCACCAGAACCTCCTCCTTTGGAGAGCATCAGGAGTGGTGCAGCTCAGAAGTGACCCTCAACAGAACCCTGTGGGCAAGTGGCACCATAACAAGACCTTCTTCAGGCCATTAGCATTTCCATGTCCCCACTGCCAGTCTCAAAGTCTCCCTACATCCCATACCTGCCACCCATTACACTGGGCTGCTCTTGCTCCTGCTGCTCCTGGAAATGCTTTTTGCAACACAACAACCCCTCTTGCACTCTTCTCCAATGGCCCAAAGGGATGCACCCAAAGGAAGAAGTGCAGAGTCTTGGTGTGGTTGCTGAGAGGCATGAAGAAGGTGCTGTATGTGGCAAGGACCCCCACTCAGCTGGGGGTGCAGACCACTGCTGCCTCCCCTGCCCTCCTCCCACAGGGGTTGCTGGCCAGCACAGAAAGCAGATGAAGAAGGAGCATCCCACAGAGCAGAGGGACACTGCCAGCCCTGCCCAGGGTGGTAACAGGCAGCATCTCACCAAGATGAGACACTTGGGGCAGGAGAAAGACAAAGTGCTGGACTTTGCTGATGCTCAGTGACTGGTAGAGGGGAGAGGACAGAGCCGTGCCCTGGGCTGCCTAAAAATGACAGTGCCACCTCTCAGGGAAGGTCTCATCCCAGCCACCCTTTTGGCCATGGGGAAATCAGGCCAATAGATGAGGGACTGGCTAGAAAAACATCAGCTGAGTGAGTGGGCACCAGATGAGATGGTGCAAAGGGTCCTGGGGCTGCAGCACAGCCTCCACAGCTCTGCTCCCTGCTCAGGAGGAACCAGTCCTGGTGGACTTCAGGATGCAGGATGAACATCAGTGCTCCCATTCCCCATGAGCTTTAGGCTAATTAGTCTAATGACAGAGTTCCTTGTCCCTTGGGAGCCCAGCATCAGGGCAGAGAGGGGTAAGGGAGGTAACAGTACAAAGATTCAGTCCTTGCTGGACTCAAACCTGTTCCAGCTGTCTCTGTAGGCCTGGAAATGGCACCAGTGCTGAAGGCTGTGCTCAGGGTCTCAGGGAAGGCTGAGACACCCCTTCTCTGGGGTCAGAAGCACGGAAAGACAGTGCAGCACTTGGTGACATATAGGGGAAAAAGGGAAGGAGGGGACATTCCTCCCACTGCCCACACAACAACTTGGGGGAATAGAGACCAGAGCAACACAAGCCCAGAGCAAGAGTGCTTATGGCAGAGATGGGAACAGACATGGGGGTCACCACCGCCCTCACACAGCACCTTGAGCTTGGGACCTTGAGATGTACTCTAGCCCAGAGTTGTACACACAGGGAAGAGCCCTGCCACAGAAGCAGAGACCTTCCTATCTCCAAATAGCAACCCCCAACCTGCAAAACCCCAAGAAGCAGAGCCCTCAATCCCAGACACACAGAGCTACATTTATCAGCACCTCCCAGCAGAGAACCCTCTCACAGCTGCAAGCCCAGCACACTTCCTGCACAAACATCCCCTCCCTAGCCTGGCATCAGGGCATGTTGTGTCCTCCAAGGCCAGCAACAGGCTGGGCACCGCTGGGTCAGGCCTGCTGGGCTGCAGGAGCAGGGTGACACCAAGGTGCAAGGCATCAAAGTGCAGTGGTGACAATGCCACAAAGTACTCATCCTGCAGGCTTGGTCCTGGCTCTCTGCCCAGGACAATTTAGCTTGAGCCTGGGGCAACATGCCCAGGCAGCTACTCCATTCCACCAGAAAGCAATGAGATCCCTTCACCCAGGCAATCTGATCCAAACCAAATCCTCTCTCAGCAGTGGAGAGAGGGGAGCAGACCCCTCCGTCCTGGGCTGTCTGGATTAATTCAATGTGGATTTCTCTGCTTTGCTAGCAAAAAGCCTGTCAGAAGCCAAGAGGACCTGCATGTTTAAGCCCTGATTGATATGGAACATCTGGGACATAGCCTGGCCCCACTGCTTACCAGCACAAAGCACACCTGACCCTTGCTGGGGTGCTCTTAAGGCCCAGAGATCCATCTGTTCCCACACCTCCACCTTTGTCTTCCTCTTCCCAAGACCTTGCCCATGGGAAAGGCAGCCAGCATACTGACTTGAGGGGCTGACCCCACTCTGGGGGAAGGCATCTACCTCCTCCCATTGTCTGGCACAATTCAGGACAGAAAGCACCTCAGAAATAATGGCAGAACATCCACATACATCAAGAGACCTTCATATACAAAATATCAGGATTTTGCCTGATGTCCCACAGCTCACATGTGCAGGGTGGGCAGAGAGGAAGCCAAAGCCCAGAGATGGAGTCAGCAGTGAGGGACCCCTGCAATCCACCTTCCCCTTCATGGGAGCCCACAACACTCCCTTACCATGCTGAAGTCCACGCCATTGGTGATGGTGTGTCTCCGGTGTTCTGCACGTCCTCTCTGATGCCTCCGAATATCCCCAGCCCCTGGGTGGCCACTGTCTGCCTGGGACTGCCCAGCAGACTTTGCATCACCACCTGGAACAGAGGAAGACATGAGGCCACAAGCTACTTTCAACAAAATTCTCCCTAGGGTTGTTTCTGTGAAATGATCTTGCAAACAGGGAGAGACTGAACAAACCACCAGCCTGAGTAGCTGCTCCTGTTTTTGTCCAGGCAGGACAGGTGTCAGAAATGACTGACTCAGCTGTGCCAGGCTGGCAACAGACCTCAGAGTCGTCTTCTGTAAAGAGCAAGCAGCTTCCAGACAAAGTTGGTCCAGTTCCAGCCAGGGCAACTAAACCATTAGTGATATTGCCCGCCCTGGTGTCCTCACTGGACACCTGGCTTCCACTCAGGTGGCACCAGCTCTGCCAGGAAACCAATTTCTCCTGAAGGCAGCTCCTGCCTGGTGATGGACTCGGCCATGTGGATATCCAGCCCAGACACTACATCTATGCTATAACCATAAAGTAAATCAGGCTGAAGATTCCAAAATTTTATTAAAACCCCAACATCCTATCCTGCAAAAGACTAATCTACTACAAACACATGGTGCTGATGCAAATCCAAGCATAAACTATTTTTGAAGATTAAATTCATACTGGCAGCTTCCAGGCTGGATCAGGCACCTACTGGCTGAGCCAGGGCAAGAATTCCCTGGGCAGCTGCAGTGAAGTCTGTACAAGCCCCACACTGCCCGCCCTCACCAGAAACCCAGCCCTGCAGTCACAGCAAAGCCAGCTCTGATCCACTGCTAGCCGAGCTGGTAGAGCAGCACCCTGACACCCCATCATCCTAAACCACAGCACGAGGGCAGCCAGGGGTGCAGCCAGCATATCCCCAGGCAAGTCAGGGCAGCAGCTCAGACTGCTCCTCCCTTCCTGCCTCAGTCCCCAGCCAAGCACCCAGCACACCCTGTCTCATGCCAGCCACCCCATCAGCCCCACAGCTTGCCCGCTCCCTGCTCACAGGTTTCCTCAAAAGTTCCTTACCCAACCAAGTTTTTCAAGAAGAGCAGCAAGGAGCTGGCAAGTGATGGCAGGCCACTGGGGAAAACACCCTCTTCCCAGAACAGCTCCCCACACATCTGCCAGGCACCCCCACCCCTCACACATCCTACCAGAGCTGCCTGGCACAGGTCTGGCACATCCCCTGCTGCAGGCACATGAAGGGCTGTGAGTGCCAGGACAGGGTGTGTGACACCACACGGGCTGGCACGTTTCTTCCCTCTGCTCCACAAGTTTCCTCAGCAGAATACATGGACATGACAGAGGAAGGACTATGAGGCAGGAGAGGGCAGCCATGGCCACAGGAGCCACCCTTCACCTTGAAGGTATGAGGTGTGGGAGCCCTGTACCAGGGCTGCTGGTGCTGCCACAGTCACACTGGTTCAGGGATAGGAGACAGGCTCAGGGGGCAGCAGTCAATGTGACACCTCAGTTTGTCACTTTGTGTCACTGGGGAAAGATGCCATGGGAAAAATCCTCTTTCTGGTCCATTACAGTATCTCACTCCACCTCCCAGCAAGTACCCTGCCATAGACTAGCACAACAGTGAACACAAAGCATTTGTGAACATGAAGTCTTTGATATCACCCATCCATATGCTTTGCCAGCCCACTTTGGTTTCATACACCCGTATCTATCTGGGAGGAACCCAGCAAGACTGGTGTGACCACACACATTGTCCTAGCAGACCTGCAGTATATCCTGCTTGAAAAGCTGAGGAACAGCCCCAAAACCAAGGATACTCTCAACAGTCAGAATGCCAAGACAAATCCAGGAGCACTTCTGGTAGGAGCTGCAGGACAAACACGTTAAAAAACTTTTGGCTGCAGTTACCTAGAAGTGCTGGGTTGAGCTGAACTGCACCTCTGATAAACAGGAGTTCCTGGTCAACCAACAGAGCTCTGCACACCTGAGATGAGAAGGTAGTGGCTAAAACAGGAGCCCTTACAAAATGCTGGGATAGTTCTTCTTAGGGAAAGAACAGGATCAGATCACCAGAGGTGGAAGAGATCTTGCCATGAGATAATGGACAGGCACCTTCTTCCCTCTGGGACCCACTTTGACCAGGACAAGCAGACATCTCATGGTTGTTTTACACTTCTCCACAAGTATTCTTGGCAATGGCCCAGACAAGCCCCTATAAAACATCCCTTCCCTCCTGCTAGTGCCAACAGCTCTCCACCTGCTAAAGCCAAGCCACCCCTGGAGCAAAGGAAAGCACTGCTTGGCTGGGGAGGAGACAGTGCCCAGGGCCATGACACTTCCTGGGCTCTTTCTGCTCTGTGTCTTGACTTCTCCAGGTCCCAGCTCCCAGAGGCACTGTGGGGGGTAAAGACTCCCAAAGAGCAATGCACTCAGACACTACTGTGACAAGACACCAGGCACCTGAGGTAGGAACATCCATTATGGTGACTTCCCTGCCCTGTGACTGCTCCAATATCCATCTCATCTCAGCGTCCAGTAGATGCTGCTGGCTCCCCAGGGGCCGTGGAGTGCCAAGCAGCAGCTCACAGACTGCACCAGCACTGCTGGGCTGAGCAGAAGCTGGAAGCTGACTTTAGCAGGGACCTCAGAAGCCCTTCTGCCCACACGTCAGGAGAGGCTAGAGTGGGAGAGGGGACAGAAATGTCCCACTGGCTCACTGCACCCCTGGACATGCCAGGAGAACCACCTGGCCCCAACCTCTGCCATTTTGCCGTGAGTCACATCCAAATCACCTCTGCCACATGTAGATGTTCCTCAGACCATAAAGCAGAGCTGGGGAGGCACCCTGTGAGCACTCTCTTTCCCCAAAACACAGGCAGGGAGCATTTCCTCCAACTCATTGCAGCTTATGAGCACTGATACATCATCTCAATGCACTTCGCTGGGGTCTTACAGAAGCCACCACATGCAGCTGGAAGCTCAGAGCAGCCTCACACCCAAATGATATAATCTTAGTGGAGACAGGTCTCCCTGCAGCTCCCAGCACCCACCACACATCTCCACAGCAGGGATGGAGCCATATCTTGCCACGACACTGCCCAACTCCCCTGCAGCCAGCTGAGAACATCCACCTGTTCAACTGCACCCCAGGAAACCACCTCTGGAGGGGCAAACTGGGCAGTTGTGCAGAGCTAAAAGAGATGGAGTAACTGAGTTGTACTATTTTCTAAGCTGCTGAATGAACCTGAAACTCAGGCCTCTTGCCAAAATACACTGTGGGATGGTGGCAGCAAGGGCTGAGGCACTAACCCTGCCCACAGGCTCTGGACAGTTATGGAACATCATCTTGTAATGGAAAGATCCTCAGCAAGCAGAAAGCTGCTGCAGTCATCTGCTTGCTCCTTCCCAGGGCAGAGCTTTCAATCTGCTTTCTATTCACCAAGCAGGACTTTTTTCAGGTTTTTCCAGATTTACATTCTTGATGATAGAAAACTTAGTCTGCTTAATAATATTCCCTTAGATGAAGCTCCAGTGATTAGTCTGGAGGCAAAACAGAAAGCAAAGAACTTCAGTCACAGTTAAAAGTTTCTTCTCCACCCAGCAGAAGGGACTGGGAGGGAGTGGTTGCGAAGGGAAGACAAACCAGCCTGACCTTCCCAAGGTGGAGGAAGTAATTGCACTCAAGTGGTGCAATAACAAGTACCAGCTCCGCACACAGACTTTGTCTCCTCTGATCTCAAAGCACTTCACAAACCTAGATAAAGAATTATTACCTACCCAGATAAGCCCAGAAGCCTGGTTTCCTCATAATGTTTTCTACTGACTAGCAACAAATCAAAATGCCAATGAAACAGTCTTCCCCATGCCAAGGTCAGTGCCTGGAGGGCACTGGCAGAGCCAGCACAGGGAGCCCAGATCCAGAGGAAAGGGCAGAGTCCACAAGGATGTGCAGGTGAGCTCTGTGGACAGAGCCTGGGACAGCAGAGCACATCTCTCTGGTGCCACTCTCCCATTTATTCATTGATTAATTATTTCTTATTGGGAATAGTGCTTTTTGGAATGATCCAAACCAAAAAGGCGGATCAGGCTTTGCATTTTTTATTTGTCCAAACCATACATGACATGGTGAAGGAATCACTCCTGAGGACCAGCCTAGTGCAGTGCCCACCGAGCACACGGCCGCTCCGCGACCGCAGCTTCACCCCAGCGAAGCTGCTGGGTTTTGGGGGTCCGCAGCCATTTTCCGAGACGCCCAGCTGTGCCACCCACCCCCCGAGGAAGGTCAGGGCAGACTCTACGCCAGGGGACAACCGCGGACACGTTACGGCAAAGCCCTTAATTCCTCCTGTCAGCGCTATAAATAGCCCAGCGCGTCGCGAGGGGAACACAGCCCCGGGCGGCCGGCGGCGCTGGGATATTCGCACTGGGATCGGAGTTCAGCGAAGCCAAATCAGGACTAACAGTAACTTCGGGCGAGTTTTAGACCAGCCCTGCGGGATGAGCCCAGAGGAGGGCACAGGGGAGGGCGGTGAGCCGCGAGATCCCATCCCGACCTCCGAGCGCCAGTTCCCGACCCCGGCGCTGCCATCACCCCTGCGAGCCCAAAACCCCCAGCCCAGCCCCGCCACTCACCGCGGCCTCGGGGCTGGCCGTGCCCCGCTTCCCGCTGCCCGGTGCTCTTTCCCCGCCGCACCTCGGAACAGCGAGGGCTTGGCGGCTTCTCCATGCTCCGCTGTCCGGCGCTGCCACCCTCCACCGGGGGCTCAGCTCCAGGCAGGGCCGCCCGCAGCCCCAGGACGAACCTCTCGAAGGTGAGGTAGCCGCTGGCCGGCGCCGCCTGCCGCAACCCCTCCATCACCCCGGCGGGCAGCTCCTGGGCTTCCGCTCCCCGCCAGCGCGATTCGATCTCCCGCAGGTGCACATAACCCCGCCGCCTGTCATCCAGGATATCGAAAAGAGTCCGCAGGCTCTGCAAGAAAACCCGGGGAAGACCCTCAGTACCGGCGGGGAGCGAGCGCTCACCGCGCTCCGGGGCCATCGCCGCCGCTCCGAGCGTTACTCCAAGCTCCGCCCCCCGCGTCTATTGGCAGGCGGCGGGAAGCGCCGCGCTGCCATTGGCTGGCGGCGGGCAGGCGCTCCGGCTATTGGCTGAGAGCTAGCACGGCAATTTGAGTTGCACGCGGCGCCCGCCCTGCCCGGGCCCGCGGCTCGCCGGGGTCCCGCTCCTTTCGCGGGGGGAGCCCGACCCTCCCCTCCGGACGAGGGACAGCGACTAACGCCATACCCTTCCTCCTTCTTCCATGAGCATGATGTAGCATGGTTCAGAATATCTCTTGGGTCAGTTGGGGTCAGCTGTCCTGGCTGTGTATTCCTCCAACTCCTTGTGCACCCCTATCCCCCTCCCTGATGGGGTAGAGTGAGAAGCAGAAAAGACCATGGGTCTGTATAAGCACCACTCAGCAATAAGAAAAAAAAAATCTTCATATTGTCAACACCATATTTTGGTCTCCATGTTTTCAGCACAAATCTAAAACGTATCCCCATAACAGCTACTACGAAGAAAATTGATTCTAACCCAGCCAAAACCAGCACAATTTCTAAAAACTTCAGAGCCAATATGATTAGTGAACAGGGACAAAGAAAATCTGAACTAAGGCGTTCATTCTTCCTGCTACCTTTGCAAACATACCCAATAACTGTCAGCCAATGCAGCATCCCTACAGAAGCAGGATGTAGAGCACCACTACGGAGGAGTCCTATGTGGTGTCCATAGGTCCTTGTCTGGTGCCATGGGGGAAATAAATGCTGACAGAGGGAATAGAATCCTATGCCCCCAGTGCTGTGGCTGGTAAGACACCAGTGGCCAGCAGCCAGCAGGAGATGGGGTAGGAGCCCTAGTGAACGACAGACATTAAAAAGGAGGGGGAAAACCCACCAATGTAGACAAAAGTGAGATAAACAGGATTTGGACCTAATCTTTTACAAACTCAATATGCACTGACATTGGTAAGAGAATGACTTTCTCTACTTTACAGGGAAATGTGCTGTGTTGGTTAGATGCAGCAGCATGTTAATCCTAGTGCAAGGTGCTGCCTCCTCTGCAAACACCCTCTAGCAGAGAGTCCCATTGCAACATATCAGACTGCAAAGGCCTGGCATCATGATTCCCATGTCACAGGAATTTCAGTTTGCTCAAGGAGCTCTGGGCAGCCATGTGCCAGCACCCCCAGAGCCCTCATCCTGGTTTGATGTTCATGATGCTGAGAGGAGTGTCAGAGAGCAAGCCTGCTGGAGAAAGGTGATGGCCAGGAAAGGTTGATGAACCACTGTCCAGGTACTCAGATTGTGAGACTACCTGTGTCACAGACATCTTCCTGTGCCACAGTCGCCTCCTTGTGCCACGTGTCAGGGGTGATTTCCTTTAGCTCTGAGCTGGCTTTGAAGGAAGAGGTTGGGAGCTACTTGGGGCTCAAGCCCTCCCATCCACCTGGCCCTTGCTGTGCTGCTCTTGCCATCAGATTTCCTGTCCAGATCAGACTTTATCCTGGTGTCTTCACACCTTGATCCTGCTTCTGGCTTCTCATTCCATTTTTGCCACTTCTCCATGTAGACTCAGCCTTGCCAGCCTCAGGCTGCCAGGTAAATCACAGCAGCCTCCGGAGACCTCAGGGGGCTTTTCTCTACCAAGGTCCTGCTCCAGCTGCTCCCTGTGCTGCAGGTGAGCTGTTCATAGCCTGCTTTTCTTTAACTCATTTCTTTTCATAATTTTCCTGGACCTGTTCCTACCTGTTTGAGGTCTCTGCTTGGCTTAGCTGGGTTTGACTGAACAGGTTCACACCTGCTCAGGATACGGGGAGAAGGAACCAGTGCTTCCCTTTGCTTCCTGCTCCAAAAACAAGGCAGTCACTGTCGTGCTGCTCAGTTCTGGCAGCATCAGCACATGGGCTGTTTCGCTCAGCAAAGGCTTGATCTGCAAAAAAAGGGGATTTCCTGTAGGTTCCTCCCCCATCTCTGACCTTGCAGGAACAATCAGGAATAATGGGGAAATCAGAACAACCTTAAGATCTCGTGTCCCATTTCTCTGTCTAGCCAGTCTATCCCATCAGAAAAGTGAGCCAGAGATACCAGACACAGTTCCTGGTGTTTACTGAGTCGGCAAGTTCAGCAGAAATGCTCTCACTGCTGTCCATGTGGAGCTTCCTGCTCCCGCATGGGAGCTGCGACACAACTGCCAAGGTCAGCTCTGCTCTTATGGTATTTTCTGAATCAAAGTGCCCTTGACAAAGCTGCTTTGACACTGGCTAACATTTCCATGCTCAGGGTGGTCTGGTGGATGAGGTTAGGGAGATTTTGGATATTCTTGGAAAATAATTCTTGGGAGGTTGTTTGAGTTTTTTTTTAGGGGAGGGTTTATTTTCTCTCACTATATAGTTTGTCTTGGGGCCAGCCCAGACTCTTCTGACAAACAGAGATGTCTTTGGGTTTTTTAAAAATATAAACAGTGTAGTTATTCAGCTCTCCTTCCTTCAAGCTACTGGGAAGCACCAGCTGCCATTCAGACCTGGCCCAGCCCTCCCTCTCTGCTGGCCTGTGGGTACTGGCAATGACACACATGGCTCTGGTGTGGTGACACCCGACATATTACTGCCCATCTCTGGGGGGCACAGGCCATCTGCTGGAGGCTGGTGGCAGCCCAGTGTGTCCCACCAACCAGCATTGCCATGTCTGTGAGAAGAGGCCAGAGCAGCTGCACCAAAACTCAGCAGAGCACTGGGGTAAAGATATGCTGGTGTTGGAGACTGGGGCACCTTCCTACATGACACTCACCATCAAAGGGTGCTGATGGGTTGTTGGGGTTTTGGGTTTTGTTCCTTTAATGTATGAGTTTTTGAGAATTTTTTCCCATTGTAATGCTAACAGAACCCGCCGGCTGTGCCCAGGGTTTTGTGATGGCCCTGGACGGGCAGGTGGGTGGGACCGGAGCTGCTCGGAGGACCGCGGGGGCTTCTGGGCAGGGCTACCCAGAGGAGCGCGCGGGCTGGGGCTGGGCACTGCGGCTTCCGGCGAGAGAGCAGAAAGGAGGCACCCCCTTGGCCCGCACCGCACGTGGGGGAGAAGCAGACAGCCAGACCCTGCTGCCATCAGCTGTCCTGCTACCTCGGAGGCACTGCTGACCACCAAAGACCAAACGCCTCTTGCCTTTTGGGAATACAGCTGATCTCCAGACACTACAGTGAGTGAGGAGCTGCTCCCACCTGAGCCCAGCCCGGCCGCGGCTGCTCCCCCCCACCTCTCCTCGCTCCCGCCTGCGCTGCGGCACGTGTTACAGCCCCGGGGACGGACACAGACCGAGTGTGTCCGCGTCTAAAGAAAGGACTAGAACCGGGTTATTTTCTTCTGTTCTTTTTGTCGGTAATTTTTGTTGTTTTCTAATAATTGTTGTTGTTTTCTACTTGTGCTGTGAGTTAGAGTAGTAAAGAGCTGTTACTTTTACCTCCTTATCTCTGCCTTGAGTCCTTGATTTGAAACAATTATAACACTCGGAGGGGGGTGAAATTGATTTCTCTATTTCAAAGGGAAACTTCTGCCGTTTATTGGCAGAACCCTGTCCTAAAACCAGGACATGGGTGATTGTGGCAGTTGATTGAGCTCTGTGCTGGCTTTGGCAGCAGGTAGGTGTTCATATGTAGATCTTGATGCTGCAGAGGACACATGATGATTTACAGCCATGAGGTTGTCTCCTGATGACCATGTCCAAGCAGATGCTGTAAACCTCTGTTGCCATGTCTTCCCAGAGGAGAGCAAGGTCTGGTGAGGAACTAGGCACAGGTCTATGGACTCAATGTGTGCATGCTGTTGCCTGGCACCTGGAACAGCTGGCACTGCCACCGGCCCTGCAGTGCTGCATTCAGGGTGGGTTTGTTCCCAGCCAGTGCAAGTCACCACCTGGCATGGTTGGTTGGGGCTTGGTTAAAACTAGACCAGCACCTGTGCCAACAACAGTCCAGGTGCCAAGTTCTGGTACTTCCCGTCACTGAACAATTAAGTACAATTGGTGTTAACTCTGTCAGCCTCAAGGTTAGCGGGGAATTACTTCCAGTGGGGTACCAAAGTGTCAACCCAAAAATGCATCTGTCTCCAGGAGACCTCTCAGCAGAAGTTAAAAGTAGGGAGATGAGCATGGTGGGAGAGGTTTTCCCTTGGGAAGGGATATCTTGTTTGTTCTTTCCAGCTCTGCGGTGCCATTGTGTTTTCCATCTTTCTGCTCTGGGATGTCTTGGGCACATGCTTCGTTTGTCTTGGTGAGGGCCAGGCACTTGCCATAAAGCATCTTTTCTCTCTTCCATTCTTTTTTCTCCTGGACGGTCAGCTAGCAGGAAGTCTGGTGGATGCCCAGTGGCTCAGTCACAAGGCTGGGAGAAGGGAAGAGCTGTTGAAATAAGCTGTCCAGAGGGTGGTGGGTTGTTTGCTCACCTCAGTCCACAGAGCAAGAACTGGTATTAGTAGGAAATGGCAGCCACTGCGTCCTGTCTCACCATGCTGCCTCTCCTGCAGTCTTAGCACAGCAAGTTTAAATAGAGGGACTCATCTGTGGCTTAAATGGAAATCCAACAGATGCTGCAAGAGTTTCAGTCAGAATCCATCTAGCGACTGCTCTGTCCTATCGCAAACTCCACTCTCCTGCTGCCGGCAAAGCCAGGAATGGCCAAGGGCAACAGCAGTCACAGCTGTGCCACAGCCAGAAATCCACTTTATTCAGGGAATGACTGTAAAATCATATTTCTTTAGGGAACATATTGGTGGTCTGTGGAAAAGCCAATGTCCACAAAGTAGACAGAGGAGTCCTTCAACTTTATTCAAATAAAGGGAGAGAGTCCACTGGAACCATAGCCCTTTGGGATCTCTCTTGAGATTTCACAGGATACAGCCTCATTTTCTCTAAACTCCCGGCCATATTTTGCCCTCTTCCTTTCCCCATTGTCTGAGTTACTAGGAAGGTATAGTCTTCCCAAACTGCCTACCACATATTGCACACTTGAACATGTATCAATATTTTCCCCCGAAGTTCAGAAGTTCGGGCTTTGTTCTGCAGATCCACCAGAAATTCAGACTGTCTGGGTTCTGCAATAGACTTTGTGTGGACCTATTTCTGCTATTATCTTGAATTTCAGAAGCTCAAACTGTTTGGGTTCTGTAACAAACTTGTTTGGCTTGATGTTTGTAGATTAAGACCCATTTCTAAGATATTAACACCCATTTCTCTTAAAGACTCTCACCCATCAACTCATTTGTAAAGACAGTAGCACACATTTTTCCTATCAGTGGGTACTTACATGCTGAAGCCTGGAGCAAGGTCCTAAACACAACAACCTTTGCCTCTCTCCTGGTGAGATCTCTCACAGGTGATTTTCTCACAGGACTGTCAGTGGGCTGGAGCTTTATTCTTGCTGAATTTCCTGTTCTACCTGCATGTTTGTGTTTTGTTTGGCATCCCTCCCTCCTGTTCACTGGGGTTGTTCTGCCTGGTGTAACTAATCCGACCTGTCACCATTTTTATTGCTTTGCAGAAGAAAATAGTTACACACAGATTTCCATGGGGGATGCTGTACAGCCAGACTAACCTGTTCTGGTAGATGGCTGGATTTGGGGAGTGGGAGCACATTTGCCAGCAGCAGCATGATTTGCTTTGGTTCTAGAATCCTATGGATATGAGATCCCACAACTCTGAGACAGGATTCCTTCAAGGCAAGGCAGCAAGTTCTGCAGGAAAAGGCAAGGCTTGATTTACAAGTTGGATCTGACAGAGGCTTTTATAATGGATAAGGGTTGGTGGTTATGGAGGCACCACATGGGTGGAAGGACCTGCACTTGTTTGCACAGTGGGCAGGCAGTGTATGCAACCACATCAGGGAGAGATTTCATGTAAAGGGGAGCAGAGAGATTAGGTTTCAAAACCCCAAGGCTCTTCTGAACAGGAGCTGTATCAAGTCACATAAAATAAGAAAGAGAATTTGAAGCAGAAGCTTTGACAATTCTCAGGGATTCTTCCTGTGTGGGAGAAACAGGACTTCTGGACAGCAAATCAGTATGATAATGCAGATTTATTGTTTACTTTTAGCTTAATTATACATTCTAAGACTACTGTCCACGTGATGCATTTCTTGATTGGTGCCTCTATGTCTTGCACAAGCCCTTCAGGTGCGATGATTGGTAGCTGCCCAGAACTTAGCCACTCACCTTTATCTTGGGTCTTCTAATCTCGGTAGGCTGTTTTTCAGTCACTTCTCTCCCAGTTTAGCACAATTTATGTTTCAGTAGCCTTGAAGGGTCTCAACAAGCTGCTGAAAAACACCTAAAAATGGCTCATCCTGTGCACCTGCTATAAACATTGGTCTGAACTAAGAAATATACAGAAAACAGCTAAGCATGTGAATAAACAGTGAAATATGCAGAAAAACAACTAGGCAGCAAAATATGGAGAAAAGCAGCTAAATATAGTTTGGCTGGTGCATATGATACAGACCACAGCCTGGACTTGTTCAGACATGTCACTATGGCCCAGACTTGTTCTGCATTACTGTGTTCATGACCTGATGGTCACATCCAGATGGGGTTTAGCTTCCCTGACTCCAATAACATGCAGGGAGGTGGCTATATCTGAGCTGCTGTCTGTTTTCTCATGTCCTCCTACCCAGCTGGACTCTGCAGGCAGAATGGCTACTGTGAGTAAGGGGCAATCACAGCCTGTGGGTGAATATTTTACTATGCTCACGAGCACAACATTCAAACAAAGTTGTTCTTTGGCATTTTAATTTGATTTATAGTGTCCTCCTGCTCTTTACTTCTCGGTTCATTGATCTTGGTTCCTGCAGGTTTGGTTATTCCTTCATCATTCTTTTATCTTTCCTAATTTCTTTTACTTGTCCTTGAATTTCTCCTGTACTACTTCAGTGATTCTGTTCATTTTTAGCTCTTATCCTCCCCATCGGTACTTTATTTCAAAAATGGGGAACTGGATTTGTGAGCAGGTGGCCTGAGTCTCCACCATGTCTGGTGTACATCTGGGTCTATCCAACTCCTGCTGCATTGAGGGAACCCTGTGACCTTGTGATGTTTCCAAGTGAGAGTGCAGATGGGGCATTGAGACCTCCTGGCACAGATTGCACCAGGACCCAGGGGTCCTGTCAGACACACCTCATCCCAGCCACAGGGCCATGGCCACTGCAGAGCAGAGGTTTGGCCACAGGGCCCAATTTACAAGAAGGGTGTAATAAATGTATGACATGTTGTTGGCTCTTTGCAAGTCTTGGGATAAATGCTGTATGTATAATGTTAAAATAGCATTTCTATATGGATATTGTCTTTGTTAATAGTAAAGGTTAGACATAAGTTTTTTAGATAGTATGCTTAAACTACCTGCTTAGTCAAGATAACAGCCCATGAACAGGTGATGGGGGCCCCACAGCTGACACAACAATTATCAACGCTCACCGACTGGGACCACCACCCAAATCAAGAGGGATAAAAAGAGAAATAAAACCACAAACTAAGAAACAGCATGCTCTAAAAAGGCGGACCCAAAGAGTGGCCATGCTAAATAGTTCCCAGAAGCAGTTGACTATGCATGAAGGTCTATGAAGACGTAACTAATAGATGGATTGTGAAAGGTATTTAAAGGGGTGTTCCCGAGGCAGTAGTGTGCTCCTGGCAGCATGCCAAGCACCCGGCCATTTTAACCCTTTGCTTTATGTATGTCTCCAATTGTCTCTTTATTAAACCTTTTAATTCTCTCAAGACAGTGAGCCGTGTTTTTCACATGAGGATGCTGGTTGACAGAAAGTTGAATGTGAGTCAGCAGTGCCCTGGAGCCAGAAGGGACATCTGTGTCCTGGGAGCATCAGGCCCAGCATCCCAGGCTGGCCTGGTCAAGGAAGGGGATAGTCCAGCTCTGCTCTGGGCCAGGATGGCCTCACCTTGAGCACTGAGTGCAGTTTTAGATACCACAATATTAGGCCATTAGAGAGTGTCCAAAGGAGGGCAATGGAGATGGTGAAGGGCCTTGAGGGGAAGCTGTATGAGAAATGGCTGAGCACATCTGGTATGTTCAGCCTGGAGAAAAGGAGACCGAGGGGAGACTCATCACAGTCTACAACCTCCCTCTGAGGGGAAGATGAGGGACAGACACCGATCACTTCTCTGCAGTGACCAGGGACAGAACCTGAGGGAATGGCCAGAAGTTGTCAGGGGAGGTTCAGTTTGGGTCTTGGAAAAAGATTCTTCTCCCAGACGGTGGCTGTGCACTGGAATAGGCTCCCCAGAGAATTGGTCACAGCACCAAGCCTGACAGAGCTCAAGGAGTGTCTGGAAAACACTGTCAGGCACACGGTGTGACCTTGGGGCTGGTGTTGTGCAGGGCCAACTCAGATGATTCTGTAATTCCATGGGGAAGCGCTGCGCTGGCCGCTCTTCCTGCGAGGCCGGCAATGGGGCGAGCCGGGAAGCATCTTCGGGATCCTCTGAACGAGGAAGGCGCCGCAGCCCCCGTGACCCGCGAGGAAAGGTTCCGGGATGGCGCCTCTGGCCCCGCCCCGGTGCCGCCCTGCTCCGGCGCCGCCCCGCTCGGTCTCGCAGCGCCCCGCGCCGCTCGGTCCGGGCTCCCACGCCATGGATCCGCCCGAGGACCTGCGGGCGCGGCTGGAGCGGTGTGGACAGGGCCATTTGCTGCAGTTCTGGGCCGAGCTGGACACGGCGCAGCGCGGAGCGCTGCTGGCGGCGCTGCCGCCGGGGCTGGGCGAGCACTGCCGGCTAGCGGCGGCGGCCGGGGCCCGCCAGCGCGGCCCCCGAGCGCCTGGACGGCCGGATGGAGCCGCTCCCCGCCGAGCTGCTGGGCAGCGCCCGCCGCAGCGGCCCCGCCGCGCTGCAGCGTTGGGAGGCGGAAGGTGAGCGGGGCGCGAGGCCGCCTGTCCCTTCCGTCCCGGGGCTGCCGGGGTCCGGCCCGGGAGTTCGGGGCAGCCGCATTCCGCCGAGCCCCAGCCGGTGCAGTACAGGGGCCGCCTCTTGTGGTGGCCCCGCGGCGCGCCGGGCAGTCCGCCCCCGGCACTGCGTGCTGCCGAGGCCGGCGGCTGGGAGCCGCACGGACCGTGGGTCGGGCAAGGAGGGAAAGAGCGGAGTCACGGCTGTATCCCGGCCCTTTAGCGCCGGCAGTCGGTGTCCTCGGCCCGGGGAATTTTGCGTGAGACGCCGAGTTTTCACAATGCAGCGGCCGAGGCCCTGCCTTCGTGCCTGGCAGAATCAGAAGATCTCTGCGATTCCGTGTCAGGCAGTAATAGCCAAGTGGGGCTCAGTCTCGCCTCCTACATAACAAGCGACGGGATAAAAGGAAAGAGCCTCAGGTTGTGACGGAGATTTGGGTTGAACACTGAGGAAAATTTCTTCACTGAAAGGATGGTCAGGCATTGGCACAGGCTGCCCAGGCCGGTTGTGGAGTCACATCCCTGGAAGTGTTCAAAAAACAAGAGGACAATACTGTTCAGAGGGCACGAGGGTATTGTGTCAAAAGGATTTGCAGTATCTGTCATGAAAGATATGTAACACTAAAGGATTTAAAGGAGCTCCAAGAGGGCTGGAGAGGGGACTTTGGACAAGGACTTGGAGTGACAGAACAAGGGGGAAAGACACACTACCAGAGGGCAGGGTTAGATTAGATATTGGGAAGAAATTGTTCCTTGTGAGAGTGGTGAGGCCTTGGCACAGGTTGCCCATAGATGCTGTGGCTGCCCCATTGCTGTAAGTGTTCAGGGGCAGGTTGGACAGGTTTTGCAGCAGCCTGGGATAGTGGAGGGTGTTCCTGCCTGTGGTAGAAGGAAATGTTCTTTAAGGTCCCTTGCAACCCAAACCATTCTATGACTATGAGTCCATGGGGAGGGTGGGAGCAGGGGGAGTTCACTGCTGCTGAGCTGGGTAGCTGCCTTCATGGGAGGATGAGCTCCCAGCCCACCAACAGGTGCAAAGGCTGGTCTCAGGTGCTGATCCCCATCCATGGGGATCATGTGTGGCAGGAAGCTGATGGGATCTGGGAGCAGAGTGGATGAAAGAAGCCCAGGAAAGTCCATAATCCATGGTTTTTGGAGCCTGGGAGATGTGGCTGTGTGAAAGCTAGGGGTAGTGCGGGAGATGGTGGCTGGATGTGCTGTTCCCACAGCATGTAAATCATACATGGATGTCTTGTGCTTTTTTCTAAGTGCACACTCTTATTTATAAGGGCTCATATGTGTCTTGGGTCTTTCTTTATCAAATATAACAGCACTGTTAAAAATAATTTTAATTAAAAAAAAGAAAGCCAGGAAAACCCACCTGTGGTTATAGAGATACTTGCCTAAATTTTGACAAGTGGCTGCACAGCCTTGGTCCAACATTGCCAGTAAAGAGGTGAGGATGTGTGGACAGAGGAGTCAAATTTTCCAAGCAGGAACAGAAATAAAGCATCAGGGTCACAGAGCAGAGGAGCTTTTCTGCTGTGTCAGTCTCCACTCATGGAGCTGAGTGGTGATGGAGGAAACATAAGCTGGTACAGTGAAACCCAGAATGGTTTAGGTTGCAAGGGATGTAAAATACCATCTCCTTCCACCTCCTGCCATGGGCAGGGACACCTTCCACTGTCCCAGGTTGCCCCAAGCCCCAGTGTCCAGCCTGGCCATGGACACTTCCATGCCAGGGCCTCACCACCCTCACAGGGAACAATTCCTTCCCAATATCCCAACTATCCCTGCCCTCTGGCAGTGGGAAGCCATTCCCTCTGTCCTGTCCCTCCATCCCTTTTCCCAAGTCCCTCTCCAGCTCTCCTGGAGCCCCTTTAGGCACTGGAAAGAGCTCTAAGTTCTCCCTGGAGTCTTCTCTCCAGGTGAGCGTGCCCTGCTCTCCCAGCCTGGCTCCAGAGCAGCTCCATGGCCTCCTCTGCACTGTTCCAGCAACTCTATGTCCTTCTCATGCTGACAACTTCAGAACTGAAGGCAGCACTGCAGGTGGAGTCTCACCTGAGCAGGACAGAGAATTCCGCCTTCTCACCCACTGCCCCTTGCGGTATAAGCCCAGGGCACAGGGGCTTTCTGGGTGCCAGTGCACTTGGTGAGGGCATGTTGAGCTTCTCATCCACCCACACCCCCAAGTCCATCTTGGCAGGGCTATTTGAGAGTGTCACAGTGAGGAGGAAAGGACCCTTTGAGCCCTGGAGGCAGATGGGGCTGGGTCAGGACCTCACAGCTAAACTAACAGCTTTATCAAACTGGGTCGCTTGTCCCCTGGCCAGCCAGCCGAGTGAGGAGCTGGTGTGTCTGCCTTGTGCCACTGGCCACAGCATGGGAAGGAAAGGAAGGCCAGGCTACCTGGGTGGGCTGGCCATGCTGATTGCCAGTCCTGCCCGCAGCAGCCGATGTCTAATGTGTCTGGGATCCTGCCACTGTGCCCAGATCATCTGGCCCTAAAGTCTGATGATTCCAGGCCACCTC
This sequence comes from Muscicapa striata striata, assembly GCA_030060385.1. Classification (NCBI taxonomy): domain Eukaryota; kingdom Metazoa; phylum Chordata; class Aves; order Passeriformes; family Muscicapidae; genus Muscicapa; species Muscicapa striata. Next base: position 226,419 of record JAREIS010000217.1, on the reverse strand, counting down.
AGCCCTGCAGGCAGCCTGAATTTCTACCAGAAGGGGTACGCACAGATGTTCTGTTTCCTTTGGTTTGTTTTTATGATGCAATTTAAGGCTGAAGTAGGATTTTATTTCCTGGAAGAGGGCAATCAAGAGCAGACTTTGTTGTGCTGAATGCGGGCATTGCTGTGTGTCTCTCTAGATGTGGTAGCAACCCTGCATGGCATTTCCGTGGGGAGCCATTGTCATGGGCACAGATTTTGTGGGATCCTGGATCTCTGAGGGGGTGCAGCTCTGAAAGGCCTTTGTTTGCGGTGTATTGAGCAGGCTGGGAGCAGATGAGCCATCCCAACCTGCTGCCCAGTGTCTCCGAGGTTGGATGGCTGATACAGCCTGTGGCTGTGGGGTCATCATCACCCTGAGCTGAGCTACTTTGTGCTCTGTCAGTGAGTGTCTGAGCTCCCCACAGCTGCCACCTGCACTGTGTGCTCCAAAGACTGAACAGCTAGAATGATGTCTCCTCCTTCCCCCTCCCCCTTTTTCTATGATAAAAAATGATGAATAAAAGAACTGGACAATGGAACACCTGAGATATCTTTTTTTTAAAAAAAACTAATACTATTGTTATTGTGTCTCAGACAACAAAACTGCATGGTCAGATTTGCTTTCAGATATTAAATGCTGACATTTAAAAATCACATTTCCCAGGCAGCCCTAGGAATGATGGTTTAAATCTAACACAGACACAAGCACTTTTGCGTTTTGTCAGTGTTTTATTACTGAAATCTAAGTCATGGTCATGGGCTGAGGTGTACCCTATTTCATCAGAGCTTGATGAGCCGTTCGGGTTATCTGACTGCAGAATTGAAAAGTTTGGAGTCCCCTTCCTGACTGCTGTTGTAATGGGACTGATGTGCCTGTTCAGTAAGAATTCAGTCTGCTCTTGCAAGACCAGTCTGTTCCTCCTACAAAATCTATTCTTGTTTTTTTACTTTTTATGCAGACTGACTTTTTATGCAGACTGACTGCAGCATTAGTGGGTATCTCAGCAGTCAACATGTTTTCTCTTTAGTTGAGCTGTTTGTATGCTGCAGAAAATAAGGTGAATTTTTGTTAAGGGGATGGATCTTTCCATTGCAGCCGGATGAGTCAGTTCGTCTGAACTCTAGTTGTGAATATTGGTAATTTTACAGTTGGGAAGTGAGAGCAGTGCTACTTACTCAAATTTTTGGGGTTATTTGTTTTCACAGTGACCTAAGATCAGAACTTGGAAAAACTGTCAGGGTTGTAGGGTTGTACCATAAATACTAAGAATAGCATAAACGATGGGATGCACTCCCCTGTCTGGGTTGTTCATGTGCACCATGGTGAGCCCTCCTGGAATATGGCCCTGTCAGTCTGCTGGATTGTCTGCTAGATCATTTATGTTATAAGTGATACTGCTTTGGGCTTTAGGCTTTGGACTTTGAGCTTTTCTGGGGAGCTTTGGGCTTTTTTTTATTGCTTTTGGGCTTTTATTGCTTAGATTTATCCCTCTGAGGTTGAGGTTTCAGTCCCTGGAGTGAGAGGCCCCTCCAGGAGATGGGTGTGAGATGTCAACTTGCCCTTGGGCAGATCCCATCCACTTGTCATTGTGTGGAAAACTTCAGAGAACTGCTGTCTCCTGTGGGGCATCTGCATTTCAGTGGGCTGATGCCAGCTATGGGCACCTGTGAGCTGTGGCTGAGAATTGTAGCTCCTTGATGCTGTGGGGCAAAGTGGGGAGCTCCTTGACTCGCCAATACAGTGTTCCCTCCAGAGTGTCATGTGAATGATGCCCTTGGTTGCAGTCTGTTGCTCTGCAGAAACATCTAATTTGGGATCCATGGGATGTGGTCTGTTGCATCAGAACCTGAATGTGTGTGTGTTGGTATTGCAGTGCAGGGGGGAGATGCAGCAGGGCAAGTGCCTGACTTTTTCCACTGGTGGGTTGTCCTGGTTTCTAGGACAGGGTTCTGCCAATAAAAGGCAGAAGTTCCCCTTTGAAATAGAGAATTTAATTTCACCCCCTCCAAGTGTTATAATTGTTTGAAATCAAGGACTCAAGGCAGAGATAAGGGGTAGAAGTAACAGCTCTTTTACTACTATATCTAACCGCACAAGCAGAAAACAACAGCAGTTGTTAAAATTACCGACAAAAAAACAGAAGAAATAACCCAGTTCCAGTCCTTTCTTTGGCCACCGACACACTTGGTCTGTGTCCGTTCCTGGGGATGTAACACGTGCAGGGCCGGCACAGCTACGAGAGCAGGCGGGAGCGAGGGAGGTGGAGGGGAGCAGCCGGGGCCGGCCTGGGCTCAGGTGGGAGCAGCTCCTCACTCACTGTTGCGTCCAGGTGACCAGTTGTATCCCCAGAGGTAGGAGGCTAATCAGGACAGATGCAGGGAAGTTGACCACAGGTGTCCGGCACTCCTGCCTCCTCGCCACGTTCAGAGCAGACTGGGGGCTCCTCCACTCCGCTCCCTCGCCGGAAACACGGGTAGCCCCTCTCAGAAGCCCGCGTGCCCCTCCGGAGGCCCGCTCCCACCTCCCCTTTTGTCTAGAGTCGTCAAAGATCCTGGGTGTAGCCCAGCAAGCTCCATTAGCATGAGAATGGGAAAATTCTTTAAATTGACACAGTAATAGGAAAAACTCAACCCCCAACATGGGTGAATCTCAGTTGCACCCCAAAGCAGCACCCCCCATGCTGCAGCAACTGAGACCAGCAAATGCTGAGCTCCGACCTCAAGCAGCTTTGGTTAAATTGCTGTGAAATACTTTAGCTCAAGTTTCCGTTTGTCCTGGTTTTAAGGACAGGTATCTACCAATAAAGACAGAAGCTTTTCTTTGAAATGGAGAATGTAAACTCCCTTCTTCCAAATTATTATAAATTTGAAATTAAGGGGCTCTCAGGCAAAGATATGGGAATTAGGAATAACAGTTCTTTACTGGGAAAATTAAAATACAGTATTACAAAAAAAAAAAACCAAAACAATCCCAGCTTTGACAGAGTCAGAATAAAACCTGACACCCTGTCAGTCAGGGTGTTGGTAGCAGTTTGATCAAATGGTGGCTACAGTCTCCCTGCAGTGGCAGGTGTGGTCCATCTGAAGCAGTGCTCCTGTAGGAGGGTGCAGCCTTCTTCCAAAAGTCCAGGGATGATGTGGAAAGGTCTGGCTTCTCCTCTGGAATGCAGTGGAAAGAAGGTAACTTGCTGTCTAAAGCTCTGTTTTTATCTAGGTAGGAAAGGCTTGGCTCCTCCCTCTGGCTGGAGCATCTTTCAATGGGATGGTGTAATTTTATCAGTCATACAGTGGGACCTAATGGGCCATTAGCAGATGATATCTTCCTGGAGGGAGGATGGGTTGTGGGAAAGATAAAGGTGATTGCTCCATCTTGTCTTAGAGATGGACCATTAGCAGATGGTATGTGCCATGGAGATAAGGAAATCACTGCCCCACCCGGTGTTAACAGATGGTGATAGAATATGCATTTCTGGCCACATCAACCCAACACACCATTCTAGAATATTTTAAAGAAAAATAATTATTAAAAATGTTTTAATTGTCTGTTTCACAGAATCACAGAATAGTTTTGGATGGAAGTGATGTTAAAGACAAGATTATCTTGTTCTATCTCTCCTGCCATGGGTCTGGATGCCACCCACTATATGAGATTGCTCAGGGCCCTGTCCAACTTGGCCCATTTCCAGGGATGGGGCAGAACAGCTTGGAAGTGTCCCACAGGGCAACTTTTTTAGGATTCCCCCCCCCCATAAATTCTTTCTGTGCTGGATCCCAGTAGGGAAACAGCCACCACCCAAGCCAGGGCATGAGAAGGTTTGGAGGCATGCTCTTGTGCGTCTCTACTCAGTTCTTTCCCTTCTCCTGCAGTGGTGCCCTGCTTTTGCAAACAGCTGAGCATGCAAGAAAACTATGTGATGGGACTGGGGCAAGAGCTCGTGGTGTAAGTAATACCTGAGACCCTCTGCTCTGTACTTTGAGTCTCATAGGCAGCTCAGTGGAGGCACAAAGGAGCTGTTTATTGCTTGTGGTTTGTTGTGAAATGTGTGATGTCTTATTTGCATCACCATGCAGCTCACCCAGATCCTCCATGTTTTTTACATTACCAATTTAAACACACTCCCCTGCTGTCCAAGGGCCTCCTGAAACTTTGAAATCCCAAGATTTCCACACACAGGTTTCTTCTTAGGGAGCTCTCCTAGTCCCACTTTGAGGATGGAAGATCTCCAGAGGTGGCTTCCAGCTCTCATTCCTGTGGTCCTGTGACTCCAGAGGCTGCTCTGCAGCAGAACCATGGCCGTTGAACCAGCTTGCTGTGTGCCTGGACACCACCAGCCTTTTTGGAAGGGTTGTATTTAGGGAGAAAGTCTTGTGTTACTGTTGTGCTAAGACTGAAACTTGTAAGCATGGGGAGGGGAATCATGTTAGTGCAATGTCATGGGCAGCTTAAGTCTTTGCTGAAAAAATTGCTGGAAGCTGCAGTTTTCAACGGAATTAAAATCAAGCCAGGTTGTTAAAACAGGTATTTTTACTCTATTGTTTGTTTAAACAGCCAATTATTTAAAGATTAGCATAAATCCAATCCTGTTTTTTTCTAATTCAATTTCTTTGGTCCCCATATCTTTCAGTCTAAATCAGGAATGTTTTGGCCTCAGCTGTGTTTAATGTGGGGTGTTTGCTGAAGGCTGGGCTCCTCCACAGGCTGTCCTTGGCTGCAGGAGCAGTGGCAGTTCAGTACTGTGCAGTGGCAGAAGGCCCTGATAGCTACTGCAGCAGAGCTGTGGTTTCTGACATGGGCAAGCCCAATGTTCCTTGCATTCCCAGAGAAACTCAAAGTGTTCCGTCATGAAAAATCTTTCTCACAGTTGTCAGTCATTATTGTGATGCTAACTTTGGAGAAGGTAGGGACCAAAGTGGGAGAGTGAGCTGAGTGTTTATTGTGTGCTCTGGTTCTTTCCCAGGTTCTGGACTTCCTGTTTTGTCAGGAGCACAGACACTGATTTCAATTAGATTGTGGAAGTTGTGGCTTCTGCAAGCTTAGCTGTGGTGCTAGCCCTGACTGAGCTGTGTTCAGCTTCTATTGAAGCTGGAGCACAGGTACAGGTACAGATACAGGTACAGATTGATTACGGCAGATTCCAGAAATCCTCATGCTTTACTCAATATGCCAAGACTTAGTTTCTTTGGGATATAGAAATGATAAGGGACCTCTAGAGGTCTCTAGTCCAACCCCATTTGTAACAGAACAGTAAACAGCCCAAGGCCAGGTCAGTACAACTTTACTGAAGTAAGCCTTGAAAACCTTAGGGGAGGGACATTCCTTCCTCTCTGGATGTCTTTTCTAGTGCTGCATTACCTCTCAGTGGAGATTTTGTATCCTAATTTGAATCTCCTAAGCTGCAGCTCATGGCTATTGTCTGGTTTTGCACCAGTTATTGCTTTAGGTGAGGAAACTGCTAGATCCAAGAGGTGAAATTAATTTTCTCTTGTGTGTGCAGTGGCATATTTCTCTCTGAGCTGCCAGCATTGAACTGGCAGCTTCTGGCTGTTGCCTGAGCTCTGCAGAAAGGCTCAGGAGAAGAACATGGGGTGTTGATTGCTTTGGAGGTTCTTAGGTTCCCTTGGGCTTCTTTTCCTGTACAGGTTTACATCAGATCTCACAGAACAAGGTGGCAGTGCTGCTTCTGGCTGGAGGACAAGGAACCCGCCTGGGAGTCAACTATCCCAAGGGCATGTACAACGTGGGGTTGCCCAGTGGCAAGAACTTGTATCAGATCCAAGCAGAAAGAATTCGCAAAGTGGAGCAGCTTGCTGGCAAGAGACACCACTGCAAGTGTGCCATTCCCTGGTGGGTGACCTAAAGCCAGACTTGCTGTCTGACAGGGCTCTTTGCATTCCGGTCTTGCTCATTTGGCTTCAAGAAGCCCTGAGCTGAGGGCTGTACAGAGACCGGTCGAGGGGAGCCTTTTGTTGTCAGGATTTGCAAAGGCACTGGCTGGAGGAGGGTGCAAAGGGATGGGAGGTGGCAGGTCCATGTCTGCAGACCTGAGGGATTGAGTGCTGCCTTTGTATCACTGACCATAACCCTAACTGCAGCCACTCGCAACACTGTAAACAGCACTTTTCAGTGATTGTTTCAGATGCTTTATAAGAAATTTCATCCATTTCTGCTTTCTCAGGTTCTTGCATGGAGGACAACCTAGAGCTTGCCTTCCAAGCCCTTCTTCCTGCCCTTGTCCATAATCTCTGTAAAAAACCTCTTTTTTGTGTTCAGGCCATCTCCTGCTGTCACTGTTTACTGTTGCAGTTCTGCTGGCTGTTCCTGGCTTTCAAAAGAGATGAGCTCTGGGCGAAGTGCAAAATGTGAATTCCCTATGGGATGTGGTGGGTGAGAGGAAGGCACTGCAGATGTGTCTGGAAATGTTTTCTGCTAAATCCTCTTTGTTAGACCATGAGGACTGTGTAGAAATACCCTTATGGAATCAGTGTCTGGTATGAAGTAGGGTTTTGCAGTGAAAGAGCAGATGTGTGAGGGCTTCAGGTTGCCACATTGTTTTACAAATTGGAGGTCAAAGTTGATTCATACATTATTTCCTCATGGACGGTGAGTCCATATTGTACTTCATCCTGAAGCCTTGTGTACAGGACCTGAATTACAAATACATCATCCCTGGTGCTGCTGGAAGCCAGGATGGATTATTTGCAAGATGCCACATCTGTTTCCAGTTCCCCTTCCCAGGGGTGAGGAGGCAGTTGAAGCAGTTTGCTGCTCCAGTACACCTGGGCCCAGGCTATGCTGTGCTGCAGAGGTGTAAATTGTGGATGGGGAATTGAGGTCCAGGCTGTCCTGTGTTGTTTCCTCATGCTGACAGTATTTCTATGCCAATAGTTTTTGAAGAGTTTGACAGGTAGATGGTGAAGGTGGCTTTCTGAAAGTAGTGAAGAAAGATAGTGGAGGAAGAGATAGAAGCAATGTGAAGCTGAAAGGAAGGGAGGAAATAGAAAAACTTGTAACAAAACCAAACCATGCAGCCAACATATGGAAGTACTGCTGTTTGCCTTGGCATTGAGAGGTGCTGGCAGAGTGAACCGGTCAGAGTTTCTACAGACCTATTTAACAGCAGTTTGAATGAGGCTGTTTTCTGCCCTTTGTCTTGTTTTCTAGCTCATCCAGGTATCCAGATGTTGTTCACATTTAGGGTAAGGCTCTTCTGTGCTGTCTGGAGCTAGGCAAGGGTAGGATCATACCCAGATACAGTCATAGGATCCCACGCAGCCTTACTGCAGGATGAATTCTGGAGGAGAGCTCTTGTGTACAGTTGCTCACCACAGGATGCTGCCATGTCTCTCATTTCACACTCCTGGGATTCCTCTCTTTTGTGTTCAGTTTGTAGTTTTGTGTTTCGCTTGTGTTGTTCTTTCTCATTGCTCAGCCCCCATTCCTGCCCAGGTACATCATGACAAGTGAGTTCACACTGGGGCCAACAGAAGAGTTTTTTGTACAACACAACTACTTCAACTTGGATAGATGCAACGTTGTCATGTTTGAACAGAGGATGCTGCCTGCTGTCACCTTTGATGGGAAGGCCATCTTGGAGGAGAAGGGGAAAATTGCCATGGCTCCAGGTACCTGCTGTTTGCTTTTCCATGCTGCAGTACCATCATGTGTCTTGATAGTTGCTATGGGCCATCAGCCAGCCCAGGCACAAGAGCAGGCTTTGGGGATCAGGGTTAATGCTTCCAGTTAATGTGGAAAGGTTCTGCTAATGTTTCAGGCTGGTAATCAGGAGCATACCTCTGTTTAGTTCTTGAGCGAGATTTGACCACAGCACATGTTTTTTATGCAAGTCTGGGAGTGTTGGCAGGATTAGGAGTGCTGTGGTTGCAGGGTAGGAAAAAGGTGCATTAGCAGAGCTCTCTATGAGGTCTCTGGGATGCTGCCTCCTGTGGTGAAGGTCAGGAACTTGAGACTGATAGCTGGAAATGGGTAAAAAAGCAGCAAGAAGTTGTTCTTTTCAAAATGACAGCAATGTCTCACCTTGCAATGTTCTTTTAACCTAGACATGGTAAGAGGTGTAGTGACAGCAGACCAGTTGGGACCGTGTTGCAGTTGCAGAGTGGTTCTCCTGAGCTGACAGGGGCGTCCCAGGACGAACTGTAAATGGGTGATCCGTGATAAATGTGCAGGTGTCTTTTGTACAGCTGCAGTTCAAGCCTTTAAAAAGGCATTGAGAAGTTGTGGGGGGAAGATAAACAGAGAATAAGATTTATTTTAGTCTTTCTCCAAGAAAGAGAGTAAATACACTTTTGCCGTGTACTGTAGAAGTGTAAAAGACTTTCCCCACCCTCTGCATAGATTTGCCCTTTAGTATGTACCTTGGAGGATCTTACTAGCCTCCATAAAATCTCATAATGCTGCTCAGTGAGGCTGGTCCCCATGGTCCCACTCTTCAAGTGAGAGAACTGGAGTGAAAAGAGGAACAGCTCCCCTGAACTGTGTGGCAGAACTGGAAATAAAACCTGGTATCACTGGCTCTTGGCTAGAAAGCATTCTCTACTCTTCTCTTCAAGAAAGTTTCTTCAGTACTTTCTGCTTTTGCTCTGTTAGCTACAAAAAACCTACTCCAAAGTCACTAATGAGCCAAGACTTTCTCTTTTTTCTTCCATTATAGATGGCAATGGTGGCTTATACCGTGCTTTGATGGATAATAAGATCTTGGATGACATGAAGCAGCGTGGAATCCAGTATGTCCATGTATATTGTGTGGACAATATCCTCGTGAAAATGGCAGATCCAATCTTCATAGGTTTCTGTGTTTCCAAAGGGGCAGACTGCGGTGCAAAGGTGAAGCTGTGCTAGCACTGGATGGTTTTCCACAGGGAGTTTGGGTCTGATGATGCTTGGAAGCTGCTGGCTGCGGGGAGCTTACGTGACCTGTAGTGTTCAACCCTTTGCCCATCAGCAGCTCACTCTGAGCAGATTTAGAGTTGCTTGCTGCCTGCACTGCATTCCAAATCCCTACCCGTAGGTGTCCTCTGTTCTTCCCAGAGTACTGTGGAAAATAAACTTCAGTTGGAGCACAAACTATAGCTGAACAGGAAACTACACAGTGGAATTGCTTCGCCTCTACACCCAGCCCTTTCTACAAAGGCACTTGGGCTGTCTAGAAGCCATACTGGACTGGGTTGTGTTTTATAAATGCGCCTTTAATTCTAATGGAGATATATGTTATGCTCTGCAGTGGAAGATGGGGAAAGCCTTAACACCCTGGATTTTGTTATCCTAAAGCAACAGATGCCTGAAGAGAAATTTATGTTACTTGAGTCAGTAGCACTGTTCAGGCAAATGAGGAATTGAAGGCTAATAGCTGCAAACAGCTTTAATGCCAGATCCTAGTCCATGATAAGAAAAGTGTCCCCCAGTATGTTGACTGCTTTTAACTGGATTGTCTTCCAAGAAACTGTCAAATTAAGTGGTTGAGTACTAGGGCTCATGTTGAATTGTTGGGCAAAATGTGCCTCCAGACTACTCTGTGCCCCTTACACAGCCCTGAGGTGCTGGAGAATCAGCAGGCAACAGTCCCGTGGGATTGTTTGTACTTGGGAGTTGGAATAGTCCTGAGATTTTCTTCCTCTTTGTCATAAACCTTGTCGTGTGGCTGCAGGTAGTGGAGAAGGTGTACCCCACGGAGCCTGTTGGGGTGGTGTGCTGTGTGGATGGGGTATACCAGGTGGTGGAGTACAGCGAGATCAGCCCAGAGACTGCACAGCAGCAGCGCCCTGATGGGGGACTGATGTTCAGTGCTGGCAACATCTGTAATCACTTCTTCACTGTTGAGTTCCTGGAAATAGTGGCCCAGTAAGTCCCAGCAGACCTCCTAGGTAGCTGTGCAGCCCAGAAATGCCTCTAAGACTGGGTGCTCCTGTTTTCCACTCTGTAATTTCAGTTATGGTTATCCCCTGTGTTGCCTTTTACCTCCTCTTCCAAACAGTTCCAAACACCCTTTCTGACAGCCCCAGCATGCTCTCCAGGCCCTACCCAAGGAAGAGCTTAACTGTAACTAAATCAATTGAGATATACCAGTGCACGATCTTCCTGGGCCTTCAAGGGTGCAGCTGTGCAGGCTGCAGTGTGGTCAGTGATGCAGCCTCACGCCATGGATTTCCAGTGGAAATGTCAGCTGTACCAATGCTTGGGACAACAGAGTTTGTGGGAGAGGGTGAAGCTGCGGGTGGACTCTGCACCTTGGTGTTGGGGAATGGGGATGTGATGCTGGGCATGCAGTGAGCAGCTGTACAACGGGGAATGGGGATGTGATGCTGGGCATGCAGTGAGCAGCTGTACAACCTTCCCGAAAAGTTTGAACTTGGGTGAGGGAACTGCTCTGCTGCGTTTTCACCTCAATCAGGTAACAATTTGGGTTGCCTCTTTTTTTGTAACCTCTGCCTGCAATTTCAGCTTGATGCAAAGTTCTCCCTCTCCTCTGACTGTTATGTCCCAGTGGTACAGAGAGAGCCCAGGACCAGGCTGCTCTGCTCAGAAAAGTGTTTGCTGGATGTGACTTGGATCACTTGGGAGGGAGCAGCACCCACAAAGAGTTGAGAGTTGACCCAGAGCAGTAATGAGCCATATGCTTCCCTCAAGTGTATTTTTTTTTCTGAGTGGGCTTGAACTAAATAAAATGGTTTATTCTCCTTTTGCAGGAAATGGGAGTCACAGCTGAAGCATCATGTAGCCATAAAGAAGGTGCCCTACATTGACAAGGAGGGAAATCTGGTAAAACCACTAAAACCAAATGGGATAAAGCTGGAGAAGTTTGTGTTTGATGTGTTCCAGTTCTCTAAGTTAGTGACAGACATAATTTTACTTTTCTCCTTCCCTTCTCAGTGTTTGTTTGAATGAATGTAGGTTGAAATAAGCCACCCCAGGGAGCACATGGTTTATGGGTGGCTTGTTAGGAAGGTTATTGGATTTACACCCAGCTCCAATCCAACAGGAACACCGCAGGCTCTAAGGGGAGCTCCCAAGGCACTCAGTGCTTGTGCCAGCCCTGCTCCCAAATTCGTCATCCTACTTAGGATGTGTTTGCTGGCCTGACCTCTGGCAGCCTGGGGAAAAAAAAAGGGAAATCAAGTGCAAAGCCAATGAAGCCCATATTTGGAGTATTCAGACTTGCAAAAATCGGGTCTTTCAGCATTGTGGCTTCCATGGCAACTGCAGCTCTGGTTAAATTTTTGGGTGCTGTTATGTCGGGGCTCAGCTTGCACCCTTCGTGCTCAGAAAACTGTTTACTTAAGCCCCATAGGGCCAAGTGGAGCTGTCGGTGTTCACTTTTGAAGTTCTTCAAAAGAGCTGGGAGTGCTGTGACATATGTAGTCAGGGGTACTTGTGTCTAGGGAATGTAGGATTTTAGCAATTAAGCGTAAGTGTTGTTATAAAATCTATTTTTCCAAGGTCTCAAATTCAGCAGTGAACATTCTATTTTAGGCTTAAATAAAGGCCAAAGAGAGACCTCAGGCAAACTGAATTATCTTTTTTTTGGGGATACTATTTCTTGTTTTATATTATTTCCTTTAGAATAGAGAGCTCAAGGTTTGAACCAGTCTCTGTTTCCTGACATATGTTAAATAAAGTAGTATCAAACTAAAGACAAAACCAGAGTGATGGGAACACTGCTGAGTTCTGAGCCGTGACAGGACTCATTTGCAAGCAGTGCTTTTTTAACAGCTCAAAAACACCTTGGCAGCTGTGCTTCACACAGGATGTGCAGAAATGTACAGATGTTGCTGTGGGGCTTTTTAATTTGCATTGCCATTTCTGGTAAACAGCTGTACTTCACATTCACATGTGAGGTCTCTCTTGTTGCTTGTTTGTCCCTGGGAACTGGTGTCCTTAGTTGGTCTTTACCTACAGACTCTCAAGCAGGGGGCATTTCTTGGGGCATGGTGGGGTGCTGTGTCCAAGCTCAGGATGGTGCTGTGCTCTCCATCCTCCTGTGCTCTGAGCTGTCTTGTCCAAGAACCTCCCACTGCCTAAAGATGTTTCTATAGCATCTCTGCAGAACTGTTACTTTTTCTCTCCCCTGAGCATAGCTCCGGTAGATCAGGAGACTGCTGTTATGTTCCCAAAGAGACAAGGCTTCTTGTGTTTCTCCATTCTACAGCCCTGGTACTCCTTGGCTCTTCAGATGAGTGGTGGGCTTCCTTGGCTTGACTGCCTCAGGCTGCATACAGTGCTTCTCCCAAAAATATATATGAGCCTTTCCCCATTAATGTTGTTATTGCATTAGCAGGACTAATGACTAGCTCTGGTTTTCATGATCATCGTTTTCTTCCCTTTGCTGGTAGGAATTTTGTGGTATTTGAAGTTCTGAGAGAAGAGGAGTTCTCACCACTAAAAAATGCAGACACAGCTGACAAAGATACTCCTACCACTGCTCGACAAGCCCTCCTGGCCCAGCATTACCGCTGGGCTCTCAAGGCTGGGGCCAAATTTGTGGATGAAAATGGTTGCAGGATACCAGAAAAACTCAGGTATAAATCTGTGACCTCTGCAGTTCTCTGCTGGAGTGCTTAGGCATGCCATCTGGCCAATGACACATGCTGGGCTCTCCAAAACAGGGCATTATGTAGTCACAGTGTGGCTCAGCGTGATTTTTGTTCAGCTAGTCCTCTCTGGATATGCAGGTTGATGTCTATTACTGTTCCTGCTCCTCTTATGACTGTGTGCTCCAGGTAGCCCTGTTAGCACACAGGGCTCTGGGCATTTTCTCTGGCAGATCCCTGCTCTTGGGGTAATGAGTTGGCCCTTCCTATAGCACCTTGTTAGACAGGGGCAGCCTTTTCCATCACTCTGGATTTAGCAATGTAAGGGATTTTAATTTGTAGACCCTGACAGCTTTTCTGACTGTGGCCCCAACAGGATTCTCAGGTGGTCTTAAGGATTGGTTGTTAGAGTGATTACCATTCGGATGCCTTCCTGCATCGTTTGTAATGGAAAGCTGCTTTTACTCTCCATGGGGCTGTTACTTCATCAACTCATAGTTCAATAAACCACAAGTTGTTCATTTTACTTGAAAACCATCTATATAAAAGGGGTGTTTTGGTTTTGCTGAGTAACATTTGGGACCTGCTAATTCCTTTTTATTTTCACACTTTATTTTCACATAATGTCTGGTGCATGTGACTATAACAAGTGTCTTATCCTTCTGGATATCCTATTCTGGGCAATCTTTTGAAGAAGATGCACTGTTTTTTAACCATGGTAGGAAGTTAATCCTGTGTTCTCTTCTTTAGTCTCTCAGGAACTGAAGATCCTCCAGCTGTGTGTGAGATTTCTCCATTAGTGTCTTACTTTGGAGAGGTGAGAATAACTATCTATGGAGTCATTTTTAAGAGTGTGCAGGTATGAATCTGCTTTCCTTCTAAACACAGGTGCTTTTCTTAGCCTGGGCTTGCTTAGAAACGGTAAGATCGAGGAAACAGGGACTTGGGCTCTATGTTACAATAATGTGGTTCCATCATGATTTACTCTTCAGCAGTTTGTTCACTCTCAGTTTTAGCCATCTAAAAATGAGATTTGCAACAAGGCTGTAGTTTCATTAAGACTCACAAGCACTTTGACATCTTAATGAGGAGTGCAGAAAATTCAAATTAGAAAATCCATGAGGTCTGTTCTCATTTGTGCCTATATCCCACAGTAAGTGAATCCTGACTGAGATATGTGATGTGTGTTGGCTTTAGGGAAGCCATTTCTCAAGTTTGTCCCTCTGAAAATAATTGATCCTGAGAGACCTGCTTCCATTTAATAATGAGAATAGGAGCTTCCCTGTGTTGGATGGACAGGGTGAGAAATAGTAGATCGCAGGAGAATGTGTGGGCACTGTTTGCCAGGTTTCCACATGTGTTAACTTACAAGCCAGCTACCTGCACTAGGTGTATTCCTCAACATGTGCAGGTGGTGAACTCATTGAAATCAATAGGTTGTCAGAACAAAATGAAAACAAGGCAATTCGATTTTTCTTTGCCAGGATTATTCTAATGTCAGTTAAGGACACACCTTCCCATGCTGCTCCCCCAAGAAGCTTGTTTCTGACATCAGGTTTTATGATACCTTAGTGCCCCTGCTTCTTGAACCCCAGAAACACTTTCTGTCACTGGGGAAACTGTTACTGTTGCCTGTCCCTGACCTTCATCAGTCAATCCTTGAGGACTTAGAATAGTGCATTTACAGCCTAACAGTACTCTTCTCATACCTTCTCAGGGTTTGGAGGTGTACATGAAGAACAAAGAGTTCCGTTCTCCCTTTGTACTCGACGAAAACAAAGTGGAAATGCTGGAAAATTCTTGAAGTGGGAAGCCTTTCCCTCTCAGATCCATGTTTGTCAGCTCCGTTATAAGAACTGATAGTACTAAAATGTCAGCTATGAAGTCCATTATAAAAAAAATTGCTTTGCAGTGTCTGATGCTAAATCCTCGCAGCAGTTGTGATTACACACATGGAAGCTTCTCAGTTCTCTTTGGTAACTTTGAAGGCGGTGCTTCTTATGTCAGTCTGTTTTGTATACTTGGGCGTGAGTGTGGATTAATGCTTTCTGGGTGCTAAACAGATCCTACATTTCTTATTTACTGTTGCATATGAATATGGAAAAGAGCCAGTCAAGGCCTTTTATATCTGCTCGGCCTTCAAGAAGATACAATTTCTTCAGTGCCTTGTTAGGTATCTTGTTTGTGTTGTTGTGGTTGTTTCTTTGGTTTGGTTTTTTTCCTATATCATGTGCACAGCTGCAGTCAGTTTGAAGTCCCATCCTGAAAAGTATGGAAGGACTTTGGATACTGAGGTTTTCTCTCCAGCCATCAATTTTTTCCCTAATCATGTGCTTATTAGAAGATTCAATTCAGCAATTGCATCCTCTAAGCAGATCATACAGAGTCTGCCGTATGTAGGGATGTTGCTGTGCCTAAGCATTGCTCAAGGCTTGGAGTCCAAAGTAGAACAGACTAGTTTTCTATCTGGGCTTGCTGGTGCCATGCCTGGACTGATAGTTCCTTACAGCTGTAGTGACTTGAGTTTTTTTTAATTAAAAAAAAGGAGAATATTTTTACAACCCTCTGCCCTTCCTGACTGTAACAGTTTTCCTTTCAGTTTCCTGTTTCATATATACCATATCCGTCAGACAAGGCACTCTTAGAGGTACCTGAAAGTAGTAAGAGAGCCAAATCCCAGTGGGAGAATTTAATGCCTAACCAAAACAAAACAAAAAAAAAACTTACTCTTAGCATCAACAGGTTACACAGTAAAACACGAGCCTCCACTTCTACAGCTTTTTTTCCCAGGTGATTTTCCAGCATTCTTTCACTTAGGAAATAATTCCATAGATACCTTTCTTTTAAATATGTTACTAGCCCTAACGTAAAGATTAATGTCAGCTGATAAAGGACACTAATTGTCAGAACATATGTAGCATGTGAACTCAGGTGTGGTGAAGGGGTCCCAGGGTAGCCCTGACCCTTGACCCACCAGTGATTCTTCCTGTTCAGTTTTTGGGCACTGCCTCAGAAAGCTCATACCCATCTGATGCAGAACCTGCGCTGGGCATACCCAAATCATTTCAGCCTTGGTGAGGATGTCTCAGCTGCACTCTCTGGTGGCTGGCCTTTGCATCAGAAATGTTCCATACTCTTCCCCTAAACATGGTGTTAGGGAAGGTAGTGAGAAAGATGTTTCATCTGAAATGTTATTCCATACATCAGCTTCTACTGAGGAATTACTTATGCTATTTCATTAAGCATAATTAAGTTCCATGGTTTTCTGCAATTTCTGATGTGAAGGTCTATTCAAATAATAGAGAAGGGAATGGGGAAGTATAAAAATGACTTTGAGAATAAATACAGTTTATAAGTATGCTCAAGTTTTCCAAAGAAACCATTTAAATGTCAGTATCAGAGTTTTTGGTTATAAAGTGTTTCTGCATGAACTTAAGTAATGATCCTTTCACACATGCAGACAGGCTAATGACAGTTCTGATTACCTCAGCTGGCATGTGCAGCCAGTAATTCACATTTTTAGTATAAATGAAGCATTTGTCCTTGTCACCCAGTTCTGTAGTCTTTTTGCAGTGTTTCTATGACACATTCCATTCCTATCAGTCAAGTTTTATATCTGAGAACAAATTGTGTTGTATATTTGTGAGTATTGCTCAGCAATCCAATCACACACTTTTTTTACACTGTGCTGTGCTATAAAGATTTCTTTTGCTTTTTCTAAAGTTCTTTCTCTTTTGAAGCTTCAGTTTCCATGCACACAGAACAGAGCTGCTGACATGGTTTTCAAGGTTGTTTTCTAGGTTCTCCTAAATTAGAAGGCTGAATGCTTGTCTCTTGGGTTTTTATTTTCTATGACTCTTCACATTTTAAACTGGAACACAGAAACAATTTTTGAGAGAACTTCAACAAAAAAAATCTGTCCTATATGTAACAAAGTCTTTGTATGCATTATAAAATGAAAAAAAGTACCTGAAACAAAGGGAAGGCCTATAATACTCCAGAAACTGCTCAATATCTAAGCATTTTTAACAATAAAGACGTTACTGTGATTTCTTTGTATTTGTCTGCATTTCTTGTATGTGAGAAAAACACATGTTGTCTTTGTCCCTATGAATGTTGTCACCACAGCTGCAGGATGGTGTCACTGGTAGTGTATCTAGAGGCTGCAGTGCCCACTCTTCAGATTATGGGGGCATATGGAATGAGCAGAAGGTGATTCCTGAAGGGGGTTGACATTGTGGGATCTATTTTTTCATCAGAAAACAAAAAATTGTATTCTTATCTGCAATGCTGTATATTTTTTCCAAGTTTTTCAGCTCAGTTTGTTGAGGGAAGGGAGTTTAATTGCAGGTGGTAGTTGTCTTATTTCAAGTTGATTTGAGTAATATGGTTCTGAGTCAGTCTCGCGGCTGGTGTGTAGGTAATGAGCACTTGCTGCAATGCAACTTTGCCCTCCAATGAAAGACACTCCTTAAATAGGGTTCTATTTATAGCACAATCAGTAGGGAAAGGCAGTAATACCTCACAAATAGCCCTCATTTGGGGGTTTAAGGCTGAACCCAGCAAATGCCAGAAGCAAATCTTCCTTTCTTACCTTTTTCCCCCCGTTTCTCTCTTGACACTCATGTGAAGGTTGCTGGAGATTTAAATGTTTTTAAGTTACATGAATCAGTGGTTTCCTGTGATAGGAAAATTAATACTAAAACTGAATGCATGCTTTAAGCATCCTAAATTGTTCTGCTTGTTTATGTGTTGTTCAGATCTACCAGGCTTTTTGATTGATTAGTTTTCTTAATCATGAAATGCTCAGAAAACACTAAATTTTCAGTTTTATCTTGAAATCTACTGTGAGGTGGACTCCAAATGTAAAGGCTCAAATGATGCATGCTAACCTACCACAGCGCTCTGTGCCGGGACTGCGCCTCCACATCGGCCTACTCCCAGCTCCATGGGGACTTGCAGGCCATTTACGGACTTGATTTTCCTTATGACCTCCCACATGCACGTCTTCACTTCCAGTTCTTCCATGTCAATGACTCTGTGACTGGTCTCTATGTTGTACTCTCGTGACACCGAAGAACAGCGATTTCCAGCCCCTCCTTTGCCTCACTGCCCAGCCCGGCAGCTGCTGTCCTCGCTGTGCTGGACGCGGTTCGGCGCCGGGACAGCGAGAGGCTACGGCAGAATCAACGCAGCCCGAGCACCCCCGCCCGGCCTGAAGCCGGAACTTGTGCAGTAGGTGGTGAAGCGCGGAAAAACTCTCTATAACCCACTAAGTAGGTTATAAGAGTAGGTATGTATTCAACGCTGAGGTGCATGGGGCATAGCTCCTCCAAAAACATGCACACCTTCGGCGACCTCTCTTTTTATTCTCTACAGACTAGGACTACACAATACATCTAATACATATTCATTTCCTAACCCCGCCTGTCCCCACTTCGTATTCAAATTAGCTCCACGCCTCTTTGCGACTGCGGCCTGCGCCTTGTTGGTCGCTCTGATGGCCGTCTGGCGGTCCTTGGGATGAAGTAAATAGTCTTCCACTCAGTTGAACTTTGCACCTAGTCTCCTTGCCCATACTCTTTTTTTTAAGTCATTTGACCATTCTTCCGGACTTGGATACCCGTTTTCCTGGCTCAGGGGTCTGAAGAACCCCTTTATCCCGTGGTGCCTTTGTCCTCGCATCCTGTTTGCGCATTCTAGCTCTTTTATCTTATCTTGTAGCCTTGCTCTCCTCCTGTTCTTGTAAGCACAGTAAATGTTTGGGCATTCCATACGATTTTGTCAACCGCTTTTTAGTCAAAACATTTCTTGATGCTTGATTCTTAATTTCTCTGTCTCAGTGGGGGGCTCGGGCCGGGCCCACCCCGAGGGCCGCGACCTCAGGGCGGCTCGGCGAGTGGGCAGCGCGGGCTGAGACCTCTGCCTGCCTGCCTGCCTGCGGAGAGGACCCGTCCCGACAGGGCCTACGCTGCGCCCCCGGGCGGGCTGGCTGGCTTCCGCCTCGCCCCGGTGCCACGGAGCGCGGAGGCGCCGACGCCAGAGCGACACCGGAAGCGGTTGCCGGAAGCGGCTGCTCCGTCCCGCGGTGCGATGGCGGCAGGCGGCTCCTGAGGCGCCGCCATGTACTCGGGTGCCGCCGCCGCCACCGCGGGACCACCGCGCCGGGACTTCATCTCCGTCACTCTCGGCTCGGAGGAGGCGGTCGGGGTCGGTGGCTACAACAACAGCAAGGCCTGGCGGCGGCGCTCCTGCTGGCGGGTGAGGGCCACGCGGGGAGCTGTGCGGTACCGGGAGTATCCCTGGGCTGAGTGCGGGGAGCATCTGGCGATGGGAGAGGGCTGTTGGGCGGTCAGGAGTGTCCCTGGACTTAGGTGCAGCTGGAGTGTCATGGGGGACCTGGCGTGGTCCCCCAGTTCCGAGTCGGGCGGAGGCCACGGCCATGGGCCCTCGGGCGGCCCCGCTCTGGACTCTGCTCTCGGAGTGCTCGCGGGGCTCCTCTCCGTGGGGTCGGGGCGAGCTGGCTGAGGTAGCTGCACGTCATGTCTTAATTTTCACGAACAAAGCTGAGACTGGGGTATTCGGTAAAATCCTGCCCTCTGCTGGTGGACATTTGAGGGGCAAGGCTGCACTTTCTGGACAGGAATGAGGGGAGTGAGATTTTGTCTCTGTGCCTTTTTTCCCTGTGTTAAGGCTTGAGAGGAGAATCCTGTCTTCTGCCCTAGGAGAGTTAAGGGAACAGTTCTGCTTTCAATGTGAAAGCTGAGTGTGAGGAGAGGGGTTCTCTGACAGAGCTCTGGGAAGGACCTTCTTGTCTGCTTGTGGCTAGAATCGGCAGGCAGCTTCATGTGGGATGGGAGTCTTGGGTTGGAGAGTCTGTGGTAAAGAGTGAGTCAGAGGGACGAGATAACCCTTGTTACAGATAGGAGATGATGTATAGTCACCTATAGGGGCTTCACAGCTCATCAGGTGAAGTGTATGAAGAGCTTGTTTAGGCACACAGTCCAACAGTTCTCTTTTTATTACTAGCTAGAGAGATATGGGCCTGAGTCATCACTCTTAATTTTATCCTTACTCTTTGTGAGCGAAAAACCAGTAAGATGGTGGCGAATGCCCTTGCATGTTCTTGTGCCTCACTTCTACCTGTTGCAAGACGCCATGATTAAAACTTCTTTTCCCATCCTACCCTGATGAGCCACAGAGCTGCTAGATTTCAAGCATCTTTCTGCAGTGGGAAGAGGGTCATTCAGTTTGCCAGGCAGGTTGAACTGAAGATGACACAGTGGAACCTGCATCTTGCAGTGTACACAGAGAAGGATGTACAGTATCCTGTACAGTCAGCAATGCAGGTGGAAGGCAGGAAACTGTGCTTTGGGACTCACAGTGTGAGCACATTGACAGTTCTGCACTGAGACTTTCCTGTTCTCTTGCTGTTGCTAAGAGGATAAGGACTGTGGGAGTACTGTGTAATTTGTGGGAAAGGTCATTCCCAAGTGTAGCATTGCCTGTCAAGTTCCCTCTCTGTATACCCAAACCGGAATTAGTGAATTTCAGGAGGATTGTTGGAAAAGTAACAGTGACAGTTTAGCCCTTAATGTTTAACTCCAGCTTCTCCATAAATGGTGGCTAAGGTATATTGGCTTCTTTCAGATTAATGTAATTAGCTGTGATTTTTCAATGATTGTTGTGTATAATCTAGTGTTAACAATACATTTTTGCCCAGGACTAAACTTGAAAAGATTGTGGATTAGTCTTGTTCGTTGTTGTGGAGTTGTACGTCATTTTCACATTGCTGCAGGTTGGTGGCTTATTTTTTTGTGGTGCAGAACTTGTACTGTGTGACAGTTCCTATGAATGTTAGAGCCAGGATACCTGACTCCTCTTTCACAGCTTGACAGAATATTGTGATTTGGAAGGGACCCACTCTTTAAACAGATGGCGAATACGAGGATCAAACCCACAACCTGCCCAGTGATTAGTGCTCAGTTTATTTTGAGCCTTTCTTTGCTGCAGTAACATTTTTAGTTTTCCTACCATTTTATTCTGTTTCTAATTTTGCATGTGCACTCTGCAGTCCCTCCCCAGCCAGGAGGAAAGAGGCTTTTGGCTAATTTCCCAGTTGAAAGCTGGGCAGATGCTCAGGTCAGCCAGTGGAGGTTGTGATCAGCTGTAGTTGAAGCTTTCTGGGAGTCTTGGCATTTGGCAGGTTCTGAGGTTCTTGCAGCAAGTGGCTCTTATGTTTCTGTGAGCTTCTTGTGCCTTGTGCTAGCTGGTTGGATTTCTGTTTTCTCTGTCATCAAAGAAAATAAGCAATGGATATATGCAGTTGAAAACACACAATTTTGTGGGTTTTAATGTGAATGAACAAATAAGAGTTTATTTTGACCAAGTAGGTTCTTAATGCCATGCTAAATATTCTTTCTTTCACTTCTTTTCTCTCCTAAAGAAATGGAAGCAGCTGTCCCGACTCCAGCGGAGTGTCATTCTCTTCCTGTTTGCATTCTTGGCAGTGTGTGGAGTAATTTCGTACACAAGCATGGGGGAAGTATGGAAAAGTATGTGTTCTGTACAGCTCAGAATTGCCAGAATGAGGTGTTAGAGTTAGGAGATTGCTGTGGGTCTCATTACCGGTTGTAATTTCCATTGGTAATGACTGGGTGTATTCATTAAAGTACAGTTCTGAGATTATTTTATGTGATGTTTGAATGATGTAATGCTTAATCAAAAATATTTTTTGTATGCCTTTTCTTTCTTTTTCTTGACTAGAGCAACGTTTTGTTTTAGTTGATGTCCTGGTTTTTGCCAGGATAGTTAATTTTTTGAAGTAGTGGGAGAGGATGTAGCTAAGGCCTGGATGTTATTCTGTACTACCTCAGTTATTGCTGGGCATGGGAGAGGGGAGAAGGGGACTCTCTGTGCTGGGGAGAAGGGGTTCCTTCTGGTAGAGAAAACTTGGCAGGGACAGTCATCCGTATTTGTGCCTTTATGTAAATAATTTCTTTTTCCTATACTTTGGTTATTAATACTGTTTGCCTTACTGTTTGTTTTCTTATTTCATTGCTGTTTCCAGCAAATTGTGATCTCATCCTGTGATCTTTATCTTCTGTGCCTCTAATTTTCCACTCATCCACCCCAGAGGGAAAGGGGAGGGGAAAACAGGCAAGGGAAGAAGAGGGGCAGTGTGGTTTTTGTGGTTTCAGGGAGGACTGAACTGGGGAGTACCATTTCTAAACCATGACAGTTGATTAAGATCTGAAGGTTTTGAGTGTGTTTTTTATTATGTTTCTATGTAGATATGGCATAATCACTAGAATAAGGTAATCCTCTCTTGGTTTTGACTGCCTGTCAGTTGAGAAATTCCAAGCATTTGTGTAATACTAATGCACATTTACCTCTGATATTATCTTATTAATTGTATTGAAAAACTGAAATAGTAGCAATTTAAAAAATCCTCATGTGCCTTTTAGCAGCCTCCTTTTATATTAGGGAGAGGATTAATACCAAAATACGCTTTGTATCTAACAATTAGTGTCTGTTTATCAATATTTTGTGACTGCAAACAGTTTTTGGAGGTGCATCTACTACTTGAATACAGCAAGCTGTTATAAATCTTGCTGCAGCCTGTTGATTCCTTGTGCTGAGTAATTTTGTGTGTTTAGGTATAACAAACAAATCATTTGATGATCAGAGAACAGAACAAGAAATTCCTAGATTAAAGCTGGCAAATCCAGCTGTTCTACCAGCACCCCAGAAAGCAGATGCCAGCCGTGGAGACTACCCTGAGCTTTCACTGCAGGTAACGTGAGTAGAAATTAGTTTTCTAACACCACAAAGAGTTTGTGAAGGCAAATAGTGCTTGTTTCCAACAGTTGTTGTGGAAGAAGGAGTGAAAACTTGCAATAAAAGTGTGCACTTGGTAGAATGCTGTCCTCTCAGGAAGGGTTTTGGTGTAGTATTTCTTGCTTTTTTTTTTTCTTGCTCTTCTGGCTTTATATTTTTTATCTATGTGTTCTGTATGCTGTTTTTTACTCACTGCTCTGCCCAGGAGTGCCAGGACTTTAGGTCACAGTGAGCTGTTACTGGAGACTTCACTCATGCTGTGTGCATCAGTCTCCATTCTTGTGAGGAGCCTGGAGTCATGGTTTATATGGGAGCTTGAGAAATAACCTCAGAAAGAGCAGATGATAGGAGGTTTTGAAGGGTTACATTTGTGGGGAATGCAGTGGGAAAGGAAGATCAATTGACTGTGTGAATTAGTGGACCAGAGGACTACCTGTTACTGTGTTGTTTGTCATGGATTTCTCTCATGAATTCAGGGATTTTCAGTTAATGAATGCAATTTTTTTTATTAAATCTTTTCTTCATCATGCAAAGATGTACATGTATACCTGTATAGTATTCTTGATATTTACACTGGCATTGTGGAAACTTTTTTTTGCATTCTTTTTCTAATTCTCATAAATTTACCGTGCCTAGTAAAGTGGAATCAAATATCTTTACAATCCTTTGTCACTGCCTTGTGTTAAACGAATACCTGGTAAAAGTAGAGGTAATTTAGAAGTAATTTGTCAGTGTAAACTTAAGAACTGGCTGATTTTACCAAAAGTTTAAAGCAAACAAAATCATGAAGTCTTTAGCATACCTTCCATTCAGGTGAGAATTTGCCTGCTGCAAAACAAACAAAAGATTTATCTGAATTTATGTTTGATACTGGAATGATGTTGATTTATGGTTTGAAATTTTACCGTCTCTGCAATTTACCAAGAACTTTTTTTTTCCTTTATATTCTCAGAAGCCATCAAAACCACCTCATGTTCGTCGTGGTCCTTCCAATCTTCAGATCAAGGCACCACGGAGAGACACAAGGTTGAAGATCCAACAAGATACCGTGAGGGCTGTAGAAGAGTTGGTCGAAGCAGATAAAGTAGAGAAAACAGAGAAAACCATTATCAGGTAGAAACGTTTCAGGCAAGGTACAGTGCTTTCCCCCTTGCCCCTGCCAAGATCCATTGAGTGTTGGAGTGAACAATTTAAGGGCTTCTTGTTGTATTTGTGTTATTTTCTTTCTTTGCATGGGTTTTTATTCAGGCCTTGCCTGATAGCTGCTATTACTAGGCTGATAGATTAAATTTTGATGAATGTGCAGTTTCTCTGATTCTCTGATTGTGCTGTTTGTGTCACACAGCTGCAGAGAGTTTGAAGGCCTGCGAGGCTGATGTATTTCCAACGCACTTAGACACTTAATGTTCAGAAGGATTCTGGGTGTCAAGAGATTTTTACTGTTTATTGTAATAAATGTTAATGTAACAGTGTCAATATAATAGTGCTGCTACAAGTGTTTTTGTCCTGAGGCAGGTTTGGAAAGTGTCAGTGTCAGTGTCAGTATCAGTGTCAGTGCTGCTTGTGGGTTGGTGCCACTGAACATAGTGGGCCCAGGCTGACCAGGCAGAGCCAACCTATATGTACGTAGTTGTGTGCATGTAACACCATGTGCTTACTTCTTTCTTGTAAGATCATCCCTTGTACAGATCTTGTATGATCTTCAACAGAAGGTCTGTGCTTCTGTGGTTATGGAGGTGTTTTGATTTGGGAATAAGTGAAGGAAAGTAACGTGAGTATAGAAAAGACTACTAAAAGTTTGGCAGAGGTTCTTCAAACTTGGAACATGAGGCTTGGGGGTTTTATGTGTTTATGTTCTCTTTGGCACTGGCCCAGGTGAGCTGATCATAGCATCAGAATTGTGCCTGGCTAGGCATTTTGGCTGTCAGTATTGTCTGAAAGTGTTTTATTGTTTTGGTTTTGCTTGTGCTGTAACTCACAGAGTTTAACAGGTGGTAACAAGAGAAACAATGAAAATATAGTGAAGACTAGCTACAAACTTAAAGAATGAAAGTCAGAAATTAAATATGGCATTTATCTAAGTCAGAAGATATGCTGACTGTAGACCATATAGACTTTAAATTAAGCCTGCAAGCCTGGTTCCCTTAGGAAGTATATAATGGGCTTAAAAGCCAACATACCTATATGTTAAATGGTATGGTTGAGATTGTTTGATCTTGATATGAACTTGGCTTGACTTGAAGTCCATTCTGAAAGACTTCTTCTTCAGGAGATTCTTCATAAAAACAAGTATAAAACTGATTTATGTGTCCGTGGTGGCAGAGAAGGCTTGTGATCCCTTGACTGCAGAGTTAGTACTTTGAGCATCTCATCCTTTGTGCTTAATTATGGGTTTTGGTGATCATCGTTTATGTGGTACTATTTAGCATTAGTAGCTACTGTGGTCATTTCAAAGCTGCTAGATAACAAATATCTTATAATAGAGCATTTTCACGTGTTTGATTTATTTTAAGAAGTTTTTTTATTAAATTCCATTGTGAAGATGTTAAGTGAAATTCCAGGAGCTTGTAACACACATTTCTTAATCAAGTAAAATTTCTCTGCAAAGAAGATTTATTTGAACAGAAAACTTACCTAGTGGGCAGCACAGTTATTTTGATCCTTGATACAAAATCTAACTTCTGTTTTATCCAAGTGTTGTGTGATAAAGGAAATGCAGAGATAAGTCCCATTCAGTTGCATGATTTTCTGTGACCAAAATAAGCCTCAATTACAGTCCCTTGTATTTGCAGTTGGAGAGGAGCAGTCATAGAACCTGACCAAAGCACTGAACCTCCATCTAGTAAAATAATGGAACCAGAAAAACCTTCGTCTGTGGAAGCTGGATACCAGAAAGAACCAGGTAAAGAAGACAGCTAATGACACCTGGTTTTTTGTTTGTTTGCTTTTATGGTTAATGTTGTGCAATTTCTCCCCATATACATTAATAAATTTATTTATTTATTTAGATTAAAGGAAATAAAAAGAGTAGGAGAGATCACTTACCTGGAACAACCTAGTTCTTCAGTGTTCTTGTTTCACTATGCCAGCCTTCTTGCTTGTTAGCCTTCAGAACCTGAAAATAAATTTTAGAGACAAATCTTTTAAATACAGCCTCTGGGAGGAGGCAGGACAGAATAACTTAAAGAAGGAGGGCATGAAGGAGACAGCCTCCTTTTCAGCTGTGCTTTTCCTTTTGTTCTGCAAATACGGTGAAAGTGACTTCTTCCTTGAACTGAATGGAACTATTTTTAAGGCTCACCAGAAAGCTGCAGAAGCTGTTTTTGAAGTTGCTGTGCTTGTGGAACGAAGAACCTGTTGTTCCTTTTTCTAGGTTCAGAAAAGAAACCAGGAAGTTCTGGTGTGATAAACATGGTATATTTCAGTATGATGTGTTTGCACTTTTGCAAGCTTAATATTTATGAGGTTAGTTATGCTGCTTGGTGTTTCCCTCTCTAGAAGTCTTTGTTCATAATTTTTAAAACTTTCAGCTAATGGCTTGGAATTTTTCATGTTCATTGTGTAACATAAGCTCCACTTCATGTGGCAAGCAAAAAATTAGTACAATTATAGAAAAAGGCATGATTTTGTCAAGATGGAAAACGTAAACTTTTTTCTAGTTTGCTGTTAAATAGAAAGTTCAATAGAAATAATTCTGTAGAAGTGATTTTAAATTTAGCAGGAAGCAGTGAGAGAGGGAAGATGAAGAAAAAGAAGTTGTGTGTTGAATTAGCTAAGGATTTTATTGTTAAGCATATATATTCAGCACCTGAATAACCATGGATCTTAATCTGGTATTTCCTGACTTTCATCTCTTTGAGCTTTAGTGATACTCATCTACAACTGTGCATGTGATTATTTAATGTTTTATTTGCAGAAGTGACAGTTTTGTTTCCAGAGAAGTCTCTGTTTCCACTTGGCTGGAAATACTGACTGATTGTTGTGCAGAGGAAAGGCTGTTCTGAAAAGAATAATAAGAGGGTGGTTTTTCCATTGCACTGATAGGTTAATTTGGAAGAAATTTTATTTTTGGTGGAATGCAGTGAAGTAGTGTGTAGTAGAGTTCCATCAGTGCCCTGCAGAAGTCCTGAGCAAGGTGCTGTTTCTCCTTTGCAGTGCCCATCAATGAACGCCAGCTGGCTGTGATTGAAGCCTTCCGCCATGCCTGGAAAGGGTACAAGGATTTTGCCTGGGGCCATGATGAACTGAAGCCTTTGTCCAAGTCTTACAGCGAGTGGTTTGGACTTGGGCTTACCTTAATTGACGCCTTGGATACCATGTGGATTTTAGGCTTAAAAGAAGGTAATTTTTCTTCCTCTTCATTTTTTTCCCTCTAAAATAATTCCTTAATTTCTCTTCAGGCAGTGGATGTTCAGAGTTCTTTGAGGGGAATATTTATTATATGTGGCCTATAAATTTAGCTTTCTTGTGAAGGTAAATACATACATACATATGTATACACAATGTATATATGTGGTAGAATTTGAGGGATGTTTTAATGAACTTCTTAGTCCTTGTTTCTGTACTAAAACCTCTGTGCCATTATATAGCTTTCTGCCCATTACTCTTGGGTAGTTTGCCTGTATGTTCCTTGCTCGTGTTTTATCACACCTAATACCAGTATTTCATATATGGATTTAAGAAGGCTATATCTGTAAGGAATCCATGGGTGGAGAAAGGGAGTGCTCAGTACCTCTTTCCTGAATTGTTTTGCTGTCTATGTTTTTGTGAGTCATTCTGCAAGTGACCATGTTAGAAATCTTTCAAACAGATTTTAAAAACTAAGACAAAAAATTTTGCAATTCTGTTGCAAAAACTTAAATGGTTAATTAGTGTTTAAGACCTATTTTTGTTGTTGGTTGTTTGGGTTGCTTGGGATTTTTTTTAGTGATGCAGAGGGTTTTTTTAATGGTAATGAAAAATTTTTGGAGCTGCATCTATTTAACTGTGGTAGATAGCCACCTTTGTCAACTTTTATTAATCTTGCAGCTTTTTCTGTCAAGATAGGAAGAACAGAGCTGCCAGTGAGGGTACAATAAATACTTGAAGCATTTAATGGTTCTGTCTCTCTACCTTTGAAGTTTCTGCAAAATAACATGTCATGTATGCAGCTCTAGACCTGAGCAGTCTATCTTGAAGCTTAATCAAATTTTCAGTGTGCTGCTCTTTTTTTTCCTAAAAAATTAATTGTGAACTAAGTAGAGTTTTTAAAATAAATTATTATTATTAGAGATATGTTGAAAATGGGTTCTTGGTGAGGGTTTCTTTCTATTTTATATCAGCTCTGTCTGAGGCAGTTGTTCTGCTGCTTCTCACTATCAGGAGTTTCCAGAAGCTGTGAGATCGCTGAAATAGCTCAGCCTCCGATTGTGAGGGCTAAGCTGACTCACAGGCACCATGGAGAGAGACCCTGTACCAAAGAAGTCATTGAGTGATGCTGCTTCTAAGGTGGTTGATGAATCTAATGTGGCTTTTCTTTTAACCCTTTTTTTGACTTAGTGGTGTGATAAACAACCATTTTTGTTTCTAGAGAAAAAATTGCAACATCTTGCAGGAGGCAGGCTCCTGAGGACAGTGTTAGGCTAAAGCTGTTAACTGAAAATGTTACCTGTTATCTTGGTAGATAACAGCTTTGGTTGAAAAAGATTTAATTAAAACTTAGGAGGCTTTGTGGAAGTGGAACTAATTATCTGTAATTACTGTAACAAGGCAAATGGATGGATTTAAAAGATTTTAATTTCTGGACTATTTTAATAAAAATTCCTCTAATTCTTCTTTTCTTAAACTATTAAGGACTTTCTTTTTTGGTGAATATTTCTGTCTGTATGCATCTGTGGTGTGTGCTGAATAAGAATTAAGCCAATGGTAATGAAACTTCTGCCAGCATATGCTCTTCCTTTTAATTTTCCACCTAAAATTATCATCTCTGTAGACAAATACAAGTAACTGTCATGGATATATGTAGTACTCACGTCTTTAGTTGTTGGAACATGCCAGAAGTTCACAGCTGAACTACCTTTTATGCTTTGCAGAGTTTGAAGAAGCAAGAAAATGGGTAGCAAATGATTTAGTATTTGATAAAAATGTGGATGTGAACCTATTTGAGAGCACTATCCGTATCCTGGGTGGCTTGCTGAGCACCTACCACCTCTCTGGAGATAGCCTTTTCCTGGAAAAAGCTGTGAGTGACTGGCCTTACAAATGAAACTGGGTTATGTATTCCATATTGGATAAAGTTGAGGGAGGATTCCTCATAAAGTTGAATGTTGCTGTTTGTAGCAGTTTCATATTTAAAGTGGTGAGAAAGGCATTTAACATCAAGCTTTGAAGCCTGCACTGCTGCTCACTCTACAACCTCAAAGCCTTGCTGTGTTTGTCACCTCTTCTTGTATGTCTGCTCTTCTGCTGATGAGTGGCTGACCATCATTAAGCTCATGAAACGAAAGAGGAAATAAGTGATTGGCAAAGGGTTATAGCTATCATTTGTTGCCCTTTCTGTGTGTCATAACAGCATCAGCCACCTCATCAGATTAGCTAGATCAGCCAGTGGATGCATGATATGGATTGCAGGCCTCAGATGAGGCCTGCAGCACTAAGGACAAGGTGGAAACTCTACTCATTACTATGAATAAGTTAATGACTTTTAAAATTTCCTCAATTGCTTGCATCATCTAAAACTAAGCTGTTGTTCTATCTTTTTCTGTCTGCTTTGTGAAGAAAATCTAATGGGATGTGCATATATATATATGTATTTTTGGTTTGTTTGTTGATTTGTCCATGCTCCTGGGTTTTCTTTAGAAAGACATTGGAAACAGGCTTATGCCAGCATTCAAGACCCCCTCCAAGATACCATATTCTGATGTCAACATTGGTCGGGGCACTGCACATCCCCCTCGCTGGACATCTGACAGCACTGTGGCAGAGGTGACCAGCATTCAGTTGGAGTTCAGGGAGCTCTCTCGTCTCACTGGAGATGAGAAATTCCAGGTATGGAAGAATCAGTTGATGTCTCTCTCTTTTTCCATTTCTCTGCAACTCTATGACTGACTCTCAGGAATCTGTAAGTTATGATAAATAAGTTGTGGAATTCTAGACAAGGGAAGAAAAGGAAACAAAATATTCCAGTACTTTACTGGATACCAAAAGTAGTAGTGGAGATGAGTAATTAATTTTCTTTTTCTCAGAAACAGCTTTTAACTAAAACAAAAAATTCTGAGTGTGGTTTCTTGATGCTGTTTTCTCTATGCAGAGAGCAAAACTGAAATGTTACCATCCAAGGGAGTAAAATGTCACTCACTAGGTAAGAGTCTGAGAGCAGGTCAACATATAGGGAAAAGTTAGTTGAAGTAAGAAGAATTTCAGAGAAAATAATATTATCTACTTTTTTTTTTGTTTGCTGATGTTATTATTTTGAACTGTATCCACAGCTCAGTGTTGACAAAGCAGTAATTTAAAGAACCTTAGCTATTGCTAAGTAGATTTATGTAGTTGTTATTTTTGTTGGACTTCAACTTTGCAAGTCTGAGTAAAACTGAGTGCTGTAGTACTGGCTTTTGAGTGGGCTTGCCTTCAAGGAAAGGAAACAGTTATAATTGCTTCAGAGTACTTGAACATACCCAGAACATCATATTTTGAGAGTCCGAAAGTCTGAAATCTTGAATTTAGTATATTGCTCTAGCTGAATTTGATGTCCCTGATGCTAATTTGGGGAAGCAAACTTACAGATTTGTTACTGGACTGTAGTGACTAGACACAGTTCTGTACCTCACTTATATCTATAATTTATATTTGCCATTTTTTCTTGTAGAAAGCTGTAGATGAGGTGATGAAGCATGTTCACACCCTCTCAGGGAAAAATGATGGCCTTGTGCCTATGTTCATAAACACCAACAGCGGGCAGTTCACCCACCTAGGGGTCTACACTCTGGGAGCCAGAGCTGACAGCTACTATGAGTATCTGCTCAAGCAGTGGATTCAGGGTGGAAAGAAAGAAAATGAGTAAGTTCTTTACGCTTCTCATATTGGTTTAATAATGAGGTGAGCTGTAAAACTCTCTGCTGTAGTTCAGTGCTTAAAGAAAAATACCACATATGCCCAAGAGTCAGCTGAACTTATAACTGTTTTTAAAGCAAGCTAAGCAGAGAGAGAAACCTGCTGTAACTTTGTGAAAGAACACGAGGAGAGTTAGCCTTAGTCTTAAAACTCCATCTCCACAAAAACCTTTTCTTCCTCAGGTCATCAAATGTGAAGAATGTCACAGACAGGAGATAAGAATTAAGTCTTTTCAATAGATATTGAGCATAATTAGACACTTCTGAAGTACTGTGAGCATTTCCTTTCAACAGTGATGCCTGTGTTTGCTCTGGGTTTGTTAGTGAAAGTGACAGGAGACAGAAGCTTGATATTTATGTTACCTTCTCTTTAATTCCAGAATCCCAGACTGGTTGGGGTTGGAAAGGGTCTTAAAGCCCATCCTCTCCCACCTCTGGCATGGGCAGAGACACATTCCACTAGACCAGGTTGCTCCAAGCCCTGTCCAACCTGGCCTTGGACACTTCCAGAGATCCAGGGGCAGCCACAGCTTCTCTGGGCAACCTGTGCCACAGCCTCAGCACCCTCCCAGGGAAGAATTTCTTCCTAATACCTAGTATCAATCTACTTCCTTTCAGTTTAAAGACCTTTGCTCTATCACTACACACCCTTGTAAAAAGTGCTTCTTCAAGTCTTGTGTTTCTTTTATCCATCCTGCATTAGTGAAAGAGTGTTTGCAAGGAGAGTTAAAGATGTTGGAAAAGAAGCTTTCCTTCAAGACAAGTCTGCATATGAGCTAATTATGTTAGACCGTTAGACTCCTTGTTAATTTCAAGGAGTTTTATGCAGACAGAGCAAAAATGTGCCTTTTGGAGGTATTTCTGTATGTCAAAGCAGAGGCCTTTCTCCAAAAAAAGCTTTCATCCCTGCTCTTTCCAAGGCATACTGTACTGTAAATGGAGAACTGGTGTCTTTGGGACCACAATAGCATTTTGTGAGCCTCACAGTCAACACGTTGTTTTCCATATTGAAAGTATGTAAAGACAAGGAAAAATTAAATAAAATACTGTGAAACAATGTTTCACAATGAGAAAGGTCAGTTAGAAGAGATTGCTCAAACTCTTTTTAATCTCCATCTCTTGATGTGGGTAATAAAAAATTGCTTGGATAAGTACTTAGACAACCTGATGTAATTGAATCTGCCTCAGAGCAGAGGATCGAAGTAGAGACCTCCAAGAGGTCCTTCTCAGCCTAGATTTTCTGTGATTTAGATAACTGTGCTTCCAAGGATTTGTGAAATAAAATCTGGTTATTGCCTAGAAACTGTTGCAGGTGTTTTCTTTAATATTTGAATAAGTACTAAATTATTATTATTTACTTTTCAAGTAAACCAGTATTGCTAATGATAGTGACAACCAATTAATGTTGTGTTGATAGTCACTGAGGGCGTTTTTTAAGTTTTTACATTTAGTTAAATATTATTCTTTAGACTGAAGTAACAGTTGCCTAAAAGTTGTGCTGAACATCAGCTGTGATCAAATGTGTTCTGACTGTGTGCATGTGAGCTAACTGGGAATGACTTTTTCCACAGGCTGTTGGAAGATTATATGAGAGCCATAGAAGGAGTGAAAAAGCATCTTCTTCAGAGATCAGAACCCAAGAAGCTTACTTTTGTAGGAGAGCTTGCTCATGGCCATTTCAGTGCCAAGATGGTAAGAAATACAACTGCAAAAGAAAACAGAAAAACCATTAAAAATTTTAATAAAACCCAACAGAGAAGCAAATGCAAAGCTTTTCCCTCTCAAAAAAACCAACCAGCAAACACCAAAACCAAACAAACAAAAAACCCAAACCAACAAAACCCCTAAACCCAAGACAATATACACATACACGTCTGTTTAGTGTGATGGCAGTAATGAGTAACTGCCTTGTAGATACCTGAGGCCTTCTCTATGAGTTACTCTAGTAAACTCATTTTGTTCCTTCAAGACTGAACATTTTGATGCTGTAATTAAATTTTCTTTTTTTTTCTGTTTTGGTCATAAGTTTCCAGTGTCTGAAATTGTTGAGATAATACCTATTTTACGTATTATTCATTTTCCATAATTCAAAGATATATGTAGGCACTTGCACACCTGTGCTTTCAGATTTGCCTTCAAAAGAAGCATGTCATCTAATACGGTATTATGGGGTTAAAAAAGAAATTAATAATTTTGGAGGTTTCTGTCCATTCATGACATCTCTATTTTCCTACCTGGAAGATTCTTGAATAAAACAGTATGCTGTTCCTGTAGGGAAAATTGATTGATCTTAACCCTCTGGTCCTAATTTGTGCACTTTAAGATCTTTCAGTTAAAAATCTCGTGCAGCGCAGGTATTGTGTATGTGCGTGGCTTGTCTGAAAGGCAAGTGATGTATTATTAATGTATATATAGCCTTTCCTGATACAGGGTTTTTATGATACTCAGTTCTAGTTTTCAGCATGTGCTTCTTGGATCTGAATTTCCCAAAAGCTCTCTAGAAAACCTGCTGTGAGTAAGACCAGAGTCTGGGTTTTGGGTAGAGGGGGCTGCCCAAGATAGGACAGAGTTGAATTGAGCCAGATAGATTTGGCTTAGGTGTCTGTACATGTCAGAACACTTCCTTCTGTTTCAGGGAGTCAGAATTTTGGTTTTAATCCATTGTTAATGGGTGAAAGGCTGGACAGGTCTGTTACCCTGCCCAGCTGGAAAAGTGGGGGATGTTTGGCTCCTATGTCTATGCTGGCCTTTACAACCCTCAATTTTCCTTAAGGACTGGGCAAAGCTTTTAAAGGTCCATACAGGGGCATCAGAGTGGTTTTACTACGTTTTTGTGTGATGAGACCTGAGCTTTGATTCTGAATGTTGAGAATCATTTGAGATCCCATGTGACATAATTCTGCAGTGCTTATTTCTTTATATCAGTGGTAGATTAGCACCAGAATGAGGACAACCAAGACTTTAGGTGGTTCTGCTGATGCCCTACATGAGCTGAAATGAAGTGTATGCTTCTGGTAAACCAAAAGACACTCTCCTTCCCCTCAACATGGCCTGAGACCTTTATTTCAGAAACTTGTAATAAAAACACATTCTCTTACATTTTTGACATTAGTGATTTCTGTAATAATGCTGCCTGCCTCATGTTACGTTACATCAGATTGTTAAAAAGTTATCCTCAAGTTGTTGGTACCAGAAATATGTTTTGAAGAGGAGAAAGAATAAAACAATTAAAAGACGAGCCTCCCCCAGCTCCCCTTGCTGTTTGATGTGTAACTTCTCAGTAAGAGTTGTCTTGTCTTGCAGGATCACTTGGTTTGCTTCTTGCCGGGTACTTTAGCATTGGGAGCTCACAATGGACTGGCTGCTGATCATATGAAATTGGCTGAAACTCTTATAGAAACCTGCTACCAGATGTATGCTCAAGTAGAGACAGGCCTGAGCCCAGAGATTGTACACTTCAACCTCCATGCACAGAAGGGCCACAAGGATGTGGAAATCAAGGTGAGCAGATAGCTGGCCTGAACTCCAATTTTGTGATTTCTCTGTAGCTCTATTCTGCTGTTGAACTCCCAGCCAGATATTAGGGATGGGGTTTGTTGTGGAGCAGTTCATTCTTTTCCTGCCTTGCCTTCTAGCTGTAGCCTAGGCTTTGGTTTTAGTTACCCCGGCAGTATATTTAGAAGCTGACTTACACATAACAGACTCTTAGGAGCAGATAGAGATGTGAATAATTATTTTTTCCCTGCCTGTATCCTTGAGGAAATTCCCTATCTAAAATACTCTTGTATTTTTTCTCTTGCAGCCTGCAGACAGGCACAACTTATTGCGACCAGAAACTGTGGAAAGTCTTTTTTATATGTACAGATTCACTGGTGATAAGAAATACCAAGACTGGGGCTGGGAAATCTTGCAGAATTTCAACAAATACACCCGGGTAAGGCCAGTTTAAAATGACCTTGTACTGTCAGGACTGTATTTGCTTACTTACTTTCTAACACCAATTTTGAAAACATGCTATGTTTCAAGATTCATCAGATAACTGTGGGGGAAATTGTAAGTATATACAGAAAAATCATTTTCTTACAGATGGAGATACCCTGCTTAGTCTGTATAGTGAAAGAACTTGTATTACAGTCATGAAAAAGTGAAATGCAGAAGCTGTAGGCAAGACTACCAAAGTATTAGAATCTGTAGTTTTTAGACTTTGGAAGCTGAGAAGGACACAGCTGGATTGAAAGAACTCTTCAATTAAAGTTGCCAAAGAAAAAAAAAATCAACACAAAATGGCATTAATGGTTTAATAGAAGGTTTTTCCTGTTCTTTCTGACTACAATTCTCATTGAGATGTCAGTATTATACTGTGAAAGTGTGGCACCAAATATCAATGGTCTGTTCTTAAGAGAAATGGATACAAGGCTTGGGCCAGCTCTAATGTAGAAATCACTGGATCCTTTCTGTATATTTGTCCAGAAACTTCAAAGGGATGTTCTTTGTGATACCTCTCTACCCTAAGCACAAATGGATATTTTGCTTATGATAATTTATCATTGTGGTTTCCTTTAAAAAGGCAATGAGATTTTTTTCCTTTATTGAAGCTTTATATGTAAATGAAAGCCATGTATGAAATTAAAAGCATGAAAACATGATCTGTTTCTTAGCACTTATCCTCTCCAAGTGCATCTGGATATTAGGAACCAA
This sequence comes from Muscicapa striata striata, assembly GCA_030060385.1. Classification (NCBI taxonomy): domain Eukaryota; kingdom Metazoa; phylum Chordata; class Aves; order Passeriformes; family Muscicapidae; genus Muscicapa; species Muscicapa striata. Next base: position 191,231 of record JAREIS010000217.1, on the reverse strand, counting down.
AAAATTATTTTAGGTTATATAAAGATTTTTTTTTTTTTTTTTGCACAGGTTCCTACAGGTGGTTATACTTCCATTAACAACGTTCAGAATCCCAGTAATCCAGAGCCACGGGATAAAATGGAGAGCTTCTTCCTTGGGGAAACACTCAAATACATGTTTCTGCTGTTTTCAGATGATATAGACTTAATCAACCTTGACAAATACGTCTTTAACACAGAGGCTCATCCACTCCCTATCTGGGTGCCAGCATAGACTCTGCATCAGTGGATTTTCCAGTGGTGGCATTTTTATCTTCAAGTCACTTTACTTTTCAGGGTTTGAGGAGAGATGCTATAATGCACCTTTTTTGACTTCAAACAACAAACATAAGCTTGGGAAATGCATCTCTGGTTTGAAAAAATCATGTCAGTCTTAAATCTAATCCCTGTTTCTTGGATGGGCAAAGCTGTGCCATATGAAGCTGGTTTCCATGGAACTGATGATGGAGTTCAGAAGGTAATCATAGTGTGGACCATGACATTCTCGGGGCTCTGGTGACCCAGAACTCACTTACGTTAGTGTTACTAAATGCTCATTAAATACTGGGAATGCAGTGAGTTGGCTTAGGGCATGGCGTTGTTCCTGGAGAGTAGGAATAAGCCTACAATTTTCTGGTTTATTCTGGATTCACTGAAACACTGCATTACAGAGCAATTCCTTTGTCAGACTGTGACAGTGGTTCAGGTGGCAAGTGGAATAAACAGAGAGCTGTAATGCTGTCCCAGGGAGAAGCTGTCAGTATAGTATTGCTGCTGGTACTCTGATCTCATTCCAAACTCCCGAGCTATGCTGCATCACCTTAGGAGAAGGAAGAGGCAGCAGAGCATCTGTTGTATAGTGTCTTAGTTTTGTAGAGCACTTTGTACAGTCTATTCAAGCTGTGGCTGAAATGATGGTAAAAGAGAATTTGCTGCTGGTTTGGCTCAAAGTGGTATATAATTTTGTAAAGGTATTGCAGTTTTTTACTTCCCTGCAGGAATGCAGGAGATAATGTGAAATGCAAGTAAAAGTACATGTGCATTTTATATCTTTATTTGCATCAGTTAGACTCAGGTATTCTGACTGAAAGCTGCTTTCTGAGGTTGGACAGTGCAAAAGTTTGTGAGCATATTAGGTGTCAGCCTCCTTCCATCCCTTCCTGTTCAGGTATCACATCATGGGTGTTTGTTGACTCAAAACAAGCTTACAGCTGTTACAACAAAGTTCTTGTTGTTTGTAATTTCTTGGACCACGGAGAAATTTTCAGTTATTTTTTTCCTTAGGAGTAGTGTTAAAAGCAGACAGTCTAAAGGTATTAAAGCAGTTCTAGTCCCCAGAAAAATCAGAGAAATTAATTTCAGTTATGTGAAGACAAAGTAGACCCAGGGTTTTTAAGAATCTTACAGGAGCCCTGGGATCTTTCATTTTTATATGTGCGCACTTACAGATTTTAAGCTGTGAATTTGGAAATTAGCTTTCTAGACTGCTTTTCCTTTTGCATTTGCACTTGGACAGTCCTGTATTCACAGATAAGATCTCAGAAATGTGATTGATCCTATTTCCAGAAGAGTTTGGTCTCACTGAAAGTCTCTTTCCCTCATGGCAGTGAGTGTCACAGTGAGTGTCACAGTCAGGGCTAGGAGCTGCAGTCCCCACTAAATCCAGGGGTCCCTGGCCGTTAATGGACCTAACTGAATATGACTCTAGTGGTTCATTTTCCAGTGGCCGAGGGAGGTATTTTATAGTAATTGTAACCTCTGATTTGTAAAGTAAGATGCATCTTTATTTGTTTCATGCTGATACATTCTGTTTGCTGGAGTTACAAGTTAGTCTTGGGACCACTGTTTAAATCTTTTATGTAATATTTATCATTCCATGTACTAATGGAAAAATTTTACAAATTATTTAAATGCACATTTTTCTGTCATCAGAGGGACTCTGTCCTGGGATTGACAGGACATAACTTGTCAGTGCAGATGTTAATGTTCCTCCTGTTCACATCCCAGCAATAAGTCTGAGAACAAGTTTCTCACAAGTGCAGTGGGATCCAGTCACTATGGCCTTTGGCTGCACGACTGATTCGCTGCCAAGGCTTCTGTTTTCTTTGGCACATCAACAAATGAGGATAGTGCAGGGGAAATGTGGAAGGAAACACCTTCAGTTTTTTTGTTCATGAAGCAGGTTTGTGCTGCTGAGGAGCTGAGCTTTGGATAACAGCTAAAAGCTTAAAATTGGAGACTGAAGAAAAAAATGAAAAATATAAATTCAGTGATACTACCCAGGTCCTTCTGACCTGTGTTGCTTTGGCCATGTGCCTTTGAACAAAATGAATTTCTTTCCTTTAATTATGACTGTGCTATGGATTGTAAAACTTCCAGGGTTCTGAGTTTCACCCAGAGAGCTGCCTGACTGAGGCAAGAAAGATTTCTTAGAAAATGGAATACATATAAATGCTTACCAAAAATCATCTGGTTTTGAAGCTGTACACAAGTCTTAATGTAATTGATTCTACAAATGGGAGTATGGGAGTCTGTGTGATGCTTTTTTTGCCTCATGATTGGCTTCGGAGTAATAATTCATTTCCTAATGAGTTGAAGAAGAGAAGAATAAACTTTCACTTTCCCAAACATGTCTAGTCTTTTAGCTGAGCCTGTTGATCCATCTGATTTCTATCTAGTTCCTCTGGGGACATGCAGTCTCCTCAAAATGTGGCTTTACTGTCCTCAGCCTTTAAACCTGAAGTTCAGATTATTAGCTCTCACTAGTTAGCTCTCTCTGTCTCTTTGAGAACAAATGCTTGTTTCGGACCTCTATATCATGTGTGAAATGACACAAACTAAATAATCTCAACTGTTCTTCTGCAGAGGTCATTTTAATTGTGTATTTATTTTTACTTCCATAACAAACTGTTGGGCAACATCAGTCTCTGAGCTCCACAGCCTATTTCTGTTCCACGATGTGCTCCTCCAGCACAATAGAAGCTCAAAGTTTCTCTTTGTGGTTCCTTGTTTCAAAGCTTGAACTGCTGGGTCCATAACCCACTTTGGTGTTTCTGCATGCTGGGACACTCCTGGCTGAAGTGGAGTGTTGTGGGAAGGCCACCACTGAGCCAGGGATTCTGTCCTTCACAATTGAAAGCCTTGGGCTTCCACTTAGAAACAGAGCTGGACACGGGGAGAGCCACATAGAACTGCAGGACTATGGACTTCGGACTTTAAGCAACAGTGCAGGAAATAATGGCCTGTTTGCTTAAAGAAAATTCAGCAGATGGATGGGGCACAGTTACCATCTAATCCCTGAACCTTTGAAAGCTGAATTCTCATTACAGGCCTTAGAAAGTGGCAGTTTTGCAAGGTCCCTGGTGTTGGCTGATGGGACCCTTGTGGTTTGCAGAACTCTTGTGTAGCAGGATTTTCAGCGTTCCATGCAAAGCTCAGGTACAGCTCTATTTACTTCTCCAAAGAATACACCTTGTTTTCTGTTCCATGCCAGTGTGATGTTGGCAGTGATGACAGATGAAGACAGGAGAGTTTTTGCAATAACACATTTACAATTTTTTGGATTTTTCCTGCGCTTCAGGACTTGCCTCAGCTACGCTCTTAGAAAAAGCCCTGCAAGGGAATTCAGCACCTGATTGGCAGTGCTACGCTCTGGGGCATATTTAATAGGATCAATAAAACTGACATGATGGGGTAGCCCCATGAAGCTTGCTTCAAGAGAAGAGGGTAAGAGTTCTTCTGACTTTGGGAAGAAAGACTTGGGGTGTTTTGATCTCTGAAATACTGCTGGAGAGTGCTGTCCAAAGCTGGAAGCCTGTGTGTCCACTGGAGCCCAACCCTGAGTTCCTGTTCTGTACAATGTTCCCACCTTGGCTGCACTCATTGTGTCAGTAGATGATGATACAACAAATGAGCCTTTGTTCTACAACCTCACTGGTGCGGGCCTTAAGCACAGGGGCTGGCCTGGGTCACTCACTGCTTACATGCCATTTTCCTTGTGTGGCCCTGAAGTTCAACCAAGAGCAGCATTCCCCTGATGCTCAAGAGTGGTGTTTTGGGGCTCTTCCCTTCAGCCCAGACAACACCACACAACAGGGTTTTCTTTTTACCTCCTGTGCTTGCTTGCCAAAGGATTCAAAACAATATGGATGTTAGTGACACTGGCTTCAGACTTCTACCATGATTTATGTTATAGCACTGCTCATCTGTCCTGGATGTCCATGTGTATTATCTCTTTGCCATAGTATCTGAAAGCCTTACATTTATCTTTCCATATCAATCAAACTGTGTGTATTGCTTTGGCATAAGAATTATCTGTAAAAGGAAGAGCTCAGTATAGTTCAGTAGAAGGGGATTAAAAAATCTATCTTTCTGGAAGGTCAGCAGACACCCAGGCCTCCTTTCTTTCCGAAGCACAAACCCAGCCCTGGTGACTGGGATAACTTGCAGTGACTTCCTAAAACACTTGCCCCTGAACCTGGCTGTGCTCATACATTGCCAGGCTGCTGATGACTGGATGCTTGCTTATGGGTGTGAAGGGTGCTGTTCGAAGGGCAATAAAAGCAGGATGCAATCCTAGCTCTCTGCTTTTTTCCCCCTAATGTGGTGTTAATCCTAAATAATGGCTGAAGTATGGCAAATCTGAATTCAGGAAAGCTGGGGCCTCTGAGCCCAACAGAGGATGACCACTTCAGTAAGGCTTGATATGGCAGCAACAAACCCAAAGGCTGACTTGAGCAGGAGCAAAAAGGATAGTGGCAACTCTAAGCAGGACCCATGGAGGTTTTCATCAGCATGAACAGAGTGGATTCAGGTCAAGCTGAGGATGTAGTGCCACTGGCAGTCTTGGAGCAACTTTTGTAGGGACTGGAGTTTGACTAATTGGGTCTTCCAAGTTGTCCTTCTGAAATAGCTGATCAGCGGGTCCATCTGTTCCTGCTCTCCTCAGCATCCCTGGCTGGAGGGAGCAGAAGCTTTGGTCTTTTGTTAAGAACAGGGCAGAGGTGGATAGACAGATCTCAGCACCCAAATATTATGAAACGCCAGCAGTGGCTCTGCGAACAAGCCCTGCTGTGACCAGGGAGGGCCCAGCAGTGTGGATACTGACACCAAGCATCACTGTGACTGTGCTGCACAAACAGTGAAAACCTTTGGGGGCTTGGGAAACCTCTCCACTAACTCATAAAATCACTATAAAGTAAAATCAAGTGAGGCAGTCAGCTGATTACCAGGAATTAATATTTTGGCAGTTATGCTAGTAACTATTGTTGCTTAGTCAGTCCAGTAGCACCCATTCATGTGTAAAGATCCACCTGGGAAGTTAAGAAGGAACCTTTTTTATCTTCTTTGGTTATACTACCAAGCCATGAAAATATATCACACCCTTTAATAAACTTTTTTATCCCACACTTTAATTTACTTATAGTTGACTTTAAAAAGCTCTGGAGATGTCTCAGTAGAAGTGTGCTTTACTGGTCACCAATACACAGCCCTTGAGTGACAGCAGTGCACACCAGAATGGAATCTCTTGGACAAGTTAAAACTAAAACACCCCCAACCCACAGCTCTGGCTAAGACTGAGAAGTCTGTTTTAGATAACTGGTCACTAGTGGAGCTCACCATGCCCCTGTGTCAGTCATGATCATACCTCTGCTTTTCTACTAGCCCTCTAGTATTTCCTTTTTCTGTACAAATAATTTAGTTTCAACCTTAAGGTGCCTCATGCAACCATCCTGTTCAGATCTGTGATGGTTCTTGGACCTTCCAGGCAAGCTTTTCGTATTGCTGCCCTTTGTAACAGCTCATTCTGAGCAGGCAAACATTGAGCCCAGAAAGTGTGATTTTGGCTTCTGTCAGTGATTTGGCCTTTTGCGTTTCCTTTGATGCTCAATGAGGTGGAGGTGAGACACTTTAGAAAATGGAGTTCCCACCATCATGGCAGAGGAGAGAATAGTGTCCCAGCCAGCCTAGAACCAGTGCAGCAGGTTGCTGTGTCCTGTGGCAGCTGCACCCAGGGGCTGCAGGGACAGAGGGGCTCAGGGCTGGCTGCCTGCTGCAGCTCCTGCAGCCTCTTCCTGCACATGCTCCATGCTTGCAGATTTCACCCAGCTGCTGATGATCCCAGCTTCAAGCTTGCGCACCTCTATGACGGATGGAGGGTCAGCTGGGTTGTGTCCCCTGAGGAAAACACAGCAGTGTCAGTTCCTGACATTGGGTTTTTGCCTCCTGCACAGGCAGAGTCTGTGATTTTAAGGACAGAGACTGACTGGTTTGTGCTTCACATTTACGCCCTGGAAACCAAGTTGCTGGGGGGGCTGAGCCTGGAGAAAAGGAGGCTGGGGGGGACCTTCTCACTCTCTACAACTCTCTGATGGGAGATTGTAGTCAGGTGGGGGTATGGCTCTGCTCCCAGGTAAAAAGGGACAGAATAAGAAGAAAAAGCCTCAAGCTGAAACAGATCTTTACAGACTACCCAGAGAAGTGTTGAGTTCACCACCCCTAGAAGCATTCAAAAAACTTGTGGATGTGGCACCTGAGGACATGGTTTAGTGGTGAACATGGTGGTGGTGTTGGGTTATTGGTTGGACTTCATGATCTTAGGAGTCTTTTCCAACCTCAACAACTCTATGATTCTGTGATTCTAAAATATCTCCTGGTTCATTGGGCTGAGATCAAATACTCAGGGCATCAGGATTTTGCTAGCCAAAGGACAGTTCAGTACTTACCGGAGATCAAGGTGATGGGCACCTCCTTTAATGGTAAGTGCAATCAGTGAAGGGCTGAGGCTGCTGTTTATCTGGAAAGAAAAGGAGCAAAGACCAATTATCACCAAGTTACTGGGAAGAACAGGACTTGAGTTCTGAAAACTGGAACATGATCTGGGCAAGAGTGAGGAAAAGCATGGGAAGACATCCTTGGTATGGCTGGTATTCACAGCTGAATGAACCAGATCACCTGTCCCAAATGAAGGGAGTGTTTTCTGCAAGGTGGAAACTTTCAGCTGATTCCAGCACAGGCAGTTGGAAGTTAGGTCTCCCCTTTGGGCCCATGCACCCTAAGCAGCCTGTTCTTCCTGGGATTCCAAGCCAGCCTAAAACACTGAGCTTCTGTATTTAATCAGGAGCTCAACTAACTCAAAATCTAGTAATGGGTAATTTTTGTTTTTAAATTTTAGACTGGACACTGACAGCACTCTGAGGTTTTGTTGAATCTAAGCCAAAACACATCCTGGTTTGAGTCACTGCTCATAGTACTCACCTGGTCTCACCAAGTGTGGTGGGACTGGAGACCAGGAGCACATGGTCAGCAGCACTGACACTGTGTGAACACATAAACACATCAGGCTGTGGTTCAGACCCTGGCTATAGGGTAAGGACACTTCACTAGTGTCTGCACTAGTGAAGCCACATTTGTTCCATCAGTATTCCTGGTGGACACTACTCAATGTGTCCATCATTAGTGTCCCAAGATTACTCAGTGGTTCACCATGAAACAGCTGCTCACAGAAACTCAGATTAAAACTGAATTGCCAGTGCTGCTCTGAAAGGGAGGGAGGGCAGTATGTCACCTGCAAAGGCTGCTCTGGGCTCAGGGTACAGGAGTATACATGCTTACCCCGCCACCAGCCCATGGGTCCAAGTCTCCATTTGAAAAAATGATGTTGCTTGCACTTTTCAGGTCTGAAATTCAAAGAGTTCATAATTGAGAGGTCTCCTTCCTGCCCAGTTATCCAAATGTGTTTTCTACTGCCGCAAACATGGCCAAGAACAGAAAACATTGAAAACTTGAACAAATTATTAGTAGTTTATATGTTTTCCTTTTCTGTCCCAAAGAGATACAGAAAGGTCTGTTTGGCACAAGTCAGCACAAGGCTGTGACTTTCTGCCAGGACTCAGTGTGCTGTGCCTCTCCTCATGGGGCTCAGCTGGACAGAGGGAAATAGGGAGACAGCTACAGGGTAACACAAAGGGACAAGCAATCAGCACAGCTCACCTTCTCCCCAAAAGTTCGTTTGCAGCCAGTGTGCTCGAGGCCTCACACGCCACTTGTTCCAACAGTATTGCTCACGCATGGCCTCTGTGAAGGGCATCTCAGGGAACATGTCAGTCACATTGTTACTATGAAATGTTAAGTTGATCTCCGTGCAAACCTAAGAGAAGCACAAGAGCTGTCACGGGGCAGGGGCATAGCCAGGACAGCACTGAAACCTGCTGGGGGCTCCAACCCCTTACCTGGTAGTCCCAAGCCTCTGCATCTGAGCCGATGCCACAGCCTGTGGGGTCAGCACAGGACTGGTACAACTGGTATATGTCATAACACTGTGCCAAGCCAGAGGAGTTGTAGAACACCCCTGCCAGGTGGAAACACAGCACAAAACCAGTCAGTAACTCTGCTGTCTCGCTCACCGCCTCCCACATGAACTTCATGGCCAAAACCAAGCCAAGGGCTGAGTGTGCAAGGATGGGACAGAGCTCACAGAGCCTAGAACTGTGCAAGGTCACAATCCAGCTTTACGGCAAAGCTTTTACATGGGGCTGACAAATTCCTCCAGATGACACAAACTTGGTTATTGCTCCTAATTCAGTGCAATATTGTCCTGTTTAGACAATTTCCTTTGTAATGGGTTAAAAGCCTGGATAGCAGGCAAGGTTTCAGCTTTGCCAGGTTCAGCAGGTCCCTGTGGCACCTTGCTCAGCTTATTCCTCTGATTTCCAAAGAAGAAAACTCCTTCCAAGGTGTGCCATTCTGGTATTTTATTCAGTTTCTTTTGAGGCTCTGATTGCTAAATGTGGATCAAAAATCTGGCACCCTGAGCCCTACAAAGTTCAAACAGATGTTCGAACTAGTTTCCTTTCTCATGAACCAAGCAAACCTGATGTGACAGCAATATCGCTTGAGATATGATGGGCAAGTGCTAGTCTGGTTCTCTGCAGACAGAGGAATGGATTCACATTAAGGAGACAGAGTATTATTGCCCTGCAAGCAATCCGTAGACAATGCTACACCATTCACCTGTGGCCAGTTCAGCATTACAGCCCACTATACTCCACCTGGCAGGAGGTGGGCTGATGCAGCACATGTAGAAAAAAGACAGTGTTTTCCTGTATGAGAGGGGCAAGTATGGAGGAAAGCCAGTCCCCTGCCTGAAGTTCTAGTGGATCATTCCTCTTGTACAATTCAGCTCCACCAAATGAATGCAGCTGGGGAGATGGGGAGAGGTGCTCCCCTGCAACTGGGAGGAAGAAATCCACCCTTGGTTTATTCATCTCAAACAATACTCCCACTCTTCATCACAGAAGTACCATGTGAATACATCCAGTAGATCTGACAGTGACATTACTGTTTTAACAATGCTTCTAGCTGCCAGCCAAACATCTTTAGCAGTGATTAAGGATTGCTACATTTCTGACTTGGGGCACATATCATTTGGAAAGAAAAAACAACTTCCAGTCATTCTAAGTTGCATTAAACCTGTAAGAATTCCTTAAATTTTTTTTCTGTCATTCAGAACGTGTTTTTCTGAACAATGATCAATATAGAAGTAATTTTTAATGAGCAACTTGAGAGATTTTATGAGGAATTCCTCAAAAGTTCTTCAAATTCTATCTCTACTAATAATTTCCTTACAAACACTGCTGCCTGACAAAATAAGTGCTCACAGAGATAAATGTATATATGTGTATACACAATGTATTTAAGATTGCCTTGCCCCTGGATTAAGACCACAGGACTTGTCCTCAACAAGGAGGCCAGAAAACTTCCTTCAGTGAATGTACACTGAATCTGTGACTGCTAGAGCCAGAGTATGGGTAAACTTCTAGAAAAGAACTAAGTATCTCAGAAGTCCACATGGACAGACAACAGGCTATGGGGCTGCAATGCCTGAGAAACATGACAAGAATAAGTTAGTAAAGGTGAGAGAATGAACCTATAGGCCACTATGAGACGTCCTGACAGACAAAATCAACAAGGGGCAAAATGTCCCCTTGAGGGAGATCAGAGTCATACCAGCTCCCCTGTCACAGCAATGTGACAGATCTACTGATAAGATGCTTCTAGAACTAGTGGTGGTACATAAAAGATCAAAATGATAATATTAACTCACCGACAAGAGCAGCCAAGCCTTCAATTGGGTCTTTGTGGGCAATAATTTGTTCACAGCCGACCTGGGTGAGACACATTACAGGTGAGTGACAGACAGAACCAGTTACTTTCTGGAAGAGCTACGCTGGGAGATTAACTAAAATTATCATTTACACATTTTATGGTTCAGGAGCTTTCCAAAGGCCTAATGCAACAGGTCTTGAAGTTTTAGCTTCCTCCCCTGTAGCAACAAAATTCTTAGAAGCAAGGAGATAGGACTAGGGCAGACAGTTCCTTCACCAAATTAGGGAGCTGTGGAGGGGCACACAACAGTTCCTCCTAGAATCAGAATATTTTAATGCCCTTTTCAGGGAGTGGGGGGAATGTGCAGAATAATTATTTCCATTTTAGAGGTCATTAAACAGACCCTAGAAGGAAACTGGGTGCCCAGTGGAGCCAGAGGCAGCATGTCTAGAGTTTCAGTGCAGCAGAGCCTGTGTGACCTCTTGCACAGTGTGTTCCAGGTAGGACCAGAACCCTAAATGCCACAAAGCCAGAGGCAAATGAAGTCCCATGGGCTTGACAGCACACCAGAAGACACCAAGAATTGCAACATCCTCTGGTGATCTGGTATCAAAGGTGGTACCTTTCAAAAGCAGGTGAGGTCTTTGTAAATACTTGAGAACTTGGCCCTTTTCCCACACTTTGCCATATTTGATTCACTTGAAAGTTCACGTGTTTTCCAGTCCCCATAGCAGCAGGGGTTTTTTGCATTATACCTGAATTACTTCTGCTTCCTGGGCAGTACTTTAAAAAGAGCCTGATTTTCACATCTCCATCCCTACCCACCAAGAAAAATACATCTCTGAAAACATGTTGAGATGAGTACAACAAAACTACTTTTTTTCTTTTTTTAAAGCTACAAGTTTTTAGTATTTAAAAGCTGAAGTCAACAAGCTTGCACAGGTGTTTGTGTCTAAGGTAAAGGCAGAGCAGGATAGGAGTGACTCCAGCAAACCTCATAGCAGTCAACATCACAGAGAAGTTTCAATTGTGTAGATTTACTGTCAAACTGGAAGAGCGGCAGCATCTATCACTGCTGCCCTGTGACCATCACCAACGGTGTCTGCCTGACAGTGTCCTAAGCTCGAGTCACCCACTCACACCAATGTCTTCACCTTCACTGGATTGGCAGGGAGGTCACCCATGAAGTCGGTTTTGTATGGATAGTCCATCATGGCCATCATGGTGAAGGCATTTCTAGCAAACCCAAACAGCTGGTAAACATCCTCCTTGTTAGAGATCTTATTGCATGTGGCCATTTTGCTGCTGATCTCATCATAGGCTGCAAAAGAAAGGAAAATAATAGACTCAAACTTCAACAGAGGAAAGTAACAACAAGTTCCAGCATCTTGTTTCACTCAGGAGTAAGAGGACGCTGTAACACAAGATGAGATTTTTAGTGGAAAGGACGCATTACATCTGAATTTACACATGTAAACAGAACATTCAGGCACAGTCTCCCTGAGCAGTATCACAACCTCATGTGGCCCACAGCCCATGCTCTGCCCCTCAAGGAGCCACTGATACCTCCCTGGGGAGGCCGGAGGAATCAGCATCTGCTGAGTGCTGGAACTGGTCCCAGCTGAAAGAGTGAGCAGAGCAGCTTGGTATAGCCTGTCCTTGCCAGTGCCCTGATGGCTGCTCCAGCTCATGCCTGCAGGCCCCTTCCCTGGCAGGGCTGCTGTGTCCTGCAAGGCAGGCTTCCCCAGGCAAGCTCTCATGCAGGAATGCAAGAGGTACATATAGGACCCAGCGAGATTCAAAAGCTGGAAAAACTGGCAGGGGGAAAAAAAAAAATTAGGAAGAAAACAAAAAACCCACCACCACCCCCAACGCCCCCAAACCCCAAAAAACAACAACAACAAAAAAACCCCAAAAAACAAAAACAACCAAAAAACCAAACCAACCAACCAACCAAACAAAAAAAACCAAAACAACAACAACAAAAAAATAAAACAAAACAAAAGCAGCAACAAGCAGCTTCTTGGGAGGAGGGTGCCTCTGCAGTAAGAACAGCCAGATGAGAACAGTCCTCACAAAGGACTCTCAAGATGCCTTCAAACATCAGTGGGATGCAGAGGTCAGTTGGAGTCATTCCTTCAAGATGTACCTATACACCTTTGCTTTTCTGCTGTGGAAAGCTCCTCCCTTCATTTTCATTCTCCACATTATGGAGTCACAGTTCCTGTCCTCATCCTGCTCTACAGCTAACCACTTCAGCATGGCTGCTTTTCCTTGGAAACACAGCCTGGGGCCTGACTATGGATACACACTTGAGGGCTGAAATTTTAAATATGACCACCTTACCCTCAGCTGCAGGAAGCATGGCCCCAGACAGAGATGGAAGAGCTTTACTACTTAACAGCAACATTCTTTCTGCTGTGACCCGAAGCCAAAATGGTGTTTTGATCCCTGGGCTCCTCTGGCAGTACCATGACCAACAGCAACTGGGAGGCACTCAGCTCCTGACACACAGCATCACAGAGACTCATCACCAAAGCTCAAGACAGATCCAGAAGCCACAACATTTGTCCCAACACCATGCACAGCTTCTAGGAGATGCTGCATCAGCCCATAGCATCTGGTTCAGCCTACTTAGGAGCCATTGCAGAGGTCTTTATCAGTCTGTCCTAACTGTCCAAGACTGGAGACAGAAGGGACTTGGATGATTGTTTCAGGATCTAGACTGCCCTCCAGTCTGTCCACATCTGTCCAGTGAGCTGAGCCATACAGCTGCCATACCTACCAGAACAGCTCTTCATGGTGTGGATACTGAGGACAAGTATCTGGTGAAACATATGGCTTTACTAGTATAAAATACTATGCAAGTGGTTTTCACCCACAAGTGGTTTTTCACTTTGGTACAGAAAAAATGGTTTCATTAACACTGTGCAATGCTTTGCAGAGTTACTTATGTTTCTGTGTTAGTTACCAATTCTAGTGCTAACTGAAATTGTTAATAAAAGAAAAAAATCCACTGTGCAAGCAACAAGAAGAAGCCATGTGGGCACCTGCACTGATTTATCGGATCAACTAGCTGAGGTAAAGCTGTATCAACTTTTTTCCCCTGTGGCTGGGAATGCTGGCTGACCTTGGGAGCTATCTGCAGGGTTCACTTCTTACCTCCACTCAGGCACAGGTCCTTGATCTGCTGAAAGGCTTTACGGACAGCTGTGACACAGTCTAGGCTGGACTTCTGAAAATCCTGAAGGGACAGAAAAGATATGAGATGACAGTTTCCCAAAGGAGATACTTGAAGAGGCTGCAGTGGAAAGAACTGCCAGAAGGACCACAAGATGACATGGGTTATTGGCCCGCTGGTCAGCCTCATTTGCATTTCCAGGAGCAGTGACACCAGTGCTTCTGCCTTGTCTTTCAGACAAGCATGTCAGCATGTCTCTGCAGAAGCCAACACTCTGCACAGCTCAGGCCAAGCAGCAGCTGTGTCACCAGGTCTGGCTGGGATGAGCCATCAGACAGAACACTGCCCTTCATGGAGCATCAGGCTGAACATGAAGCAGCAGGAGAATATGAAGCATGCCTAAGAGAGGGGGGCAGGCTGCAAGGGTCATAAGGGTTTAGCTGTTTTTAAACACAGAACAGAGTCCTTGAAACTGCACTAAGGGTTTAGCTGTTTTTAAACACAGAACAGAGTCCTTGAAACTGCACTTTGTCTGTGAGAAGACAGTTATGCATTGGGAATACAAGACCAAAATCTTCTTTTCTTCTCAAGCCTGCTAATGGCCTGCCAAATGACCGTGTCCTTTTTTCTTGAGAAAACCATTACTAATCCTGAAAAAGCACTTTAAGTTAGGTTTGAAGAGCTGTGGTTGGTTATGGTGGATCAAGTTGTTTCTGTGATTGAAGGCTCTAGGAACCCAAGCTCTTTCTCCTCTCTCAAGTCATAAAGTAGATTAGATCTGTTGGCAACCAGTGTTTTGTAACACGAAGAATTAGGGCTCTTCTGAGGTCTCTTTACCCTGCTAGAGCAAGGTAAGTAACCACAAATCACTAGCTAGGCATTTTTCTTGTAAAGACCCACCCTCAACTAAAAAACAGAATTGGGACCTTTCTTTTCTCCTAATTCTGCCTTAGTCTGATAATTATGTTTAAAGAAATCACTGTGGGGTTTTCCACAGTTTACCTGGGCATCCCTTTAGGAGTTCCAAATATCCTTCTCGATGTGCTTATTAATCTTCACCTACTAACTGGAATGTGAGGATAGTCTGGCCAAGGACAGAGGAGTAGGTCTGCTCTGGGTCCTGTGATGGCTGAGCTCTCCTCTAGGCACTGCTGGGCTCCAGCCAAACACTGTTTGGCATGAGGACCTTTTTAAGCTCATTCCCAGACCCTTACAGACCAGAAACAGTTCAGTTTAGCAGAGGCAGGAGAAATTGCAGCCATTCCATGTGCCTTCATTGGGATTAACAGCTCTCATGGGTGTTCTCAGCAAGAAGAACAATTCAGATTTCAGATGCATAAATTGCAAATCGGAGCAATCTCCACACTGAAGATGGAAGGGAGTACTTTGAAACCACATAGTGCTTGCTTAAGAGCTCAGCCCAGAGCTTGGCTTACTGCTGCAGAGAAAATAGATTTATAAATTATTTGGAAAGCTTTTTCACATGAAAAGGTTAAAGTCTTAAGTTTGAGAGTGTGTAATGACTCACAGCCTACTCACAGCTGAAGCAAGACAGGGACACTGAAAGGAAGTTAGTTTCAACCAGGGAAGAATTCCCACTGTAGGGCCTGTTAGTTGACTAAATTGAAAGGAATAAGATGAATGTGTCTTTACAAACAGACTGTGAATCTGCTTGTAGATAGGGCCAGGGACTTATAAATAGGGAAGTAACAGAAGAAACTATCAGCTCTAGAAAATGCTACTAATTGACATGAACTGCTGCTCAACCAAGGCCATGTTAAATTCCTGAACTTAGAGAAAAAGAACAAAAGCTTAAGAGAATTATGAATAGTGTTTTGCTACATTAAAAAAAAAAAAAAAAAAAAAGGGATGCACAGCAAAGGGGGATCTAGAGTAGGTGATCTGGGAAATCTGTACCTTCTGAGTACCTCAGCCAATGGGGAAAGGAAGTGGGTGATGCATTTGGGAAATTAGGATAAAAAGGGGCTGTGTCCCTCAACCATTTAAAAGACCCCATGGCCTCTCCCTTTATTCGAATAAAATTACAGGACTCCTCTGTCTCCTTTTTGGACAGAAACCTCTGGCACTGTGAATTTTTCCACACAAAATAGTATTATATTTTTTGTTTGAAAATATGCAACTCTAAGACAAGATGTCTAGCATTATTTTAAGCACTTAGGAGTTTCAAATGTGTTTATTTTCATATAACAGTCTCTTCTTTATATTTACTGGTAAAGCTATCTGTTGTATAAGTCTCTGCACAGAAACAAGTCATTCATGTATATAAATAAAAACAAAGAGACCAGCAGTTACATGCACAGGTGTGGTCCTTGAAGTGGAGAACAGCAAAGTAACACAAGAATGACAAGAATATGTCAACAAAGATGAATCACCTCCAGATCAGAGGGATAAGGGAGAAGAATGCTAAGGTGGCCCAAAGCCAACCTAAGACTAAACAGCAAGGTAAAGATCACCCCTGAGACATCTCACATGCTAATGTCAGGCCACCCTAGTATAGTGAGCTGAGCACTGACTGGAGCATGTGCAGAAAAGCACTGATTAAGTTGACCAGTGAACAATTTCTGTGTAACATCTTTGTTGTAACTTCTACAAAAGCCTGCAAATTCCCCAAAGAGAAGTGCAAGCTTGATGAACTATAGCCTAGCAATAATTCTGGGCAGAAAAGCATGAAAGGTCTCAGCTCTGAATGCTCACTGGCTTCTGCACCAGGCACAGACCACAGCCTCAACTGAGGGACATCAAAGGTAGTTCATATAAAGCCACCTGTGTCACCCAGATCTAGAAATTCATGTCAAAAAAGAGGCAGAACAGACAACATCACAAGATCTCAGTACAACCAGGTAGTACACGTCTTTCCTTATAAGATAAATGTAAGTCAGCTCTAACACCAACTTTTCACAGCCTTAAACTGCAAAAGCCACATTTAAATTTTAGTTCAAGTGATCCCAGAACACCTTGTACATTTTTAGTTACAAAATGAACATTTTCAAGCTCTTCACTGAACTTCAATCACCTTGGACTGGGCTCCTCTGGCAGTTCCATGACCAACAGCAACTGGGAGGCACACAGCTCCTGACACACAGCATCACATAGACTCATCACCAAAGCTGGGAATCATTGGTACTAATACAGCATTTTGGGAGAGGATATGAAAAATAAATTATCCAAAAGGGGTTCAGCCAGGCACAAGGAAAAAATTTCAGGCTGTAATATAGTCAAGCCACTAGAAATGGGAAAGTAAATTCTTAGTGGTACTAAAGGTACAGGCACAGAGTTGTGCTGCTCGGAGCAGTACCTTTGAACCCTGAGCTGCCCCAGCTATGGCAGTGCTCAGCCATCCTGCAAGCTACTGCTTTCCCTTTCAGGTTGCCATTTAATTGCACTCTCTGCTTAGCAGTGATGCTGTGAAGACAGGTATCTATTTAAACACCCAGAAAAGAAAAAAGAAACAGCATTCCTAAAGGAAGAAAATACTGCTCCTGAAAAGAAATGTTACTTACTGCTGTGACATCTCTGAAGAACTGGGTGGGGTCTCCAAGCCCAGCCACAGACAGCAGAGGAGCACTGGCAGCTAATGCTCCAGTCACAACATTTGGGTATTTCATCCTCAGGTAAGCGCTCAGCATTCCTCCATAGCTACCAAGGAGAGACAAGTTATTTCCTTTAACAGACAACTTATACTGTAATAACTCAGAAGTTCAGGCCAACATTTACAGGCTCACGTAACCCAAGGTAAAAATAAGCTCACTGATATCTGTGATGCTTCATTTTCATGCATGCTCCATGATATGCATGATGTTCATGCATATCTGTGATGCTTTGTGCCTCATCCTCATGTTGATCCAGTTATGGCCAATGAGCAGCATACAGTACTCTTACTGGTCTTTCCCCAAATGCTCACACCAGCTCTGCTGGGAACACAGCAGCTCAGTTTGCTTCTGTAGACAAATGCAAATCCTGCCTCAGTATTTTACTTTGCACCATCCTGAGCATGTCCCAACAGCTTCATAGCAGAGCAAAGCAGCATTTGAGTAAAGCACTCATTGTACATTTCGCATACAGAATGACAAAAAGGTGATAGAACTAGTCAGAACTTTGCCAGGCTTCTGGCAAAGGGTGTCCCTGAATGTGGCAGAACAGGCAGCCCTCTTGACTCCTTGAAAGTGGAGACTATCCTCCCTGGGCACCCCAAATAACAGCTGCATAGTTAATCAGCACAGATACAGGGAAAAGTTAACAAATTCCACAAGAAAAGTCTGCCTTGGTAGTTTCAGTGCCAAGGCCACAATCTATACATGAATCAAGGGCTGCTACATAAGACCCAAGATGACAGAAGTCATTCATTTGCTGATGGTTGCAGAGTTCCTCTGAGGTCATTGGGGTGACATCCCTAAAACACAGGTGAAACCTGGTCTAACCCCAAGCTTAAAAGCTCTCAATCTCCCTCCCCACCACCTCAAGTGGTTCAGTAAATACCATTTCCACAATACCCCCATGTAAAGCAATTTTCATTTCTCTAGCCCTGGTCCTGGAGACAGGCATTACCTGAAACCTGCTCCAAGTAATTTCAGATTGATTTGGCACAGTTGTAAGCATCAGAAGTGGTCTGTTTTTTCTTTCCTGGGTAAATGCTGGGCTTCTCCAGCACTGCCATATTTCAGTGTTCTTCATTTGAGTTTAGTGTGTTCAGGGCTGCTGCAGACTGAGCAGAGAGCTGAAGTCTAATGTGCAGCCAGCTAGGATGTTTTACTGTATCCCTCTCCCATCTTCCTATCCCAGGGCAGCTTCTGGGCCTTCCTACTCTAGTTACTGTCCTGCTAGTCACAGTATAAACCCCCATGAGATCAACAGTTCAGTCACCACACCATAACCAGCTGAAAGCTTAATAACTATTATGTCAAATGCTTTTTAGCTCACTGCAATTGAATTTGAAGCCCTGTACTTCTGGAAGACTTTTGGAGGGAAGCACCACTCTACTACAAGAGAGGGGATCCATCAAGAAACAAGGACATCACATCCACCCTCCTGCAGCAGCGTGAGCACTCTGAGAAAGGATGGCTGCACAGAACCAAAGAGCAGCAGAGCAGAATTATGAAAAGGCCTACAACGAAAACGGCTGGTTGCTGTTAAAGAGGCTGTGTTTAATAAAAAGTTGTATGGCCCCTTGAAATAATATTTTTCCAATTATTAGTTTCCTGTGTTTCCAATGTAAAATGTTCTGATCCTGCAGGAGGAATTTCTCATTTTCAGAGAATCATAGAATATGCTGAGCTGAAAGAGACCCACCATGATCCTCAAGTCTAACCCACAGTCCTGTGGAGGACACTCCCTGTGCCTGGAATGTCATCCAAACACTTCTTGAACTCAAGCAGTCTTGGGGTATGACCACTTCCCTGGGAAGTCTGTTCCAGTGCTCAACTACTCTCTGGGTGAAAAACATTTTCTTGATATCCAATCTAAACCTCCCTTAACACAGTTCCATGCTGTTTCCTTGAGTCCTGTCACTGGTCATGAGCAAAAAGATCAGTGCTCCACAGGATATTGAAGAAGGCAGTGAGATCTTCCCTCAGTCTCCTCCAGGCTGAACAAACCAAGTAATCCTAGCCACTCCTCACAAGGCCTCCTCTTCAGACCCTTCCCCATCTTCATGGCCCTCCTTTGGATACTCTCTAATTGCTTAATGTCTTTTTTACATTGCAGTGCCCAAAACAAGGTAAGGCCACCCAGTGCAGAGCACAGCGGGATAATCGCCACCCTGACCCAGCCAGTGATGCTGGGCCCGATGCCCACTAGGACATGGTTGGCACTCCTGGCTGTCAGGACAATACTGACTAATATCCAATATGCTACTGGACTCCCAGGTCCCTTCCCACAGCTGCTCTCCAGCCTCTCATTCCCCACTCCATACACACAGCCAGTGCTGCCCTATCCTAGATGAAGAACCCAGCACTTGCCATTGTGAAACTTCACAGGGCTGGGATTGTCCATCTCTCTGATTTATTGAGGTCTCTCTGCCTTCAAGGGACTCAATGGCTCTTCCCAGTTTAGTATTGTTGGTAAACTGACTTAGTATTCCTTCAAGTCCTGCATCCAGACCATTAATAAAGCTGTAAAAGAGCTAAGGGCTGAGGATGGACCCCTGCAGAATCCCACTAGTAACTGGACACCAGCCTGGCATTACCCCAAACACTGCAACTCTTTATGCCGACCAGCAAGCCAGTTACTCACCTATCATATGCTGGATATTTTGCCCAGAAAAATCTTTGGGAGAGACAGCATCAAAAGGTTTGCTGAAGTCCAAAATAATGACATTTACTGGTTCTCCTAGATCAACCAGGTGGGTTACCTCATCAGAGAAAGAAATCAGGTTCAACAGGCAGGACTTTGCCCTCCGGAAGCTAGCTGTGACCAGTGACTGCATTGCCCTCCAGGTGGTTTTTCAATATCTCCCAGAATAAAAGTTGCCATGATCTTCCCAGATTTTACCGGCACTGAAGTGAAACTGACAGGCCTGTAGTTTGCAGGGTCCACTTTCTGGCCCTTCTTGAAAATTGGGACAATGTTTGGCAGCTTCCAGTCAGCTGAGATCTCTCTGGATTTTCAAGACTACTCAAAAATCAAGACAGGTTTTGCAATGACATCAACAGCTCTTTGCAGATTCTCAGATGAATCCCAACAGGCCCCATATATTTGTAGGTATCCAAATGGAGCAGCAGATCCTGCACATGCTCAGAGTCAACAGGGAGTTAATTATTCTTGCATCCATGGTCCTCCAGCTCAAGCCACTGGGACCCCTTTGGTCTCTCAACTGTGGTGAGGACAAAGAGTGCAATAAACACCTCTGCCTTGTTTCTGTCCCCATTTGTGAGGTGACCATCCTCATCCTGGAATAGGCCAATGTTATTTCTATGTTGCCTTTTGCCATTAATGTATTAAAAAAACTCTTTTTATCGTTCTCCACAGTTTTGGCAGCTTCAATTCCAATGAAGCTTTAATCACATGAATTTTCTCCCTATAGTGGGGAGCAGTATCTCTGTATTCCTCTCATGTCACCTGACCTTGCTTCCACTGGACATATAATCTCCTTTTTCACCTTATTTCCAAGAGAAGATCCCTGTTCAGCCAAGCTGGTCTTCTGCCTCACCTGCCTGACTTGTGACATTTGGTAATTGATACTCCTGTGCGCTTAACAGATGATATCTAAAATGTAACCAACATCAACGGACTCCATCACCTACAAAAACATTTTCCCAGGGGACTTTACTCAATAATTCCCTGAGCAACCTGAAGTCTGCTGAAGTCTTTCCTCCTGGCCAGAGTTGAGGCTTTGCTGACACTTTTCCTCCTGTCAACAGAGATTTTAAATACGATGGCTTCACGGTTGCAGTGGCCAAAACAGCCACCAATCCCCACTTCACTCCCAAAATCCTCTCTGTTGACAACCAGCAGACCAAGAAGGGTATCTTTCAGATTCTGCTCCTTTAAGAACTGTGCCATAAGGCTGCCATCTGGGTTTTTCAGGGAATCTTCTGGCCTAGATTGTACCATCTGTGTGATTCTCCCAGTTGATTTCTGGTAAGCTGAAGTGCCCCAAAAGAAGGACACAGGAAGTTGACTTGAAAGCATCCTTAGTTCCTCAAAGAAAAATTTGTTGGTGTCATCATCCTGTCTGGGAGATGCAAAGACTTCCACAGTGAAATCTGCATTATTTATTTGTCCCTAAATTCTTACCCAGAGGCTTTCAACTGTGCCATTGCCAACTGTGAGCTTCAGACATTCTATCCTTTCCACTACACACAATGCAATCTCCTCATCTCTTCTGCCCTATCCCTCCTGAAGGGCCTGGTAACCATACAACAGCTCCAGTTACATGACTTATCTTATCAGACTTATCCTTTTGCTAATGGTGCCAAATCTCGGCTTGGGCCAAAGCTTTGAGCTTCTCTTGCCTGCTCCTCATGCTGCATGTATTAGTGTAGAAACATTTCAGGTCAAGTTCACTGTAGCCAACACCTCATGAAGCAGATTGAAGGACCCCATTAGTGCTTGTTTCCTCAGGTTTTGGCATACCATCCCATTGCCCATCACTGGCAAGCCTGATATTTTCCCTTGACTCTTTCCAAGCTATTTTTTTTTCCTGCAGTTCTGGATGATTCAGATATTGAAGCTTAGAAACATCCAGTCAGGGTGCTTCTCCAAAGCAACCACAAATGGAGACTAATTCCTGATGGGAAAGCAGAGCGGGACCTGGTGATGAGCTCATGGGAGCTGAGGTACAGGCATATCTGCTCTCAAAAGGATAGCTTAAAGCTCTGCATAGAGACTTCCCTGAGAGCAAAAGAGATCTAAGGCAGCGTAACTTTGGCTGGGAAAGGATGCAGAGAAGGGAAGGAGCTCACACAACCCTTACCTGCCTCCAAAAGCGATGACAGGGCAGTCTGCAGCATCAAACTGCTGCTTAAGCTCAGTAATGAGCACTGCATAGTCAGCAAGGGCTTGTTCAATGGTGAGCAGAGCAGTCTTCTTCAGCTGTGTTGACTCAAGTCCAAAGGGAAGAGACTTCCCATAATACCTCTGAAATGAAAGAGATACACTGTGGCAATGGTGGTCTGTATCTTCTCTACTTTCACCACAGAGCTGGGCTAAGTGAGCACTAATATCAAGAGATAACAGAGCATGAGGTGTCCTCTAACTTCTCCATAACTGAGGAAGTGTCTTATCTCCTGCACCTGATACATAGATGTCTTAGATTGCAATGCAGGCTGCGACCAAAAGTATGAATTCTATCACCATCTGTTAAACCAGGTGGGGCAGTGATCCTTATCTCCATGGGAGATATGCTCTGCTAATGGGCCATCTGCTAAACCAGGTGGAGCAGTCATCTTTATCTTTTCCACAATCTATCCCTCCTCCAGGAGATATTTCCTGTTAATGGGCTATTGAGTCCCACTGTATGACTGATAAAATTGCATCATCCCACTGGGAGATGCTCCAGCCAGGAGGAGGAGCCAAGCCTTTCCTACCCAGATACAAACTGAGATTTGGAACACCAAAGCAACCTTTTTTCCCCCCCACTGGACTCCAGAAGAAAATGGAACCTTTCCACATCATCACTGGACCTTCAGAGGAAAACTGCACCCATATACAGGACCATTGCTTCAGCTGAACCACATCTGTCACTCCAGGAGGATGCAGCCACCATTTAATGGAACTGCTACCAACACCCTGACTGACAGAATTTCAGATTGTATTCTGACTCTGTCAGTGTTTTGGGTTTGTTCTTTGTAATACAGTATTTCTATCTTAATTTTCCTAATAAAGAACTGTTATTCCTATTCCCATATCTTTGCCTGAGAGCCCCTTAATTTCAAAATTATAACAATTTGGAGGGAGGGGGTTTACATTCTCCAAAGAGAGGCCCCTGCCTTTCTTAGCAGACACTTGTCTTTCAAACCAAGACAACAGACACCTTCAGGACAGATCATGGGGTGGATGGCCAGTACAGGACAGCTGCCTAAGTGGGTGCTAAAGCGGGTTCTTAGCACGGGTATCTCTCCTGAGGTCCCCAACTACAAAACAGAATATGCCTAAGATGATAGATAACAGATTTAATAGAGTAGTGTGGGGAAGGTTAGCCTGCGACTTTGCAGGATAGAGAGATTAAACATTATCCAAACAAAGTATCTCTCTACTCCAACATGGAATTTAAGGCCTGTAGAAACTACTTACAAAAGCAAATCATTTGTGGTATAGGCTGTACTGAAACACCAGTCCTGGAGTGCTGGAAGGTATAGCAAAAAATTACTCAAAAAGCCATGATTATATAAAGAAGATCAGCTGTCATGGGGAGAAAGCTTACAGGAGGTCTGACTCAGCTCCATGGTAAGAAATGGTACCACTATTCCAGACCTGCAGAAAGCTGAATTCGGTAACACTGAACAGAACAGGGCTATAAAGGATGCATAATGACTAAAATACTCACATGTTCAGCAAAAATGACAAGTGCTTGCTGTTCCTCTGCTAATTCAAATATGAAGTCAGAGTTCTGAGCAAAAGTCCAGATGTCACCTTCATTGCCAGTATAGAAAAATAGAGGTCCAAATCCTTTCTCCCAGAACTTTGCTGAGGCAATTGAAAGAAAGAAATTAAAAACAAAAACCCACAAAAAACACATAAGACCCCCAAAAAACAACAAAAAATATGTGCATGAAATCAGTCAACTTTTGGTGACTTTGGGCAGGAGCTTAACAAGGAAGAACTCGGTGAACAAGCTGATTCCTGAGACCTGACCTGGGACACAAAGGAGTTAGAAAGTCCAGGCTCCAGAAATCTCTCATTTGGGTTGGGGGAAGTAAGAGCTTCCATGAGATCAGTACATGGACTGAATATTTCACTTCTGCCTGAAAAATACCTAAAATCTTAAGTTCTGCAAGTCCTTTGCAGACAGCTGCCCCCCAAAGAGTGATTTCACATTTATATACCCTTTTTAGCCCAACTCACTCCAAACCACTTGCACAGCTCAATTTTCACACAAAACTGACATTAGGGAATTGCCTACATCTTTCTGATGCTCCTGCTGGGATGTATAAAGTTGTAAATCCCGTATCATAGGATGGTTTGAGTTGGGAGGGACCTTCAAAGACCATTCAGTCCAAGACCCCAGCCCCAGGCAGAGGCACCTCCAACTAGACCAGGGTGCTCCAAGTCCCATGCAATCTGGCCTCGAACACTTCCAGGGATGAGGCAGCCACAGCTTGTCTGGGCAACCTGTGCCAGGTCTTCCCCATCCTCACAGGGAAGAATTTCTTCATTATGTCCAATCCAAATTCACTATCTGTCAACTTCAAACCATTGCCCCTTGTCCTATCACTACTGGCTTTGGTGAAAAGCCATTCCCCCTTTTTTGCACAAAACTTCTTTAAATACTGAAAGGCCACAATAAGGTCTGCCCAGAGCATTCTCTCATTGAACAAACCCACTCTCCCAGCCTGTCTCCAAAGCAGAGGAGTTTCAGCTATCACGAGACAACAGAAAGCTTCAGACAAGCCATGCCGTAGCCTCAAATTTTGGCAACATTTTAAATTTAAGAATCACTCTGGCTCACAGTTCTAATGGCAACTAATCAGATCTACTTATAAAAATTAATTATTTCTTAAACAGACAAGAGATAACAGACAAGAGATCCTAATCAGAATTACTCACTACACAGTATAAAACGAAAGAACTACTAGTCAATAACAAGAAACCATAAAACAGTGCACTGTTTCCCATCTTGTGGGAATACAACTAGAGAGCAGAACTCGAGCACTGCTCAGCTTATCACAACCAATGAGGATGTGTTAGCCATAGTAGGCCGCAAGCCTTGGCAAGAGTAAGTGGGATTTTAAAGAAGGAATGTACAAGATAAGAAAGTGCTTGGTACGAGGTGCTTAGCATGCAGTTTTATGGGGAATCACACAAAGTACTACATGTACCCGGTTAGCTTAAAGCAAGGCATAGATTAAGCAATGTTATTTAGTTACGAGTAAGCAATATAGCTTGGTTACGCAAATATTATTGGTGCACTATTTTTGGCAATAGCTGAAAAAGTATATAAACTTTGCTTTGTGTATCAATAAACAGCTTCACAGCTTAATGCAAGCAGATCATGAAGACTGCTGTCAGTATCTACATTAAAACTGGCAAAAGAAATAGTATTGATTAGGAGTCAAATGTAATTTACCATCAAAATGGTGATACTGTACACAGGTTCCTTCACTCAGCTCTTAGTAGGTAACCATGAAGTAGATATCCCTGCTTATGGGAGAAACTCCACACATTTCCAGAAAATATATATATTTTAGCAGATTTCTGCTTTGTGAAAGCTTGCAGTGGCTTTTATAGTTGTAAAGTGAATGGCTATCAGTCAGTCAAAATCCATCTTATCTTGTCAGATCTCACTTCAGCAATAATATATCTATTGGCAGATGGGAAATACCAGAGCAGTGTTAACCTCCTGGCTCAAAAAAACCTCACAACACAGCTTGTCCTGTTTGAGTTATCTGACTGGCTAAAAAACAACAGATAAGCTCCTGGGAGAGAGTGAAGTGCTGTGCTATACCAGCTCTCAGATCATGTCTGGGGCTTCCTCTGGATTCACTCCAGCAGCTCCACACCTTTTTTGCATTGACGTCCCTAGGCCTAGAGGCAGTTCTACTGGTGGGGTCTCATCCAAGCAGAGCAGAGGGACAGAATCCCCCCAAACACCTGCTGCCCACACTGTGGGGTAGAGCCCAGGACATGCTGATATCTGTTACATATGTAACACACATGCGTATGTGTGTGCATATATCTGTATGATGATGATATATGAAGATGATGTGCTTCATCTTCAGATCACTTTATAACTGAAGGCAAATTGAGTCTGGCAGGACAAGCTGAGCCGTGATGCCAACACTGGCTTGTGGCCATTACAGGCCCAGGAAGAATCTTACGGGATTTTTCCAGTCTGGCTTTCTCTGGCTTGGCTGGGACTTTTCCCAAGCTAGAGCCTCTTTCTCTACTGTAAACATGAGAGAAAGAATCATAACAAAGATAAACACCTGCTGGATCTGTGAGAAGCCTGGGACAAGAGGTGTCTCTTTCTCTGTCCAATGAACTGTCTGTATTTTGTTTTGCATGAACTGTATTATAAAAAGCAATGGCTTCCTTCAATAAACTGCTCTTTCTTGCTCTTTCTGGAATCAAGCAAGGAAGTTTCTTGTTGCTGTGTTCTTTTGCCACTCCATAACCCTTTATGCAGAAACACTGGCTTATCTAACAAACAGCTGCTCTAATGCTTGCTGACTTTAACAAACATTTGATTTTAGCTTAGTCATAAATTGCACAGGAATTAAGAGAGATAATAAATAGTTTTCTTCAGTGACAAACTTCAGACCACCAGTTAAGTGTTGACTTCAACACATCATCCAGAGAGACCCTGCATAGCAGTTGTCCCATGGATGTTGTTGCCACATGAGGCTGTTCCCATGAACAAAGAGGCTCACATTTAATTCTTGGCATTCTCAGCACAGAATTGCCAAAGCCAGACTTGGCTTGGAATTGGATTTGAAGCCTCTCATTAGTGAAACTGCTCCTCTTCATTAACAAAGAGGCCAACTGACTCTCCATGCTGCATTTACTTGGGGTATTGCTACCCAATACCCCAAGTAAATGCAGCATAGAGAGTCAGTAACTGGAGTGCTCAGTGTTCTCTTTCCTCTGGCTCTTCTCCTGATATGCTTCATGGTGCCTGGAGTAAACAAGCATCACAGGAGCCAAAATTAAACCAGATGGGCTCATTAGAAATGTATCTATTTTTAGATTGAAATCCTGGAGAACTGCCAGCTAAACTCAAGAGTATCAGATTCCCTGTTGTGAAATTAGTCTTCATTTTCTTGCTGATAATCTGAAAAGTCTCATATTGCACAAAAAAAAAAAAGAGTAGAGGAAATGGAATTTTGAGTAAGAAACTCTCTATAAACCAGCAGAACTGCAATGTTAATATTTTGCTCCTCACAAGTATTATTCAGCTCTGCCCAGGACTCACAGATAAAACATAACACTTTAACAGAAATCAAATAGAAGTTGCACAATGCTTTAAACTATGTAATCCAAACATTCTGTCCAAAATGGTCCACTTAACTAGTGAAATCACAACCTTGGGTACGCTCTCAAAATTCACCGCTATGCCCACAATCTTCGGGTTGAACTGCTCCATGAGTTCAATCCTCGTTTTCTGAATCCTGAATTCATACCTGGAGAAACTTGGAAAAGGTGCTGAACAAGCTGCAGAGCAACAGGCAATGCAAAGGTGAGCTGCAGCACTGAAGACCCCAATGCACCTGTGAGGCAGCAGCAGGTGGGCACCAAGTTGGGCAGTGCTCATGTTTGTTGCTACTCCAAAGTTCACCTTTGCTCTCTCCCTGCAAATTGCTCCCCAATTCCTATGTATAAGCAGGGTTGAAAAACATGTGACATTGGTTATAGAAATTGCTGTCTTTTTAGTCACATGCTGTTTAAAAAGGCCTTTTCTCTTTTACTGTCAGTGACATAAAAGGAAGATGCAGCTGGCTCCTTGCTTGCAGTGCTCATTGTTTGGCATGGATTAAGCTATCTACAGTTGCACAATTTTAAATAATGCAAACCACTGACCCAAGAGGAGTTACCTTCACTCCTAAAAATGACTGGCACAGAGTGCAATATTTCAGTGTCTGTTTTTCCTGATGCATTCAGAGCACTGAATTACATGCACTTGTAAGAGATGCTGGTGTCAACTGAAGACACACACACATACAAAGTCAGCTCCGGTGCAAGTCTAACACAGCTATTGCTTCTAGTCTACTTTTGCTACAGAGAGGCCAGCCTCCGCAATCCCCTCTACACCACACAGCCAGAACACAAGGCAAGAAGTGAATTCCAGACTGTCTTATGATGGAAAGGACGTTAATGCTCATTCAGTTCCACCCCTCTGGCATGAGCAGGGACACATTCCACTATCCCAGGTTGCTCCAAACCCTGTCCAACCTGGCCTTGGACACTCCCAGGGATGGGGCAACTACAGCTTTTCTGGGTACCCCGTGTCAGGGCCTTCCCACCTGCATAGGGAATAATTCCTTCCTAATACACAATCTAAGCCAGCTCTCTTGCAATTTAAAGCCAGGCTCCCTTGTCTTGTAAGTATGTGCCTTGGTAAAAAAGGCATGAAAAGGAAAAGGAGAGAAGGATATAGACAATGCTAGGGAATGCTTGGCTCATATAGGGTTGGCCCTTTGCTAACACTGATTCTTGGTTCCCCAGTGCTCTAGCTCCTGCTCTACCTCCGAACAGAGGCAGTTAAAGCTTAAGCATAAAGGAATCCAGCCCAAAGCCACAGCACCCACGGGACCTACCCGACACCAGGTACCGCTGCGGGAAGGTCTCGTTGCCGCAGGTTTCAAAGTTGAAGTGGTCCCGCACCTGCGGGAAGAACCGCTCCTCCAGGCCGGGCCGCACAAGCCGGGCAGCTGGAGGGGGCATCATTAGTACAGGAGAAACCCACAAACAGGCGTTGTCACCCAGTAAGGCACAACCCAGCCTGGGAACCGGGACCCGGGGAGCTCGGAGCGCCCTCCCGGCGCTCCCCAGGCTGCCTGAGGGCTCCAGCCCAGCAAGGCTAGCTTGGGGTCCTGCCCGGGGCCTGGATAAGATAGCTGAGGGCCCCGTCCATAGGAGGGCCGGGGCTCTGGTCGCGGAGGGAGGAGGTCAGGCAGAGGGGCCCGGCCCGAGGAGCAGCAGGGATAGGCGGAAGGGTCGGCCCCAAACACCCACCGGGAGCTACGCGGGCAGGCAGGAGCGGCGGGAGCAGCAGGAGCGGCAGGAGCAGCAGGAGCGGCCCCATAGCAGGCACTCCACCTGCACCACACAGCGAGCGCTGCCCGGCGGGCACCAGTCATGTGACTCACCGCTAGGGATCACGTGGTGAGCCACCGTCCCCTCACGTGACCAGGCGAGCGCCACACCCGCCGAAGGTCCGTCATGGCGGCCGGGCCGGGCCAGGCCAGGCCGAGTTGTCGCCTCCCGAGCCTCCTGGGGGTGGAGGTGGCAGCGCCACTGTGTACCGCAGAGGCTAAAAAGGCAGCAGATGTGGGAAGCTAGCTCTGTAATTTGCATCTCTGGCAAAGGCTACCTGGCTACTTCATCCTGTGTCCGCTTAGGTCAGAGCTAGGAGAAGGGGGCACCCCCTCCTCGATCAGGTGTTTGTTGTGGTTCCCTCCCAGGCGCAGGTTCGTGCCGTTGCATAAAAAAGCAGGACCAAGGATCTGGGCCAACTGAAAGATTCTACTATTGAATTAATTTTCTGAGGGATTGGTCTTCGGGTCTGGTTCACAAGTCTGTGCAGAAGCCTGTGCCAACCCAGGAGGAGGCAGGAGCTGCAGCCTACAAGCAACACCTGAATTTCTTCAGGGTTACAGAATTGGTGTAGCCCAGGAGAACACTGTGGGACAGGTCTCTTGTTTTGATCTGCTCCAAGGTTGAGCTAAGGGTCACCTCATAGACTGACTCAGTGAGGTGGCTTTTTGCTTTATTCAGTGCCGAGTACTCGGGGCATCGCTCCTCCTAATACATACACCTAGCACTTTTACACAGTGCAATATATGGCTAAATTTCATGCATATTCATTACATTCCTTGGGATAGGAATGGTTATACAAATTACTTCTCGGAAATCATTAATATTGCAAGCAACTACTCTCACTTTTAGAATTTAAAAGGTTTATTAAATCTTAACAAAAATAAAAGATTGAATAAGGAGTGTGAAAAACACGGTTCACTGTCTTGAAAGAATTAAAAGGTTTATTAAAGAGACAATGGAGACAAACAT
This sequence comes from Muscicapa striata striata, assembly GCA_030060385.1. Taxonomy (NCBI): domain Eukaryota; kingdom Metazoa; phylum Chordata; class Aves; order Passeriformes; family Muscicapidae; genus Muscicapa; species Muscicapa striata. Next base: position 161,525 of record JAREIS010000217.1, on the reverse strand, counting down.
AAAGCAAAGGGTTAAAATGGCTGAGTGCTTGGCATGCTGCCAGAAGCACACCTCTGCTTCGGGAACACCCCTTTAAATATGTTTCACAATCTATTCATTAGTTACATATTCATAGACCTTCATGCATAGTCAATTACTTCTGGGAAGTGTTTAGCACTCCTCTGGTCCGCCTTTTTAGAGCATGCGTGTTTTCTTGGCTTGTGGTTTTATTTCTCCTTATCCTTTTTAATTTGGGTGGTGGTCCAGGCCTTTTGCAGTCGGTTGAGTGTTGGTAATTGTCATGTCAGCTCCAGGGTCCCCATCACCTGTTCATGGGCTGTTATCTTGACTAGGCAGGTAGTTTAAGCATACTATCTCTAAAAAACTTATGTCTAACTTTTACTGTTAACAAAGACTATATCCATATAGAAATGCTATTTTAACATTATACATATAGCGTTTATCCCCAATACTTGCAAAGAGCCAACAACATGTCATATATTTATAACAAGGAGAAAAAAAAATCAGCACTGGAAGCACAAGACTAAACTACCATGTGCTCCCCTACAAAATGGGTGTTCTGACTTTTATGTCCCTAGGCCCTCCCAAAGTCTTGTCAGTTAACTCCTCTGCAGTGGAGACTGCTTTCTTACATCTTGATTGGAGATCAGGCATAGTACCAAGTTGGCCCTTCCCAAATGCCCCGACTACTCCAGATATCTCATGGCAACAATATAAGGGGGAGGGGAAGAGGAATAGGGGAGGATATATTACAATAGCATATACATCCACAAAACTTATCTTAACATAAAATATTCATCCTTTAATTGTGAGAGCCAACCATTACAGTGCTCATCTATAACAATATCATTAGCATATGTGATGTGCAAGTGGAGTGTACTCTGGTGGTTGCACTGAGGAAGGCTCTGAGTCTTCCTCAGGGGTTGTTCTGATGAAGATGGGCAATATTCCTCACTTTGAACTTTCCACCTTTCTTTCTGAAGCATGTGCAGTCCTTCGCTAACTGGTTTAGCATTTTCTGCCGACAATAGGTTTTGTTCCTCTTAACAACGTGTATTCTGTTTTTCTTGTCTTGGCTAGGCTAAGGTACTTCCTACTTCCTATTTCTTTCTTAGGCTTGTGGTTAGTATTTGCTGACTCTTAATAGTTAACTACTTACTTAACTATTAATCAACTTTCTTTCAGTTTCAGTGAGATTGTGATGTGAAAGGTTGCAATGTCTGACTGAGAGAACCGTGCCATAGTCTTTGGTTTGGCATGGTGGACATCAGAAGAATGGTTTGACCTTGTCTTTTGCCTATGCTATCCCTGTAAAGTGCTTGGGTGGACATTTCTGGGGCCGTGCTATCTGCTGCCTTGAGCCAGAGCTCAGCATGATGGCACTAGAGGGACAGAGAAATTATGTCCCTATGGAGTGCAGGGAGCTGGGAGTGGCACAGCACTGAGGTTCGTGTGTGGGAGGCACACACATGCAGGTTTGTGCCAGCCAGGTGACCAAGTGGTGGCCATCAGTCTACATGCAGGCTTGTCAAAACTGGTGTTACAGCACCAGCCTCCTGATAAGATTCTTCAGGAGGTCCGGTTTTGAGGCACTGTAACAATGACGTGGCACTTCACTGAGGAGCAATGTGGCTGCACTGTTCAGCAGGGCAAGCTGCTGCAGAAAGCTGGGGCTAGGCTGCAAGAGCCTGTCCAGCATGACACCGGCTCTGTTGGCCACCTCTGTTCTCTGGACCAACACTGTGCAGAGGTGGCAGACTGTGGCTCTGGACCCTGCAGCCTCAGCAGATGCTGTGGTCAGTGCACCAGTGTGGTCCAGGGTGCACCAAATCATCCAGTGGCACTTGGTGGCAGGCTGCTGCCAGGACCTGGAGCACCATGCCATAGGCAGGAGTGGGCAGCCTGAGGAGGATGTCAGTGAGTGCTGGTGAGGGGCTCTGCCCCCTAGAAATTAAACTTTGGCCATTGACTTTTCTTAACCTGAGCAGTCCGTGCACTTCTGGCAAGTGTCCATTGCTTTGAATTTACTCTGAAAGTAATGCCTCCTGTGCTGTTTGGGAGTAAGATACAGTTGGGCCATATATGAGAGATTCGGTACAACTTGGCTGTTGTGTTTTGCAGGAGAATGGTAGATCCATCTCTGAGTAAGGTTCAGAGATACCAAAAGCTAGGAGTGATTTTTGTAAGCCAGAAAATGGGAACTTGCCTTTGGGCAGGAGTGAGTGGGCTGGTGGTGACAGAGGGGGTGTCTCTGCCAGGAGTGGCTCTTTGGGCAGAGCAGCCAGTAAGCATCATGTTATGTGGGCAGAAGTACAGCCAGAATCTTCCTGCACATGCTACCTTTACTAGAGTGTGGCAGGACATCCCCACTACCACAGAAGAGTTTATCTGTAGCTGCTGTGTCAGCTCTGGATATTCTCCCCCCACGTTAAGTGATGAGATAACCCAGGCCAGCTCCCTGACTTGTAAGTTGTCACAAGCTAGTGAGTTATTTCTCTCTCTGGCTCCAGCAGTAGAGCTCCCAATAAACTACTGGGCATGAGAACAGATGTGGGGATATAAGCTAGAATTTCTTGACTGAAAGACACTACTTTTACAACTATGAAAGCTATACAAATTTTCGTGGAGGTAGAAGCCTCCTACATACCCCCTGGGAACATGCAGGGACTTCTCCCTGGAGTTTGGATGCAAATTCCATGGTTACTTTCCTGGGAATTGAGAGGAAGAATGTGATGTGTACTCCATTATCTATTTGGTGGTAAATTACATTGAATCTTAATCTATACTATTTCTTCACTAGCTGTAATATAGGCACCTTTATCGTGCACTGTATTTTACCTACTAGTAGTTCTTTTATTTCTGTGTAGTCAGTAGTCTGTTTAAAGTCTCATTCAGGGTCCTTCACAGACAAAATCTTAACATTGAAAGTTTCTGTGTAGAAAGAGAATAAACTAGAGCTGAGCAGAGAAAGGGGATTTAGCACTTTTAGCTAGTTTAAAGCTGAGTATGTCAGCGCTTGCACATATATCTCTGCTGAGGAGTCTCTGGTGGTGCCTTGGGCCTCTCAGAAGCTATTTCTGGATGACAGCATCAGCAACTGATGGGTGAGATACAGCTGAATGCTCTGGGACCTTGCTTCTGCTCCTGGTGAGGGCATGAGAATTTGATTGGGAGTAGGAGAAAGGCAAGACAGAGCTCCTGGAGAGGGAAGAGTGACTATGGGGCTTTTGGTGTGCCCTTCTCTGCTCAGACACACTTTCTTGTCCAACTGAAAAGAAGTAAACTGAGACAGGACCTAGGAAGTGGGGAGATGCAAACCTTCAGGTTTGACTTGACTTGCTGGTGGGCTGAGTGACCTCCTCACTTTTCTCACCCGCAAGGTTTGGATTCCATCTTGTAGGGCTGGAGCCCCTCCTACATATCTGTGTAATATGTAGTGAAATAAACCCAGGATCATTAGGAACATAACATGAAGAAAAATACTCTATTTCCATTGTCTCTGTCTATCCCTGCAGTGAAGAGTTAGCAGTCAGTTCTTCTGTGTCAGCTGTGGTGAGGAGTTCAGCAGCAGGAGCTGTGACAGCTCCAGCTGGGTTGTGAGTTGCACAAGATAATTTGGCCATGACAGACACTTACTCAACCAGCCTAGCTCATTACAGAACAAACAGTAAACAAGTCCTCAGGAAGGAAAATGAAAGGCGGGATTCAACCTCAAAGGGGACCCCAGCCAATCCCTTTGAACCAGGAATGTGCCTGTATCATTGGCCAGTGAGCTGGGTGGAGTTAATACTCTTAACCAATCACATGTGTAAGAGAGGGAAATTCGAAGCCCCTATAAAAGGGGGCATACCTCAATAAAATCTGGCTGTTGCTGTATGAATTCAGAGTGTGTTCATGTCACATTCCTGTCTCCAACATCAGCGACAGTGAGTGCAGGAAGAGACCCAGTTCTGCTAATAGTCAAATACAATACATGAACTGGATGAAACTGTGCCCACCCACCAGTGGATAGCCCACCCTTGAACTCTACTGGAAACAAGATGAAATGGAAGGTACTGGCACTGTACATGATGACCACATGTGCAAGGCTTGACTTGGAACTGGTGTAGTGGCTTGTGTACCACACGTGCTGCTGAACAGACTGTTTTGCATACAGCTCTTGGTCCACAGCAGCTAGTGAGAAATATGCCCTGGAAGAGTGGCTAAAGCTGGCTCTGGGCCCAGCTGCAGCTGTGTCCTGGTGAGAAGTGCTGAGCAGCTCAGCTGTGGTTCCAGGTGCTGAGGTCTTGGAACATTTGGGGATGGAATGGTGAAGCTGGTAAACAGTGCTGACAGCCCTGTGCTGGAAGCTCAGTCTTCTTCATGCTGTTTTACATTTTGGCTCCATCACAGCCTGCAGGGAGAGTGGGATAGGTCGGGAATTAAGTGCCTTTCGGATGGCTCTTGGGTCCAATGGAAAGAGGTTGCATGCATGTTGGAGTCTTCATACACATGGATTAGACTGGAAATTACCAGTAATTACCATCTAGGGTAATAATATCAGAGAGCTTTACTGAGGTGCACTGGTCCCACTCATCATTTCATCTTTAAATCAAAGTAACGCACTTTTCAGAAAAAGGTGCTTGGGCTAAGTTAGCATCAGTGGGGCTGCTGGAGGTAGTCAGGGTGAGAGTAAGAACCAAGGTCTGGTGCTTACAGGAATTCAAACCAGCACCAAAAATCTGGCTTCAAAAATCCTGTTCTAGGCGGAAGGCACAACCTGTAATATCCTTCCTGGTTCATTTTTGTCCCCAAACAATATTATATTTTGTGTCTTCTGGTTGGTGAGTGGCACCTCTTGGAGCTGTCTGGCACCTTGTCACCATTTTAAACTGGCCTGAACTTCATTTCCGTTCGCTTATAGGAGTAGTGGTATTCTTTGCCTGTCTTCCAGTTGATGCCATCAGCGTAGCTCCCATGTGCACCCATCCAGTACATCCCATTCAGGTTGGAGTAATGGCAGTCATTGTACCACCATGCTCCCTTGTATTCTGTGGCACAGTTAAAGGAGCTCATGTCATTGTCCTGATCTGTTGTTGAAAATGACATGTCCCTGTGGTACGATAAGGAGTCTCCTGCAGAGAGCACACATTCACAGTTACTGCAGTAGGGATCACAAATGGGACCCTGATGTGCAGTCCTGCCTTGCATCAGTGGCCCTTGCCCAAATGCAAGGCAGGTTGTATAAACTCTGCTTCTCTCTTGCCCAGGTTTCCTCCTTGTGTTGGACAAAAGAAGTATCTTGAGCTCTGCTAGAACACATGGAGAATTTACCCATGCCTGTGAATCAAATGGACTAGATTCTCTTCACAGGTACACAGGTGTCACTTCTCCTGCAATGCTCAGGTTCTCTGCAGATATACTGAGGTCTCAATTACCAGACAGGGTTGCAGTGTACAAAGCCACATAAACCCAGGTGGCTTTGTACACTGCAAAAAACACCCGGCTCTCTCAGGTGTTGGTTTCACTCATTCCTGAATGATGGATATTGAATTTTGAAGAAGATTTGTTTACTTTTTTAAAAACCCAAAACATCAGGTATTAAGAGGATTGAATGCTGATTCTGCAAGTGTTGAACAGCACCCCAGCCCTGGAAATGCCAGACCTTGTAGGCAAATGTCTTCTGCCAATGTAACCAAGAGCAGAACTTGACCTGGCTGCTGCAGAGCTGTTGGGAAGGTCAATTGGATTGGGTGCTGCTCAGGATCAGGCTCATTTGCTGTTAAACCATAGGGCTGGGTTTGTAGGTAATGCTCTGAGTCACATTTCTTTGGGTGATGGGTGTCTCCCTCCATCCCTGTACCCAGAGGTCAGTCAGTACCTGAGGTATCATGGCCAGTTTTAAAAAGTTGACCCAAAATATAGCTCATACAAGGACAGCATGTAGGATGATACATCTCTGCATAGAAGCTGAACATTTCTGAAATGCTCTAGGGAACAGACATTCCCAGTGAGCTGCCTCAAACTTACCAGCGTTTCCACCAAGGAAGTCTCCTAGAACTAGTCTGTATTTCTCTGACTCTCCTAAAACTCTGAATGAAGCATACTTGGCAAAATAGTAGTTGTTCTCAAAGTCTCTCAGGTCAACACGGAGTTCACAGGGTCCTAGAAGAGAAGATGGAGAAGATGGACAGCAGTGGTGCAGGGCGGGTGGTGAGTATGACACTGGTTTTCAGGGTGGAGAGTTTAAAGAGCTGTGAGCTAATTTGAGAAGAACTGCCACTACTTGAGAGATTTTGATTTATTTAAAATTCCTACAGAGCCTCCTATACCTGTGATAGTTTTCTAGGGAAGCACCTTTTCAGATATGATATTGGGTGGTGATGGGCAGGAGTCCTGCACACAGCTGTAACATGGCAGAGCGTGGACCAGATGATGCCATCACAACCAGTCCAAGTAGGAAAATATGTTGACCTCTCTCTAGGATAGATCATGCAGCCAGCTCATTCTCTTCCCTGACTTGTAGTTTTGCTGTTTTTTAGAGTGCAATTTCCTGTATGCAATGGGCTGCAAGAGCCTGCATCCTGTTTGGGATTAACAGTGGGGGCCTCAGATGAGTATGAGAAGCTTAGAGGTCTACAATGACCCAGTGTGGTACAGGGGTTAGACTCTCATGGCCCCAGCCCAGGACGGAGGCAGACCTTACCCAGAGAGGTGAGGAGGTGGATGTTGTCATTCCCCATCCAGAACTCTGTTAGCTGGTTGCCAAAGCCTCGTCTGTATGAATCCCAATCTCGCAAGAAGTTCACTGACCCATCCCAGCGCCTCTGAAAAACCTGAAAGAGACCCTCAGCCCCACCAGCCCATCCCTTGTTCAAAAGCATCCACAGTGCCTGGGGGACATACCCACCATGGTAAATGCTTCCCCTGCATCAGAACATTCCTGTGGGTGTCAGGGGAGCAAACCCCACAAGAATCCCTCAGGGATCTCCTCCATATGCCCTTGGAAAGGAGGAGGAAACGATTTGCTGATTTAAGCAGGGAGTGCTTGCTTCCAGAGACAAGTCTTGGGTGAATCCCCTGCATCCAGAGGGATTCACACTGGCTTGCAGACGTGAACCTCAACTGTGTGTTTCTATTTTTGAGCCATCCTTTGCAGCCTTAACAAGAGTCACTGTAGGAACATGTAAACCTCCCTCTCATCCTACTCACAATCCATCCCCCACCATCTGTGTCCATGTCACAGAAGACGGTGGTGGCATTGCAGTCTTGGGGGTAGATTGTGTACCAGCCACTCAAAATCTTCCCTTTGGCCAACAGTTCTTGACAGTTCCTGGGTTCTGTGCAAATCAGAGATCAAATGGAAAGAGTTATAATGTGTTTACTGATCCAGGGAGCACATCAGCCTTGAGCCTTTGAGCCCTTCAGCACCCAGCTGTCTCTTTGTACTGCAGGATCCTCATGTAGAGCTGCTGGGAACCAAACCCTGCCATGGCTTCTGAGCCCGTATGTTGCAGGGGAGATGGGCACCTTCTAAGAAAGAAATGGTGCAAGGTGCTGAGACTCCTCTTATCTGCTATGACTTTTCAGGGTCTGGATGATGGAGCTGCTTTGAAAAGGATGCCAAACTCATGATCCAGGAATTTGTCCCAGCTCCAGAATGTGTGCAGGGCACAGGGAGTGTGTAGGTACTTGACAGCAAAGGAGTTAGTGACACAGAGAGACAGCTCCCTGTGATGCAGTTAACAGTGTTCAGCTCATTCTTTATGGATTGAATCATAGAATCACCCACGGTTTGGGTTGGAAGGAGCCTTAAAGCTCATCTCATTCCACCCCCTGCCTTGGGCAGGGACACCTTCTACTGGACCAGGTTGCTTCCAAGCCTCATCCAAACCTGGCCTTGGACACTTTCAGGGATGGGTAGCTGCAGCTTCTCTGGCCAACCTGTGCCAGGGTCTTACCACCTTACAAGTAAAGAATCATCTCCTAATATCTAATCTAAATCTCTCCTCTTTTATCTGTTAATCATTCCCCAGTGTCCTGTCACTGCCCATGTAAAAAAAATCACTCTCCAGCTTTCTTCTAAGCACCCCCTAAGTACTTGAAGGCCACACACTAAGGTCTCCCAAAAACACACAAGGCTTTTGAATATATACATTTATATATATATATATATATATATACATTCTATGTATACTTTTTTCCCCTCTCCAAAACCGTACCTGCTGACAGAAGTTCAGATTCACAGGTGACTGAATGGTCCTTATCAGACATCCCAGCCCACAGCTGCATTACTAGCTGTTATAGAGAAAGCCTGGGGAGATGATCGAAGACGGCAGTGCTTTGGTGCAGGTGTCCCAGTGTGCTGTGTGTGATATATGGATAAACAGCTGTACCAGGCTGTCTTGTGACCTTCCTAGCAGGGAAGTGGTCCTGGACTTGGCCTTTTCCTTCCTATTAGTCAAATCTTTTACATGCCCAGAGAAGTGTCTGGGCAGTAAGAGATCAGTTCAGTGACATCCAGTGTCAGGTGTTACAGCAGCTTTGATCTGTCTGAGCCTTTCCATATCATTGTGGTCCTACAGCACCCAGTTGTAGCCAGAGCAGGTTACATGAACTTTAGCTCATGGAGGCAGATGGGTCAATTGAAAATTGTTTCTTTTATTTTTCTTCTTTTCTTCCAAAGAATAAGTTAATGTGAGCACTATCACACACATGGACTCCACAAGTACTAAAGGAGTATCACTGCAAGTGCATGAGTATAACTGCCTTTGAAGTCGCCATGTCTATACAGCTGTGTGTAGTGGTTTCATCTTAGAAATCAGAAACCAAGTCTCTGAAAAACTCAGACACACCTCCTCCAGGACACACAGGGGACAGGACATCTAAGTAGTGCTCATAGGGCATGACTTTCCCAGCTCAGCTGGAATACAAAGTAGACCCACAGAAGCTGCATGTGTCTGTGAGAAGCAAAGATAACAGTGATATTTCCTTACTCTATCTTTCAATGTCACTCTGAACTTGTCCTACCCTGTCCTGACCTCTGGTGCAGATAGTCCACCACCATCCACTCTGCAAAGCTGACCAGTGTCATGAAGACCTAGGATGAAACTCACCCCATATTTCTGGAAATCCAGGCTCTCCTTTTGCTCCTGTTGGACAAACAACACCATCAATTGCTCTCCACTTTCCACACCCAGCACTCCCGTTTCCCAGTATTTGAGATTTGCCAAGACAAATCCTGCTGAAGCTGGAGAGCTGTGATGTTAGAGGAAGTGCTTGGCTCATCTGCAGCAAGCAAATGAAAGGCATAGAGAAAGTAGGCAGGAAGAGTCACTTAATATAAACTGTCCTGGGTGCTACCAGGCTCATCAGAGAAGACCTACCAGCCTATCTGCACAGATCCAGGAAAGCACAGAGCAGCAGGTGGGAAGCCAAGTCACAAACCCCTGTAACTGCAGCAATGACACCCAGCTGCTTCAGATGCTAGGAAGAGCTCTTCAGGTTAACCAGGAGGTATATGGGGTACCCTCTGGGGCGTGCACTGTCTATATTTATATGCACAATGAGCAGCAGCCTTGTCTCTCTTGGCCTTTTGGACCTGCCATGTTCTATTTCCTGCTGGCATCTGTTTTAGGGCTTAGAGGTCCAAATGGTGAGACTGATACAAGACACATCTCTGTTGGACCTAGCTGCTCTGCCCTGCTGCTGCCCAGCCCATGGAGCTGTGTACCAACAGTTGGTGCAAGTGAGTCCCACTGCGCTGGGATATGTGGGATGTCGGTGAGTGGGGGAATGAGGAGGAAATGCCCCTTGGAAAGGCAGAGTTACAAGTCCATCAGGGGAATGGCTGCTGCTGGCACAGGGCTTAAGCCAGTGCCTTGGAAGCAGCAGTAACAACTGGAACCATCTGCCAGACCAGCTGTGTTGGATCCCCTGATTGACAGCCAAACTTCAGAGAGGGAAGCCACAGTGCAGATAGTGCTCAGTGGTGGGTGCCTGTGGCCCTCGCATGCAGGATGATGGCACAAGGGAAAAAAAAACATGTTTCCCTAATACCTTATTACTAATGCTGGTAGAGACGTGTTCCTCTGGCACTAGCAGGAACTGAATTTCATTTGTACCTCTGCATTTTGCCATAGCATGGGAATATTAAGAGCTCTGCCCAAATCTGGCTAGTCCCTCAGCCCTGTGGCTTCTGCCGCTGATGGTGCTAGGCAGCAGCACCAGCTGAACTTCTGGTTTGGGAGTGGAATTACCCACAGCACCTCAGCCAGGGCAAAGCTATAATGAGATATAACTGTCACCAAATGGCCCCATCCAGTGCTGGACAACTGCTCCCATCTGGTGTGTTGTACCAGAACAGCATAGGGTGGAAGTTTACTAAGTAGCTCACATCATAAATTCAGCACAGCATGATTTACCTTTCTGTCCTGGGAAGCCAGGCTCTCCAGCTGCTCCTACAAAACGCAAGAAGAAAATTCTCATCACAGGCTATCCAATGCAGATGAATTACGGTGCCTCCACAAATGGCTGCTCCAGCCCCTCCATATGTCCCAAATGTATAGGGGAGGCTGTGAAGACGTGCAGAGCTACAGCGCTCAGCTGAGTGTCCCAGGTGCTGCTGCTGCCTCAGCCTGGCTGCTCTCTTGATCAGCAGTATCTCTCAGTAACAGCAGGACGAGCAGGATACAGAGGAGAGAACTGCTGCTATACCTCTTGGAAGGTATAGGGGATTCACAGTTCCATTTCAGTGACATTTTGGGTGGGCTTTCTGTTTACAGTCAGGCATTTGTGAGACTTTGATCAATAGGGTTTGTCATGGTTTTTCAGTGGGTTTGTCCATCTCCTGCTGTCATTTCAGTGGAAGTCTTGGGTGCTTTTGGCCAGGAAATAGCTTCATATTTGGCATGTAAAAGCGATGACTTCCCTGCTAGTCAGAGCACTGCTCAGGGCACTGGCTTAGGCCTGCTGCTTAGTTCCTACAGTTCCCTTGTGCTGGCAACTGGTTTATTTAGAAAAGACACATTTCCAGTATTTGCAGCACATGTCCTGCTGAAGGTCCTAAACAAGCCTGGGTGGTGAAAGCCAGTTTCTCAACAGACATAATCCTCTTAATGGGTTCATCCCATTACAAAGGAAACCTCATCCTGTGCAATTGTTTGATCCCATTTTTGTGGTAAAGTGGGCACTGTGCACCGAGTCAAAGGCTGGAGGCTGCTGAAAGCAGTGATGTGCCTAGGCCTGGGCAGCAGGCCTAAGCCAGAGTTGACTTACAAGATGGATCCTGGGCATTGTGTGACTAACACCATCAGTATTATTTACCAAAAATAGATGACAAAGATACTAATGCTAGCTGTTTATAACCTTATGTAGCTATCTGCAAGAAATGTATAATTTTCAGAAACTTATCCAACTGACACGAATAGAGGCTTTTTTGTAGGGTATTTTTTGGGAAAACCCTCCCAGCCGAGGCCTGGGCTCTGACCAGCTGCTGGCACTGGCTAAGTGGGAAAGCATGCCATCAGATCCAGGTGTTTCTGTGCTAAAAATATAACCAAGTCGCTTTGACTTGCTAATTTGTACCTATAAAAACTGGCCTCCCTTTCAGGGCTAATCCGGAGACCGCAGCTATGGGTGGACACACCATGTAGGATTTTCCCAGTTGCCAGGAAAGGTTCTCCAGGTCTTCACTGTGAAAAGGGGCTCCCCAGCAACTTCAAACTCTGGATGATAGTAAAGTATTTAAGCAATTTGTGATGTATCTTTCTCCATCACTATCCTGCCTCTCATATAATAATGATTAGGTGCATTACCTTGCTAATTTTTGCTTGTTACCAAAGCCATGCATGTAGTTTTATTGAACATATAATTTCACTTTTGTGTTGCCTTTATATTCATAGTAAAACAAGACCATTCTTTCCACTGGTGTCTGTGTTCTTCAAATTGCCCCTGTCAATTGGCAGAACAAGCACTCAGCATAATGCCTCTGCATCAGGCCTCTGGGCTGAAGCTCCACAGAGAGCTACAAAGCTCCTTAGAGCTGGGGGGCATTTGGGCATGCTTCTTGTGCTGGAGGCAGTTTAGGTTAGGAGTGGGGAATGAGGAGAGGTCTGATTTTAGGGTCAGTGGGAAATTTTGAGAAGAGTGGTATCTTCTTCTGTGTTGTGGTTCCACTCAAGGACACTGTTTCTAGTGCTCACTCTCTGCAAGTCCACTACCCCAAAATCAGGCTTTTCTTATGCTACTTCAGCACTGTTTCTTAGCCTATGGCCAGTCCTGCAGTTCATCTCTGTAGACCCAGTCTCCCAATGCATGTACCAAGCTTGGGGGCATTTATGGATTAGAGCTGCATATATTCACACATTACCTTTTGTACCAGGTGGTCCTGCTTTCCCAGGGAATCCCTGGTCTCCCATTTCTCCTGCAAAGAGACACATTTTTATGTGCACGTTACAAACTGACCAGTGCGGGGAGTCACAGAAGCCTGGGCAACTGGGCCTTGGCTTTCACAGAAACAAGGGAGCCGAGTTAATCATATTCAATTTTGCATCATTTACTCTTTTACTTTACTCCTTTTTTTTTCTGTTGAATCCTTACTACACTGGTATTGCCACTTCAAGTCTTAATTTGCAGTTCACATATGAATTCTTATGAGCTTTGATACATTGTGGAGCCAGTCCATGGATTTTGCTGTGGTGGATCAGCCCACTCAGCTGATGTGATTCACCTTCTCTGTGAGTTGGCTATGAAAACTCTGAAGGATCCCCATTTCTCTTGCTCCCCAGAATAGGGGTTGCCAGTACATTTCCCACACTTTCCCCAGAAAACAGGCAGAGCATCTCAGCCTCCCTCCCACCCAGACTTTTCAATGCAGACCTAGAAAATAAATGGATGATTTGCTGTAGAAGAAACAAATGAGACACTTCACACCCCAAGATCAGATTTGTGACAGGACTCAAGGAAGAAACAGGTCACTCCTTGTGTACCGGCATATGTCTTATTGGGTTGTTTTCCACTCTAATTCTCCAGTTCCTCACAGCAGGCAGTGCCAGGCCAGCTACTGCTCCAGCCCCAAAGCAACAAAACCATCTCATATTACGTTGCTCATCACTGGCTTTGGGGGGCCTCACCTTTTGTTCCTGGGAGACCTGGTTCTCCTTTTGGGCCAGAGACACCTGGGATCCCTGGACATCCTTGAAGAATGGCAAGTTGGTCAGCATCACCCAGTCCCACTATTCTCACCTCTGAAAAATGAAGACAGTCTTTGTGGAGATTATTAGGGCTCTGAAATGTCTTGGAGAGAAACCAAATCCTTTGAAGTTGAGGAACAGTGTAATCAAAAGCAATGAGTATGGAAGTTTCAGGGTGTTTTATGGGTTGACAGATGGCATTGAGGATCTCACATATTAGAGGAGCCAGACTGCACCTCTCTGGTTTCAGGGGAGTTCAGTGGGAGAGGAAGCTGATATATATGACATTGCATGCATGACAAATATATTGTAGTTAATAAAACAAAAGCTGAGAGGTGCCCCAATGGAGTATTGATAGCAGAGTAAGTGACACTGATGCATCTGTGGACAATAAGAATCTGAATCTCCAGATGGAAGGCCTCTTTGAAATTGCCCCTTGGCCTTCCTGAGGAATACAGTCAGAACACTGTGCTGTCCAGCATCCCCAGACTGATCCTTTGTATTGCCCTGTATCCTTTGGTAACTGCACCAAGGCCCTACTAACAAAAAAAAAAAGCCCTGAACCAGGGGGGAAACCTCACAGGAGACTGTCTGTTTCTAGAGACCCCACTGGTGAAGCAATGGTGTTACATCACTAGTTGGAGACAGCAGCTTTCTAAAGCAGCTGCTTAGACTTCAGACGCCCCCTTACTCTCCTCCCACTAGCAGCTGAATTTAAAAAAGCATAGAAGGAAAAAAAAATCATATGCTACTTCTCTCCCCGCCCGAACCTCCTCTTATTAGGGGAAATGAAACAGGCTGTCTCAGTGAGATGGCAATAAGATTTATGCTCTACTCACCTGAGCAGGTGTCCTCAGCATCACAAATAGTCACTCTTAGGCTGAGCAGTACCAAGAGCACTGGGGCTGCTGTCCCCATGGCCAGCATTGCTCTCCGCACAGCTCCCCTCAGACACCTCCTGTGTGCTGTGGTCAGCATTGACCCATCCAAGCATTTAGTATCTAACAAGCAGCCTCAGTGTAAGCTCCACCTCTGCACTTGGCCACTGGCTGCTCTCAGGTCTGGGACCTGGCTGGATCTCAAGCTGTTTTGCAGATAAGCTGCTTCCCAAAACTCTGATGGGTTAAAGTTCTTGCCTGGCTGCCCCAGCCTGCCTCACCTCTGTCCCCTGCAAATTTTGGATGCCTTTCCCTTCTCATATTGTGTTTGTAGAGAAAATGAACCAGCAAAACCCTAAGTAAGTCTAGGCAGCTCCCCTCATCCTGCCTGCTAGGATATGGGAGCCCTTTATGAAGTAGCCCTTCATGAAGAACAGAAGTTAATGTGTAGATGGGAAAACTGAGACACTAGGAATCAAAAGCCCAAGGTCAGCTGAGGTGAGTGGCAGAGAGGCTACACTGCTTGGCTCACACCCCAGTGCTCTTCCTGCCTGGCAGCCCAGCACTTCTCAGCCCTTCAGGCTTCCATTTGTACATGATTCATGAATGACAGGGTTCAAACTCAGGCAAGGGTAGGTAGACAGAGCATGTTTGATTTTTGTTTTACCCTCAAGTGTTCATTGTACTAGTGAGCAGAATTTCTGGTTTCTTTCACCCTGTGCTTTGCTCATTTGTGGCAGCATTACTAAAGGTCCAATCTACTTCATCAAGTTGGAACCCCATATTATTTTCAGACCCAGAGCCTGTAAAGTTTATGAATTTTAGCAGAGGACAGAACTTAAGTTTTTCTTCCTTATTTTTACATCCCAGTTCAGTGGAGACTGATTTCTTGAAGATTTTCTCCAGGATATCAGAGGCAGAACACAGCTCCCTCTCAAGCACTTCTATCATAAGATGCCTCTAAACAGTCGAACTTCAAATGATATATGACAGTTTAACGTTAAGCAAATGGAAGAAGGTAAGGAAGAGCTAAGTATCTGATTGTCACCTAAATTCTGTGTCCCCCATATAACCCAGACATACACTCATACGCATACTCTTATTCATGTATGTAATAATATAAAATTATAACCCAGTAGATGTTTACAGTCATTTTAATTAATTAGAAACAATTTTGGCAGGGGAATGCACGCCTTACTTTCCTTCTCCCATCTGAAAAAATTGCAAGAAAATCAGGAATTGTGACAAGATGGGCTGCATTCAAGTTTGGGTTTTTCTTTACATGGGGAAAAGCATCTCACTTGTGGCAACTGCTGTGTTGCAATTCTTGAGGCAAAATGAGATCAGGTGTTTCTTCCTTCAAGAGGAAGCCTCCCAGAAGGAAAAAGGATTGGCAGGTGCTAGGGAAGGAGAGATCCATGCAGGGCAGCTCTAGGGTGACAGGGAACAGTACACCTCTCTCTTCTCATCTGTACAGCCTTGCTGTCCATCTGCAATGGACTGGTGTCTGGACCATGGGGCAGGTGGAGGTGATGTAGAGCCAGCCCCTGCATTGAGAAGCCTTCTCCTGCCCAGTGCCTCTTCTGCTGTCTTTGTGGAAACAGCTGCAATATCTTGTTTGAATTGGAGGCAAAAGCTGCTGCCTTCATCTGTTTCTCTTTTGTGAATGACTCCAAAAAACAAAGGCCTTGCAGATTAACCCATAATTACAGTCTATTTAGGACTCCAGGCTAGATCTTTCCTGACAGATCTAAAAATAAATAAAAAAGGTTTGCCCAGCTTTTTCCAGGTACTCCGTTAGCAGGATCCAGCTCTGGGTTGGGCTGAAAATACTTATTATGGAGACAGCTATGATGTATCTGGCCAGCACTGATGTATCCCCCTAAGAGTTAGACATGTGAGCTCCATCCAGCCTGGAGGTCATCAATATCTCCCCACTTTCATCTGGGAAAGCAGCAGTGTCCTTGTTGATGCAGCTACTTTTGGGAGCAGGGAGGAAACTGCCAGTGAACAAGCTTAGTCCAAAGCAGGTCAGAGTCCCGAGGGTAGATTTTGAAATTGGCACAGAGATCAATATGTCCTAAATTGCTTTTCCTCATCCCACGACCCAGTGAAGGTCGCAGAGGGCTGATTAGGCTTGAAAGTTATGCTGGTTTTGCACATATGACATTTGATGAGGAGGGAAGAAACCACCCATGGAAATGATTTTTCTGAGAGGAACTGCTGAGAGCTTCCTCTATGTCTGACAAAAAACAATCAGTGATTGGTTTTGAGGACTGACAACCTGTTAAACCACTGAGAAAGTTGAACACACCTCTGTGAACACACATTTTAAACCAAACCCCGGGAATGTCTCTTTTCCTTCTGACCTCAGCACAGGTACCAGCCTGGTCCAGCCCCTCTGCGTGGCTGGGCCCAGCCGGGCCGGGGGGACCCTGTCCTGGCAGGGCTGGGCCCCAGTGATTGCTTGGCAAGGAGAGGGGAGGCACTGAGATTCTGGCCACCGAGATCCTGGCTGCTTCCCCCTTCCAGCGCAACCAGACCAGCCCACGGTGTGGCTGCTGCTCCTGAGTCTCACCAGAAACTGCCGGGCAGGGGGAGGGGGAGCCATCGACCCACGGACGCTGTCACTGTGTTCTACCCTGGCTGCTGAGGTCCTGGCCTCCCCTCCTAGCACAGCTGCTTAAGAATCCTCCACCATAAACAGTTTAGGCCATGGCCCAGCAGGGATCACATGACCCTCTGCAGGCCTCGGGCAAGATATGAACTCTTTCAGTGTAGCGATGAGACTAGCAGACCTTCAATAAGAGGAAAGGACAGAGTGGAGACACATAGAGAAACAACATGAAGACATCAAGGTCAGTGAAATAGAAGTCAGGTCCCAGGAGGGATTGATGGAGATGCCTCACTCTTGGGCTGAAATCCTCCTGTAAGGCTATGGAGAAAATATGATTGATATATCAGACTCCTTTTCCCTGTAACTCACTGAAAAGCATGGGGTGGTTGAAGCATTAAAATTATAGACGTTAGCAAAGGCATTCATGCTGAACAAGCAGATGTTGAAGTAGCTGTGATTTGATGAGAAGCTTGAACAGAGAGAGAGTGATGAAGACCCTTTGCCCCCAGGGGAGAGGAAGACCTCTGTTCCCAGAGGTGAAGATGATCTCAGAGATAGATAAAGTGAACCTTTGTTTTTTTGAACAGTTCATGCTTAAAAGTGTACTCCATAAGTTGACATGGCTCTTGAAAACAGTTGTGAGGAAAGCTGTAGGTTGAGGGGAGGGACTTTTACTCAGTGATCAGATTTCCATTCTCCCAGGCGGCTGATTGGCTGTGACATTGAAGCCATGAGAAAACTGTTTTCTTGTGGAGAAGCCTCCATAGACTGACAAGAGAGACTTTCTCCCTAGTTGAACTGGAGATAGACTATTTTTAGAGAAGGCAAACTGATTGATTTTTTTTCTGTACATTGTCAGTGTGAGAGAAAAGAGGATGTAGGAGAGAGAAGTGTTCTGAAGGTTTTAATCTGATTCTTATAATTTTTTCTTTTTGTTTCTGTTAATAAAGTTTTTCTCTATACCATTCAAAGTTTGAGTGTCCTTTGCCTTCCCTCCTAACCTTATCTCATGGCAGGCAATGAGTAAATAATTCTAGTGGGTGTACTGGTGATTTGGCCAGCACTAAACCCACCACAAAAATTGGTGTATTGGCCAGGAAATCTCAAATTGGCGAACTAAAACCACTAAAAATATACAAAGATCTTATGTTGGGAAAAATCTTGTCCAGACAGCAGGAAATCTTCACAGAGCATTCACAGAGTCCTCACAGAGGTATATGAATGTCTGTCAGACATCTCTATTGCATTAAAGCATACATTTTTATAGGGTTTGTTACAATGATCACACAAATCTAGCAAGCATACAATTGGTTATTAAGCATTGTCCACATATTACTTGCTACTTATTGATTGGTTTCACGTGCTTTTATGGCATCTTCCCCATCCCTTGGCTCAAGCAGTCTAGCACCTTAGTCTAGTCACATCCTTTTTACCTATTTGCTACTTTGCTATACTTTCCCTGCAGGTCTACTTACTTATTTGCTACTTTAATATACCTTCCCATCTGCTTGCTGTTGCTACTCTATGATTCTTTCTCATCTGCTTACTGTTGTTACTTCATGGTTCTTTGCCATATATCTCATTCACGGATAGCTCAATGTCACCATTCTCCCAGCAATATGCAGGGTTGTGCATTTTAGTTTCAATGAGGATATTATGTCCCTGTTCGGCCATAATTTCCTCTACAATCTTACATCAAAGAATATCCTGACTTCAGATAATCTCGACATATTTCACATTTTGCAACACCACCAAAGAGCAAATGTGATTTTGAAAATATGATGTTCTATTTCCAAAACATTTTTATTTTTTCCTCAATGTTGCCATTTTGTAGGAAACTTCAGAACACATAAGTTTCAAAACACAAATTATTGAAACTCAGTTTCCCAGGGATGCTTCGAGGTAGAGAAGATAGTTCAAAATAAGTTACCTCTCAACTTCTTTTCTAAACCTACCCACCCTCACAAAAGCAATGTCCTGCTGCATTGTGGTATGTAATATGTGGCCTGAAGAGTAGCTCTTTAGCACTGACATGCTATGAAACAAGACACCTTTTCAAAACCACAAACTCACCTATGATTCCTACCTGCTGGATTTTGCTCTCTCATACATAAGGTTCCTGAGCTTTAACATGCAATTTTACTAGCAAGCCATGTGCACATAGTCATGTCTTTTCTAAACCAGCATTTCCCTCAACTTCAGTGTAGCTCCACTCACTCAAAGGCCTTGCAATGTATCAAACTAGGTCCATTCAGCCCCTGCTTTGAGCTTAGAATGTGGGTTTTTAATCTACTCCCAAGTCCCTTTTGATGATCCTTGCCTGATCTCTTGCCATCCCACTGCTATCGTACCTCATTCTTGTCTTAGCTTAGGTAGCTCAGAGACAGTGATACCTACACTGCCAGCTAAGACCTGGACTTCAAGTCTCCAGAGCACACTTTCTAGATTTCTTCTAGAAGGAGGAGAGCACCTTCTCATTTCTTTTTTGTGCAGAGGAAGCCTATCAAAAACGACTGCAAAAGTACATAATCTCTTACCTTCCTTGTTTTAACAGTCTGTATTCTGAATTACAAATCCACCTTGATTTCTTGACAGAAAGAGCAAAGACAAACCATTCAATTGATTGCAGTATCTCTGAAATAGCAACCAAATCTGTAGCTACATAAATGCATAATGAACATTTCTGTTTCATTTTAATACCTTTCTCAGCCTCCAGTTCTACCCATGAGCTTAATGTCATCACTGCCCATCTAGATGGTGTTAAATTTCTGCTTATTTGAGAAGACAGATTGTATATGAAGAAGTAATACTATGTAGCACACATAAATACCATTTAAGGAAAAAATATTTCAAATGTATTTTTACATACATAAAAAAGAGCCATTACTGACAAAAAACCCCAGAAAACCCCGCCTTCTTTCTGGGGAGCTGGTGGTTATGTTATTGGGTTTTCAGGGCCTTGCAATTCTAACAGTGAAAATGCCATGTCAAAATCACCCACTAAAGTGGTAATTTCTGAAATAAAGGGATTCAGTGTGCCAACACAGATCAGTATAGGAAACCTTAAACTGAGAGTCTGCTTCTCTTGAAACCTAAGGAGGCCATCCTGCTAAACACAGCATTTTCAGCTTTGCAAAATTAATTCATGTGTGATGGCCAGGAGCTGTTACTCTGGAACAAGCTGCTCCTCTGAAGGTTCCCAGAAGAAGCCATCTACACCCCTTGGCTGTTTGCAGTAATCAAAATAAGGACAACTGCTGCCTTTGTTAGTGTATGGGCTGTTGACATATTTACGGAAAAAGTGGCCATTATGAAGATGGTTTCAATCAGTAGGAAACACCTCATCTCAGAGTATTTATTAGCAATAACTGTGAACATTTCTTAAAATAAAACAGGTTTAAATAATACCAATAATACTTGGGCTAGCCTCTAAAAGGACTAAGAAAGCAAGTCTACTCCCTTTGCTCTTCCCACCCAGGCCTCATCCACTACAAGGATGTTCTGAGTTCATTGCTGAAGCTTTCTATGCATTTCAGTTATAGTAATCCCAAGATTAAATCCAAAATTATTCCAAAATTGAATACAAGAGATTGTAGAAAATGTTACATAGTGTTCAAATGTCCCCTTCATCCTCTAGAAATAGGCTACTTTTTATTACAGCATGGCTCACTGCTGCTCTGGGGAAAGGCATACTGATCCTTCCAGGAATAAGAGTGACTTGCCAGGAAATAGGAAATCAAACTATTTCTATAACTGCTCACTACAATTAATTTAACTGGATTATGTTGGTGTAACTTCCACAGTCATTACTTCCAGGGTAACTGCAAGACATATCTCCTCTATCTTTTGGAGAGAAGTACACTGAATACAAGGTTTGCTGCATGCAGTAATGATTTGGAATAAGATTTTGGTTTTCCCCTAGTTTCTGTTATAGAAACTGTTGTTTAGCAACCACCCTGCTGAAGTCCTCACTCGGGGGACTGGTGGTGGAAACACAAACCTAACCAGACAGTCTCCAGCTCTCTGGTTCTACTACAGAATTCAGAAATGAATTCAAAAGAGGTAGTCTACAGCAGCAAGAATAGCAAAACAAAAAACAAAAAACCGAAAACCAAAAAACCCAAACCAAGCAAACAAAACAAAACAAAACAAACAAACAAACAAACAAACAAAAACAACAAAAAAAAGCCCCCCAAAACCAACAAAACAAACAAACAAACAAAAAAAACCACAAAGAAAAACCAAAAGAGAGAAATTAATCCTTCCTAGATAGTCTAAATAAGTGTATGGCAGCATCCCTTAGTAATTTGGTACAAGACCACCCACTGCAGAAGTGCTGTCTGGGAGCTGCAGCTAGGCAGAGGAGCACCAGTGAATCATCTGTTGTCAGAGTTTGGGAGCTTCAGTAAGATGTAATTTTTGTTTGAATCAGGCTCTAAAGTCCAGCTTGTGATCTTGTGAAACAAACTACATACTGCTTCCTAGCTAGAGGACATATGCCTTCAATTTGGAGCACCTGTCTTTCTCCTTTAAAAGTAGGATGAAAAATAAAGTTATTTCTTTTGCTGGAGAAAGCTTTGTCTGTGGGTATTTTCTGAAAAATTGCCAAGGGCCGAAAATCAAAATAGCAATTGTCTGCTACAAAAATTAACACCACCAGCCATGTGCACTCTAATTGGATCCAAAGGAAGGCTATCTGCTTTATCCTAGCTCAAATGCAGCCTAAGGTAGTAACTCAGCATTCTATGAAAATGGTAATTGCAACTATCTGAGCAAATGAGGCTTTTGGAGATACCAGCTCGCTCTAATTTACAGGATTTAAATTCCTTATTTAGCTTGTCTCATAGAGACCATCTTTAACGTCAATAGTACAAGACTTGAGTAAGGATATAGAATGAACATGTGTCCACATTGGGCTGCAGGGCAGTGCAGCTATAGAGGAACCACTTTTCTTGGCTTTCTGTTGTTTCCTAATGCTATGAAATGAGGAGAGAACATCTAGAACCTCCCTGTAGTGCTTGAATGGAAATGTGAAAGCAGCAGCTTGTAGTTTTTACTTGCGTTTCTCCAGTTTCTCCTCAGAATATTCTCCCCAGCTACCAAAATCATCTTCTTAAACCCTCTAAAATTTCCCACCAAATCCTGTCTCCTTGCATTCCTGTCCCCAACATTCCTTGCAATGTTGCTAATTCTCCTTATTACCCAAACTCCTCCATCATTTCTACAGCAACCTTCTCAAGCCCTCTACCTGATTTCCTGGTTAATACCTATTTGACTTAGAGCACTGGTAAGGTAATTAATTATTTAGAGCATGTGCTGATTGGCCTTTGGAACCCACAAGGGTACAAAATTTCCCTGCAAGCTATTCTGGGCTATCTCCTATTTGCACAAACCAATTTTAATTCTTGAGGGCAGGGGAAACAGGAAAAATTACAAAGACTAGAGCAGAAACACAGAAAGCAAGTTGGTGCCCAGCTTTGTTTCCTTTAAAATACTAAAATAGCAAATCTCAAACAACAAAGAAATGCTACCATAGCATTCACTTTACATGGAAAATGCTGTTGGAGAGAAAGAAAAGAGATCAAATCCTCTGTTGGTATTCCAACAGGCATCTGCAGGACTAGGGCTGTACCAGTGTGTCCTGATTTAGGGCAGATTTGAGAGAAAAGTTCCTGTTATAAATGAGAAACAAAGTCTCGATATTTAGCAAAATTTAGATTGGTTTATTTTATATAGACAGAGCAAGCAGTGCACTGGGGAAAACGTGAGGGGTCACCACTCACTCCACGCTTCCACCGAACTTGGTTTGCAGATCCCTTTTTATAGTATGGTTTTCCTTGTAATAATAAATAATTGCTGTAGTTTTGTTGTAGCAATTCTGCAAGGTAAGCAGTGGTGGTCAAAGAAACTTCCAAACTTCCATGGGAGAGCTCTTCGGACAATTGGTCATATAACCATCTGGTCTTGGAAGACAAAAAACAGAAGTAGGAAGCCTGACCTTTAGCAGATAGTTTGTGATCAAGTACACAAAGGCAGGAAATCTGATTCTGAAAAAAAACCTTTCAGACTGTGGAAAACCCTTTTTTTTTCTCTTTTACAAACTGGTATACAATATTCAATGAACAAAATTCATAACAGGGGGATTTAAACAGAATGGGTTTAATCATATATTTCCCTTTATCTAGGTCCATGTTCTTCTCTTATTTTAAGTATTCTGGTTTATACAAACTCCAAAAATTCTATGATTAACACGAATCATTTATCAATTATCACACTCCAAAGCCCCTGCCCCCAGGAAGCAAATCCAAGCAGCCCTTCCCCCAACCAGTTTGGAAAGAAATTTCCTCAGAGAGAAGTGGAAAAAACCTGTTTATTCAACAGGCAAAACACTGCCCAGCACAAAAAAAAAAAAAAACCAGTACCAAACAATGAAACATTTTAATATATTTTAAAATATTTTAATTTTTAATACATTTTAATTTTAATATATTTAGTTTCTTTTAGGGATAGGATTTATGAGCAGTGACAAGGCAGGCTTAAAACTTAAAAGGGTATAAAAATAAATTTATTAATAACACAAAACAATTCAGAATAAGATTTTTAGATTATTCCTTCCTCCCCCTTTCCTCATCTTACACATTTCTTAACAGCAACATACACAGAACACTTCAGTCAGTTATTTACTTAAATAATAATTTCAGTTCACTCTAGAGACAAAAGTTCCTTTTTTGGTTTAGGCTTAGAGAGTGTCTCACTTTCATAATCTACATCTGCCCGGGAAATACTGCAGATTATTACTTCCTCCCATTTTCACAGTCCTTCCAGGGCTGTGTTATGGGTTATGTTACACACTTCGGGTACTTCTTTTAAAGGCAGGCTACTGAAAAACAAAATTCTCTTCATCTCTTTCTCTATCAAATGTCTCTGTCTATATTCCAGTCCCAAAACAGAAAGCTCCATTTCCCCCGACGCAAAAAGTCTTCTTCCCAAGCACCTAACCTCCCCAAGTATATTCCACAGTTTAAAGGAATTTTCGTGTAGTCACAGTCCCCTTATAGCCTACAAAAAAAGGTTTTCAGCTATTTATCAGTGGCATCTTTTCAATCTCTTTCCCATCAGGAACTTTATCTTCATTTCGCTGACTTCTGTAATTCTTCTTGCTTTATTTCTTTCATTCCAGGGAGCTCAGGAGATCTAGAGTCTTATCCAGGCACTGAAAGGGTTAAACTTGTATCCAGAAAGTAAAGGAACTGAGCTAACACCACCCGGGAATAACGTGGCCGCCAGGGACCACGTGGAGATGGCTGGACTTTTTCCACCGCGCGGGGGCCACCCAGGGCTGGGGTCCGAGCCAGGGCCCAGGCCAAGGCCCAGCCTCGCCCTGCCGGGGCCAAGCCCCTGGCCAGACCCAACCTTCCCTCCGGAGGCCAGAAGGCAAAAGAGACAGTTTAACTTTACCACTGTGATTTGTGAAAGCAAAACTTTTTAATTGGTTTCTTGGGCTGTCAGCTACTAAATCAGCTCTCTGATTGGTCCCCGCAGCCCCCAGGGGAAGCTCCCAGAGAGGGAGGGACAGCCATCCTGTTTCCAGGCGCTTGTGCTGCTTCCTCGGGGGCTCCCCCCCCACACTCCTCCACGTGAAACCAGCACACTCAGGAAGTCTCTCTCCTTTGGTGGTAGCTCGACTCAGTCTGTTCTCAGTCCCTCCGATGCTGGAAGATGGCACTGCCCAGGCTAGGCCCTGGTGGGCCACAGGTGCAAGCTCCTGGTGCTTCCCCCGGGTCCCCAGTCCATAGCAGCTTCAAATAATTCCAGGGAAAAAAAGGAATAAAAACTTTCCAGGCAATTTCTCTGCTTCAGTCAGTCAAAAACTAACTAAAAGCAAAGAAGAGCTCTCTCCCTCTGTCCACCATGGCGACTGTCCAGCAGACAAAGCGATGGAACTCCTATCTCTCTGTTTTGAAAAACAACCATCTCAAACATTTCACCGCTTCTCCTTCTCCCCCTTTCATTCTCAAAGTCAGCCTTAAAGGTACAGAACTTATTTCTGGGCTACAGACAAATGGGGAGACAATTCAACATCACAAAGTTGTTGACACAATGGGACACAGTGTCATGTCAAATAATTATCTAAACTGATAAGCTATCTGCCTTAGCTTTGTGACCAGAAGGCTAAAATATTTTTGTGAAAATAAAAAAGGAAAATGTAAGAATCAGTCACATAAGGTAGTCTCATAAAAGTGTATATTACATGTGAGTAGATGCTCCGGGAGTGCCTTACTTTGTCCCTCAGGTGGTTGTACAATATATTACTTTTAATTCCATCTGATATTTTTTCTTGCCTCTCTGAGGGTCCAAAACAAAGAGTTCTCAGACTTTAGTATTTGGTCTTACCTCCTGTGTTTAGTGTGGAGTACTAGAACATTTCTGCTGGAAATTAGTCCCTGAAACCAGCAATATTGATTTATTTCTTTTCAATTGAAGACTTAATTACATACTGTGAGCTTCAGACAGATTAAATAATTAACCTTCATGAGAACTTTGTGAGACCAGCAGGCTGTATTACAGTGTGAGGCTCAGGGAGACTACACTAGTCAAAGGTACTCACTGGTTCTGAACACCTCAATTGGAATTACTTGATTTGGCTGCAGCAATGAGGATATTTTATATGCAGCCTTTGTCAGCATGCAGCTCTGTTTTTTAGCAGGCATGGGTTCCACAGATCCCTTTCCAGGCTGTCAGGAAGGTCATCTACAAAATGGGGTACATCCACTGAGCCAATAAGCCACAGTAGAAAATCTGGGTAGCAAGGGAACATTACAACATGGAAATAACTGGATGTTATTTTGCCTAGTGGAACAAAAAGAATATTGGCATGGATAGACTTGAAACAAGTCTCTATTAATCTCTATCCTGCTTCTTTTCCTGCCCCCTTATCTGAACTTTTGGATAGATCTATTCTTTTGAAAGTTAATTCTGAGTAATTCCTTAAATCCAGATGTCATTTAACAACTCACAAGAAAACAAAAAAGTCTACTACAGTTGTCAGTTCCCTGAAGAAATGGGCTTTTAAAGTCCATTCTCTTTGAAGGGTAGAAGTGAGTTAGGGAACAAAATTATTTATCAGATCTTCTGCAAAGCCAAGAGTCAGTGCATTTTTATAATTAGCTACTTTTAGCAAGAAAAAGACTGCTGTATATGACCTGTTTCAAATTGAGAGTAAGTCACAGTGTATGCAGTCCCTCCTGTTGAACTGGCCTTAGCATCACCTGCTGCTAGGGTGCAGCCTTCGATCTCCCTGAGCAAACCTGTCCCACAGCCTGGCATGCTACACATTTTATTGAAGCAATAATATAGCAGCTTTTACAGTTTGGAGGTTTTTTTTTGGTTTTTTTTTTTTTTTTGTTTTTTTTTTTTTTTTTCCAGAACTGGGTCATCATCTGCTCTTAATTCATACCTTGCTATTGAATCTGTTCTTCCAAGGCTGCCAGGAAGGTTATTTAATTTCATTAAGAGTAACCTCCAACCTGGGGGACCTGGAAAGCATCACATCAAACACTACCTTGTTTTTGTTCTTTCTTCTTCAGAAGGGAACATGGAGAAATGTCTTCTGCCCTGCAGATCCCTCCCAGCACAGGGCACTGCCCAGGGGCATCTCCCTGCCAGCAGGGCCTGAAGGGCAGTTCAGACAAACTGAGATGCTGCAATCCAAGGTGCTGCTGCTGCTGTCTGTAGGCAGAGGAGGGTGAGGAGGCACTTTGTGAGAGAGATCTGAGGCAGATCTGCTGATACCCAGTGGGACAGTGCAGGAGTCTCAGTGACACAGACACACCTGACAGCCCCTTTCCCTTCCCTTGAGGAGAAAGCTTAGAGCAGCGCTGGCCATGCAGCACCAACTGCACAGAAGGAGGAATCTGCCCTGATGGGGGTGGCTCCTTCCCCCGTCAACTTTCCCCACAGTCCATGGGGAGCTGCCAGGCAGGATGAGAGCCTCCTGGCAGGTGGCACATCCCCTGGGCTGGCCAAGAGCCCTCAGGGCAGCAGGAGCTGCTCTGCAGGACAGCCCTGGGCAGCCCTGGATGCAGCCCCAGCTTCAGCCCCTGCAGCCGTCCCTGGCAGCAGGAGCCATTCTGCCCTGCCCTTCCGATGGTGCCCAGGGCAGCCCCGCCCCTTCTCCTCCTCCTCCTTCTCCTGTGCCTCAGAGAAACTGGGATAGTCCTCCTGACCCAGTCTGTGGGGTGTGCTGGCTCCAGGGGACCCCTCCAGGAACACAGGGGTGTGCTGGGGACATGTGGAGCAGGGAGGGGGAGGGGAGCCCGGCCCCCAAGACAACCTCTTGAAGACCATGAGGGCTTGAAACAAGAGAACAGTGCTCTCTCTGGCAGCCTCCCCTGAGGCTGCGGGGACCAGTCAGAAACCTGGGTTGGTGATTGACAGCCCAGGAAACCAATTGGAAGGTTGTTTCGCTTTCACAAATCACAGGGAAAAAGGGGTGGTTGGGTCTTTTAGCCTTCTGGTCGGGAAGGTGAGCAGATCTGGGGGCTCCGGCCCTGGCGGGCCCTGGTCCCGGGTGGCCCCAGGGGACCCAGCCTGGCCGGGCCCGGGGGGGAGCCCAGCACAGCCAGCTCGGCTCAGGCCCCGGCCCCACGTGGCAGGGCTCGGTGCGGCTCGGCTCCCCGGTTCCTGCTTGGCCTGGTTTTTCCTTTTCCATGCAGCATGGCCGAGCGGGGGATGGGAGAGCTACCGAGGCTCTCCTTTCCACCTGTTCTGAGAAGAGAGGCTCCAGCCAAGCACGCGGCAGAAGGAGGTTCAGCCGTCTACACATGGTCCCCTGGTGGCCACCTGTTTTTCCCCTGTGGCTTCAGCCTTGCTCCTTACTTTCTGGATACAAGTTTAACTCTTAGTGCCTGGATGAGACTCTAGATTTTTTTTTCCTGGGCTCTGCGGAACGAAAGGAATAAAGCAAGAAGAATTACAGAAGTCAGCGGAATGAAGACAAAGTTCCTCATGGAAGGAGAGATTGAAAAGATGCGACTGATAAGTAGCTGAAAACCTTTTTTTTTTTTGGGCTTTAGGGGATTGTGGCTTCACTGAAATTCCTTTAAACTGTGGAATATACTTGGGGAGGTTAAGTGCTTGAGATGAAGACTTTTTTTTGCCTCGGTAAATCTCTCTGTTTTTGGGACTGAAATATTGAACAGAGACATTTGATGAAGAATGAGATAAAGAGACTTTTGTGTTCTCAGCATCCTGCCTTTAAAATGACCCCATGTGTTTCAGCAACCCATAATACAGCTCTGGAAGGACTGTGAGAATGGGAGGAAGAAAAAATCATAATTTGTAAGTTTCTGGGCGGATGCAAGTTATGAGAGTAAGACACCCTCTAAGCCTAAACTAAAAGAAGGGACTTTTCTCTCTAGAGTAAACTGAAATAATTATTTAAGTAGATGACTGAAGTATTCTCTGTAAGTTGCTGGTATGATGAAAGAGGGAAGAGGGAATAATCTAGAAATCTCATTCTGAATTGTTTTGTGTTATTAATAAATTTCT
The DNA here is from genome assembly GCA_030060385.1 of Muscicapa striata striata. NCBI lineage: Eukaryota > Metazoa > Chordata > Aves > Passeriformes > Muscicapidae > Muscicapa > Muscicapa striata. The sequence continues at coordinate 133,308 of JAREIS010000217.1, read as the reverse complement.
TCTTATACCCTTTTAAGTTTTAAGCCTACTTTGTCTTTACTCCTAAATCCTATCCCCAAGAGAAATTAAATCTATTAAATTTGGCAAACCCCAGGCACACCGTGACAAGGGGACATTGCCCTGCACCTACAGACTCACCATGTTGAGGATTGTGAAGGTGTTTCCCTAAGTGAGGTCTCAGCTCAATGTCTTCCCAGTCCTGATTGCTTTTAGCCTGTCTGTGCCTGGCTCCTGTCACCTCCGTGCCTGCAGGCAGTGCCTCAGCCCAGCTGAACTGGGAGAGGAGCTGCTCCTCAGCAGAAATGTCTTTTTAAAGCTTTTCTTGGTTGAGCTTGGGTGCTGCCTCTGTGCCAGGAGCTCGGCCAAGCTCAGCACAACAGATACAGCACATGGGCTTTAATGACCCATAACTCTAGACCACAACCCCAGAACCCTAACACTCACCCCTAGCACAGACCCCTAAACCTAGAACAACGATCTCCTAACACTAAAACCCACACCAAGACCCCTCCCCTAAACCTAGATGATGCCCCATAACCCTAACACCCACCCTTAAACCCCACCCCAAACCCTAAACCACACCCCATAACCCTAACACCCACACCCACACCCCTTCCCTAACACTAAACATGCCGTCATAACTACATCAACCTCTTGAAAAGACCCACCCCTAACCCTAGGCCATGCCCCCATTCCTCTAACACCCACACCCAGCCACCTCTCCTAACCCTAGACTGCGCCCCCATACCCTAACACTCACCTTTAAACCCCTCCCCTAACTCTAGACCACACACACATAACCCTGAGACCCATACCAGGATCCCTCCCCTAAACCTAAACCTGCCCCCCATAACCCTAACACCCACCCCTAGCACAGACCCCTAACCCTAGGCCATGCCCCCATAACACTAACACCTACATGGAGACGCCCCCCTAACCCTAAACCACGCCCCCATAATGCTAACACCAGCACCAAGACCCCTCTTTTAACCCTAGACCACACCCTCATAAGCCTAACAGCCACCCTTAAACCCCTCCCCTAATCCTAGACCACGCCTCCACAACTCTAACATCCACCCCCAGATGTGTCCCCTAATCCTAGACCACACCCAGAAAACCATAACACCCACACCCAGATCCTTCCCCTAACCCTAGACCGTGCCCCCATAACCCTAACACCCACCCTTAAACCCCTCCCCAAACCCTAAACCACGCCCCCTAACCCTAACACCCACACCCAGACACCTCCTCTAACCCTAAACATGCCCCCATAACCCTAACATCAACCTCTTGAAAAGGCCCCACCCCTAACCTTAGGCCACGCCCCCATTCCCCTAACACCCACACCCCGTCCCCTCTCCTAACCCTAGACCATGCCCCTATAACCCTAACAAACACCACTAGCAAAGACCCCCAAAGACCCCTAACTCTAGGCCACACTCTGATAACCCTAACCCCCACACCAAGTCACCTCCCCTAACCCTAGACCATGCACCCATAACACTAACAACCATGCCTTGGAAAGACGCCTAGCCATAGGCCACGCCCCCATAACCCTAACACCCACACACAGACCCCTTCCCTAACCCTAGACCAAGCCCCCATAGCCCCAACACCCACCTGAAGCAAAGACACACCCCTATAATCCTAATGCTCACAATCAGACCCCTCCCCTAACCCTAGGCCTTGCCCCCACAGCCCTAACACCCACACCCAGACCCCTCCCCTAACCCTAGGCCATGCCCACATAACCCAAACACCCACACACAGACCCCTCCCCAAACCCTAGACCACTCTTCCATAACCCACCCTCCCATAATCCCCTCCCCTAACCACCTCCCCTAGACCACGCCCCCATAACCCTAACACCCACCCCTTGCACAGACTTTTGACCCTTGACCACACTCCCATAACATAAACACCCACACACAGACCCCTCCCCCAACCCTAGACTACGCTCCCATAACCCTAACATCCACACTCAGACCCCTCCCCTAACCCTAGACCATGCCCCCATAACCCTAACAGCCACACTTTGACCCCTGCCCTAACCCTAGACCACACCCCCATAACCTTTACACCCACCCCTAGAATAGACTCATAACCTTAAGCCACACCCACTAACCGTAACATCCACACCCAGTCCCCTTCCCTAACCCAAAACCACGCCCCCATAACCCTAACACCCACCCGAAGGACTTACCCCTAACCCCAGACCATGCCCTGTCACGGTGTGACCGAGTTTTGCCAATTTTAATATATTTAATTTATTTTATAGATAGGACTTAGGAGCAAAGACAGGGCAGACTTAAAACATAAAAGGGTATAAAAATAAATTTATTAATAACACAAAACAATTCAGAATAAGACTTCTAGATTATTCCCTCTTCCCCCTTTCCTCATGTTACATAATTAAATAATAATAATTTCAGTTCACTCTAGAGAGAAAAGTTCCTTCTTTGTTTAGGCTTATGGGATGTCTTCACTTTCACAATCCGCATCCGCCCAGAGAACAACTGCAAATTATGATTTTTCCTCCCATTTTCACAGTCCTTCCAGAGCCGTGTTATGGGTTATGCTGCACACTTGGGGTTACTACTTTTAAAGGCAGGCTACTGAAAAACAAAATTCTCTTCATGTCTTTTTCTATCAAATGTCTCTGTCTATATTCCAGTCCCAAAACCAGAAAGCCCCATTTCCTTAAGGCCAAAGGTCCTTCTCTCAAGCACCCAAACCTCCCCAAGTATATTTCACAGTTTAAAGAAATTTCAGTGTAGTCACAGTCCCCTCATAGCCCACAAAAAAAGGTATTCAGCTATTTATCAGTGGCATCTTTTCAATCTCTTCCCATTAAGAACTCAATTCTTGTTTTGCTGACTTCTGTGGAACTCCTTGCTTTATTCTTCTCATTCCAGGGAGCTCAGGAGATCTAGTCTTATCCAGGCACTGAAAGGGTTAAACTTGCATCCAGAAAGTGAAAGAGCTTGGCTAAAGCCACGCTGGGAAAAACGTGGCTGCCAGGGACCACGTGGAGATGGCTGGACTTCTTTCCGCTGCGCTGCCATCCAGGGGCCTCTCCTCCCTGAACAGGGAGGAAAGGGAGAGGGCTTTGGTTGCTCCACCATCCCCAAAGCGGGGCCGGGCTGGGCCGGGCCGAGCCAAGCCCGAAGCCAAGCCAGGCTCTGCTGAGCCGGGCCGCACGGGGCCACGCAGGCCACCTGGGGCTGGGGTGCCGGGCCGGGCCGCCGCCAAGCCGAGCCCGGCCTTGAGGGGCCTGGGCTGTGCCGAGCCCGCCGAGCCGGGCCACCCGGGATCACTGGGCCTGGCCGGGCCCCCGCTGGGGCCGGAGCCCCCAGCCTGCTGCTCGCCTCCCTGGCCAGAAGGCAAAAGAGAGAGCTTAACTTTACCACTGTGATTTGTGAAAGCAAAATAACTTTTTAATTGCTTTCTTGGGCTGTCAACTGTGGATGATGCTATCCCCCCCGAGAAGGGCCCTGGGACATAGTACCTTGAAGACAAAGAAACCCCTCAGAGCATGCCCCCCTCCTCAAAACCTTTGTTACCTTTTAGGATTCTTATTGGTTTTTAAAGTAGTTAAGTAATTGGTTTTTTCTTACTTAGAATTTTAAAGTAATTGGACAGTTTTGTAACTTGTAGTTTTATTGGTTAGAATCTCAATCCTCTGGAAAGCTATAAAAACCCTTTGTTATACTATGTAATTGGATTTTGCATGTGGAACCCCTTTGGAGAAATAAACTACCTTCGGAACTTCTGCAGCAGAATCTCAAAGTCTTCAGCTGGCTTTGTAACTGTATTGCTCAAGGACTTCTCAAAGCTATCTGAACTTGTAGCAGTTTGGCTAGAAATCCCACTAGCCAAAACAGTTACTGTTGGCGCATCCAAACACTGCCTGGACCTTGACCCATGCAGCTGCAAATGGCATTAATGTTCTGATTTTGGAGACACTGACACCTTAGACGGCAGATCTCTGGTTTATAGACATCAGTCGCAACTAAGGACCGTCCAACAACCTCAGAAATCCCGAGCTGAGACTGGACAAAAAGCTAGCATCAATCAGCAGCTCAGATCCTCCAGCTGGACCTTGGTGAGCATTGCCCAGCCCCTTTTTATGCATGCTTTCTTTTAGGGTCATCAGTTCTTTTTAGTTTTTTTGGGTTTTTAATCTCTTTTTCTGCTGGTTTGCCACAATTCCCATGGGAAATTTGCTCACTAAACCATCTCTTAATTCCATTGAGAAAGACTTCTATTCCCAAATATTAACCCCCCTATCTTCTAACAATTTTAAGTTTTCTAACAGAGTTCTATCAAAAACTAACCTTAAAAAATTTGTAAAATGGCTTTTAATGCAGTTCCCTGATACTAATCCTCAATCCATCACGTTAGCAGCTTTTTGGAACCATGTCGGAACCCAAATTTGCTCGTTACAAAAACAAGGCAACTTCAAAGTCACTCCTTTTATCCCTTTATTCCAAGAAATTATTCGCGTGCGAAGACTACAGGCTTCGTCCTCCCCAAAACCGCTCGCAACCCCTCCCCCAGCCCCAATAACACATGCTAACACAGCCCCCTCCCCCTCCCAAGCCAACAACAAGCGAGCTTTCCTCTCACCACCCATCCTCCCATCTCCCACGCCCCCTCCCCCCCAGCCGCCATCACAGCAACCAGCCCTCTCCTCGACCTCACAGACTCTGCCCTCCTTTGTTTTGCCCACATCCCTTGTAGCAACTCCGCTCCCGCCCGCAGCGCCAGCAGCGACCCCACCGCCGCCTTTCCCTGTGCAACCATCCCCCTCGCTGCCACTCCCTCCTTCACTTCAATCACCCCCCCTGCCACCGGCACCACCCCTGCAGCCGCCTCTGCAGTTGCTTCAGCAGCGCGCTCTCCCGCCCTTAGCACCGTCGCCACTACCCCTGCTGCCTGAATTGTGCGCACCCCCCGCACCGGCAGCACAACTGCCGCTGCCGCCGCCCAACTCGTGCGTGCCCATCCTCCCACCTCAATCACCGCTGCCGCCACCCGACTCGTGTGTGTCCATCCCCCCAGCACAAGCAACCCTCATGCCGCCTATGTCTTTCCCGCCATCCACACCGCAACTGCCGTGCCCCCAACAACCCCCCTACTCCCAGCCTCTTTCAACAGAGCTCAAACCTGCCTTGCCGCAATCGCATTTAGCCATGAATTCCGCAGTTGTCCCCTACACTTCCGAGCCAGTCGCCATGCCTCTCCCCAACCCTGGTACGGCCCCGCACACTCCTGGTGGCACCACATATGCCTCCCGAGCTACGATATTCCCGCAGCTTGGCGACAATGCTGTCGCATGTTTTATGACGTCATTGCTCGCGATAGTCTTTCCTGCTACCTCATATGCGAACAATGCCGCCTCCCCGTATTCCACGCTACCCCCTTCTAACCCTGCTACCCCGCTCCCCACTCTCAATGCTACTTTCCCTTCCCTCCGTCCTGTGCCCCCCGCACCGCCTCCCATAAGGAGCCAGCCACACCCCCTCCCTACTTCACCTTTACCCGCAGCCCAACTCCCCCTCCCGGTTCCTATGGCAGCCCCTTGCAATCCTTCACTCCCTGTGGTTGTCAAGGAAACGACATTCCTATCGCACACCAGTTACCCCCATCCCACACAAACTGACCATAATCCTTATCACAACGATATCCTCCCAAATTCCATTCACAGTGCCAGCGTGCCAGTTCCCCCCTCCCCTCTACAAATGCCTCAGTCCCTGCCGTGCCACCACCACCCTGTGGCCAAACCGTTTCATGCACCCAGTCAAGCCAGTTCCAGCCCTCTGCCCCCTCCCAAATCCCTTTCTCACTTCCCAGCCCTGCGCCCCCTTGCCTGCCTCTGCGGCTTCCCCCAAAACCCTCCCTTCTCATTTTAAAAAGCACCGTAGCCAACACAGACATTCTAGCAGCTCTGATGACACAGATTCTTATGATTCAGACAATGATCATGATCCATGGGTCAATGTCAAGCTATTAGCCATGCAAAATGGAGATTGGCAAATAAACTCAAAAAATTTCTGCCTTTCCTGTAACATATAAAACAGGCAGGAGAGGAGGTGCCACAAACAAAGCTCAGTGGGAAGCATTTTATGCAAAACAATTGACAGAATTATCCAAGATAGCAAAGGAAAATGGAAGAAACACCCAAATTAAAAAAAAAAATTTAAAGGCAATTTTTTCTTCATATGTTTTAGTACCACATGATGTAAAAAAATTGGCACAATGTCTTTTAACTCCTGCTGAATATATGTTATTTGAACGGCATTTGAGGAAGCAATTAAACATGCCTTCACCCAATCGCTATTACCTCCCTATTTTCCTCCCACTTTCCCCTTTTTTCATCCACAAAATAAGTCCTTTCAAAATTTCCCCAAATCCCATTACCCTTTTTTTATGTTCCCTCAAATTCCTACCCCCCTTTCCCCTCCCTTGTCCCCATCCCACAGCCATGTTTCTCTCTACCTTTGTTACCCAGCTGCCAATCTGTTTTCCCAAAGTTCCTTTTTAATGCAAAGGGGAGGATGATATGGGGAGGGGGGAAAAAAAGAAAAATTTCCCAAAGTAACAATCTTTATTTTTTCTTTACAATTCATGATTTTTATTTTGAGTTTCAACAGCTACAGCACCCCCATTCTGCTAACTACATTGCTAACAGCCATCAGAGTGCCAGTCCACACTGAAGAATTCCTTTCCTGACTTAGTTTCCTAACAAGCCATGCGGAAAAAGCTTCACCTTCTTTCTTACCAATTCCAAGATGTTTTAAAAATTTGTTTAAATGTTAGAGACTTTTAAAAATGATTGTATTTTAAAAATTGTTTTATGAATGTTTTTTACTGTTTTTGTTATTTTGTGTTTTTTAGTTGCCTCAACCATTTAATTTTAAGATCCTTACAGAAGCCTTTTTATTTAATAAAAAAATGGGGAGTTTTGGAGACCCAGAAAGGCATTCCCAATTAGGGAACATGAGAGGCCTCTCTCACTGCCTTCTCTTGATAACAATCCTGTCTTATCTGGCCAAAGCAACTCCTCTTTTGTTCCCTAAGTCAACCCTGTTCCCTCTGCCTGTCTGTCAGCCTTTTAGTTACTCCCACCTGGTTTCCCTATCCCTTAGTAATTGGTCCCAAGGGCTCTCCCCACCCTGCTTCCCATGTATCAAACCTAAACCCTCCCGCAAGGCTTTTGCCTTTGTTCCCTGAACCCTGGACGATGCAGAAGTGTGGCTAAAATAAACATCTCTGTAAATCCTTGCAAAGGCCTGTCCTGCTCCTTTACTTGCTATCACCCCAAGCAACAACTAGAACAACACCTTTCTTTTGAACATCCACCTCAGCACTGGCAGTCAGTGTGCCAGGAGAAGTTGTGCTTCCGTGCCAATCACCTCTGAGGCAGCTTGAACTCCTTCATAGGCAGCCAAGATTTCCTTCTCTGTGGGAGTGTAATTGTCTTCAGAACCTCTGTAACTTCTGCTCCAGAATCCCAGGGGTCGGCCTCGAGTCTCAGCAGGCACCTTCTACCAAAGGCTCCAGGACAGACCATGGTTCCCGGCTGCAGAGTAGAGCACATTCTTTACCTCTGGTCCCATCATGACTGGGCTAAGGGCTACTGCATGGGCAATCTCCTACATGATCTGGGCAAAGGCTTGCTGCTGTTCAGGGCCCCAGTGGAAATTGTTCTTCTTGTGGGTGACCAGGTAGAGAGGACTCACAATCTGACTGTACTCAGGAACGTGCATTCTCCAAAAGCCTATGGCACCTAGGAAAGCTTGTGTTTCCTTCTTGCTTGTTGGTAGAGACATTGCAGTGATCTTATTGATGATCTCAGTGGGGATCTGGTGTGGACACTGCTGCAGGCCTAGGCAGATTTCAGCCAGGCTTTTCTCATAGGGTCTGAGTCTTTTTCTCAGGCCACGAAACTTTCTCAGGCATAGCTGGGACTTTTCCCAAGCTAGGGCCTCTGTCTCTACTGTAAACATGAGAGAAAGAATCATAACAATAGATAAACACCTGCTGGATCTGTGAGAAAGCCTGGGACAAGAGGTGTCTCTTTCTCTGCCCAATGAATGGTCTGTATTTTGTTTTGCACGAACTGTATTATTTAAGCTATGGCTTTCTTCAATGAACTGCTCTTTCTTGCTTTCCTGCACCAAGCAAGGGAGTTGCCTTGTTGCTGTTTTTCCTTTCGCCGCTCCGTAACCCTCTATGCAGCAACAATTGGAGGTTCCACCGAGATATCGTTATTCCAGTGGACCGGGATCGCCTTAAGCAATCTCTGACCAATGAACAGCAGTGGAAAAACTTGGAGCTGACAACCTGCAGAGCAGGCTGAATCCCAGAAATCCAGGGCTGCGAACCAGGGGCCAAGACTGGAGCCGTGAGACGGCCGGAGTCAGAGAGCCGTCTGGGACATTGTGGAGACCCGCCTGACTATGGCAGGATGGAAAACCCGCAAAAAAATCGTCGGCTTTTCTCCTCTCCCACCGAAAGAGGTAATATGAGCTTATAGCTCAGGAGCTTGTCGGCTCACTTCGGAGAGGTGGCAGCCCACGGAGTTCCAGCAGCCCGCGGAGCCCCAGCATCCCGCGGAGCCGAGCCGCACGGAGCGGAGCAGCACAGAGCCACGTGGAGCGGCGCAGAGCGGAGCAGTGCAGAGCGGCCCGGAGCCCCGCGGTGCGGAGTCATGTGGAGCGGCGCGGAGCCGTGCCAGCTCTCATCGGCATGCCAGGAGCCCGGACAGCGGAGTCAGTGGCTGACAAGAGCTGTCAGGGAGCCGTGGGCAGCACTGGACATCTTTCTCCCTGTTCTCTGTGTTTTCCCCCCCTCCCAGCATAGCGGCTAGGTGGGAAATTCCGAATAATGGGGAACCATTTGTCTAAACAAGAGGAAACTATTCTCTCACTATAGAGGGATGTCCTTGATGACCTGGACACCCCAGTCCCAGACAAGGACTTGGTTGCCTTGTTGGTGTGGGCAAAAGAACGTGGGTTCTCGGAGGATGAAGGAGAGGTTTTTTCTGTGGAAACATGGGAAGAGTTAGGGGACTAATTGATTATAGCTCTCAGGAAGGGAGATGTCTCACTCCTCCCCCTGTTCACCATCTGGGTAACCATTAATCGAAGATTAATGGAAGGTGAGACAGGTTTTGAGTGGAGCAAGGCGAGTTCAGAGAGCAAGGCAAGTTCAAAACAGAGCGAGGAAGAATCTGTCTGCTATCCTGGTCACACCACCTGACGGCACTGGGCACTGACGGCTTGCAGCAGCCGCTGGCTGGGAGCAGAGTCCCTGTGCAGCCTGCGCTGCCTGGGGGGGGAAGCCCCCCCGCTCTGGAGAGGCCGCTTGCTCCCGAGAAGGAGGTGCCATCAGCCTGCCCCTCCACTGTGCCTGTGCCATCGCTCCATCTCCTGCCAGGGCAGTGCCATCCACTGAAAAGGTGGGGGTGGCGCTGGCCTGTCCATCCGAGATGCTGGCTGACCCCGACCCGCCAGCAGAGAGGGAGCTGTCGGCACGAGCCACCCCAGAGAAGGAGGGGGTGCCGGCTCCTCCCTCCTCTACGACATCGGAGCTTGACCCACCTGCAGGGTCTCGGCCGCCCGTCTCTGCTCCGGCAGAGGCAGGGCCGCCCTCTCCTCTTTTCCCCTCAGCCTCCTTGTTCGTTCGCCCGGAAGCAGTGCTGACCCCAGCACTGCCCTCGTCAGCCAGAGGAGATCTGCCCGCCTGTCCGGTCACGAATGGACCCCTCCCACTGGCAATTCCAGCTGCTTTGCTGCTCCCACCCTGTGCTGACAGCAACGACAGCTTTGTCCTTACTTTAGAGGGGGGAGCAGCAGGGGCTGGTTTCATTCCTGCAGTGGTCAAGGGAAGAGGGAGTGCTGGGGCAGATGTTTCTGATACTCAAATGAGAGAGACTCAGAGTTCTCCTGTGCCTGATGCTGTCTCTATGGTAGAACAGTGAGATTGGAAAAAGAGAAAGAAAAGATCTAAACGATCTTGTTATTCTGAATCACCTTTGCCTCATTTCAGGCTTCAGATGAGACATGCCTAGGTCCTTCCTGCTGACTGTCAAGGTGTCCACCCTGACCTGCACCAGGGGCACAGTGTGATTACAGCTCAGCTTTCACATGCTGACCAGCTCACGAAACACCGACTAGATGAAAACATTGACAGATGATCCCTCTACAAGCAGGGAATGGACATTCATCTGTTCATGTTGGAACTGTTAATATAGTTTTCATTGTTATATTAGAATAATCACTTAGTGGTTGATTTTTCACTGTTTGATAAGTCTGGTGAATGGTGATGGGTTTTGTTATTGTATTAAAATTAAGTTTTTGTCACGGTGTGACTGGGGTTGCCAATTTTAATCTATTTAATTTCTTTTGGGGATCGAATTTAGGAGTAAAGACAATGCAGGCTTAAAGCTTAAAAAGGGTACAAGAAATTTATTAACAACACAAAAACAATTCAGAATGAGATTTCCAGATAATTCCCTTCTCCCCCTTTCCTCATACCAACAACATACAGAAAAATACTTCGGTCAGTTATTCACTTAAATAATCATTTCAGTTCACTCAAGAGAGAAAAGCCCCTTCTTTTTGTTTAGGCCTAGAGGGTGTCTCACCCTCATAACTTGCATCCGCCCGGAAACTATAAATTATGATTTTTCCTCCCATTTTCACAGTCCTTCCAGAGATGTATATGGGTTGCTGAAAAAACACATGGGGTGTCATTTTAAAGGCAGGCTGCTGAGAACACAAAAAGTCCTTTTATCTCACTCTTCACCAAATATCTCTGTCTAATACTCCAGTTCCAAACACAGAGAGCTCCATTTCTCGAGGCAAAAAAAAAAGGTCTTCTTCTCAAGCACTTTAAACTCCCCAAGTATACTCTACAGTTTAAAGGAATTTTAAGTAAAGTCACAATCCTCTAAAGCCCACAAAAAAAAGGTTTTAAGCTACTTACCAGTGGCGACTTTTCCAGATCCCTCCTTCTATAAGAACTTGTCTTCATTTTGCTGACTTCTGTAATTCTTCTTGCTTTATGCCTTTCGTTCTGGGGAGCTCAGGAAATCTGAAGTCTCATTCAGGCACTAAAAGTTAAACTTGTATCCAAACGGTAAAGATCCAGGCTGAAGCCATGCTGGGAAAGACGCAGCTACACGTGGTGATGAGCTGGCTGGACTTCCTTCTGCTGCCACACAGGGGGCCCGGGCCGAACTGGGGCCGCGCTGGGCCCCCGCCCACCCCGGGGCCATCCTGGAGCCCGGGGCCATCCCGGACACGGGGCCATCCTCCTCCCGGAGCTCAGTCCGCGCCGGGCCCCATGCTGAGACCCGGAGCCCTGCCAGCTCCTCTCCCCTGCCCCACCAGAAAGCAAAAGACCCAAACGAACTTATTTGCCTGTGATTCGTAAAAGCGAAACAGCGTTCTAATTGGTTTCCTGGGCTGTCAATCACCAAGCCAGGTCTCTGATTGGTCCCCGCAGCCTCAGGGGAGGCTCTCAGAGAAGCCACTGCTCCCTTTGTCTCAAGAGCATGTACGTTACATGGGGCTTCCATGGGGGATGGGCCACCACCCCCCCCTTTCCATGTGTCCCCAGCACAGTTTTGCAGAGAAAAAGCACCAGGTGTGAAGATTTCCCTTGGCACTTTAAATGTCCACAAATCTCCTGAGTGATGTTTGTTGTCCTTTGTAAAAAGGGCCCTATAAAGGATTACAAACACTTCTCTTCTCCTTTTCTCTTTAAACTAAAAGGGGGACTTGTGGACACTGCTGCAGGCCTAGGCAGATTTCAGCTAGGCCTTTCTCACAGGGTCTGAATCTTTTTCTCAAGCCGTGAAACTTTCTCAGGCCTAGCTGGGACTTTTCCCAAGCTAGGGCCTCTGTCTCTACTGTAAACATCAGAGAAAGAATCATAACAATAGATAAACACCTGCTGGAACTGTGAGAAAGCCTGGGATAAGAGGTGTTTCTTTCTCTGCCCAATGAATGGTCTGTATTTTGTTTTGCACGAACTGTATTATAAAAAGCAATGGCTTTCTTCAATAAACTGCGCTCTTTCTTGCTTTCCTGCACCAAGCAAGGGAGTTGCCTTGTTGCTGTTTTTCTCTTGCCACTCTGTAACCCTTTATGCAGCAACAATCTGGTGCCGTTCATCTTGCCACTTCACTCCCAGGAACTGGATCTCTTGGGCAGGTACTTTGACTTTGCTTTTCTTGATGGCAAAGTCGGCTCCCAGCAAAATCTGGATGATCTTTTCTCCCTTCTCAAATACCTCCATTGCCGTGTTCCCCCACACAATGATGTCATCGATGTACTGCAAATGTTCTGGAGCCTCACCCTTTTCCAATGCAGCCTGAGTCAGTCCATGGCAGATGGTGGGGCTGTGTTTCCACCCCTGAAGCGGTCGGTTCCAGTTGTACTGCATGCCCCTCCAGTAAACTGAGGCCTGCACTCTGCTGCCAAAGGAATGGAGAAAAATGCATTGGCAATGTCAATGGTGGCATACCACCTTACTGCCTTGGACTCCAGCTTGTACTGGAGTTCCAGCATGTTTGGCACAGTAGCGCTCAGCGGTGGAGTCACTTCATTCAAGGCACGAGTCAATCTTCATTCTCCATCAGGCTTGCACACAGGCCAGATGGGACTGTTGAAGGGTGAGTGGGTTTTGCTGAACACCCCTTGGCTTTCCAGCTCATGGATCATCTTGTGGATGGGGATCACAGCATCTCGATTTGTCCAGTACTGCAAGCAGTGCACTGTCAAGGCAGCAATTGGTACCTGTTGCTCTGTCACTTTCAGCAGATGGATTTTTTGACAGGCAAGGTGTTCAACTCCTTAATGCTCTCTACCGCTACAGCAGCTATTCCAAAAGCCCACCTGAACCCCTTTGGCTCTTTGTAGTAGCCGTTCATGGGGAAGTCTATGCCTAGAATGGGTGGTGCCCCTGGGCCAGTTACAATTGGATGTTTCTGCCACCCATTTCCTGTCAGACTAATCTCAGCTTCCAGCAAAGTGAATTCCTGTGATCCCCCTGTCACCCCAACAATGGAAACAGGTACCTTTCCCACATGTTCTGATGGTATCAGGGTGCATTCTGAACCAGTATCAACTAACACTCTATGTTTCTGTGGCTTTGATGTGCCAGGCCATAGCAGCCACACTACCTAATAGATCCTGTCATTCCATGCCTCTCCCTGGCTAGAGGCAGGGCCCCTCTAGCCCTGGTTATTATTTCTTTTCTGGGCATACACAGTGAAGGTTCCTTCCAGGGGATCTGAAAAATCATCCTCCCTTCTGTAATACCCTGAACCTTGGTTGTGGGAGGTCGAGCCTACGTTCATTTTAGCGCAGTTCCCTTGGTTAGCATTTCCCTCCCTGAGCTGACACACCCGTGCTGCCAGGACAGAAGTGGGTTTCCCATCCCATTTTTCCATGTCTTCCCCATGGTCTCGCAGGAAGAACCACAGGTCAACTCATGGGGTGTACCCTCTCTCCCTAGCTGGGGGGGGTTGGGTTTTAGATTTGGAGCCTGTGACTCATACTGGCGATGCACTGATCTTCTTTATCTCCTCTCTTATCTCCCTCAGTTCACCTCTAAACCCTCTCATTCCCTTCACCTACTCTTGGACCTGTTGGAGGTCCTTGACCACGGCAGGGACATTGGCCTGCATTGGGCCATTCATCATACTCTCAAAATTTCTGAGCTTGTTGGCAACAGAACCCACTGTCTCTCGGTGGTTATCAGCATTAGTCATTGCAATGAAGGTGGCCCCAGGGTTGCCAGATCCCACAACATCTTCCCTGTGCACCTAACCTTGTCAGGGTCATTGTCATGCTGTCCATCCCTCCCAAAAAGTACCTCTAATACTGCCACTTCTCTCTGCTGCTGGATCCCTTCCTCAAGGGTCTTCCAGCACATTCTATGGTGGTGCTCCTGCATTCTCTCTTGTGGACAAACCTCTTTCTCACGTTCATTAAAAGCCGGTCCCAGAGAAAAAGGAGGCGGGCCACAAAAGTGAAAGCGAAGGGAGAAGAAGCTGGCGAGGGAGAGAGACATGTCGGTGGAGGAGCAGGGGGTATTAGGGGGGAGTGAGAGGCGCGGGCCTCTCCCCCACCCCTGGCCTGTGACCCCTGTGGCTAGCATGGGTCTTGCGACGCGTCGTGTGCTTTTTATTTTTTGGTTCTTGTTTGTTGTCCTGAGGAAGCGTGGCCGCTGGACCCTTGTCACCGCTTCTGGGGCTGCTTCTCTTGCTCTGTCCCTGACCGATTGATGAGGCTTTTCAGGTCGTGTCGGAAAGGGCCCCCGGCTGGCTGGCACTTCTGGGCTCTCTCTGTCATGGGGGGGATGTCTCGGCGGTGTCCGGCACTCTTCAGCAGGGCGGTCTCCTTTCCAATTCACTTCCCATCGCAGGCGAGGTGTCGCTCCTCCTGCTGCTGGGGAGGAACGTCTTTACCGTCCCGGGCTGTGTGATGGCTGCGTGGCCCTGCGAGTCCTCAGGTGTCCTTCAAACCACGCGAGGTGCCGGTGCTAGCTTGGGTCCAAGTAGCGCCCATGGGTGCCAGCTGCGAGCAGTGCTTGGGCAGCGGTGCGGCTCGAGCTGAGAGGCAGACCCTGAGAGAGTGAGAGAGAGAGAAGGGGGGTGATGAGAACCGATGGCACGGATGGGGGAAAAGAGCCCGCTCCGTGCGCACCGCACTGGCGCTCCTTTGTCGCGCCGCCGCCTGCTGCAGAGTGAGCCACCCCGGCCAAGGGGCCTCGGTGTCCGGGCCGCGCCCGCCTTGTCGGGTCACTGTCTCCTCTAGCACGTCCGGTGCTTTTGGGCTGGCCTCGGGGGCAGGTCAGTCCCAGCCGAGCCCCGTCCCGCGCGCACCAGCGGGCTTGTGACTCTCAACGTGAGGCTCAGTCTCGAAGGGCACGGGCCCTGAGAGAGGAAGAGAAAGCCGAGAGAGAGAAATGGGGAACGAAGGAGAGAGAGAGAAAAAAAAGGCTTGCTTTGTCTGAAGTGAAAAGCTGCGCAGTGGTCCCGCCTCCTTGCCCGTGGCGTCACAGGAAGGGCTGTTGCCGAGGGCGTCCCGCCTCCCCACCGCCCGGCGGGTGGGGGTAGTAGCTCCGCACACGGCGCCGTTCCCCAGCCTAGGCGCTGCTGGGCCGCGATGTCCCCGGCCACTGCCGCCGGTGCCCGTCGCTGCCATGCCGCCACCGTCGCGTCCGTGATGCCGCTCCCGCGGGTCGGAGCAGTGAAAGAGTCGGGGCAGTCAGGGTCGGCAGGGCGTTTGCCGGCGGGCTGGGCGTCCGCGCTCGCGCGCGCCGCCACAGTGGGTGGCGGATACCTGGTTGATCCTGACAGTAGCATATGATTGTCTATATGCATATGCATATATAAGCATATGCAAGCTTAAGCCATGCATGTCTAAGTACACACGGGCGGTACAGTGAAACTGCGAATGGCTCATTAATCAGTTATGGTTCCTTTGGTCGCTCCTCTCCCGCTCCTTGGATAACTGTGGTAATTCTAGAGCTAATACATGCCGACGAGCACTGACTTCTGGGGACGCGTGCATTTATCAGACTAAAACCAACCCAGGCCTGCCTGGCAGCTTTGGTGACTCTAGATAACCTCGAGCCGATCGCACGCCCCCGCGGCAGCGACGACCCATTCGAATGTCTGCCCTATCAACTTTCAATGGTACTGTCTATGCCTACCATGGTGACCACGGGTGATGGGGAATCAGGGTTCGATTCCGGAGAGGGAGCCTGAGAAACGGCTACCACATCCAAGGAAGGCAGCAGGTGCGCAAATTACCCACTCCCGACCCGTGGAGGTAGTGACGAAAAATAACAATACAGGACTCTTTCGAGGCCCTGTAATTGGAATGAGCGCAATTTAAATCCTTGAGCAAGGATCCATTGGAGGGCAAGTCTGGTGCCAGCAGCCGTGGTAATTCCAGCTCCAATAGTGTATCTTAAAGTTGTTGCAGTTAAAAAGCTCGTAGTTGGATCTTGGGATCGAGCTGGCGGTCCGCCGCGAGGCGAGCCACCGCCTGTCCCAGCCCCTGCCTCTCGGCGCCCCCTCGATGCTCTTAGCTGAGTGTCCTGCGGGGCCTGAAGCGTTTACTTTGAGGAAATTAGAGTGTTCAAAGCAGGCCGGCTGCCGGCATACTGCAGCTAGGAATAATGGACTAGGACTCCGGTTCTATTTTGTTGGTTTTCAGAAACATGGCCATGATTAAGAGGGACAGCCGGGGGCATTTGTATTGTGCCGCTAGAGGTGAAATTCTTGGACAGGCACAAGACGGCCTAGAGCAAAAGCATTTGCCGAGAATGTTTTCATTAATCAAGAACAAAAGTCGGAGGTTCGAAGATGATCAGATACCGTCGTAGTTCCGACCATAAACGATGCCGACTGGCGATCCGTCGGTGTTATTCCCATGACCTACCGGGCAGCTCCTGGGAAACCCAAGTCTTTGGGTTCCGGGGGGAGTATGGTTGCAAAGCTGAAACTTAAAGGAATTGACGGAAGGGCACCACCAGGAGTGGAGCCTGTGGCTTAATTTGACTCAACATGGGAAACCTCACCCAGCCCGGACACGGACATGATTGACAGATTGAGAGCTCTTTCTCGATTCCGTGGGTGGTGGTGCATGGCCATTCTTAGTTGGTGGAGTGATTTGTCTGTTTAATTCCAATAACGAACGAGACTCTGGCATACTAACTAGTTACGTGACCCCTGAGCAGTTGGCATCCAACTTCTCAGAGGGACAAATGGCGTTCAGCCACGTGAGATTGAGCAATAACAGGTCTGTGATGCCCTTAGATGTCTTGGGCTGCACGGGCGCTACACTGACTGGCTCAGCTTGTGCCTACCCTCCGCCGGCAGGCGCGGGTAACCCATTGAACCCCATTCCTGATGAGGATCGGGGATTGCAATTCTTCCCCGTGAACGAGGAATTCCCAGTAAGTGCAGGTCATAAGCTCGCATTGATTAAGTCAATGACCACTCAGACTGACCCTCAAGATTTGAGGGTCACAATGGCCGAGACTCCATTTGTTCCTCCCATACTGTGTGATGAGGAGTTCGAGCTGGTTTGTCTAGAGTTTATAAATTCCTCCTACAGTGAGGAGGTTGGATTCCATCTAGAGACTATTTGGGAGGGTTTGGCCACCCTACCTGAGCCATATGAGACCTTGCCTTTGTGGCTGGCTCAGGGAGATGAATCTGAGTGTGTTCAAATGGTTGTTGAAGTGCCTAAAACACCTGAGGCTCTTCCTGGGCCCAGGGGGGATCGGACACCGATTAGAACACCCGTGATGCCCATCCTGGACAAAAATCCAGCTCGTCCACGTTGTGCCACCCGTTTTACTCGGATGCTGGGGTTGATTGAACATCTAAAGAGAGATCACGGGCAGAAAAAGATCTGGTTCAAGTGCTCAAAGTGGTAAACAAAATCTTAAATACCACAGTGTTGCTTGTCACTTCCCACGGTGCAAAGGGAAGGTATGTGTGGTTCCAACTGGTGATTGGGTTTGTGAGGTATGCCAACAGGGTTTTACCACCAAGATCAGCCTGGGCCAACACAAGAGGCTGATGCACCCTCTTGTGAAAAACTTGGAATGGATTGAGGCCTCCCATCCAAAGGTGTCATCATTACGAGGGGCCCACAAAAGGGTGTGGACGGAAGAGGAAGAGGCTCTCCTGAGTCAGTTGGTGGTGACTTATGCCGGTAGAAAGAACATCAACCAACTAATTATGGAGCATGTTCCATCTAAAACTGCAAAGCAAATGAGTGATAAGAGATGCCTTCTGATGAAAGTTCCCTCCAAGCAAGTTCGATCGGAAGAGGAAGGCGGGGGGAAAGAAGAACTTCCCCAGGGTGCTGATTTGCCACAGAAGGGGCAGTTGAAGCTCCACTACTCTGATGCCATCAAGAGAAAGTTGGCGGCATATGGATTCACTAGCTGTCAGGAGGCCTTTGAGAAAGTTTTCGAAGGACAAGATCTGCAAATAGTGGTGAATGTGCTTTATGAGAAGTTCTTTGGTGGCCCGAGTGGGCTTAGCCAGGATGTAAAATCTTCCAGGGGCTGAAAACCGCAGAAGAGCCAGAAAGCATCCAAGACAACAACTAATTGGATGCGAAAAAGTGCAAAGAAAAAGGGAAATATCTTCGATATCAGAGGCTGTTTCATTTGCACAGAGGGAGACTCGCACAGATTATTTTGGATAACACCGAGGTTCTTCAGTGCCAAATACCATCTGGCAGTGTTCACACTGCTTTTAAAGCCAGGTGGAAAACATCAGTTGGTTTTAAGGGTCTTGAATCCTTCCCACCACATGGGAAGGCTGATAACACCATTTTTCAAGCCCTGATTACGGAAAAAGAAATAGAAAAGAAGTTGAAAGAGATGTCAAGGACTTCTGCTCCTAGGCCAGATGGGATTACTTTGGGTCATCTTCTTAAAAAAGACCCAAAGTTTTCTCTGTTGATAGAGATCTTCAACCTCTGGCTGTGTACTGGAGCAATACCTGATTTGCTCCAGGACTGCCGGACAGTCTTGATTCCGAAATTCACCAACCTTGAAAGGCTGGGTGACATCAACAACTGGAGGCCTATTACCATTGCTTCGATGGTGCTTAGGTTGTTTTCCAGAATTGTGATGGCGCGACTGGTCCGGCCTTGTCCCATTAACCCCAGGCAAAGGGGATTTATTCGGGCGTCGGGATGTTCCGAAAACCTCAAGCTTTTGCAGCTTGTGGTTAGACATGCTAAAAGGGAGCATCGTGAACTAGGGGTCATGTTTGTGGACATTGCCAAGGCTTTCAATACCATCAGTCATGAACATATTATTACAGGTCTGATGCAGAGGGGGGTTGACCCCCACATGATTCAGCTGGTTACTGAGTTGTACAGGAACATCAGTATATATATTGGTACGGGAACTGAGAGGACTGACCCCATCAAAATTTTAACAGGGGTCAAGCAGGGAGACCCAATGTCACCTATACTATTTAATCTTGCACTTGATCCTCTTCTGTGTAAATTGGAGACGGATGGTTATGGGTTCCATCGAGAAAGTTTAAGATTTACAGCTATGGCCTTTGCAGATGATTTGGTACTGTTAAGTGACTCCTGGGATGGAATGTGTGGCAACATCAAGATTTTGGAGACTTTTTGTGATCTTACAGGTCTCCAGATGAAGGGGGAGAAATGTCATGGCTTTTACATCAAGCCAACTAAAGACTTGTATGCCATCAACGATTGTCCCGCTTGGACTGTTAAAGGTTCCCCCCTTAACATGATTGACCCAGGGAGTTCAGAAAAATATCTTGGTATACACATTGATCCCTGGACTGGCTTCGCTGATTCAGGTCTGTCAAAGATGTTAGAGGAGTGGCTCCATCGGACTGGGGACACACCACTTAAACCTCTCCAGAAAGTCGATATACTGAGGACTTATACCTGCCCGAGACTGGTATATTTGGCTGACCACACCGAGTTTAAAAGTGGGCCCTTCGAAGCCCTTGACTTAATTATTAGAAATGAAGTCAAGGGGTGGCTTCACCTCCCTCCGAGTACGTGTGATGCGATCTTGTATTCGAGATGTAAGGATGGTGGTTTAGGTATTATCAAGTTATCGGCACTTGTTCCAAGTATATAAGCACGAAGACTGCATAGATTAGCTCAGTCTTCGGATGAGACTCTGATATCATTTTGGAAGGGAGAACATCTGGAATTATATGAAATTATTATATGAAAAGTTATGGGTGCTAGCTGGTGGGGAGAGGGAGTCCATCCCGACAATTTGGGAGCCTATTCCAATGGAAATCTGTGTTGGAAGTGGAGGTGAAGGTATGTTGGAATGGGAGGCTCCCGTTCCCAAAGTCTGCTACCCGAGACCTTGTGATTGGCAGAAAGTAGAATTTAATAAATGGAAACACTTGGTTGCCCAGGGCCATGGTATTGAGAATTTTGAAAATGATACCTGATTTTTGAAAATGGATGGCTAATCAGATACAGAGGCATTCCTCACAGGAATTGATTAGAGCATTGCAATTAAGAGCAAATGTCTACCCCACAAGAGAATTCCTGGCCAGGGGTAGAAAGGATGACTGCGTGAGATCTTGCAGGCACTGTGATACCGATTATGAAACAACAGCTCACATAATCGGGAGCTGCCCAATCACTAAGGAGGCCAGGATTAAGCGGCACAATTCCATCTGTGAGACTCTTAGCAATGAAGCTAAGAGGGAGGGTTGGTCGGTGTTTCAGGAACCACACATACAGGATGAGAATAGGGAATTGTTTAAACCGGACTTGATTTTTGTGAAGGGAAATAAGGCACTTGTGGTTGACGTGACAGTGAGGTACGAACATAACAAGTCCTCTTTGAAGGAGGCTGCTGCAGAGAAGGCTAAGAAATATCAGTGCCTATTACATCAAATTAGAGATTTAACGAATGCAGCAGAGAGTGAGTTTGTGGGCTTTCCTCTTGGGGCGCGGGGGAAGTGGTATGAGAAGAACTCTGAGTTGTTAACGGCCCTGGGTCTCTCTAAAACGAGGCCAGGAAAGACTGCCTGGGCCCTAGCATCCAGAGCACTCCTCTCTTCTGTTGATATTGTACATATGTTTGCCAGCAAAGCACGGTCTGTTGTATCGTCTCAATAAACTTTTTGGCCCCTTCCCAGCTGTCGGTGACCTGGAAAGTGGAATTGGTTTTGGGTGGGAGGGGTTCATCCTTCTATCATGTCAATTACCATCACCCAGATTTTGGGTCCAAATTCTAATCTGGACCAGGTGGACAGGACACCTTTACTTAACTCGGAAAAGGAACATATAATCTTTATATGTTTATTAAGTAGCCAAATGCCTCGTCATCTAATTAGTGGCGCACATGAATGGATGAACGAGGTTCCCACTGTCCCTACCTACTATACAGCGAAACCACAGCCAAGAGAACGTGTTGGGAAGGATGAATCTGAAAATCACACAAATATAAATGCTCAGATTCTGGGAATATAGAATCCAAGACATGATAGAAATGAAAGCCATCTTCGATATTCCAAACCATAGTTACTAAATAGCTACCAGACAATGGAGTGGCCAGCTAAGGTCAATCACTCAACTGATTAAACAATGCATTCTATCTCAGGGTGGGCCCGAGATTCTGAGTCATCCCCCCAGGGTACAGAAACTAGTTTTTCCAGTCTGGAAGGCAACTCGCCATGCTAATACCATGGCTCCTATAGGTTTCATACAAATGTTGTAGAATTAGCATTTTGTATCTCATTGGTTTTCGGGAATTAGAATATTCATGGTAGAAGAAGATTTATTGTATTGTAGACAGGAAATCGGTCTCTTATTCTCTTACTCTTACTCTTACTCTTACTCTTACTCTTACTCTTACTCTTACTCTTACTCTTCTCTTACTCTCTCACTCTTACTCTCTTACTCTTACTCTCTTCTCTTGCTCCCTCTCTTTACCCTCTTCCTCTCTCTTACTCTCTCTCTCTTTCTCTTTTTCTTTTTACCCTCCTCTCTCTTGCTTTCTCCTCTCTTACTCTCCCCTGCTTTCTTTTTCCTCCTCTCTCCCTCCTCACGTTTCCCCACGCTTTTCTCTCCTCCCACGTTTCTCTCTTTCTCTCCCCTCTTACCACATTGCTTTAGCTTACCGTTTTACTCTGGGCTGCAAAAGAGCAATCCTCTGTAAAACCCCGTGTTTCTAACCCTTAATAAATGCTACAGTAACTTTTAGCTTACACAGGTTTAATGAGTTTTGTCCCTGCTCACCATCTATCGGATACAAAGAATCCAGATACCCACAGTTGGCGCCCGACGTAGCCTTAAAGAACCAGTTCGCCCTTCTGAGCTGTGGAACGTCTCTGCATAGACGGTAATTACAGTACTTTTACTATTTCCTCGGTTGCCGTGAGCACTGCCTTGCGTTGGTTCAGCAACGTATTGGGCTGGAGCTCTTAAAATATTCTTACTGTCGAGAAAGCCGTGGGGGCAAGGGGAGTCGAGCTCTGCACGTGTTTTTCTGACAGCCCTGGGACATCAGGCACCACTGCTGGTCAGGGTGTCTGCTGCTTTCTGAGGGAAACCGCCGCGGCAATCCCTGCCGTGGCACCGAGCACAGCCACACGCCGCGTGGCAGCGCGTGAGCTGAGCTCGATCGGAGGGAGGTCCCGGCATTGCTCGGTCGTTGCCCAGCGACGCATATAGCAGTGCCAACGGAGGGGACCGGAAATACAGTGTTTCCAACCCAGCAAGATTGCCTGGCCAGCATCTCTGAGGGTCTTCGGAACTTATACACTGTATCGGCAGCACACCGAGGTTAGTAATTAAAACTTAATTATGGGACAAACTAATTCTGCTCACGATAGAGCCCTGTATAAGCAACTAAAGCATTTATTAAGTTCTAGTCAACATAACTTGCCTAAGCACGAGTTAAAGAATCTTTTAGAATGGACTTCACTTAACTTTCCAAATACTAACACTTCTGCAGTTTTTAACAAAGATTTTTGGGAGACAGTTGGGGTAAAGCTCTTTAATGAAATTTCTCGCCGAGATATGTCCGCAGCTGAATTAGTTCCAGCTTGTCGTGCACTAGTCGAGCTCTTCACTGAAAAGCAGCGTCCCCCCGCTGTTACCCTGCCGGAGCCCACTACCATTGCAACCGCGCCTGAACTCCTGCATGTGGCCACCCTGCCAGACCTCATGGGCCTGGTGGCTGCACCTCACCCCGCTCCCGCTCCCCCGGAGCCCGTCCCCGCACTCCCACCCACTGCGTCCACCCCCGACCCTGCAACGAGTGCTCCTGCGGTGTCAGCGACCGGTCCTGCTGTGTCCTCTGCGTCCCCTGCCTCCCCGTGGCACAGCCGACCCTGTCTCCCCTGCTCTCCCCATTCCCGCCATTCCTGCTCCTCTTTTCCCTGCTTCAGTCAGCGCCGCTGCCCCGCCTCTCAGCTCAGCCTCTGCCCTCCCTCCTGCCTTCGTCACAGCCGCGGCCCCGCCCCTTGGCTCCGCCCCGCTCCCTCCGCACCCCTGTCCGTCACTGCCGTTGCCCCGCCCCTTGGCTCCGCCCCGTGTCCCTCACTGCCGTGACCCCTCCCCCTGGCTCCGCCTCCGTGCACCCGCCCATTGTCTCCGCCCCCACCGCGACTCCACCCCTCGCCTCCGCATCAGCACGCCCATCTGCCGACGTCATCGCCGCAACCCTGCCCCTTGGGTCTGCCCCCACTTTCCCCGCCCCTGTGTCCGTCACTACTGCGGCCCCGCCCCTTGGGTCCGCCCCTGCTTTCCCCGCCCCCATGCCCGTCACTGCTGTGACCCCACCCCTTGCCTCAGAGGCCCCGCCCCCTGCCTCTGTCACCGCCATGGCCCCGCCCCCTGCCTACATCACTGCTGTGACCCCGCCCCCTGTCTCCACTTCTACACACCCACCTCCCGGTTTCGTCATCACTGTGGCCCCGCCCCCTGCTGCTGGCGTCATCCAGACCCCGCCCCCCTTCCTCTTTCCCGGAAGCCTTGTAGCCCCACCCCCAAGACCCAGTGCTCCCGCCGTGCCTCACGTGGCTGCGCAGCCCATTGTTTCAAACCCCTTACAAATTCAGCAAGCTGCAGTGCCCACAGCCACACTAGACACAACGTCTGTGCTACCTGCAATCCCTGGATGCCTTGAGGTGCCTTTCGGTCCCACGCCAGTGCCGCCGGTAGTGGCACGCCCCACCCCCAGCCAGGAGGCGGGGGGGGCTCACCCCACAGACCCCCCGCCGCCTGCACCACCTCGCGTGATTGTGCTGCCACCTCAACATGCTTCAACTGCCGCCTCAGCTCAGCTTCCCAGCTCCCACGCTGCAGCCCAGCCCCTACCGGCAGCATTCACCGAGGAGCTGCTGCCTGCCCGTCCTCCCGTCCAAAACACGACTGCAGCCGCACCCCTGCACTGCCTGCCCTCTCCTGCTCCGTCACCCGAGCCGCCGCCACAGAGCTCCTGTTCCGTGCCGGCACTGCTGCTGCGGCGCCCCAACCCGCCTGTGATCCACACCCCACCGCCAGTTGCCGCCATGGTCCCGGATCCTGCTGCTTCATTTTCACTGCAGCCTCCTGCCTCCGAACCACCGCACCCTCCAGCCTCGTTCCTGCCTCCCGTCCCGGCCCCCCCACTGACAGTCCAGCAACCCACGCACACCAGCGCTACTCGTCTCTTCCCAGCCCCTCCCAGACCGAGGCAGCCCGCCATGCCCGCAGACACCACGCTCGCCCACGTCACACCGGCAACGAACAACGCGCATGCGCAGGACTCGCCAGCGCCGCCTACACCGCCCTCGTCTCTCCCGGCTACTAACACGTCACTCCAGCAATATCCCTCCGCCGGACTCCTTCCACCGGATCTACATTCTCAGCGCGCCGTTGCATTACTGCAGAATCCCTCTGCAACTCGCAGTGCAGTACACCAAATCCCTACAGCACCAAAGCCAAACCAGGCACCGAACTTGCCCAGTTCAGCCTTATTCTCACACCCTAACACACATATTGTACAAATCGGAGGGGGAATTGATGGCATAACACATACATTAATAAATACAGGACAATCCAGGAACTCTTTTACACCAGCAGATGCTTTGCCTATTATGCACAGGACATTTCCGCTTCAAAATGAGACATTATATCCTAGAAACTCGCTTGAATCAAACCTCCAGAAATATTATGAGAATTGTCAGCTGACAGATTGGCATAGCATTAGACGAGAAATTTGCAAAGATGAAAATATTGATATTTTAGCCATGCCTGTAATATTCAGCCAGCAGGCTGGTGGCCCTAGAACATGGTCTGCTATTCCATCCCATGAAATTAAGGAATTAAGAAAGGCAATAAGAGATAGTGGGATTTGTTCCCCATATTTCAAACAGCCGCTAAAAAGCATCTTAGAAGGACATACACTCACACCCAATGACTGTAAGAATCTTGCTAATGTAACTCTCACAGATTCACAGTACCTCCTATGGGAATTGAAATGGAAGCGCTTGCTCATTGAGGTATTAGCTAATTACAGACAAAGTACTGATCCAGACCTGCGTACCCTGACCATATCTAAACTAATAGGTGAGCATCCAGATGATAGAAACGAGGACCAATTGAATTTACCTAGAACAGCCTTAGAGGACATCAAAAAGATGGCCCGCAAAGCTTTTTTGCAAATTCAGCCTGCAGGGAATTTTGAAAAAGCTTATAACCTGATCACCCAGGAACCGTCTGAGCCATTTACTACATTTGTGGAATGAGTAATCCAAGCAGCAGAAAGGCAGTGTGGTGATGACATAGCCCGTCCAATAATGATACGGGATATTATTGAAAATAATGCCAATGTAGAATGTAAAAGAGTCATCAAAGCCATGGGAAAAGAAAGACCTACGGTCCCAGAAATTATAGATGCATGTAATAAAATTGGAAGCCCACAGCAGGTGGCCTCCATTCAAGCAAGTGAATTTGGGAAAACTCTAGGAGAAAAAATTGAAAAGGTTCTCACAGCTCAAACATCACAAACTGCTGCATTAGCTGCACAAGCAGAGGCACGAGACCAGAAGCTCACTGAGATCCTAGCTGCTCTACACCTGAATTCCCAACAGCAGAGTAACTGTAGTGCCTGCTGCTGTGACTTAAGGACCTTATTATTTCTACAAGAAACCTAGTGATATGATGAAAAACTGCCCAGAAGTTAGAAGGATGACAGAAGCATCAAACTGCTATTCCACCTGCAAGAAAAGGACTCTATAAAATAAGTTTGTTTATTCTAGTAGTAATAATTGTAGTTGTAGTACTTGTATCTTTTATACTCCAGTATTTTAGCTTTTGAACAGAAAGGGGAAATGTTGGGAAGGATGAATCTGAAAATCACACAAATATAAATGCTCAGATTCTGGGAATATAGAATCCAAGACATGATAGAAATGAAAGCCATCTTCGATATTCCAAACCATAGTTACTAAATAGCTACCAGACAATGGAGTGGCCAGCTAAGGTCAATCACTCAACTGATTAAACAATGCATTCTATCTCAGGGTGGGCCCGAGATTCTGAGTCATCCCCCCAGGGTACAGAAACTAGTTTTTCCAGTCTGGAAGGCAACTCGCCATGCTAATACCATGGCTCCTATAGGTTTCATGCAAATGTTGTAGAATTAGCATTTTGTATCTCATTGGTTTTCGGGAATTAGAATATTCATGGTAGAAGAAGATTTATTGTATTGTAGACAGGAAATCGGTCTCTTACTCTCTTACTCTTACTCTTACTCTTCTTTTACTCTCTCACTCTTACTCTCTTACTCTTACTCTCTTCTCTTGCTCCCTCTCTTTACCCTCTTCCTCTCTCTTACTCTCTCTCTCTTTCTCTTTTTCTTTTTACCCTCCTCTCTCTTGCTTTCTCCTCTCTTACTCTCCCCTGCTTTCTTTTTCCTCCTCTCTCCCTCCTCACGTTTCCCCACGCTTTTCTCTCCTCCCACGTTTCTCTCTTTCTCTCCCCTCTTACCACATTGCTTTAGCTTACCGTTTTACTCTGGGCTGCAAAAGAGCAATCCTCTGTAAAACCCCGTGTTTCTAACCCTTAATAAATGCTACAGTAACTTTTAGCTTACACAGGTTTAATGAGTTTTGTCCCTGCTCGCCATCTATCGGATACAAAGAATCCAGTTACCCACAGGAACGGGCTTGGCGGAATCAGCGGGGAAAGAAGACCCTGTTGAGCTTGACTCTAGTCGGGCACTGTGAAGAGACATGAGAGGTGTAGAATAAGTGGGAGGCCGGGCGCGCGCTCGGCGGTGTGGGGCGACCCGCCCGTCGGCGTCCCGGCCGTCGGTGAAATACCACTACTCTGATCGTTTTTTCACTTACCCGGTGAGGCAGGGAGGCGAGCCCCGAGGGGGGCTCTCGCTTCTGGCGCCAAGCGGCCGGCGCGCGCCAGCCGCGACCCGCTCCGGTGACAGCAGCAGGTGGGGAGTTTGACTGGGGCGGTACACCTGTCAAAGCGTAACGCAGGTGTCCTAAGGCGAGCTCAGGGAGGACGGAAACCTCCCGTGGAGCAGAAGGGCAAAAGCTCACTTGATCTTGATTTTCAGTACGAATACAGACCGTGAAAGCGGGGCCTCACGATCCTTCTGGCTTTTTGGGTTTTAAGCAGGAGGTGTCAGAAAAGTTCCACAGGGATAACTGGCTTGTGGCGGCCAAGCGTTCATAGCGACGTCACTTTTTGATCCTTCAATGTCGGCTCTTCCTATCATTGTGAAGCAGAATTCACCAAGCGTTGGATTGTTCACCCACTAATAGGGAATGTGAGCTGGGTTTAGACCATTGTGAGACAAGTTACCTTACTGATGATGTGTTGTTGCAATAGTAATCCTGCTCAGTATGAGAGGAACCGCAGGTTCAGACCCCTGGTGTGTGCGCTTGGCTGAGGAGCCACTGGCGCAAGGCTACCATCTGCGGGCTTATGACTGAACGCCTCTAAGTCAGAATCCCACCTAGACTTAGCGATACCGCAGCGCCGCCGGCGCCTCGGTGGGCTCGAGATAGCCGGCCGCCTGCCCGTTGGGACTGGAGGGGCGGACAGATGTGGAGCCGCCTCTCCCCCGTCGTGTACTGCATGATCATGGGGCACCTGGTGCTAAATAATTCGTAGATGACCTGATTCTGGGTCAGGATTTTGTACATAGCACAGCAGCTCACTCGCTGTGATCTATTGAGAATCAGCCCTCGACACAAGCTTTTGTCGCTCGAACTGAACAGCCGGCCAGCCTGGCACTCTGGCGTGCGGGTGCGGCGGCCCTTCTTCCTTCCTTCCTTCCTTCCTCCTCCTCTGAGGCCTCTCTCGGCGAGCCGGGGCTAAGGGCTTGGTATCCTGAGCATTTTGGAGTTGTCTCTGAGTAACTCCCTGTCCCAAAGGGAAAGTGGAGGGGACTGCATCTGGTTTCAGCCCAAATGAGCTGTGACATCATCAAGCTTGGATGTCATTATCATGTTCCCTCTTTGGGCACCTACAGCACCAGGGCTGCTGGTGCCTCTTCCCAATGAATTGGTGATGATGCCTTGGGTTTTAGCTTTTATATTTTTCAGAATCTCTGCTGCTCAGTGTGTAACTCAAACTTCATGTTGGGTGTTAGTAAATTCTCTTCACAGGGGAGTTAGACAAAACAATTCCTTTTTAGCTGGAAAATCAAGGACAACCAGTGTCCAAAAAGCAGAAACAACGGTGAGGGAAAGAGGGCAAGCCAGGGGACCGAGACTTCATAGCCTGGGGCGGTGGTTGGATAATTAACCCAAATATGTAGATGAACCAAAACTTGCAAAAGTGTAAAAACTTGTGATCAGGACCCATCTTGGATTTGATTTGGGTGTAGCCCTGGCCAGGCCCTTGCACTGCCCAAGATGCATCCTTTCAATAAATACCTATTTTATTGCTTTTACTCTATCTGATCTCTGTTGCAGGTCACCTTTTCCAAGCAACACTGACACACTGGAACATTCTGGTTTGCAACATACCCTTAAAGAATCCTCAGTACAGGCCAGTATGCCCACAATAAATGCACCAGTTGGCCTTGCCATCATTGGTGATCCACATCTTCTGCCTGTTGATCACATACTCGTCCCCTTTCCATCCCGCTCGCATTTTGATCCTGGCCACATCCGAGCCTGCGCCTGGCTCCGTCACTCAGTAAGCCTGGAAGAACAACCCCCAGATCCCAAGGAAAATACAGTCTGGGTTTGTGTGGGAGTCCAGGGTGTTCCCCTGGCTTCCCTGGATGCCTTGAGACCCCCCTGGCAGGGGTCTCAGAGGCCCTGGCATGGTGCTCAGGACTCCTGGGAACTGGACTTAAGTCCCTGGAAAAATCTATAAACATTGCAGGGAGAACTACAAGTCACAAAAAATAAGTAGAGCATAAATTAGATTGTCAGAAGGTAGAAAAGTGAATTTTTAGAAATGTTTATATTAGGGGGTTTGAAGCTAACATGGAGGATTTTGGGCGTGGTATGTCTTTTCTTTCTTCTTCTTCATGCCATCCATGTTAGTGCCAGGGTGGTTTGGGAGAAAGTTGGACAGTGTAATAAAATTGTCATGTATTGGAAACTAATTGTAAATATTAGGTATGTAATTTATAGTATAAAAGATAAGTCCTGCCCCAAGGGAGGCAGTGTGCCTCGAATCACCATGCTGAAAGACAGCTGTTAGTTAGAGAAAGAACTTCTTAGACAAGAAACAATAAACAACCTTGGAAACCTCAGAAAACGGCCTCCTGAATCTTCTTCGGTGATCGGGCTGGGAAAACCTGAACTTTAAACCACCTAAATGTCCTGCTGTGGGGAACTCAGGCTCAGGAGACCCCACAGACAGTGACAGGTTTGGGGAAAAAATGTGGGAAATGGATTTGTAGAGAGTTCTCAGGGCCTGAGAGAAGGCTCACACATCTGTATGCAGATTTGGAGATAAGAAATGCTGACTTAGAAATGCCATGGAATAGGACAGAGATTGCTGAGAGAGAAATGGAGCTTGAAAAAAGTTTCAAAGGATGGCCTTGTCAATAAGACTAGATATTTCAGAGAAATACAACTATGAAAGATGCATTGTAATAGAACCCAGGAGGGGTGATTTTAGATGAGTGGCTTTAAGGCATTTTACAGCATGATGTGACAAAAGCTGATAGGCCAAGAAACTATTATAATGTATTGTAATTAGAAAATAGTTGGCTTCTAATAGTGATGACGTGAATTATAACATCTGTATTGTCTCACCCCTCATATGAGACTGAAAATAAAAGTTTTTAAACACCTCCCAGTTGCCCCATCTCTGGGTGAGAAAAGGGCAAAATCCAACAGGAAACCACAAAATCATTGTGGAATTGTGGGCAATGACCGATCCTGATCACACGAACATCTGAGGTTCATCTGTCATTAATTAATTACTTAAGTAATGGGATTCCCTGATCAAACACATATTAGGGGTTCCTCTGTCATTAACTAATTAATCAATACAATTCCCTGGTCACACTCACACACATCAGGGGCTCCTCTGTCATCCTGCCAAGTATTTTTTCTGCTGCCACTCGTTCCCAGCAATGATCACGGGCATTTGCTGAAAGGGAATGTTCAGAGCATTAACCCATCACCTCAAGGGCCTAGAGCCCAGTTTGAGGGTCCCAGTCCCAGTTCTGGACAGGATCAGGACTCACCCCCAGGGAATTGGCCTCGATGGCTGTCTGCACCCCAGTGCATCCATATGCCAGCTCCTCTGTGATCAGACATGCCTCGAAGGTGCCCAGCCCCAGCCCAGCTGTGGGGGAAAAGGAGGCAACTCAGAGGGGTCTCAGTTGCACAATACTAATGATTTGCAAGCATTTATTGTCCCAAACGTTCCCCATGGGCACAGAGTTCCATCAGATGTTCTCCCTTGGGAATGCCTTGATTGATATTTTTGTTATTTTGTTCTTTTCATTGAAATCAGATGATTTAAAGGTCCCATTTCACCATTCTCAGGGGGTTAATTTTGTGCTCAAGGTGGTACAAGTGACACAGAATGGCCAGAAGGTGCCACCAGGATCTGTCACTGCTTTAAAGGGCCACATGGGCTCAGATTATATCCCTCAAATCCCTTTTTCCAGAGGCAGGGATTAGTGCAGCAGATACCATTTTACCCGGGAACTTTGAATCACTTCTTCCCTTTCCTGTACCCATCTCTTTTCCTATTTTGAATTTCATTTGAATACTTGGTTCCATGACCTTCTTCCACAGCTCTTCACACCAGCCTCAACTTTTCCACACTCACCACCAGTCTCATCAATATCTAATATCCATATCCAGCCAAACTGTGCTGATGATTTCCCACTATGAAACCTGATGATTTTTCAAATTTATTCCTGAATTCCAAGTGGTTTGCATCCACTCTCCCTTTCACTGGCTGGGGGTCAGACAAGAGGACCTTTAAAGGCTGCTCTTGATTCAAAACTTTCTGTGATTCTCAGGCTCTGCTGCAGAAACTCAGTTTTTGATACCAGATACACCAAATCAATCAAAAAGACCCAGTAGGGCCTGCTCTGGACACTTCCCAACTCCACTTTGGTTGGTAAAACAGGGAATCTGAAATGTAGCATTTTTTATCTGTGCTTACGCACTGGCTGCACCTTGGCTAAACCGGGAACTGATCCTCAGGAATGAGTCCTTAAATCCCTCCTGAGGGAGGATCAAAGGAAAGCCTTGAATTTCTGATGTGGGGATCTTAAGAATTGGGATCATGGGAGAAAATCTGGTCATAAGTTACTACATCAGAATCTAATTCCTCGTCTGATCCTATCCAGCCTTGTCAGACCCGCATGTGCCAACCTGCCCACAGATTGCTTTGGGATTACTGCAGTGTTCTGCAGGTAATTTTATATGTAATCCATAATTTCACACCACAATCTCCTCCAAGGCCTTTCCAAGGTTTGTTTTAGGGATTCTAAGGGATCATATTCACTGCAGCTCTCTGGGATGTGTGAATTCATCAGCCCAAGCTCCCAGGCCCATTTGATGAGTGGCACAGGATACTGAAACAGGGAAAATCATGGTTAACTATCACAGGTAAAGTTTCAAATTTCGGGTTAAGAGAAAAATCTGTTTTTTCCTCCTGTGGGGTGGATTTACCTCCCCAGTCCTGTCATACTGAGCAGCGACAGGAATTATCTCCTCCAGAGCAAATTTCCGGGCAGTAGCTTGGGATTCCTTCTGTTCATCTGTCAGTTCTGTTGAATAAAATAAGGCAAAATAGTCATAAAGAAACTCAACTTCCTCCTTCCCCTGAGCTCTGAGAAATGCCCACAACAGCATTAGCTATAAAATTATTCCAAAACTACTGGAAATGGAGCAGAAAGTGCCAGGTAATAAAATGTTTTTACCAAAACATCTGTCAAGCATCTGCTGCTGCCCCAGAGAATTTGCTGTAATGACTCAGGTGTGAAGAAATTTCTGCGTCACATCCCTAGACTTACCATGTTCCCCTGGTGCTGCTCACGGTTATTCTAATGGCTTAAAAGCCAAAGAGCCAACAGGGCTTTTTTTTTTTTTTTTTTTTTTTCAATGCTGAGATTATTTGTGCAATAGAAAAAGCTCAAGACAGTAACAAAAAATAAGCAAATCTCTGAAATATCATCCCCTGCCCTTGCTGTCCTGAGCTGGAAAGAAAAATGGTTTTTGGTTTTCAAAAAGTTTTTATAAAAAGATTAGAAGCCTATTCCAAATAATGGGGAATTCTTGGAAATTCCTCCTGAACTGCAGTACTGTTCTTGGGGTTTTTGGTCAGTTGTTTTGTTGGGGTTTGTGGTGGGGTTTTTTTTTAGTAGTTTATTTTGGTCTTTTGTTTGCTTTTTTTCATCCTGCAGTGCCATTTGTCCCTCCCTGTTCCCTCCCTTTCCAGCCCTGCCACACTCACCAAAGCTGAACCCATTCCCAGGTTTGCTCAGGTGCACGTTTTGGGCAGGTTTGCTGGAGTGGGACCTCCAGCTGGGCCAAACCAGGGTCTGGAGCAGCTGCAGCAGGAAAGGACCATGAGAATGAGGGAATACCCCAGACCAGAATGTCCTAGTGCAGCCCCACAGCACAGCAAGGGACACAGGCTGTTACAGGTGGCATACAAGGAAAAAAGATATTGTCAGAGAACACTGAAAATATCTGTAAAGCCAAAAAGTGAACTGTGGAGAGACCTGGGATCAAGCATGGAATGCTGAGCTGCTGAGTCAGCAGTGTGTGTGCACAGCTTGGCGGTGCCCACAAGGTGAAATTTAATCTGTGGGATTTTCACAAGACACAAGTGTTGCAAAACTGTCCCTTCTCACCCATGTTTTCCCATTTTGCCTGAGTTTTTTTACCAAACTGCTGCCACAGGTGTGTAAGGAAAACAAAACAACACCACATCAGGAAACTCCCAAGTGCTTTAGACATTGTTTGAAATATAACTGACAAAAAGATGAGGTAGAAAAAAAGACAGGGTACTGTAATCATGGAGGGTTTATTTGTTTGGGCTTTGGTTTGGGTTTGGTTTTGCTGATCCAGTTCTATGCAGCATCTACACCAAAAGGTATAGACAAAACTGGGACAAGCCCAGAATTCTCAACAAGCCTGAAGGGTTTTTTTGGGGGGAAAATAAGTTCCCACAGGAGCTGCCAAGTTTGTGTTTGAGATGTTTGATCTCAGGCGAGATCAAGGGCATCACTAAGGACATCAACACCCCTGGACAGCTGGGCAGGCAGGGGGATCTCCCCAGGGGAAACAGAGAGTGACAAGAGACCAAAGTTCTCCCACAGGGATGAGGCACTGGAGGGTTCCCAGTTAGGTGGGCATCAGACTTGGAGCGACCTGGTCCAGGTGCTCCAAGTTGGCAGTGGGGTGGGACTGGTGGTCTCTGAGATTCCGTGTAAGGATTTGGGCAAGCACCTGCTCACTCTATCAGCCACTCCATGCTCTGACCCAGCTCCTCGTGCCTTCCACCTGCTCTTCCCCCAGTGAACCCCAAATCTCGGTGCCAGGAATGCCATCCATTGGATCCCCTGTTCTCGGGCACAGTTGCCCCCGCCGCTCCCGCTGTCACCGTGACACTTGAGGTAGGTGGCCACCCCCACCGGTGGACACCGGAGGGGCATTGGAGTGACACCGGATGGACAAGGCTGAGCCGGCGACCTTCACCTTTACCCTAATTCAGGAACGACGAGGAGACCTGCAAGTGCCGACGCAGGTCCCGGCGAGCGCGACCGATAGATCCCGATACAAGGGATAAAAGGAATGTTCCCGATTTCCAACGGGACGGGCACCGACCCTCGGGGCGAGGAAAGGAGGGGCGCGGGAGGGGCAGCGCGCACCGACCCCGATTCGAAACCCCAGCGACGGAGGTTGGCGGCGCCGCCCCAACCCTAGCACGACCCCGATTCGAGACCCCCGCGATTGAGGTTGGCGGCCCCAGCACGACCCTGGCCCTGTCCCTCCTCCCCTGATTTCCCCCGTGCCCCCCGTGGCCCGCTCACCCGGCGGGCGCTGAGCGCGGACATCGCGGCAGCGGCCGGAGCTGCGGGACGGGGCGGAGCGGGGAGGTCGCACCATCCCCCGCCCAGAACCAGACGATGCCCCCCGAAAAAGGAGGTGCCCCCCGAACAGAGCTGTGATAATTGATAAAAGATTCGTGTTAATCATAAAAGTATTGGGGTTTGTATAAACCCCAATTAAGTCTGAAATGAAGCATGAAACTAAAGAAAGGAAAATATAAGATTAAATAATTTTGTTTTAAATCCTCCTGTTATGAATATTATATTTCTAAATGAGTTGTATCTACTGACAGTTTGCAAAACAAGGCTTTCACACAGCCCAACAGCTTCTGCAAAATCAGGTTTCCTGCCTTTGTGTAATCAATTGCAGCCTATCCCTAAGACCAGACTTGCTGACTTCTGCCATTTCCTTATCTACCAAGACCAGATGGTTACCTATGGGACTTGACAAATTGTCTAAAGACTCACATCGTCCAATGATCCCACGGACCACCACTGCTTACCTAGCAAAATTATGACAACAACAACAACAAAAACCCCAATTATTGATGACTACAAGGAAACCATGCTATAAAAGGGAGCTGCAAACCAAAGTCTGGTGGAGCATGGGCTGTGACCTCTCTGCCTCCCCAGTGCTGCTTGCTCTGTCTATATAAAATAAAGCAATCTAAATTTTGCTAAATATGGAGACTTTTGTTTCTCATTTATAACAGAGCAGTGCCGCCCGAACAAGGAGGTGCCTGTCACGATCCTCTCAACCCGAGCGGGGAGTCGTGATGGTTTGTTCCACCCCAGGGTGAAAAAGACAAAAGCAAGGGACTCAGGTTTTGTTAAGCAGAAAGCAGTGATGCAGTTTATTGTGTTACAATTCAGTTTTGCGAGGGGAGGGGGGGAGGTAAAGGAAACAAGGTAAAAAGGAGAGAGAGAGAGAGAGAGAGAGAGGTAGAAGGATGGGGTATAGCTACCAACAGATGGGACGCATCCTCGTGGTCATCTGACGAGTCTTCAGTCTGTTGGGGAGAAAGAGATCTCAAGGTCTTTTTAGGAAAATCTTTTTTTATAGTCCTTTTCCAAAGCGAGTGGCCTCTGGCCAAAAGGTGGGAAGATTTATGGACTATTGTATGTGGAGATCATTGCTCCAAGAAACAGGTGGAACAGGACGCTACAGCTGCAAGAGCAGCATAGTGTGGCAAGCTCCAAGCACACCCACAAACAGTCTTTGGCAAGCATCCACCTCAGCCAGGCCAGAACTCCAATTCAGGGTGAGTGGTGGGGTCCTGGGGTCTCAGTCTCTGATGATAGTCGTGAGGCAGATCAGACAAAACTTCAGACCAACTCTTATGGTGCCTCACGAATAAGGCAGTGCCCCCCAAACAGGGCGTTCCCCCCAAACAGAGCGGTGTCCCCCAGGAGGCCCAAGGACCTTCTGGCTCTGCACAACTCTCTGAGAGACAGTGTAGCCAGGAAATGGTCAGGCTGTGCTCCCAGAGAACAAGGGACAGAACAAGGGAAAACATCCTCAAGCTGTGTCCTCAGCTGAGTTTTAGGTTTGTCAGGAAAATTAATCTACAAACACCAGAGGTTTATGTCCAAAAAGGAGACAAAGGAGTCCTTTTAATTTATTCAAAAAACAGGAGAGGCCATGGGGCATTCCCCTGGAATCTTTCCAATTTTTGGAGGATGCAGCCTCCCTTTTTATGTTAATTTCCCGGCCGCATTTCCCTCTCTCTTTCCCCATGGGCTGAGGCACTTGAGAGGTACAGACTTCCTGGAATGCCTGATACCTCAGATTCCCCTAAAATGTAAAACCCTCTCTTTTAATTTTTAATTTTTACAGAATTTGTGGGTTTTCCACATTGCTTCTTTCATCTTTCAGTCTCCAGTTTCATTTATCAGCAAACCTACAGCTTGTTTGTAAAGAAAAATCCCTCATTCCTCTCAGTCCACAGAGGAGACAGAGGAGTTCTGCAACTTTATTCAAATCAAGGGAGAGAGGCCACTGGGCCATACACCCATGAGGGCTCTCTCTCGGTTTCGGAGGGTGCAGACTCTTTTTATTCTTAACTCCATCACATGTAGCCCTGTTCGTTTTGCCATTGGCTGAGGCACCAGGAAGGTACAGCCTTCCTGAAGCACATGTGTGAACCTTGAACACGTGTCTCCATTTTGCCCTGAAGTTCAGAAGTTCAGGCTGTCTGGGTTCTGCGGGTCCACCAGAAGTTCAGACCATCTGCAGTACACTTGGTGTGGACCCATTTGTCCCATTACCCTACAGTTCAGGAGTTCAGATTATCTGGGTCAAGTTGCCTGGGTCCTGTAACAAACTTGCCCGGTGGATGTTCCTAGAGGCATTCAGATCCGTTTAGAAGACATTTGGATGGGAGGCGATGCAGGCGGTGAGAGAGTGGGATGGGGTGAATGACCATTCCGGGCTGGACGGGAGGCGATGCAAACGGTGCGGATGGGATGAATGACCATTCCGGGCTGGATGGGAGGCGATGCAGGCCGGATTGAACCGGGCTGGATGGGAGGCGATGCAGGCGGTGCGGATGGGATGAATGACCATTCCGGGCTGGATGGGAGGCGATGCAGGCGGTGCGGATGGGATGAATGACCATTCCGGGCTGGATGGGAGGCGATGCAGGCGGTGCGGATGGGGCTCCAGGCCAATCGGGGCGCACGGGGGCGGATCCTGCCGGCGGCTCCTCCCGCCGCAGCGCGGGCCGATGTCCTTTGCAGCGGAACCGGCGGCGGGCGCGGGCGCGTGGTGCGGGACGGGACCGGGGAACGGGGGAGACCGGGGAAGGTGGGGTACCGAGGGAAAGGGGGGATTCTGGGGGAAGCTGGGGATCCTGGGAAAGGTGAGGATCGTGGGGGGAAGGTGAGGATCGTGGGGAGAAGGTGGGGTACAGAGGAAAGGGAGGGATCCCGGGGAAGTTCGTGGGCCGTCTCGTTGCTGCAGGGCCCTGGGCGGGTGGCGGGAGAGCCCCCCGGGCACGGAGCGCCCCGGGCAGAGCCCCCTCGGGTGGCGGTGCCGGGGCTGTGGAAGGAAGGGAGGGAGGCAGGGAGGAAGGGGCCGGTCGGAGCGCGCGGTGCCGCAGGCCCCGGGCCGAGCGCGGCGCTGCCCGAAGGGCGCGGCCCGGGGCGGAGCGGCCGGGCCGGGCGAGCCGGGCCGGGGCGGGAGGGCGCTCGGGCCGATGGCGGCAGCGCCGAGCCGGGGCGGCTCTGGCCCGGGGCTTTGCTGCAGCGCCGTGGGCAGAGCTGCGCTGGCGGCGCCCGGCTGCGGCCGCGGGGAGCGGCCCGCGCTGGCAGCGGCGGCTCCGGGCCTGGCCGGGCCGGCGGAGGAGGAGGAGGGGGTGGAGGCGCTCGCCGGGCCCGGGATGAGCGCTGGCATGTATTATCTGAGCGGAGCTGATGTGTCTCACCGCTTTAGCTCTAGAATTACTCTGAGGCCCGGCGAGCTCGCCATCCGTCCGTGCGGCAGCGGAGCTTTTGCCCGCGGTGCCATCGAGTCCCCGTGCCGGGCTCGGAGCCGGTTCGGGAAGCGCGGGGCCCGGCTCGGGATGTGCCCCGGTGCCCCGTGGGGCAGGGGCGGCTCTGGGTGTGCAGCCGGGCTGGGGCAGCTGCGGGTGGCAGTGTGCAAGAGGGACCTGGCACCTCTGCTCAGCCTGGCCCTGACCCTGCAATGTTTTTTTGCTTCTCTCAGGTCTCTGTGGTGGAAGTCAGGACATTCCGGCCCGGATCCATGATCCAGACACGAGGTTTGATGCTGGCTGGGGCTGGATCCAGCTGCTCCCAGGCTCCTCTCGGGCATTCGGGAAGCCAGGCCATCCGTCCTGCACCTCATGAGCCAGTGGAAGGGGTTTTCCTATAAAGCGTGTCTGCTGCTTTCTGGCGAGCTGGGAATGCACAGCGCGCGGGGTGTCACCTGCTCCCGGGGAGCTGGGAATGCACAGCACAGGGTGTTCTCAGCCTTGGGAGGGTGGGAATGCACAGCACAGAGTTTCAGCCACTCCTGGGGAGCTGGGAATGCACGGCACGGGGTGTCACCCTCTCCTGCAGGGACTGGGAATGCAGAGCACAGAGTGTCACCCACTCCTGGGGAATTGCCAGCTGAGTCCTGGGGGCAGAGCTGGAGATTGCTCTTGCTCCAGGGACAAGCTGTACTCGCATCCCACTGAGCCTGGGAGCTCTTGGATCCGCCCTGCACCCCTGGAAGCTTTCACTCGCAGTTGACTCCACTTAATTTTGGGTGTTTGTGCTTCATGTGTGCTTCACCTGCACCTTGGGGTGCCTTGGGATCCACCCACACCCTCAGAGCCTCTGGGATGCCCTGGCTTGTGCCGGGGACGCCAGGAAAGCAGAGGGTACTTGGAGAAGGTGCCCCCACGTAGAAACGGGGACAAGGAGCTGGTGTGGCTGTGCCCAGAAAGCTGGAGGGGCTCTTGGGAAAGGGCTGATAGTACCAAGAGAGCAGCAGAACCCTTCCAGGGAGGAAACAGCTTGGACCCTCCATGGGGAAGCTGGGCAATGAGCCTGGCGGAGGCATTGGGGACACCTGGTTGTTGCCTCATGGACGGGGGGGCACTTGGGGTGACACCAAATGGCATCAGGTGATTTCCCCCAACCTGCCCCCCCTAATTCAGACCCTGCCGCACCCCATCAGTGTCCTGTGGGGGGTTACAGCGGCATCAGCGGGTGATGGGGACATGGGGGTGACCGGAGGTGACAGTGCCAGGGATGAGGTGATCACAGTGCCAGGAGTTTGGTGACAGTGCCAGGGGTGTGTGACAGTGCCAGGGATGCTCCTGTGGGTGGGGCTGTGGCCGAGGGGCAGGACAAGATTGGGCTGAGGGCAGAAGATGGAGATCAGGGGAGAGGGGAACAGAGGGACACAACAGGAGGGGGCCAGGGAGGAGATTGAGGTGGCCGAGCCATGGTGGAGGGGACAGCAGAGTGGACATGGAGATGACAGTTGCGGCAGGGACAAGAGTCAGACATGGAGAGGACATAGACATGGTGGTGGGGTCATGGGGATGGCAGCCAGGAGGAGATGGTTAAGGTGACAGCACATTGTGGAGGTGACACAAAGATGGTCAATGTCACCTGGAGATGGTGGTGGGGACAGTGGTGGGAAGAGGGATCAGATGGTTGAGGTGACCAGGAGATAGTGGTGGGAGCAGGGATGGAGGAGACAGGGTCAAGGACA
The DNA here is from genome assembly GCA_030060385.1 of Muscicapa striata striata. NCBI lineage: Eukaryota > Metazoa > Chordata > Aves > Passeriformes > Muscicapidae > Muscicapa > Muscicapa striata. The sequence continues at coordinate 94,016 of JAREIS010000217.1, read as the reverse complement.
CCTGGAGATCATGGAGGTGACCAGGACATGGTGTGGCACTTGTGGAGGGGACAGGGAGGAGGTGGAGGAGACAGGAAGGTGGAACTGGGGCCATGGAGATGAGCAGTGTAGTGTGGAGAGGTGGTGGGGACATGGGGAGGACACGAGGAGCGATGTGGGGATGTTCAAGGTGAACAGGATGTGGTTGTGGGACATGAGGAGGGGACAGGGAGATGGTGGTGGGGACATGGAGATGGTCAAGACCAGCTGGAGATGGTGGAAGGGACACAGGAAGTGAGAGAGAGGGGACAGGGAGGAGCTGGAGGTGACCATGGGCTGTGAAGGTGACCACAGAGGTGACCATGAGCTGAGGGCAGGGTTCAGGGGGGACATGGGCTCATGGGAATGGGAGGATTGGGGATGCTGGCGCAGGGGGCTATGGGGACATGGGGACACGTCCTGCCCCCCGGCCACTCCAGGCAGTTCCAGGCGATGAACTGGAGGGTCTTGCCCAGGAGGACGATGGGAACGAGATCTTGAGCACCATCAGCCAAGGTGTCAGCGACAGTGGCGTCAGCTTGGACATCATCAGGGGCACTGGGGGACAAAGGGGGAACCCCTGGGGCACATCAACCCCCCTTGGCCACCAACCCAACTCCCATGGCCACCAAACCAAATGGCCACCACCCTGAGGGTCACCATCTCCATGGCCACCACCCCAATATCCATGGCCACAGACTCCCCACTCATGGCCACCAGAGCCATGTTTAGAACTCCCATGGCCACCGGACCCCATGGCTACCAACTCCACAGCTACCAACACCTCCGTGGCCAACTGTGACAGCTCTAGCTAAGCTAGAGGTGCCCAAACAATTTGGCCAGAACTGACACCAAACACAAAATCTTTGACCAATCGAATCTGTAAGCACGGGAAATTCCAAGCCCCAACAAAAGAGGGTGCACATCAATAAAAAAATGCCATCAAAAAAACCCATCAATGTCGCATTCCTGTCTCCACCATCAGCCAGACGCCCCAGTCCCCACAGCCAGCAACTCCCCATGGCCACCAGACCCACATCTTGATACCTACCAGCTCCATGATGACCACCCTGAAGGCCATCAAGTGTGTCTCCATGTCCATCATATTGATGAGCACCAACACCAGGGCCAGCAGCCACATGGGCACCGTGCTGGTGGCCACCATACCCCATGTCCCTCCTGTGTCCCCATGCTCCCCTCTGGCAGGAAGGGTGTCAATGGAGAGGATGACGAAGAGCAGAGACGTGGAGAGGCAGATGGAGCCCATCAGCCAGATGTTCACCCAGGGTGGGATCCAGGCCTGTGATGGGTTCTCTGACAGCCTTTGGGGGACAAGGGGACAGGGGGATCACCGTGGGGGAAGGGATTGGGGGTCAATCAATCATGGGAAGTGACATGGGGGGGCATGGTGGAAACAGAATGGATGGAGCCCATCAGCCAGATGTTTACCCAGGGCAGCATCTGGCTCTCTGACAGTTTGGGAGGGACATTTGGGTCATTAAGTGGTCACCTTGTGAGGGACAGGGGCATGAGGGACAGGAGGACATGGGGTGCGGACACAGGGGACGTGGGCCAGGGATTGGTTCTTCAAGAGGCTGAGGGTCCATCAGGGACATCTGGGGGTCACCGTGGGGGTGGGACACACAGCAGGACATGGACAGGGGATGGAAGGTGGCGAGGGAGGCTGGGTCACCATGGGGGAGGACATGGGGGACGCACTGAAGGGACAAGGGGATGTCATGGAGGGCATGGTGGTGATGGTGATGATGATGATGATGATGGTGGTGGTGACAGTGTTTGCAATGGGCAACTGCTGCTCCTTTGCAGCACCAGTGGAGCCTCCCCAGCCCCCAAGAGTCCTCCCTGAGTGTTCCCTGCCCAGGGCACATGGTGGTTTGGGGGTGTGGGGAAGGGAGAGAGACCCCTGGGAGACCCCAGAGTCACTCTGGTCATGGTGGGGGAGGGAGCGGAGACTTGCAGGGGTGAACAAGGGGCACAGAACACACAGGGACATGGAACATGGACATGGGAACACACGTGGAGATGAGGACACACAGGGACACAGGAACACAGGGGGACTTGGGAATACACAGAACACACAGGAACACACAGGGACATGGGAACACACGTAGAGATAAGAACACACAGGAGCATGGGAACACACAGGGACATAGGGACACAGAACATGGACATGGACATGGGGAGCACATGTGGGGATGGGGACACACAGGCACATGGAGCACACAGGGACACAGAACACACAAGGATGTGGGCATGGACACAGAACACACATGGATGTGGGCATGGACATGGGAACACACCCATGGACATGAGAACAAGCACACTTGCATACACAGAGTTGTTTTGCTGAAGGGGTTTATTGATTATTCCAGGGAAATTCCCAGGGCTCCCAGGGGGATTATCCAGACATGATCATCTCCTCATGCTGCTGGACGGGGACAGGACACAGGTGTCACCACCAGTTCCAGGCCTGAAAGGCAGAGCCCAAATTGTGACACTGGTGTCCACTGGGACATGAGGGGGACCTTGTCCCCATCCCTCTCTTTGCAGGGACCTGCAGCAGGAGAAGGGATTTGGAGCCCCAGACACACCTGGGGCCGGACCTGGCTCCTGAGATCCATGTGGCTCCCAGAGCCCCTCACCCTGGAATATCCCAAAACCTCCCAGAGCCCTCGCTGCTCTCACAGGGACACTGGGTGTGCCCAGAGCCCCCAGTGCAAGGAAGGCTTTGGGGACAGCTCTGTCCACCTAACCCCAGCACATGGATCAGGGACAGCCCCCTCCATGTGCTCCCAAGCTCTGCCCACCCCAGAGGGCTCAGGGTTCCATCAGGAACTTTTGTGGGGCTGGAGATCCCCCAGGATTTCTCACCAGGGCATCCAGAGGGGCATCCGGGCATCACTCCTGCTGAAGCTGCACCTGCTCAGCCACGGGGGGCTGGGGAGAAACACGGGGTTAGAGCCACACTGGGGGATACTGGGGCATGTTGGGAGATGCTGGGGCATGCTGGGGTGTACTGGGCCACAGTGGGGTGTACTGGGTGCACTGGAGGGAGATGACCAGGACAGGGGAAGCTCTGGGCCAGCAGAACTGTGGGTACCCACCTCAGACCTCTTCACTCGTTGGAGGCCGTTCTTTTTCTGCAGAGAGATGGGGAGATGTCACTGCTCACTGGGCTGTCCCCAGTGCCTGCAAGGCATGGGGGGACCCAACTGGCCCCCAGTTCCCACACTGGTGCCCCAGTTCCAGGACTTACCACAATGCATCCACCTATACCTCCTGCAATGACTGTCTGCCGATGAAGAGCAAAGGTTTAGTCTGGAATGGCCCTTGTGGGACTCAGGGGGTCACAGGTGTCCCCAAGCCCCATGGTTGTCCCCAGTCTGAGGGGAAAATTCCCTTCTGCTCCCCCAGTCCCACTCTAGGCAATTTCAGTTGATGCCTGTTCCTGCAGGGACCATGGTGGGGATGGGGACAAGGAGAGTGAGGGGAATTCGGGGCCTCCAAGGAGGAGGGGACGGAGTGGGACGTGAGGGACCCAAAGACACTGACCTGGGGGGAGTTGGGGGCCCACGGGATGGGGCTGGGGGTGTTGAAGGGATGGGAATGGGGGAATTTGGGTGGGGAGGCAGGAATTCCAGTGGGGGGGACGTGGGGGCTGAAGTGGGAGGTGGGTGGGAGCAGGAGAATGCAGGGGCAGAGGACCAAAATTGATGGGTTTGGGAGGGGCTTTGGGAGTCCAGGAGAGGGATTTGGGGACACCCCTGCCATGGGCAATGAGAAAGGGAAAGAGGAGAGGAAGGGGACTGGGCATGCGGCTCCTTGAGGGTGACTGGAGTGCACTGGGATGGGTGGGAACACAATGGGGACCCTGGGGAAGGGGCAGCCTTGGGAAGCTCTGGGATTTACAGGCACGCACTGGGGTGCACTGGGATGCCCTGGAGGGTCATGGCCATGAGAGGGGAGGGTCTGGGCCCAGCAGAAGAACTCAGGGTGCTCACCTGTCCATTAGAAATGACACCACCTTCCTGTGGAGAGACCATGAGATGTCACTGGGGTGTCCCCAGTCCCAGCAAAGGTTGGGTATGACCAAACTTCCCGCCAGGTCCCACAGTGGTGGAGCCAGCTCCAGGACTTACCCCAGCACATATAGCTTCACCACTGCCATCCATGGCCTGGGGAAGGTGAGCAAAAGGTTGGTCAGGATTGATCCTTGAGGGACTGGGGGGGACACAGGTGTCCCCAGCACCCCCTGGACCTTGGCTGTCCCCTGCTCTGAGCAGGGGGGTGCCAGGGATTTGGGAACATCACTGCAGGCTGAAAGCCAATGAACAGAGGGCAAAGACTGGAAAGAAGACCCTGGGAATCATCTGGGGGTGAGGGGAGCGGGAGGGTGTGTGTGGGGGGTGGGCATTTCCCAGTCTGTGCCAGTTCAGCTTGGCTTGGGACTGGACCAGTTCATCCCAGTTTGGCTGAGTTCAGCCCAGTCTGTGCTTTAACGAGCTTGGACCCCTTGGTCCCACTTGAGCCCAGTTTAGGATTGGATTTTGTCCTTATGTGGGAAACAGAGGAGATGGTGGGGAAGGAGGTGCCTGAGGGGACCAAGAGCGTGGGATGGGATGGGATGGGATGGGATGGGATGGGATGGGATGGGATGGGATGGGATTGCCAGAGCCCCGGCACAGCCACGGCCACCGTGTCCTGCTGGATCAGCCCAATCCCGCTGTGCTGGGCTGGCCCAGCCAGCGGCTCCCAGGGGCTCTGTGCCCAGCAGGGCTGTGGCTCCAGGCTGGGCTGGCCCTGGGACACAGCTGCCTCAGCGCCCCTGGCCCCAGGGATGGCCCCGTCCTGTCCTGCCCTCGTCCCAGCGCTGGCCCTGAGCTGGGGTTGACCTTCCCAGCCGAGGGTCCCATTCTGCTGGCCCAGCTCAGAGGCCCCTGTCAGGGTGAGCCCCGAGGGCACAGATCAGTGACAGTCCCTGCCAGGGCTCCCAGGAGCTGCCAGGGCTTCCATTCTCCACTGACATTCCGTGACATTTCTAGGAGATGTTCCCTCCTCACAGGACACTGACCTCACAGAAGGGACCTGTTGTGGCACAGGTCAGAAAATCCTTCAGGGCACCTGACTTGGCTGTTTGTGTTGGATTTTCCTGATCGGCCAGCAGTGATGTGGAAGATTTTCCTTTTGCCTCTTGGTGCTTTGCGCCTCCTTTGTTGGAGAACTGAGGAGCGTTGATCCTGGAGGGGTCCGATGGAGGTGAAGCCGCTCAGCAGAGGAATTTACAGCCCCTGGACACCTAAGGGGCCATTCCAGATGACCCCAGCATGAGGCTGATGGGCTCCTTTTTCCAGATCAGCACTTCATTGGAACAGGGCTCGGGGCTGATTGTGTCTAGCAGTTTCAAATTCATGGAAAACACCAAGCTGTGTGGCACTGTGGATCTGCTGCTGGGCAGGAAGGCCCTGCAGAAAGATCTGGGCAGGCTGGATAGATGGGCTGAGGCCGAGGTGTGTGGGTTAATAAGGCCATGGGCCAGGTCTCACACTGGGGTCACAACCCCGTGGAATGCTCCAGGCTGGGGCAGACAGGCTGGAAAACTGGAAAAGGTGCTGAGGGTGCTGGTGGCAGTGGCTGAACATGAGCACACGTGTGCCCAGATGTGCCCAGGTGGGCCAGGTGGGCCAGAGGCAAAGGGCAATGACAGTCCCTGTGCTGGTACTGCTGAGGCCCCTTGAGAGCTGGGTCCAGTTCTGGGTCCTCATGGCCAGAGAGACCCTGAGGGGCTGGAGCATGTCCAGGGAAGGGAACAGAGCTGTGGAAGGTTCTGGAGCACCAGGAGTGTCTGATGAAGCTGGGGGGGCTCAGCCTGGAGAAAAGGAGGCTCAGAGGGAACCTTCTGACTCTGCACAACTCCCTGACAGGAGGGGGCAGCCAAGTGGGGGTCGCGCTCTGCTCCCAGGGAACAGGGACAGCCTCAAGCTGTTCCAGGGCAGTTTTAGGTTGGACCTTAGGAGGAATTTCTTCATGGAAAGGGTTGTCAGGCCTTGAAAGGGAGACATGATGAGTCCCCATCCTGGAGGTGTCCAAGGAAAGCCTGGAAGTGGCACTCAGGGCTCTGGTCTGGTGACAAGGTGGGGATCGGTCAAAGGGTGGCCTTGACAGTCTTAGAGGACTTTTCCAGCCGCAGTGATCCTAGGATTCTGAGATTGTCCTGGAGAAACACTTTTTTGGCTTTTTTTCCCCTTCCAAGTTCTGTACTCAAGCTTCCCATCTCTAGGGATGTTCCTCACCCCACTTCCTCATGTCCAGCCCCTGTTCAAAAGACAGAACCATGGGGTGACACATGGGCTGTGGCACCAGCGCCGCTCCCTTGGGCAGAAATTCTTCCTAGCTGAGACAGCGGACAATGGGAGCAGGAAAAACATCCTTCTTTAAAAGCTGGGATAACTGTAGGGACATTTTCTCCACAGCTGAGACACATTCCCAAGGGAGGCAGGGACATGCCCAGTTCCTGGAGCTGGGTGGCCTGTCCAGATCATCATTCCCATGCTCTTGGTGAGCAACATCAGTCAGTGCACTTTTCACGAACTCTGTATGGACAGCAAGAACTGGATTCCATCCAGGTATTGGGATGGCTGCGTGTTCTCCAGGTCGCTGTAAATTGCCTCCCTCACATGTGATTCCCTCAGATCCTGGGTACATCCCTGTCTTGGTTTGAAAGACAGGTGTCTGCTAAGAAAGGCAGGAGCCTCTCTTGAAATGGAAAATGTAAACCCCCTCCCGTCAAGTTATTATAATTTTGAAATTAAGGAGCTCTCAGGCAAAGATACGGGAATAGGAATAACAGTTCTTTACTAGGAAAATTAAAATAAAAATACAGTAATACAAAAGAAATCTCACATTTTATCTAGATTGGAAATGCTTGGCTCCTCCCTCTGGGTGGAGCATCTCCCAGTAAGATGATGTAATTAGATCAGTCATGCAGTGGGACTCAACGGCTCATTAACAGAAGATATTTCCCTGGAGGAAGGATGGGTTGTGGAAAAGATAAAGAACACTGCCCCACCTGGTTTTTAACAGCTGAACCATTAACAGGAGATGTCTCCCTGGAGATAAGAATCACTCACCAGTGATCCACCCAGTTTCAACAGATGGTGACAGAATCCATAATTTTGGTTACATCCTGTATTGCAACCCAAGACAATCCCTTACCAAGAGCTCACAAGATCTTGCTCAATGAGATTCCTCTCTTTCCCAGTGAGCAGGAGCTGCTTCTGGAGGCTGAGAACTGCAGCCCCAATCCCAACCCCACTGTCAATGCCCATATCCCCAGCAAGGGATCCCCAGCTGGGATCTGTACCCTCGAATTCCTTACTCTTGGCCCCAGTATCTGGCATTGGAGTGACCAGCTGATGGTTAGCTCTCCCAGAGAGTGGCTGAAATCTTTTTGCATCTCTCCCAAGTCAGCCTCTGTTTCCATGGATCCTTCCTGGCTCCAGGGCAGCCAGTGCAGCCAAAGGCCATGGTCTGGTGTTTGTGTGTGTGGAGATCCAGAGCTGCCCTGTTCCCCTCCCTGGGTGTGGGGCAGGGGCAGGATGGGCCCAGCTGTGTCAGACAGAGCTGGTGCTGGGGTTCCTTCCCTTGGTTTGAACCTCATGACACTCCCTCCCTCCTGAACTCACTCAGGTTGAAGTCCCAGACTGTTGGAGGTGATAACCCAGAGAGGGACCTGCCTGTGTTTCCCCACCTTGTCGGCCATGACTTCACTGCTTTGGGTGAGGCAAATTCCTGAGGAGTGTTCCTAAAGAGTTGGTGAACCTTAGGAGAACCTGGGAAACTCTTCTTGAGAAGCACTGCCAGGATGATTGTAGCTCCAGAAAGATGTTCAAGAAACTAAAGAATTGCTGGAATCATGGGAAGCACACCTACAATGGAGGCACAAGCGCATCAGGGGCCATTCTGTGTATCCTCTGCTGAAAACATCTTGGAGGGCATAAGGCAAAAAAAAAGGGAAATTGGGAATTATCTCCATCCCCAATGCAGAGAGATGGCCCAGCACAGAGATCCAGTGCCTGACAAAGATCAAGGCCAGGATTTTACAGCATGTCCCAGAAACGCCCCACGGAGCACAGGGACTGCAGCCAAACCCACCTGTCAGGATTGCAGCAGGAACAGGAGCATGGCACAACAGGTGAAACTGATGGGGAGAGGCATTGCTATGGCCAGCAACTGTTCACCAGCCAGTCATCCCAGTCAAACCAGTACAACAGCACTGAGACCCCCAGTTCCTTTCTTCTCCCCCAGACCACAGCTACCGAGGGAGTCTGGGAACTGGAGAGATCTGGGAAATTTGGAAGGGAGATGTAAATGTGGGGAGAACAGGCTCCTCTCTTCCCCTCTCTGAAACACCACAAAACCTCCCTGTGGTCACAACCTGACGGGAATGGCCAGCCCAGAAACTGATTTGGAACCGGAGTGTGGAAAAAATCCCAGGGAAAGGATGACAGAAAAATGAGAAACTACCCACTTTGCACACGGTCCTGCTCATGGAGAGGAAGGGACCAGTCCAGGACACCTCAACTGCACCTCAGATCCCCCTGGTCGCTTCTCTAACCCATTTCTCCATCAGACACCAAACTGCGAATTTTCCATGTTCCAATGAGCTGCTGATCTGGATACAGGAGCATGTCTGTGCAGAGTCCATGAATGCACAGCTGGGAACATCTGGAATGGCACCTTCGGTTTCCAGGGGCTGGAAATGTCCCTGGGCCCCTCCAGGATCAACGCTCCTCAGTTCCCCAGCAAAGGAGGCACAAAGCACCAAGAGGCAAAAGGAAAATCTTCCACATCACTGCTGGCCGATCAGGAAAATCCAACACAAACAGCCAAGTCAGGTGCCCTGAAGGATTTTCTGACCTGTGCCACAACAGGTCCCTTCTGTGAGGTCAGTGTCCCGTGAGGAGGAAACATCTCCTAGAAATGTCACGGAATGTCAGTGGAGAATGGAAGCCCTGGCAGCTCCTGGGAGCCCTGGCAGGGACTGTCACTGATCTGTGCCCTCGGGGCTCACTCTGACAGGGGCCTCTGAGCTGGGCCAGCAGCATGGGACCCTCGGCTGGGAAGGTCAACCCCAGCTCAGGGCCAGCGCTGGGACAAGGGCAGGTGTCCCAGTGCCACCATTGCCCAGGGCTCCCAGGGCACCTGCAGACACTGCAGATCCCAGTGCCCCAGCTGCTGCCATGGCCCAGGACTCTGCTGTGCTCCCCCCTGCCTGTTCTCCCTGATCCCGGGGTGCTGGTGCCCCAAGAAGAGGGGTCAGTGCAGCCCCCATTGAGCCCAGGGACTGCAGTGGGGACAGGGACAATCCTGCTCTGCCACAGCAGGTTTGGGGCTGGGCTCAGCTCAGGGGTGTCCTGCAAGGAGCGCTCAGGGAGAGGAGGGGAATCGGGAGATGGGGGCCGTGGCGCTGGGGGCAGTTGGAGGATGGATTGTGTTGGAGTGAGGGTTGTCCCCACATGGTCCCCGGCTGCCTTTGGATCCCTGCCTGCCCCCCTTCGCCCCCAGGTGCCCGGTCCCCTGCAGGGGCAGCTGCCCTGTGCAGGAAGCTGCAGGGATGTGGGCAGGGGGGCTGGATCTGTGCCACAGCCGGGATGGACTTTGTGCCAGGGCTGGGCTTGTGGCCAGGGCTGGGGGCTGTGCCAAGCCGAGCTTTGGCCTGGGGGCTGTCAGGGAGGGTGCAGGGAGGAGTCCTGGCAGGGATAAAGGTGCTCCTGCCCTGCTGCAGCCTCAGTCAGCGCTGCCCGGAGCGAGAGGAAGATGAAGGTGGCTGTGCTCAGTGTGGCCCTGCTCTTCTCCATCCTGCTGTGCCCGCCAGCCGACTCTCGGGGTCGCAGACGATGCTTCCTGCTTCCCCACCGGGGTTGGATTTGTCACCATAACCACGGCTCCGGGGCCGGATCCCCTCCTCATGGTGAGCAGGAGATCCTTTGGGTTGGGATCTGTGGGACTTTCCTCCTTGGCTCAGGGGCAGCTGTGGGCTCGTGGCTCTGGGGAATCCTGTGTCCCCCTCCAGCCCCACCAGGCCCAGTGCTCAGCGTCCCTTTGCTCCCCTTGCCCAGGGCACCCAGGACGTGGCCACAGAGGGTGGTTCCATGATCGTGGTGATTTCTGGAGCTGGGGGGCACCATGGGGCAACTGGGAACCAGTTTGTGAACCACAACCCATACTGGGGCTGGGGCACCTCACTGGGATTGTGGTCACCTCTGTGGGACTGGGGACACCTCACTGGCACTGGGGACACCTCACTGAGAGAACTGAGAACCAGTTTATGCACACCATCCCTTACTGGCCCTGGGCAAACCCCACTGATGTGTCCTGGTGTCTCCACAGGGGGAAGCCACAGCCAGGAAGAACGAGGTGAGTACTGGGAATTGTGGGCCCAGACCTCCCCACTCAGGGCTACAGCCATCCGGTGCACCCCAGTAAATCCCAATAAATTCCAATGCAACCCAGTAAATCTCATTGCTTCCCAGAGAGGCAGCTCATTGTATTCCCAGCAATTCTAGTGCACCCCAGTGCACCCCAGTAAATCCCAGTTGTTCTCAGAGAGGTCCCCATTGCAATCCCAGTTATCCCAGTTGTGCCAGTAACGCCACAGTGCCTCATTCCCCATCCATTTCCCACCCTCTTTCCCCCTTGCCCTTTCCCATTGCCCTTGTGTGGGATGACCCCAAATCCCCTTCTCACCCCCCTTCTCCCAAAGCCCCTCCCAAACCCCTCGGGTTTTGTCCCCTCTCCCTTTTTCTTCTCCCACCACCCACTCTAAGTTTCAGACCCTGTGTCCCCCCCATTTAAATTCCTTCTTCCTCATCTTCCTCCTCCTCCTCCTCCTCCTCCCACACAGCCCCAGCCCTTCCCCACCCCCAATCCCATGGGGTTCCCAATTCCCCCATTTCATTTTCACTGAGGGACCCCTTCACCCCAAACCTCCCATCCCTGACTGGGACTGGGGACACCTCGCTGGGACTGGGGACATCTCCCTGGGACTGGGGACATCTCAATGGAACTGGGGACACCTCACTGGGTTTGGGGACACCTCACTGGCCCTGTGGCCACCCTGGTGACATCCCTGGGTCTCTCTGCAGGGAACAGTGAGAGCCTTTCCAGTGAAGAGGTTTGAGGTGAGGACCCTGAGCTCTGTGGGGCCAAAACCCTTCCCTGGCACGGCCACGGCCCTTGGGGTTACCCCAGTGCCTCCCAGTACCCTCCAGTGTCCCCCAGCATTGCCCCAACCCCACCTTTGTCCCCAGCCGGTGGTGGCCGCCCCTCGGGATGCTGTGATGAGAAATCTCCTGGGGTCTGCAGTCCCCCAAGGGCTCCTGGGGCCTTTGGGGGACCCCACAGCCCCCTGGGGTGGGCAAAGCCTGGGGCCTGTAGAGGGACCCTGAGGGGGCTGTCCCTGCTCCATGTGCAGGGGACAAAGGCCAGAGTTGTCCCCAAGGGTGTCCCTGCTCTGTGTGTGGGGACAATAGCCAGAGCTGTCCCCACGTCTGTCCCCAAGGCTGTCCCTGCTCCGTGTGCGGGGACAATGGCCAGAGTTGTCCCCAAGGCTGTCCCTGCACCCGGGGGGCTCTAGGGGGGTGGGAGGGGCTCAGGGAGTGTTTGGGGCATCCCGGGGGGAGCAGATCTGGGGCTCACCCGGGTCTGAGGAGCCGAGTCCTGTCCCAGCTGTGCCTGGCCCCAATTCCCTGCTCCTGCTGAGGAGGGGAGGGGACAAGGCCCCTCTGCTGTCCCTGGGGGCACGAGGTATCACGCTTTGGCCTCTGGCTTTTAGGATGGAGCCGGTGGTGACCCCAAGCACTGCCCCCTCCAGTGGCACGAGGAGATCCCATCCCTGGAGGAATCCCAAGCCTTGGGAGCCCCGGGAATGTCCCTGCAATGATCAATAAACCCCTGAGCAGAGCGTGGGCTCTGGGCTTGGGAACAGGGCATTTGTGCTGCTGCTCCTTGGAGAGAGGATTCCCTTTGTGTGGGGTCAGGGACTGCAGGAATGGCTCCAGGAGCTCCCGTGGGGTCAGGAATGTTCCAGATCCAGATCTTTGCATGGGGTCATGAACGTTCCACATCCTTCCATGTGGTCAAGAACTGCTCCAGGTCCTTTCACAGGGTCAGAAATGTTCCAGATCCTTCCAGTGGGTCAGGACCTGCTCCGGGAGCTCCCATGGGGTCAGCAACTGCTCCAGATCCTTCCATGGGGTCAAGAATGTTCCAGATCCTTCTATGAGGTCAGGAAATGCTCAGGGAGCTTTTATGGAGTCAGGAATGTTCCAGATCCTTCCATGGGTCAGGAACTGCTCCGGGAGCTTTTATAGAATCAGGAATCACTTCAGGTCCTTCCATGGGTTCAGGAATGTTCAGGAGCTTCCATGGTGTTAGGAATGTTCCAGATCCTTCCATGGGGTCAGGAACTGCTCCAGGAGCTTCCATGGGATCAGGAATGTGTTGGGAGCTTCCATGGGGTTGAGAATTGTGGTAACTGAGACTGATTGCAATGTACATTTAATTAGCATATGCAGTTTGATAACCAAGATGTCTTGGCAAGGGCAAACAGAGCTCTGAAGATTACAAGAAGATTGGATGAAGACTGGTGAAAGAAGATTGAACTAAGAAGAAATATAAAGTTTGTCCATCTGATGTTTAACCCAATGAACGTAGTAAAAAATTCCTAACCTTCCTGAAAATGTTGTATAAGCAAATGTAGGTCACAGTAAAATTTGGAATCTGATCACCAATCAGCAGTCCCTGTCTCTGTCTCAATCCTTGAGAGGCACTGACCCCTCTTCCTGGGGCATCAGGAACCAGGGAAAACAGTGATGTGGGACGAGTTTGAGTCAAGGGCAGGCGGGTGATTGGGATCTGCAGTCACTGCAGACACTGGGAACACTGGGCAGTGCTGGTCACCTGAACACAAGGCTGAGGCTGGAGAATGCTCCAGGTGTGCTTGTTCCCACAGTCAGAGCACTCCATTTCCCTTTCCCTGCATGCTCCAAACCAGTCCCATCTCCAGCCCCAGGGCAGAGTCCAGACAGGAATGTCCCCTGTCCTGGGACTGACCCTGTCCCACCAAGAGCCACCGTGCCCACCCAGAGCTCCTGGGCCCTGCTCTGCACAGCTGCCACACATGGGGGGGGTGCCAGGGGCCCCATCCCCAACACGGCTCCCACTCCAGCACTGTCCCTCACAGGCACTCACCCACAGCTCCCCACACAGGCTCTCTGCAATGCCCTGAACCAAGGCCAGCATTGGCCCAGAGCAGGATGTGCCCATCCCCAGGGATACGGGGGAGCGGGTGTGTGTCCCCAGGCAGCCACTGGGATCAAATTGGGCAAACAGAGGTGGCCAGTCAGGGGAGGGATGTTGGTCCCCTGCCAGCATCTCTGATAAGCCGTTTGCCCAGGGCCTGAGGTACCAGGAAGACATTCAGACATCTTGGGCTTCCAAGAAGGGAAAATACCCTGAGAAGTGGTTTCTGAGAGCTGTCCATGGCTGTGATTCCTGTTTGTATCCTGGGACATTAGTGAAGGGTTCTGCTTTCTCTTTCTTGTAGATTCATCAGAGATGTGTTGTGGCCCAGCTGGGAAAACCTTTCAGGCTGCTGCCTTGACTGTTTTCTCTGGAACTTGTCCGAGGAGCCACAATGCTCACAGAGGAAGATTTTCCTCAGGAGTTTTTTTGCTTTGTGTCCATGGATAAGAGAGCAGAGTGTCCCTGCGGGGATTCTTGCCCCTCTGCCAGGGCAATGCCCTGGGCCAGTTCTGCTCTGCAGCTTCCCCAAGGTGGTGCCAGCACCAGCGGCTCCTTCGGGATTGGAACTGGAATCAGCAAACATGACTGAGCCCCTGGTGAGTTCCCAGGATGCCTGGGGAAAACTGATCCACCCAGCCCACCCCAAAATTCTCCCTATTCTGGAGCTGCTGGCCAAGAAGGAGCCCAGAGCCAGGTAGAACCACTTGCCCTTTGCCAGGAGACCCTGGTTGCTCCACTCCACCAGGCAGGCACTACAGGTGACCGTGTAGGGCCTCACAGCCAGGACACCACACAGCCCCACATTGCCCTTGGACAGGAAGACCCAGAAGCCCCAACCCACCAGGGAACCAAATTTCAAGACCAATAATTTTTTATTAAACATACATTTGACATATTAAGATTTTTTTAACAATTAAATTTTTTTTCATTAAGTAAAATAAACTTATTTCAGTAAATAAAGATTTTTTAGGGCAAAGGCATTAAAAGAAAACTTGTTTTAAATTTATGTTTTTCAACCCATGCCATTCCTGCCATGCTCACAGGGAGCGTCAACCTGGATACCCACCCAACTACTCAGCCCACTTCCCTGGACCCTGCACAACTCCCAGCACACAATTTTTCCAGGGAGAGCATGGATTGTGTCAAGGCAGCAGAGCCCAGCATGGCGTAACTGGACCCGGTCTGATTTCCCCCAACTGCAGGAAAGGAGGAAATCCAGACCCACAGACATGGACACAGAGCAAAGCTTTGCTCAGAGGATTTATTGATCATTCAGGGGAAATGGCCCAGGGCTCTAAAGGGTCAGGAGGTTCCTCCAGGGATCATCATCTCCTCATGCCACCAGAGGGGATCAGGACACCGGTGTCCTCACAACTTCCAGTCCTAAAAATCAAACCCCAGAAGGTGACCTCTGGTGCCCACTGGGATATGAGAGGGGCCCTGTCCCCACCCCTCTCCCTGCAGGCATGGCTCATCTAGGCACCCAGAGAGGCAGCCAGGTGCTTCTGCCGCAGAACAGCCTCCAGCTTTTCAACAGTTGGGGGCTGGGGACAAACATAGCATTAGAGACACACTGGGGGTACTGGGCTGCACTGGGAGGTGGGGGAAAGCACGGGGATCTGGGGGAAGGGGCCTGCTGGGAGCAATGGGGTGCAGGAGCTGCTGTGCTCCTGCCCAGAAGCACTGGGGGCCTGGCCAAGAGGCACAGATGGGGCAGGGGCTGCACCCTGGGACTTCCAGGGAGTGCTGGGGGCACAGGAATGGGAATGGAATGGGGGCCTGAGAAAGGAGTTCCCTGGGGAGGATCTGTGGGGCAGGGGAGTTGTCTGGGGGGTAAGCAGGGGTGCACTGGGTTGTGCTGGGATAGACTGGGATGGTCTGGGGTGTGGTGGCCATGCAAGGGAGGGTCTGGCATTGGCAGAACTCGGGGTACCCACCAGAGGCATCTCCAGGATGGTGACATTGTCTAAATCAATATGCAGAGAGACCAGGAGACCTCGCTGGGCACCAGGATGGCCCCAGTGCCAGGGAGGGATGCGGGACACAACTGGCCCCAAATTCCCTGAGGGGCATTCCCTCCAATCCCAGCACCCCACTCACCTCCTGCAGATCATCTTCGACTCCTTCCAGGAGCGCCTGGGAAAGGAGAACAAAAGTTCGGTCTGGACTGGACCCTGTGGGGCTGTGAGGGGACACGAGTGTAGGGAGCAGGGCGGGGGTAATGGGGTGGGAATTCAGGGCCTCCAAGGAGATCTGTTTGGGGTGGGGGAGACCCAAAGACACTGGACTGGGGCCAGTGGAGGACCCAAGGGACTGGGCTGGGGGTGTGGAAGGGTCTCGGTGTGAGGTACAGGGGAGGAAAAAGGAATTGGAGGGTGGGGACATGGGAGGGCAAGGGAGGGGCTGGGTGGGGACAGAAGAACGAGGATGGGCGGGGACAAAAGTGACAGAACCCAGAGAGGATTTGGGAAGTGGGGCTAAGTCAGGGAATTGTTGGAGGAGACCCCGCTGCAATGGCCAGGAAGAAAGGCAAAGGATTGAGGGGGGACGTGGAAGGAAAGGCCTTGGAAATGGTCAGGGAGAGGTGTATGGGGAGCCTGGAGAGGACACAGAGGAGGGAGCAGGGAGGGAATTTCTGAAGGGACCAAAAGGTGGGATGGGATGGGATGGGAGGCGACAAAGGCCAGGGCTTGAGGACACCGTTTGGCTGGTGCCTCACCTTGGCCTGTGCCAGGGGGCACAGCAGGATGGAGAAGAGCAGGGCCACGCTGAGCACAGCCACTTTCATCTTCCTCTCGCTCTGGGCAGCGCTGACTGAGGCTGCAGCAGGGCAGGAGCACCTTTATCCCTGCCAGGACTCCTCCCTGCACCCTCCCTGACAGCCCCCAGGCCAAAGCTCGGCTTGGCACAGCCCCCAGCCCTGGCCACAAGCCCAGCCCTGGCACAGAGTCCATCCCAGCTGTGGCACGGATCCATCCCCCCTGCCCGCATCCCTGCAGCTTCCTGCACAGGGCAGCTGCCCCTGGATGGGTCGGGGCACCCGGGGGCCCAAGGGGGGCAGGCAGGGATCCAAAGGCAGTCGGGGACCATGTGGGGACAACCCCCACTCCAGCACAATCCATCCTCCAACAGCCCCCAGCGCCACAGCCCCCATCTCCTGGTGCCTGTCACGATCCGCTCAACCCAAGCGAGAGTCGTGATGGCTCGTTTGACCCCAGGGTGAAAAAGACAAAAGGCAAGAGACTCAGGTTTGTTAAGCAGAAAGCAGTAATGCAGTTTATTGTGTGTAACAATTCAGTTTTGTGATAGAGAGAGAGAGAGAGGGAGTGAGAGAGAGAGAGGGAGATAGAGAGAGCGAGAGAGAGAGAAGTAAAGGAATCTAAGTAAGAGCAGAGAGAGAGGGAAAGGATGAGGTATAGCTACCAACAGATGGGACGCATCCTCGTGGTCGTCTGATGAGACGGGTCTTCAATCCATTGGGGAGAAAGAGATCTCAAAGTCTCTTTAGAAAAGTCACTTTTTATAGTCCTTTTCCAAAGCGAGTGGCCTCTGGCCAAAAGGTGGGAAGATTTATGGACTATTGTATGTGGAGATCATTGCTCCATGAAACAGGTGGAACAGGACGCTACAGCCAGTAAGCAGCATAGTGTGGCAAGCTCCAAGCACACCTACAAACAGTCTTTGGCAAGCATCCACCTCAGCCAGGCCAGAGCTCAGGTTCAGGGCAAGTGGTGCAGTCCCGGGTCTCAGTCTCTGATGATAGTCGTGATACAGATCAGAGAAACTTTGGACCGACTCTTACAGTGGCCCTCCTCTCCAAGAGCTTTTCCTTCAAGACATCCCAGAGCTGATCCCAGCCACTTACCCAGCAGCTCTGAGCAGAATCATCATTGTGACCCCTCCTGCCCCATGGGGAAACAGGAGATGGACTGACCCCTCTTCTCGGGACAAGACTCCAAAATCTCGAAAAACTGGGACATGATAGGACAAGGGTGCCATGGACCTAGGAAACAGCCGAGTGATTTGGATCTCCAGAGCACCTGCAATACATTGATGACATCATTGCTTGGGGGAACAAGGCAGTATCTGGAGGTATTTGAGAAAGAAGAGAAGATCATACAGATCATACAGATTCTGCTGGGAGCCAGCTTCACCAAGAAAAAGAGAAAATTAAAAGGGCTTGCCCAAGAGATCCAGGTCCTGGGAGTGGAGTGGCAAGACGGATTGTGCCAGATCCCCATTGAGGTCATCAGTAAGATCACCGCAATGTCTCCACCGACCAGCAAGAAGGAAACACAAGCTTTCCTAGGTGCCATAGGCTTTTGGAGAATGCACATCCTTGAGTACAGCCAGATTGTGAGCCCTCTCTACTTGGTCACCTGCAAGGAGAACAATTTCTACTGGGGCCCTGGACAGCAACAAGCCTTCACCCAGTGTGTTGAGTTGATATGGCCAGAAATGTGTATTCACCATCTTTTAAAACCAGGTGGGGTAGTAATTCCTTATCTCCATGGCACACAGTATCTGCTAATAGGCCATCTTTAAGACAAGATGGGGCAATCACCTTTATCTTTTCCAGAACCCATCCTCCCTCCAGGAAGATACCATCTGCTGATGGCCCATTAAGTCCCACTGTATGACTGATAAAATTACATCATCCCATTGAAAGATGCTCCAGCCAGGGGGAGGAGCCAAGCCTCTCCTACCTAGATAAAAACGGAGCTGTTGGACAGCAAGTTACCCTTCTTTCCACTGGATTCCAGAGGAGAAGCCAGACCTTTCTACATCATCCCTGGACTTCTGGAGGAAGGCTGCACCCTTCTACAGGGGCACTGCTTCAGCTGAACCACACCTGCCACTGCAGGGGACTGTAGCCACCATTTGATCAAACTGCTACCAACACCCTGACTGACAGCGTGTCAGGTTGTATTCTGACTCTGTCAGGGTTGGGATTTTTCTTTGTAATACTGAATTTCTATTTTAATCTTTCCAGTAAAGAACTGTTATTCCTAATTCCCATATCTTTGCCTGAGAGCCCTTTAATTTCAAAGTTATAATAATTTTGAGGGAGGGGGTTCACATTCTCCATTTCAAAGAGAAGCTTCTGCCTTTATTGGCAGATAACTATCCTTAAAACCATGACAGGTGCCCATCAGAGCCATTTGGGGTGTATGAGGTTGCTGGGAGGTCTCAGTGACATTCCTGTCCCAGAGCAGTTTTGGGGCAGTTCTGGTGACACTGATATGTCTGCAGGGTCCCTCTGAGTGCAGCAATTAGGACTGAGTTCCCAGCTTACAGAGCCCCACTCACAGGGACATTGCTGCTCACCCTGCTGCAGGCAGCACAGCTCCAAGGGGCTCCTTTGCACCCCTGTTTAGAAGGCCCCAAGGGGTGCCCTTTATCACTGTCATGGTGTGACTGGGGTTTGCCAACTTTAAGATATTTAATTTCTTTTGGGGATCGAGTTTAGGAGTAAAGACAAAGCAGGCTTAAAGCTTAAAAAGGAAACTAGAAATTTATTAACAACACAAAACAATTCAGAATGAGATTTCCAGATTATTTCTTCCTCCCCCTTTCTTCATACCAGCAACATACAGAAAAAAACTTCGGTCAGTTATTCACTTAAATAATCATTTCAGTTCAATCAAGAGAGAGAAGCCCCTTCTTTTGTTTAGGCCTAGAGGGTGTCTCACTCTCATAATCTGCACCCACCCGGAAACTACAAATTATGATTTTTCCTCCCATTTTTACAGTCCTTCTAGAGCTGTGTATGGGTTGCTGAAAACACATGGGGTGTCATTTTAAAGGCAGGCTGCTGAGAACACAAAAAGACTCTTCATCTCACTCTCCACTCAAATATTTCTGCCAATTCCAGTCCCAAAGACAGAGAGCTCTACTTCCCGAGGCCCATTTCTCAGGGCAAAAAAGGTCTTCTTCTCAGGCACTTTTAACCTCCCCAAGTATATTCTACAGTTTAAAGGAATTTTAAGTAAAGTCACGATCCTCTAAAGCCCACAAGAAAAAGGTTTTAAGCTACTTATCAGTGGCGACTCCTCCATCTCTCCTGCTATAAGAACTTGTCTTCCTTCTGCTGACTTTTGTAATTCTTGCTGCTTCATGCTTTCCGTTCTGGGGAGCTCAGGAAAATCCGAAGTCCCATTTAGGCACTAAAAGTTAAACTTGTATCCAAAACGGTAAGGATCCAGGCTGAAACCATGCTGGAAAAGACGCAGCCACATGAGATAATGAAAATGGCTGGACTTCTTTCTGCCACTGTGCGAGGCCTGAGCCGAGCCGAGCCGAGCCGAGCCGAGCCGAGCCGGGCCGGGCACCCCACGGGTCCGAAGCCGCTCCGGGGCATTCCCGAGTCCAAGCTTTCCTCGCCCCGTGCCAGGGCCGGGGCCGCTGGGGCCAGAGCCGAGTCCACCCCAGGGCCTTCCCGGGCCGGGAGTCATCCCGGGGCTGGGTCCTTCCTCCTCCTGGAGCTCAGCCCGGGCCGTGCCCCATGCTGGGACCCGGAGCCCCTGCCAGCTCCTCTCCTCCTGCCCCACCAAAAGCAAAAGACACAAAACTAACTTCTTTCCTGTGATTCGTAAAAGCGAAACAGCATTCTAATTGGTTTCCTGGGCTGTCAATCACCAACCCAGGTCTCTGATTGGTCCCCGCAGCCTCAGGGAGGCTCCTAGAGAAGACTCCTGCTCTCTTTGTCTCAGCAGCATGTGCGTTCCATGTGGCTTCTATGGGGGATGGGCCACCCCTCCCCCCCCCCCCGCTCCATGTGTCTCCAGCACAATCACAAACAGGTTTCATCCTGGCCCCACTTTTGAACAACAGCTTTCTCTGCAAGTGTGATGTTATAAGTACATATTATACTATTGGCTTTTCGCAAATATCAAAATGAATACTATATGTATAATGTTGGAAAACTTTGCTGTGTTAATATAGTTTCTTTTAGTTCTGCTATACACAAAACTTAGAAATAGTAGTGTGATAAATATCTATTTTTCTTGGACTATAACATAGTGATGCAAAAAACTTTTGTTCAAGTAAGTAACTCAGAGAATGGCAAAAAGATAATTAGGAAATTCTTCACATTCTTGGATTATCCTGTCTGGATGAAGACAGGGGTGAAAACACCTGAACTCCAGGGAAGGAATTTATTGATCTCTGTTATCAGGGAGTGTGCTGACAGGAAGGAGCCACAAGGAGAGGAAAAACAAAGAAAAAAAAGGTTGATTTACAGGTTGAGGGGGTGATTTTGAATAATGCAAAAGGTGAAATTTTTTGGGGTGGAAAGTAAAATCCACTGTCCCAAATGAATTCCTGATGTCAGTCTGCATCCCAGTGGATTTTTGGCCTGCTGAGTCCAAGTGCCCAAGGGAAGCCAGGAAGATGTGCAGATGTGGAGACCACCAGCCAGGTGGTCTCAACATGGATCACCAGGACCATGGATCACCAAGGCCCTCCCCAACGAGGGTCACCAGGGAGCATCCAATGGGGTCCTCCAGTGGGGATGGAGCTGGAGCAGCGCACGAAGCTCTTCCTGCACGTGGGGCACTCACAGGGCTTCCCTTACCGGTGCCCCCATTGGTGTTGGGTCACGGCAGAGTTCTGGGAGAAGCTCTTCCCACACTGGGGACAATGTTAGGTCCTCTCCCTGGTGTGGATCTGCTGGTGGGTGATGAGGGTGGAGTTTTTCTTAAAGCCCTTCCCGCAGTCAGGGCAGTGGAAGGGCCTCACTTCAGTGTGAATCTGCTGATGCCTGAGCAGACTGGATCTGCTCTGAAACCTCTTTGCACACTCAGGACACTCATAGGGCTTCTCCCCGGTGTGGAACCTGTGGTGATGGATCAAACTGCAGCTCTGGCTGAAGGTCTTCCCACATTCTGAACACTTGTAGGGGCATTCCCCAGCGTGCATTGCCTGGTGCATGATCAGGCGAAAGGTGTCACGGAAGCTCTTCCCACATTCTCCACACTTATAGGGCCGTATCCCGGTGTGGATCATCTGGTGGCAGGTGAGGTGGTAGCTCATCCTGAACCGCATCCCACATTCCCCACACTTGTAGGGCCGTTCACCAGTGTGGATCATCTGGTGGCGGATCAAATTGGAGCTCAGGAAGAAGCTCTTCCCACATTTCCCACATTCGTAGGGCTTCTCCTCAGTGTGGATCCTCTGGTGGCGGGTCAAACTGGAGCTGTTGCGGAATCCCTTCCCACATTCCCCACACTCGTAGGGCCGTTCCCCAGTGTGGATCCTCCGGTGGATGATCAGGTAGGAGCTGCAGCTGGATCCCTTCCCACATTCCCCACACTCGTAGGGCCGTTCCCCAGTGTGCACTGTCTGATGGCGAATCAGGTCAGAGGTGTTTCTGCAGCCCTTCCCACATTCCCCACACTCATAGGGCCATTCTCTGGTGTGGATCATCTGGTGCCGGACCAGGCTGGAGCTCATATTGAAATTCTTCCCACATTCCATACACTTGAGGGGCTTCTTGCCATCATGAAGCTGCTCATGGACCCTCAGCTCAGAGCTCTGGCCAGATCTCTGGCTGCCTGCCTGGCCCAGGCCGCGTCTTTCCTCCTCGGATCCCCACGATCTGTGTTTGCAGCCCCTCCTTCTGTGGGATCTGTGTGGCTTTTCCTCCCCATTGGGTTCCTGCGCTGTGGAGCTGCTCCAAACGGCCTCTTCCACGAGGTTCTGCTGCAGGGATTTGTCCTCCATGGTCTCCGTCCTCAGCTCCTTGTCTGGCGGAGGAAGGACAAGGAGAGGATGGGAGTTGCCTCTGCACCACAAGGAAGGGGAAGGAGATCCCCCCCAGTCCATCCCCGGCAAGACGGCGTCAGCAGTGGGGCTGTCCTGCAGCCAGGGGCCGTGCTGAGCTGGGAGACGGAGCAGGACAGAGGGGGAAAGTAACAGTGACTTCCTCCTCACCTGCCTGACTGTCCCAGGGCATGTTCCTCTTCCTCACGGCCTTTTCCTACATCCGGATAAGACTTGGGAACGGAAAATCCTGGTTTGTGGGAAAAAAAAGACGTGAGTGCATTGGCTTTGAAGGTCCTGCTGTTCGAGTCCATCTCTAGAAATCCCCAGGTGTCTGGTGTCCATAAAAAGCTCCAAAAATCATGAAGGAGCCAAAAACACTCTCCCAGGAGTTCCCTGTTTGCAGTGTCCTCACTTTGGGGTTATGGGGGTCCCTGTTCTCAGAGCTGCTGGAGGCCCATGGATCCTGGGGTTCCCCCTTATCTCGGCTCCTGCTCAGGCACTCTGAGGGCCTGTCGGGGGTCCCAGGGCTCATCCTGCTCTCATTCTGACTTAGCTGTCGGGGGTCTCAGGGTTCCCTTCTCCAGCATCCCTCCACTCCAGGCTCTCAGGCCTTCCCCCAGGTCCTCACCAGCATTTCCAGGCTCGGGGGCCCGGACCCCACTCATCTCCCGGCTCCACCTCCCCTCCAGGCTGTCGGGGGTCCCACAGCTCTGCTGCCGCCCCTCTCCCAACGCCGGGGCTCCCGCCTTTCATCCTCCCGCCTCTCCCGGGGATCCCCAAAACCGATTTCCCGCCCAGCCGGGACCGGGCGATCGCCACGTGGGCCCCTCCAAATCCCCCAAGGAGTATTTACGGCTCATCTTTGGATTCCTGCAAGAGCCAAAAATATCCCCTCGTCATATCAATAAAACAATACATCTCCCAGCGACACCCAAATATATTTGGGATTCCATTCCCGAATCTGCGAGGCACAAACCCCAGTCCCCATCCCCAAAAAAAACAAAACCCAACCAACCGTGCCGGAGCTGCCGCGATAGCCCCGGGCGAGCTTCCCCTCCCCGCTCACCCGAGGGATGCAGGAATGCGATACTGCCGGGGCCAGCGGAGCTGCGAGCTCAGCGGGCTCGCCCTGGAACACCGCGATTCTCCGGCTGCGGCTGCTGCTCTTTGTGCTCCTCCTGCTCCTGCTCCTCCCCTTCCTCTCTCCTCGCCTTCCTCTCTCCTCGCC
This sequence comes from Muscicapa striata striata, assembly GCA_030060385.1. Taxonomy (NCBI): domain Eukaryota; kingdom Metazoa; phylum Chordata; class Aves; order Passeriformes; family Muscicapidae; genus Muscicapa; species Muscicapa striata. The sequence continues at coordinate 70,678 of JAREIS010000217.1, read as the reverse complement.
TTCCCCTCTCCTCTTCTTCCTCCCGCTGCTCCCCCGCTCGCATCCCGGACCCCCCTTTGGCAGCCCCTGTGCCCCACGGCCGCCGCAGCAGCGGCTGTTGGGGAGGGGGCAGCACCCCCTGAGCCTGCAGGGGAGACAGAGAAACGGAGAGTTAGGAACCGAGCATCGAGAAATGCTTTGACTAGAAGGGAGCTGACAAACACGTATGTTTGCTGGAATTTACGGTGCTCACAAGAACAGGAGAAGAGCAAGGCTACAGGATTAGATAAAGAGCTGGAGTGGGCGAACAGGATGTAAGGGCAAAGGCACCACAAGATAAGGGGGATTCTCCAGATCCCAGAACCCAGGAAAACTGGTATCAAAGTCCGGAAGATGACGGAACGACTAAAAAGACCATGTGCAAGGTGACAAGATGAGAAGTTCAACTGAGAGGAAGACTGTTTACTTCATCCGAAGGAGCGGTGTGCAGCCGCAAAGATGCATTGAAATTATTTTAATATGAAGCGAGGACAGGCAATGAATATGTATTAGGTGTATTGTGCAATCCTAGTTTGTAGAGAATAAAAAGAGAGACGCCGAAGGTGTGCGTGTTTTTGGAGAAGCTCTCCCCCATGCACCTCACCGCTGAATAAATACATACCTACACTTATAACTTGTTTTATGTGTTATAGAGAATTTTTCCGCGCTTCACAGTGATGGACAGGGGGCTCGGGGCCCCCCAGTGCAGATCCGTCCTTTCCGTCCTCCGAGCCCAAATTCCATTCCCGGCGGTCTCGGATGCGAGGGGGTGGCGCAGGTGGGGTGGGAGTGGGTAGCGCTGGGCGCTGCGGCTCTGCCCGCTGTTAGAAGTATATATTATGGGATTGGCCTCTTCCAAATATGAAGATAAATGCTGTATATGTCATGTTAAAATATTTATTAAAATATGGTTTTCTTTGAAAGTAGCACAGGCCAATAAAGTGTCTTTGTAATAAATAAACTACCTACTTAATTAAATAACACCCAGTAAAACACCTACTGCTAACATACCAGTTTACCAGCACTAACCATCTCTAAAAATGAAAAACTACGAATCAAATTAAAACTAATTAAAAATATAAATTAAAACCACAACTAAAAAACACACGTGCTCTAAAAAACCAAACTCAAACAATAACCATATAAAACAAATCCTAAAATATAAAAAATAATTTATAAAACAGTTTGAAAATGCATAAGTCTATAAATGTACAACAAGTAAATAAATTCAAAAAATACCTCCGAAACAACAAGTGTACTCTTAACTAAATACCAAACACCAAATCACTATAACCTTTTACTTTATTAATTGTCTCCTATTTTCTTTTATTAAACCTTATAAAATCAACACAAAAAAGAACACATTTTTCACGCCACTGTCTGGGGAGTCACCACTGAGCAAATTGTTCAGTGGGGCCTCTGGCTGCACTTGTGAAAGGCGCTGTGCTCTGTGGCTCTCCCCAGCAGCTGCCAAGTCCCAGCCTGAGCTCTTCCCTATTTCTTTTTCTTTCTTTCTTATTTCTCTAGCTCACATTTCCAGTTCAATCAAATCCATGTTCAATCAAATCCATGGGTTATGCTCCTATGGTCTCACTTGCACCTTCATTGGGCTCAAGGTGTGTCACCCTGCTGGGGCCCTTCTCATCACCATAGATCTGGGATTCTGTCAGGGCCACTCTTTCCTTTTCTTCTTCCCTCTGCTTTGAGCTGGGAATGGGCTGGAAAATGTCCAGCATGTTATAAATACATATTATAATATTGGCTATTGGCAAATATTAAAATGCATGCTGTATGTATAATGTTAAACGAACTTTGCTATAAAGATATAGTTTTTATTTCTGCTATTAATTAAACTTAGACATTGTAGTGAAATAGCTGATATAGTCATGCTTGTGGGAATTGGACTGCCTGCTTGGTTGGAATAACATCCAATGGACAGATGATGAAGACTCCTGCTACTATTAGCACCAAGTAAGGACCAAAGCCCAGGCTGGAGGTGATAATAAGAATGGACTAAAGCCGCAGCCAAGAAATGTGCGTGCTCTAAAAAGGCAAACTCGAGGAGGAGCCATGCTAAACAGTTCTTGGAACATATAAACTACTTTGGTGGAAACTGGGAAGGGTTGGCCAAGTATCCCAAGGCATATGATATATATATAATAAAATATAGTCTATTATAATATCATGTAATATGATATAATAAGTGGAAACAACTGCTATCCAGACACCACGGTATTGAGAAGTTTGAAAATTATAATATCCATAATTGGTGGATAACCAGGTACAGAAGCACACCTCATAGAAAATCGGTAACTGCACTACAATTGAGAGCCAATGTTTGCCCCCCAAGACAGGTCCTGGCCAGGGGTACTGATGAAAACCTGTAAGTATTGTGGTGATGATAATGAAATATCAGCCCATATTATAGGGTACTGTCCAATTACTGAAACACCAGGAATAAAGGCACAAAGAGACACATCTGTGAGCTGCAAGGCTAAAAAGAAGAATTGGACTGTATTTCAAGAGATAATGACAACGAGTTATACAAGAGAAATTTGATCTTTGTTGAAGGAGAAGAGGCATTCATGGGGAACATTACAGTCAGATATAAGCACTCCAACTCCTCCTTGAAAGCTGCTGCCAATAAGAAGGTCAGGAAATATCAGTGCCTTCATAGACAAACTCAAGATCTTACAAATGCAGTAGACTTTGAATTTGTGGGATTTTCTATAGGAGCGCGAGGAAAGTGGTGTGAGAAAAATTGTTCTGCTGTTGGCCCTAGGTCTCTCTAAGATGAGGCAAGAGAAGACTGCCTAGGCCCAGAGCATCCAGAGGCTGGTCTCCTCTATTGGTATGGTACATACTTGTTGGGGGTTGGGGTTTTGTTCCTTTAATGTATGAGTTTGGAGAATTTTTTCCCATTGTAATGCTAACAAAACACGCCGGCTGTGCCCAGGGTTTTGTGATGCCCCTGGACAGGAGGGTGGGTGGGACCGGAGCTGCTCAGAGGACCGCGAGGGCTTCCAGGCAGGGCTACCCAGAGGAGCGTGCGGGCTTGTGGAGGGGCACTTCTGTTTCCGGCGAGAGAGAGGAGAGGAGGCACCCGCTGGGCCCGCACTGCACGTGGGGGAGAAGCAGACAGCCAGACCCTGCTGCCATCAGCTGTCCTGCTACCTCGGAGGCACTGCTGACCACCAAAGACCAAACCCCTCTTGCCTTTTGGGAATACAGCTGATCTCCGGACACAACCGTGAGTGAGGAGCTCAGCTCCCACCTGAGCCCAGCCCGGCCGCGGCTGTTCCCCCCGCCCTCGCTCCCGCCTGCGCTGCGGCACGTGTTACATCCCCGGGAACGGACACAGACCGAGTGTGTCCGCGTCTAAAGAAAGGACTAGAACCGGGTTATTTTCTTCTGTTCTTTTTGTCGGTAATTTTAATAACTGTTGTTGTTTTCTACTTGTGCTGTGAGTTAGAGTAGTAAAGAGCTGTTACTTTTACCTCCTTATCTCTGCCTTGAGTCCTTGATTTGAAACAATTATAACACTCGGAGGGGGGTGAAATTGATTTCTCTATTTCAAAGGGAAACTTCTGCCTTTTATTGGCAGAACCCTGTCCTAAAACCAGGACAACACTTTTGTGGACAAAGCTCGATGGATTGTTTCCATTCATGAAAATAAAAAATTAGGCACTGGACAGTGGGTAGGACATGTGGGAACAATACAATTCTTTCAATCATGCTATGTTTGCCACTGTCCATATTTGGGATAAATTAACAATTTGGCCCAGGGGGATGTGTCACGTATGCTTAACCTGGAAAAGAAATCTATTATCATATATGTTTAATAAGAAGCCATGAACAATCATTGGTTCCATCTTGTTAAGACTGTTCTCCAGAATAATGACAGCAAGGTTTACTGAGGCACGCTCCCTCAACCCAAGGCAAAGAGGATTTACAAGAGCAGCAGGATGTTCTGAAAGTTTGATATTCCGGCAAACAATAATTTGATCTGCCAGAAGAGAACACAGGCTCCTGGGTGTCGTATTCGTGGAGATTGGCTCAGGCTTTTGACCACCAGCTCTGCAGCAAAGGAAAGTGGACTCCCATGTCACCAGCTTGGTGAGTAATCTGTATGAGAACATACATCTTCACATGAAAAGCTCTTCAGAAAACTGACATACCAAAAACATATGCACACCATCCCTAGACTAAGATACTTGGCATACCAAACAGATGCAAAAGCAGGGCTCCCTGAATCCCCTGACTTACAGATTTGATCAACTGTGAAGGAATGGCAATGCTTAACACCATGCACATGTGATGCCATTCTGCACTCCAGTATGAAAGATGGAGATCTGGGTATCCCAACATTGATGGGACTCAATCCAAGTATCCATGCCCAAAGATTGCATAGACGTGCCCAATGTTCGGATGATGAATGAATGCTGTGGGGTTTTTTTGTTAGGGTTGGGATTAATTGTGCAAGATGGTATTTTTTGTTTGGATTTAGATGTTTATTACTTTTTATTTTTATTATAGTTTTACCAAATGTGAGTTTTACAGTACTTTAAGTTAATAAATTAGAAATGAAGACTTTTTTTTCACAGGGATTTTAAGGATAAATTTTTTAATTAAGAAATGATGCTTAAATTAGTTTTTTTAACTTAATAACTAACTATTTGTGGCTTGTAATGCAGGCATTTTATTTAATTATAAAATATTACTTAGACTTATGAAGAAGGCAAAAAGAAGGACAAACTTTTGTTGTAAAATTTCTACTTGTTTTATATATATATTACTCTATTCTAAAACTTTAAAATCTTATTTCCAACACCTTAAGATCTTTCCTGAAAAAAGAATGCTCAGATCAAATATATAGGAAATTATGGATGAGAGCCAGAGGGGGTCAAGAAAAGATCCTGTCAACATGGGAGCCTAACCTAAGATTGAACTGCTGGATGGTGCAGGTGATGACATAACACCAGAATGGGAAGGAGCTACTCTGAAAACTCAGTATTCACAACTGTGTAACTGGAGGAAACAGGAGGTTTGGTCCTCCCAAATTTGCCCTGCCCCAGTAATGCAGCTACACATGGAGAGAGGGGCTGGCTCAGGTACCTCATGGAGGAGCAGAGATCCACCTGCAGCCCATGGAGGCCCGGAACGGAGCAGGGATTCACCTGCATCCTATGCTGGATCCTGCTCTGCAGTAGATCCATTCCCAAAGGAGGCCATGGCCCAATAGGAAGCCTGTGATGGAGCAGGATCCTGTAGAACCCTGGGGAGACAAGCTAACCTGGAGTAGATTCCTGGTTTAATTAATATTCACATGGGGTTCCACAGTGGCATCCTTGGTTCCTTGGGTCCCATGGTGTCAGAATGGCCCCTTGGTTCTATGAGGCCCCAAGGTGTCACAATGGTCCCTTGGTTCTGTTAGGGCCCATGATGTCACAATGGCCCCTTAGTGCCATGATGCCCCATGGTGTCACAGTGGCTCTTTGGTTCTCTTAGGCCCCACGGTGTCACCAAAGCCACTTGGTTCCGTTATGCCCCATGGTGTCCCAATTTCCCCTCAGTTTTTTTAGGACCCTTGGTGTCACAATGGCACATTGTCTATTGGCTGAAGACCATGAGGACGTCTTCCTATCTGTTGGTAGGTAATTCCTCATCCTTCCCTCTCTCTCTCCCCCTTTTTACTTTGTTTCCTTTTTCTCTCTCTCCCTACTATCGGAAAACTGCGTTGTTGGCACTCAATAAAGTGCATTGCTGCTTGCTGCTGAATGGAACCTGAGTCCCTTGCTGTTTGTCTTTTGCACCCTAAGGTCAAACAAACCATCATGACTCCCGTTCAGGTTGAGCAGATCGCGACAGCCTCATGGTGTCACAATGGCCCCTTGTTTTTGTTAGGCTCTATGGTGTCTAAAACACCCCTTGCTTCTGTTTGACCGCATGATATTACAATGGCCACTGGTTCAGTTAAGCCTCAAGGTGTCACAAGGGTCCCTTGGTTCCATTAGACCCCATGATATTATAATATCCCCTTTGTTCCATGAGGCCCCTTGGTGTCACAATGGCACCTTAGCTCTGTGAAGTTCCAACGTGTCACAATGGCCCCTTGGGTCAGGGGAACACCATGAAGTCACAACAGCCCCTTGGTTTTGTGAAGCACAGTGCTGTCACAATGGACCATTGGTTCCAAGCAGCACAGTGGTTTCACAATGGCCACTTGGTGTTCTTAGGCCCCGTGGTCACAGAATGCCCCCTTTGTTCTATGAGGCCCCATGATTTCAGAACAAGCACTTTTTTCTTTTAACATCCATGGTGCCACAATGGTGCCTTGGTTCTCTTAGGCCCCATGGAGTCACAATTGCCCCTTGGTTCTGTTGTGTCCCATGGTGTCAGATTGGCATTTTGGTTCAATGAGGCTCCATAATGTCAAAATGTCCCCTTGATTCCGTTAGGCCCTATGGTGTCTGTGAGAGTCTGTCTGAGCCTCTCGTTTGTTTCTGCCCAACGACCATCGCCTGAGGCCTAAGAGGACCCTCAAACTGCAGTTCGGAGACGCTGGCCAGAGATGGGAGGAGTGCCAAGTAATTGTTTCTCAGGTGATGCTTACCAGGACTGGTTTCTCATGGCAATTAGTCACGGGGCTCTGAACTGTGTTTACTTAACAAAGCTCCCACAGGTGAGAGAACAATGGGCTGTTCAGGTGTGGGGGTACTCAGTGTTTGTCCCATGACAAGGACTGTTTGGTGGCCATGAGATTGCCGTGATGCTCTGCTCTGGAGCAGTTTGCTGGCTGCCGTGTCCTGTTTCCACCTGTTTCCTCAGAGTAATGATCTCCACATACAATAGTCCATAAATCTTCCCACCTTGCTGGACCCTTGTTTCTGTAATGCTCCATGATGTCATATTGCAGCATTGGTTTCATGCGACACAATGGTGTCATGATGGCCCCTTGGGTCTACGAGCCTCCATAGTGTCACAATGGCCCCTTTGTTCTATTAGGACCCATGGTGTCAAACTTCACCCTAGGTTCTGTGAGGCCCCGTGGTGTCACAATGCTCCCTTTGTTCTGTGAGGCCCTGTGGTGTCATGATGGACCATTGATTCTGTTAGACCCAACTGTGTCACAAAATCTCTATGTTCCGTAGGGTCTCAGGGTGTCACAATTTCCCCTCACTTCTTTTAGGCCCCATGGTGTTCCATGAGCTCCCCTGGTGCTCAAAATGGACACTTGGTGCCATGAGGCCCCGTGGTGTCACAATGGCAACTTGGTTCCATTAGGGTTCACGTTTTCACAGTTACCCCTTGCTTCATATTCGACACGTGGTGTCACAATGGCCCCTTGGTTCTGAGGACCCCATTGTGTAAGTGCCCCTTGGTTCCAGTGGACATCATGATGTGATAATGCCCATTAGGTTCTATAAAGCCCCGGCGTCTCACAATGGACCATTGGTAGCATGGGGCACAATAGTGTCACAATGGCCCTATGGTTCTTTTACAGTCCATGATGTCACAATGGCCACTAAGTTCTGTTAGGTCCCATGGTGTCACAATGTCCCCTTTGTTCCATGATGCCTCACTGTTCCAAAATGACCACTTTTTTCTGATGGGACCCATGGTGTCACAATGGCAGTTTGGTTCTCTTAGGCCCCATGGTATCACAATTGCCTATTGGTTCTGTTAGGTTCAATGGCATCACAATGGCCCTTGGTTTTGTTAGACTCCATAGTGTCTAAATCACCTCATGGTTATCTGAAAACCCATGGTGTCCCAATCGACCCTTGGTTCCATGAAGTCCCAGGTTGTCACAATAGCCCCTTGGTTCTTGGTTCTATGAGGCTCCATGGTGTCACAACGGACCATTGGTTCCAGGTGGCTATTCCATCTTACATTGGCTCCTTCTGGTCTGTTTGGATTTGTGGCTTGAAACTGGACCATTGATTTCATACAGCATCATGGCTTCAAAATGGCCCTTGGTTCTGTTATGCCCCATGGTATCACACTGGACCCTTGGTTCCATGAGGCCTGATGGAGTCACAATGTCCCCATGGTTCTTTTAAGCCCCATGGTGTCACTATAGCCCTTTGGTTTTGTTAGGCTGCATTGTGTCTGAATCACTCTGGTTGTCTGAGGCCTCATGGTCCCACAATGGCTGCATGGTTCTATAAGGCACCATAGTGTGACAATGGCTCTAGGTTCCATGAGATCCCATGGTGTCACAATGACCCTGTGGATCTATAAGCCTCCATAGTGTGACAATGGCCCCTTGGTTCTTTTAGGCCCCATGATGTCACAATGGCCCCTTGTTGCCAAAAGGCTCCATGGTTTCACAATGGCCCTTTACTTCAGTTAGTCCCCATGATGTCACAATGTCCACCTGGTTTTCTTAGAACTCATGGTGTCACAATAGTCCCTTGGACCTGTTAGGCCCCATGGTATCAGAATAACTATTTGGTTGCATGAGGCCACATGGGGCCCAAACGGTCCCTATTTCCTGTTAGGCGCCATGGTGTCTCAATTACCCCTTGGTTCTGTGAGGTCCCTTAGTGTCACAATGGACACTTGGTTTTATAAGATCCTGTGGTGTCACAATGGTTTCTTGTTTTTGTTAGGCCACATGATATCATGGCCACCTGGTTCTCTTAGGGCCCATTGTGTGACAATGGAACCTTGGTTCTGTTAGACCCCAGGCTGTCACAATGGCTAGATTCTATGAAGTCACATGGTGTTCAAAATGGCCCCTTGGTTCTATGAAGTATCGAGGTGTTCACAATGTCCACGTGGTATCATGAGGCCCTGTGGTGTCACAATGGCTCATTGGTTCCATTTGGCACAATGGTGTCACAATAGTCACTTGGTTCAGTTAGTCATCATGCTGTCAATATGTCGACTTGGTGCCATGAGGGTCCATGGTGTCACAATGTCCCCTTAATTCTATGAGGTCCTGTTGTTTCATAATAGCCCTTTGGTTTCATTGTGCCCCATGGCGTCACAATGGCCCCTTGGTTATTTTAGACCCCATGGTGTCACAATGGAGCCTTGGTGCCATGAGGCCCTGTGGTGTCCTATAGGTTCCTTGGTTCTATTAGGACTTATGATGTCATAATGGCCACCTGGTTCTGTTAGGCCTCATGGTGCCACAAAGATCCCTTGGTTCCATTTCGCCCCATGATATCACATTATCCCCTTGGTCCCATGAGGCCGTATGGTGCCACAATGGCCCCTTTTTCTGTAAGGCCCCATGATGCCACAATGGCCCCTTTGTTCTGTTGGGTCCCAAGGTGTCACAATGGCCCCTTGTTTTGATGAGACCTCATGGGTAACAATGCCTCCTTGCTTCAGTTAGTCCCCATTGTTTCACATTGGCCCCTTGGTTATAGGGGGTATCATAATGGCCCCTTGGGTTTGTTAGACTTCATGGTGTCACAATGGCCCATGGATGCCATGAGGTCCCATGGTGTTTCAATGGACACTTGGACCTGTGAGGCCCCACGGTTTCATGACAGAACCTTGGTTCATTGAAGCTACAATAGTGACTTAGTTCTGTTAGGCCCCGTGATATCTCAAAGTTCCCTTGTTTCCTTTGGGCCACATGGCGTCACAATTTTCCCTTGGTTCTTTTACAGTCCATGGTGTTCAAAAGGGCCACTTGGTGCCATGAGGCCCCATGGTGTCACAATCGCCCCTTGCTTCTGTTATGCTTTATGATGCCACAATGACCACCTCTTTCTGTTAGGCCTTATAGGGCTCTGTGCTGTGTGGCTTCCTGAGGATGAGTCCCGGGCAATCTTGGCTGGATTCAATCTTGGTGGACACCTCCAATTGTTGCTGTTTGCTATGAGTGGCAAATAATAGCAACACACTTCTTGGGTGGAAGGAAAAAAGCACTTTATTAAAACCTGACCGATATTTATAGGACTGTTTGTGAATCTCAAATGGGACAGCAGTTCATTGGACAATAGGAGAAAACATCCCATGTCATGTACATCATGCACGTCCCACGGTCAACACCAGGTGCTAATCTTATGTTTATTAATCCCTTTCTATTTGCAAGAAAGCTAACACCCTGGGAAAAATCCTGGCTGGAGCTGGGAACATGTCATGGCCTGAGAAAAAGACTCAGAACCTGAGAAAAGGCCTGGCTGAAATTTGCCTAGGCCTTCAGCAGTGTCCACAACAGGGGGGCTTAGGTGTGACATGAGGGGCTCAGTTGAGACACGGGGGGGCTCAGGTATGACACGGAGGGGCTCAGGTGTGACATGAGGGGCTCAGGTGTGACATGAGGGGCTCAGTTGAGACACGGGGGGGCTCAGATGCAGCAGTAGAGTTTGACATCGTTGAGGCCGCTGTTGTCGCCGCTGTCATCAGGCTCCAGGCGGGATCGGATCCCGCAGATCCTGCAGGCCATGGCACAGCTCTGGCTCCAGTAGCCCCAATCCCCCCTGGCCAGCCCCCCACCCTCCAGCACTGAGTCGCCCGAGCACATGGCGGCCATGTCAGTGGCTGCAGCGTCATCCCACAGGCCCTGTGAAGCCTCCACGCGCAGCCGGAAGGACACAAGGTGCTGCCCGGGAGGACACAACTCCGGCCGGCCCCAGGATCCGAAACTGTGGAGAGGGGATGAAGGGAGGGGTCAGGAGGCTGTCTGGATTGGGCACGGTGGTCATGGTTGGGTGATGGTGGCCATGGATTGATCATGGTCGCGGCTGGGTCATAGTGGCCTTGGTTTGGTCATGGTGGTTGCAGTTGGGTGATGATGGCCATGGATTGGTCATGGTGGCCATGGTTTGGTCATGGTGGCCATGGTTGGGTCATGGTAGTGCTGGAAAGGTTGAGTTTGTCATGGTTGGGTGATGGTTGCCATGGTTGGGTGATGTTGGCCATGACTGGGTGATGTTGGCCATGATTTGGTCATGGTGGCCAGGGTTGGGTCATGGTGGCCATGGAAGGGTTGTGCTGGTTATTGTTGGGTGATGGTGGCCAGGGTTGGGCCATGGTGGTCGTGGTTGGGTGATGGTGGCCATGGATTGGTCATAGTAGCTATGGATTGATCATGGTGATGATGGAAAGATTGTGTTGGTCATGGTTGGGTGATGGTGGCCATGGCTGGGTTATGGTGGCTGTGGGTGGGTTGTGGTAGCCAGAGTTGGGTGATGGTGGCTATGGAAGAGTTGTGTTGGTCATGGTTGGGTGATGGTGGCGTGGCTGGGTCATGGTGGCCATGGTTGAGTGATGGTGGCCATGGTTGGGTCATGGTGGCCATGGAAGGGTTGTGTTGGTCATGGTTGGGTAATGGTGGCCATGGAAGGGTTGTGGTGGCAATGGTTGTGTCATGGTGGCCATGGATTGGTCATGGTGGCCATGGTTGTGTAATGGTGGCCATGAATTGGTCATGGTGGCTATGGTGGCCGTAGTTGGATCATGGTGGCCATGGATTGGTCACAGTGGACATTGCTGGTTCATGGTGGCCATGAAGCGACACAATGGGGGCGATGTCACCACACTAGGGCCACCAGAGCCAGGGACCCCACAGCCACCACCCCCACCCCACCTGGACCCTTTTTGTGGACCCCCACCAGTGGTCGCCCCACCTCCCACACCCGGTGGTCACTCACGGCCCCACACTGGATGTCACCGTGTCCGTCCCGGTGTCACAGAGCAATCGCACCCCGTTCAGCCCCGTGTCGTCCCTGAAAAACCCCTGGTGGGGCTGGACCTGCAGGACCCCAAAATCTGCCACCAGTGTCCCCAAAAACCCCTGATAGGACTGGACCTGCAGCACCCCAAAATCTGTCACCAGTGTCCCCAAAACCCCTGATAGGACTGGACCTGCAGCACCCAAAATCTGTCACCAATGTCCCCAAAAACCCCTGAGAGGGCTGGACCTGCAGCACCCCAAAATCTGTCACCAGTGTCCCCAAACCTGCCACCATCCCGTCATGGGTGTCTCTCCCCATGTCCCAGTGTCTCCCCCGTGTCCTCCTATGTTCTCATGTCCTCCCACATCCCCACATCCTCCCATATCCCCCATGTCCCTCTATGTCCCCCCCATGTTCCCATGTCCTCCTGTATCCCCCTCATGTCCCCTAGTGTCCCTCCCATGTCCCCCTATGTTCACCCATGTCCCCCCCATGTCCCCCCATGTCCCCCCATGTCCCCCTCATCTCCCCATGTCCCCGCCATGTCTCCATGTCGCCCCGTGTCCCCCATATGTCCCTCTCATGTTTCCATGTCCCAGTGTTCCCCCATGTCCCCCCCATGTCCCCCCCGCAATGTCCCCATGTCCCCCTCATATCTCCCCCATGTCCCAGTGTCCCCCCATTTCCCCATGAACCCCCATGTCCCCCATGTCCCCCCATGTCCCTCCCATGTCCCAGTGTCCCCCATGTCCCTATGAACCCCCCATGTCCCCCCATGTCCCCCCCATGTCCCCATGTCCTCCGCATGTCGCCTCCATGTCCCCATGTCCCCCATGTCCCTCCATGTCCCCATGTCCCCCATGTCTGTGTCCCCCATGTCACCATGTCCCCCATGTCCCCGTGTCCTCCCCATGTTCCCATGTCCCCCGTGTCCCTCCATGTCCCCCCATGTCCCCCATGTCGCAGAGTCCCCCCATATCCCCCCATGTCTCCCCATGTCTCCCCCATGACCCCGTGTCCCCCCATGTCCTTCCCATGTTCCCATGTCCTCCTGTATCCCCCTCATGTCCCCAGTGTCCCCTCCATGTCCCCATGTCCCCTATGTTCGCCCATGTCCCCCCATGTCCCCCTCATCTCCCCATGCCTCCCCCATGTCTCCATGTCGTCCCGTGTCCCCCATGTCCCCCTCATGTTGCCATGTCCCAGTGTCCCCCACGTCCCCCTCATGTCCCAGTGTTCCCCCATGTCCCCATGAACCCCTCATGTTTCCAATGTCCCCCATGTCCCTCCCATGTCCCAGTGTCCCCCATGTCCCTATGAACCCCCATGTCCCCCATGTCCCCCATGTCCCAGTGTCTCCCCCCTGTCTCCACGTCCCCCAATTCCCCCGTGTACCCCATGTCCCCAATGTCCCCCATGTCCCCCATGTCACCCCATGTCCCCAATGTCCCCCCTGTTTTTCCCCATGTCTCCCCATGTCGCCCCCATGTCCCGGTGTCCCCCTCCATGTCCCTATGAACCTCCATGTCCCCATGTTCCCATGTCCCCCATGTCCCCCCATGTCCCCCATGTCCCCCCATGTCCCTGTGTCCTCCCCATGTTCCCATGTCCCCCATGTCCCCATGTCCCCCCATGTCCCCCTGTCCTCTCCATGTTCCCATGTCCCCCTTTCCCCCATGTCCCCCCATGTCCCTGTGTCCTCCCCATGTTCCCCCATGTCCCCCATGTCCCCCGTGTCCCCCCATGTCCCCATGTTCCCATGTCCCCCATGTCCCCTCATGTCCCCCATGTCCCCCTGTCCTCTCCATGTTCCCATGTCCCCCATGTCCCCCATGTCCCCTATGTCCCCCCGTGTCCCCCCATGTCCCCCCATGTTCCCATGTCCCCCCCATGTCCCCTCATGTCCCCCCATGTCCCCATGTTCCCCATGTCCCCCCATGTCCCCCATGTCCCCATGTCCTCCCCATGTCCCTGTGTCCCCATGTTCCCATGTCCCCCATGTCCCCTCATGTCCCCCATGTCCCCCTGTCCTCTCCATGTTCCCATGTCCCCCATGTCCCCCATGTCTCCTATGTCCCCCGTGTCCCCCATGTCCCCCCATGTTCCCATGTCCCCCATGTCCCCTCATGTCCCCCATGTCCCCATGTTCCCCATGTCCCCCATGTCCCCCCCATGTCCCCGTGTCCTCCCCATGTTCCCCTGTCCACCCCCATGTCCCCCCATGTCCCTATGTCCCCCCATGTCCCAGTGTCCCCTCCATGTCCCCCCCTTGTCCCCCCTCTCCCACCTTTAGCTGGAACCCATTAGCGAAGGACCCCGGGGACAGAACTGCGCGTCCCCCCAATGTCCCCAGTGTCCCCCGTTTGTCACCGCCAGCACCCCGGGCTCGTCCTTGTCCCAGTGCAGGCGCAGGAAGGGCCCGCTGCGGGAGGTGGTGGCACATCCCCGCCTCTCTGAGGCCACCAAAACCCCTGGCGGGGTCACCAAGGCCACCAGGGCCAGCAGGGCCACCAAGGGGCAAGGGGACAGACCCATGGCAGAGCGACCCCCCCACCATCCCCCGGTGTCACCGCGGGTTTTATAACCACGGAGGGGGCGCTGGGAGGAACTGGGAGGGACTGGGAGGGCACTGGGAGGAACTGGAATGGACTGGGAGGGCACTGGGAGGGACCAGGAGGGACTGGGATGGACTGGGAAGCACTGGGAGGCACTGGGAGTTACTGGGAGGGACTGGGATAGTCTGGGAGGGACTGGAAGGCACTGGCAGGCCACCTATGGGGAGGTGACACGTGTGTCCCCACCACCCACGGGCCACCAAGGGGGGCAAATGACCCCGGGGACATTGTGGGAGGATTTTTGAGTCAGTTTTGGTTTCGTTTCTTGGGGATTTCTTTGTTTGTTTGTTTGTTTTTCTTTGTTTTTCTTTGTTTTTCTTTGTTTTTCTTTTTTTTTTTTGTTGTTGTTGTTTTTTGTTTTGTTTTGTTTTGTTTTTTGTTTTCTGTTTTTTTTCCCCCCTAAGAACGATTCCCAGAGGTGCCAAATCCACCAGGAGGGGCCACCAGAACCATGAAAAAAACCCCATAAACAAAAACTCTCCAAAAATACTTTAATTGTCACTTTTAGTCACATATTCACAGTACTTCCAGTTTGCCCAGTTAGCCCCTCCATGTACACCCTGTATTTATGGTTTAACCGAGGATGACCATAGAGGTGATAAAGTGTCCCCAATATCCCCAATGTCCCCAATCCCTGTCCCAAATGTCTCCAAAGTCCTCAATGTTCCCCCAATGTCCCCAATGTCCCCAATGTCCCAAATCCCTATCCCCAATGTCCCAATGTCCCCAATGTCCCCAATGTCCCCAATCCCTGTCCCCAAAGTCCCCCAATGTCCCCCGAATGTCCCCGATGTCTCCAAATCCCCCCAATCCCCTCAATGTCCCCAATGTTCCCCAATGTCCCTAATGTCCCGAATCCCCCCCAATGTCTCCAATGTCCCCCAATGTCCCAAATGTCCCCAATGTCCCCAATGTCCTCCAATGTCCCCAATGTCCCTGATGTCCCTGAGTGTCCCTGTGTGTCCCTGTGTGTCCACATTGTCCCCAAACCCCATTGTCACCATTCCAGTGTTCCAGATCATAATGTCCCCTCTCTCCCCAGTGTCCCCACAGATGAAAGTGTCTGTGAGTGGCCAGGAGGTGCTGGCAGAGCCCCTTGGGGACATCAGGGGACTCTGGGAGCAGACCAGCTTCCATCTGGAGCTGCTGCAGGCGACGCCAGAATGACTGGAGCAGGAGGAGCAGGAACTGGGGACACGCTGGGGACCCGAATACAGTGTGACCTTCGACCCTGAGCAGCAGACCGTGCTGGGCAGGAGCATGGGTGGGGACACTGGGGACATTGGGGGATTGGGGGACATTGGAGAACATTGGAGGACATTGGGGACATTGGGGACTGTTGAGGGTTGGGGTTTGTTCTCTTACTGTCTCAGTTTAAAGAATTTTTCCCATTATTATGCTAAGGGAGCCTGCCAGGTTGAGCCCAGGTTTTTTTCAGGACTCTAGACAAAGGGGTAGGTGGGGGCTGGTTTCCAGGGGCTGTCCGCTCACCGGCGACCTCGGAGGGGAAGGACTGCCATCTCCAGCCCACGCGATCGGAACGCCGGGGAGTCAGGCTCTGCTGTGGGACACTGTTCTGCATCTGCTCTGCTCCAGCCTCCTACCTCTGAGACCGCAGCTGACCACCAGGATTCAAACGGTGAGCGGGGAGCTGCCCCTCCACCCTGCTCCCACCTGAGACACAGGGCGGCTGCTGCCGCCTCCCCCCGCTCCGCTCCCATCTGCTCTCCGCAGCTGCACAGGCTCTGCCACGTTTTTCACCACCGGGACCGAGCGCAGGCAGAGTGCGTCTGTGGCTGAAAAAAGACCGGAACTGAGTTATTTGTTCTGTTTTGTTGTTAATTTTTCATAGCTGCTGTTGTTTGTGTTTGTCCGGTTAGATATATTTGTAAAGAGCTGTTATTCCTACCCCCTTATCTCTGCCTGAGAGTTCCTGATTCAAAAATTATAATACTTGGGAGGGAGAGGTCTTACATTCTCTGTTTCAAAGAGGAGCTTCTGCCTTTATTGGCAGACACCCGTCCTTCAAACCAGGACAGGAGACCAGCAAGGCAGTCAGGAATTCTCTTCCTATTTCAAAATACCCCTGAGATGTCTCTTCTGATCCCAATAAGAATGAATGTCCATTCATGGACAACCAGTTCCAAAATCCAGCTAAATGTACAAAATCTACTTCTACACTGAGCATGGTTTGTGCTTAGTGCATTTATCCCTGGGGTTACAGTGCAATTAAATGGCACCCTCTGAGGTCAGGTTCCTGCTCCCGTTCTGCAGAGTCCCTGTCTCAGACCTGGTATAGCCAAGAGAGGAGAGAGGTCTCCTTTGGGGGCAAACAAGGCACAGACACATGACCCCCCCATTCCAAGTAGACAAGGGACCTATGACAGAGCAGCTTCTCCCTTCCAGGCTCTCTGCACTTGCCTTCCCTAAATCCCATTGCAAAATGGTCCCGAGCCAGCTCAGCACAGTTATACTCACCTCAGGGGCTCTTGGGGAGAGTGGCGGGTGAGAAAGTATTTGGGCAGTGAACTGCTGGCTCATTCTGAGTCCTCGAGCTTCCTGGAGGAGCACGGGCAAGAGCATCCTCAGGCTGCATGGCTGGCCCTGAGGGAGTCACCTTTCCAAGCCAGGAGCCCCGCGCTCCTGCCAGGCTTGTCCCAGAGCCAGCCCCAAAGCTGCCACCATCTCTGGAGCAGCCAACTGTTAATCCCTTGTTATTCTCAAAGGGAACCTTTCCCTGTGGGACAACCCAGGCCCACACAGCCCCCACTGGGCTTGGCACAGGGAGAGCAGCAGCTTTCTCACCCTCTGGGTCTGCATCTGCCCCTTGGCATGAGCAGCGTGGGCCATGGCAAATGCCAATGTCCATGAGATGGTGGCAGTAACAAGGTTAAAAGTCAATATCCAGAGGCTGTGGCAAAGTTAAAAGACAATATCCAGAGGCCATTGGCCTTTGCAGGGTCCAAACCCCGATGTCCAGAAGCCATTGACCTTTGCAGGGTCCAAACTCTGATGTCAAAAGCCCGTTGGCCTTTTCAGGGTCAACACCACAATATCAAAGTGCCATTGGCCTTTGCAAGATCCAAACCGCAAGGCCCAAGAGCTGTTGGCAGCTGCAGAGCCCAAATCCCAAATATTCCATGGGCTGTTGATGGTTACTAGGGTCCAAACCCCAGTGTTCCAGGGATTGTGGGAGAGCCCCTTCCCCTGGCTATGCCCCCATCCAAGCTCCCTACTGGCCCTTGAACTTGCTCTGCCAGCCCTGTGTTCCCGCAACCCTGCTGTGCTAAAAGCTACTGTGTCCTTTTCCTAATTAATATAAGATCAGACAAAGTATCTTTAGCATGGATGAAAAAGGGATACAAAGAGGCTCTTTCAGGTTGTTTATTCTTTGGCTATGATATGGCTGGAAAGAGGCCGAGACTCTCTGGGAATCTGGTCTTCAGGGGACGGGGAATGGGGAGTGGTTTTGGCTGCCAGCCAATGGGGTAGGGACACGGGGGCTTAGGGATCAGAATACAGAAGCCCCTAAGGTGCTTCAAGGTCACTTAGGGAAGGTCAGGGGATAGTAGGAATTCTGGGATGAACCGGAAGATGTCAGGGTATGTGAATCCTTCTTCTACCTCAGTTAATCAAATTGCAACATCTCCCCGTTTTTTGTTTTTTAAGTAGGGGGATGACTTTAAACTAATTCTAGTCCGAATTTTATTTTGACCACCATTTGAGATGAGTGGGAGAGTTAGACTGTTTTATATTTGCCAATTCTATATGATTGTCCCCTGAGGTAGAAGAAATGATTCCATTAATGGCCTTAAATATTAAATGACGTATGATCCCAAATGCCATAGCTACAAGGAAAAGAATAACAACAAGCAACATAATAGTTTTGACGATGGAAGTCCACCACCCAGAAAACCCCCAGCCCTTAAACAGTTCATTAATCCAGTCTTCTGATTCTTGTTTCACTTGTCCAATCAGGTGCTTCATATCTCGCAGAGCAGCGTGGACATTAGGAGCCTTTGAAGTCAGATTCATGCAGCAAAGCCCTTCAAATTCCTGGCATTCATGTCCATGTAGTAATAGGAGAAAATCTATTGCAGCACGGTTTTGTAATGTTGCCTGCCTGGTTACTTCTTCATCTTCTAGGAGGGAACTGATGGCAGTTGAAGTTAAATTTGCTTGTTTAACTACCCAACACTCCAGGTGACCTAATTCACCTAGAGCTTTTGCTGCTGCAACCCATGGAAGAAATACAGACACAGCAATTCTTTTTGATTTTGCCCAATGGAAAATTTCTGCATCACAATTTGGGTCCAGATTATCTGCACTTCTTTTTTGTATTTTATTACCAGATTTGCTTTTGTGTGTCCAATCACTAATTAAGGTTTTGTTGGGTGCTAACAAGGACAACCGCCCTATAGTACATGGTCCCCTAGCAGATTAGAAGGAATCCCTGCCCACGCCCGGTCCCCACAAATTAAAAACAATCCCTTTGGTAGAATTTTGGGACTTGTATGAACTGGATCTTTAGCTGGAATATGGTTTGTGAAAGTACACCACTTCATGGCCATAAATTCCTTACGAAATTGTCGGATGAGATGAAAGCCTTTTGTGTCAGTGAGTGTTGGATAATCTTTGAAATGAATGCAGTATGTTGCTGGGTAGGAACCAAGCAGTTCTAACTCTTGGGGTTCCTGGTCTGCCTTGGGTAATTTTGGCAGCAAGTCCTTTACAGGATTACCTATGATCTGTGCTGAGTGCCTAGGTGAAATAGTGAATGGTTCAGGTGTTTTATTAGGCAAGTGTATGTCAAAGCTGCCTAAATACTCACTAACTTTAAGTGGGACTCTTACCAGGCAGGTGGACATAGGATCTGTGGCTGCTGCAGTGGACAGACATATGTTTTCCTGTTTGAGTGTCTGTGCCAGGGTTACCCAGATGTTCTGACGTGGCTGAGGGACGATCCACGCAGCTGCGAAACTGTTCAAAGCTAACAAGAAGACAACTTGGATGGGGTTCTTCACAGGGTTAACTTGAGGGTAGCTTTTTTCTAAAAAGAAAAACAAACATTTTTAAAACATGTTATGAGTCCTTGTCTGCTTGAGGGTATTCCTTTATGAAGTTTTTGTTTCCTTTTCCTCTGCGGCGTCTTCTTTTGGAAGCAAAGGTTACTTGCTTCTCATCTCCTTCGGCTGTAGCTGGAGTTTTGGGGACAAAAGGCTTTACCCATTTCTGAGGAATCCATCTAGGTCCTGAGGGAGTTGAAACACATGCATAACCCCTTCCCCAGGTTACGAGTTCATAGGGACCTTTGGTTTCCCATGTTTCTGGGTCCCTAATCAAAACTGGTGGATGCTGAGACAATTTAAACTGTTTACTGCTGTTAAAATGACGAACCACAGGAGGACTCATGTTTTCAAATGAACAGTTTAAGAAATTGATTGTAAACAATGCTTTACAGAGCTTTTGCTGGGGAGACATCCACACAGTAGAACTGCTTTGTCTAGCTAGAACCTATTTTAGTGTTTGATGTGTGCGTTCAATCACAGCTTGGCCTGTAGGGGAGTGTGGAATGCCTGTCTTATGTATAACTCCCCACTGTTGGATGAATTCCAGGAACTCCTTGGAAGTATAAGCTGGGCCATTATCTGTTTTTATTTCTCTAGGGATTCCCAAAACTGAGAAGGCTTGTACTAGGTGTTGTTTTGCATGTACTGCCTTTTCCCCTGCATGAGCTGACGCATAAACTGCACCTGAATATGTGTCTATGCTCACATGAACATATTTTAGGCGTCCAAAACTAGGAATGTGTGTGCCATCTGTCTGCCACACTTCACAGCTGCCAAGGCCCCTGGGATTAACCCCCATACCCAGCGATGGCATGGCCTGGAGCTGACAGCTGGGACAGGTGGCGACAATAGCCCTGGCCTGACTCCGTGTTATCTGGAATTGACGGACCAAACCTGGTACATTCTGGTGGTATTGCTGATGGCTCAGCTTTGCCTGTTGGAAGATGTCAGGAAGGCATGCCTTTTCTGCTGGAGCTGCTAAGGTGTCTGCCATTTGGTTTCCTTCTGCAATCTCACCTGGCAAATCTGTATGCGACCTCACATGCATCACATAGAAGGGATGTTCTCTGTGAGAAACCAAATAGATTAGTTTTGATAACAGCCTAAAGAGCTGCTCATTATCAATGTCTTTGAGCACTGCCTGCTCTGCTCTGGACACCACCCCAGCAACATACGAAGAATCTGTTACCAGATTTAGAGGTTCAGAGAATTTCTCAAAGGCTCTTACCACGGCAGCTAGTTCTGCAATCTGGGGTGACCCCTCCACAAATTCAACATCAGCTTCCCAATGCTGTGTCTGTGGATTTCTCCAAGCCATCACCGACTTGTGGGAGTTCCCTGATGCATCTGTGAATACTGTGAGTGCCTTGAGTGGTGTTCTGCTCCTCTTCTCACGAGGTATGAGGTGGAATTCCTCATTGAACAACTTATGAGCTGGGCTGTGAACAGATATCTGTCCCGTGTAGCTGTCCAGAGATATCTGGAGGCTGGCATTGCTCTGCAACAAATGCTCAAACATATCTTTTGTTAGCCTTTCAGGAGAATTCTTTCCCTCCCCAGAAAGTTTAATTGGCAGGTGTATGCATGTGAAATCGCACCCAGACAGTTCACTCAGCCTCATCCTTGCTTTTTGAATCAACTGAGCCATAAGTTCCTGTGGCTGTGTAATAGTTTTGGATCTCTGGTGGGAGAGGAAGACCCATTCTATGATTAAGAGTGAGTCTCTCTGCCCCTCTATCCACTGAAATATTAAACCATGTAAGTGTGGCAATTTCCCCAAAACAATGAATTTGAAAGGCAGTTCAGGTTGATAGTGGTGAGCTTGCCTTTCAGACAGAGCTTTCTGTACCTTTCCAATTGCAGCCTTTGCTTCTGGTGTCAGTTCCCTAGGAGAAACCAGCTCTCTCTCCCCTTTCAATAAATTGAAAAGGGGTTGTAAGTCCTCATTAGTGAGGCCTAACCAAGGTCTTACCCAATTCAGCGACCCACACAGGGAATGGAGATCTGCAAGAGTTTTAAGATTACAATTAATATCTAATTTCTGTGGAACTATGGTCCTGGCAGTGATCTCTAGTCCCAGATACTTCCAAGGTGGCATCCTTTGAACCTTGTCATCCTGTAATTGAAATCCAGCAGAGGTTAAAACTTTAACTACTAGGTCAAGCGTGTGTTGAAGTATGGAATTGTCAGGAGCACACACCAGCACATCATCCATGTAGTGTAGTATAATGGCTTCCCTTCTCTGTGCACGGACAGGAGACAACAATGAAGCTACATACCACTGACAGATAGCAGGACTACACTTCATGCCCTGTGGAAGCACTTTCCAGTGGTATCTCTTCATTGGAGCCTCTCTGTTCATTGATGGTACTGAGAATGCAAACCTAGGAGCATCTTCAGGGTGAAGTGGTATTTGGAAAAAACAATCTTTGATATCTATTACTGCCAATTGCCAATCTCTAGGTAACATAGTTGGAGAAGGCATCCCAGGTTGAGGAGATCCCATGTCCTGAATTACTTTATTAATTTCTCTAAGATCATGTAATAATCTCCATTTGTCTGTCCCTGGTTTTTTTATTACAAAAATTGGGGAATTCCAGGGACTTGTTGTTTCTTCTACATGATTTTTTGCCAATTGTTCCTCTACAAGTTTTTCAAGTGCCTGTAACTTTTCTTTCCTTAGCGGCCACTGTGTTGTCCAGATAGGTGTGTCACTTAGCCATGTTAGTTTCCGGACCCGGCACTGCACGGTGGCCGCTTCTAAAAATCCTTAGGAGTTTTTGGAATTATCATTTTAACTCCCCATTGTGACATGGCATCTCTTCCCCATAAGGGACACTTGTAATCTATTACAAATGGACGTACACTGGCCAATCTGCCGTCCGGTCCCTCAATTTGTACAATGCGTTTTGATATTTGTGCTAATCTAACCCCTCCAATACCCTGAATTTGCCCAGCTACAGGTTGCAGTTCCCAATGTGAAGGCCACATCTTTTCAGGTATGATGGTTACATCTGAGCCTGTATCCAAAATACCCTTCACATGTAGATGGTCTGAACCATGTGTCATGTTGCATGCCAGAGAAGGCTTTTCCTCCTTCACTGTCTCTGCCCAGTAAACCTCTGGTGATTTATCTTTTGCTGTGATATTTGCTGGAATAGGAAGAGCTTGGGCTAGAACTTGTCCCTCACTTAAATAGAAAGGTGCTTGTGGACAACGAGCTATTATGATAACACCAGATATTTTTCCCTTCATGGTCATAGGAGCTATTTCAATTTCTAAAGGTGTGTGTGCTGTGTCTCCCACAACAAAATACTCACTCTCCATGTGGCAAATCGACATATCAATTAAGGAGCTCGAGATGTCCACTGTAATGACCGTCCACTCAGCCGATCTGAAATGAAAACCTTTGGTAGTCTGTAGTCTAATACGGCCACAGAACTGCCTGTCTTTGTTAAAAGAACATTCAACATTTACATTATCCATTACACCCACATTGTCCATCCCACCCTCCCCCTTTGCTTTTAAGAGAGAGGCTTTTGCTACAGTATAGCCTGCAGAACTTATATCCTGGCGCTCTATGGTGTTTATAGCAGGCCTGCGCCTCAGTTTTAGTTTTTTTGTTTGTTGATCTTTTTCTGTTTCATGTTTTGAGGACAGTCCCTAGCTAAATGTCCTTGCTGCTGGCACTGGAAACAGGTGATTTTCTTTAGCTGCTCCGATGATAACTGCTGCTTCTTCATCTTTGATGGTTCAGGTGCTGTAGGCTTAGGAGGTGCTGGACTCGGAGTCCTCTCAGGAGCACTGAATAGCTCTGCTTTGCGGGTGCATGCTTCTATCATCTGTGCTAGGGTTGGTTCTGGGTACAGTGGCAGGCTTAGGATGACCCTCCAGCAGGCTTGGTTGGCGTTTTTATCTGCTAATTCTTTGATCAGTTCTGCCTGCATGGCTGGATTATGCACTTGACGCTCCACCTGTGTCTTTAACCGATCTATGAAGCTTAAAAAATTCTCAGAAGGATATTGTTTAATATTAACATAACTAGTAGTTACTTCAACTGTTGGCAATTTAATAAAGGCCTGTTCAGCTATCTCACAAACTTTATCTAAAATAAATTTAGACAATAACCGAGTTTGCTTTTCAGGGCTATGTATGTCACCCTCCCCACATAAATGCTGTAATGTAATTTCATTATCATCAGCATCCTTAGCATGTTCAGGATTTGTGTGAATTTCTGTTAAAAGACTGCCCAAAGAACGTTTCCAAATATTAAACCATAATTCATATTCAGCTGGGGTAAGCAAACACCTGAAAAGGTCCTTTACATCATGCGGAACCAATTCATTTGATGTAAAAGTTGCTCTCATAATTCCCTTAAATATCTCACTTTGCCTCCCAAATTCCCTTTGTACCTTACAAATTTCTTTTTTATCTTGGTATGATAATGGTTGGTAGGTCCTTCTACCATTCTTTTTCCCAATGTATTGAATCGGTAATGCATCAAAAATCATATTAGATTCAGGGTTAATCGGTAAGTTAGGGGTTAATTGGTTTTGTGCCTGTGCAGGCTGTAGCGGTAAGTTAGGGGTTAATTGGTTCTGTGCCTCTGCTGGCTGTAGCGGTGTAGCTGCTACACGTGCTTCCCCTCCCCCACCCTCAGGCTCTGCATTCCCGGAGCTTTCATCCCTCCCGGTATTTGTGAAAGAGTTACAATGCGGCCTGGAAATAGAATTCTGAAAAAATGGATTAAAACCTGGAAAATATTGAGCAGAAACGGGAATTGGATGCAGAAAAGGATTATTGGGAGAAAAAGGCATGTTACAGTTAGGATTTAGTACAGGTTTTTCCCTTTGCACGGAGGAAAGCTGAGTTTCTAAATTACTCTGCTCACATGGAATTTCTGAGAGACGGGGATACAGCGGTAAGTTTGTATCAGGTTGTACAGGGGCTGCTAATTCAGTGTATTTTGGAGGATCATAGGTTTTAGTAGTTTCTTGAGGTAATTCTGATTTCTCTTTTAATTCAGGGACAGGAGGTTCCGAATTAGGTAAAGAGGAGTTTAAAGAATTTTCCTGTGGTCTATCTTGGTTTTCTAATTGTGATAAGTGTTTGTGAATATTTAAAAATATAGGCAAAAATAACGCAGCATTGGTATCACCTTTCTGTATTTTAGAAGTTAATAAATCTCCAACACTGTCCCAAAATAAAACCGATTTGATATTTTGCTTATCAAAATCTGTAATTTCTCGAGACAACCAAATAACAAACTTTCCAATCTGTTTCTTAGAAATTACAAAATCCTGTAAATCTACCATTTCCTTAAGCTGGGTAACAATACTCTTTTGGTGTGCTGAAATATTTCCCCCCCATTCTGATGTTATAGACACAGACAGCACTATTCCCTATCTTTCGCAGAAAAGTTACAATTTAACAGCTGGCTGCAAAACCCAGGTGTGTTAGTATGGGGGTGCTGGGCTTTTGTTATTCACCACGTGGCTTAGCCGTGACTACACAGACGGTCCCGCGGATCCCTCTGCAGAGAACACACCGGCGCCTGTGCTTACAGTCACAGCGTAACCCCCGCCAGGCAGAGCTGGCAGAACACGTGTACTGGGGCCGGGTTGCACAACACCGGCCACGTGTCGCCGGCTGCAAGCCTGAGCTGGTGCCGCTTCCCCACCCGCGGGTACAAACCCCCCACGAGTTTTGGGCTATCCGTTTAAAAACCCCCCTCCCCTGTACCTTGGGGCTAACTTTGGGGTTCCCACCTCCCCGAAGGGATATGTTACCTTACCAAATGGAGCGCGGTTTCGCTGTAACTCTGCAAAAGTTCCGATCCAAAGCGGCTTCTCCGAAGATGCGAAGAAGTTCCCCGCTTCACCCTCCTGTGTTTAAAGCCGTTAAAAAACAGCTGCAAGCACGGAGGAAGTTGTATCACCTGACCGGCCTCTGTTAAAGTCCTAAAACTGCGAACTTTAGGCTAATTTGGGGTTCAAAACAGCCCAAACAGGGGCCAACTGCTAAAAGCTACTGTGTCCTTTTCCTAATTAATATAAGATCAGACAAAGTATCTTTAGCATGGATGAAAAAGGGATACAAAGAGGCTCTTTCAGGTTGTTTATTCTTTGGCGATGATATGGCTGGAAAGAGGCCGAGACTCTCTGGGAATCTGGTCTTCAGGGGACGGGGAATGGGGAGTGGTTTTGGCTGCCAGCCAATGGGGTAGGGACACGGGGGCTTAGGGATCAGAATACAGAAGCCCCTAAGGTGCTTCAAGGTCACTTAGGGAAGGTCAGGGGATAGTAGGAATTCTGGGATGAACCGGAAGATGTCAGGGTATGTGAATCCTTCTTCTACCTCAGTTTATCAAATTGCAACACTGCTGGCCAGCTGGGCAGGGCCATGGCTCGTGACAGGAGCTCAAAGCTGCGGGTCCAGACAGCATCAGTTTTAGGGATCAGCAAGGTTTGACCCACATGCTCTTTATGGATGCACTCAGTTCCTGAGTCACAGGAATTCTTCTGTTTTCCCTCACAAAGGGGAGATGTTATGTTTCTACAGAGGCACTCGGGGTGCACTGAAGGCCTCAGGAAGGGTCCCAAGTGGAGCAGTGCTGGAATTGATGGAAGCATTCAGAGGGGGGAATGGGCTGTGGTTTTTAAGACAGTGTTCACCCATCATGGCCGCAGAGCAGAGTAAGCAAACACCGGGAGAGGGGAATCTCCATTGCTGGGAGCTGCTGAATCCAGACACGGGAAATGCAGAGGAAGAAATTTCATTTTCTTTGTCCTCTTTTCTGCACGAGCTCTTCTGATGGTGTGAGGCAGAGAAGAGCTGAGGTGCCAAACCCAGGGATTTCTGTTAGGTTTGAGCAAATCTCACCCATGTCATGTTGTTGGGGGGCAGGGACAGGGACATCCTGGGGGCATGTGGGGGTTGTGTGCACACAGGGCTCTGAGGTGTGCTGGGGGGCACCAGGGATGTCCCGAGGGGAAAGGAGGGCAAAGGGGACCTGGAGGTCCTTCAGGAGCACCCGTGTGCCCAGGACTGAGCTGTGCCTGTGCCCCTGAGGGACACCCCGAGCCTCCCTGCCCAGGCAGTGCTCACTGGGCCCTGCTGCTGGGGGCAGGTTCCATGTAAGCAATCGCTGGAAGCCGTGGCTGGGGGCAGGTGCTGTGTCACAGGGGAGCCCTTTGTGACACCCCACTGCAGCCCCTGTGCTCAGCATCTGCCAGGGCAGGATGGGCACATGGACTTGGTGAGGACTCTCACCCAAGCCCAAGATTTCTCTGCTTCCTCAGCCTCCCCGTGGTGCTGAGGTTTTTGCCAAACAATTCTCATTTCTCCCTTCTCCACTTTCAACCTTTTCCTTACTACCACAGGATGGAGAAGAAACCCCCGAGACAGCCCAGGGTGGCCTGGGAGGAGGATGGGGCTTTCCAGGAAAGCAGCTCCCCAGTGGAGCCCCACGAGGTGACAATGGTGCAGCCCCTGCAGACGGGTGAGTGGTGCTGGACTGGGCAGGGCTGGGAGCCCAGCCTGCCCTGCACGATGCCAGGATCACCTTTCCCCAGTTGGGAGCCCAGGGGTGGCTGTGATGGCTCAGGGCTGAGGGCTGAATGCTGTCCCCAGCACAGCTTCTGCCAAGGAGGGGGTGAGCAGAGGGGCCCCAGCTCCAGCTGCAGGGTGAGGGCAGCAAGCAGCAGCTGGGCTGGCAGGAGGCAGGGATACCATGGGGCCTGTCCCATTACCATTCCCATCCCAGGGATGGTAACCCCAGGGATTCCTGTCCCTCTGCCAGCTCGTTCCTCAGCCCAAGGCACCGGGGCTTTCCCCTCCAAGCCGTGCTCCAGCATGACAGCTCCTCTGCTGGGCACTCTCCAGCCAGGATCCGCATGGGAACACCGTGCCAGCAGAACAGGCACAGGGCTGGGTGGAGGGCAGATCTTGCCCTTCTCACTCCTGTTTCCAGATCCTCTGCAGCCCTCCCTTCTCTCTGTTAGATGCCAATGGGTTCCCTTTGTGTGGAGAGGAGCAGGAAGCCAGGGCATTCATCCAGACCTTTGCCAGGCTCTCTTGCCCGGTAACCACAGCTCGTTGGATGGTGGCTGTGCCCTGCTGCTCCCCCAGGGCTCAGGGACTGCTGGCCATGTGCCCCCCTCAGATGCCCTGTTGTGTCTCTGTCCCCTGGCTGCCAGATGAAGGATAACAAGCTCAAGTTCCTCGACAGCATCTGCACCCTTTGCAGAAGCGCCAAGGACCATGGCTCGTTACTAGGCCTGGAGTTGCTCTGCCACAGATATGAACTGGTAGAGAGGATCAAGGTGAGGGCACACCTGGGGAATGGGCAGGGAACCCCAGCACCTGTGAGGGCAGTGCTTGGGCAGGGCAAGTGGCTGGTGGCACTGGGAGCCATGTCCCAGCCTAGCTGTGCTTGCCAGGCGCTGCTGAATGAGGAGCCCCAGAACCAGATGCGCACAGAGGTGCGGCTGCTGGCCATGCTGGCCATCACCGGGCTGAGGTACCTGCTTGTCCCTCTCAGTGCCCACCTGCACAAGGCCCTGAGATACTGCTACTGAGAGGAATGAGGGATTTGTCTTTGCAAACAAGCTCTGGGTCTGCTGGTAGACACTGAGAGATAAAAGAAACAATGGGAAAGATTCCACTGATTGATGAATGGAAAAAGATATTTTACAAACAAACTGTAGGTTTGCTGATAAATGAAAGCAGATATTGAAAGATGAAAGAAGCAATGAGGAAAAAGCATTAATACTATGAGAATTAAAAATTAAAAGGGAGGGTTCTGCATTAGAGGGGAATCTTAGGTATCAGGTGTTCTGGAAAGTCAGTACCTCTCAAGTACCTCAGCCAATGGGGAGAGAGGGAAATGCGGCAGAAAAATTAGGATAAAAAGGGAGGCTGAGTCCTCCAAAAATTGGAGACATTCCAGGGGAATGCCCCATGGCCTCTCCCTTTATTCGAATAAAGGACTCCTCTGTCTCCTTTTTGGACATAAACCTCTGGTGTTGGTGGATTAATTTTCCTGACACTCCCATCACCAGTGTCCAACTGGGCCCTGTCTCTTTGCAGCTCTGTGGGGTCGGTGCTGCAGGACAGCACACAGCTGATAAGCTCCTGCTTTCTCAGTGTCCTTTGTCTTCCTCCAGAAGGGGAAATGACAAGCCTGGAGGCTTCCCTCTATGCTCAGGTGAGTGCTGGAGGAGCTGCAGGAACCCCAGGGCTGCTCTTGGCCACCCTGTGCTGCCTCATGGTCACAGATCCAAGCCATGGCAGGGTCTTCCTTTGCTTTCCCACCCTCATCTCTCCGTCACCTTCCCAGGGCTCGGCAGTGTCCAGCATCACAGGCTGCTGTGCCTGTGCGACACTGCCTGTCCCTGGATCTGCCAGGCAGTGAGGGCATCCTGCCCTGGCAGTTCAGATCAGTCTGCAGGGTGGGAGGGACAGCAGAATCCCTGCCATGGCTCTCTGTGTTCCCTGCAGACCCTGGATGCCATGGACACCATGCTGAAGGCTGTGGTGCTCAACTCTCCTGCCGAGTCGCTGCAGGATGTCTTGGAGGTCTGGGCTGTGCAGAGTGGGGGTCCTGGGGCTGTTCCTTACCCTGGGGGTTTCCCACTCCTGGGTGGGTGGTCCCCAGCCCAGTTCTGAGCAGGCAGAGCGCACTGTGGGGAGGGTGCCCACCTGCCCTGGGCTCAGCTGGAGTACAGGGGCTGCAGAGGGTGACACCTGCCTGGCTACAAGGTTGGCCCAAGGCCTTTGTCCCAGGCACAGGAGCCTCCTGAGGTGAGAGGAAGCCTTGAAGGATGGTGGGAGTCCAGCCCAGGAGCAGAGCCACGCTGCCAGGGCTCACCTCAGCCTGTCTCTGCCCAGATGCTGCTCACCTTCACCAGCTCTGAGAGAGCAGTTGTGCGGGAGAGGGGCCTGGGGAGGATTTGCATCCTGAGCCATTGGCTAGCTGGCTGTTCCACTCTGGAGGTGAGGACCAGGCACTCTCCAGCCATCTCTCTGTGCCTGTGGCAGCTACAGTTGCAGCTCTGAGGTGCCTTCAAGGCCAGCCTGGGCACAAGCTCTGAGCTGAAATGGTCCCTCCATTTCCCCTGGGCTTCCCTGCCAGGAGCCAGCTCTGCCCCAGACCACGGAGCATGGAGGGAGGTCTCCCTGCTGGGGCTACTGGATTCCCTAAAAAATCTTGCAGCCAAGCTCTGACCCACCTGCATCCAACCCTGGATTCCCTGTGCAGGTCAGGGTTTTGGCCTCAGCTGCAGCCTTCTGCTCTTCTGCCTCCCTCCCCCAGGCTGGTCAAAATGAGGAACGAGGTGATGCCTGTGGACAGATCCAGATCCCAGTCCTGGGGAAGGTGTTTGGACGTCTCATCCTCATGTCATTTGAGGAAGAAACGACCAGGCGTTTGGCTCTGGATGCTCTCTACACCCTCCTCACATTCATCTGCCAGCAGAAACGTAAGAGAAGCTGTGATGGGCTGCATCCCCCTGCACAGTGACATCCCCTGATATACCTGCTGCTCCCCCCCAGCATTTTGATGGACCCTTGTGCCTGGTGCAGGTGCTGCCATGTCCCCAGCACTGCTATCATCTCTGTTCCTTCCCCACACTCTCTGTCCCAGGCTCTTGATGGTCCCGTGCAGCAGAGCTGCCCCTCCACACAGGACTCAGCCCCACTCTGCCCCTTCCCCACGTCCCCTGGAGAGTTTGTTACCTTCCCTGCTGCACTCCAGCCCCAAGAGCCCTTCCTCCTGACCAGCACTGCAGCCACGGTGTCACTGGGTGCTGCCTGCAGAGCTCAGGGGGCTCGAAGCTTCCTGGGCCAGCAGCACTGAGGAAGGTTGCTCTTTCCACCACTGCCACCACCTCCTCCTGTGACCAGCTCCTCCCCAGCCATTCTTAGCTCAAGATCTGCCAGGATGGGCTTGGCTTGCTGGCACAGCAGCTGTTTCTCACTGAGGCATCCACGTTTCCCTGCTGTAAGGAAAATTAATCCACAAACACCAGAGGTTTATGTCCGAAAAGGAGACAGAGGAGTCCTTTTTGCTTTATTCGAATAAAGCAAATGGGGTATTCCCCTTGGATCTCTCAAATTTTTGGCGGACGCAGCCACCCTTTTTATCCTATTTTCCCGGCTGCATTTCCCTCTCCCCATTGGCTGAGGTAGTTGAGAGGCACAGACTTCCCGGAACGCCTAAGATTCCCCTCTAATGTATAACCCTTCCTTTTAATTTTTAATTCTTATGGAATTCATAGTTCCCTCCCCCCTCCCGTTGCTTCTTTCATCTTTCAATATCCAATTTCATTCACCAGCAAACCTACAGTTTGTTTGTAAAGGCAAATCTCTTTTCCCATTCATCAGTCAGTGGAATCGTTTCTTTTATCTCTAGGTGCTAACTTTATCTACCAGCAGATCTACAGCTTGTTTGTAAAGACGAATGCAACATTCCTCTCACTGCTCTTCAGGTGTGACATTGCCAGAGGGGAATGCACAGCTCCACACACGCCGGGAAGCCGGGATCACCTCCTTGCTTCACTCTCCCAGTGCCGTGGACTTCATGGAGGTGCTGAGCCTTCCCCTTGCTGGGACTCTTGTCTGCAGCATTTGTGTGATCTAAGGGGCCCAGAGTCAGCGGGGCTCCTTTCCTTCCTGCCACAGGCATTTGGAAACTACCTGGGACCTTCTGAGAGGACAGGCATCATCCTCTCAACCATCACCATGTTCCACTCTTCATCTACCTGCAGTCAGCAGGTGGCTCTCAGCATGCTGGAGGTGATTGGGAGAGACCCTGACTGGTGGCTGACGGATGTAAGTGGCCTGTGCCTGGATTGCCCCACCACGTTGGCTTCCGCCTCCCTCCATCCCTCCCAAATCCAGATGTCTCGGGCACCTGAAGCCACCTCGAGGCAGCACAGCGGGATGGGAAGGGCAGCTGAGGCTACACCACCCTCAACTGTGTCCCTGCAGGTGCCAAACATTGTGAGCCACATCTGCCACACTGGGTTGGTCATGGACACCCAAGTGCAGCACAGCCTCCACTCCCTGCTCCTCCTGATGGCTGACAAGAGCCCTGGGCAGGTGGTCACAGCGCTGCTGCAGATGGCCCCACGAGGAGAGAGGTACTGGCCTCAACAGCCCCTGTGGGCAGAGGAACCCTGAGACCCTGGGGCTGCCAAACCCAAGGAACACTGCAGGAGCCACCGAGGAGCAGGGCCCTCCATCCCACCACACTTTCCAGCCCCGCTGGGGGCCATGCAGGCCTGCAACAGCCAAAGCTGGCTGGGCCAGCCAGAGCTGGCCCAGAGCCAGCCAGAGCTGCTCCTCAGCCATCTCCTGCCTGCCTGGGTGTCGGTGTTGGAGCGGACACAACACACGAAGGGACACACTACATTTCAGAAGGCTAATTTCTGTTTATTATAACAGCAGGCTGCCTTTTATACACTCTACAAAGTTTAAACTTTATTCATTGGTTACAATAGACCAACATAACGTTCATTGGTGCAAAGCAGTCTCCACCACTGATTTTCACAAAACCATTCTAAAAATACTTTTCCCAGCTGCAGGTTTCTTCTTGCTTATCTTTTTCTTTTCTTTTCTTTTCTTTTCTTTTCTTTTCTTTTCTTTTCTTTCTTTTCTTTTCTTTTCTTTTCTTTTCTTTTCTTTTCTTTTCTTTTCTTTTCTTTTCTTTTTTCTTTTCTTTTCTTTCTTTTCTTTTCTTTTCTTTTCTTTTCTTTTCTTTTCTTTTTTTTTTTTTTTTTTTTTTTTTCTTTTCTTTTCTTTTCTTTTCTTTTCTTTTCTTTTCTTTTCTTTTCTTTTCTTTTCTTTTCTTTTCTTTTCTTTTCTTTTCTTTTCTTTTCTTTTCTTTTCTTTTCTTTTCTTTTCTTTTCTTTTCTTTTCTTTTCTTTTCTTTTTCTTTTCTTTTCTTTTCTTTTTTCTTTTTTTTTCTCTTTCTTTTCTCTTTCTTATCTTTTCTCTTTTCTCTTTTCTATTTTTTCTTCTCTCTTCTCTTCTCTTCTCTTCTCTTCTCTTCTCTTCTCTTCTCTTCTCTTCTCTTCTCTTCTCTTCTCTTCTCTTCTCTTCTCTTCTCTTCTCTTCTCTTCTCTTCTCTTCTCTTCTCCTCTCCTCCCTCCCCCCCCTCCCTCCCCTCCCATCCCCCCCTTGGTAAAACTCCTTTCAGAAGTGAACCTTATCACTTCACTCTCCCTGGCTCACAGACCAGCTCTCAGCCCCTTCCACACCTGGCCAGGATCCCCAGGCACCCCACATCTCACAGGGCTGGCCCAGGCCCTGCTCAAAGTTCTCTGCCTTGCAGGAACACCCTCAGTTTGTGGCAGGTGATGTTCTCTGTGCCCCACACTGTGGAGAAGGTCTTGAAGGAGCTGCACATCCAGCTCCAGGAGCAGAAGAATGGCGTTCTGCAGAGCTCTGATGAGAACACCTGCCTCACTCGTGTGGCTGTGAGTCAGCAGGAAAAGCCCTGGTGCCCTTGTCCTCCCCCAAAGCTGGGGGGGAGAAGCAGGAGCTGTACCACAGGAGCCCTGCTGGCTGTGCCAAGGGGCAAACGTTGCTCACTGCAGGGTTCTTTCAGCTGCTGACCTTCCAAGATGTGCAAGAGGAGGAATTTGCTCTGCTGTACACCACCTGCAGGTTTCTGATGTATTCAGATACCAGCACCGATACTCAGATGCTCTCCCTGGTGCTCAGGGCTCTCATCCCACTATCAGAGAGAGGTGACAGGGTGAGCAGGGGGGTGTCAGGGTGGAAGCCAGGCTTTGAAGTGCTGGGCAAGGCAGTGGCTTGGCCATTTGGCAGTCAGGACATGGGGTCACTGCTCCGGACACCCCCCCTGGCTGGCAGGGCCTAGGGAGTGCTCCAGGCATGGCTTTCTCACAAAATGAGAGTTTCACAAAATGTCTTTCATGTAGGCAAGGAAAATGAAGGTTCTTGTGCCAGACCTGGTGAAGCTGTTGTGGCACAACCACGTGTCTGTGGCCATGAAGGCCCTGATGGTTCTCCAGAATGTGATGAGGCACTTAAAGAGGGCTGAGGCCAGTCCTGTGGCCGTGGAGCTGGTGAAGGCGCTACGGCCCTACTTCGATGAGGTGTTCCGTTATTACAAAACTTAGAAATAGTAGTGTGATAAATATATTTTTCTTGGACTACAACACGGTGATGTAAAAAGTTTTTGTTCATGTAACTAACTCAGAGAATGGTATTAAGATGATTTTTGTATTATCCTATCTGGATGAAGATAACCAGAACTCCAGAGAAGGAATTTCTTGATCAGGGAGTAGGCGACAGGATGGTTCCACAAAAAAATTTGATTTACAGGTTGGGAGGGGGATGATTTTGAATAATGCATGAATGTTTATGAATATGCAACATGTTGATTCATTTAACAAAGTGTTTTCTAAGTTAGTGTGTGCTCTTGGCTGATTGCCCAGCACCTGGCCACATTAAGCTTTTGCTTTATTGTCTTTGTCTCTAATTTGTCTTTTTTTTTTTTTTTTTTTTTTTTTTTTTTTTTTTATTAAACCTTTTAAAATTTACCAGGAAAGTGAACCTTGTTTTTCAGATCACCATGGGCAGGGAGCTGCTGCTCCCTGAAGCTCCCCTTTCCTGGTTCCTTGCAGGAGGAAAGCTGGGTGCGGGAGCACTGCATGCGCTCCTTCAGAGGCCTGCTGAGGACAGTGGTGGGGAAGGAGAAGAAGTGGATGAAGAACTACGTGCACAGTGTCCTGGCCCCGCTCATCCTCCGCATGAATGACGAGGCACCCAGAGTGGGCCAGGTACTGATGTCAAGGCACAGAGAGGGGTGGCTGACACCCCTGGGGCTGCCAGGCATTGGGCAGCACTCCCCAAGCACAGCCCCAGGGAAGGGTCCCTGCAGAACCAAGCTGGCACAGCCATTTCTAGCACCTGCCCTGCTCCAGCAGGGTTCAGCACCAGTCCAGGACCACCAAGGGGTGCACAGGTGTGTGCCCAAAGGTGTTGGAGAGCAGGGATTTGGGCCTCAATCCCTGTACCTAAGGCCACTCCCCAATGTTTTGGCAGCTCCCTGAAGGCAGAGTCAGCCCAGGTCACCTTTCCCAGGCCCTGCAGCTATCTCCCAGTTTTTGCTGTTCCACAGGCCTCCAGGAATGCCGTCCTTGCTATAGCAGAGCTCCTCAAGTGGAAGGAGCTGAAGCACGTGGTGAAGACACGGCAGACCTGGAGGATGGCTGACTGCTTGGTGAGGATGTGCCCCAGGGACTGTGCTGGGCCGTGGGCTCTGCAGCTGGGCCTGGAGAAGAGACCCCAGAGCCTGGAGCTGCATCCTTGTTCCTGGCTCAAGAACAGAGCCCCAGGGGCTCTCCTCCAGCCCCATCTCCCCTTCCTGCACCCAGAGGGAGGGAGGAGGGCTCTTGGTAATGGGGCTGCTGGCAGGAGGGGCTGCTCCAGCCACCTGGAGGGTGTGTGACCATGCCCACACCTTGCTGATCCCTCCAGATGGAAAAGGACAGCAGCAGGGCTGAGCAGTACCTCCATCAGAGCCTGCAGTACCTGAGGAACCCTCAGGAACGCGTGCAAGACTGGACCATCAGGTTCATCGGTGAGCCCCAGCCAGGGATCCCTCTTTGGGCAGCCCCTGTCCCCCCAGCCCTTGCCCAGTGCCACATCCAGGCTCCTGGTGGTCCCTGGTTGCTTGGGAGTGTGCTGGGGTGCAGCAGGGGCTGACAGAGCTCTGTGCCCAGGGACCATCACACGGCATCTCGAGGGCCAAAGCGAGGAGCTGCCTGCTCTGGTTTTCAGTGGTGAGTGGGGAGCGAGGGCTGGCAGACTGGGAGGTCTCTACAAACAAGGGAACTCACCTGGGCTCTGTTGTGGTCACAGAACTTCAGGCCTTGGAGGAAGACGGGTGTGAATTCATCCGTTGTCTGGCAGCTCAGACCAGCCTGATGCTGAGGAGCCTGAAGGAGCAGCGGGCACCGGGGCAGTCCCTGCATGCCCTGTGGTGCTGGCGCCACTGAGCTGGGCGCCTGCTGTGCCCAGAGTGGGACATTCAGGCAAGACTGAGCAGGGACAGCCTCCTGCTGATTCTCCAGGTGCACAAAGGACTCCCTGACTTCCCTTCAAGGGCCTTCTCACAGAAGGCTCTGCGTGTGGCTGGATCCAAGCCCAGCCCCAGCCTTGGTCAGCATTTTATGTCTGAAGGGTCATACAGGTATTGTTGAACCTGGAGATCACTTTGTCCTAAGATTATGGCTGGCGAGCCAACTATAGCTTTGTAAAGAAAGTTACTTTTTGTTTAAATCATAGCTTTTCAAATGTCTTTTAAGACATCTCAAAGGTACCTGTGGGCAGGTGGGCACACACAGATGAGATGGGGCTGGGTGGGATTAGGCCAGGAATTAGACCCTGATTTTGTGATTTACAAAGAGACTTCTCCTCTGATCCCAATTCCCAGTGTTGTGGTGCTGCCAGGTGTGCTGGTGGTGGGTCTGGGACCCTCAAACTGGGATCCAGGACCCCTAAACTGAAGTTTGTGTTCCTCAAATTGGGGCTTCAGGTCCTGGCATCCTAAACTGGGGTCAGGGACCCTCAAACTGTAATCTGGGTTTTTTAAACTGGTCTGGGATTCTCAACCTGAGATCTGGTGCCCCCAAACTGGGGTCTGCAGCCCTCCAGCATGATCTGGGATCCTCACACTGGGGTCTCAGCTCTCCAGACTGGGACCCAGGCCTCTCAAACTGGGGTCTGGATTCCTCAAACTGGGTCTGGATCCTCCCCCCACCTGGAATTTGGACCCCTGAAAAAACTAGGGGGACAAGTGGGGAAGGTGAGGTAGGGGTTTATTTGGAGGTACAAAGATTCAAGGGGGGATGGGGAGACCTCAGGGTGGAATTTTGGGTCCACCTCAGAGGCGGAAGATGAGTGGGAGGAACCCAGGATGGAGATTTGGGATCCTCAGGGTGGGCTTTGTGGGGTCTCAGGGGGAATTTGGGGGTCCCAGGATAGGTTCTGGAGGGCCCCAGGGTGGACTTTGAGGGTTCCAGATTTGATTTCGGAGGTTCCAAGATAGATTTTGGGGTCCAAAATGGATTTTGTGGGTACCAGGATGTGTGCAGCTCTCAGGCATAGGCGCCCCCCGGTGGATGGGAGGACTCAGTGCCAGATTTCACAGTGGGGGAGGGGCCTTTGGGATTTGAGGATTCCCAGGGTGGATTTTGGAGTTTCACTGTGAGTTTCACCCTCCCCAGGAAGGATTTGGGCATTTCAGGTTGGGTTTTGGGGTTCCAGAGCAAGATTTTGGGGGCCTAGGTTGGATTTTGGGGGTCCTAGGCTCAGGGGATGGATTTTAGGGTTCCAGCACCCGCAGCGCAAAGTCCAGGGCGGGGGCGCTGTGGGTCAGACACCCCATGGACACCACGTCGATGTGGGGCCCCAAAAACTGGGGGAGGGTCCCCAAAACGATGCCCCCGCTGGCCTCCACCGTCACTCGGGGATGCGCAGCCTTGACCTGCGCCGCCGCCGAGTGCAGCTCCTGGGGGGACACCCTGTTAGCAGAGAGCACCCCCTCCCCAAAATCTGGGGGTATGCTGCACATATGGACGTACAATGGATGCTGCACAGTGCAGAATTCCCCCAAATTGGCCCAAATCTGCCTAGTTTGGGTCCCCCCCCCCCCCCCCCAGAAACCACCAATTCAGGGATCACTCCACCCACTGATCTCCAAAATTGGGGTGTCCACCCCCCAAACCCTCCAAATCAAGGAGTATCCCCCTTAAACCCACAACCCAATAGAAACGGGTTTCCCACCCAACGTCTGCCCAACTGGGGCACCACCCACCACTGACCTCCAGACAACCCCAAATTTGGGCTCTCCAATTCAAATGGCAGTCCCCCCATCCAGAACACCATAAAATTGTGGCCTCCCATTCAACTCCTCCAATCCAGGCATTTTCCCACCAACTGATCCCCAAATTACAGTCCCCCATTCTAAACTCCCCAAGTCCAGGGTCCCTTCATCCAAAACCCCCCAAACTGGGATTACCCAACCGTCTGACTCTCCAAAATTGGGATTGCCCCTCATATCTTTGGGGCTACCCCACATTTACAGCAGATTCCCATTTGACTGGTGCAGCCTCACCCTGGGATGCTCCCCATTTTTTCCACTCCCTTCGATTTTGGGCGGTTCAGCTGGGGATAGCAGGGCCTGGATCTATGTGGTTAACTCCCACTTTTTGGGGTGTTCAACCCATTTCACTGCTCTGCCTCCCATTTTAAAGGGTCTCAACCCCCATTTTTGGGGTCTAGCCTCACACCTGGAGGGTCCTCCCATTCTTGGGGGCCCCTGCCAGATTTTGAGAGCTCACCTGGTGAGGGTAGAGATTAAATCTATGGCATTACCCCCCTTTTCTGGGAGATCTGTGCCCCATTTTGGGGTTTATCCCCATTTTTAGAGTCCAATCTCCCATTTTTGGGGTCCAGCCCACACTTGGTCCCACCATTATTGGCCCCCCTCCCATTTTGGGGCTCACCTGGGGGGCCAGGTTGTCCAGCAGGACGATGTCAGCCCCAGCCCCAGCAGCCGCCAGCGCCTCGTCCGCACTCGAGCACTCGACCCCCAACTGGCGGGTGAAGCCCCCGGCCCGGCGCACCTCCAAAATCATCTGGGGAAGAGGGGGGGTCAGGGAGAGCCCCAGAGTCACACCCCAGTTTGGGGCAGGGTAAAATGGGGGCTCCCCAGTCATTCACTTAAAATTGGGGTTCCCCCCACTGCCCCTCCCAAAATTGGGGTCCTCTCCCCCAGAGTCCCCCAATTCAAGGGTGTCTGCTGCCTCCAAAGTTGGGGTTCTCCCAACTGCAAACACCAAAATTTAGACTTACCCAACACGATTCCCCCCCAATTCAGGGGTTAGCCCCCCATTTCCCTCCCAAACTGGGACCCCGCCACTCATCCCCCCCCAAATTCAGGGGTCCTCCCACATCAGTCCACACCCAGAATACCCAAATCCAAGAGCCTGTCCCAAAGGTGGTTCCCCCTTCAAGTATTGGTGCTTCCCCACCACCCTCGAAGATCGGGGTCCCCCAAGCCATCACTCCCCCTAAAATCGAGCCCCCTCCATCAAAACCCCCATTTCCTCCAAACCTCATATTCTCCTCACCCCACACCCCCAAAACTGGGGTTGTCACACCTACCACCCAGAACCTGCCAATTCAAGGGTGTCCCCTCCAATCTCCCCAAAACTGAGGTGCTGCCCCCCCAGTCTCCGCCTAGCAGTCCATAACCCAGGAGTTCCCAAATTCTGGAGTCCTCCCACACCCAGAACCTCCCAATTGAAGCCCCGCCCTCCCCACTGCCTATTAATTTTGGTGTCCACACCTGCTCGAGCCCCCCCGCTGCCGCCGCCAGTGCTCGGTGGTTGTCCTTGAGGAGGAGGAGCCCCCCCAAACCTCCCCGGTGGGGGTCAGCGCCCCCCACCCCCAGCGCGTATTTCTCCGCCAAGCGGAACCCGGGCGTGGTTTTTCGGGTGCCCGCCACGACCCCCGCCCATCCCTGTGCCCGGGCCACCCCTACAGCCCTGGCGGCCATCGAGGCCACCCCGCTGCAGCGCCCCAAAATATTGAGGGCGACCCTCTCCCCTGCCAGCACCCCCGCGGCCGGACCCTCCACCTCGGCCACCAACACCCGCCCGGGGGGCAGCGCCGCCCCCTCGGGCACCCTCCAGGTGACCCGGCATCCCGACACCCCGAAAACGGCCTCGGCGAAGGGGGCTCCCGCCAGGACAGCCCCCGAGTCCCCCCCGCCCTTGCTGAGCAGCTGCGCTCGGGTCGCGCTGTCCCCCACGGTCGCCACCGCCGCGTCCGGCCAGGGCGCGTCCTCGTCCAGCCAGGAGCGCGCCAGGGAGCGCAGGCGGTGCGGGGGCGGCGGGGGGGCCCAGCCCCGGGCTGGGGGCAAGCGGGCCGGGGGCGAGTGGGACATGGTCCGGGGAGCCTGAGCAGAGAGACAGAGGCGTTATTTGGGGGCTGTGGGAGGGGGATTTGGGGTGACCGGGGGCATTTGGGGTCATGCGGAGGGGTTGTTGGCGCCCTAGGAGGGTCTCTGAGAGGGTATTGGGCTCCTCGGTGGGATTTTAAGGGAGATATTGGGGTCTGGAGGGGGTTTGGAGGGGTTTGGAGGTGTTGAGGAGGAAATTTGGGTTGGTCTTTGAGGGGTTTGGGGAATACGGGGGTCCTTGGGAATTCCCAAATACCAGGTCCTTGGGGGAATTTTAAGGGGATGCTTGGGGGCTGAGTGTCATAGGAGGGTCCTTTAGGGGATACTGGGATCCGGGAAGGATTTTCAGGGAGATATTTGGGTCTGGAGGGGGTTTGGAGCGGTTTTGAGGTGTTGAGGGGAAATTTGGGTTGGTTTTCGGGACCCCCAGAGTGACACCGGACACTCAGACCCAGTATGGGGCAGGGTAAAATGGGGGCTCTCCCTGTCTTTGAATTAAATTGGGGTCCTCGCACTGAGTGATCCCCACAAATCAGGGTCCTCTCTCCAGAGCCACCCAATTCAAGGGTGTTTTCTGTCCCCAAATTTGGGGGTCCCCAAACTACAAACACCAAAATTTAGGGACCCCAATTCAGGCTATTGAGGGGTTGAGGTGGAAATTGGGGCTCTTTTTGAGGAGTTTGGGCAATATGGGGG
Organism: Muscicapa striata striata; assembly: GCA_030060385.1. Taxonomy (NCBI): domain Eukaryota; kingdom Metazoa; phylum Chordata; class Aves; order Passeriformes; family Muscicapidae; genus Muscicapa; species Muscicapa striata. The sequence continues at coordinate 30,633 of JAREIS010000217.1, read as the reverse complement.
TCTTTGGGGGAATTTTGAGGGGATGCTGGTGGGGGGGTGGGGTCACAGCAAGGTCCTTGAGGGGATACTGGGATCCGGGAAGGATTTTCGGGGCGCTATTTGGATCTGGAGGGGGTCTGGGGGTTATTGAGGTGCTGAAGGGGATATTTGGAGCAGTCTTGAGGGGGTTAGGGGATATTGGGGTCCTTAGGAGAATTTTGGGATGGGTCCTGGTGGCTCTTTAGTGGAATTTTGGGGGGGGTCTTCAGGGGTTTTGAGGGTCACAGGTGGGTCCATGAGGAGATGTTGGGGTGCTGGGGAGGGTTTGTTGGGGCTGTTTAGGAGGTCATTGGGTCCTGGGGGGAAGTTGGGGGTCCTAGGAGGGTCCTGGAGGGGATTTTGAATCTTTAAGGGGATTTTGGAGAAGATTTTTGGGTGCAGGGGGTGGATTTGGGGATCCGGGAAGGAAATGAAATGTGGGTCCTGCCCCGCCATGAGCACCCAAAATGAGGGTGCCATCCTTCAAATGTGGGTCTCTCTCCCCCTCCTGCCGCTCCCCCCCCAGCTCAGGGGGGCCAAAGTCCGGTCCGGAGTGGCCACATCACCCGCCCCTCCCCCTCACTTCCCGAGACTCCCAGGTGGGGGAGGGGCGCCCCACTGACCTGTCCAGAGTTGGAGGCGACTGAAGCCCGAATTGGGGGTCGGGGGGTTCTTACCTGGGGGGGCGTGGCCCGCCTCGCCCCAACGCCCAACCCCGGGCTGTGATTGGCTGCCCCGGGGGTCCCCACCCCCCGAAATAATCCCTGGCAATTTGGGATGGGGGAGGAGAGATTCCCTTTATTGACAGTAAACGAGCGGGACGGGGCCGCTGGGGACACTTGAGGGTCGCCCCATGGGCGGAGGGGGCACTTGGGGTGACACCAGATGGCATCAGGTGATTCCCCCAACCTGCCCCCCCAAATTCAGACTCTGCCGCACCCCATCACTGTCACGTGGGGGGTTACAGCGGCATCGGGGGGTGATGGGGACATGGGGGTGACAGGAGGTGACAGTGCCAGGGGGGTGGTGACAGTGCCGGGGGGCTGGTGGTGACAGTGCCAGGGAGGTGTGACAGTGCCAGGGGGGTGGTGACAGTGCCAGGAGTGTGGTGGTGACAGTGCCAGGGGTGTGGCGGTGACAGTGCCAGGGGTGCTCCTGTGGGTGGGGCTGTGGCCGAGGGGCAGGACAAGATTGGGCTGAGGGCAGAAGATGGAGATCAGGGAAGAGGGGAACAGAGGGACACAACAGGAGGGGGCCAGGGAGGAGATTGAGGTGGCCGAGCCATGGTGGAGGGGACAGCAGAGGGGACCTGGAGATGACTGGGGGCAGTGACAAGACTCAGACATGGAGAGGACATAGACATGGTGGTGGGGTCATGGGGATGGCAGCCAGGAGGAGATGGTTAAGGTGACAGCACATTGTGGAGGTGACACAAAGATGGTCAATGTCACCTGGAGATGGTGGTGGGGACAGTGGTGGGAAGAGGGATCAGATGGTTGAGGTGACCAGGAGATAGTGGGGGGAGCAGGGACGGAGGAGACAGGGTCAAGGACACCTGGAGATCATGGAGGTGACCAGGACATGGTGTGGCACTTGTGGAGGGGACAGGGAGGAGGTGGAGGAGACAGGAAGGTGGAACTGGGGCCATGGAGATGAGCAGTGTAGTGTGGAGAGGTGGTGGGGACATGGGGAGGACACGAGGAGCGATGTAGGGATGTTCAAGGTGAACAGGATGTGGTTGTGGGACATGAGGAGGGGACAGGGAGATGGTGGAGGGGACACAGGTAGTGAGAGAGAGGGGACAGGGAGGAGCTGGAGGTGGCCATGGGCCATGAAGGTGACCACAGAGGTGACCCATGAGCAGAGGGCAGGGTTCAGGGGGGACATGGAGATGGTCAAGACCAGCTGGAGATGGTGGAAGGGACACAGGAAGTGAGAGAGAGGGGACAGGGAGGAGCTGGAGGTGACCATGGGCCGTGAAGGTGACCACAGAGGTGACCATGAACAGAGGGCAGGGTTCAGGGGGGACATGGACTCATGGGAATAGGAGGATTGGGGATGCTGGCACAGGGGGCTATGGGGACATGGGGACACGTCCTGCCCCCCGGCCACACCAGGCAGTTCCAGGCGATGAACTGGAGGGTCTTGCCCAGGAGGACGATGGAGAACGAGATCTTGAGCACCATCAGCCAAGGTGTCAGCGACAGCAGCGTCAGCTTGGACATCATCAGGGGCACTGGGGGACAAAGGGGAACCCCTGGGGCACATCAACCCCCCTTGGCCACCAACCCAACTCCCATGGCCACCAAACCAAATGGCCACCACCCTGAGGGTCACCATCTCCATGGCCACCACCCCAATATCCATGGCCACAGACTCCCCACTCATGGCGACCAGAGCCATGTTTAGAACTCCCATGGCCACCGGACCCCATGGCTACCAACTCCACAGCTACCAACACCTCCGTGGCCAACTGTGACAGCTGTAGCTGATCTAGAGGTGCCCAAACAATTTGGCCAGAACTGACACCAAACACAAAATCTTTGACCAATCGAATCTGTAAGCACGGGAAATTCCAAGCCCCAACAAAAGAGGGTGCACATCAATAAAAAAATGCCATCAAAAAAACCCATCAATGTCGCATTCCTGTCTCCACCATCAGCCAGACGCCCCAGTCCCCACAGCCAGCAACTCCCCATGGCCACCAGACCCACATCTTGATACCTACCAGCTCCATGATGACCACCCTGAAGGCCATCAAGTGTGTCTCCATGTCTGTCATATTGAGGAGCACCAACACCAGGGCCAGCAGCCACATGGGCACTGTGCTGGTGGCCACCATACCCCATGTCCCTTCTGTGTCCCCATGCTCCCCTCTGGCAGGAAGGGTGTCAATGGAGAGGATGATGAAGAGCAGAGACGTGGAGAGGCAGATGGAGCCCATCAGCCAGATGTTCACCCAGGGTGGGATCCAGGCCTGTGATGGGTTCTCTGACAGCCTTTGGGGGACAAGGGGACAGGGGGGGATCACCGTGGGGGAAGGGATTGGGGGTCAATCAATCATGGGAAGTGACATGGGGGGGCATGGTGGAAACAGAATGGATGGAGCCCATCAGCCAGAGGTTTACCCAGGGCAGCATCTGGCTCTCTGACAGTTTGGGAGGGACATTTGGGTCATTAAGTGGTCACCTTGTGAGGGACAGGGGCATGAGGGACAGGAGGACATGGGGTGCGGACACAGGGGACGTGGGCCAGGGATTGGTTCTTCAAGAGGCTGAGGGTCCATCAGGGACATCTGGGGGTCACCGTGGGGGTGGGACACACAGCAGGACATGGACAGGGGATGGAAGGTGGCGAGGGAGGCTGGGTCACCATGGGGGAGGACATGGGGGACGCACTGAAGGGACAAGGGGATGTCATGGAGGGCATGGTGGTGATGGTGATGATGATGATGATGATGGTGGTGGTGACAGTGTTTGCAATGGGCCACTGCTGCTCCTTTGCAGCACCAGTGGAGCCTCCCCAGCCCCCAAGAGTCCTCCCTGAGTGTTCCCTGCCCAGGGCACACGGTGGTTTGGGGGTGTGGGGAAGGGAGAGAGACCCCTGGGAGACCCCAGAGTCACTCTGGTGATGGTGGGGGAGGGAGCAGAGACTTGCAGGGGTGAACAAGGGGCACAGAACACACAGGGACATGGAACATGGACATGGGAACACACGTGGAGATGAGGACACACAGGGACACAGGAACACAGAGGGACTTGGGAATACACAGAACACACAGGAACACACAGGAACACACAGGGACATGGGAACACACGTAGAGATAAGAACACACAGGAGCATAGGAACACACAGGGACATAGGGACACAGAACATGGACATGGACATGGGGAGCACATGTGGGGATGGGGACACACAGGCACATGGAGCACACAGGGACACAGAACACACAAGGAGGTGGGCATGGACACAGAACACACATGGATGTGGGCATGGACATGGGAACACACCCATGGACATGAGAACAAGCACACTTGCATACACAGAGTTGTTTTGCTGAAGGGGTTTATTGATTATTCCAGGGAAATTCCCAGGGCTCCCAGGGGATCAGGGGGATTATCCAGACATGATCATCTCCTCATGCTGCTGGACGGGGACAGGACACAGGTGTCACCACCAGTTCCAGGCCTGAAAGGCAGAGCCCAAATTGTGACACTGGTGTCCACTGGGACATGAGGGGGACCTTGTCCCCACCCCTCTCTTTGCAGGGACCTGCAGCAGGAGAAGGGATTTGGAGCCCCAGACACACCTGAGGCCGGACCTGGCTCCTGAGATCCATGTGGCTCCCAGAGCCCCTCACCCTGGAATATCCCAAAACCTCCCAGAGCCCTCGCTGCTCTCACAGGGACACTGGGTGTGCCCAGAGCCCCCAGTGCAAGGAAGGCTTTGGGGACAGCTCTGTCCACCTAACCCCAGCACATGGATCAGGGACAGCCCCCTCCATGTGCTCCCAAGCTCTGCCCACCCCAGAGGGCTCAGGGTTCCATCAGGAACTTTTGTGGGGCTGGAGATCCCCCAGGATTTCTCACCAGGGCATCCAGAGGGGCAGCCGGGCATCACTCCTGCTGAAGCTGCACCTGCTCAGCCACGGGGGGCTGGGGAGAAACACGGGGTTAGAGCCACACTGGGGGATACTGGGGCATGTTGGGAGATGCTGGGGCATGCTGGGGTGTACTGGGCCACAGTGGGGTGTACTGGGTGCACTGGAGGGAGATGACCAGGACAGGGGAAGCTCTGGGCCAGCAGAACTGTGGGTACCCACCTCAGACCTCTTCACTCGTTGGAGGCCGTTCGATTTCTGCAGAGAGATGGGGAGATGTCACTGCTCACTGGGCTGTCCCCAGTGCCTGCAAGGCATGGGGGGACCCAACTGGCCCCCAGTTCCCACACTGGTGCCCCAGTTCCAGGACTTACCACAATGCATCCACCTATACCTCCTCCAATGGCTGTCTGCAGATGGAGAGCAAAGGTTTAGTCTGGAATGGCCCTTGTGGGACTCAGGGGGTCACAGGTGTCCCCAAGCCCCGTGGTTGTCCCCAGTCTGAGGGGGAAATTTCCCTTCTGCTCCCCCAGTCCCACTTTAGGCAATTTCAGTCGATGCCTGTTCCTGCAGGGACCATGGCGGGGATGGGGACAAGGAGAGTGAGGGGAATTCGGGGCCTCCAAGGAGGAGGGGACGGAGTGGGACATGAGGGACCCAAAGACACTGACCTGGGGGGAGTTGGGGGCCCCACGGGATGGGGCTGGGGGTGTTGAAGGGATGGGAATGGGGGAATTTGGGTGGGGAGGCAGGAATTCCAGTGGGGGGGATGTGGGGGCTGAAGTGGGAGGTGGGTGGGAGCAGGAGAATGCAGGGGCAGAGGACCAAAATTGATGGGATGGGATGGGATGGGATGGGATGGGATGGGATGGGATGGGATGGGATGGGATGGGATGGGATGGGATGGGATGGGATGGGATGGGATGCCATGGGATGCCATGGGATGGGATGGGATGGGATGAGATGGGATGCCATGAGATGGGATGGGAAGACCCAAAAGGATGGGATTTTGGGGAAGCAGGACAGGAAAGCTCTGGAGCCCTGGCAGGGAGGAGCCAGGTCCGAGCATCCCGTGGGGAAGCCGGGCTCTGGCAGCAGGAGCTGGATTGCGGCGAGGGGAAGGACAGAGGCCATGGTGGCAAGGAGAAAGCGGCACGGCCCGGGGCCGGGGAGCCCGGCGGAGCCCCTGGGTTGGGAAGAGCCCCCAGCCCAGAGCCCAGGCTGTGGCCTTGGAGCCTCACCTCGTTCTGTGCCGGGAGGCACAGCAGGATGGAGAAGAGCAGGGCCACGCTGAGCACAGCCACCTTCATCTTCCTCTCGCTCCGGGCAGCGCTGACTGAGGCTGCAGCAGGGCAGGAGCACCTTTATCCCTGCCGGGACTCCTCCCTGTGCCCTCCCTGACAGCCCCCAGGCCAAAGCCCGGTGTGGCACAGCCCCCAGCCCTGGCCACAAGCCCAGCCCTGGCACAGAGTCCATCGTCCATCCCGGCTGTGGCACGGATCCAGCCCCCCTGCCCGCATCCCTGCAGCTTCCTGCACAGGGCAGCTGCCCCTGCAGGGGACCGGGCACCCGGGGGCGAAGGGGGTCAGGCAGGGATCCAAAGGCAGCCGGGGACCATGTGGGGACAACCCTCACTCCAACACAATCCATCCTCCAACTGCCCCCAGCGCCACGGCCCCTATCTCCAAATTCCCCTCCTCTCCCTGAGCGCTCCTTGCAGGACACCCCTGAGCTGAGCCCAGCCCCAAACCTGCTGTGGCAGAGCAGGATTGTCCCTGTCCCCACTGCAGTCCCTGGGCTCAACGGGGGCTGCACTGACCCGTCTTCTTGGGGCACCAGCACCCCGGGATCAGGGAGAACAGGCAGGGGGGAGCACAGCAGAGTCCTGGGCCATGGCAGCAGCTGGGGCACTGGGATCTGCAGTGTCTGCAGGTGCCCTGGGAGCCCTGGGCAATGGTGGCACTGGGACACCAGGGCTGCCCTTGTGGCAGTGCTGGGGTGTTGGCGGTGCCGGGCTCCAGCCCGTTCCTGACCCTGCAGCCCCAGACTGCTCCGGGCCCCCAGGGGAAGATCCCCTGCCAGAGCCCCGGCACAGCCACGGCCACCGTGTCCTGCTGGATCAGCCCAATCCCGCTGTGCTGGGCTGGCCCAGCCAGCGGCTCCCAGGGGCTCTGTGCCCAGCAGGGCTGTGGCTCCAGGCTGGGCTGGCCCTGGGACACAGCTCCCTCAGCGCCCCTGGCCCCAGGGATGGCCCCGTCCTGTCCTGCCCTCGTCCCAGCGCTGGCCCTGAGCTGGGGTTGACCTGAGGGTCCCATTCTGCTGGCCCAGCTCAGAGGCCCCTGTCAGGGTGAGCCCCGAGGGCACAGATCAGTGACAGTCCCTGCCAGGGTTCCCAGGAGCTGCCAGGGCTTCCATTCTCCACTGACATTCCGTGACATTTCTAGGAGATGTTTCCTCCTCACGGGACACTGACCTCACAGAAGGGACCTGTTGTGGCACAGGTCAGAAAATCCTTCAGGCACCTGACTTGGCTGTTTGTGTTGGATTTTCCTGATCGGCCAGCAGTGATGTGGAAGATTTTCCTTTTGCCTCTTGGTGCTTTGTGCCTCCTTTGCTGGGGAACTGAGGAGCGTTGATCCTGGAGGGGCCCAGGGACATTTCCAGCCCCTGCACAAAAAAGGTGCCATTCCAGATGTTCCCAGCTGTGCATTCATGGAGTCTGCACAGACATGCTGTATCCTCCTGTATCCAGATCAGCAGCTCATTGGAACATGGAAAATTCGCAGTTTGGTGTCTGATGGAGAAATGGGTTAGAGAAGCGACCAGGGGGATCTGAGGTGCAGTTGATGTGTCCTGGACTGGTCCCTTCCTCTCCATGAGCAGGACCGTGTGCAAAGTGGGTAGTTTCTCATTTTTCTGACATCCTTTCCCTGGGATTTTTTCCACACTCCGGTTCCAAATCAGTTTCTGGACTGGCCATTACCATCAGGCTGTGACCACAGGGAGATTTTGTGGTATTTCAGAGAGGGGAAGAGAGGAGCCTGTTCTCCCCATATTTACATCTCCCTTCCAAATTTCCCAGATCTCTCCAGTTCCCAGACTCCCTCGGTAGCTGTGGTCTTGGGGAGAGGAAAGGAACAGGAGGTCTCAGTGCTGTTGTACTGGTTTGACTGGGATGACTAGCTGGTGAACAGTTGCTGGCCATAGCAATGCCTCTCCCCATCAGTTTCACCTGTTGTGCCATGCTCCTGTTCCTGCTGCAATCCTGACAGGTGGGTTTGGCTGCAGTCCCTGTGCTCCGTGGGGCATTTTTGGGACATGCTGTAAAATCCTGGCCTTGATCTTTGTCAGGCACTGGATCTCTGTGCTGGGCCATCTCTCTGCATTGGGGATGGAGATAATTCCCAATTTCCCTTTTTTTTTGCCTTATGCCCTCCAAGATGTTTTCAGCAGAGGACACACAGAATGGCCCCTGATGTGCTTGTGCCTCCATTGTAGGTGTGCTTCCCATGATTCCAACAATGCTTCAGTTTCTTGAACATCTTTCTGGAGCTACAATCATCCTGGCAGTGCTTCTCAAGAAGAGTTTCCCAGGTTCTCCTAAGGTTCACCAACTCTTTAGGAAGACCCCTCAGGAATTTGCCTCACCCAAAGCAGTGAAGTCATGACCACAAGGTGGGGAAACACAGGCAGGTCCCTCTCTAGGTTATCACCTCCAACAGTCTGGGACTTCAACCTGAGTGAGTTCAGGAGGGAGGGAGTGTCATGAGGTTCAAACCAAGGGAAGGAACCCCAGCACCAACTCTGTCTGACACAGCTGGGCCCATCCTGCCCCTGCTCCACACCCAGGGAGGGGAACAGGGCAGCTCTGGATCTCCACACACACAAACACCAGACCATGGCCTTTGGCTGCACTGGCTGCCCTGGAGCCAGGAAGGATCCATGGAAACAGAGGCTGACTTGGGAGAGATGCAAAAAGATTTCAGCCACTCTCTGGGAGAGCAAACCATCAGCTGGTTACTCCAATGTGAGATACTGGGGCCAAGAGTAAGGAATTTGAGGGCTGTGAGCACTGTGTTTTCAGTGCTTGGGGAGGGGGTATAGGTGGTTTAGGGGAGGAAGAAACTTACTTTCTGGGTGGTTGAACAATTTCTTGAAATAAAGGAATGAAAGAGATAACTCTGAAATTGCCCTGGGTTTGTAAAGAGTAAATGTGAGTTCCAACTTGGTTCCAAAAGGCTTTTAGGGTAATAGATTTAGTGTTAATATCAGGAAATTGGGTAAAAAGCCCTTTTATGAATTTTTTAAGGTTAATTTTGGAAAGATTGCCTTTAGAAAACTTGATGTTGTTGGAAGATAGGAGAGTGGAATAGAAATCTCTTTCAATGGAGTTAAGAGAGGATTTGTTGAGTAGATTCCCTATTGAACTCAATGGCAAGCCAGCAGAAAAGAGAGAACACTCCCCCGCCCAAAAAAAAAAAACAGCCCACTGGTGAACCTAACATGAGAGGCTAGAGATGCTCACCAAATCTCAGCCGATGGATCAGGGCTGCTGGCTGCTCCTAGCTCGGTCCAGTCTCAGGTCCAGAATCCTGAGGTTATTGGACTGTCCTTGGTTAGGGCAGATCTTTATAGAACAGAGATCTGCTGGCCAAGGTATCAGCGTCTTGAAGGCGGAACTATTCAGCAAATGCCGCTCATGATCACACTGATGAGGGGTTTTAGAGAGACAAGGTGTCCAAGTTTAGGACAAATTAGGGGAAAAACCTCCCAAAGAACTCAGAAAGAATTCTCCCCAGGGGGAAAGTGGAAAAAACTTATTTATTAGCAAAACACAAGAAAAAACACTTCCCAGTCAGACCCAGAAGGAGAACAAAACAAATTTCACCGAGACAGAGAGACGAACTCGGAGATCTTTGCTGGGAAGGGCAGCAGAGCTTCTTTGGCAAGCTTCCAGAGGCAGTCTCCGAGGTTCAGATCCGTTTCCTCTGGAAGCCGGTTCCGATCTTGAGGAGGGGGAAGAAGGGAGGGAGAAAGAGGGGCAGCCGGGATCAAGGAAGCACACGGGGGGGGGGAGGCAAGCGAGCAAGCCGCCGGGGGGCAAAAGCTTCAGCAGGGGGGCAAAAGCCGCAGCGAGCCTGGGGCAGCAAAAAGCAGCAGCGAGCCAAGCGGCCCGGGGGAGGGGCCGCCACACCACCGGCAGCTCCATGGGGGGGGGCAGGGAGAGGAGCTAGTCATAACATCAACATCAACCCAGAACATTCCACCCCTTATCCCATATCGTGATCATTGACACACCATTGGGATATACACTCACTAAACACAATATAAAAACTTCCTCTGACTTGCTCAAACCTTCAATACTTGCACGTTTCCTTCTTCTCACTTGCTCAGCCTTCACAACTTACACATTCCCTTCTGTTTCATATTCATATGATTTAGCATACAGGCAATGGTAGTAACACTCAACAATAATTCACCCTACAATCAGATCTCCCTGAGGTACACAACGAGTTGTTCCATCTTTCTGCATTATCCACCAAGTACATCCTGGTCCTTGAGCTAAGGCAATCCCACGAATGGGTTTGCCTGTACTCGAGGCAGGATTAACCCACACTGTCTTCCCTAGCAAACCTCTGACATGGGCCACTGGGACTTTGTCTCCATCCACTATATTAAGGCACTCAGACTGGGTGGGACCTGCACGGTTGGTGGAACCTCGAGTGTTGACTAACCAAGTGGCCTTTGCCAAATGGTGCTCCCAGTTCTTGAGAGATCCCCCAACCAATGCCTTTAAGGTGGTCTTCAACAATCCATTGTACCTCTCCACTTTACCTGCAGCTGGTGCATGGTAAGGGATATGGTACACCCACTCAATACAGTGTTCCCTAGCCCAGGTGTTAACAAGGTTGTTCTTAAAATGAGTCCCATTGTCTGACTCAATCCTCTCAGGGGTACCATGCCTCCAAAGGACCTGCTTTTCCAGGCCCAGGATAGTGTTGTGGGCAGTAGCATGGGACACAGGGTAGGTCTCCAACCACCCGGTGGTGGCTTCCACCATGGTCAGCACGTAGCGCTTGCCTTGGCGGGTCTGAGGCAGTGTGATGTAGTCAATCTGCCAGGCCTCCCCGTACTTGTATTTGGACCACCGCCCACCATACCAGAGGGGCTTCACCCGCTTGGCTTGCTTAATGGCAGAACACGTCTCACAGTCATGGATAACCTGGGAAATACTGTCCATGGTTAGATCCACCCCTCGGTCTCGTGCCCACTTGTAAGTGGCATCCCTACCCTGATGGCCGGAGGCATCATGGGCCCATCGAGCCAGGAACAATTCTCCCTTATGTTCCCAATCCAAATCTATTTCCAATCCCCCTATCTTTGCAGCCTGATCTACTTGCCGGTTATTTTGCCGCTCTTCATTAGCTTTATTTCTGGGGATATGGGCATCTACATGGCGAACCCTCACAGGTAGTTTTTCTAACCGAGTAGCGATGTCTTTCCACTCTTCAGCAGCCCAGACTGGTCTTCCTCTACGCTGCCAGTTCGCTTCTTTCCATCTCTTCATCCGTCCCCACAGAGCCTTAGCCAGCATCCAGGAATCAGTGTATAAATAGAACTTTGGCCACCTTTCTCTTTCGGCAATATTTAAGGCCAGTTGGACGGCTTTGAGTTCAGCGAATTGACTAGATCCCCCTTCTCCTTCTGTAGCCTCTGCAACCCGTCGTGTAGGGCTCCATATGGCTGCTTTCCATCTCCGATTCGTCCCTACGACGCGACAGGAACCGTCGGTGAACAGAGCATAGCGTGTTTCCTCTGCTGGCAGCTGGTTGTAGGGTGGGGCTTCTTCAGCCCGGGTCACTGGTTCTTGTTCCTCGTCTGTCACACTAAAACTTTCACCTTCTGGCCAGTTAATAATTATTTCTAAAATTCCAGGGCGATTCAGTTTTCCAATTCGGGCACGCTGTGTAATGAGAGCAATCCGTTTGCTCCATGTAGCACTGGTAGCATGGTGAGTGGAGGGAATCTTTCCTCTAAACATCCACCCCAACACTGGCAGTCGGGGTGCCAGGAAGAGCTGTACTTCTGTACCAACCACCTCTGAAGCGGCTTGGACTCCTTCATAGGCGGCCAAGATTTCCTTCTCCGTTGGAGTGTAGTTAGCTTCAGACCCTCTGTAGCTCCGACTCCAGAATCCCAGTGGTTGGCCTCGAGTCTCACCAGGCACCTTCTGCCACAGACTCCAAGACAAACCATGGTTTCCAGCTGCAGAGTATAGAACGTTCTTCACATCTGGTTCTGTTCTGACTGGGCCAAGGGCCACGGCATGAGCGATTTCCTGCTTTATCTGGGCAAAAGCTTGTTGCTGCTCAGGGCCCCAGTGGAAGTTGTTCTTTTTTCGAGTAACCAGGTAAAGAGGGCTCCCAATCTGACTGTATTCAGGAATATGCATCCTCCAGAAACCTATGGCACCTAAGAAAGCTTGTGTCTCCTTCTGGTTGGTTGGTGGGGACATAGCTGTGATCTTGTTGATGACATCAGTAGGAATCTGGCGCCGTCCATCTTCCCACTTCACTCCTAAGAACTGAATATTCTGAGCAGGTCCCTTAACTTTATTCTTCTTGATAGCGAAGCCGGCTTTCAGGAGGATTTGAATAATTTTCTCTCCTTTCTCAAACACCTCTGCTGCTGTGTTTCCCCATACAATGATGTCATCAATATATTGTAAATGTTCTGGAGCTTCACCTTTTTCTAGTGTCGTCTGGATCGGTCCATGACAGATGGTAGGACTGTGCTTCCACCCCTGGGGCAGTCGGTTCCAAGTATATTGCACACCCCTCCATGTAAAGGCAAACTGAGGCCTGCACTCTGCTGCTAGAGGAATGGAGAAAAATGCATTGGCGATATCGATAGTGGCGTGCCACTTTGCTGCCTTGGACTCCAACTCATACTGCAACTCCAACATGTCCGGCACGGCAGCGCTCAGCGGTGGGGTCACTTCATTCAATGCCCGGTAGTCCACAGTTAGTCTCCATTCTCCATCAGACTTGCGCACAGGCCAGATGGGGCTATTGAAGGGTGAATGAGTTTTACTGACCACCCCTTGGGTCTCTAGCTCCCGAATCATCTTACAGATGGGAACCACAGCATCTCGAGTTGTTCTGTATTGCCGGCGATGTACTACTGAGGTGGCAATCGGTACCCTCTGCTCCTCTACCCTCAGGAGTCCCACGGCAATTGGATTCTCACACAATCCAGGCAGGGTGTTCAACTGCCGGATTCTTTCTGCCATCACAGCTGCTATCCCAAATGCCCACTTGAATCCCTTTGGGTCCTTAAAATACCTGTATCGAAGGAAATCTATTCCTAAAATACACGGGGCCTCTGGGCCAGTCACAATTGGGTATCTTTTCCACTCTTTTCCAGTCAAACTCACTTCAGCTTCAACCAAGGTAAAGTCCTGTGATCCACCTGTAACACCAGCAATAGAGACAGATTCTGCCCCCACGTATCCTGATGGGAATATGGTGCATTGTGCACCGGTGTCAACCAAGGCTTTATACTTTTGTGGTTTCGATGTGCCAGGCCACCGAATCCACACAGTCCAGAATACACGATTCTCCCTGGCCTCACCCTGGCTAGAGGCAGGGCCTCTCTAAGCCTGTTTATCCTTTTTTACGGGGGCATAGGTCTTAGAAGTTCCTTCCAGCGGATCAGACATGTCATCATCCTCCTCGTACTTGGCGTTGTGGTTCCGAGCGACTGGGGCTGCTCTCTTTCTGGTTGAACCTTCTCTTCGGGTCTTGTCTTCTTTCAAATCCCACACCCGTTGTGCCAGAGCAGCCGTAGGTTTTCCGTCCCAACGCTTCATATTCTCTCCGCAATCACGTAGGAAGAACCACAATTCAGCACGTGGAGTATACCTCCTCTCACCATCAGAGAAACGCCTGCGTGGGGTGCCGGGACGCCTAATTTGCACAGCTGAGATTTGGAGGAGGTCCTCCTTAATCTCTTCTCTGAGCTTCTTATGATTCTCCTCAATCTTATCCTCCAAATTCTGTAAACGAGTTTCCACGGCTGCAATTCTAGCATGGGTTGGGCCATGTACAGCGTCGGCATATGCCCGGAGCTTCTTCGCCATGTCGAGCACGGTTTCATACATTTCTTCCCGCTTCATTATTGCTAGAGTAGAAGCGTACTCAGATGGCCTGAGCCGCACAAGTTTTCTCCACATGACCGGTGTGCATGGTACCAGATCTGGGTTTCTAGTTGTTATGTCGTCCAAAAAAATCATTTCTGCTACTGCCATCTCCCTTAGACGTTGGACCCCCTGCTCAAGGGTTCTCCATCGGGTCTGCTGCATATATAGGTCGTCCGCACAGAGATATCTTTGTGCCACGCCATCCAGGACCCGGGCCCAGAGGCTCTGAGGGTTAGCTTCCCTCATCACACCTTGGTCGATGACCGGGTCATGGGACAGAGACCCCAAATGCCTCGCTTCGGTGCCATCCAATACTGTAGCCTCTCCTGCCGCATCCCAGAGGCGAACGAGCCAGCTGATTGTAGATTCGTCAGGTCGCCAGGTGTAGTCCTTTCTTAACCCACGAAGATCCTTTATGGAAAGGGACTCATTGTTGGCCTCTGCTCTCATACTGGTTGTTTTGGCTCCTGATTTTATACCAGGAGGTGTTGAGGGTCCCTCTCCAGCATCATCAGCATCATCATCATCATCCACTGGCCGATCGGTCTTCTTGGTGCACTTCCCACCCCTCTTGCTAGCAGCAACAGCCATTGGTTGAGGTGTATTATCCAGTTTAGCTGCTGGCTTTAGTCCTAGGGGGTGGTAGCAACTTGAGTGGCTGGGATTTTAGGTAATTTATCTCCCTGGTTCCTTTCCTCTGTGTCTCGCCCTATACTGTCTAACAAAGTGCGATAGGCATGTGCCAGGGCCCAGCTTACTGTAATAAGCCTTCTCTCTTTAGGGCCATCCTGACACTTCTTTTTTAAATACCTTGCCACCTTAATGGGATCCTGAATCTGTTCAGGTGGGAATTCCCAGATTATGGGGTCAGAAAGTTCCTTTAAAATCTGGCCCATTTCTTCCCATTTTCCATTCCATTCAGGGTTCTTCCTGCTTAACTTGACTCCTAAATCAGGAGTCTTCTCAGCCCCTTTAGAAATCTCAGCCTTTATTCTGTATAAACTGAAGACAGTATAGCCAAAACTTACCAAATTAATTGCCAGAAAGATGGTCTCTTTGATATTCAGGGAGATCTGAATGTTTTCTACTAAAGATGTAACTAATTCAGAAGAGAGGAAGGGAAATAGAGGTAAGAAATCCTCTTTGCCTGCCTCTCCTCTAATAAACAGCACAAACCATGATGTATACATTCCTGTGGCCGATTCCAGCATTCTTATAACCCTCCTGCATATCATCACCACCAAGCCTAGCCCAATGAGTATTTTTGTTAATGCCCCTTTATTACAAAAACTGCGTATCAAAGACAGCATCGGAGCTATTTCCGGATAAGCAAATAAACCAAACGACCACAACGGTATCAACACTTCAGAGAAACCCATAGACCATATATACAGGCATACTCCCACAACCAAAGACATCATACATTCAACAGACATACCAATACCAACCATCGAAAACAGAATATTATTATTATAATAAAGATTTTTCCACTTTTTTCCCGTCTTCCCCATACGAGCCACCAAATTATTTGTCCAAGTTTAGGAAAAATTAGGGGAAAAACCTCCCAAAGAACTCAGAAAGAATTCTCCCCAGGGGGAAAGTGGAAAAAACTTATTTATTAGCAAAACACAAGAGAAAACACTTCCCAGTCAGACCCAGATGGAGAACAAAACAAATTTCACCGAGACAGAGAGACGAACTCAGAGATCTTCGCTGGGAAGGGCAGCAGAGCTTCTTTGGCAAGCTTCCAGAGGCAGTCTCTGAGGTTCAGATCCGTTTCCGCCATCATCCCCACTGTTCATCCTGGCCCTGTAATTGTCCCTATTGGCCATTCTGGAGGCCCCAATGGCCCCACCATAGTCACTGTTGGCCATTCTGGTGGTCCCAATGGCCCGCCATGGTCTCTGTTGGCCATGCTGGTGGCCACGGTGTCCCTCAGTGTCCCGGGTTCCTGCAGGCGGCCCAGTGAGTACATCCAGGCCATCCTGGAGCTGAGCTCGTTGGTGGTCCGGCGCCAGCTCTGGACACTTCTGCACCCATGGTGGCTGTACAAACTCTCCTCTGATGACCGGCGCTTCGCCCACGCCTGTGCCACCGTCCACGCCTTCAGCGCTGATGTGGTGCAGCGCCGGCGCTGCACACTCACCCGCCTGGGCCACCAGGCCTGGCTGGATGGCCACTGGGGACGCAGCATGGACTTCATCGACCTCCTGCTGCTCACCAAGGTGAGTGTGGGGTGGTGGCCAGGGGGATATGGAGGTGGTTGAGAGGGTGGTGGTGGCCATGCGGAGGTGATGGCTGCCATAGGGGGGTGGCCATGGGGGCATGGAGGTGGTCAAGAGGGTGGTGGTGGCCATGGTAAGATGATGGTGGCCATAGGGTGGTGGCCCTGGGGGCATGGTGGTCAAGGGGATGATGGTGGCCATGCATCCTTCTGTCACTGCTGTGTTCTGGCGCTGCAGCAAGGACATCCCCCTGCGTGATGGCCGTGTCAAACCTAAGGGTATGGCGTGGCCAGGGTGTCCCTGGTGTCACCACCCACTGCTGTCACCTGCTGTCCCTAAAGTGGCCATTCCCATCCCACCAGGGGTCATCTGCCTGATGAGCATCTACGGAACCCACCACAACCCAGAGCTGTGGCCCAAGCCTGAGGTACTGCCACCCTAGGAGGTGTCCCTGTCACCATGATGGTGACAGCAGGGTCTTCACGGTGTCACTGTCACCCCAGGTGTTCAGCCCAGAGAACAGCAAGGGACGGTCCCCGTCATCCTTCATGCCCTTCTCTGCTGGCCCCAGGTACGTGGTGGGGCGGGGACAGAAGTGTCACCAAGTGCCACCCTCGTCCCTGGCTGGGTTCACAGTGGGATGACAGTGACAATGGGGATGTGGTGGCAGGAACTGCATCGGGCAAAACTTTGCCATGGCTGAGATGAAGGTGGTGGTGGCACTGACACTGTCCCAGTTCGTGCTGCGGAGGGACACAGCGAGGCCACCCCCACGCCGCAAGCCTGAGCTGATCCTGCGAGCTGAGGACGGGCTCTGGCTGCTGCTGGAGCCACTGGGGGGAGTGGCCTGAGGGACATGAGTCACCAGGACATGGGGACATCCCCCAGGCAGGTGTCACACCCAGGGGAGGAGCGGGCAATCAACGGTGAAGAGGACAGCATCATTGTGGTGGTGGGGATGTGTTGTCCTTGGTCATGGGACACCTCATGGCGTGGACATGTCCACCCATGGACTTGTCTCCTAGGCCACTTGTCACCATCCATGGCCACATCTCCCATGTCACCATTTATGTCTGTGAGCCCCCATGCCTGATATCTCCATCCACAGCCCTGCCCATATCCATATCCATATCCATATCCATATCCATATCCATATCCATACCCTTATCCATATCCGTATCTGTATTTGTATCCACACCCATGTCTCCATCCCCACCATGTCCCCATCCACGTCGTAGTTCAATGTCTTTCTTTTTACCTCAATGCTGGGTGAAGGGATGAAGAAAAATGAAAGGTAATCAAAGCCAAAATTAAAGGATTTACCTATCCATGATGGTTGAGTATGCAGGTGCTTAGGTGGGTGGAAAGAACCGTTTTTAAAGGAGTTTCCACTCCATTGTCTCCAAATTCTTGGTTTTCTGCCCCAGTCCATCATCATTTGGCTTTGGAGGATGCCTGTGGCCCAGAGAGAAGTCGAATCATGGAATGATTTAGGCCGGTAAAGACCTCAAGGGCCATCCAGTATTCCTTGATGCCGCCAGAAGAATAGATTGGATGCAAAGGTGAAATTTTTTGGGGTAGAAAGTCAAATCTGCTGTCCCAAATGAATTCCTGATGTCAGTCTGCATCCCAAAGGATTTTTGGCCTACAGAGAGGCAGGAAGATGAGGTGTGTTCCAGCCAGGTGTGTTCCCAACATGGATCACCGGGACCACGGATCACCAAGGCTCTGACCAACAAGGGTCACCGGGGAGCATCCAACGGGGTCCTCCAGTGGGGATGGAGCTGGAGCAGCGCACGAAGCTCTTCCCGCACGTGGGGCACTCACAGGGCTTCCCTTACCGGTGCCCCCATTGGTGTTGGGTCACAGCAGAGTTCTGGGAGAAGCTCTTCCCATACTGGGGACACTGTTAGGGCCTCTCCCTGGTGTGGATCTGCTGATGGGTGATGAGGGTGGAGTTTTTCTTAAAGCCCTTCCCGCAGTCAGGGCAGTGGAAGGGCCTCACTTCAGTGTGAATCTGCTGATGTTTGAGCAGATTGGATCTTCTCTGAAACCTCTTTGCACACTCAGGACACTCATAGGGCTTCTCTCCGGTGTGGATCCTCTGGTGGACAATCAGGTTGGATCTCTGGCTGAAGGTCTTCCCACATTCTGAGCACTTGTAGGGCCGTTCCCTGGTGTGGACCAGGGTGGAGCTAGACCAGGCTGGAGCTCATGTGGAAACTCTTCCCATGTTCCAAACACTTGAGTGGCTTCTTGCCATCATGAAGTTGCTTATGGACCCTCAGGTCAGAGCTCTGGCCAGATCTCTGGCTGCCTGCCCTGCCCAGGCCGGGTCTTTCCTCCTCGGATCCCCACGATCTGTGTTTGCAGCCCCTCCTTGTGTGGGATCTCTGCAGCTTTTCCTCCCCATTGTATTCCTGTGCCGTGGAGTTGCTCCAAATGGCTGCTTCCTTGAGGTTCTGCTGCGGGTATTTGTCCTTCCTGGTTTCTGTCTTAGTTTGATTTTGGCCTATTTTAATATATTCAATTTCTTTTACAGATAGGATTTAGGAGCAAAGACAAGGCAGGCCTAAAACTTAAAAGGTTATTAATAACACAGAAAAAAAAAAAAATCCTATCATTGTTGGGGTGACAGGGAGATCACAGGAATTCACTTTGCTGGAAGCTGAGGTGAGCCTGACAGGGAAGGGGTGGCAGAAATATCCAATTGTAACTGGCCCCGGGGCACCGTGCCCAGGGGCACCTATGCCTATTCTAGGCATAGACTTCCTCAGGAACAGCTACTACAAAGATCCAAAGGGGTTCAGGTGGGCTTTTGGAATAGCTGCTGTAGTGGCAGAGAGCATTAAGCAGTCGAAAACTTTGTCTGGACTGTCAGAAAACCCATCTGCAGTGGGACTCCTGAAAGTGACAGAGCAACAAGTGCCAATTGCCACCTTGACAGTGCACCGCCGGCAGTACCAGACAAATCGAGATGCTGTGATCCCCATCCACAAGACGATCTGAGAGCTGGAGAACAAAGGGGTGGTCAGCAAAACCCACTCACCCTTCAATAGTCCCATCTGGCCTGTGCGCAAGTCTGATGGAGAATGGAGACTGACTGTGGACTATTGTGCATTGAATGAAGTGACTCCATCGCTGAGCGCTGCCGTGCCGGACATGCTGGAACTCCAGTACAAGCTGGAGTCCAAGGCAGCAAGGTGGTATGCCACCATTGACATTGCCAATACATTTTTCTCCATTCCTTTGGCAGAAGAGTGCAGGTCTCAGTTTGCTTTCACCTGGAGGGGTGTGCAGTACACCTGGAACCGACTGCCCCAGGGGTGGAAACACAGCCCCACCATCTGCCATGGACTGATTGAGGCTGCACTACAAAAGGGTGACGCTCCAGAAGATTTGCAGTACATTGATGACATCATTGTGTGGGGGAACACGGCAATGGAGGTATTTGAGAGAGAAGATCATCCAGATTTTGCTTGGAGCCGGCTTCACCATTAAAAAGAGCAAAGACAAAGGACCTGTCCAAGAGATCCAGGTCCTGGGAGTGAAGTGGCAGGACGGACGGCGCCAGATCTTCACTGAGATCATCAGTAAGATCACTGCAATGTCTCCACCAACAAGCAAGAAGGAAACACAAGCTTTCCTAGGTGCCATAGGCTTTTGGAGAATGCACATTCCTGAGTACAGCCAGATTGTGAGTCCTCTCTACCTGGTCATCTGCAAGAAGAACGAATTGCACTGGGGCCCTGAACAACAGCAAGCCTTTGCCCACATCAAGCAGGAGATTGCTCATGCGGTAGCCCTTAGCCCAGTCAGGATGGGACCAGAGGTAAAGAATGTGCTTTCCTCTGCAGCTGGGAACTGTGGTCCGTCCTGGAGCCTTTGGCAGCAGGTGCCTGGTGAGACTCGAGGCCGACCCCTGGGATTCTGGAGCAGAAGTTACAGAGGGTCCGAAGCCAATTACACTCCCACAGAGAAGGAAATCTTGGCTGCCTATGAAGGAGTTCAAGCTGCCTCAGTGGTGAATGACACGGAAGCAGAACTCCTCCTGGCACCCTGACTGCCAGTGCTGGGGTGGATGTTTAAAGGAAAGGTTCCCTCTACCCACCACACCACCAATGCCACATGGAGCAAGTGGATTGCCCTCATCACACAGCGTGCCCATATTGGCAACCCAAATCGCCCTGGGATTTTGGAGATAATTACAAACTGGCCAGAAGGTGAAATTTTTGGTCTCGCTGACAAAGAGGAGAAGAAACAAGTGACTCGGGCTGAAGAAGCCCCACCATACAACCAACTGCCAGCAGATGAAACATGCTACGCTCTTTTCACCGATGACTTCTGCAGCATCGTGGGGATGAACCGGAAGTAGAAAGCAGCCATATGGAGCCCCACACAACAGGTTGCACAAGCTACTGAATGAGACAGTGGATCAAGTCAACTTGCTGAACTCAAAGCTGTTCAGCTGGCCCTGGACATTGCTGAGAGAGAGAAATGGCCAAAGCTCTACCTTCACACTGATTCATGGATGGTAGCTAATGCTCTGTGGGGTCGGCTGGAAAGGGGGAAAAAGGCTAACTGGCAATGTAGAGGAAAACCAGTCTGGGCTGCTGATGAATGGAAAGACATTGCCACTCGGAGAGAGAACCTACTCGTGAAAGTCCGTCATGTGGATGCCCATGTTCCCAAGAGTTGGGCTAATGAAGAACACTGACACAATGAGCAAGTAGATCAGGCTGCACAGATAGAAGTGCCAAAGATAGACTTAGATTGGGAACCCAAGGGAGAATTGTTCCTGGCTTGATGGGCCCATGATGCCTCAGGTCATCAGGGCAGAGACACCACCTATAAGTGGGCATGAGACCGAGGGGTGGATCTAACCATGGACAGTATTTCTCAGGTCATCCATGACTGTGAGACGTGTGCTGCCATTAAGCAAGCCAAGCGGGTGAAGCCCCTCTGGTACGGTGGGCGGAGGTCCAAATATAAGTACAGAGAGGCTTGGCAGATTGACTACATCACACTGCCTCAGACCCACCAAGGCAAGCGCTACGTGCTGACCGTGGTGGAAGCCACCACCGGATGGTTGGAGACCTACCCTGTGCCTCATGCCAATGCCCGGAACACCATCCTAGGCCTTGAGAAACAAGTCCTTTGGAGGCATGTTACCCCTGAGAGAACTGAGTCAGACAACAGGACTAATTTCAAGAATACTGTTATCGACACCTCGGCCATAGAACACAGCACTGAGCAGATGTACCATATCCCCTACCATACACCTGCTGCAAGGAAAGTGGAGAGGTATAATGGACCTTTAAAAACCACCCTGAAAGCATTGGGTGGGGGATCTTTCAAGAATTGGGAGCAGCATCTAGCAAAGGCCACCTCATTAGTTAATACCTGAGGTTCCGCCAACCGAGCAGGCCCAGCCCAGTCTGAGTCCTTATATACAGTAGATGGACACAAAATCCCAGTGGTGTATGTCTGAGGTTTGTTAGGGAAGACAGTTTGGATCAATTCTGCCTCAAGTACAGACAAATCCATTAGTGGGGTTGTCTTTGCTCAGGGAGCACATTGCACATGGTGGATAATGCAGAAAGATGGAACAACAGGACCTGTACTCCAGGGAGATCTGATTGTTGGGTGAGAACCATATGCAAGTATCACTGTTGAATGTTACTGCTATTGTCTGTACATAGCTGTATACCATATACATATATATATATATGTATGCATAATGTATGTGTGTGCAGAGCTAGAATATATATGAGTTTTGGTTGACGATATGGGGATAAGGCGTGGAATGTTTGTGATGTTGAATTGTATCCCCATTCATCTGTTTAGCCCAGAAATAAGTTTTGTACCTTTAAGGCTGGATCTGAGAGTAAAGGCGGGGAAGGAGAAGAGGTGGAATGTCTGAGGCGGTTGTTTTCAAAACATACAGATAAGAGTTTCATCGCTTCGTCTCCTGGACTGTGTCACTGTGGTGGACAGAGGGAAAGAGCTCTTCTTTGCTTTTAGTTAGTTTTTGACTAACTGAAGCAGCGAAGTTCCCCAGATGGCTTTTTCTTTTTGTCCTGGAATTATTTGAACCTGCTCTGGACTGGGGACCTGGGGGAGCACCAGGAGCTTGCATGTTGCAGTGTGCTTCAGTTAATGGTATGTTATTGCCCAAGTTAATGATTTAGTTCAAAATTATACCCTCCCACCCACCTTGTCAATCTATCCCAAATTACCTGTCAATCCTGCTTTGTGCGAGCCCCCTGTTGAGAATTCCCCTTAGGAAATCTCCTAAACCTCCACCTCTCATCAGTCCATGTGAACCAGTTTTCCCCACTACCTCTCTCATTGGGCAATGACACTGTGAAACCTGCCCTACACCCCTGCTCAGAATTTCTCCATTTTCCTAACAAATTGTACCTTCCCCTTGAACCTCCCCAATATTTAAGTTGTTGCACCTTCGCCATTTTTGCCTTTTGCCCCCCGGATTCCCCAAAGTAATAAATCCTTTTTATCCTATGCAAAAGACCTTCCCCTCCTCCTTGCCTCCTTCAAACACAATCTGAAGCCAAAAGGCCATGGAGCCATAGCTTGAGCCACATCCAAGGCTCCTGTTCCTGGAGTGTGACCCACTCTAGGCACAGGACCGCAGCGGCAAAGTGAGTGCAGCTCTGGTCACTGCGTCCTGTGGCCCACCAGGGCCTGGCCTGGCCTGGGCAGTGGCGTTTTCCAGCGCTGGAGGGACTGAGAAAAGACTGAGCTGAGCTAACACCCCCAGGGGAGAGACTTTCTGAATTTATCATCTCTTCAGAGCAGCCAGAGGTTTTGTTGTTTGGTATTGTTAATTTTTTGTGCTGGGCAGTGCTTTGCCTGTTGAATAAACAAGTTTTTTCCACTTCTCTCTGAGGAAATTTCTTCCCAAACTGGTTGGGGAAAGGGTTGCTGGGTTTGCTTCCTGAGGGGGACCCTTTGGAGGTTTTCTCCCAGATTTGCCCCAAACCAGGACAGAAAAATAGCCAAATGCCTCATCATCTAATTAGTGACGTGCATGAATGGACGAACGAGATTCCCACAGTCCCTACCTGCTATCCAGTGAAACCACAGCCAAGAAGAGGCTTGGCAGAATCAGGGGGGGAAAGAAGACCCTGCTGAGCCTGGTGCACATTCGGCAGTGGGGTGATCTCCTGCTGGCATTCTGGCCCTTCATACCACTACTCTGATAATTTTGGTGAGCAGACCTGACCTCCTGGGTGAAGAGGGAAGGCCTCCCATGCTGGCAGCAGGCAGACCATGTGTGAGAGCCCAGTGGGTAGAGCTGGCCTTCCATGACCAGACTTGGCATGCTGGGGGCACAGGGTACACCTGGTCCCCTGTTCCAGTGGGACAACAGGCCTCCCATCCCAGCAGAGGGCACACCTTTTTCCTGTGATTAGACTTGACCTGTGGGGGACACGAGTGTTTCCCAGGCCTGGGCTCTGGTTCTGTCCCTGCTGACTGAGTGCCAGAGTGGCTCCCAGCGAGACCTGCCACATGTTCCTTCCCCTGCCCTCACCTCCCTGAACCCACTGCAGTTCATGGTGATTATCAGAGCTGTCTTCAGCCTGCTCAAAAGGAGAGAGATCACAAACAGGCACAGGGTATCCATGGTGACATCTCAAGTCTCTCTGGGCTGCTGAAGAGCACTGAGGTCACATGAGGCCACAGTGACTCCATGGTGACATGCCAGACCTCTTTCATCTTCCAAAGACTTGTGAGGTCCCAAGCAGTTACCAGAGGACAACAGAGGTGTCTCTACATGCCAAGGAGCCCATCTGGCATAGGCACTCACTGAGGTTCCATGGTTATATCCCAGTGGTCTCTATGATCCTAAAGAACACTGAGGTCATGTGCATTCCCAGAGGCTCTGTGATGACATTCCAGGAGTCTCTCATTTGCCAAACCACACTGACCTCACAGGCTGTCACAGGGTCTCAATGGCAACATCACAAGTGTCTCCATGCTGCTAAAAAGCTGTGATGTCACAGGCACTCACAGAGCCTCTATGGTGACATTCCAGGAGTGCCGAAGGCTGCAAAAGAACCATGAGGTCACACACTGTTACAGGAACTCCACAGGGACATCCCGGGGGCTCCAGGCTGCTAAAGAAGTGATTTTCCACAGGCACTCAGAGGGGTTCCATTGTGACATGCCAGTGGTCACCATGCTCCTGAGGAACACTGAGGTCACAGGCAGTGACAGCAGCTCTGTGCGGACATCCCATGTGTCTCCACCCTGCCAAAGAACTCTGATGTCACCAGCACTGACAACGGCTCCATGGTGACATCCCAGGTTTCTATAAACTACTAAAGAGCACTCAGGTTAAAAGTCCTCCCAAGGCTTCCATCCTCACATCCCAGAGGGAGACAGGTTTTTAAAGAGCCCTGAGCTCACCTGCACTCTCAGGGCTTCCATGGTGACATCGCAGGGCTCTCTGGGGCTTCTAAGGAGCCAGGAGGTCCCTGGCAGTGACAGGCACTCCGTGGTCACATCCTAGAAGACTCTGGGCTGCTAAAGAGGGGTCAGGAGAAGTCACATGCACTCCATGGTGTGAAAAGTAAGGTTCACTTTCCTAGTAAATTTTAAGAAGTTTAATAAAAGACAATAAGAGACAAACAATAAAGCAAAAGGTTATAAAGGTCAGGTGCTTGACATTCAGCCAAGAGCACACTCAGAAAACACTTTGTTAAATGCATCAACATGTTGCATATTCATAGACCTTCATGCATTATTCAGCCCATAAATCAACTTTTAAAAACTTTTTAATTTTTAATTTTTTTTTCTCCTTGTGGCTCATGCTCCTTTTTGTCAGATTATCTGGCATTCCCAGATAACGGAGATCAATAAATTCCTTCCCTGGAGTTCTGGTGTTCATCACCCCTGCGTTCATCCAGACAGGATAATCCAAGAATGTGAAGAATCTCCTGAATATCTTCTTTTTTTACCATTCTCTGAGTTAGTTATGTGAACAAAAGCTTTTTACATCACCATGCTATAGTCCAAGAAAAATAGATATTTATCATACTGCTATTTCTGAGTTTTATTAATAGCAGAACTAAAAGAAACTATATTCATATAGCAAAATTTTCCAACATTATACATATAGTATTCATTTTAATATTTGCGAAAAGCCAATAATATAATATATACTTATAACAACGGTGACATCACAAGGCCCTTTAATCTTACTCCCCTCGCAGCCACCCTCACCACGCCCCACTGCTCCCGGGAAGGGAAGGAGGGAGTCTTCAGGAGCTGCCAGAGCTCCTGCCCCGTTCCTGCACAGGCAGCAGCGTGAGACCCCTAAACCCGGTGTGCGGGACTCTCAACCCGCTGTGCACCTGCCCCGCCTGCCGCCTCCATTTCTGAATCGCTCCTTCGCCCCGCTGCGCTCCTGCTCGCCCGGGCTGGAGAAGAAGCGGGGGAGGCGTGGGAAAAGCGCCACCAAACAACAAGACTCCAAGCGACCCGCACAGAAATTTCCTTGGCAAAGAGAAACCACGCAGGGCCCCGCCATCACCCACAGCCCGTGCCCGCCCTCACCGTGCCCGGCTCCGCTGCTTGCCCAGCGCAGCCTCCTCCCGCCACCGCCCGGGGCCCTCACGCTCGGCGGGCGGCGGCGGGAAAAGCCCGTCCGTGGTGCCCCGCGTCACCGCCGAGCCTCAGGGGCGGCGCGGGGGCGAGGGGAAAACAGAAATCAGACAGAAAACCAGCGTGGCGGTGGCGTAAAAGGGAAACTAACAACTACCACACTCCCGTCCAAGACTCCTGCCCATACCCGCACCTCCGCCTGCCGCGCCGAAAAATAAAACGCCCCGCAACAGAAACACAAAATTCCCTCCCCTCAGAGCGCAGAACCAAAGCCGAAAACCGCCAAGGGCACCCGGCCCTGTGCTGAGGCGGCGGGCAGGGGAACTCGGGCCGGGCCGGTCGCTTCGGGCCGGGCTCTGGGGGCTGCGGGGCGGAGGCGGCTCAGGCAGGGCGAAGGGAGGCAACGGAAAAACAAACAAACAAACAAACAAACAAATAAATCCCGGGAAAGCCTGATGGTGAAAAGAATGGAGTACTATTCCGGGGGCTGGTGTCTCTCCGGGGCAGAGAAGCCCTCGAGCGCCCAACCCGAGCCGCCTGCTGCCGCTTTCCTCAGGGCCCGGGGGCGGCCACTTTTGCCCCCACTTTCCTCTCAGGTATTGCAAAGCGAAGATCATACGATGCAGCTCAGATTCAGTCATCAGTACTTATCAAATATCCCTGTCCCAACATTCCGCCGGGCAGAAAACCAGTCTAAGCTGTCCTATATTCATACTGTCACTGACGTCCACCCCAGCTGTGCAAGTCAAGCCGAGAGGAAGAGGCCAAGAGCTCCTTTGAGAGGCCACACAGGCTCAGGTAACATCTGTTTTTTTTACTGTCTTCCATTGCCAGCTTACCTGGGAAAGCCTGGCACACACACCCTCTGGATGATAATGAATATGAGGAGACAATACTTCTTGAAGTAATTTTAAATCTGTGATGCTGCATGCTCCCCCTTCCCTTTTTTCAGGCCACACTGTGATCTGAGAAGTGCTTGTTAAGCCTCGGCTTTGGCAAACCTCACCTGGGCTGAGCTGCTCTCAGAAACTGTGTGATCCCAGGAACTCCTGGGCTCTTATGTACTCTTGTGTTGTTTTTTTCATAACAGACTTTGAAACTTATTTTTCCCTGAATGGCATCACATTCTCATTCTCACACTTGGAGAGAAAGTTGCTGATCAAAAGTGGGACCAGGATGAAACCTTGTTGTCTGATATAAGTACATATTATATCATTGGCTTTTCACAAATATTAAAAGGAATGCTATATGTATAATGCTGGAAAACTTTGCTGTGTGAATATAGATTCTTTTAGTTCTGCTATTAAGAAAACTGAAAAATAGTAGTGTGATAAATATCTATTTTTCTTGAACCTATAACATGGTGATGTAAAAAGCTTTTGTTCAAATAACTAACTCAGAGAATGGCGAAAAAAAAGATAATCAGGAAATTCTTCACATTCTTGGATTATCCTGTCTGGATGAACACAGGGGTGATGAACACCAGAACTTCAGGGAAGAAATTTATTGATCTCTGTTATCTGGGAGTGTGCTGACAAGAAAGAGCCACAAGGAGAGAGAAAAAAAAAAAAAAAAAAAAAGAAAAAAAAAAAAGAAAGAAAGAAAAAGTAAAAAACCAGTTGATTTACAGTTGGGGGGGTGGGGGGGTGATTTTGAAAAAAGCGTAAAAGTCTATGAATATGCAACATGTTAATGCATTTAACGAAGTGTTTTCTGAGTTAGTGCGTGCTCTTGGCTGAATGTCAAGCACCTGGCCATTATAACCTTTTGCTTTATTGCTAGTGTCTTATTGTCTTTTATTAAACCTTTTAAATTTAATCAGGAAAGTGAACCTCGTTTTTCACAAGTAGCTAGTTTATTTATTACAAATACACTTTATTGGCCTATGTTACTTTTAAAGAAAACTATATTTTAAGAACTATTTTAACATTACATATACAGTATTTATCTGAATATAACCGAAAAGCCAATCCTAGAACGTATTTCTAACAGCGAGCAGAGCCGCAGCGCCCAGTGCTCCCCACTCCAGGGACCGGGGGAAGGCCTTAGTGCTTGGAGTGGGGGGATGCTGGAGAAGGGAACCCTGGGACCCCCAGTAGCCGAGTCAGAATGAGAGCAGGATGAGCCCTGGGACCCCCGAAACGCCCTCAGAGTGCCTGAGCAGGAGCCGGGAGAGGGGGATCCCCAGGAGTCACGGGCCCCCCAGAAGCTCTGAGAACAGGGATCTTGGGAGGGTGTTTTTGGGCTCCTTCATGATTTTTGGGGCTCTTTATGGATTTCTAGAGGTGCACTCAAACAGCAGGACCTTCAAAGCCATATCACTCATGTCTTGCTTCTCCCTCAAACCAGGATTTTCCATTCCCAGGTCTTATCCAGATGGTGGAAAAGGCCATGAAGAAGAGGAAGATGCCCTGGGACAGCCAGGAAGGTGAGGAGGAAGTCACTGCCCCTTTCCCCCTCTGTCCTGCCGGTGATGGATTAGAGGGATCTCCTTCCCCTTCCCTCTGACATGGAGGCAAATCCCATTCTCTCCTTGTCCTTCCTCCCCCAGACAAGGAGCTGAGGACGGAGACCATGGAGGACAAATCCCTGCAGCAGAACCTCGTGGAAGAGGCCGTTTGGAGCAACTCCACAGCGCAGGAATCCAATGGGGAGGAAAAGCCGCACAGATCCCACAGAAGGAGGGGCTGCAAACGCAGATCGTGGGGATCCGAGGAGGAAAGACGCGGCCTGGGCCAGGCAGGCAGCCAGAGATCTGGCCAGAGCTCTGAGCTGGGGGTCCATGAGCAGCTTCATGATGGCAAGAAGCCCCTCCAGTATTTGGAATGTGGGAAGAGTTTCAACAGGAGCTTCAGCCTGGTCCGGCACAAGATGATCCACACGGGGGAACGGCCCTATGAGTGTGGGGAATGTGGGAAGGGCTGCAGAAACACCTCTGACCTGATTTGCCACCAGACAGTGCACACTGGGGAATGGCCCTACAAGTGTGGGGAGTGTGGCAAGGGCTTCAGTGTCAGCTCCAGCCTGATTGTCCACTGGAGGATCCACACTCGGGAACGGCTTTATGAGTGTCGTGAATGTGGGAAGAGCTTCAACCAGAGCTACAGTTTGATCTGCCACCAGAGGATCCACACTGAGGAACGGCCCTATGAGTGTGGGGAATGTGGGAAGGGATTCAGGATCAACTCCCAACTCACCCACCACCAGAGGATCCACAGTGGGGTACGACCCTTTGTGTGTGGGGAATGTGGGAAGAGCTTCTTCCTGAGCTCCAATTTGATCCGCCACCAGATGATCCACACTGGTGAACGGCCCTACAAGTGTGGGGAATGTGGGATGGGGTTCAGGAAGAGCTCCAACCTCACCCGCCACCAGATGATCCACACAGGGTTACGACCCTATGTGTGTGGGGAATGTGGGAAGAGCTTCCGTGACAGCTCTCACCTGATCATGCACCAGGCAATGCACGCTGGGGAATGCCCCTACAAGTGCTCAGAATGTGGGAAGACCTTCAGCCAGAGATCCAACCTGATTGTCCACCAGAGGATCCACACCGGGGAGAAGCCCTATGAGTGTCCTGAGTGTGGGAAGAAGTTTCAGCAGAGATCCAATCTGTTGAAGCATCAGCAGATTCACACACAAGAGAGGCTCTTCTGCTGCCCTGACTGCGGGAAGGGCTTTAAGAAAAACTCCATCCTCATCACCCATCAGCGGATCCACACCAGGGAGAGGACCTAACATTGTCCCCAGTGTGGGAAGAGCTTCTCCCAGAACTCTGCCGTGACCCAACACCAATGGGGGCACCGGTAAGGGAAGCCCTGTGAGTGCCCCACGTGCGGGAAGAGCTTCGTGCGCTGCTCCAGCTCCATCCCCACTGGAGGACCCCGTTGGATGCTCCCCGGTGACCCTTGTTGGTCAGAGCCTTGGTGATCCGTGGTCCCGGTGATCCATGTTGGGAACGCATCTGGCTGGTGGTCTGCACATCTTCTTGGCTCTTCATGGGCACCTGGACTCAGCAGGCCAAAAATCCATTGGGATGCAGACTGAAGTCAGGAATTACTTTGGGACAGCGGATTTTACTTTCCACCCCAAAAAATTTCACCTTTTGCAGCCAATCAGGGCATCAGGGAATACTGGATGGCCCTTGAGGTCCTTACCAACCTATACCATTCCATGATTTGACTTCTCTTTGGGCTACAGGCATCTTCCACAGCCATTTGGTGATGGACTCGGGCAAAAAACCAAGATTTTGGAGACAATGGCGTGGAAAGTCCTCTAAAAAAGATTCTTTCCACCCACCTAAGCACCTGCATACTCAGCCATCATGGACAGGTAAATCCTTTTATTTTGGCCTTGATTTTCTTTCATTTTTCTTCATCCCTTCACCCAACATTGGGGCAACAATAAAGACATTGAACTAAGAAATGGATAGGGACATTGTGGGATGTGGGTAGGGACATGGTGGGCACCAGGACATCAGATGGACATGGCTATGGATATGGATATGGGTGTCGATATGGATATGGATATGAACAGGGCTGTGGATCGATATATCAGGCATGGGAGGTCACAGACACACATAGTGACATGGGAGTGTATCCCATGAATGTGGACATGGGGGACAAGGGATGGTTTTTATCACAATGTGAAAAACAAGGTTCACTTTCCTGGTATATTTTAAAAGGTTTAATAAAAGACAGTAAGTCAGAAACAATACAGCAAAAGGTTATAATGGCCAGGTGCTTGACATTCAGTCAAGAGCACACATTATCTCAGAAAACACTTCATTAAATGCATCAACATGTTGCATATTCATAGACCTTCATGAATTACTTAAAATCACACTCTCTCCAACAGGTGAATTAACCTTTTTGTTTTTTTGTTGTTTTCTTTTTTTTCTCCTTGTGGCTCCTTCTTGTAGGCCCTCTCCCAGATGATAGGGATCAGTAAACTCCTTC